>CM051237.1:373000807-374387254 GCA_027917425.1 Gastrophryne carolinensis | reverse complement strand
CACCCCTACAATTCAGCCAATAATATGCAGAGCATGAGGAGATCTAACCCCTGAAACGCAGCCAATAATATGCAGAGCATGAGGAGATCTCACCCCTGCAACGCAGCCAATAATAGGCAGAGCATGAGGAGATCTAATCCCTGAAACGCAGCCAATAATATGCAGAGCATGAGGAGATCTCACCCCTACGACGCAGCCAAAATATAGAGCATGAGGAGATCTCACCCCTGCAACGCAGCCAATAATATGCAGAGCATGAGGGATGTAACCCCTACAACGCAGCCAATAATATGCAGAGCATGAGGAGATCTCACCCCTACAACCCAGCCAATAATATGCAGAGCATGAGGAGATCTCACCCCTGCAACGCAGCCAATAATATGCAGAGCATGAGGAGATCTCACCCCTGCAACGCAGCCAATAATATGCAAAGCATGAGGAGATCTCACCCCTGCAACGCAGCCAATAATAGGCAGAGCATGAGGAAATCTAACCCCTGAAACGCAGCCAATATATGCAGAGCATGAGGAGATCTCACCCCTGCAACGCAGCCAATAATAGGCAGAGCATGAGGAGATCTAATCCTGAAACGCAGCCAATAATATGCAGAGCATGGAGATCTCACCCCTACAACGCAGCCAATAATATACAGAGCATGAGGAGATCTCACCCCTGCAACGCAGCCAATAATATGCAGAGCATGAGGGGATGTAACCCCTACAACGCAGCCAATAATATGCAGAGCATGAGGAGATCTCACCCTACAACCCAGCCAATAATATGCAGAGCATGGGGAGATCTCACCCCTGCAACGCAGCCAATAATATGCAGAGCATGAGGAGATCTCACCCCTGCAACGCAGCCAATAATATGCAAAGCATGAGGAGATCTCACCCCTGCAACGCAGCCAATAATAGGCAGAGCATGAGGAAATCTAACCCCTGAAACGCAGCCAATATATGCAGAGCATGAGGAGATCTCACCCCTGCAACGCAGCCAATAATAGCAGAGCATGAGGAGATCTCACCCCTGCAACGCAGCCAATAATATGCAGAGCATGAGGAGATCTCACCCCTAGCAGAGCATGAGGAGATCTCACCCCTGCAACGCAGCCAATAATATGCAGAGCATGACGGGATGTAACCCCTACAACGCAGCCAATAATATGCAGAGCATGAGGAGATCTCACCCCTACAATGCAGCCAATAATATGCAGAGCATGAGGAGATCTAACCCCTGCAATGCAGCCAATAATATGCCGAGCATGAGGAGATCTCACCCCTGCAACGCAGCCAATAGCAGAGCATGAGGAGATCTAACCCCCTGCAACGCAGCCAATAATATGCAGAGCATGAGGAGATCTCACCCCTGCAACGCAGCCATAATATGCAGAGCATGAGGAGATCTCACCCCTGCAATGCAGCCAATAATATGCAGAGCATGAGGAGATCCTCACCCCTACAAACGCAGCCAATAATATACAGAGCATGAGGAGATCTCACCCCTGCAACGCAGCCAATAATATGCAGAGCATGAGGAGATCTAATCCCTGAAAACGCAGCCAATAATATGCAGAGTATGAGGAGATCTCACCCCTACAACGCAGCCAATAATATGCAGAGCATGAGTAGATCTCACCCCTGCAACGCAGCCAATAATATGCAAAGCATGATGAGATCTCACCCCTACAACCCAGCCAATAATATGCAGAGCATGAGGAGATCTAACCCCTGCAACGCAGCCAATAATATGCAGAGCATGAGTAGATCTCACCCCTGCAACGCAGCCAATAATATGCAGAGCATGAGGAGATCTAACCCCTACAACGCAGCCAATAATATGCAGAGCATGAGGAGATCTCACCCCTACAACGCAGCCAATAATATGCAGAGCATAAGGAGATCTAACCCCTGCAACGCAGCAAATAATATGCAGACCATGAGAAAATCTCACCCCTGGAACGCAGCCAATAATATGCAGAGCATGAGCAGATCTCACCCCTGCAACGCAACCAATAATATGCAGAGCACGAGGAGATCTCACCCCTGCAACGCAGCCAATAATATGCAGAGCATGAGGAAATCTCACCCCTGCAACGCAGCCAATAATATGCAGAGCATGTGGAGATCTCACCCCTGCAACGCAGCCAAAATTATGCAGAGCATGAGGAGATCTCACCCCTGCAACGCAGCCAATAATATGCAGAGCATGAGGAGATCTTACCCCTGCAACGCAGCCAATAATATGCAGAGCATGAGGAGATCTCACCCCTGCAACGCAGCCAATAATATGCAGAGCATGAGGCGATCTCACCCCTACAACGCAGCCAATATTATGCAGAGCATGAGGAAATCCCATCCCTGCAGCGCTGCCAATAATATGAAGAGCATGAGGAGATCTCACCCCTGCAACGCAGCCAATAATGTGCAGAGCATGAGGAGTTCTCACCCCTGCAACGCAGCCAATAATATGCAGAGCATGAGGAGATCTCAACCCTGCAACGCAGCCAATAATATGCAGAGCATGAGGAGATCTCACCCCTGCAACACAGCCAATTATATGCAGAACATGAGGAGATCTCATCCCTGCAACGCAGCCAATAATATGCAGAGCATGAGGAGATCTCAACCCTGCAACGCAGCCAAAAATATGCAGAGCATGAGGAGATCTCACCCCTACAACGCAGCCAATAATATGCAGAGCATGAGGAGATCTCACCCCTGCAACGCAATCAATAATATGCCAAGCATGAGGAGATCTCACCCCTGCAACGCAGCCAATAATATGCCAAGCATGAGGAGATCTCACCCCTGCAACGCAGACAATAATTTGCAGAGCATGAGGAGATCCCACCCCTGCAACGCAGCCAGTAATATGCAGAGCATGAGGAGATCTCACCCCTACAACACAGCCAATAATATGCAGAGCATGAGGAGATCTCACCCCTACAACACAGCCAATAAAATGCAGAGCATGAGGAGATCTAACCCCTACAACGTAGCCAATAATATGCAGAGCATGAGGAGATCTCACCCCTACAACCCAGCCAATAATATGCAGAGCATGAGGAGATCTAACCCCTGCAACGCAGCCAATAATATGCAGAGCATGAGTAGATCTCACCCCTGCAACGCAGCCAATAATATGCAGAGCATGAGGAGATGTAACCCCTACACCGCAGCCAATAATATGCAGAGCATGAGCAGATCTCACCCCTGCAACGCAACCAATAATATGCAGAGCACGAGGAGGTCTCACCCCTGCAACGCAGCCAATAATATGCAGAGCATGTGGAGATCTCACCCCTGCAACGCAGCCAAAATTATGCAGAGCATGAGGAGATCTCACCCCTGCAACGCAGCCAATAATATGCAGAGCATGAGGAGATCTCACCCCTGCAACGCAGGCAATAATATGCAGAGCATGAGGAGATCTCACCCCTGCAACGCAGCCAATAATATGCAGAGCATGAGGAGATCTCACCCCTGCAACGCAGCCAATAATATGCAGAGCATGAGGAGATCTCACCCCTGCAACGCAGCCAATAATATACAGAGCATGAGGAGATCTTACCCCTGCAACGCAGCCAATAATATGCAGAGCATGAGGAGATCTCACCCCTGCAACGCAGCCAATAATATGCAGAGCATGAGGCGATCTCACCCCTACAACGCAGCCAATATTATGCAGAGCATGAGGAAATCCCATCCCTGCAGCGCTGCCAATAATATGAAGAGCATGAGGAGATCTCACCCCTGCAACGCAGCCAATAATGTGCAGAGCATGAGGAGTTCTCACCCCTGCAACGCAGCCAATAATATGCAGAGCATGAGGAGATCTCACCCCTGCAACGCAGCCAATAATATGCAGAGCATGAGGAGATCTCACCCCTGCAACACAGCCAATAATATGCAGAACATGAGGAGATCTCACCCCTGCAACGCAGCCAATAATATGCAGAGCATGAGGAGATCTCAACCCTGCAACGCAGCCAAAAATATGCAGAGCATGAGGAGATCTCACCCCTGCAACGCAGCCAATAATATGCAGAGCATGAGGAGATCTCACCCCTGCAACGCAGCCAATAATATGCAGAGCATGAGGAGATCTCACCCCTGCAACGCAGCCAATAATATGCAGAATATGAGGAGATCTCACCCCTGCAACGCAGCCAATAATATGCAGAGCATGAGGAGATCTCACACCTGCAACACAGCCAAAAATATGCAGAGCATGAGGAGATCTCACCCCTGCAACGCAGCCAATAATATGCAGAGCATGAGGAGATCTCACCCCTGCAGCGCAGCCAATAATATGCAGAACATGAGGAGATCTCACCCCTGCAACGCAGCCAATAATATGCAGAGCATGAGGAGATCTCACCCCTGCAACGCAGCTAATAATATGCAGAACATGAGGAGATCTCACCCCTGCAACGCAGCCAATAATATGCAGAACATCAGGAGATCTCACCCCTGCAACGCAGCCAATAATATGCAGAGCATGAGGAGATCTCACCCCTGCAACGCAGCCAATAATATGCAGAGCATGAGGAGATCTCACCCCTGCAACGCAGCCAATAATATGCAGAGCATGAGGAGATCTCACCCCTACAATACAGCCAATAATATGCAGAGCATGTGGAGATCTCACCCCTGCAACGCAACCAATAATATGCAGAGCATGAGGAGATCTCACCCCCACAACGCAGCCAATAATATGCAGAGCATGAGGAGATCTCACCCCTGCAACGCAGCCAATAATATACAGAGCATGAGGAGATCTCACCCCTGCAACGCAGGCAATAATATGCAGAGCATGAGGAGATCTCACCCCCACAACGCAGCCAATAATATGCAGAGCATGAGGAGATCTCACCCCTGCAACGCAGCCAATAATATACAGAGCATGAGGAGATCTCACCCCTACAACGCAGCCAATAATATGCAGAGCATGAGGAGATCTCACCCCTGCAACGCAGCTAATAATATGCAGAACATGAGGAGATCTCACCCCTGCAACGCAGCCAATAATATGCAGAACATCAGGAGATCTCACCCCTGCAACGCAGCCAATAATATGCAGAGCATGAGGAGATCTCACCCCTGCAACGCAGCCAATAATATGCAGAGCATGAGGAGATCTCACCCCTGCAACGCAGCCAATAATATGCAGAGCATGAGGAGATCTCACCCCTACAATACAGCCAATAATATGCAGAGCATGTGGAGATCTCACCCCTGCAACGCAGCCAATAATATGCAGAGCATGAGGAGATCTCACCCCCACAACGCAGCCAATAATATACAGAGCATGAGGAGATCTCACCCCTGCAACGCAGCCAATAATATACAGAGCATGAGGAGATCTCACCCCTGCAACGCAGGCAATAAAATGCAGGGCATGAGGAGATCTCACCCCTGCAATGCAGCTAATAATATGCCAAGCATGAGGAGATCTCACCCCCACAACGCAGCCAATAATATGCAGAGCATGAGGAGATCTCACCCCTGCAACACCGCCAATAATATGCCAAGCATGAGGAGATCTCACCCCTGCAACGCAGCCAATAATATGCAGAGCATGTGGAGATCTCACCCCTGCAACGCAGCCAAAATTATGCAGAGCATGAGGAGATCTCACCCCTGCAACGCAGCCAATAATATGCAGAGCATGAGGAGATCTTACCCCTGCAACGCAGCCAATAATATGCAGAGCATGAGGAGATCTCACCCCTGCAACGCAGCCAATAATATGCAGAGCATGAGGCGATCTCACCCCTACAACGCAGCCAATATTATGCAGAGCATGAGGAAATCCCATCCCTGCAGCGCTGCCAATAATATGAAGAGCATGAGGAGATCTCACCCCTGCAACGCAGCCAATAATGTGCAGAGCATGAGGAGTTCTCACCCCTGCAACGCAGCCAATAATATGCAGAGCATGAGGAGATCTCAACCCTGCAACGCAGCCAATAATATGCAGAGCATGAGGAGATCTCACCCCTGCAACACAGCCAATAATATGCAGAACATGAGGAGATCTCATCCCTGCAACGCAGCCAATAATATGCAGAGCATGAGGAGATCTCAACCCTGCAACGCAGCCAAAAATATGCAGAGCATGAGGAGATCTCACCCCTACAACGCAGCCAATAATATGCAGAGCATGAGGAGATCTCACCCCTGCAACGCAATCAATAATATGCCAAGCATGAGGAGATCTCACCCCTGCAACGCAGCCAATAATATGCCAAGCATGAGGAGATCTCACCCCTGCAACGCAGACAATAATTTGCAGAGCATGAGGAGATCCCACCCCTGCAACGCAGCCAGTAATATGCAGAGCATGAGGAGATCTCACCCCTACAACACAGCCAATAATATGCAGAGCATGAGGAGATCTCACCCCTACAACACAGCCAATAAAATGCAGAGCATGAGGAGATCTAACCCCTACAACGTAGCCAATAATATGCAGAGCATGAGGAGATCTCACCCCTACAACCCAGCCAATAATATGCAGAGCATGAGGAGATCTAACCCCTGCAACGCAGCCAATAATATGCAGAGCATGAGTAGATCTCACCCCTGCAACGCAGCCAATAATATGCAGAGCATGAGGAGATGTAACCCCTACACCGCAGCCAATAATATGCAGAGCATGAGGAGATCTCACCCCTACAACGCAGCCAATAATATGCAGAGCATAAGGAGATCTAACCCCTGCAACGCAGCAAATAATATGCAGACCATGAGAAAATCTCACCCCTGGAACGCAGCCAATAATATGCAGAGCATGAGCAGATCTCACCCCTGCAACGCAACCAATAATATGCAGAGCACGAGGAGGTCTCACCCCTGCAACGCAGCCAATAATATGCAGAGCATGAGGAAATCTCACCCCTGCAACGCAGCCAATAATATGCAGAGCATGTGGAGATCTCACCCCTGCAACGCAGCCAAAATTATGCAGAGCATGAGGAGATCTCACCCCTGCAACGCAGCCAATAATATGCAGAGCATGAGGAGATCTCACCCCTGCAACGCAGGCAATAATATGCAGAGCATGAGGAGATCTCACCCCTGCAACGCAGCCAATAATATGCAGAGCATGAGGAGATCTCACCCCTGCAACGCAGCCAATAATATGCAGAGCATGAGGAGATCTCACCCCTGCAACGCAGCCAATAATATACAGAGCATGAGGAGATCTTACCCCTGCAACGCAGCCAATAATATGCAGAGCATGAGGAGATCTCACCCCTGCAACGCAGCCAATAATATGCAGAGCATGAGGCGATCTCACCCCTACAACGCAGCCAATATTATGCAGAGCATGAGGAAATCCCATCCCTGCAGCGCTGCCAATAATATGAAGAGCATGAGGAGATCTCACCCCTGCAACGCAGCCAATAATGTGCAGAGCATGAGGAGTTCTCACCCCTGCAACGCAGCCAATAATATGCAGAGCATGAGGAGATCTCACCCCTGCAACGCAGCCAATAATATGCAGAGCATGAGGAGATCTCACCCCTGCAACACAGCCAATAATATGCAGAACATGAGGAGATCTCACCCCTGCAACGCAGCCAATAATATGCAGAGCATGAGGAGATCTCAACCCTGCAACGCAGCCAAAAATATGCAGAGCATGAGGAGATCTCACCCCTGCAACGCAGCCAATAATATGCAGAGCATGAGGAGATCTCACCCCTGCAACGCAGCCAATAATATGCAGAGCATGAGGAGATCTCACCCCTGCAACGCAGCCAATAATATGCAGAATATGAGGAGATCTCACCCCTGCAACGCAGCCAATAATATGCAGAGCATGAGGAGATCTCACACCTGCAACACAGCCAAAAATATGCAGAGCATGAGGAGATCTCACCCCTGCAACGCAGCCAATAATATGCAGAGCATGAGGAGATCTCACCCCTGCAGCGCAGCCAATAATATGCAGAACATGAGGAGATCTCACCCCTGCAACGCAGCCAATAATATGCAGAGCATGAGGAGATCTCACCCCTGCAACGCAGCTAATAATATGCAGAACATGAGGAGATCTCACCCCTGCAACGCAGCCAATAATATGCAGAACATCAGGAGATCTCACCCCTGCAACGCAGCCAATAATATGCAGAGCATGAGGAGATCTCACCCCTGCAACGCAGCCAATAATATGCAGAGCATGAGGAGATCTCACCCCTGCAACGCAGCCAATAATATGCAGAGCATGAGGAGATCTCACCCCTACAATACAGCCAATAATATGCAGAGCATGTGGAGATCTCACCCCTGCAACGCAACCAATAATATGCAGAGCATGAGGAGATCTCACCCCCACAACGCAGCCAATAATATGCAGAGCATGAGGAGATCTCACCCCTGCAACGCAGCCAATAATATACAGAGCATGAGGAGATCTCACCCCTGCAACGCAGGCAATAATATGCAGAGCATGAGGAGATCTCACCCCCACAACGCAGCCAATAATATGCAGAGCATGAGGAGATCTCACCCCTGCAACGCAGCCAATAATATACAGAGCATGAGGAGATCTCACCCCTACAACGCAGCCAATAATATGCAGAGCATGAGGAGATCTCACCCCTGCAACGCAGCTAATAATATGCAGAACATGAGGAGATCTCACCCCTGCAACGCAGCCAATAATATGCAGAACATCAGGAGATCTCACCCCTGCAACGCAGCCAATAATATGCAGAGCATGAGGAGATCTCACCCCTGCAACGCAGCCAATAATATGCAGAGCATGAGGAGATCTCACCCCTGCAACGCAGCCAATAATATGCAGAGCATGAGGAGATCTCACCCCTACAATACAGCCAATAATATGCAGAGCATGTGGAGATCTCACCCCTGCAACGCAGCCAATAATATGCAGAGCATGAGGAGATCTCACCCCCACAACGCAGCCAATAATATACAGAGCATGAGGAGATCTCACCCCTGCAACGCAGCCAATAATATACAGAGCATGAGGAGATCTCACCCCTGCAACGCAGGCAATAAAATGCAGGGCATGAGGAGATCTCACCCCTGCAATGCAGCTAATAATATGCCAAGCATGAGGAGATCTCACCCCCACAACGCAGCCAATAATATGCAGAGCATGAGGAGATCTCACCCCTGCAACACCGCCAATAATATGCCAAGCATGAGGAGATCTCACCCCTGCAACGCAGCCAATAATATGCAGAGCATGAGGAGATCTCACCCCTGCAATGCAGCCAATAATATGCAGAGCATGAGGAGATCTCACCCCTGCAACGCAGCCAATAATATGCAGAGCATGAAGAGATCTCACCCCTACAACGCAGCCAATAATATGCAGAGCATGAGGAGATCTCACCCCTGCAACGCAATCAATAATATGCAGAGCATGAGGAGATCTCACCCCTGCAACGCAGCCAATAATATGCCAAGCATGAGGAGATCTCACCCCTGCAACGCAGACAATAATTTGCAGAGCATGAGGAGATCCCACCCCTGCAACGCAGCCAGTAATATGCAGAGCATGAGGAGATCTCACCCCTACAACACAGCCAATAATATGCAGAGCATGAGGAGATCTCACCCCTACAACACAGCCAATAATATGCAGAGCATGAGGAGATCTCACCCCTACAACACAGCCAATAAAATGCAGAGCATGAGGAGATCTAACCCCTACAACGTAGCCAATAATATGCAGAGCATGAGGAGATCTCACCCCTACAACCCAGCCAATAATATGCAGAGCATGAGGAGATCTAACCCCTGCAACGCAGCCAATAATATGCAGAGCATGAGTAGATCTCACCCCTGCAACGCAGCCAATAATATGCAGAGCATGAGGAGATCTAACCCCTACAACGCAGCCAATAATATGCAGAGCATGAGGAGATCTCACCCCTACAACGCAGCCAATAATATGCAGAGCATAAGGAGATCTAACCCCTGCAACGCAGCAAATAATATGCAGACCATGAGAAAATCTCACCCCTGGAACGCAGCCAATAATATGCAGAGCATGAGCAGATCTCACCCCTGCAACGCAACCAATAATATGCAGAGCACGAGGAGATCTCACCCCTGCAACGCAGCCAATAATATGCAGAGCATGAGGAAATCTCACCCCTGCAACGCAGCCAATAATATGCAGAGCATGTGGAGATCTCACCCCTGCAACGCAGCCAAAATTATGCAGAGCATGAGGAGATCTCACCCCTGCAACGCAGCCAATAATATGCAGAGCATGAGGAGATCTCACCCCTGCAACGCAGGCAATAATATGCAGAGCATGAGGAGATCTCACCCCTGCAACGCAGCCAATAATATGCAGAGCATGAGGAGATCTCACCCCTGCAACGCAGCCAATAATATGCAGAGCATGAGGAGATCTCACCCCTGCAACGCAGCCAATAATATACAGAGCATGAGGAGATCTTACCCCCTGCAACGCAGCCAATAATATGCAGAGCATGAGGAGATCTCACCCCTGCAACGCAGCCAATAATATGCAGAGCATGAGGCGATCTCACCCCTACAACGCAGCCAATATTATGCAGAGCATGAGGAAATCCCATCCCTGCAGCGCTGCCAATAATATGAAGAGCATGAGGAGATCTAACCCCTGCAACGCAGCCAATAATGTGCAGAGCATGAGGAGTTCTCACCCCTGCAACGCAGCCAATAATATGCAGAGCATGAGGAGATCTAACCGATGCAACGCAGCCAATAATATGCAGAGCATGAGGAGATCTAACCGATGCAACGCAGCCAATAATATGCAGAACATGAGGAGTTCTCACCCCTGCAACGCAGCCAATAATATGAAGAGCATGAGGAGCTCTCACCCCTGCAACGCAGCCAATAATATGCAGAGCATGAGGAGATCTCACCCCTGCAACGCCGCCAATAATATGCCAAGCATGAGGAGATCTCACCCCTGCAACGCAGCCAATAATATGCAGAGCATAAGGAGATCTCACCCCTGCAATGCAGCCAATAATATGCAGAGCATAAGGAGATCTCAACCCTGCAACGCAGCCAATAATATGCAGAGCATGTGGAGATCTCACCCCTGCAACGCAGCCAAAATTATGCAGAGCATGAGGAGATCTCACCCCTGCAACGCAGCCAATAATATGCAGAGCATGAGGAGATCTCACCCCTGCAACGCAGCCAATAATATACAGAGCATGAGGAGATCTCACCCCTGCAACGCAGCCAATAATATACAGAGCATGAAGAGATCTTACCCCTGCAACGCAGCCAATAATATGCAGAGCATGAGGAGATCTCACCCCTGCAACGCAGCCAATAATATGCAGAGCATGAGGCGATCTCACCCCTACAACGCAGCCAATATTATGCAGAGCATGAGGAAATCTCATCCCTGCAGCGCTGCCAATAATATGAAGAGCATGAGGAGATCTAACCCCTGCAACGCAGCCAATAATGTGCAGAGCATGAGGAGTTCTCACCCCTGCAACGCAGCCAATAATATGCAGAGCATGAGGAGATCTAACCGATGCAACGCAGCCAATAATATGCAGAACATGAGGAGTTCTCACCCCTGCAACGCAGCCAATAATATGAAGATCATGAGGAGCTCTCACCCCTGCAACGCAGCCAATAATATGCAGAGCATGAGGAGATCTCACCCCTGCAACGCCGCCAATAATATGCCAAGCATGAGGAGATCTCACCCCTGCAACGCAGCCAAAAATATGCAGAGCATGAGGAGATCTCACCCCTGCAATGCAGCCAATAATATGCAGAGCATGAGGAGATCTCACCCCTACAACGCAGCCAATAATATGCAGAGCATGAGGAGATCTCACCCCTGCAACGCAATCAATAATATGCCAAGCATGAGGAGATCTCACCCCTGCAACGCAGCCAATAATATGCCAAGCATGAGGAGATCTCACCCCTGCAACGCAGACAATAATTTGCAGAGCATGAGGAGATCCCACCCCTGCAACGCAGGCAGTAATATGCAGAGCATGAGGAGATCTCACTCCTACAACGCAGCCAATAATATGCAGTGCATGAGGAGTTCTCACCCCTGAAACGCAGCCAATAATATGCAGAGCATGAGGAGATCTCACCCCTGCAACGCAGCCAATAATATGGAGAGCATGAGGAGATCTCACCCCTGCAACGCAGCCAATAATATGCAGAGCATGAGGAGATCTCACCCCTGCAAGGCAGCCAATAATATGCAGTGCATGAGGAGTTCTCACCCCTGCAACGCAGCCAATAATATGCAGAGCATGAGGAGATCTCACCCCTGCAACGCAGCCAATAATCTGCCAAACATGAGGAAATCTCACCCCTGCAACGCAACCAATAATATACAGAGAATGAGGAGATCTCACCCCTGCAACGCAGCCAATAATATGCAGAGCATGAGGAGATCTCACCCCTGCAACGCAGTCAATAATATGCAGAGCATGAGGAGATCTCAAGCCTGCAACGTAGCCAATAATATGCAGTGCATGAGGAGTTCTCACCCCTGCAACGCAGCCAATAATATGCAGAGCATGAGGAGATCTCACCCCTACAACGCAGCCAATAATATGGAGAGCATGAGGAGATCTCACCCCTGCAACGCAGCCAATAATATGCAGAGCATGAGGAGATCTCACCCCTGCAACGCAGCCAATAATATGCAGAGCAGGAGGAGATCTCACCCCTGCAACGCAGCCAATAATATGCAAAGCATGAGGAGATCTCACCCCTGCAACGCAGCCAATAATATGCAGTGCATGAGGAGATCTCACCCCTGCAACGCAGCCAATAATCTGCCAAACATGAGGAAATCTCACCCCTGCAACGCAACCAATAATATACAGAGAATGAGGAGATCTCACCCCTGCAACGCAGCCAATAATATGCAGAGCATGAGGAGATCTCACCCCTGCAACGCAGTCAATAATATGCAGAGCATGAGGAGATCTCACCCCTGCAACGCAGCCAATAATATGCAGAGAATGAGGGGATCTCACCCCTGCAACGCAACCAAAAATATGCAGAGCAGGAGGAGTTCTCACACCTGCAACGCAGCCAATAATCTGCCAAACATGAGGAGTTCTCACCCCTGCAGCGCAGCCAAAAATATGCAGAGCATGAGGAGATCTCACCCCTGTAACGCAGCCAATAATATGCAAAGGATGATGAGATCTCACCCCTGAAATGCAGCCAATAATATGCAGAGCATGATGAGATCTCACCCCTGAAATGCAGCCAATAATATGCAGAGCATGAGGAGATCTCACCCCTACAACGCAGCCAATAATATGCAGAGCATGAGGAGATCTCACCCCTACAATGCAGCCAATAATATGCAGAGCATGAGGAGATCTCACACCTACAACACAGCCAATAATATGCAGAGCATGAGGAGATCTCACCCCTACAATACAGCCAATAATATGCAGAGCATGAGGAGCTCTCACCCCTGCAATGCAGCCAATAATATGCAGAGCATGAGGAGCTCTCACCCCTGCAACGCAGCCAATAATATGCAGAGCATGAGGAGATCTCACCCGTACAACACAGCCAATAATATGCAGAGCATGAGGAGATCTCACCCCTACCATACAGCCAATAATATGCAGAGCATGAGGAGCTCTCACCCCTGCAATGCAGCCAATAATATGCAGAGCATGTGGAGCTCTCACCCCTGCAACGCAGCCAGTAATATGCAGAGCATGAGGAGATCTCACCCCTGCAACGCAGGAAATAATATGCAGAGCATGAGGAGATCTCACCCCTACAATTCAGCCAATAATATGCAGAGCATGAGGACATCTCACCCCTGCAACGCAGCCAATAATATGCAGAGAATGTGAAGATCTAACCCCTGAAACGCAGCCAATAATATGCAGAGCATGAAGAGATCTCACCCGTACAACACAGCCAATGATATGCAGAGCAGGAGGAAATCTCACCCCTGCAACGCAGTCAATAATATGCAGAGCATGAGGAGATCTCACCCCTGCAACGCAGTCAATAATATGCAGAGCATGAGGAGATCTCACCCCTACAACGCAGCCAATAATATGCAGAGCATGAGGAGATCTCACCCCTACATTTCAGCCAATAATATGCAGAGCATGAGGAAATCTCACCCCTGCAACGCAGCCAATAATATGCAGAGCATGAGGAGATCTCACCCCTACAATTCAGCCAATAATATGCAGAGCATGAGGAGATCTAACCCCTGAAACGCAGCCAATAATATGCAGAGCATGAGGAGATCTCACCCCTGCAACGCAGCCAATAATAGGCAGAGCATGAGGAGATCTAATCCCTGAAACGCAGCCAATAATATGCAGAGCATGAGGAGATCTCACCCCTACGACGCAGCCAAAAATATACAGAGCATGAGGAGATCTCACCCCTGCAACGCAGCCAATAATATGCAGAGCATGAGGGGATGTAACCCCTACAACGCAGCCAATAATATGCAGAGCATGAGGAGATCTCACCCCTACAACCCAGCCAATAATATGCAGAGCATGAGGAGATCTCACCCCTGCAACGCAGCCAATAATATGCAGAGCATGAGGAGATCTCACCCCTGCAACGCAGCCAATAATATGCAAAGCATGAGGAGATCTCACCCCTGCAACGCAGCCAATAATAGGCAGAGCATGAGGAAATCTAACCCCTGAAACGCAGCCAATAATATGCAGAGCATGAGGAGATCTCACCCCTGCAACGCAGCCAATAATAGGCAGAGCATGAGGAGATCTAATCCCTGAAACGCAGCCAATAATATGCAGAGCATGAGGAGATCTCACCCCTACAACGCAGCCAATAATATACAGAGCATGAGGAGATCTCACCCCTGCAACGCAGCCAATAATATGCAGAGCATGAGGGGATGTAACCCCTACAACGCAGCCAATAATATGCAGAGCATGAGGAGATCTCACCCCTACAACCCAGCCAATAATATGCAGAGCATGGGGAGATCTCACCCCTGCAACGCAGCCAATAATATGCAGAGCATGAGGAGATCTCACCCCTGCAACGCAGCCAATAATATGCAAAGCATGAGGAGATCTCACCCCTGCAACGCAGCCAATAATAGGCAGAGCATGAGGAAATCTAACCCCTGAAACGCAGCCAATAATATGCAGAGCATGAGGAGATCTCACCCCTGCAACGCAGCCAATAATAGGCAGAGCATGAGGAGATCTCACCCCTGCAACGCAGCCAATAATATGCAGAGCATGAGGAGATCTCACCCCTGCAACGCAGCCAATAATATGCAGAGCATGAGGAGATCTCACCCCTGCAACGCAGCCAATAATATGCAGAGCATGACGGGATGTAACCCCTACAACGCAGCCAATAATATGCAGAGCATGAGGAGATCTCACCCCTACAATGCAGCCAATAATATGCAGAGCATGAGGAGATCTAACCCCTGCAATGCAGCCAATAATATGCCGAGCATGAGGAGATCTCACCCCTGCAACGCAGCCAATAATATGCAGAGCATGAGGAGATCTAACCCCTGCAACGCAGCCAATAATATGCAGAGCATGAGGAGATCTCACCCCTGCAACGCAGCCAATAATATGCAGAGCATGAGGAGATCTCACCCCTGCAATGCAGCCAATAATATGCAGAGCATGAGGAGATCTCACCCCTACAACGCAGCCAATAATATACAGAGCATGAGGAGATCTCACCCCTGCAACGCAGCCAATAATATGCAGAGCATGAGGAGATCTAATCCCTGAAACGCAGCCAATAATATGCAGAGTATGAGGAGATCTCACCCCTACAACGCAGCCAATAATATGCAGAGCATGAGTAGATCTCACCCCTGCAACGCAGCCAATAATATGCAAAGCATGATGAGATCTCACCCCTGCAACGCAGCCAATAATATGCAGAGCATGAGGAGATCTCACCCCTTCAACGCAGCCAATAATATGCAAAGCATGATGAGATCTCACCCCTGCAACGCAGCCAATAATATGCAGAGCATGAGGAGATCTCACCCCTGCAACGCAGCCAATAATAGGCAGAGCATGAGGAGATCTCACCCCTACAACGCAGCCAATAATAGGCAGAGCATGAGGAGATCTCACCCCTACAACGCAGCCAATAATATGCAGAGCATGAGGAGATCTAACCGATGCAACGCAGCCAATAATATGCAGAGCATGAGGAGATCTCACCCCTGCAACGCAGCCAATAATATACAGAGCATGAGGAGATCTCACCCCTGCAACGCAGCCAATAATATGCAGAGCATGAGGAGATCTCACCCCTGCAACGCAGCCAATAATATACAGAGCATGAGGAGATCTCACCCCTACAACACAGCCAATAATATGCAGAGCATGAGGAGATCTCACCCCTGCAACGCAGCCAATAATATACAGAGCATGAGGAGATCTCACCCCTGCAACGCAGCCAATAATATGCAGAGCATGAGGAGATCTAATCCCTGAAACGCAGCCAATAATATGCAGAGTATGAGGAGATCTCACCCCTACAACGCAGCCAATAATATGCAGAGCATGAGCAGATCTCACCCCTGCAACGCAGCCAATAATATGCAGAGCATGAGGAGATCTAATCCCTGAAACGCAGCCAATAATATGCAGAGTATGAGGAGATCTCACCCCTACAACGCAGCCAATAATATGCAGAGCATGAGCAGATCTCACCCCTGCAACGCAGCCAATAATATGCAGAGCATGAGGAGATCTCACCCCTGCAACGCAGCCAATAATATGCAGAGCATGAGGAGATCTCACCCCTAAAACGCAGCCAATAATATGCAGAGCATGAGGAGATCTCACCCCTGCAATTCAGCCAATAATATGCAGAGTATGAGGAGATCTCACCCCTGCAACGCAGCCAATAATATGCAGAGCATGACGGGATGTAACCCCTACAACGCAGCCAATAATATGCAGAGCATGAGGAGATCTCACCCCTGCAACGCAGCCAATAATATGCAGAGCATGACGGGATGTAACCCCTACAACGCAGCCAATAATATGCAGAGCATGAGGAGATCTCACCCCTGCAACGCAGCCAATAATATGCAGAGCATGAGGAGATCTCACCCCTGCAACGCAGCCAATAATATGCAGAGCATGAGGAGATCTCACCCCTGCAATTCAGCCAATAATATGCAGAGTATGAGGAGATCTAACCCCTGCACCGCAGCCAATAATATGCAGAGCATGAGTAGATCTCACCCCTGCAACGCAGCCAATAATATGCAGAGCATGAGGAGATCTCACCCCTGCAACGCAGCCAATAATATGCAGAGCATGAGGAGATCTCACCCCTGCAACGCAGCCAATAATATGCAGAGCATGAGGAGCTCTCACCCCTGCAACGCAGCCAATAATATGCAGAGCATGAGGAAGATCTCTTTCTCAGCCCCAAACAACAATATTTAGAGCATAAGCAGATCTCATCTCCAGGATCACACAGATTGTAGCATGTCTGGCCAGTTTCAGATCACACAGATTGTAATATTCCAGGTCAGTTTCAGATCATACACACTGTAACATGTCTTGCTTGCTTTAGATCACACATATTGTAACATGTATGTTTGGCTTCAGATCACACAGATTGTAACATGTATGTTTGGCTGCAAATCACACAGATTGTAACATGTGTGTTTGGCTTCAGATCACACAGATTGTAACATGTATGTCTGCTTCAGATCACACAGATTGTAACATGTATGTCTGGCTGCAGATCACACAGATTGTAACATGTATGTCTGGCTGCAGATCACACAGAATGTAACATGTATGTCTGGCTGCAGATCACACAGATTGTAACATATATGTCTGGCTGCAGATCACACAGATTGTAAACATGTATGTCTGGCTGCAGATCACACAGATTGTAACATGTATGTCTGGCTTAAGATCACACAGAATGTAACACGTATGTTTGGCTGCAGATCACACAGATTGTAACATGTGTGTTTGTCTTCAGATCACACAGATTGTAACATGTGTGTTTGGCTTCAGATCACACAGAATGTAACATGTATGTCTGGCTGCAGATCACACAGATTGTAACATGTATGTCTGCTTCAGATCACACAGAATGTAACATGTATGTCTGGCTGCAGATCACACAGATTGTAACATGTATGTTTGGCTTCAGATCACACAGATTGTAACATGTGTGTTTGGCTTCAGATCACACAGATCGTAACATGTATGTCTGGCTGCAGATCACACAGATTGTAACATGTATGTTTGGCTGCAGATCACACAGATTGTAACATGTATGTCTGGCTTAAGATCACACAGAATGTAACATGTATGTTTGGCTGCAGATCACACAGATTGTAACATGTATGTCTGGCTGCAGATCACACAGATTGTAACATGTATGTTTGGCTTCAGATCACACAGATTGTAACATGTATGTTTGGCTTCAGATCACACAGATTGTAACATGTATGTTTGGCTGCAGATCACACAGATTGTAACATGTATGTCTGGCTGCAGATCACACAGATTGTAACATGTATGTTTGGCTTCAGATCACACAGATTGTAACATGTATGTCTGGCTGCAGATCACACAGATTGTAACAAGTATGTCTGGCTTCAGATCACACAGAATGTAACATGTACAGGTCATTCTCAAAAAATTAGCATATAGTGCTAAAGTTCATTATTTTCCATAATGAAATGATAAAAATTAAACTTTCATATATTTGAGATTCATTGCACACCAACTGAAATATTTCAGGTCTTTTTTTGTTTTAATACTGATGATTTTGCCATACAGCTCATGAAAACCCCAAAATCCTATCTCAAAAAATTAGCATATCATGAAAAGGTTCTCTAAACGAGCTATTAACCTAATCATCTGAATCAACTAATTAACTCTAAACACCTTCAAAATATTCCTGAGGCTTTTAAAAAAGCCCAGCCTGGTTCATTACTCAAAACTGCCATCATGGGTAAGACTGCCGACCTGACTGCTGTCCAGAAGGCCATCATTGACACCCTCAAGCAAGAGGGTAAGACCCAGAAAGAAATTTCTGAACAAATAGGCTGTTCCCAGAGTGCTGTATCAAGGCACCTCAATGGGAAGTCTGTGGCAAGGAAAAAATGTGGCAGAAAACGCTGCACAACGAGAAGAGGTGACCGGACCCTGAGGAAGATTGTGGAGAAGGACCGATTCCAGACCTTGGGGGAACCTGCGAGGGCAGTGGACTGAGTCTGGAGTAGAAACATCCAGAGCTACCGTGCACAGGCGTGTGCAGGAAATGGGCTACAGGTGCCGCATTCCCCAGGTCAAGCCACTTTTGAACCAGAAACAGCGGCAGAAGCGCCTGACCTGGGCTACAGAGAAGCAGCACTGGACTGTTGCTCAGTGGTCCCAAGTACTTTTTTCTGATGAAAGCAAATTTTGCATGTCATTCGGAAATCAAGGTGCCAGAGTCTGGAGGAAGAATGGGGAGAAGGAAATGCCAAAATGCCTGAAGGCCAGTGTCAAGTACCCACAGTCAGTGATGGTCTGGGGTGCCATGTCAGCTGCTGGTGTTGGTCGACTGTGTTTTATAAAGGGCAGGGTCAATGCAGCTAGCTATCAGGAGATTTCGGAGCACTTCATGCTTCCATCGGCTGAAAAGCTTTATGGAGATGAAGTTTGCATTTTTCAGCACGGCCTGGCACCTGCTCACAGTGCCAAAACCACTGGTAAATGGTTTACTGACCATGGTATTACTGTGCTCAATTGGCCTGCCAACTCTCCTGACCTGAACCCCATAGAGAATCCGTGGAATATTGTGAAGAGAAAGTTGAGAGACGCAAGACCCAACACTCTGGATGAGCTTAGGGCCGCTATCGAAGCATCATGGGCCTCCATAACACCTCAGCAGTGCCACAGGCTGATTGCCTCCATGCCACGCCGCATTGAAGCAGTCATTTCTGCAAAAGGATTCCCGACCAAGTATTGAGTGCATAACTGAACATAATTATTTGAAGGTTGACTTATTTTTTATTAAAAACACTTTTCTTTTATTGGTCGGATGAAATATGCTAATTTTTTGAGATAGGATTTGGGGGTTTTCATGAGCTGTATGGCAGAATCATCAGTATTAAAACAAAAAAAGACCTGCAAATGTTCAGTTGGTGTGCAATGAATCTCAAATATATGAAAGTTTAATTTTTACAATTTCATTATGGAAAATAATGAACTTTAGCACTATATGCTAATTTTTTGAGAAGGACCTGTATGTTTGGCTTCAGATCACACAGATAGTAACATGTATGTTTGGCTGCAGATCACACAGCTTGTAACATGTATGTTTGGCTTAAGATCACACAGAATGTAACATGTATGTCTGGCTTAAGATCACACAGAATGTAAGATGTATGTCTGGCGGCAGATCACACAGATTGTAACATGTATGTCTGGCTTCAGATCACACAGATTGTAACATGTATGTTTGGCTTCAGATCACACAGATTGTAACATGTATGTTTGGCTTCAGATCACAGAGATTGTAACATGTATGTTTAGCTTCAGATCACACAGATTGTAACATGTATGTTTGGCTTCAGATCACAGAGATTGTAACATGTATGTTTGGCTTCAGATCACACAGATTGTAACATGTATGTTTGGCTTCAGATCACACAGATTGTAACATGTATGTTTGGCTTCAGATCATACAGAATGTAACATGTATGTTTGGCTTCAGATCACAGAGATTGTAACATGTATGTTTGGCTTCAGATCATACAGAATGTAACATGTATGTTTGGCTTCAGATCACACAGATTGTAACATGTATGTCTGGCTTCAGATCACACAGAATGTAACATGTATGTTTGGCTTCAGATCACACAGATTGTAACATGTATGTCTGGCTTCAGATCACACAGATTGTAACATGTATGTTTGGCTTCAGATCACACAGAATGTAACATGTATGTCTGGCTTCAGATCACACAGATTGTAACATGTATGTTTGGCTTCAGATCACACAGATTGTAACATGTATGTCTGGCTTCAGATCACACAGATTGTAACATGTATGTTTGGCTTCAGATCACACAGATTGTAACATGTATGTCTGGCTGCAGATCACACAGAATGTAACATGTATGTTTGGCTGCAGATCACACAGATTGTAACATGTATGTTTGGCTCCAGATCACACAGAATGTAAGATGTATGTCTGGCTTCAGATCACACAGATTGTAACATGTATGTCTGGCTTCAGATCACACAGATTGTAACATGTATGTTTGGCTTCAGATCACACAGATTGTAACATGTATGTTTGGCTTCAGATCACAGAGATTGTAACATGTATGTTTAGCTTCAGATCACACAGATTGTAACATGTATGTTTGGCTTCAGATCACAGAGATTGTAACATGTATGTTTGGCTTCAGATCACACAGATTGTAACATGTATGTTTGGCTTCAGATCACACAGATTGTAACATGTATGTTTGGCTTCAGATCATACAGAATGTAACATGTATGTTTGGCTTCAGATCACAGAGATTGTAACATGTATGTTTGGCTTCAGATCATACAGAATGTAACATGTATGTTTGGCTTCAGATCACACAGATTGTAACATGTATGTCTGGCTTCAGATCACACAGAATGTAACATGTATGTCTGGCTTCAGATCACACAGATTGTAACATGTATGTCTGGCTTCAGATCACACAGATTGTAACATGTATGTTTGGCTTCAGATCACACAGATTGTAACATGTATGTTTGGCTTCAGATCACAGAGATTGTAACATGTATGTTTAGCTTCAGATCACACAGATTGTAACATGTATGTTTGGCTTCAGATCACAGAGATTGTAACATGTATGTTTGGCTTCAGATCACACAGATTGTAACATGTATGTTTGGCTTCAGATCACACAGATTGTAACATGTATGTTTGGCTTCAGATCATACAGAATGTAACATGTATGTTTGGCTTCAGATCACAGAGATTGTAACATGTATGTTTGGCTTCAGATCATACAGAATGTAACATGTATGTTTGGCTTCAGATCACACAGATTGTAACATGTATGTCTGGCTTCAGATCACACAGAATGTAACATGTATGTTTGGCTTCAGATCACACAGATTGTAACATGTATGTCTGGCTTCAGATCACACAGATTGTAACATGTATGTTTGGCTTCAGATCACACAGAATGTAACATGTATGTCTGGCTTCAGATCACACAGATTGTAACATGTATGTTTGGCTTCAGATCACACAGATTGTAACATGTATGTCTGGCTTCAGATCACACAGATTGTAACATGTATGTTTGGCTTCAGATCACACAGAATGTAACATGTATGTCTGGCTGCAGATCACACAGAATGTAACATGTATGTTTGGCTGCAGATCACACAGATTGTAACATGTATGTTTGGCTCCAGATCACACAGAATGTAAGATGTATGTCTGGCTGCAGATCACACAGATTGTAACATGTATGTTTGGCTTCAGATCACACAGATTGTAACATGTATGTTTGGCTTCAGATCACACAGATTGTAACATGTATGTCTGGCTGTGGATCACACAGATTGTAACATGTATGTCTGGCTGCAGATCACACAGATTGTAACATGTATGTCTGGCTTCAGATCACACAGATTGTAACATGTATGTCTGGCTGTGGATCACACAGATTGTAACATGTATGTTTGGCTGTAGATCACACAGATTGTAACATGTATGTTTGGCTGTAGATCACACAGATTGTAACATGTATGTTTGGCTTCAGATCACACAGATTGTAAGATGTATGTCTGGCTGCAGATCACACAGATTGTAACATGTATGTCTGGCTGCAGATCACACAGATTGTAACATGTATGTTTGGCTTCAGATCACACAGATTGTAACATGTATGTTTGGCTTCAGATCACACAGATTGTAACATGTATGTTTGGCTTCAGGTCACACAGATTGTAACATGTATGTTTGGCTTCAGATCACACATATTGTAACATGTCTTGCTTGCTTTAGATCACACAGATTGTAACATGTATGTTTGGCTTTAGATCACACAGATTGTAACATGTATGTTTGGCTTCAGATCACACAGAATGTAACATGTATGTCTGGCTGCAGATCACACAGATTGTAACATGTATGTCTGGCTGCAGATCACACAGATTGTAACATGTATGTCTGGCTGCAGATCACACAGATTGTAACATGTATGTTTGGCTTCAGATCACAGAGATTGTAACATGTATGTTTGGCTTCAGATCACAGAGATTGTAACATGTATGTTTGGCTTCAGATCACAGAGATTGTAACATGTATGTTTGGCTTCCGATCACACAGATTGTAACATGTATGTCTGGCTGCAGATCACACAGATTGTAACATGTATGTCTGGCTGCAGATCACACAGATTGTAACATGTATGTTTGGCTTCAGATCACAGAGATTGTAACATGTATGTTTGGCTTCCGATCACACAGATTGTAACATGTATGTTTGGCTTCAGATCACACAGATTGTAACATGTATGTTTGGCTTCCGATCACACAGATTGTAACATGTATGTTTGGCTGCAGATCACACAGATTGTAACATGTATGTCTGGCTGCAGATCACACAGATTGTAACATGTATGTTTGGCTTCAGATCACACAGATTGTAACATGTATGCTTGGCTGTAGATCACACAGATTGTAACATGTATGTTTGGCTTCAGATCACACAGATTGTAACATATATATTCTAAGTATGTCACACACCCCACTTCAGACATTGATTATTACACTTGGGTATTACCTACCGCTAGGTGGCAGTGTTGCAGAGAATCTCCAAAAAAGCAACAGGCCCCTCCTGGTCTATACATACCTGGTACCTCCCAATAATCTCCCCAGTGTTATTCTCTGCAAGGTGGCGACAAGACAGAAGAAAGAAGTCTCCTGCTTGCAGGTAGCCGGGGTATCACCCCGGCCCCCCCTTACGGTCTATTTCTGCCCAGCTTCTTTTGGTTTTCACCCCCTGTATAACTGGCAGCCTCCCAGCTTGGGCTGTAGGCTGGGCACCTTGAGTGCCTAGGAGATTAGCTCCTCCGCTCGACCCCATATCATGGGGCATAACGGGATCCCGGAGTGGTGATCCGGACGTGGGATGCCCCTATTTACATAGCAGTTAGGTACTGGCTCATCTAGCGAGCCTGTCAGTTCTGCACATAAGGTATGCCCTTTCCTCCCAGCTTACTGGCCCTTTAGTGTGGCTGTGTGTTGTGTGGTGTGTGTGCTGGGACGGGTGGCAGGGGCTGCTATACTTTATTTCATTCTGGGCTGGGCCTCTGCTTTTCTTGCGGGCGGGCCGGGCGTTTACTACCGGCCCGTCGTTTGTGGTCTCCCTGGGTGTCATGGTGCGCCGTTGGCGCGGTTCCCCTGTCTGCTCGTTTTGGTGGGCGGGGCCGGGCGGCGCTCTGCGCCGCGGGCCCGCCTGAACGGGGAGCGCCATGGTCGGCGCTCGCTGCGGCGTGTCTTCCGGGTGCTCGGGGGGACCGGGCGGTTGCTCCGCCGGTCCGGTCATGGGGGAAGCGGGCGCCATCTTTTTTCCGGCATTTCCGGCATTTCTTATTGGCTGGGGTCGCCATTTCGGTGAAGTGGTCCCGCGGGTGGTAGGAAATCTGAGGTACCATTTTTCTTGCTTGACATTTGGGGCCTGCGGCAGCACCGCCGCGTTTATTATTATTATAACCTTTTTTTGCACATATATTTTAACTGTATTAGTACTTTTGGCTGTTCTCTCTCTTTCTCTCTCTCTTTCCCCCATCCCCCCCCACCTCGCCCCGATCCCGCTGTTTTGGGTGACTGTTTATCCAGCAGCCCAGGGCTTGTGGTTTAAGGGGGGGGAGACGGCCTTATTGTTATAAGCACTGTATTTTGACATGTGTGCTTTTGTGCTGAAATGATTGTTGTTCTTGTTTTGTTTTTCAGATCCTGGGACCCCCATCTTTCAGGGCTCTCCCGGTCTTATATACCTGGCTAGTGGGGGTTGTTTCTAGGCCATTGTTCCATTTATTGGGTTAATTTTTTATGCTAAATTCCCATGGTCAGGATTTTTAAAGAATTTTATAGATATTAAAGGGGCATCCCGGGTCGCTTACTGCGTAAATCCCTGGGTTCTGCGAATACCATAAATTTCACCATATGGAGGCTGCCAAAGATACCGGAAACGGTCCTTCGGGACAATCCAAGGTGTGTGGGGGTTGTGGGGCTCCGCTCCAGGGGGATGATGTCATTTTATGTATTCCATGTGCACAGCGGAACATTGAGCGGCAGTCCAGCACTCCGGTGCCTAGCACTTCATCGGCCGCGCCATCTCCCTCTCCCCCTCGCTTGTTCCGGACCCCGTGTGATGTTGTCATGGGTGGGGATTCGCAATCTGAGGTATGCGCCCGTTTGGCCAGCCTTGAGAAAATGTTTTCCGCAGTGGTCGCTCAGAAGGCTCCAGCTAAGCGGAAGCATCTGTCTCCGCCTCCGCCGGATTCAGATGAGGAAGTTATTGGGGACCTGGATTGGTCAGATCGTCCCCTTGAAGAGGGTGAGCTCGTTGATGAAGAGGATTCCGAGGTTCAGCAGTTGCTGGGTGCTGAGGGGGACCAGGATGAGGGCCCCCCTCCCGATTCATCTACTATTCTGGCTCAAATGTTTGAGGTTTTGGATTTGGATCCTCCGGCAGTTGCTCCTAGGCCTAAGGGTCAGCTTTTTGGGGTGTCCAAGCAGCGCTTGGAGTTTCCCAGTCAACAGCATTTTGAAGAGGTTGTACTTAAGCAATGGGAGCAACCTACGCGTCTCATCGGTGTTCCGCCTAGCTGGGATAGAAAGTATCCTTTTCCGGCGGACTTGATGAAGCGTTGGTCTGTCCCTCCTGAGGTAGATACTCCGGTCTTGGGACTGTCCAACACGGCGGTCGTACATTCTCCTGACACGACTGGGACGGCGAGGATCGCCGGATTGATCAGCTGGCCCGCCATGGTTTTGTATGTGCGGGTTCGGTGTTAAGGCCTGTCTGTGCTTCGGCTCTTTTGACTTTGGCGGTTAGGTCTATTGTCAGGGACTTAGGTGTGGATCTTGAGCCTACCAGTGACGAGTCTCTCGCGCTTAAGCGCTGTGATTCCTTCTTGTCGTTTATTCTGGCCGCTCAGGAGGATGCCATGTTGATGTGTGGCAGGGCTACTGCCCTGCTGGTAGCTATCCGTCGCTGTGTGTGGTTGAGACAGTGGACGGTTGATTTTAATTCTAAAAGATCACTCACGGCTCTTCCCTTTTAGGTTTGAGGCTTTTTGGTGAGAGGCTGGATTCTGTTGCCAAGGGAGGTAAGTTACCTCAGCGCAAGAAATTTCGCCGTTCCTTTCGGGGGACGGTCTCCTTCAATCCGTCCTTTCGGGGAGCCAAAGCCGGCAGGGGTGCGGGCTTCTCGGCCTCCAGGGGCGCCAGTTGGAATAGGGGTAAAGGCCGTGGCAGCCCCGCTCACGTCTGGGGCGCCAAGCCCAAGCCAGCTGCCAAGCCCGCTCAGCAATGAGGGGGCGCCCTCACCCGTACGGGTGGGGGGACGGTTGCGACTCTTCTCCCGGGTATGGGACCAGGAGGTCTCGGACAGGTGGATCCGGGAGGTGGTGTCGGCCGGTTACAAGTTGGAGTTCGAGTCCCGTCCTCCTCCAAGGTTCTTCAGGTCTCGGGTATCTTCGGATCCTTTGGCCGCACAGGGGCTCCTGGCGGCGGTAAGGAATCTTCTGGAATTAGCAGTCGTCTGCCCGGTTCCTCCTTCAGAGGTAGGGCGCGGGTTTTATTCCAATCTCTTCACTGTCCCCAAAAAGGACGGGTCCTTTCGTCCGATTCTGGATTTGAAGTTTCTCAACAGATTTATTCGTCCCCGGAAGTTCCGCATGTAAACCCTGCGGTCTGCGATCGGTTCGCTTCGGCAGGGGGACTTTATGACGTCCATAGACATCAAGGATGCGTACCTTCACATTCCGATCTTCCCAGCTCATCAGAGGTTCTTTCGGTTTGTGGTGGAGGATCGGCATTTTCAATTTGTGGCACTTCCATTCGGCCTCACCTCTGCTCCGAGAGTGTTCACCAAGGTGTTGGCGGGGGTGATGGCCCTGCTCAGAGCTCAGGGGATTCGCATTGTGCCTTACCTGGACGGTCTTCTCATCATGGAGCCTTCCTTCAGCCAAGCAGAGGGGGACACCAGCATGGTGGTGTCTATGCTGGAGAGGTTCGGCTGGGTGATCAATTATCCCAAGTCCTCTCTGGTTCCGGCCAGGGTGGTGACCTTTCTGGGGATGTCGTTGGACTCCTGCCAGCACAGAGTGTTTCTCCCTCAGGCCAAGGTTCTGTTGATTCAGGAGTTGACTCAGCTTCTTCTCTCCCACCCTCGCCCGTCCATTCGGCTAGGGATGAGACTGGTGGGGTTGATGGTGGCCTCGCTCGAGGCAGTTCCCTTTGCGCAGTTTCATACAAGGACGCTTCAGCTTCATCTTTTGGCGTCTTGGGACCGGCGTCCGAGGTCATTGGATCGGTCCTTCCAGATGTCCCCTCGGGTTCGGCAGTCCCTTCTGTGGTGGTTGGCCTCGGACAACCTTCTGAAGGGTAGGTCTTTTCTGACCCCGCTTTGGGAAACTGTCACCACGGATGCCAGTTTGTCAGGATGGGGAGGTTTCTGGAAGGATCTTCAGTTTCAGGGGCAGTGGGACCCTCAGGAGGCCCACTTGCCCATCAATGTTCTGGAGTTGCGAGCCATCAGGTTGGTTCTGTCTCGTTTGACGCATCAGTTACAGGGCCTGCCGGTTCAGGTTCGATCGGACAATCAGACGGCAGTTGCTTACATCAATCACCAAGGAGGGACTCGCAGTCTGGGTGCCCACAGGGAGGTGTCTCTGATTCTAGTTTGGGCAGAGACTCATGTCCCGTGCATCTCGGCAGTTTACATTCCAGGAGTGGAAAACACAGAGGCGGACTTTCTGAGCCGGTGTGCGTCCCGCCGGGGGGAATGGTCTCTCCATCCCCAGGTGTTTCGGTCGCTTTGTCTCCGATGGGGGACGCCGGAGGTGGATCTGTTTGCCTCTCGTCACAATCACAAGCTTCCGACATTCGTGTCACTGTCCCGGGATCCTCTGGCGGTGGCGGTGGATGCCATGGCCCTGAGCTGGAGGGACCTGGGGTTTCTTTATCTGTTTCCTCCGATTCCCATGCTAGGCAGGGTGCTGCGAAAGTTGGTTCTGGAAGGAGTTCCCGCCATCCTCGTGGCTCCAAGGTGGCCAAGGCGGGTGTGGTTCGCAGACATCGTTCGTCTGGCAGTGGATCAGTTCGATCTGCCTCTTCGAACGGATCTTCTCACTCAGGGCCAACTGTGTTACCCCAGTTTACAAACGCTGGCTTTGACGGCTTGGCTGCTGAAACCTCCATCTTAAAGGAGGAGGGTCTTTCGGATTCGGTCATTCGGACTCTTATTAGTGCCAGGAAGAGATCTTCTTCTTCCATCTATTATAGGTCTTGGAGATCTTATATTGATTGGTGTGAGGCTAGGTCTTTGCCTTGCCGGGTCTTTTCTATTTCTAGGATTTTGGAATTTCTTCAATCAGGGCTGGACTCCGGTCTTCTGCTGAGTACTTTGAAGGGGCAGGTTTCTGCTTTGTCTATCTTTTTTCAGAGGTCTTTTGCTAGCCATTCTTTGGTCAAGACTTTTTTCCAGGGGGTTTCGCATCTGCGGCCTCCTAGGAAGCCGTTGCTCCCTGTTTGGGATTTGAATTTGGTTCTCTCTGCTCTTCATGCTCCTCCTTTGGAGCCTTTGCGGGATATTGCTCTGTCCACTTTGACTCAGAAGGTTGCCTTTCTGGTGGCCATCACTTCGGTTCGGCGTGTTTCGGAGTTGGCAGCCTTGTCGATTCAGGCTCCTTATTTTGAGGAACATCAGGACAAAGTGGTTTTTCGTTTCAAGTCAGACTTTCTTCCTAAAGTGGTATCTGCTTTTCATCTTAACCAGGACATTGTTCTTCCTTCTTTGTGTCCTAAGCCTAAGAATGTCAAGGAGAGTGCTTTGCACTGCTTGGATGTTGTACGTTGTGTCAGATACTATCTACGTGCTACGTCTTCTTTTCGTAAGACTGATGCCTTTTTCGTTGTGCCCTGTGGGCCTAGGAAGGGTTTGGCTCCGGCTTCCATTAGCAAATGGATTCGTCAGGCGATTGTTGGAGCCTATTCTGCCAAGGAGAAGGATCCCCCTTTTCGTGTTACTGCTCATTCTACTCGCACGGTTGGAGCGTCCTGGGCGTTTCAGCACCAGGCTTCTGTTGAACAAGTTTGTAAGGCTGCGACTTGGTCTTCAGTTCATACTTTTTCTAAGTTTTATAAGGTTGATGTGCGGGCCTCAGCGGATGCTGTTTTTGGCCGCAAGGTTCTGCAGGCTGCGGTGGTTTGATTTTTCTGCATTATTGCCTGGTTTGGATACCCGCCCTTTTTTCTGGACACTGCTGTTGGATGTCCCAAGTGTAATAATCAATGTCTGAAGTGGGGTGTGTGACATACTTAGAATAATACCATTTTGTGAATACTCACCTGTAAAATGGGTATTATAAGTATGTCACACACCCCACTTCACCCGCCCTTTTTGGTATCCTGGCTCGTTATATGGTGAAGATTTGTTCTTTACGTTTGAGGGTTACATTTGTTTGTTCCTGGTACCTTGTCTTACTGCTGTTTTAATACTGGGAGATTATTGGGAGGTACCGGGTATGTATAGACCGGGAGGGGCCTGTTGCTTTTTTGGAGATTCTCTGCAACACTGCCACCTAGCGGTAGGTAATACCCAAGTGTAATAATCAATGTCTGAAGTGGGGTGTGTGACATACTTATAATACCCATTTTACAGGTGAGTATTCACAAAATGGTATTGTTTGGCTTCAGGTCACACAGATTGTAACATGTATGCCTGGCTGCAGATCACACAGATTGTAACATGTATGTCTGGCTGCAGATCACACAGATTGTAACATGTATGTTTGGCTGCAGATCACACAGATTGTAACATGTGTGTTTGGCTGCAGATCACACAGCTTGTAACATGTGTGTTTGGCTGCAGATCACACAGCTTGTAACATGTATGTTTGGCTGCAGATCACACAGATTGTAACATATATGTTTGGCTTCAGATTACACAGATTGTAACATGTATGTCTGGCTGCAGATCACACAGATTGTAACATGTATGTTTGGCTTCAGATCACACAGATTGTAACATGTATGTTTGGCTGCAGATCACACAGATTGTAACATGTATGTTTGGCTGCAGATCACACAGATTGTAACATGTATGTTTGGCTTCAGATCACACAGATTGTAACATGTATGTTTGGCTGCAGATCACACAGATTGTAACATGTATGTCTGGCTGCAGATCACACAGATTGTAACATGTATGTCTGGCTGCAGATCACACAGATTGTAACATGTTAAAGTGGACCAGCAAGGACCCCCTGCTGAGTAAAATTCACCTGGGCCTGAGAGCCTGTAGAGCTCATATTGGCAATCAGCAGACAGATGTGCTATGCTGCAACACCCCAGCTCTGTGTGAACTCTGCCTTTTATTGATTGAGGGAAATGATCCAATATCTTATCTGTCACTGGCAAGAGTATGTAAACCTTTGCTTTTATTATCTTGTATACAGTAGATCTGTGCTGCAATAACTGCATCTACACATTTCCATTCTTTTATGCTGGGTTCACACAAGCGGATCAGCTGGCTGTTCGCTCAGCAACCAGCCGACCATACAATTTATCTGCGACTGAGCGACTGCACTCAGGCTTTTTCTGACAGCGACATCTGTTTACACCCTCCAACCATCAAAGGATGAACAAGAAATGATACGACTAACCAATTCTCATATTTCCATGGAGCACTAAATTGTGATCGCTTTAACGATGTGTAATTAGGCCATTAGTATTAGTTGTGATGCCTGTCTGTCTGATATTTCTGCCACTTTTCCCATTCACAGACACCACCTACGAGGACTAGCAACATAAGGCAGACTAGATGGACCGTATGGTCTCCTTCTGCCGTCAACCTTCAATGTTTCTATGTTTCATGCACGGCATAAAACGCTGATTGAACGAGAGCCCCCACATGCACTGCTGGAAAGGTAAGTTGTGTGGGCGATTTGGGGGTTTCACTCTGCTGGGTCAAACCACCAATGCACAAGGACTTATCCCCAGGACAGTGAAAATCCTGATGAAAGAACCACTTTAATCTATTCAGTGATGGTCATTTTCCATTACTTTATGTTTAAAGTGGACCATCACCCAGGAGTGATCGGCCCGGGAATCTATAAGATTCCCGGGCCGATCACCTCCCTCACCGCGGCGCATCCGAGATCGGGATGTCCCGCGGGGTGAAACCCCCCCAAAAGCCCCAAAAAACCTTACCTTATCGGCGACGGATCAGCCGCCGCCGCCGCCTCCCTCCGCCCCCTCCCGTTTGTGAATGGCCGGCGCAGGCGCGTGCCCTGTAAGAGGGACACACGGGAGGCGGCGGCAGCTTATCCGTCGCTTGTCCTTCGCCGAAAAGGTACGTTTTTTTGGGGCTTTTGGGGGGGTTTCACACAGCGGGGCATCCTGATCTCGGATGCCCCGCTGAAGTGGACCAACACCCAGGATAGTGAAAATCCTGGGTGTTGGTCCACTTTAATGGCGTTGTCACTAATTTTGCTACAAAATATGTCCAATTATTGTCTGGCAATATTTGCATGTAACACTGCTGTATCTCCAATATTACCCTTTTGTCTCTTCACTGATCCTGTTTATATCATTAATATTCATTTGATGTGTTATTACTCCCTGATTAGCCACCTAACCCACACTTCTTATGACTCTTCCCCATACCAGGGCTGGCATTTTTCCATTAGGCAACTCAAGGCCTGTGCCTAGTGCAGCTGACTGCGGGGGGAACTTAGTGCTGTAACTTAAAAAAAGAAAAAACAATTTCTATAAAAGTCCCCTGTGCAAGAGGTTTAACTCAGCTTGAGTGTTCTCACAGGGCTGCCGGAAAGATCTGAGCTCCCTACTGTCTGTAAGGTGACTCCTGTGGGTCACAGCAGAGACTGGGAGCTAGTAAGAAGTGTATGAATGCTTGCTGCCTCCTGACTTTGCTTTTAAACCCTTGTGCTCCACACACACTATTCGTTTAACTTGTATTTCATCTTTTGTCTACATTAAATCCCTTTTACCCCCTGCTATGTCTACCTCACGCGTCTTTCCCCCGTGCTGTCAGCATTTAACCCCTTGCTCCCTCTCCCACTGCATTTTAAGGATCCATGGCAAGAAGAGCCACCCGTGGGAGTGAGAGCAGTCCATTTTTGAGGGCTGAGGAGGATCCACCTACATTCTGCATATTACATTTTGGTGAGACCAATAGAAAGATCTTATTGCATTCTCTATATTAATTTTGGGGGTATTGAATGCACTCTACATATTTATTTTTGGGGGATCCACGTTTATGCTACATATTGAATGCTGGGGTCTCTGAGGGGGATTTTCATTGATCCCATTCTTAATCCCATTCCATTCCAGCCTTAACATGTCTATTTCACTTCCCTCTCAGCTGACACACAAACAAGCAGTTTTAACTCCATTGATCAAATAAATACTCTCTGGCCCTCTTTACCCTTATCCTCATCCCAACACGCCAACATAAATCTGACACACTATTTCTTACCATCTGCTTAATAGATCCTCTCCTATCTGGTTCCTAAGGATATCACTCCACTAAACTGCCCTAACTAACCATCTGTTACTGGTCAAATCTAAAGGCGATCACTCTATTTTCATTCTTCTTGACCTACCTTCCGCTTTTGATGCCCAGGGGCAACCACACTGGGGCCCTGAAGGTTAGATGGCCCCCATCATTTTTGCTCCTCTTCCTAATTTATTAATGTTGTGCTCATATGGCATCATTTAGAAAAGAAAGCACCAATTTGTCACGGCTATTTCAGTCTTTAGTTGCATCCAATTAAGTTACAATACAGAAAAACATTTACTGAGAGAGAGACGGCACATGCACTGTTGGACCGCTGAAAGGCAAACTGGGGGGTTCTACAGAGGTCCCAAATCAGGAACAAAGCTCAGGGTAGTCAAAATCCAGAGTTTTGTTTTGCTTTAGAGAGATGGTTGAGGATATTAAATTCTAGTGACATGCTGAAAAACATGGAAAAGAACAAGAGTTAAATATAGAGCTTTTAAATATAAGGCTTATTGGGACCTGTAGGGTTTTTACAAGCCGTCATAGCAGGTGCAAAAAATGCAGATGGGGAGTCTCAGTTATTTTTAAACATTATTTTCCTCTGTTGCATGCTCAACCACATTCACAATGTTGAATTTGAATACATAAATCAGCGACATACCTAGACTTTCACAAATCATTTTACTGTCAGAACTCAAATGAAACATCTCTTGATCCCTGATCCCTTGCAGATGACCAAAAATAGCCAGTCTTTGCAGTCTTCAGTTAAATCAGACTTAAACCCTTATAGGCAACTGTCTGCCAGGTAGGGTCCGGGTTTACAGGAACCCTAACCTTCTCCTGCAGCCCATGAGCCTTGAATACTCACCTCTACTTTATGGTGCTCTGTATACCAGGAACAGTTACACACTGCAGTGAAGCACACCCCATATTAAAGAAAATGCAGTTGTGCAACACATGTCCAGCTGTATTTTGTTCTTCATCGGATGGAGCTCCTCTAGGAAAAGATGAGTATCTCTAACTCAGGACTCCTGGCATAAATGGATAAGTCATCTTGTGGATTTCTTTTCTTATTAGAGGACTGCAACTGACACTCAGTGGTGTTCTGTCCAATGAAGCTCCTCTAGGAAAAGCCGGGTATCTCTCTAATGCAGGACCCACTGGTGACATAGGTAGGTTAGATTAAGGTTCATGTGGCCCAAGACCCTGTCTGGCATAGAGTTGCAAGTCTGCTTTGAGTCATCGGAAGCAAGAAGGTCATTTAATATAATAAAAAATTGTTGATTATTATCGACGTATGTTCATGTCCAACTGCTGCTACATTTTGCCACCAGAGGTTTTCAGCACAAACTTGAGTAAGTGGTTATTTCAGAGCTAATTTAGGGTTGATGGTAATGGTCATCCTGTGGCTTCCAAATTCCCAGCTGCTGACTGTCATCTCTGTGTCACCTCTGTTTTCTGTTTTGTCTTGAAAAAACATTTTGGTAAGTATTTCTCAATGTCAGTATAAATCACAAACATTTGGGTGTACCATCACACAGGGCGCCATGATCGGGGGACACCCTACAGCTGCACCTGGTCAATGCCCTAACCCGTCAGCTCGATCGCTCACGCCTACCACTCGGTTTACTGGTTTGCTGTTCGCTCAGTTTACTGGTTCTTTTGGGGGGTGTCAGTTGGAGCTGCTGGGGGTGCACAATTGGTTTGGTCAAAAGGAAAGGAAAGGGTGCCATGCTCACCTCTGTTCTGCTCTTCAAAGTGGATCAAACTGGCTGATTCCCTATCCATGGAGCATCCCAATGTATGTGAAACCCCATGGAATTGCTGCCATATCCACATTGCAAGCAACCCCACTGCACATGTGCAGGATTTCATCCAATCAGCACACTATGCTGTATATGTTAATGAATATGTTAATGTGCATAGAACTCTTTCTATCAACAGAGCCCAGCATAGAGAGTGGGGAGCTTCTGGCATCTCCAGTTTCCCTTTAGTATGGCAGCGCAAGCCGGGATTGCTTGTGAAGTAAGTATACCAGGTTTTGCGCAGGGGTGGCTGTCAGCAATCAATTGGGACTGGGTCCTGTAGGCCGGTAGTGAGTAAGCGCAGTAGTGTGTTGGGGGGACACTATCCTGTAATCTCACACAGGGTGCCATCCATCCATCCTTAGGCTGACCCTGCTCATGAGGTTCCAGATATTGCTGAAGTCCAGAATAGGGTTGATTCAGAGCCCCTTTCTCAACATTTTTTTGGAGGTATTGCTACCAAACAAAAAATCACACAAAAAAAGAAAACACTTCTCATAAAAATTCTTGCAGAACAAAAGGCTTTTCTGAATCAGATGAGGTGGAAAAATGGACGAGAACAGAAATTTTCACGCAAAAAATTATGAGAAAGGGGCTCTGAATCAACCCTAATATCTTGTAATGAATAGAATTAGCAATTAGAGCACCGACACTCTTGTGGAACTTACTTTAATGTACTTTGGACGTATTCTTTCGATGTGGCTACGAGGGCCCCCTTTCTTGCAGCAAAAAAAACTGTGCTACTGGTGCATCAATATTTTAGACAAGAGGGCTTGGTCAAAGTAAAAATGCATTGTCTGTAAACAGCCTAGTAAGGGATCTTATTGTTAAAAGGTGGACATACCTCCAAATTTGATGAAAAGACAAGAAGAAAATTAATCCTGGAGCCTGTCAAGAGGTCTACAGCATTATTAAAAAAGCACTGGTTGTGTATTTGCATGTGACATCAATGTCCTCTTTAGGTTTGGATGGCAAGACGGAAGCCTTTTCACCCTAGCCCAGATATGCTTTTTCAAACCCTATATATAAGTGGTAAACTTGTTATGGTCTTTTGTTAAAGTGTAGGACTTTTTGGTCATAATTCAAAAAGGTATGTGTGGCATAAAAACTCAGTGGTGTTGGAGGCAAAATGATGCTTTGGGGTTACATTGCTGTTACTGGAACTGCAGTTTTAGTCAAGGTGGAGGGAATTCCAAACAGTTTCAAATATCAATCAATTTTGTCACAAAACCTTCAGGTCTCTGGTAAAAAGTTGAAGATGAAGAGTTGCACAGCAGACTGACAACCTGTTCCAATGGAACACAAAATGGGCAATTACATGGCTAATTACAGACCCAGTCTCAGGCTTGTGAGGAGGGAATGCAACAGGGCATCCCAATGACTTCCTCCATTCAACAATTTAAAATTTACAGCAATGACGAGGAGCAGAAGAGTTAATAGTTAAGGTAAGGGGGTATGGGTGGTCTAACAGCTCCTGCCCAGGCATCCCTCTACCTTCTCCTTTTTAACTATGTTCCCTGTAAATTAACTGACTCATAGATGGCTTTCTATTCTGCGCCTTCATGGGTCCAACAAACACAGCTGAGGCAGTCCCCAAGATCATCTAGGACATACACATCTCCAGAGAGCATAAAAGGACAATCTAATGGTGATGTCTTTTTAGGACAAAGTATTCTTAGACATAATGAAATGGGGATCAGTCTGGGATGAGTTAGGTTGCATGATTTCCTTTAGACCCCAGAAACAACACTTGCCTAGCACTGGTCTAAATGCTTTACTTTTTCCAAAATTGATGGTGATGGTTGGAGGTAAGTGTGATGCACCAAGGGCAAGGAGTTATATGAAATAAAAAGAATGTTTACTGCACAAAAATAAATGCCTGTTATAATTTTGAATCTCCTGAATCTAGTGACCAAACTTTCTTCAAAATGTTCAGATACTTTAATATTTAAATGTATTTGTTTAGCTCTCGCCTTTTCAAACCCTCTACCAGCATGAAACGTAGTGATCCTTGGCTTGAACTTTCATTTCTGCTGAGAGGAAGCACTTTGTTGTATCATGGGTGAGTGAGATCTGTTCACGGTCCACATCTATCCACGATCAGCTTTGCTTCTGAAGAATACAGATGGTCTTTCTGTTTTGTATTGTCAGGTGACTTACATGCATAAAGCTACAGACTTCATCACAGTTTCCATTTATTGGCAAGTAAGTGGGCATGTAGCAAAATTACACATAGATCCACGGCTAGCCGTGCACTGGCCACTCCCCTCCGACTGTGGGTACCCGCACCAGACATTCAGATAGGTCAGGATGCTACCAATGGCTTGCATTTGTGCCACAGCATTTCTGGCAAAGGAAGTAAACACACCAAACGGGAGTGTTTCACACATCGGCACATCCCAATTTTGGAATAATTTTATAGATGTTAAGGGGGGGGGGGGGGTTGGTCCAGTAAAATTTAACATAAATATTGGTCATTTGTCCATAATGTACAGGATTCCCTGGCACCTCTCACTGCGGGGATAAAATTAGCTTCACTCCCTCATTACCCTTGTTGACTTCTCTGTAATGGTATATGTTGTCATGATAAGATATGTACTTGATTTACAGATATTAAGGTTGCTATATTATTGTGAATCAACACTTTCTATATGACTTGCAGGCCGATTCATTAATAGCGCCAGGTAGCGACAGATGAGCGCCAGTAGCGTGATTTTCACAGCGCCAGCTAGTATTCGCTGTGCCTGGCCGGGTTTTGCTTGTTGACAGCGACTCAGTCGGTGTGCGGTAATGTTGAATACGGGGTTAGGAGTCGCTGTTTCACAGGTTCCGCTTGTATGGGTGCGCCTGACAGCGAATGGCCAGAGCGAACGGCTTGCTGCAGATTCATTAAAAAATCACGCTCAAAAATTTCTCGCGCTGTGAATTCCTTGTTTAAACCCCAGAGCGCTGGCGGCGATGTGTGTAAAGTAGTTTTTAACCCCCAAACAACCTTTTTTTTTATATGTAAAAATTATACACGTTTTTCTAAACATTTTGTAATATGAATACATGAATATCAGACCTGTAATATAAATTCTGCACATTTTTATTTTTTTTTTTTTATTTAAAAAAAATCCTAACATTGCAGAAGTGGTCACAGAATTTTTGACATAAAAAAAAAAAACAGTAATAGCAATTAATTATGATTATTGATTAAAGATTGCTCCATTGAAATGCATTGGACCACGCCAGGGAGCGCCAGGTCATACCTGTCGCTGTGATGGGATTAGCAGCAGCGCTGTTCGTTGCAGTCGGCTACATGATGAATCCCGCGCTATCTGACGCTCTCGCCGGCGCTAGCCTCATTTAGCGTGATAAATGCGTCATTGTGACCGCCGCTGGGCGTACTTGATTCGGTAGCTGCCGATAGCTGGCGGTACCTGGCGCTCGTCAGACACTACCTGGCGCTAGCCCTTGATAAATAAGGCCGTTGATTAACATCAATAAAAATTGGAATAAAAAAAAAAACTTACCTAATTGCCACAACCAGCGTTTGTTCCCTCAGTGCTTTCAGCAGCAGCTAAAGCAAGGTTTAAAAATGGGCACCACATTTGCCTTGCACCAATCTCTTGGCACTATACCAGTTGTTAGTGAGTAAAGATCAAGAACAGGGGCGATGAGATAACTGAGCTGACTTTAAGAACTCTTGGGCGAAGTCAATCTGGTCCTGCAGTCTTATTCACATTTAAATTATTTAGTTTTTTTGGATGATATCCATGTTTAGCTTGTTGAGTATTATACTTGGGCTATTGCTATCAGCGGCATCTCCTGTGTTGGCTCCTTGCTCTTCTCTTGTGTACACAGAGCTAAAGAATCCATTTAACAGCCCCGCCTTCTCTTCATCCCCAGTGACCATTTCCCCATTGTCTTTAATTAGGGCGCCTACCTGTTCTAATTTAGTTTTCTTTGAATTTATATATTTTAAAAATTTGTTTTTCTTTCTTTGGCCTCATCTCTTTTGTGTTTTTGCCAATCTTATTTCTTTCATACATGCTTTATTTACTAATTTATACTTTTCATGGGTTACAGCTGAGAATTCAGCCTTGTAATTGTTAAATGCCCTTTTCTTGTTCTTTATTGTCCTTTTACCTGCAGATGTCAGCCATAAGGGGTTTAATTTTATATTTGTTACCCAAAGAAATACATTTTGCAACGTTGGTGCTCACAATTGTTTTATAGCACTCCTATATGGCTTCTGTATCCTTATTCCTCAACAGATGCTCCCAGTCTATGTCCTAGAGTGCAGCTCTGAGCCTAGGGAAGTTGGCCTTCCTAAAATTCAGTGTTTTTGCCCTCCTAGACAGAAAATATTTCTTACAGTTTATGTTAAATACAACTATATTGTGGTTACTGTTATCAAGATTTTTGAATAAGATAATTATTTGATATGACCAAATCCAAAAGAGCATCACCCCTGGCAGGTGCCTCCACGAACTGATTCATATAGTTTTCTTGTAGCAAGCTGAGAAATGCTCTCCCCCTTGAAGTAGAAGCAAAACCATGTATTCGATACCTGTGTAGTTTAAGTCTCCCATCACAACCACTGTACCAGCTTGTACCAGCCATGCCCACTCAATCTGTTTAGGCAGCTGACCCTCCATTTTCTCAATTATGTTTGGGTTTCTATAGATGGCTCCAATTTGTATTTTAACATTGTTTGCATCGCCCCGTGCTTCTACCCTCATGGAGTGTACATCCTCACAATCTTCTGCTAGAATCCCCATTAATATATGCTTTGAATTCTTGCTTTACATAGAGACACACTCTGTCTGCTTTCCTTTTTGCTCTGTCTTTCCGAAAGAGAGCAAAACCTTGACAATTGACAGCCCGGTAATATGTGGAATCCAGCCATGTCTCGGCCACACCAATAACATCAATATTTTCTTCCAGTACCAGAACCTCAAGCTCCCCCACTTTACTTGCCAGACTTCTGGCATTCGTGAACATACACTTTAAGTTCCTATCTATTTTGACACATTGAGCTTTAGTATCAGCTTTTGCAGTAATGCATCCGCCTAATTTTTCACTGCTGGTTTGCAACACATGGATCTCTTTATCCATCATAGTAGTCCTCCCTACTTCTATTTCTCCACCCATCATCACATGCTGTCCCCTAAGTAACCTGTCTTCCCCTTTGTTTTCTCTCTTTCCCTCTGCCCCCATCTCTAGTTTAAATACCCCTCCACCCCTTCTAGCATCCTTTTACCCAGCACAGCAGCCCCCCCTTCCATTCAGGTGCAAATTATCTGTAGAATACAGTTTGTACCCCAATGAAAAGTCAGCCCAGTGCTCTAAAAACCCAAATCCTTCTGCCTGCACCAGGACCTGAGCCATGCATTTAACTCTCTAAGCTCTTGCTGTCGTTTATTTGTAGAGCATGGCACAGGCAGTATTTCAGAGAATACAACCTTGGGGTCCGGTCCTTCTCTTCAAATTGGTGCCTAATTCTTTAAATGTATTCTTAAAGATCCTCCATCTTCCATTAGTTCTGTGATTGGTCTCTACATGGACCACGACAGCAGGGTCATCCCCAGCCCCTCACAGTAATTTATCCCTATTTTCTGCTACATGCTGAACCTTGGCACTAGGAAGACAGCAAACCATTTGGATTAGGCTGTCTTAGTGACAAATTATTCTATCAGTCCTCCTGATAATAGAATTCCATATTACCACTAACTGTCTAGTCTTACCTGAAGTCCCAACCACCCGCTAAGTAGCTGGGCTGTCCTCCTGGCTGTTAGGGTGAGCAGTATCAGCTAGGGCTGCCATTTCTGAGACACTCTTGCATCATTACCCAACATGTATGGCCTTCCTTTTCTGTGATCCCTTTCTACTCCCTTTATCTACATTTACCCAGCTACTTATCTGATACTCCTGAACCATTACTCCACCATCTGTTTCTACCCCCACTTAATGCCTGCTCAGTGAGAACAATGCCCTTTCAGTGACCTTAATGAAAAGTCCCCTTACTTATACAATCTTGTACTTGTACAATATCACTTGAAAATGCAACCAGAACTTGCAAAAGCTTATTTATAGCAAAGCAATACTTCCCTTCACCAGTATCAGTCTATGGCTAGTCTGCCAAACAGCGATGTTCTAATTTGTAATAACAATAGAAACTAGGTAATATTATTATTGTTATTATATTATTATAAAGCACCATTGTATTCCCCGGCGCTGTACAAAGTTACATGAGAGGGAAACAAGTAACATATTTAAAATACACAGGTGTTGTATATAACGGGAAATAAAACTACAAATGCATATAATACGTACAGTATTATGAGCCAAATGCAAGCTTACGATCTAAGGTAAGGGAAAAGACAAGAGGTTGGGTGACAAAGAGTATTTACTAAGTGTGGTAGCGAGTGCTCTGAAGGGTGACAAGTCCGTAAAGTGGTTTGGTTAGGCCAGATAGTAAGCTTGTCTAAATAGAAGGGTTATGAGGGTGATATTATTATTATTAGTAGTAGTATTAATATTTGGACAGTGACTGCACTCAAACCAAAATGAATTTCAATAGCAGCCACCAAGATGTGACTGATGTACATTTTCAGATTTACAAGACAACTGAAGGCAAAAATTAAAATCTAAAAAAGCCACCTCTAACTCTTCTGGCATAAAGTGGACCATCAACAAATTGTGGGTGTTGCTCCTAGCGCAGAGAGGACATTTTCAACCGGGATGCCCCCTTGCGCTTGGGCCAACAACCATATTGTTGAATTTTGATCAGCTTTGCTGACCTTAAAAATTATTATTTTTTCTTATTTGTTTTTACCATTTCATTTTCTGCTCAGTGCTTCTCATAGTGGCCACTTGTAGAGCTAAAAGAAAGCGCTCTATAACATCATGTTCTAGGCAGTATATCATCAAGTTTATCATAATAAAAATAACACAATCCCTATAACAATAAACAAAATAAACTAGCTCCCAAGATGCTGTGTGTGGTACAGGCATACATTCTTATGCACCATAAGTGGGTGAATCTGAGCCACACTGCAGCACAGAGCTGAAAGATGTGGTCTGATTTTGGTCACTGGAGGGGGGACTAGCCAATGAAACAAAATATGTGCCCTGTAGCTAATTTTGCTGGAATATTTCCAGTTATTGAGCGCCAGCATCTCTTTCTATTTGGCACTGCTCTTTGGACAAAATGCTGCGAATGGGCAGAACGATGGTAACTTATTAGCTTTGATTGTTGAACTAGGTATTGGCTGGCCTGTGGCTGCACTGTTGGACATGAAAGCCGATTAGAACAGCGCCAGTTAGTGCCACTTTGTACCCCTGTCTTTTAGGCATTTCACAGTATATTTCGAATTTTTTGCCATGTTGAAAAGATTGGTATTGTATTTTACCGGCATTTGTCGGCATTTCATCATTACACTTTCAGGATATCACTACTAGGGACAAAGAGGACAAAGTTTACATTGTGTTTAGGATGCGTTTTAGTTGTTTTGTCCAAATTACACATTGGTAAGCAAAAGAAACCATTAAAAAAATGAATACACAAGAAAAAAAATAAAATTAATTTTGGCAACATCTACATTATTGATAAGTCACAATGCAAGTTCTGTACAAAAAACTGTTTGTAATATTATTCATAAACATGAAACAGTTCAATACAGTTCTGCCCATTGAGCTCTATAGGATATAAACCCACAGCTGAACTTTAAACCACAGCAGCTTAAACATGAGCACCCTGCACTGTGAACTATATGGCACTAGTGATAAATTAGACACAGGCTGGAGGCCGCTGAGGCAAAAATATTGGCGATGGGTAATAACAGGTGCTGATGTTTGATATATCAGGCTCCCCATTTTTTACTTAATTAAGGTCTATGCTTTATGTCATGAAGTTTACCTGTAATTTTCCATAGTGCCTCTTCCTATTATCATTTTGGTACATGATTATTTTTATTATTGTTGTTGTTTATTTCTAGAGATGAGCGAACTTTTGAAAAGTTCGATTCGGCCGATTCGCCGAATTTCACAAAGAAATTCGGGTTCGGCCGAATCGAACTTTTACGAAGTTCCCCATCAAAAATGCCGGCATGGTGGGAGCGGAGCCGGCCGGCCCGCTCCCACCATGCCGGCATTTAAAAAAAAAAAAAAAGCATTTTTGCCGGCATGGTGGGAGCGGGCCGGCCGGCCCACTCCCACCATGCCGGCATTTAAAAAAAAAGCAAACACTTAACTGCAGGTCCGGAGCGTGGAGGCCGGCGCCGCTCTCAGCTGTCATCTGAGGGCGCGTCATCAGAGGGCGCCTCTGATGACGCGCCCTCAGATGACAGCTGAGAGCGACACCGGCCTCCACGCTCCGGACCTGCAGGTAAGTGTTTGCTTTTTTTAAAATGCCGGCATGGTGGGAGCGGGCCGGCCGGTTCCGCTGACAGCGGAGCCGGCCGGCCCGCTCCCACCATGCCGGCAAAAATGCTTTTTTTTTGTTTTGTTTTGTTTTTTAAATGCCGGCATGGTGGGAGCGGGCCGGCCGGCTTTACCGGCCCGCCGGCCGGCTCCGCTGTCACCATGCCGGCATTTTTTTTTTTTAATTTCAGGAAAAATTTGATCGGCACGAACCACAAAATATTCGGGTTCGTGCCGAATCGAATATTTCCTGAAATTCGGAGCGAATTCCGGTTCGTCCGAACCGGTTCTCTCATCTCTATTTATTTCTATAGTGCCATCTTTGATGATGCTTTTTCAATAAACTTCAGAGCGGTGCTCAATTATGTCCTGTTATTTGAACGCCATTTGGGAATCACATTGGATTTATATGGGGCAGATGGAAAATGATGAGCAGTATGGCAAGGATGTCAGACATTCAGGTTACCTCTGCTGCTGTCTGTAGTATCTTTTGGTTTCGCATTTTCTCTTTTTTATTCTTACAACGCCATTTTCTCTTTTTCCATGTTTTCCATATATTATTCTTTTCAGCTTTGAGTGTTTTAAGCAGAACAAACCCAGGGTTATCACTATCCCGAATTGTGTTTCTTGCCCCAGGCACATCCCCCTGGTTCGCCCATCCCATGGGGCATACATGGGCTCTAGTCCAATCAGCGCCGTTTTCAAACATAGAGCTCGGCAATGGGGAGCTGGAGCAAGTCCAGGGTCAGCCACTGAGGGTTTTGTTCCGCTTTAATACCTGCACAGTCATTCAAAGTTGAATTTTTTTTCAGCCAGTTTAGTTTATTTTGTAGAGATTTTATATATTTATTGAGTCATCTGGAGGTCTCATCAAAGAAGCAGAACCTCACACACAGAGAGCTATTTTACCGCCATGTACAGTGCCTGCCTGGAACAAGTTCACTGCAGCTGTTGCTAGGAGACTAAAGCTGCAGCTGTAGCTAGAGTGGGCTAAATGAATAACACCCAGCAGCCACCCGCATTCAACAAATGGACTGCGCCATTTTCATTTTAAAATTTGAAAGTAGGGTATACATTTTTTCTTTACTATTGGCACATTATTTATACACATGTTAGAAGCTATTGTGTGGCTATTTAATTATGTATCTTTTCACAGTAGTACTCCTTTAACAAAGACTCTCTACTCATTTATATTTTTGGTTATAATTTTTGACGTGAGGCTTGCCCAGGTGGTTCTCTTAAAGGAGCAGTATCGCGAAATTTGCATTAAAAAAGATAAATAATTAAATAGCCACACAATAGCTTCTAACGTGTATAAATAATCTGGCGATAGAAAAAGGAAAAAATATATGCCTCTCTTTTAAATTGTATAATGATATGCTGAATGCTGAATGGGGGGATCTGCTGGCTTGTATTTAGTGAGCTGCTTCATTTAGCCCACTGGTCTCCTAGCAACACTTTACCTCTGACACAGGCTGACACTGTAATCAGTGATAACGGCTGTGTGTGTGTGAGGTGCTGCTTTTGTTATGAGACCAGGTGACTCAAATGTGTAAAATCTATACAAAATAAACTAAACTGACTGAAAACGACTGAAATTCTTCTTTGAATAACTGTGCAGGAAAATCTAAAGGTATTAAAGTGGAACAAAACACTGAGTTGCCAACCCTGAAGTCTATAAGACCCGGCCATTGACCTTGCCCCTTGGGCATTCTAAATCGGGATGCCCCACTGTGTGAAACGACCCCTGGATAACCACAGATCCCCCCATTTTTCTGGCGCGCTCACGCAGATAGTCATTTAGACAGGCCGGGCGGCCAGGAAGGTTACTGCTCAGGCTTCCCATCTGCGTGCAAACAGAGCTGATTGGATGAGAGCCCGCGCATGCGCTGTGGGACAGGGAAAGGTACGTTTTCACAGGCGAACTTGGGGATTTCACATATCAGGGCATCCCAAATGGGATGCCCCTAGGGACACAAAACAAAACTCCAGATAGTGAAAATCCGGGGTTGGGCTTTGCTCAAAACACACAAAGCTGAAAGAAAGATCATATGGAAAAATGAAAAATAAGAATATGGAAGAGAAAATGGTAAACTGAAAGATTCTGCAGCAGAGCCAACATGAAGGGAAAACTCAAAAGTCAAAATCAGCTAAATGACTTCTAGAGCTTTTCTCTCTGTTTTAGATATATAAGTTCTGGCCAGGCAATGTTGCAATGTTGTTATCTTATGCTGGACAGCTGCCAGCGCTGAACAGCTGGTACTTTGATACATTGTTTCACCCCTCTCCTCAGCGTGGAACAGGCCAGAGTGTCGGGTCGCGACACTCAGCAGACATAAACATGAGCTATTAGTCTCCAGCTGCTCAACACACACATCATTTTTTTCTACATTGTAATTCTTACTCCAACACTTACCTACATTCAAAGTACCATTTAAATATAAGTGACCAAGAAAAATTTGCGATACTGCTCCTTTAAATAAGCACCCAAGTCTGTTGACTGTCAAGAGAGTTGCTTTCTGCAGCAACCGTTGGTAATGGTTTGGGAAAGCACTGGGGAAAGGATAGCGGACAATTTTGTGGGGCTGTGGAGCACTAATCTACACTAATCTACACTGTAGAAAAAAGTGCTGAAGAGAATTAAAAAACATAGCATGGTCAGTTCCCTTGTAGTCCTTTATGTTTTTTCCTCCTTCATTTGCTTGTATCTCCTCTTCTGGTAATCACATGCGCATTGCTAATAGCAACAGATTGCAAGTAGTGAAAACTGCTTAACATAAAAATAAATACCAGATAAACTCAGTACCTCGAGGTCATCTTTCAGCATGCAATAACAGGGATGTACCTGTAATGAGGCCAGGTGACACAGCTGCCTCAAGTAGCATCTAGAGAAATGTGGGGGGCAGGAATCAATGGAAGTTCATTGGTGGTATAACAGGGATAGGAGCACAACTGCACACATGTTGTTTTTAACACATAAAATTATTGATGGCTCAGCAGCATCAACCCTGTAGTTTAAAAAAAGAATTACAGTGTTCACCAATAATATTTGATATACATGTAGCCTACTATTTGATAAGGCAAAGGGCACCTTTCTATATTTCGCCTTAGGAGGCAGGAAGGCTAGCTTCACTCCTGCACTATAATATACTGTATGCTTTCAAAACTGTCATTGAAAGTGGACTTTCCCCTTAAAGATGTGTTGGGTTGTGCCCTTGTGTGTCTCTTGGGTACAGCCATGCAAGCTGTCAGGGAAACATTGATCACGTGATCCAGCTACCAATCTAGCGCCTAAGATCATGCAGCCCAATTTCCCAAATCCGTCTGTTTGCCCGCTTGGCAGACCACAAGGCCCACCAAGGCCATGGACACACCGATTCTTGGCTAAGGCAAAAAGATTGCTCAAGCTAAATATAGGTTTTAATGTAATGAGCACACTAGGCAGTTATTACAAATATTTGACTGTGATGGAATTTATACAAATGCCATTCTGAGCAGTGGGATACAGTTTACAGGTACAGTGAGTTACCAGCAGAGATACAACAGTTAGAGTTACCTTAAAATGCAAATGCAGAGAAGTGTGTGGACAGCTTATGGAAGATCCGGGTACCTCCAGCACACATGCGACGCTCCCCTAGAGAGTGACAAGGGATGGTCGGGGGTCATCCCCCTTTATACCTCTGAACCCTCTTGTCCCCTCCCTTCTGTGGGGCAGATTGTTCCTTCCCTCCCTTGGGGAACCTTAGGGAACCCTCTAATACCTAAAAGCTGTTAGACGTTATAACTTTGGCCAGGGGGGGTCATATGGTTCTGCATATGGCACCAAATGATTGGGCTGGATGCTGTGCATCTGATGAGCCCAAATATAAATTCCTTAGATGGGTCAGAACCTGAGATCTACATTTCCTTTGGGTTACAGTGGCCTAACGTATGCCTGCATGTACATTTTTGGGCCTGTTCTGGTTCAGTATCTGGCTTGGTGCTGGGACACACAGAGTCCCAGCTACAGTCCAATTTGTGTTGGTGCCAGATGTCTGAGGCACTGGTGCTTAATGGGAGGGAGCTCTCTCCAGGGGTCGCCTTTGCTTCAGACTCGGTGGGGCCTTCCCAGCCCAAGGTGTGAGTCCGTGATCTGACCCAGGGCTTGGTTCAACTCACAGATGCTAATTCGCCCACCTGGCAGGATTAGGTCCGATGCGTGTTTATGGCTAGAAAGCCAAATGCTCAGGGGAGAGTAAAAGGGAACTCCGAACTGATATCAGGGGATTTAGGCAATTTTCAATGATTAAACTGGGTATGCCCATCAACAGCACACAGTGGATGTATAATTAAACCTTTTTTTAAGGAGCACAGAACATGATAAGAAACACATTGTTTACACCTTGACTAACTGCATAAACGTCCAAAAACGTTATGTGAACCTGTAACTTGTCATTGGTGTGAGAGTTTCCTTCCCTCCTGTTTCTCTGTATTTATTGAGCAAATACTTTTTTGTAACTCTATGTGTAATGCTGAATAGATTTGGGCAAAACACATAGCATGTTTTCAGTTCATGAAATGGAATACAAATCTTTACATATAACAAATGTCATTGGAATAATGGTCTAATTATGTTGGCTGCTTGTTTTGCATCCATTGATGTACATAGTAAAAATACTGTATGTATATGTGGGTATCTCGGTACACCTATGCTGTGGGGGTAAACCAGAATTTTTTAGAATCTGGGATCCCTGGGACCAAGGGCCCACCTGGGGACTTCCTGCTAACCCTGTAGGCCAGTTTGAGCCTGGCTGTTACAGTGTTTATTGGTCTAATCATCTCTAATTTAGGGGCAGAGGCCGGGGAGAAGTAAATGATAACCAAAGAGTGATTGGCAGCAATGGTAAACCCCCTCAGCAGCAGAGGAGAAGGCAGAGAGGACTAGAGGAGACTAGACTAGAGAACCACTGGTGGCAATGGAGAAGGCAGTGAGGACTGGAGGGCAATCAGCAGCCGAGGAGGACCCATCAGTGTCAGAAGCGATGAAAAGTGATGTGGCATGAGACTTCATAAACCCAAAAGGGCCCCACCCAGACTTTCTTGCACAAGGGCCCAAGTCTGGGCTGTTTTTATTCCTGGGTGATTCAGGGAAGCTGCACTGAGCACAGTTCCATTTGTGACTAAAGGGGGCGATGTGCTCAATGCTGATCATAGCTGAGCTCAGGTTTAAAGTGGACCAACACCCTCCCATGATCGGCCTGGGAATCTATAAGATTCCTGGAACGATCAGCTCCCTGACTGCGGGGCACCCCTAAATCCCTACCTGCTCCTCGATCCAGCGGCGCCCGCCGCCGCCGCCTCCCGTGCGTCCCTCTAGCAGGACGCGCACCCGCGCCGGCCGTTTGTAAATGGCAGGCGCGGGCGCGCGCCCTGTAAGAGTGATGCGCGGGAGGCGGCGTCGGGCGCGCTCTCTTGTCCGTCGCTGCCTCCCGCTTGTCCGCCGGCGGGGATTGGCTGCAGCGGTCACGTGGGAGCGGGGAAAGGTGAGTTTTTGGGGCTTTCTGGGGGGTTTCACACAGCGGGGCACCCCCGATCGGGGTTCCCCACCGAAGTGGACCGAAACCCAGGATGAAGTATGAAGCTGAGCCATACACAGAAAGGAACATCAGCACACAACAATAAAGCAGATGTGTGTGTGAATGCTGCTTTGCTCTCTCAGGTGCCCCTGTCCCCTGGCTTCTGACTCCTCACCACACACACACTTCACAGCCAGGTACTGCTGCTGCCTGGGCTGGGCTTCTTTCACTTTCGTTCCTTCTCTCTTTTTCTTCTTCCCTCTTTCTTTCTTTCCTTCCCTCCTTTTCTCTTTCTTCCTTTATTTCTTCCTTCCCTTCATCTTCCCTGCCTTCTTTCTTTTCTTTCTGGTCTTTCTTTCATTTATTTCCTTTTCAAGCCCCCTCCCTCTTTCTTGTATTCTTTCTTTCCTCCCACCCTGTCTTTCTTCCTCTTTCCTGTCTTCTTTCTCTCTTTATTTCCTCCTTCCCTCTTTATTTTTCTTTCTTTCCTCTCTTCCCCTTGCTTTCCCTTTCTTATTTATTTTCCTTCCTTCCTTGTCCTCCCATTAATGAATTCCTTCTTCCTTTCTCTTTCCTTCTTCCCTCCCCTTCACTTGCCTTCCATCTTTCTTTATTTCTCTCCTTTCCTCTTTCTTTCATCCCCTCTTTCCCTTAATTATTTTTTCTTCCTTCCTTCCCTCTTTCTTTCCTCCACCTCCCTCACACTTTTTTTCTTTTTCTTCCTCCTTGGCTTTCTTTTTTTCGCCTTCCTTCCTTCTTCCCTTGCTTTCTTTCCTTTCCTCCACCCTTCCCTTTTTCTCTTTATTTCTTTCTTTCCTTCTGTCATCACTGCCCTCATTTATCATTTCTTTCCATCTTTTTTCTTTCCTTCCCCCTCCCTCCCTCTATCTCACCTCTACCCATCTCCCCTTTACTATGCAGTGCATTACACTTTTGTGCACTGCAAGCTGTTTATGTTTGTGGCCTCCTAGGTAGTGGTGCAGTGTGAATGTGCAGGAGACCAAGTTGGAGGTGGCATGGCCGGGAGCAGGGTGAACAGGGGAAGCTGGTGGCAGATGGACCCAACAGCTGTGATGGAGTGACCAAGCAGCGGAAGCAGACAGCAAAAGACCTGGAGTCGCCAGCGGGAACAAAGCAACCAGTGGGGAGCAGTGGTGGTGAATATCTAACTGCGGAGGGGTGGCACCCCCCCCCCTTTGTTTCTTTTGAATTTGTGCAAGCACATGGTGTGTGGGGTCTAGGCTGTATTGCAAGGTCTTTGACCCTTCCACCCCATGGCTTGCACATGGGGTTTAGGGCAACCTCAGGTAAGCTGCTCCCATTTTATCTATTGCATTGTATGTCCCAGATGGGCTCTCAGAGATTAGAGTTAGGACTGCACCCCACAGAGGCACCTTGGCGTGGTGGTGCAGCTTAAGCATACTTCTGCAGATGTGTGTGACAGAGCCCTCTGCTTATAACCAAGTTTAGAGACAGATTGTAGGTTGGTCAGCAAGCTAACAGGTTTGAGTGCTGTGGCTCCTTTAAGACTTTTGAATATCTAACTGCCCCACAACACAGTGCTGGTAAAAGGCAATACATGAGTTATAGCTGCACTGGCCTTAAGGCTCCTTTTACACTGGCGTTAGCGCTATCACCTGTGTCTCGGCGATTTGCTGGCGTTTGAGTAGCGATAGCACTTGTGTTTGCCATTTGTTTATGAGCAATCACATGCAGGACTTTTGTGAGATTCCTATTGGCTGGCAATGCTTTTACATCTATTGTGGAATGATTGCCAGTGGATTACAATCGCCCGCAATCGCCATAGTGTGAAATTAACATTTTTAAATGCATGGCTTGATCAGTGGGCGGAGGATTTCTCTTCCACACTGGGGGCTGTTTAGGTTCTAAACTGCCCTGGCCTAAATTGACCTGAAGCCGCTCCTTATGGTAGGGTTGATGGTGGTAGAAAGAAGTAGTAAGTATAACAGTCAGGTTTTGGAGGAAGTGGCATGATATAAATGAGAGTGATTGACAGTATGATTATCAGCCGATTTTCCTATTTATTAGAAGATATAATAGAGATTTCTGTTCACAAGCAGAAAGCAGATAAAATTCTGAGTTTGGAAAGACTTTCTTCCTAATGCAGACAGGCTGCCACCAGAACCTGTCAATAGGAAGGCGCCATGCATAAAAACAAACATGGGGACATGAGTAATCTAGGAATTTCAAGGCTGGTTGGATTCCTTGACAGTCTACTGTAAACAAATTTCAACCTTCAAAACTCCCAGTCTACCTGTCTGAATTTCCATATGTTAGCAATATGTATATTGACACAATGTTTTATTTGAGGGTAAAAATAGTTATTTTTTTATTTATTACATATTATTTTGTTTTGTTCATACTATATTTCTTTTATTGTTTGGCATTCTATAGATGTGGGGCTGTGTGTGTCCTGCTGCAAGTGTGTGCAGACATTTTTCTGGGTGTTGTTCTGAGTATACCAACATTTCAGTCTGGCTAGCATCTTTCCTAGGGCCATCCTGATTTCGGATGCACCTCTGTGTAAATGAAAGTGAGAGCTTGAGATGTTAGCATACCCACCCTTCCTCAATCCAGCATGGATTACACAGCAGTAGCATCTCTGCTTTCCTCCATACCTGTTCCCCCTGCATGTGACTACCACAAACCAATCAGCAGATGTGCAAAATCTCAGATTTTACTGGCGCACTGGAATGAGCAAGGTAAGTATGTGGACACCATCTTTACAAACTGGAATGTTCCTTAAGGAAGATCTTCTAAAAGACTTTAGGTCGGGTTTTGGTCTGCTTTACAATGCTTCACATTTTTGCAAATTGGAATGTATACAGGGCTGGATTAAGTGTAGGCCCCTGGGCACAACATCTGGTGGAGGCCCCAGATACAGTATTTTTTTCCTTTAAAATAATTGTCTGATTGGCGGTTGTCTGGTACTTACCACCTACTGGAACGTCAGATGTAGTCCCTTGTGCCACCCTACTTTGCCATTCTGGGTGGGGGGTAGTGTAGTCGCCCAGCTGGTCCAGCAGAAAACAGTTCCCTGCATGGAGCTGCCATTGGCTGTTCTTGGTGGCTTATGTGCAGTGACAGCTTTGCACACACCCATCATTGCAGAGTTGTTGCCGGCGGCTTTGCTGCTCTAGACTCTCCATCCTGCACCTGGGCAAGCCTTTTTTTGGGGAGGTGCGGGGGAACTGCCGCAGATAGCTTGTTACTGGCCCCGCGGCCCGTCAGACCAAAGACTGAAAAGCCTCCTGGACCAGACCATAACCCAGCTTGTTTCAGGCTCCCTTTGTAGGGCAAGTGGTGGAGGCCCTGGGGTGCGCACCCCATTGCGCCCCCTCATAATCTGACCCTGAATGTATGTGCATATCAATAGGTAGAGTTATACTTTAACATGCAATTGTGTGCATTACATTTTTCATAAGATTGTTATAAGATTTTATATAATATTAAGACTTTGACACACATATGGGATCCCACAACACCCCAAAAAAATAGTCAGCCCAAATATGGCACCACCACACTGATCTAATCAAAAATGCATTACTGTTTTATTGTAATCAAGTGCACATGGACACATTAAAAACAATTTAAAAAACACATACAACACAGCCCACCGGGGGGGGGGGAGCTATGAACTAAATGGTCCTCCTATATACATGTGCATATAATCATTTAAAAAATTTATTAAACTATCAGTGCTGGTTTTCAAAAGACATATAAAACAATTCATAAAGTACAACAACCCTCCTCATCAAACCCTATCTACAGACCATCAATATAATCCTCATCTATAAAAGAAGTCCACAATAAAGTGCTGCTATAGTGCCTATCCTACTCTCACAACCCGCAAGACCGCCGAGAGGAGAAAAAAAGGTGATCAAAATCAAACACAAAGTGCTATGTACATTACCCAAGGGGAACCATCATTTTAAGCACCACACCCAGCACCCAGCCGACGCGTTTCGTAACGGCCTTCCTGTTACTTCTTCTGGGCAAGAAAAGAGTGGTGGGTATGTCCCCCTACATCCCTCTTAAATATCCCCCTTTCCACGCTCCCGCGCCAATCACCAGCTGCTCAAAATCACGGCAATAGGCGTGTCAGATCACAAGATCAAACCGAGGCTGTTAGACACTTACCTTATCGCCGTTCCTGGTCCCGCGGCGCGTTGCCGGGTGGCTCCCACCGGGCTGCGGCCCGACGGTCCCCGGGTCTGCCAGCTCCTCGGCACCGTCGCAGGGATCAGGGGCTGGCGGTGCAGGACGCCGTGGGTGGCCGCGTCGCAGGCCGCTCCGCGCGGCTGCGCGGCCCTGCGGCTCTCCCCTCTGACTCGGCGCTTCCCCCTCCTGGCGGGGGCGCGCCCGATCCTCAACGTGCTCGCGCGCGCGCGCGAGCACGTCTGTTTTATGCCTCCCGGCGGCGCTTCCCCCAGCGCGCCCGCCGGGGGCGAGTTTGAAATGTCCAATCTGTGGCTGGTTCCTGGGATCGGACCCAGGGACTGGTCGGCCTGTCTGGCCTGGGCCGTCCAGCTCCTGGGACCGATCCCATTTCCTTGTATGCACCAATCAGTTTGTTTCCCTCCATTTTCCCCTTTTCCCTATGGCCAGTGTTCCCTATAAAGTTGTACTGCTCCAGTATCCCAGTGCCCGTTATAGCTTTTGGGTTCTGGATGTGTGTTGCTGTACCTTAGTGAAGAATTTGGATTTGGATTTGGACCTTGACTATTCTTGCTAGCTGCCTGCCCTGACCTCCTGCTTTGCCTGACCACTCTCTTGACTGACCCTCCTGTACCTCGCCTGTGACCTCCTGGACTTGACCCCGGCTACCCTCGACCATTCTCTGTCATCTCCCTTGGATACCTCGCCTGTGACCTCCTGGTTTGACCTCGGCCTGATTTACGGACTTTCGCACCCGGCATCCTCATTCGGGATTCCCTGCCAAACACCAAGCTGCACCTTAAGCTACTATCCTTTGCGCCTGTTAAGTCCTGGGGGCAACCGACTGGGAGAGGCATTACCCGTGTCTCCCACAAGCGGGGGCTTGTCTATAGGCGGAAGTGGCGGTGGAGATTGGGGGATACTGACTTAAGACAGACGGGTGTTTGGTACAATCCTGACATTATAACGGGCCAGAAAGAAGAATGGACCAAATTCTGGAGCAGGTGCAGGCCCTGACGGCGGCGGTGGAGCACCTGGCTCATCGAGTGGCGGCCCAGGAGAACCGTCCAACTCCCATTGTCCCCACTTCTCAGGGGACTCCGGCCGCAATGACGGTGGAACCCAAGATCCCGCTCCCTGAAAAGTTTTTTGGCGATAGGGCAAAATTTGCTAATTTCCGGGACTCTTGTAAACTATACTTTCAGCTTCGCCCGGTCTCCTCGGGCTCACAGGAACAAAAAGTGGGCTTGATTATTTCCCTGTTGCATGGAGACCCTCAGTCTTGGGCCTTTAGCTTATCAGCTCAGGACCCCATCCGCCAGTCGGTGGATAGTTTCTTCGCTGCAATGGAGGTCCTTTATGATGATCCTGACAAGGGGGCCTCAGCTGACGCTAAGTTACGTACCCTCCGCCAGGGACGCCGTCCAGCCGAGGACTACTGTTCCGAATTCCGGCGTTGGGCAGTTGACTCACGTTGGAACAATCCTGCCCTCTGCGGCCAATTCCGATTAGGTCTGGCTGACTCTATCAAGGACACCCTGGTGAACTACCCGGAACCCCAAACTCTGGATGAATTGATGCATTTGGCCATCCGCATTGATCGCCGACTCCGGGAAAGGCGCCTAGAGAAAGGATCACATCCTGAATCCGCTGCAAAATCTGAGGCTCTAGTCGCTCAACCTTCAGAAGAGCCTATGCAGCTAGGTGCCACCAGGCTCACCGAAGGCGAGAGACGACGACGCCTATCCGAGGGGCTCTGTCTTTACTGTGGTGGGACCGGCCACATGGTTAGACTTTGCCCAAAGAAACCGTCGGGAAACTTCAGAGCCTAGGGGGTTTCGAGGGGGCCCTCCTAGGCTGTAAGGTATCTCCTCAAGTATCGTCTCCAGTTTTTGTCCCAGTTCAGTTTATGAATGGTGCTAAATATGTTAATCTAAAGGCTCTTCTCGATTCTGGAGCAGCTGGGAACTTCCTAGACTCTGATCTAGCACAGACTCTAGGAATTATGGTACAGACCTTGCCAACTCCTATCCGGGTGTCAGCCATTGATGGCACTCCAGTGGCCGGGGGGTTAGTTCGGTTCCAATCACCTCCCATGCAAATCAAAGTAGGAGCCAGTCATTCTGAGGTTATCAGGTTCCTGATTTTGAGCATGCCTGGTACCCCTTTGATTCTGGGGTTGCCATGGCTGCAGGAGCATAATCCTCAAATTGATTGGGTTTCGGGGCAAATTACCAAGTGGGGACACCAGTGTTTCCGGAACTGCCTAGAATTTCCCCTCAGGGTCACGCGCCTACTCCCTATTGGGATTCCTACTCCATATTTGGAGTTTGCTGATGTTTTTTCAGAAAAGGCAGCAGACAAACTTCCTCCCCATAGACCTTGGGACTGCCCAATAGAACTGCTCCCTGGTACGATGCCTCCCAGAGGGAGAATATTTAATTTGACCCGAGCGGAAACCCTTGCCATGCGGGAATATATCGCCGAGAACTTAGAAAAAGGGTTTATTCGGCCTTCATCTTCCCCAGCAGGGGCAGGGTTTTTTTTTGTGGAGAAAAAGGATGGGGGACTTCGCCCCTGTATCGATTACCGGGGCTTAAATAACATCACGGTAAAAAATAAGTATCCCCTACCGCTTATTGAGGGACTCTTTACGCAGGTGGTCGGGGCGCAGGTTTTCTCTAAACTGGATCTCAGAGGGGCCTATAACCTCATAAGAATTAGGCAGGGGGACGAGTGGAAAACGGCCTTTAATACCCTTGAAGGGCATTATGAATATTTGGTTATGCCTTTCGGCCTGTGTAATGCCCCTGCGGTCTTTCAAAGTTTTGTTAATGAAATTTTCAGGGATTATCTTGGCCGGTTTATGGTTGTCTACCTAGATGACATTTTAATTTTTTCTTCCTCCCTTGACGAGCATCGTAAACATGTGTGCCTAGTTTTGCAGAAACTTAGGGAGAATTGTTTATATGCCAAATTAAAGAAATGTCAATTTGAGGTATCTGAGGTTCCGTTCCTCGGTTACATTATCTCCAAATCTGGTCTGTCTATGGACCAATCTAAGGTGAGGGCTGTTTTAGAATGGGAGCAGCCCAGAGATCTGAAGGGCCTGCAGAGGTTTTTGGGTTTTGCCAATTTTTATAGAAGGTTCATTAAGAATTTCTCTGCCCTGGTTACGCCACTAACTAACTTAACTAAGAAAAGCGGGTACCCCCCGGTTTGGCCGGCTCAAGCTGTCCAGGCCTTCGGGAATCTTAAGAGGGTATTTAGCGTTGCTCCCGTCCTAGTCCATCCCGATGAACAACGACCTTTCCTTGTGGAGGTGGATGCTTCAGAGATAGCGGTCGGGGCGGTCTTGTCTCAATACTACGGCTCACCTGCACGCCTCCATCCATGTGCCTTCTTTTCCAAAAAATTCTCAGCGGCCGAAAGGAATTATGATATCGGCAACAGAGAATTACTGGCCATCAAGCTTGCCTTCCAGGAATGGAGACACTGGCTGGAGGGGGCTCAGTATCCAGTTACGGTCTTTACGGACCATAAAAATCTAGAATACATCCAGTCCGCCAAGAGGTTAACTCCTAGACAGGCTCGTTGGTCCTTATTCTTTTCTCGGTTTAATTTTTCTATAACGTATAAACCCGGGTCTAAGAATATAAAGGCGGACGCCCTGTCTCGGAGTTTCTCTCCCCCTGACTTACCGGAAAGGGTGGTTTCTCCCATCGTACCTCGCTCCCTAGTGGTGGCCGCCATCCAACCCCAACTTCCTGATCTTACTCAGTTCCAGGCCCAAGCTCCTCCTGGGAAACCCGCGTCAGCCCTGTTTGTGCCCTCTACTTACCGGTCTGAGTTCTTGTCCCATTTTCATGATACCAAAACAACTGGTCATCCAGGGATTAAGAAAACCATAGCTTTATTGTTACGCCAAGTTTGGTGGCCTTCTCTTAGGAAGGACGTTCAAAGGTTTGTCTCCGCTTGCAAAGTCTGTGCCCAAAGTAAGTCCTTGAGGAGCCCACCGGAAGGCCCACTCCTTCCATTATCCATTCCTGCCTCCCCGTGGACACATCTGGCCATGGATTTTGTTACTGACCTTCCTCCGTCTCAGGGTCATACGGTTATTTGGGTAATTGTGGACCGCTTTAGCAAGATGGCCCATTTCGTCCCTTTAAAGAAGCTCCCCTCAGCTCAAACTCTTGCTCAACTTTTCATTACTCATGTCTTTAGGATTCATGGTATTCCCATGGATGTTGTTTCGGATAGGGGGGTCCAGTTTGTCTCCCGGTTCTGGAGGGCTTTCTGTGCCAAGTTGGGGTTCACCGTCTCCCTTTCCTCGGCCTTTCATCCGCAGTCGAATGGTCAAACCGAGAGAACGAACCAGTCCCTGGAACAATATTTGCGCTGTTTTACGGCGGGTTCTCAGACTGATTGGGCCTTCTTCTTACCTTTTGCGGAATTTGCTTTTAACAACGCCACGCATTCATCCACAGGGGTTTCTCCTTTTCACTGTGTTTATGGCAAGGATCTGAAGTTTTCTGCTCTTTCGGACCAACCCTCTAGAGTTCCCTCCGTGGATGAATGGGTTTCCAAATGGCCAGGGGAGTGGAATAAAATCCAACAACACCTAACTAGGGCCGCTTGTCAACAGAAAAAATTTTCTGATCGTAAGCGATCGTCTAATTCTAACTTTAAAGTGGGTGACTGGGTTTGGCTTTCAACCAAGAACTTGGCACTACGCCAACCCTCCGCTAAGTTAGGACCTAAGTTTATTGGCCCATTCCCCATAACACACAAAGTTAATCAGGTTACATACCGGTTGGCCCTCCCCTCATCCATGAAAATCTGTAAATCCTTTCATGTTTCACTTCTTAAGTCCGCAAGGAACCATGAACCTAATAGTCCTCCTAGTCCTGTGGTAGTTGATGGGCATCAGGAGTTTGAGGTTGCCCGGGTCCTTGATTCTCGTTTCTTTCGGAACTCTCTTCAATATCTTATTGACTGGAAGGGGTACGGTCCGGAAGAAAGATCTTGGGTTCCTGCCAGAGAAGTTCATGCACAGAATTTGGTAAAGAAGTTTCATAGGGAGAATCCTTTAAAACCCAGCTTGGAGGGTCCAGTGGCCCCTCCTCAGGGGGGGGGTAATGTTAGACACTTACCTTATCGCCGTTCCTGGTCCCGCGGCGCGTTGCCGGGTGGCTCCCACCGGGCTGCGGCCCGACGGTCCCCGGGTCTGCCAGCTCCTCGGCACCGTCGCAGGGATCAGGGGCTGGCGGTGCAGGACGCCGTGGGTGGCCGCGTCGCAGGCCGCTCCGCGCGGCTGCGCGGCCCTGCGGCTCTCCCCTCTGACTCGGCGCTTCCCCCTCCTGGCGGGGGCGCGCCCGATCCTCAACGTGCTCGCGCGCGCGCGCGAGCACGTCTGCTTTATGCCTCCCGGCGGCGCTTCCCCCAGCGCGCCCGCCGGGGGCGAGTTTGAAATGTCCAATCTGTGGCTGGTTCCTGGGATCGGACCCAGGGACTGGTCGGCCTGTCTGGCCTGGGCCGTCCAGCTCCTGGGACCGATCCCATTTCCTTGTATGCACCAATCAGTTTGTTTCCCTCCATTTTCCCCTTTTCCCTATGGCCAGTGTTCCCTATAAAGTTGTACTGCTCCAGTATCCCAGTGCCCGTTATAGCTTTTGGGTTCTGGATGTGTGTTGCTGTACCTTAGTGAAGAATTTGGATTTGGATTTGGACCTTGACTATTCTTGCTAGCTGCCTGCCCTGACCTCCTGCTTTGCCTGACCACTCTCTTGCCTGACCCTCCTGTACCTCGCCTGTGACCTCCTGGACTTGACCCCGGCTACCCTCGACCATTCTCTGTCATCTCCCTTGGATACCTCGCCTGTGACCTCCTGGTTTGACCTCGGCCTGATTTACGGACTTTCGCACCCGGCATCCTCATTCGGGATTCCCTGCCAAACACCAAGCTGCACCTTAAGCTACTATCCTTTGCGCCTGTTAAGTCCTGGGGGCAACCGACTGGGAGAGGCATTACCCGTGTCTCCCACAAGCGGGGGCTTGTCTATAGGCGGAAGTGGCGGTGGAGATTGGGGGATACTGACTTAAGACAGACGGGTGTTTGGTACAATCCTGACAGAGGCCTAATATTAAGACTTCAGTTAACGATTCCTATCAAATCAGCGTTGATTTATTTTAACTAAGCAGTCTAATCAGTAATGGAAGGTCTGTCATGGGGTTAGGAGACAGCCAATACATAGTCACTGCACATTCTATAATAAAGAGAAGATGAATGGAGGCGATCAGTGCTAGTGTTTAGGATGTTTTCCTCACCTCTCCCTTTTAAGCTGTCTTAGATGATTGTTACTATAGCGTGTGTGCAGTAGAGTACAAAGAAAAAACTGGAAATACCAGTTATCTAGCAGTGACCTGAGCATTTAATTTATGTAAAGCCTTGGGTTATAGTATAGTTTGCACGCAATTCCCTTTTGCTGGTAACTAGCCAGAAGGTGATTTGAAAGGGAAGCAGCCACGGTTTATGGGCTGCTGTTATTTAGTATTTGTATTTTAATTAGATGGCATACCTAATATATGTAAGTATGGCTGGAAGACTTCTTCCATTGTTCTAAATATTTCTAAGAATGGTCATGGAAGTTCTGACCATTGGAAGTCACCATGTTGTAAAAGTTGCAAATCAAGAAGGTGTTTATCTTCACTGTTTATCTTGGGTTCATTCATGTTCTGTCAAGTCAAACATATAATGTGTGAAATGTACAGCTTTTTAATTGGTACATGTCTACAAAATAGTAAATGGATATAATGCGTTATATATACTGTACTTGTGGGGACACGTAGAAAACATAGAAAATAGACACTCTAGAAGAATAATCGTTAGCATAAAAAACACATCCAGGGTTTAGAGGAGGGAAATAAGAAAAAAATATTCTAAACCAAATGGTATTCTAAACTATCCCCTCTCAATCACCCATTACAGACAATGAGTGGCATCCCTCATTACTGACAGTGTGTACCATCCCTCATTACAGCCAGTGTGTACCATCCGGCATTACAGCCAGTGTGTACCATCCCTCATTACAGCCAGTGTGTACCATCCGGCATTACAGCCAGTGTGTACCATCCCTCATTACAGCCAGTGTGTACCATCCCTCATTACAGCCAGTGTGTGCCATCCCTCATTACTGACAGTGTGTACCATCCCGCATTACAGCCAGTGTGTACCATCCCTCATTACAGCCAGTGTGTACCATCCGGCGTTACAGCCAGTGTATACCATCCTTCATTACAGCCAGTGTGTACCATCCCTCATTACAGCCAGTGTGTACCATCCCTCATTACAGCCAGTGTTTACCATCCCTCATTACAGCCAGTGTGTACCATCCCTCATTACAGCCAGTGTGTACCATCCCTCATTACAGCCAGTGTGTACCATCCCTCATTACAGCCAATGTGTACCATCCTTCATTACAGTCAGTGTGTACCATCCGGCATTACAGCCAGTGTGTACCATCCCTCATTACAGCCAGTGTGTACCATCCCTCATTACAGCCAGTGTGTACCATCCGGCATTACAGCCAGTGTGTACCATCCCGCATTACAGCCAGTGTGTACCATCCGGCATTACAGCCAGTGTGTACCATCCCTCATTACAGCCAGCGTGTACCATCCCTCATTACAGCCAGTGTGTGCCATCCCTCATTACTGACAGTGTGTACCATCCCGCATTACAGCCAGTGTGTACCATCCCTCATTACAGCCAGTGTGTACCATCCGGCGTTACAGCCAGTGTATACCATCCTTCATTACAGCCAGTGTGTACCATCCCTCATTACAGCCAGTGTGTACCATCCCTCATTACAGCCAGTGTGTACCATCCCTCATTACAGCCAGTGTGTACCATCCCTCATTACAGCCAGTGTGTACCATCCCTCATTACAGCCAGTGTGTACAATCCCTCATTACAGCCAGTGTGTACCATCCTTCATTACAGTCAGTGTGTACCATCCCTCATTACAGCCAGTGTGTACCATCCCTCATTACAGCCAGTGTGTACCATCCCTTATTACAGCCAGTGTGTACCATCCCTTATTACAGCCAGTGTTTACCATCCCTCATTACAGCCAGTGTGTACCATCCGGCATTACAGCCAGTGTGTTCCATCCCGCATTTCAGCCAGTGTGCAGAATCTCCTCCCTAATTCTGTGTGTGAGGAGAGAGCACAATGAAGGACCAGCGGGCAGCAAGCAAAACTTACACTTGCTGACTGCTGGTCCTATAATGCCCAGTGCTTCATATAGACACACACATGTTTTGTACATTCACTCCATAAGACGCACATGCATCTAACCCAGCTTCTTTGGGGGGGCGGTGTCTGATATGGAGTAATTTTGTATTTTTTGTAATTTTGGGGCATATATAGCTTGTGTACATATAGGAATTTCTCCTCTGCATTTAACCCATGTGTGCAGACATGCCCAGAGTGTTGGGCTGCCCTAATTACGGTGCCCTGGGAGCATTTGAGGGGTGACGCCTCAAATAAATGGGCAGGTGCTTGTCAGAATGCGGGGATGCCATTTTGTGCTTTTTACTCAAAATAGTGGAGACCAGGAACTGGAGCCCAGGTAGAATGGCACTGGACCACAGGCGAGGTAAGGGCGTTTTATCTGTAACCCCCCCCCCCCATCCTGCCTCAGCACCTAGGGAAGGTGGCAGGGTGGGGGGTTTAATATATGACTGGACGTCCACTTTATTTATATACAAGGATCAGTAATATAATGGCATAATGACAAATTAATTACACTGTGCAGCAGTTTTGATCGGATAGACCACCCAACTAAATAACAAAAGGGCAAACTCACCCATGGTCTCCCACAGCCAGAACTCCATTCACCGGCACTTCTGTGATGGGATTGTGCCCTTCTGCCATCAGTCAATGCTCTAGAGATCTTTATAGAGCTCTCTCTCTGGGCAGGCCATCCTCTGCTAAGAGCAGTGCTGTGTTCTGAATACATTAATTACTGCAGTGGTCCCCAACCCTGTCCTCAAGGCCCACCAACAGGCCAGGTTTTGCAGATCTCCACAAAGATGCACAGGTGGAGTAATTAGTGCAGCTGCAGAGCAATAGAGCTGGCTATTTGGAGATCCAAAAAACATGACATGTTGGTGGGCCTTGAGGACAGGGTTGAGGACCACTGAATTACTGTATGGGAGCAGCACTCAAGGAAGGATGCCTCTCCCTCTGCTTGTCTGCACAGTGCTGCTGGCAGTAAACTGTGTAAGAGGCTGGAGTTATTTTACAATATGTCGTACTAAGCACATATACAGAGGTTGTTCCAATAAACCTATTTTCCTTGACCTTTGAGTAGAGAGTCTTTTAGTCTCTTTATCGCTCCAATATTAAGCCCAACATGGGTCTCTCCACATGGTGGTTTGGGGTTGTTTTGGTACTCACCAAGTCTCACCCCTATTTCCAGACCAGTGCTGATGATGGCCCTTGGACTGTTGTTGGCATCTTGGCTGTCAGGTGCCTCAGTGTGACAGATGGCTCGGCCTTCCAGGATCATCACTGGTATGCTGGCTTCATCCGGATGCTGCTATTAGGCTCATGAAGAAAACCCAGGGGCAACTTGCCGCCTTTCCTTGCGGATGCTTCACAACTCTATTCTGATTGAGGTAAAAAAAGATTATCTGACATAATGCGTGATATCCTTGCTCTGGAGGTAAGCAGCATTCTAGCACTGCAGGATTTTCCCCAGTCAGGGCTATACTATATTTCTTTATATTCCAAGGATGACTGCATTTGAAAATCTGAAGTGGACCAAGATGACAGGGAATTTGTTGCTACAAAAGGGGGACTTCCAGTTGCTTTTTGAACCTGGACTCATGTATGAATATTCATCTGCATAACCATTTCCTTCATGCAGAATTGGTGGAGCATTATATAGTTCAGCACAAATAAGTGGAAAAAACTATGAATATTATCACAGTAAAACTGAAATAGAAGCATCCTTATGGGCTTTAATAATCTCCGGCACCCTCTCCTGTTTTTCACTTTTGCTGGGGCGCAGTGCATTGTTTACTATCTTGGCCAGCCCATATACTACAGACGCTGTCTAAGATTTGTTCACTCAGGTGCCCAATGTGGAGGCAAGGAAAGTTGCTGTTTTTGTGGTAGCGAAGAGCATGGAGCTGCTGAAAGTTGAGAAACTGTGCGACCTCTGTGGACAAAGGCTGTCCTATAACTATAATGACTGGTGGCTCTTTTCTTACATGGTCAATAAAAATAGGCCCTGGGAAAAACAAGAAGGCTGTGGCAGACAAGCAAAGCATTGAACTGAATGAAAGGAGAGAGGATAAGAGTGCTATTGTGGATTATGGGAATACTGCAGATGCTGAGGGGGGAGGAACGTGTTTAAAAAAGGAATAAAGATGTGGTGGATGAGGCGGAGGTTGAGCAGAGCGTGGAGGAGAATGGGGCAGAAGTTGTTGTGCAGGAGCAGGGGAATGAATGGTCTGATCAAGTGAATGCAAAGTAAAAAGAAAGCTTAGAAGGCTGACTGAGAGGTGTAATACCACTTATGTGATAGATGTTGTGGTGGATGCAGGGGCAGCACAGGCTGCACTTCTGCAAGGGGTCTCTGATGGTCTCCCTCGGGGTTCAACTGCTGACTTCATGTCAGGTGCCGATCCTGTGCCACTACCTGAGGTAATGGGGACGGGTCTGGTCCTGACTGATGATGTTTTGTTGGAGGTGCTGGGGATCCCGAGGATGGCTGTCCACAAGAGGTGGAGCCTTCCAATTTCTGTGGCTCAGGGTGGGGAGAATCTCTGCTTTCTCTGCCCCAGTTAATCCTAATACCCTGATGCATGAGGCGGGATCACTGAGCCTATTACTGGTGGTTATGCAGGAAGGAAAGGTTTCCCTGCAAATGTCCCTAGGCCAGAAGGCCAGTGGTATTCCATCACAGGTGATATCTGCTTGTTGGCGCAGGAGGAGGAACGAGACCTTGGCGGTAGGCTAGAGAGAACCCCCAGTGTGAGATATTTTCACTGGAAGCAGTTATGCCTCATTGGGGACCTTCCTATTAATTTCCTGGCCTTGTTTTCCTCTTGTCCAGGAAATCTGGACAACTGGAAGTTACACTATGAGGCAGTGAGCAATGTGGCTCCCGCTGCCAGTCACTCAGCACAAAATACATTTGATACTGATTCATCTCTGCTGCTCTCAGAAGATAGTAGATACCATCAAATCCTGATATATGAAATCAACAGTGGCCCTCCTAAGGATGCACAGAGGGTGTGCTCCTTGACCTCCAAAATGAAGGAGGGGGAGTTGCTTTGTGGGGATGAAAAGTAGCGATTTCTTTATGGACCTCGCTGCCCCACCAGGCTCCCCGACTGTGGTTGTTGGGCAAGTGTCTGAAGTAGGTGATGTGATCCTACAGCCATTGCTGGAGACCATAGTGGTGGACCTCTTCTTTCTTGTCTGCTTTTTACTCACTGTGGCTACATTAAATATGAGGAGTATATGCTCCTCACACAGAAGGGTGGCTGTATTAGACATCTTGAGCCACACTCTTGCAGATGTTTTATTTATTTGCAGGAGTGTGGGCTCAGGTGCGCCCCTAGACACAGCGAGTGGCCATACAGACAGATTGTCTGGACCCCTGTTAGTCAAAGCTTGAGAGAAGGGGTGGAAGTCATTATCAGGAACCTCTAGATCCTTATCAAGGATTGTTTTGCTTTTGTCCCGTTCGGGAGGTTGCTATTATGTGTCCTGTGGATGAGGCTCATCTGTGAGTATGACCCTGTGGATGAGGGAGAGAGACGAGTTCCTTGGCTTCCCACCTTCCTGGTTGCCAACACACAGGTGTTGCCGGGGACCTTAACATGGCCCGCAGCATTGGCAATAGGGAGTGTGGAGGGGGCAGAGTACTGAATAGTACTTCTTCAGCACTTGCAAGACTTACACCTGCAGGATCCCTTTGCCTCCTGATCCGATGAGAGTCTGCAGTACACCTTACAATCAGATGCAGGGACAGTGAGCTTCAGGATAGACTATATCCTGGCCTCCTAGTTAATTACCATTGAGAGTTACTAACATGTACCTTTTTCTTTCTCTGACCACATAATGGTGATGAGTAGGTTGGTAGTGGTCCATGAGGTCAAATATCTGTGTTCCCTTGGAATTTATAAGCCTTGGATTGCTCACTGCAAGGAGTGATGGGTAATTCTATTTTTCCTTGTATTGGGCACTGTGTAAATTCTTTCTGTTATAGGAAAGCACCTATTTCCTTTACCTTTGAGTAGAGGGTCTTTTGGTCACTTTAGTCCCCCTATATTAAGCCTAACTTGGGGAACTCAACGTGGTGGCTTGTTCCAATAAATCTATATAAACCTACAGGTAGTTCCAATAAATCTACCTACATGGTGGCTTGTTCCAATAAATCTACCTACATGGTGGCTTGTTCCAATAAATCTACCTACATGGTGGCTTGTTCCAATAAATCTATGTAATCCTACAGGTAGTGATGAGCGGATCCGTGCTCGCGTTCTGGCTGGACTCGGAAGAAGGATGATTGGCTGCCCCCTTATCCCACATCTCTCTTTATGCATTGTGTTTTTTATGCCCCCTGAATCTACCTTTACATTTAAGCACTGGGTTTTTGTGTGTGGCCCTTTAACACACCTTTTCATTTAAGCACTGTGGTTTGTGTGGCCCCTTAACCCACCTTTTCTTTTAAGCACTGGGGTTTTGTGTGTACTCTTCAATACCTGTATTTTGTGAAGTATCCACTGGTTCAGGGCACTTAAGACCCTCTCTGGAAAAAAAATTGTGTGGTTACCAAGAGTTCAAGGCACCTGTTAGTGCTCTGCAATACCTATAGTTCAAAGCACCTCAATGTTAGTGTAGGCCCCAATACTACTGGCAGAGTGGTGGGGCAAGAACAAATTGAGGCAGTCGCAGATTATATGGCACGCAGTGCTACCACTTTCTGTGGGATATTCTTCCACCCACTCCATTGCAGCCAAGAGTGCAGAGCCTTCCACCTCACCTCACATAAAATATGCAAGGCCGTCCCAGCCAGAAGTCACAGAGGCTCTATGATGACACGCTTGGCTGGGATACCATGGGCCATCCGCCTGCCCCAGTTGCAGACCTAGGGCTCATGGATACCCAAAAGCTTCTGTGGGAGAACGAGTTTGTGGCCAGCGTACCATCACAGGACACCCTGGATGATGATGAGACCCAAGTACCCAAATGTTGAGGCTGAGACAGAGGCTACCAAGGAGGAGCGGGTGGAAGAGGATGCCATGGGTGATGGTGTGGTCCTAGATCCAGCGTGGACTGAAGGAGGAAGAGGTGGGGGTCACACAGCCCCAGGCAGCCAGCAGAAGAAGGAGAAGGTTGCAAACCCTCAGCTGTCAACCCATTGCTGCCACCCCCACCACACCCAGGGACTGAGCTTGCCAAGGCAGGCTCACAGGATCTCACCAGCATGGCACTTTTCAAGCACAATCTCTGCACCTCTTACATGACCAGGCATCTGCAAGCAAAACATGAGCTGCAGTGGCAGAACTACCAGAAAAGCCTGCAAACACCTGAGTCTCCATCTGTCTTAGCCTCCACCTCCCCAAAAACAAGGCACCTGTCTCCCTCCAAAGGGAGCATGTTGGAATCCCACCACCTCCAGCACCAGCAGCAGCACTACCAGCACCAAACCAGTCCACATCATCCGAGGGAAGCTTTCAGCTTTCTATCCCACAAACTTTGGAGAGAAAGCAAAAGTTGGGCCCATCTCACCTACGAGCTCTGTCCCTGAATGCAAGCATTTTAAAATTGCTGGCCTTTGAAATGCTCCCATTTCACCTTGTGGAGATGGACAGTTTTAAAGATCTCATGGCGGTGGCTGTCGCACAATATACTGTTCCCAGCCGCAACTACTGAACGATTGATCCTCAGCGTTAAATTTCTAGGTCAGTAGCCAGAACTTGTCCTTGATGCCTTGGAGGCGCTGGCCTGCCCTGCAGCAATTGTCCTATCAGAATGTGTGTTCAGCACTGCAGGGGGTGTCATTACCAACAAGAGGACATCCTTACATTCCTTTAAGTGAACCAAAACCCACCGCAATTGATTCCCTCCCCCCAGGGCATCCAAAATTGGGATGCCCCGCTGTGTGAAACCCTCTAGGTCGTCCTATACACTTACCTTGCTTCCTGGTCCAACTGCGCGTACGCGAGCCACGGCCACATCCCCACTATTCCGCTAGGCATTTGTGAATGGCCTGCGCGGGCATGCTCCCTGTTAGAGGGGAGCAGGGGATGCGGCGCTAGCGTGCTCGGAGCCGCTGGCCTTAGACGAAGGCATAGACAGCGTGACATCAGCGGCTCAGAGTGCAGTGATTGGATGAGTGACCGTGCATGCGCCGTAGGACCGGGAAGAGGTGAGTTAACTTCGGTGATCTGGGGGGTTTCACACAGCAGGGCACCCCTGATTGGGCTGCCCCGGAGGAAAGGACCAAGACCCAGGATAGTCAAAATCCTTGGTTTTGGTCCACTTTATGATGAACCAGGCGTGAATCCCACAGGACTTGGCTGTGCCAGTACCTGAGTGAGTAGTTACTGGACCTCTGACACCTGTAAAAAATGCAATATTTTAATCTATTTAATTATGTAAATATTTATTTATTGATGTATATATGTATAGATTGATGCATATATTTATTTATTGATGTATACATGTATATTTTTATATTTATGTATATATTGATTGATGAATTTACTTATTTTTTTCTTTATTAGTGTATTTCCTTATTTTTTAGTTTTCATTTATTATTTTAAGTATTTTCCCTAGCCCATTTTGTGCAGGGCGATTGCCCAGGTGTTACCCCCCTAATTCGACCTCCAACACCCCTATAAAACATTTTATTTTTTTATTTGTATATTTCTTTAATTGTTCTGTTTTCTGTTATTATTTCCCTAGCTAGTATTTTCCCTAGCCCATTTTGTTTTCCCCTCGAATTTGCAGCCCTCTAGCCCTTGCTACCCCCCCATTTTACAACCATTTTTGGGCCCCCAAGTTTAGGCCCCATTGACCTCAATGGGGTTCAGATTCAGGGCCCCCGACTTGAAATTTGGCGGCAAGTTCGGCCAAGCTCGGCGAACGTGAACTTCAACCATTCCGCTCATCACTGCCTACATGGCAATTTGCATTGCATCAATGTATTAGATGTCTCTGCACTTGTCTCATTTGTCTCAATATTAATCTGTTGTAGGCTTGTCCACCTGTTGCTTGCAAATGATAGACAATTACCAAGGGAATTGACAGACATGTGCAAGTAGTGTAATTCAATCTCAGATAGATTTTAATGTGCAGGAGTGGGACACATCTGCTATTTTCTAAAGGTTGCAATCACAGCGCTTCAGGCTCCACCAATCATCACATCTTCCTATCCATCTTTTAGCTATTACTCCTTTTAGTAGTGCATGGCAGAAATCGCTGATTGGACGGGAGCCTGCGCATCCAACAAGGGACTGGGAAAAGGTGAGTTTTTGGACCGAACTGAGGGGTGAGTTCCACACAGCGGGGAATCCCAAACCGAAATGTCCCCGGGACAAGGACCAATCCCTGGGATAATGAAAATCCCAGGTTTTGGCTAAGAGTCCCTAGTCTTCATTTGGAACAGAGTAGCTTCACATGCATTTAATGAACCACCGAGGGCCGGATTAAGTGTGGTGGAGGCCCCTAATACTGTTTTTTTTCTTCTTTAAAGTAAAAAGTACAAATTGTTGATTATCGCCCCCCTCTGAACACGCTTGCCTGGAGTCCTGCTCCCCCAGCCACTGAACCTCTTCTTCTCCTCGTCGGGCTCGTCCTCAGCTCCAATCCTTGCCACCACTGCTTTGGGCCTCCTCCCTCTGGCTAAAGAGATGCTGGTAGTTTGCTACCAGCAATTTTAAACCACCCCAGGGAATCGGCATTATTGCCCCCCTGCACACACCTTGTCTGCACAGCAAGCTAGCAGAGGGCCTTGTCTGGGCTGATCTTGCTGCTGTGCAGTGAATGCTGCTCCCGGGTTGTAAGCTGGAATCGCCTTCTACCTTCATTGCCAGTCTGATTTTTACTGTTTTACTGATGCAGGCATCTCTGCCTCCCAAAGACCACAATTGTTGTACCCAAATCAGACAGGGGCTAGGGTTTTAGGGGAACTACTCTTAGAGATTACACTGATAATGTCCCTGTTGTTCTAAAGAAAATGTTATATACTCCTTTCAGTTGTTTTCAAAGCAGTTCTCCCCTGGAAGCCTGAGTGGCACAGGCTTTGGCACTCTAAAATCACACCCCAGTCCCATAGGCTATTTTACCGAATCCTGCAATGCTATCTCTTCTTCTCAAAGGTGGTTGGGGATTGTTACAGGCTTCGCCTCTTTTAGGGAAAGGGCACATTAAGTAATCTTAGCAAAAAACAAAACAGAGCAAAACTGTTTGTCTTTTACAAAGAAGATGTCAGTGATAAGATTGCTGTCTGTCAACAAATGGGTAAAGCATGCTAGTGTTTACTTAAAGCAGCATGGCAGTAGCAACCCTTGTAGATTAGTGCAAATCCTGCTCTACACTGTCACGACATCATTCAAAAGAAAAAAAAACTCAAACTAACAACATATGTTGCCTAGAAATATTTAGGATAACTCTCTAAAATGTAGAATACCACGAGGAGGAAAGACAGTGTCCGTCCACTCACTTTTGTCTAAACAATGATGTTAAAGAACAACTCTGGCATTTGTAAATGCATGTAATTTACTTCAATTTGTACATTGGCAACAATTCTTTAAATGTCTGTCTCTATCTGCTGGCTGCTGAAAGACCTGGAGCACAAGCTGGAGAGGTTGCAGCGGAGGCCAGCAGTATTGTCCTGTACATGATGCAGCAATGAAGTGTGTCCTGGGCAGGCAACAGTAGTGGTGACCTTGGAGCAACGTTCAGGTGCTGCGTTAGTGCAGCAGTGTAAGAAGCCAGTAAAACTATCCGAGGTGGTGTCAGCAGCCAGTAGTGAGGTGGAACTTCAGACAATTGTGAAGCATTGCAGCTTTCCTGGAGAACAAGTATTGGGTGCTCCCCCCTAGCCCCTTCCCTCTCTTCTAATATTCCACCCCATCTGCTTGAGGCTCCCTGCAAACCCCTCTCTCCCTAACAATGTCCCAGCCCTCTTTCTCCTGCACATGCCACCCTCCCACTTGTCTACCAGGGCTCACTGTGGAATTCTTCCCTTTGTTTTCTACCCCAAACCCTGGAATAGCGAGTGAAATTTGCTCGCCTGGTGGTTGGCAGTGTGACAGGTCCTTTTTGGCACCCAGGGTCATCTGTGTATGCAAGTGGAGGGTGGCAGTAGGTAAAAGGTTCTCTTTACTTTTTGTGCAGGGCAATTGCCCAGGTGTTACCACCTTAATTGTACCTCCAACACCCCTAAAACATTTTTTTTTTATTTTTGTAGTTCTTTCATTTTTCTACCTACAGGGTAATTTGCATTGCATCAATGAATTAGATGTCTCTGCATTAACATTTGTCTCAATAACAGTCTTGTCCACCGGTTTGTTTAAAATGATAGACAATTTCCAAGGGAATTCATAGACACGTGCAAGTAGTGTAATTCAATCTCAAGAAGGGGTAGATTTTAATGCGCAGGAGTGGGACACATCTGCTAGTCTTTATTCTCTAAAGGTTGGGCCGAACTGGGGGGTGGGTTCCCAAACCGAGATGCAAGGACAAGAACTTGAGCATCAAGGCCTTGGCTTCCTCCTAGATCTCCCAGGTCCTAACCAGCACAGGTCTTCTGCACTTGACTAAGGCTCTTTCCCAGCTCTTTGACTACTCCTCTTTTTAACCCTTTAACTGCCAGCCTATCTGGAGATTTTGTCACACTTTGTTGCCAGACCATTTCGCACTATTTTGCGTTTCACATGTTCAACTGCTGAAAGGATTTCCAGGGATTTCCCAGGGAAATTATATACAGATTTTTTTCGGCAGAGTCTGGGCTTTAACATGAACATGTATTGTTTGTCTTTTTTTAGGTGTATTCTCAATATTTTTGGGTGAAATGTGCACAAAAAATTAAAAAAATCTATTTTTTACAATTTGTAGTTTTTTTTGTAATAAAAATTGTAAGTTTGTCAATAAAATCTTATTGTGTGTGAAATCTCCCGGTTACAGTGGTACCACATGTGTATTGGTAGACACCCTTTCCTGCCCAGGAGACTCCCCCAAACTAAAAGAGCGCTTTAGGAGATTTTAGATAAAATACAATTATGAAAAAAACAAACAAGAACACAGAGCTATATGTAACTTAATTAAAGTCCTCTTTAAAGTCCTTAAACTTGTGATCAGAAATCCACCGTGAACATCAGCAGTCAATTTGTGCAATTCCACCACCAGGCCCTTTTGTCCCGCCTTTACTGAATTTAAACGCTGCGTACCACCGCGCCGGCTCACCTAGTGAAAGTCGCGCTGAGCGACGAAACGCGCTGGGAGCCGGTGGTTTACTATTTTGGAGTTCAGCAGCGTGGGTTGGCTTAACCTTTTAATGTGACATGCGAGTTCTATTCCTGTGTTTGTATTTTATTGGCCTAATTAAATAGACTTATAGTATAGCAATACTGCACTATGGTCCTCTTATTTCTTCCTGCATGATTATGCTTTGGAAACCTGGCCAGCTATACCAACATATATTGAGGAATCGTACCCCCAATGGGTGGAGGTTATTGATTGAAGTGTCTGCGATATTGCTGTGAATGCTGGCTATTCGATTAGCTCTGGTAAGAGTACCAAACTGGTGGTGGAATTGCACAAATTGACTGCTGATGTTCACGGTGGATTTCTGATCACAAGTTTAAGGACTTTAAAGAGGACTTTAATTAAGTTACATATAGCTCTGTGTTCTTGTTTGTTTTTTTCTGGTTTATTTTCTTGATGGTGGGATTCAAGTTTAACACGTGGAGCTGTATCTAAGATTTTTATTTTTATTTTCATGTTTGTTCTTATTATCACAAATTAATTTCTGAGCGCGGTATTTATATATATATTCTATATATTGTTGTTTTTAAAATACAATTATGCTACGCGCTAAGCGCACCTTGCAGTTTTGCACTATATATTCTCTGGAAGTACAGACCTTAAGCTTTCTAGGCGTACCAGGCTTGTTGACATGGGTGCAGTTTTCTGGAAGTAATCCCTCAATTAATTCTTTGGTTGCACAGGGGTTCCCTAAAAAAAGAATAGAAAAACAGAATCAAAGGCACATTTTCCTAAAAAAACAAATCAAATCTGAAAAAGCAAGGTCCCCCCCGAACAGAACAATACCCAACATGCATAGCTACTGTCAAGGGAAGAGTTGCCAAACACCCCAAAGTAAAGCGCGTGCGTAACGGCAATTTTACTTGACAATGTCAGCTCTGCAGACAAAGTGTGCACCTTTCGATTTTTTTACCAGAACAAACCTTTACCTTTGGAATATCCCCCAAAAAAACATATATTCCCTGAAACTACACATGTTAAGTTTTCTAGGCATACCTGGCTTATTGTACTGGGCTCATGTTTCTGGAAGTAATCCCTTGAAGAATTCTTAGGTTGCACAGGGTTTCCCTAAAAAATGTATAAAGAAGCAGAATAAAAAACACCTTTTCCTAAAATATCAATATGCAAACAACAAAAAACAACCTAAATCTGAAAGCGCAAGGTCCCCCGAGCAGAACAATACCCAACATGCATAGGTACTATTAACCCTTTTAAAGTGGACCAACACCCACGGGTGATCGGCCCGGGAATCTATAAGATTCCCGGGCCGATCACCTCCCTCCCCGCGGGACATCCGAGATCGGGATGTCCCGCGGGGTGAAGCCCCCCCAAACACCCCAAACTCCTTAACTTATCTTCGGCGGCGGCGGGCGCGCACGCCCGCGCTGGCCGTCTGTGAATGGCCGGTGCGGGCACGCGCGCGTCAAGAGGGATGCGCGGGAGGCGGTGGCGGAGGAGCCGCTTGTCCGCGGCTTGTCCGTCGGCGCTGGGAGCGGGGAGAGGTGAGTTGTTTGGGGGGTTCGGGGGGGTTTCACACAGCGGGGCACCCCGATCGGGGTGCCCCACCGAAGTGGACCAAGACCCAGGATAGTCAAAATCCTGGGTGTTGGTCCACTTTAATTACCAACCTACTTGAGATTATGTTGACACTGTTGACAGGTCATTTTTCACCATTTTGTTACATGTTTCTGTTATTTTTGCAGGAATTTCACGGAAAATTATATATATATATATATATATATATATTTTTTTTTTTTTTTTTTTTTTTGCGGCAAAGTTTAGGCTTTAACATGAGATGTCTTGTTTGTAATTTTTCTACTGTTTTTTCAAATATTAAAAAAAAAAAAATTAAAAAAAATATTAAAAATTATTATTTTTAAAAATGGTCTCATTTATTTTAAATAAACCATTTATGTCATTAAAGAAAACCCCCGGGGAGGGGGACCCCATTTTCTGGGGAATTTTAAGAGTTAAAAACCCTTAAAAATCCCCCAAAAATGGCAAGAGGTCCCCCCTACCCAGCTTAACCCGCCCAGGACCCGCTATGGGGGCTTGTAGAACAGGGCGCAGGGGCCAGCTTTGGTGGCCCCTGGCCCTGCAGGCTACAAGCCGGCATAGCCTATGGCCACAGGCTCTTCTGCCCCCCCCCCCCCCCCTGGGCTTTGGGGAGGGAGGTAATGAGAGGGCTCAGGGTTAACAGCAAGTCAACCGCTAGCCGCAGGTGACTTGCCAGACCCAGAGCCTTGTGAACTGGTTTAGAGGTCTCTTGGACCCCTTACCAGTTCACAAAGGGTTAACAGTTAATCTCCGATTGTCAGCTCTTATGTCCCTCGGCGATCCGATGACAGATGCCAGTAATCGCCAGCCAGAGGAGGGGGGGCAGGTGATCAGAGCATCCCCAACCCCTCTACTGCTTTGCTCAGTGATCTCCGGGCATCTGACAGCTGAGCAGCCGAGAGTCGTGATGACACCAGCATGGTGTTGTCATAAGCCCCGCCCCAAAGGTTACTCGGCAAGATGCTGGCGCCCATCGAGAAGATATGGGGAGAGGGCCCGTTCAACACCCTCCTGAAAAGAGAAGAGCCAGGGGGTGGTGATCGGAGCCCCCCCAGAGAAGAGAAGAACCGGCGGGAGCGATTGGGCACCGAGGTGAGTAAATGTCATTTTTTTTTTTACATGTCATTCCGGTGGCCGCGGAAGCGGGGGAGTCACCTATTCCGGGCATCCCCCTGCAGGGGGGCCTGGGTGGGGGATCCAAGCGTCCCCAGATGAAGAGGAGACCCGGCCGGTTCGATAGAGGTGTCAGGTGAGTGGCTTTTTATTTTGCCTGCTAGAGGGGAAAGCCAGGCACGTAAAATTTATGTAGCTGGCGTTTAATGACAGGAGAGGCAGCTACGTGAATTTTACGTAGCTGGTGCTAGAAGGGTTAAATTAATTGACACTAAATCTGCCTCTGTCTGGAATCTTTATCTGTTCTGGTATCACCCACTTCCCTGAAAGTATCCTCGCTAATTGACACCTATCTCACTTCCAGATCAATTTGTCACAATTAGAATACTCACATCTACAAACCCCAAGTCATGGACGTACATACCATGAGTGGGGTGGTGCAGTACACATAGGTGTGTGTGGGGGGGGCCTGTTTTCTAAGCTTGATCTCAACGTTGTGTTTTAAAGCATACTGTGGGATACTATAGTGTTGTTTAATGTGCCTATTGGTTTGTGCAATATATTAATACATTTGTGGCAGACTTGTTGCCATTGATCCCTTAGTGCCAGCCAAGCAATTAACAATTGTCTTTTGTGTTATCCAGTTTGTGCCATGATGGTTAGTGTGTCGTCCTGACCGGATTGTCAGGGCAGTGATCAGTATAGGACATGTGGGATCTGCCATTGTTTTTAAAACTATTTTACATAAATGCCTCACCATTGCCACATAAAGTAGTGCTGATGCAGGGAGAACCTTGTCAGACATTAAGAACTCTTAGAGTAAGAATAGTCCACTGCAATAAATGTGAGAAGTGAATTCTTGCTGCCCTTTTGATGCATTGTTTCACACAATTGAAAATGCTGCATGTAGCATTTGGAAGCGACGCAGGCATAACACAGCCCATTCAAGTCTTTGTATGCATGAATGTATTGTAACTGCACTGCGTTGGGGTTCAGTCCATCATCTAAGTCATCTGGGTCCTCCATTCTCACCCTGCTCCAGGCAATTTCCGATGCTGGGTCCTACTGAAAGGCATTCCTGGGTCCTTTCACTGGCAGTTTCACAATGCACAAGGAACGCAAAGTGTGCGTTGGCCGTATATGTGCCATGGAAACAGCAAAAAGTTGAGTTGAGTAGCCACAATTGCAATAATTTACAGTTCAGAAATAAAAATGCATATAAATGGCTTTATTCCACTTGTGGAGCAGTTTCACATTGATTAAGTAAAACATGCTTGGGTAAAGTATATATTGCAGAAGATCAGGTTTGGGGAAATTATAGATGGCAGCAGATCAGGTTTGGGTAAAGTATAGATGGCAGCTGATCAGGTTTGGGGAAAGTATAGATGGCAGCAGATCAGGTTTGGGGAAAGTATAGATGGCAGCAGATCAGGATTGGGGAAAGTATAGATGGCAGTAGATCAGGTTTGGGGAAATTATAGATGGCAGCAGATCAGGTTTGGGTAAAGTATAGATGGCAGCTGATCAGGTTTAGGGAAAGTATAGATGGCAGCAGATCAGGTTTGGGTAAAGTATAGATGGCAGCAGATCAGGTTTGGGTAAAGTATAGATGGCAGCAGATCAGGTTTGGGTAAAGTATAGATGGCAGCAGATCAGGTTTGGGTAAAGTATAGATGGCAGCAGATCAGGTTTGGGTAAAGTATAGATGGCAGCTGATCAGGTTTGGGTAAAGTATAGATGGCAGCTGATCAGGTTTGGGTAAAGTATAGATGGCAGCTGATCAGGTTTGGGTAAAGTATAGATGGCAGCAGATCAGGTTTGGGGAAAGTATAGATGACAGTAGATCAGGTTTGGGTAAAGTATAGATGGCAGCAGATCAGGTTTGGGGAAAGTATATATGGCAGCAGATCAGGTTTGGGGAAAGTATAGATCAGGTTTGGGGAAAGTATAGATGGCAGTAGATCAGGTTTGGGTAAAGTATAGATGGCAGTAGATCAGGTTTGGGTAAAGTATAGATGGCAGCAGATCAGGTATGGGGAAAGTATAGATGACAGTAGATCAGGATTGGGTAAAGTATAGATGGCAGTAGATCAGGTTTGGGGAAAGTATAGATGACAGTAGATCAGGTTTGGGTAAAGTATAGATGGCAGCAGATCAGGTTTGGGGAAAGTATATATGGCAGCAGATCAGGTTTGGGGAAAATATAGATCAGGTTTGGGTAAAGTATAGATGGCAGCAGATCAGGTTTGGGTAAAGTATAGATGGCAGTAGATCAGGTTTGGGTAAAGTATAGATGGCAGCAGATCAGGTTTGGGGAAAGTATAGATGGCAGCAGATCAGGTTTGGGTAAAGTATAGATGGCAGCAGATCAGGTTTGGGTAAAGTATAGATGGCAGTAGATCAGGTTTGGGTAAAGTATAGATGGCAGCAGATCAGGTTTGGGGAAAGTATAGATGGCAGCAGATCAGGTTTGGGGAAAGTATAGATGGCAGCAGATCAGGTTTGGGGAAAGTATAGATGGCAGCAGATCAGGTTTGGGGAAAGTATAGATGGCAGCAGATCAGGTTTGGGGAAAGTATAGATGGCAGCAGATCAGGTTTGGGGAAAGTATAGATGGCAGCAGATCAGGTTTGGGGAAAGTATAGATGGCAGTAGATCAGGTTTGGGGAAAGTATAGATGGCAGCAGATCAGTGTAATGGGCAGAAACCTGTTGCAACACTACAAGTAGGAAGGATTAGAACCCTGTCAGAGGAATAGCCCTGATGGTGTTAGAAATCTTTCAGATGCAGTTATTGGGCCCATTACATCATGGAACCACATGATGGCAGTGTTGCCTAAGAAATGGGTCTCTTAGATTCAAGTAGTTTAGGGTACTTCTTGAGGTTAAGTAAACAAGGCCTTGACCAGATGGCATTGGTACCATTAGTTGTCCTGTCATAGGCCGAGCTTTGCAACTGTTGGTGTAAGTTGAAACCTTACAGAGGTTATATAAAGGGAAGACCAACCCTTCTAGTTGGTTCTGAGTTCTATTAATGTAGTGAGGAGCGAAGAGGGAATGCTGCTGTGATTTGCTGGATTGTATTACTGGACTTCTGTATGATACCGAGGATGGATGCATCAAATAAAAGCCAAGTGGATTCACCAAAGAGTGTCGTTTCTGGATGCAAGCAGCTATTGTAGAAGTAAGTGCACTTCCACCCACACATGTCCGCACCAATATGGGATACCCTATCCTAGGTCCAAGGATCCCCCTCGCTCCCCAGGTGCGTGCCCCCGGCCAGGTACGCGCTGGCTACATCAGGTTTGGGTAAAGTATAGATGGCAGTAGATCAGGTTTGGGTAAAGTATAGATGGCAATAGATCAGGTTTGGGGAAAGTATAGATGGCATCAGATCAGGTTTGGGTAAAGTATAGATGGCAGTAGATCAGGTTTGGGTAAAGTATAGATGGCAGTAGATCAGGTTTGGGTAAAGTATAGATGGCATCAGATCAGGTTTGGGTAAAGTATAGATGGCAGCAGATCAGGTTTGGGTAAAGTATAGATGGCAGCAGATCAGGTTTGGGTAAAGTATAGATGGCAGTAGATCAGGTTTGGGTAAAGTATAGATGGCAGCAGATCAGGTTTGGGTAAAGTATAGATGGCAGTAGATCAGGTTTGGGTAAAGTATAGATGGCAGTAGATCAGGTTTGGGTAAAGTATAGATGGCAGTAGATCAGGTTTGGGTAAAGTATAGATGGCAGTAGATCAGGTTTGGGTAAAGTATAGATGGCATCAGATCAGGTTTGGGTAAAGTATAGATGGCAGCAGATCAGGTTTGGGTAAAGTATAGATGGCAGCTGATCAGGTTTAGGGAAAGTATAGATGGCAGCAGATCAGGTTTGGGTAAAGTATAGATGGCAGCAGATCAGGTTTGGGTAAAGTATAGATGGCAGCAGATCAGGTTTGGGTAAAGTATAGATGGCAGCAGATCAGGTTTGGGTAAAGTATAGATGGCAGCAGATCAGGTTTGGGTAAAGTATAGATGGCAGCAGATCAGGTTTGGGTAAAGTATAGATGACAGCAGATCAGGTTTGGGTAAAGTATAGATGGCAGCTGATCAGGTTTGGGTAAAGTATAGATGGCAGCTGATCAGGTTTGGGTAAAGTATAGATGGCAGCTGATCAGGTTTGGGGAAAGTATAGATGGCAGCAGATCAGGTTTGGGGAAAGTATAGATGACAGTAGATCAGGTTTGGGTAAAGTATAGATGGCAGCAGATCAGGTTTGGGGAAAGTATATATGGCAGCAGATCAGGTTTGGGGAAAGTATAGATCAGGTTTGGGTAAAGTATAGATGGCAGTAGATCAGGTTTGGGTAAAGTATAGATGGCAGTAGATCAGGTATGGGGAAAGTATAGATGACAGTAGATCAGGTTTGGGTAAAGTATAGATGGCAGTACATCAGGTTTGGGGAAAGTATAGATGGCAGTAGATCAGGTTTGGGTAAAGTATAGATGGCAGCAGATCAGGTTTGGGGAAAGTATAGATAAGGTTTGGGGAAAGTATAGATGGCAGTACATCAGGTTTGGGGAAAGTATAGATGGCAGTAGATCAGGTTTGGGTAAAGTATAGATGGCAGCAGATCAGGTATGGGGAAAGTATAGATGACAGTAGATCAGGTTTGGGTAAAGTATAGATGACAGTAGATCAGGTTTGGGTAAACTATAGATGGCAGCAGATCAGGTTTGGGGAAAGTATATATGGCAGCAGATCAGGTTTGGGGAAAGTATAGATGGCAGCAGATCAGGTTAGGGGAAAGTATAGATGGCAGCAGATCAGGTTTGGGGAAAGTGTAGATGGCAGCAGATCAGGTTTGGGTAAAGTGTAGATGGCAGCAGATCAGGTTTGGGTAAAGTATAGATGGCAGCAGATCAGGTTTGGGGAAAGTATAGATGGCAGCAGATCAGGTTTGGGGAAAGTATAGATGGCAGCAGATCAGGTTTGGGGAAAGTATAGATGGCAGCAGATCAGGTTTGGGGAAAGTATAGATGGCAGCAGATCAGGTTTGGGGAAAGTATAGATGGCAGCAGATCAGGTTTGGGGAAACTATAGATGGCAGCAGATCAGGTTTGGGGAAAGTATAGATGGCAGCAGATCAGGTTTGGGGAAAGTATAGATGGCAGCAGATCAGGTTTGGGGAAAGTATAGATGGCAGCAGATCAGGTTTGGGGAAAGTATAGATGGCAGCAGATCAGGTTTGGGGAAAGTATAGATGGCAGCAGATCAGGTTTGGGGAAAGTATAGATAAGGTTTGGGGAAAGTATAGATGGCAGTAGATCAGGTTTGGGTAAAGTATAGATGGCAGTACATCAGGTTTGGGTAAAGTATAGATGGCAGCAGATCAGGTTTGGGTAAAGTATAGATGGCAGCAGATCAAGTTTGGGTAAAGTATAGATGGCAGTAGATCAGGTTTGGGGAAAGTATAGATGGCAGCAGATCAGGTTTGGGGAAAGTATAGATGGCAGCAGATCAGGTTTGGGGAAAGTATAGATGGCAGCAGATCAGGTTTGGGGAAAGTATAGATGGCAGCAGATCAGGTTTGGGGAAAGTATAGATGGCAGCAGATCAGGTTTGGGGAAAGTATAGATGGCAGCAGATCAGGTTTGGGGAAAGTATAGATGGCAGCAGATCAGGTTTGGGTAAAGTATAGATGGCAGCAGATCAGGTTTGGGTAAAGTATAGATGGCAGCAGATCAGGTTTGGGTAAAGTATAGATGGCAGTAGATCAGGTTTGGGTAAAGTATAGATGGCAGTAGATCAGGTTTGGGTAAAGTATAGATGGCAGTAGATCAGGTTTGGGTAAAGTATAGATGGCAGTAGATCAGGTTTGGGGAAAGTATAGATGGCAGCAGATCAGGTTTGGGGAAAGTATAGATGGCAGCAGATCAGGTTTGGGGAAAGTATAGATGGCAGCAGATCAGGTTTGGGGAAAGTATAGATGGCAGCAGATCAGGTTTGGGGAAAGTATAGATGGCAGCAGATCAGGTTTGGGTAAAGTATAGATGGCAGCAGATCAGGTTTGGGTAAAGTATAGATGGCAGCAGATCAGGTTTGGGTAAAGTATAGATGGCAGTAGATCAGGTTTGGGTAAAGTATAGATGGCAGTAGATCAGGTTTGGGTAAAGTATAGATGGCAGCAGATCAGGTTTGGGTAAAGTATAGATGGCAGCAGATCAGGTTTGGGTAAAGTATAGATGGCAGTAGATCAGGTTTGGGTAAAGTATAGATGGCAGTAGATCAGGTTTGGGGAAAGTATAGATGGCAGTAGATCAGGTTTGGGTAAAGTATAGATGGCAATAGATCAGGTTTGGGGAAAGTATAGATGGCAGTAGATCAGGTTTGGGGAAAGTATAGATGGCAGTAGATCAGGTTTGGGGAAAGTATAGATGGCATCAGATCAGGTTTGGGTGAAGTATAGATGGCATCAGATCAGGTTTGGGTGAAGTATAGATGGCAGCAGATCAGGTTTGGGTGAAGTATAGATGGCAGCAGATCAGGTTTGGGTGAAGTATAGATGGCAGCAGATCAGGTTTGGGGAAAGTATAGATGGCAGCAGATCAGGTTTGGGGAAAGTATAGATGGCAGCAGATCAGGTTTGGGGAAAGTATAGATGGCAGCAGATCAGGTTTGGGGAAAGTATAGATGGCAGCAGATCAGGTTTGGGGAAAGTATAGATGGCAGCAGATCAGGTTTGGGGAAAGTATAGATGGCAGCAGATCAGGTTTGGGGAAAGTATAGATGGCAGCAGATCAGGTTTGGGGAAAGTATAGATGGCAGCAGATCAGGTTTGGGGAAAGTATAGATGGCAGCAGATCAGGTTTGGGGAAAGTATAGATGGCAGCAGATCAGGTTTGGGGAAAGTATAGATGGCAGCAGATCAGGTTTGGGGAAAGTATAGATGGCAGCAGATCAGGTTTGGGGAAAGTATAGATGGCAGCAGATCAGGTTTGGGGAAAGTATAGATGGCAGCAGATCAGGTTTGAGGAAAGCATAGATGGCAGCAGATCAGGTTTGGGGAAAGCATAGATGGCATCAGATCAGGTTTGGGTAAAGCATAGATGGCAGCAGATCAGGTTTGGGGAAAGCATAGATGGCAGCAGATCAGGTTTGGGGAAAGCATAGATGGCAGCAGATCAGGTTTGGGGAAAGTATAGATGGCAGCAGATCAGGTTTGGGGAAAGTATAGATGGCAGCAGATCAGGTTTGAGGAAAGCATAGATGGCAGCAGATCAGGTTTGGGGAAAGCATAGATGGCATCAGATCAGGTTTGGGTAAAGCATAGATGGCAGCAGATCAGGTTTGGGGAAAGTATAGATGGCAGCAGATCAGGTTTGGGGAAAGCATAGATGGCAGCAGATCAGGTTTGGGGAAAGCATAGATGGCAGCAGATCAGGTTTGGGGAAAGCATAGATGGCATCAGATCAGGTTTGGGGAAAGCATAGATGGCATCAGATCAGGTTTGGGGAAAGCATAGATGGCATCAGATCAGGTTTGGGGAAAGCATAGATGGCATCAGATCAGGTTTGGGGAAAGCATAGATGGCAGCAGATCAGGTTTGGGGAAAGTATAGATGGCAGCAGATCAGGTTTGGGGAAAGTATAGATGGCAGCAGATCAGGTTTGGGGAAAGTATAGATGGCATCAGATCAGGTTTGGGGAAAGTATAGATGGCATCAGATCAGGTTTGGGGAAAGTATAGATGGCATCAGATCAGGTTTGGGGAAAGTATAGATGTCATCAGATCAGGTTTGGGGAAAGTATAGATGTCATCAGATCAGGTTTGGGGAAAGTATAGATGTCATCAGATCAGGTTTGGGGAAAGTATAGATGTCATCAGATCAGGTTTGGGGAAAGTATAGATGGCATCAGATCAGGTTTGGGGAAAGTATAGATGGCATCAGATCAGGTTTGGGGAAAGTATAGATGGCATCAGATCAGGTTTGGGGAAAGTATAGATGCCATCAGATCAGGTTTGGGTAAAGTATAGATGGCATCAGATCAGGTTTGGGGAAAGTATAGATGTCATCAGATCAGGTTTGGGGAAAGTATAGATGTCATCATATCAGGTTTGGGGAAAGTATAGATGGCAGCAGATCAGGTTTGGGGAAAGTATAGATGGCAGCAGATCAGGTTTGGGGAAAGTATAGATGGCAGCAGATCAGGTTTGGAGAAAGTATAGATGGCAGCAGATCAGGTATATCAGTGAATACAGATTTTTGAAGCACCAGGGACCGGACAAGCATTAAATTGGAATCATATCAATATAAGTCAGTGAATAAAACGCATTATGGGAGGCACTGTAGATAAAGCAAAGATCCTATATAGCATGTATGCTACAACACATTTTGAGGGTTTGAACCAAAAGACATCTTGCTCTGTAGCTTACCATGGGAAAAGGAAAAAGACGAAAAGAGAAGAATGTAAAGAAGTTAGCACACAGAAATTCATACAGACAACATTCACACAGTTGATCATTAACTTTGTTAAAGAGGAGGTAGAATAATTTACAGGCCCTAGCAATTTCCTGATTATTAGCTGTGCAGAAGTGGGACATTAGATGGAACTGAGCTGCTACAAGTTCCTCAGGTTTTCTAATGAGTAGGGCCTTACAGGATTTTTTACTAAATGTATGTCATTTGAAGGGAGCTAGACCAAAAATGTGGGGCCTTTGGGCACTCCCAGCAAATAGAAATGTGCCATCAGACTGACACCCGCTAAAACATTTAGGGGAGAAGCCCAGAACAAAGAGCGCAAATTCAGTGGGAACCATATACCATCTATTCTCATAAATTAATTAATAAAACATCAATTAACCCCTGTATTTATCATATATCAATGAGAGGCACCTGCTGTGACTACTATCAATCACCCAGGCAGTTCTCATTGTTTACAATGGCACGCTGCCACATTCCTGGTGTCATGTGCCATCCCAGCTGATCAAGTCAATGAGAGCGGACTGACGAATGACGTAGTCACAGCAAGTGGCTCTCATTTGACGAGAGCCCTTGCATGCGCCTTTGGAAAGGTGAGTTTTTATGGGCGAACTGGGGGGTCTTAGAAAGCGGGGCATCTCAATTCGAGATACCCCAGGGGCACGGAACTGAACCTGGGAAAGTCTAATTCAAGTTTCCAGCCTCTCTAACCTATGTACCTCTGCCATACAGGTGCCTAAAAAGGAGCTCTTCCTTGCTTCCGCATGACTGTAATATTTGCAGACAACACAGGTGTTATATAATTATCTCTAGATTTATAATTCCTCATGTCCTTCTGGTCTACATTTTTTTAGCCTGCTCACCCTGGGACACCAAGAACTTTATTTTCCTTCTCTTGTATTGGGAAGGCATCTGGAAATTTGAAGCTCTCACCCTCCCTATAATACAGAAACTCTTCTCATGATTGACCTTGTAGCCTGATGCTTCTGTATACTCTGTATAAGACTTATCCACTGCCTCATTTGCCCCAGAGGCAATTACATAATCCGTGTAGACAATATTTCCTTCAAGGGAGGCTCATGCTACTTTCAACTTTTTTAATAAAACACACACTGTAAGGGACTCCAACAGATACAAATGCAAATGGCCTAATCATTAACAAGAGGGATGTTCTCTGCCTGGCAGGCCATACTTGTCAAGCAGCCAAAGGATACTCATAATTAGTATCTATTGAAAGCCTTTGCCATGGCCAATGCAAGCTCTGCACCGCTACAGTGCGTCCCAGAAAGCTAAAATGCTATGAAGGTTATTTTACCTTGGGTTGAGCAAAGCTGAAGATGAGAAATGAATGTAGCTCAGCTGCTGATGACAAGCGCCAGAATATAATGGTATCCAGTAGCTTTCTATTGACATTGAGAAGGCTGATGAGGCACCAGGAGATCTCTGGTGAGTGGTATTTCCAGTAATCGCTCTTCAGAACTTCAAGGAGAAGCTTGATGTCTACCATGCAAGATAAGAAGGTAAATGTAGATGAAAAAACTACCTATCCTACTCTTCTAACTCCAACTGGGTCTCCAGCATGAAGAAACGCTTCCCTTTCCTCTGGTTGTCGAACCTTTAGTGCAAATGTCACTGACAGCAATAAAATAGATGTGAGGGAGTGAGGAGGAGACACACATATACAGACATGCAGAGAACTTTACCCACATTTAAAGCATGAATAGAATATTCCCAGTCTTTTTCTGTCCCAGATATCTAACCATGGAATGTTAAGGCTTGGCTACATCTAGGGTTGCCACCTGGCTGGTATTTTTTTTTCTTACTTTACTAGCCACTGACCTGGCAGTGCCGGTATTTTGTTTTTTATATTGGTAATTATTATTCTGGGTATACTTTACCCATCCCCAGCAGGCAGGGGATGGTGTGAAAGGTGCCAGGCTGTGAGTAAAAAATACAGGCTCTTCCATTAAAATACCATGCGGGTGGCAGCCTTAACCACACCTGCCACCTACCTCTGTATTTCTTTGAAAGCTAGACCACTTCAGGAAGAGGTGAATAGAATCTACCTAAAATTGCCTTATCTATACTTATCCATACGACCAATAACTATATACCAAAAAAATACAGTCAAATGAACAATGTATGCAATAATATGCACCATATTGTCCCTTGGAACTCTCTTGGAGCTCTCTGTACAAATGTGTGCACATGACTCCGAAAGTGCCAACATCATGACATGCCCTTCCTAGCACAACCGCGCCCAGAAATAGAAAGCAAAGCTTTACTATATCATTTGCCTTGATATTGCTTATTTTACAATGTTCCCATGGGTATAAGGGGGGGGCTTTGATGCCAGATTTCAATCTAGATAGTGGCAGAGGATATACTGGCCCTGTTATAAATACTTACACATTTTAAACCCCTTGCACCCCGATTAGAGTATAACAATACAATAACATCCTTGGAACATTGTTTGGTTGCCAAATGAGCACTATATGCATGTTTTCCTGGATCTCTATCACCACAAAGAGTCATGGGTGACCCCCCCCCCACCCGCAGAGAGCAGATGAGTAAATATTTCATGAATGTGATGGTTTACACACTGTATTATATACTGGCAGCAAAAGAACTCTCACATTTTCCATTATCTAGTTCTCATGTATATCATGTATAATTGTGTAATAAATCAGTACAGAAGGCAGCTCAGAAATACACATGGTTAGTGGAAAAAGCTGTAAAACCTCTGGACGCGAGATATCATCTTTAGTATCCCATCTTGATAACAGCTTGTTACACCTTTCATTTTTTTGATGTTTCACCAAGATAGTATCATACACTAAAATGATTTTAGCTTCAGGGATCATTTATTTAAAGAGACTCTATTTTATACTGTTTATTGGAATTACACCAGTGGGGAAATACTTATAAACAGTTTTTTCATTAAATAAGAACTTTCCTGGCCCCTCCATGTAGTAATCTAATGATATACTGTAAATCATGCTTTGCTTTAGGCATTAGCCAGACTGCCTGTCCTGCCACCCTATCCTAGTAGTGAAGCAGATCGGGGGCAACTGATCCTGCATGGAGCCATGAACCCTTTAACTTCCAAACGAGTAGTTTCAAGTTTGCTTCTCCTGCTGTTAAGTGATACGTGCGTAGAAACTGCTTGCTTGGCATTTTCCCCTGCTACTGTCAGACAGATACCGATACCGGTGCAGAGCGGGTGGGAGGGCAGGGGGCTCTAATCCCCTGCTCCCCCACCTGCTCTGCACTGATCACCACCGGCATCTGTCAAATGTCATCAGCATGGAACAGCAGCACACAGGATCGGAGGTGAGTAGAGAGAAAAAAAATCATACATGTAATTTTTTTCTCTGGTGTGTGTGTGTTTATTTTTACATTTAATCCTTTGTGAACTGGTAAGAGAGCCATGAGATGCCTATACCAGTTCACAGGGCTTAGGGAGTGACTTGCCATTAACTCCCAGCCCCCATTACCTGTCTCCCTAAAGCCCGGGGGGCAGAAGAGTTCGGGGCCTTTTAGGCTGTGTGGGCTTGTAGCCTGTAGAACGGGGGGCCACCAAAGCTGGCCCCTGCACCCTGTTCTACAAGCCCCCATAGCTGGTCCCCAGACATTTTCAGAGGTTTTGAACAATAGTTTCCTTTAAGCAGCTCTCCATGTTGTTTTCATTGGTTAAAACTGTCAGAATATTGCACTGTTAGCTGTGTTCTAAAGCAATACATATCGTGATATAGTGCATAACACTTTTTAATTATATTTAACATGTACAAGAAGAGATTATATGCCACCCAAATTAATTCAGGTTTTTTTTATATACATTATGAAATAAAAGCATAATGCAATATCAACAAGAAATAAATTGGAGCACAACATGCCCAAGGCCAAACACTATAATGTGCAGATGAAAGCTAGTCATGCAATGTCAATGCTTCAGTATTAGAAGTAAATAAATCATAGGAAATTAAACTGGACCAACACCAGTTTTTTTTTAACAGGTGTTGGTCCTGCAGACAGCTAATCAAAGCAAGGGGGGTTATGTGTGTGTGTGGGGCGGGGGGCTCCAGCATTCTGGATGCCCCCTCTGAGCTTGATTAGCTGTCTGCGGGACCAACACCTGTTAAAGAAAAATAGGTGTTGGACCGGTTTAATTCTGTAGTATTCTGTGAATGTGATTCACATAATTGAGTTAATATAAAAAATCAGTATATCTGCAAGCGTTAGGAGATGCTTTAAAGCAGAACAAAATCCCCTCATCCACAGCTGGCCGCTGGCTTTCCCCCAGGGCTGTGTGAATCATCTATTTTTCCCCAGTCCAACTGCACATGCAGTCCATGCTCTCGTCCAATTAGAGCTGTCTGCCGTGACTATGAGGGTTATTTTAGAAGCGCTTATGACTCGTAGTGCCACGAAGCGTCAGGTGAACACCATATATATGAAAATCAATCAGGTGATCGCCTCTAATAGCGTCATGTAGCATTGTATTACTATGAGGTTTATTCATCAAGGGATAGCGGCAGGTAGGGCCTCGTAACGGCAGGCAGCGTCTGGTGAACGCTGAGCGCTGTACGCAATACCACATTTCTGAAAACGATCCTGGTGAGCGTCATGTAGCGTATGATTCATCATTGCAGGCGGCTCAGCGTATAGCGCCGGAGCTCTGGCTTCCAGAGCGCCAGGTAAGACCTGTCGCTACCTGTCACTCTCCCATACATTTCAATGGACATTCATTTTCTTCTGTTTAAACAGGGTTTTTTTTTTAATAATTTTGTTTTTCTCTCAAATAATTAAAACAATAAATGTGACCTCTCCTGGCCTAGAAAAAGTCATTTCTGAAAACATTTTAGAAGTTTTAGACACCCTTCTAGTGCCAGCTACGTGAGTCTCACGTAGCTGCCTCTCAAACCGTTAAGTGCCAGCTACGTGAGACTCACGTTGCTGACTTTAGAGCCCCATAAAAAAAAAAGTAAAAAAGATACAGACTTACCTGGCCCCTCGTTTGAAAGTGTCAGCTATTTGATTTTCGCCCCCGGGCCTCTGATCTTCAGGAGGGGGGCCCGGAATAGCCCCCCCGCGCCATCTGAAAGAAAAAAAAAAAGAATGAAAATTACACAAACTCAGCTCACAGCGCGATCGCTCTCCCCGGGTCTTCTCTTCACCAGGGGGGGCCCCGATCCCCCCACCCTGGACTTACCACTCTTCGGGTGAGGACCCAGCAACGGGCCTCACCGTCCTCTTCGGCCGCCCGTGGGAGGAGCGGGATGACGGCACCGGGCTCCGATCTGTCACTTGTCGGTAGCAATTGGAACAAGGAGGGTGGATGGCAGGGAGGCTCTGATCTCCCTGACTCCCACCCTCCCTGCTCCGATCACTACCGACAACTGTAATCTGCAGCGGCGCGGGACACTGGATGGGAGGTAAGTATAAGTGAAAAAAGAATAAATAATTTTTTGTCTGGTGTCTTTTTTTTTTTCTTAACCCTTTGTGAACTGGTAAGGGGTCCATGAGACCCCTTATACCAGTTCACAAGGCTCTGGGGCTGGCAATCACCTGCGGCTAGCGAGTGACTTGCCATAACCCCCAGCCCCCCCATTACCTGCCTCCCCAACGGCCAGGGGGGGCAGAAGGGCCCGGGCCACTTAGTGGCTATGTGGGCTAGTAGCCTGCAGGGCCAGGGGCCACCAACGCTGGCCCCTGCTCCCTGTTCTACAAGCCCCCATAGCTGGTCCGGATCGGTAATGCTGGGTAAGGGGGACTCTACGTCATTTTTGGGGGGATTTTAAGGGTTTTTAACCCATAAAATTAAAAAAAAAATGAGATCCCCCCCCCCTGGGAGGGGGGACCCTATAGGGTCGATTCAAAGAAACATGTAACAGCTTTGATTTTGGTGCCGATCATCCTATTTTTCCCGTACACTCGTGCGTTCGTATGAACTTGCGAGTGATTCTATAAGCTAATACGTTTCTATCCTAAAATGTACGTCCGTTCGTATGGCAGTTCGGGAATCAGACCTATGTCAGTTTCCATCCTGAATTTTCCGTTTCATTTCTCAGGTTGCAACATTGGTTTTGCCCTTTTTCCTTTTTTGTCTGGACGTAAATCCTTCTGATCTTGCGGCTGCGCACTACAAACTTACCTCATTAAAGTGCATTCTAAATATTTGGTCTTTTATTTTTCTTTATTTCATTCATTTTGTAGTAACCAACCATTAATGAATGCATTTGCATAAGTAAATCTTACTTTGTTTAATTTTTAGTTAACTTGCATTTTTTACTTGTGGATTTAATTTTAATATTTTGGCTTCAAATGGTACAACTTAAAATTTTTGGTGTGGTTACCCACACCCTCTACATACAGATTTGCTCTCAAAAATTAAAAAACACCCAGCAACTTCAGCATGTTATGAGCCTAGAAACAGCCAAGATGGCGGCTCAGGTATTCTCGGGCAGCCTGCAAACAGAAAGGGCCTTGTGACTGTGTTGCTCTGCATTCTTTGATTTCTGACCTTTCCGTGCCCCCAGCTCTGCTGTGTCTGTGCAAAATACAGCAGTAACCCACATCCTGCACTTTATCCCGCTCTCCTCTCCTCAGTAAGTGTGATGCATCTGACCAAAGATGAGCTAAAATAATTAAACAAAGCAAAGGTAAACAACTACACCAATAAATGCAATCTAAAAATATTATTCTAGTACATCAATTTAAAAATAAATAACAAAGGACATAAGTTTCTTTAATTAACGCAAATATATTGCAAAATAAAGGTTTACATGCAAAGGACTAATTAAGGTCCACATTAAAATGCTTTTATAAGGCATACATGAATCAGGTATGCATTGCCATACAATTTATGGCCTCGGCCATGCTGATACATGCAGTTCATTGGAGCTCAAGACGCGCAGACTCCTCCACATAGCCAAAAAACCTGTTCAAGAACAGCAATCCGACTGCTAAAAGGTGTCGGCAGTGGCTTTCTTTTAAAACGTATTTAGAGGTTTGAAAACTGTTCTCTGAATCACACCTAAACACATCCGATTATCCTAAGTTTTACGTTTTGATCCTAAGTTTTACGTTTTGATCCTAAGTTTTAGGATTTGATCCTAAGTTTTACGTTTTGATCCTAAAATTTAGGAACGAACTTCAGATGATCGTAAGAGCATATACGCATTCGTACGTAGGCTCGTGCGAGTCGGAAATGGCCAATAAAACAGGAAAAAATGACTAACACCCACCCAAACTTACGATTCTCGATCCGAAATCAATTAACTTTTGCTCTTTGAATCGAGGGGTATGTCTTTTTTTTTTAAGTTAACCCCTTACAATCATATTGCATAGTTGTATCCTATCTGAAATCTCTTAAACTGCTGTTTCAGTTTGGGGGAGTGTTCTGGGCAGGAAATGGTGTCTACCAATACATATGTGGTACCGTTGTAACCGGGAGAAATAGGGCTTTCACAGGCAGTAATATTTTATTAACAAACTTACATTTTTTATCACAAAAAAACACTACAAATTGTAAAAAATAGATTTTTTTTTTGCACATATTTCACCCAAAAGAATTGAGAATACACTAAAAAAAGGCCAAACAAGACAGGTTGAACATGTGTAGCGCAAAAACGTGAAAAGTAGTCTGGCAACAGAGTGTAACTAAAAATCTAGGTAGACTGGCACCAACAATGTCATTCCATGTGTTTTTGCTTTGTTACTGGTGGATATGTGTTCAAAAACAGACTTTAATCACAAAGCGTCTGGCGCTCTATGCTATAGCGACCAGATCCAGAGCGCCGACGCTGCGTGTGTCTGCTTTTTGTTGAATATGGTGTGAGTCGCTGAGAGTCTGTCACACTGAGCTGGCGCTACCTTTCGCTCCCTGCAACGCTGTACTGCCGCATTCATCAATGCTGGCCAGGCTACTACAGTGACTGAGGCGCTCTATTACAGCTCCCCATAGCCGATCACAGCGTATACTAGCCGTCGCTCTTAGCGCCTCTGTACAGACTCTCATCTGCAGATAGCTGGCGCTAGTAATGAATCAGCCTGCCCGTATTACTAGCGGCGGGTCAGTGTCAACGCTGTATGTTCAACAGCACCTGTCGCTCAGCAGCGTTATCCCATACATTTCTTTGGTGTCTTTTTGCTTGTGTATAAATAGCAATTTAATTCATTATTTTTCGCTGTATTAGGATCAAATTATTGTGTGACCTCTCCTGCTCAGCAACCAAACACTTATAATGTTATATTTTCTTTTTTTTATTGTGCAGAATGGTATGTGCAGGTCTGTCATTGCAGTGTCGTTATTACAGTGTTAAAACAATGTCTGCCCGCTATGCTAGGTTATAGCCCCAGACACCCGCTTGCAGCGTCCGCTAGCGGACGCTCTAAGCGCCGCTACTTAGACGCTCAAATGGCAATACGTGGAGCTAGTCTTAAATTAACCTCTATGTCATTCCCCATCTCATTGTTTTCAATGAAGAGTGCATGCTGCCGCATCCCCTGCATCCTCAGCCTGTGCCATTCAGATAGGCTGAGATTTGCTGTATGTAATCACTGCCTGGACCAGCTTTCTTTTCCAGTAATAGGATTAGACAATGCTGTGTCCCACCATGGATTAGAATTCCCTGCTTAAGAGCCAAGTAATGGATTGGAGTTAAAGAGAAGCAATAGCCTCTTTGGCTGGCCCTGGGGTCCAGAGCTGGCTAATTCTCTATCTCTGTCCATATCGCTGTTTGAAATACCCTGGATCGCATAGTATACTGGCTAGCTAGCAGCAGCTTGTCGCTCTGATTAGAGTGCTAACCACCAATTGGCATTCCATGACCATGAGGTTTAACATAGCGGGACATCCCAAATCAGGAATGTTGCACTGGAGAGGAACAATCACCAGCATTGTAAAATGACTGGTGGCTGTTCCTTTTAAATTGCAGTAAGTATACCAATGTCTGCAGCCATTGCTTCAAATTGAGTCAATCCTATACAGTAGTATCACATCTGAGGGAGGACCCAGAACTCAAAACTCCACCCAGCAGTTCAGAATCTAAGAGCACGCTGCATGGGAAGCACTGTTCATCTGTGTAGAAATCTGCAAATCCTGACCTGTTGATGGCTCTCTGGGAAAGGGTTGGGTCATTTTACCAGGGAGTCACGCTAGGCAAGCAGTGGTGTCCTACTACTGATGGACTTGCAGGAGCTAAAAGGCAGGAACCAAGTGAGACATAAGCTGAAGTTGTGGTAAGCAGACAGCAGGTAATAATCATTGTCAGAGTCTGTAGCAAGAGGCCAAGGGTTGGTGGTAAGTATAATGATTGAAAGTCTGTAGCAAAGGTCATGGGCAGGCAGCAAGAAGCATAATCCAAAATCCAAGATCGTGGGCGGGCAACAGGAGACATCCTCGATAATCCAGGTAAAGGTCAGCGACGAGTGATCTGAATCGGGAACAAAGGCTCAACAGGATGGGATCCATTAAAGGTATTCTGGTGCCATCTTGGCTCCCCAGCTTTCTATTTAAAGGCCTTTACATATGTGCACTTGCTCACACATAAACGGCATCTCGCAGTTTAGGACCAGTGGTCAGAAGGACCATTGCAAAAATGCATGCAAAACCTATGTGTGCCCTCTCCAATTGCGTTCTTTCTCTCTCTTGCATGTTCAGGCTGACATTCCTAACAGCCCTATGATATGTAGTTAAGGGGATACAGAAGGCAAAGGCAATTGTTAGACCATTAGTCGGGCTACACTTGGCACTGTCATAATTGGCCAAGATATTAGGGTTTTTAGGTTCACATTGTGATGCCACATAATAATCAGCATAATGGACGGGATGTGTGAGACTGGCATTCTCATAACCCTGGCTGTTCTAAGACTCTCCCGGTGTTCACAGTCTGATGATGCGAAGCTTTAGACCACCAGCTTATCCCTAGTATTGGTGGTCTATGGCAAAGGAGTTCATGGGGTGTGCCACTACTCTTTGCCTAGTTTCAACTTTCAGGAGCAGCTGCTTTCTGACAGGAGGTGAGAGCGTAGCCATAATGAGGTGAGCTGCTGAATAACAGTTTATGCACTTTGCCTATAGAATGCCTTTCAAGAAAGTCCCTGATGAAAAGCATCTATACATACGAATCTCCAAAAATAATGGAGTAAAAATAAAAGGTTTCTGGATATGTAAATTATAATTTTGCCAAACTCTGCTAAATAGATTTTTTTACACTAGCCAGTTTGATCATATTTCATGCAAAGCAAAGTTGTAATGTAAAAGAGAAGTATAATCATTGAAACTCTATATGGTTAAAGGAGGTTATCTGGCAGAAGGTATGAACTTGTGTGCTGGCAAGAATGAGTCCTGGAGGGTAGCTGAGGCTGGAGGGGTAGGCAGCAAGGAACAAAGTCCAAGATCAAGCTGGGTAACATTGAGGGGTCCAAAAAAAGTAGTCTTGGGAGATCCAGGTCAAACACAGGAGTAGGAGGGTCGCAGAAACTAGGCATGGTTCCAGGATAAGTTTCCCAAACATCATTGTGTTCTAACCAGAATGTGTTTTTGAAATGTTGTGACATGTTGCATTGGATGACACTTAGCCTACTTGACCTCTGACTTTGCTCCTTGCTGCTTACCCTCGACTGCAGCTTTGTCTAAAATATGAAGTTGGTCATGCACTTACTCTTTAGATTATCTTCCAGAGACAATTCAATTTAAACAAAAGGCAAATGATTCTTTATTCCACCTTCAACAGTCACTGAAAATATCCAAGTTGCATCACAACTATTCCAATAGCTTTCCACAGCATTCAAGTCACCACAGCTACCACTTCGAGCATTATGTACAGTATAGAAATATAATTGATCACAGTTTACTCCCTCTTATTCCTATGTAGTTTCCTTAACCGTAATAATACAGCGTGGACACATAACGGGTAGATGACGGAGTGAAGCAAAAACATGGTGTAGCCATATAAGGGTACGATTCTCAAATCACGGTATTAAGTGAATAAGAGGGCAAATGAGGGAGGTGGACTCTGACTGATCTGCCAATAGAGCAAAAGCTTTTGAGACCTTTAGTAGAACAACTGTAATGCTAAACAGGAAATACATTCAACTTTTAGTTTTCAGAAGTCAGAAATGTTTCTATCACTGTGACTGTGTGTCTGTGACCCTCATACTGAAGTGTGTGCCTTATTTTTGCATTACTATTGCATTACAAAGTAGGAAGCTTACACTAGCTCAGTTTACCCATGTTTGTCTCTGGGTCAATAAGTACGTAGAACTTACAAGTAAGTAGAACTTTATATTGAAGATATCCCTTGAATCTGTAAATGTATAACATGAAAGAAAATGACTGATGAGAGATGAAGGCATTCTTCTAGCATTTTGATATTTGATATGAAAAATGTATACAAAAGCGATGGATCATGAATGACTTTACAGACTGAAAAAAATAAACATTAACTCATGCAAAATGAGTAAATCCCATTTAGTACTTGAACTTACACTGTACACAATCGTGAGAAAAAAACAAACTAAAGCATCAAAATAATCTCTTTTAAGATAAAGTAGTTCAAAAGTTTGTATTGTTAAAGTGTAGAGCAGCCATAAAGCCTCCACATTTTAATGTTAGAAACAAGTTTAAAGATTCTATTTAAGCAAAACAAGGGTTTAAAACTTCATACAAATTGTTGGAATGGGAGACATCTTTCCTTCTTTCCAGCTACTGAAAGGAAATGTCCCTTAGCTGTCAAGTGGGTTGTAATACTTAAAATAGCACTATTACAAAAATAATAATAAAAAAATGCATTTAAAAATGGATAGCAAGAAGAGGGGACAACTTATACAACTGGCATCAAAATTCCAGGCAAGCTCTTCTATTACATAGTTAATATGGCTGAAAAATGACATCCATCAAATTCAACCAAGGATGTTGGGGTAGGGGAAGTTATTTTATACTTATCTGCATCTCTCCTGGTCAAAAGAGCTCTACGACTGGATCTGTCCTGGGCAAAATATTTTTGCATCTACACCTGTCCTGGGCAAAATAATTCAGTGTCTAGGTCTGACCAGGGCAAAATAATTCAGCATCTACGCCTGTCCTGGGCAAAATAATTCAGCGTCTGCATCTGTCCTGGCCAAAATAATTCTGCGTCTGCATCTGTCCAGGGTAAATTATTTTGGTGAATGTAACCATACATTTGAATGGTTGTGCTTCACTTTTGTCTTGTGTTTCTTATTAACCTGCCCTTTGAATATAACCATAATGCTGATGTGGCCCTCAGTGAAAATGAGTTTGACACCCCTGGTCTAGAGGGTTTGTGTGGAGACAAGAGATTGGGTCACAAGTGATGTGTACTTACAATGTTGGCAGGTGCTTAGAAGGGTGTCAAGATTGTAAAGTGGTTTACCTAAGCCAGATCATAGGCTCATCTGAAGAGATGAGAATTGAGGGTAGTTTTGAGGGTTTAGAAGTGAGAGATTGTATGAATGACACATGTAAAGCCCTGAAGACAAGAGAGTTCCTGAGCAGAGCGGAGGTTGCATCTAGGTTGGAAACATTGGCTAAGTGATGACATGTAGGAAGGGGCTTGGCTGGTTAGAGCTTTTGTTAGTTATGGTTGGAAGTTTAAACAGAATTATTTTAGATATTAGCAGAACTGGAGAAGCAAAAGGAGAGTTGGATGAGGCAAGCAGTAGAGTTCAAAATAGACTGTAGAGGTACCAGTCTGTTTGCTGGAAGACCACAGAGGAGTTGATGCAGTAGGCTATTCGGTATATGATAAGGGCCTACATTAGAATATTAGTGGTATCACGTGTGAGGAGGGGGCAGATGTGGGAGATGTTTTTAGGCCACTAATCCAACACAGACTAGCTTTAGGAACTGGCAGTTTAGTGTAGTGTAGAGGAACATTTTTTGTGTTAATCCACCTATTAATCTAAAAAGATTTGTTTTATGTAAAACTTTTAGGATAACATGTTTATAATTTAAAGGTAAAGGTATGTCAAATTAAATTATAACATTTTATATTCATTATGTTATTACAACGGAAACATTAGCCTGGTAATACATTCAGTGACTCATGCTTGAGTTAAAGTTCATGATGAAGGTAACATACATGTTGATAAAATATCAATAACCTTATTGAAGCAATGTATTATTTTGTGCAATGCCTCTTTATTATCGGAGACAGGCAGTGCTGTGAACAGTGTCCAGCAGACTAATTAGAATTAGAAATAATGGGATATGTATTCAGCATTAGACTAAAAAATCTATTTCACATCTGAGTAGGTTAACACACACATTTACTGCATAGGAGAGCAGAGGACACATACATTGCTGGCTCATTATGTCAGACTGACCCAAAGGCAGACCCTGTTATTGGTTCAGGGAATTTTCTCAGAGTGTTTAATGCAAAGCTACAAAAGATAAGGACATGCCTGTGAGAACTGCTAAACTAATGAGGTTGGAAAGTTATTTCAAATATCCAAATGACCTCGCAGATGTAATGCTTGTTAAGGTGTCTGGGTTTAGTTCCTTCTCTTTTTTTCCTTGTCTATCGGACTGTTATAAAGTTTTGCAAAGGCGTAGTCAACAGTCCGTGAAGGTGTCTCCGTCCTCTTTGACACAGCCAGGGCATTTTTCACATGGATTCGTAAAATCAAAACCAACATGCATATCCAGTTTTTGTTTGCGGGCATGTTTGCTAAACATTGTAGGCGAGGCAGTCAAAATTGATTAAGTCATCAAGGTAGAGATTGCTGCCTCCTACGTGACAATCCATAGTGAAGCACTGGTAGTGTGCCAGCAGCAACTCCAGTCCTAGAATGTTGGGGAAAGTTTGTAGCTGAGAATGTTATCTAAATCATTTAGAAATGCCACTCAACGACTTTTTCCAGAGCACTGTGTTCTCTACCAAGTTGAGGCATCGCCACCGGCAATAAGTATGTAAACTTCAATGAATCTATTAGGGCTTTGGGATTTTTTTCATTGAAAAGTCAACTCTCATTGTAGATGGGCATGAGCAATGTATAGTGATGGCACTAAAATATAAATGTGTAAATACCGCGCTAAAAAAATTTTTTTAACATGTAATAGTAAATCAATTATTGAATAATAATAATGTGATGTAGTAGTTATTAACTCCAGCTCAACGTGCTATACTTAAATCTCCCAGGTAAGTATGTGCAAAGAACAAAATAGAATGAAACAGCACAGAGCTGATATAGACTAATTAAGGTCCTCTTTAAAGTCCTCCAAATATTTCCCCAAATTCCACCATGTGCGTCCACAATCCACTCGTGCTCCACCACCACCGATTTGGTACTCTTACCACAAATAGATAGTATAATCAGCAATTATAATGATCCCCAAAACGATCTCTCCAACGGGATCCACCTCTTAAGGTCCAGTTTCACAGAGGGTTAGACACGCTCAATTTTAGACCAATTATTTCCACCTCTCTGTTTCACCTCGTTCAGATTGGATCTCCCAATATGTTATACAATCCCCAGCCACGATTTTCCACCTTTCTGGGTTTTATTTTGTCCTGGATATCGTATTGTCCTATTCCCTTAAAGCTGATTCCCAGCCACCAGGGGATCCCCTGCTTGTCCTTTACTTTGTAGTAATGAACACCATATGTAGGAAGCGCTTCCACTATTTTCATGTACCGGACTATGGCTTGTCCTCTTGTGACGCCCCTTAGCTTTTTGCAGTGTTCAATCACACGGTCTTCACAGTAAGTCAGTGATGAGTGCTCCTGGAGGGTCCTGGTAGGAAGAGCTGGCAATACTTTTAAATCTTTTCGTGCGTTTTCATCGCTGCTGTAGTCTCCTCGGGCCTCCTGCAGAATGAGAGCAGCCAACTTAAAGACGGTCTCGCTGTTCACCTCGATCTGGCCCTAGAAAAAAAAAGCACACTGTCAGTGCAGGCAGCGTAGGATCCAAGCTAGGCGTCTATGGCAGCCATAGACGCCTAGCTTGGATCCTACGCTGCCTGCACTGACAGTGTGCTTCTTTTTCTAGGGCCAGATCGAGGTGAACAGCGAGACCGTCTTTAAGTTGGCTGCTCTCATTCTGCAGGAGGCCCGAGGAGACTACAGCAGCGATGAAAACGCACGAAAAGATTTAAAAGTATTGCCAGCTCTTCCTACCAGGACCCTCCAGGAGCACCCATCACTGACTTACTGTGAAGACCGTGTGATTGAACACTGCAAAAAGCTAAGGGGCGTCACAAGAGGACAAGCCATAGTCCGGTACATGAAAATAGTGGAAGCGCTTCCTACATATGGTGTTCATTACTACAAAGTAAAGGACAAGCAGGGGATCCCCTGGTGGCTGGGAATCAGCTTTAAGGGAATAGGACAATACGATATCCAGGACAAAATAAAACCCAGAAAGGTGGAAAATCGTGGCTGGGGATTGTATAACATATTGGGAGATCCAATCTGAACGAGGTGAAACAGAGAGGTGGAAATAATTGGTCTAAAATTGAGCGTGTCTAACCCTCTGTGAAACTGGACCTTAAGAGGTGGATCCCGTTGGAGAGATCGTTTTGGGGATCATTATAATTGCTGATTATACTATCTATTTGTGGTAAGAGTACCAAATCGGTGGTGGTGGAGCACGAGTGGATTGTGGACGCACATGGTGGAATTTGAGGAAATATTTGGAGGACTTTAAAGAGGACCTTAATTAGTCTATATCAGCTCTGTGCTGTTTCATTCTATTTTATAGTGATGGCACTAATAATATCTTTAGCTTTATTGTCACCTTTGCACTGCAGCCTGTAGAGATGTGTAATTTAATACTTTAACAACCAGAAAACGTTATGTGTTTCAGTTTTGTGGGCTTTATTTTTATTATTTTTATTTCAATTGCTAACACATTCTGTAGCATGTACAGAATTAATGGAACTACTAGTACCGTCAGTATCTACTTCCTACGAATTAAAGTGTAAATGCCCCACAAATATACTCAGGATATTGTTCAGGTATCTGATTAAACTAGCAAGCAAATAGTCTTACCTGGTATCAACTGGAAGAACATGCATGTTCCTCTTGGTTATTTAGGGCAAATTAAAATAAGCCGGGGGGGGGGGGGTAAACATAGGAATCAAAGACAGCTTAAAGTGGACCAAAACCCAGGATTTTGACTATCCTGGGTTTTGGTCCTTTCCCCGTGGGCACCCCGATCAGGGGTGCCCCGCTGTGTAAAACCCCCCAGGACGCCCGAACGGACTCACCTCTTCCTGGTCGCACGGCGCGTCTAAGAGCAGCGGCTCTGGCGGTCGCATCCTTCGCTTCTCTCTAGCAGTGCGCATGCCCGCGCCAGGCTTTTGTGAAAGGCCGGCGCGGGCATGCTCCCTGTTAGACGGAGGCGGAGGCGCTGCTCTTAGAAGCGCCGTGCGACCAGGAAGAGGTGAGTCCGTTCGGGCGTCCTGGGCGGTTTTACACAGCGTCCACTTTAAATCACCTATAATTGTACTTCTACTCAAATAAGTGAATCCCAATGTATCTGAAACCAAATAACTTGATGCAGAGAAGCTATCATATTAGGGAGTTTATTTCTAAATATTTGTTTTAGCAAGCTTATATCTTGGGTGTGAATTGCAACCTGTGAGGGTCATGCTAATTATTTGGTAAAGCAAGATGCACTCTCTGCCTTGTGGTGTAAACCGCAACCAGCATCTCATTGAGCTTTTTCATTTTAACACACAAGAAAGTGCAATAAAAAGTTTGTTCCAATTTCTTCACAAAAAAATCACTCGTACCTGCAATGAAGCATTATTAAAGATGAGATACATGATTTGTCCAATGGGATATGGGTATTTTTTTAGGATTTTAGAAACAGAGCTCTACTGCATGGAGTATGTAGAAAAGAAAATGACAAATCATTCCGCATAGCCCACATGGTGCTGGTATTTCCTTACTTTAAAAAACGTTAAAACTTTCTTGCCTCATTGGAAAAATGATGCCCCCCACCATTTTTTGCACTGATAAAATGTAAGAGCTTACGGAGCAGGATGCAATTCACAGATGCGGACCAATGAGTTGATATTTTTCAAAGTTTGGAAATGACATCACCCCATGCGCTATGCAAAAAAACATTCCGCCATTTTCTTCATACTATTTCCAAATTCAGTAGGTCTAAATTGACCTCATCTGTAGAACTGTAGAACAGATACTGGGGAAAACTGAAAGAAAATGTGTTTATTGTTTCTTATTGTGTGCTAAAATTATAATACATAATAATTATAATACATTATAATAATATTCTAATATTAAAAAGCTTGCAGGTTGCAATTACCAATACAAAGTGCATCCAAATAGGGGCCATGCTAATTATTTGGGAAAGCAGGTTGAACTTTGGGTCTGCCTCGGAGTTTGAATTGCAACCAGCATCTTGGTGAGCTTTTTAATTTTAACACACAAGAAAGAACAATTAAAAAAATGTATTTCACTTTTTCCTAAAAAATCACCTGTACCTGCACTGGCACATTTTTACAGATGAAATACAACATTCTTTCAATGAGGTAAGGATATTTTTTTAGGGTATTTAGAAATAACTGTGCCCTATGTGTCATGCAGAAAAAAATGACAGATTATTTTGTATAGTCCAAAACGTTCTGATATTTCTAAACTTAAATAAAAAAATAAAAAAAAATATCCTTTCCTCATTGGAAAGATTATCTCCATTGTAAACAGGTGATTTTGGGGAACAAAAGGAACATTCTTCTTTGCACTTTCTTGTGTGCTAAAATTAAAAAGCTCATTGAGATGCAGGCTGCGATTCACATTTTCCCTCATTTAGCACGTAATAAAGTGATAACAACTGTTTTCTTTTATTTAAAAACCTGTTATGGGTCAACTCCACAGGTAAGCTACAGATTTTTTTTAATAATTACATATACCTACACATGATTACATTTGTATTTATTTGTTATTACCAAAAATATTTCTGACTAAATTACTTAATTGACTTAATAATAACAACTGTAATAATATTCCATTATATATACATAATACCGCTCATGAATATATATATATATATATATATATATATGCAAATTACCTAACTGAAATAAGAATTAGATTGTACATTTCCTTTAATGTTATTGTACCGGTAGTTTTATTAACTGTTCCAGTTTTAAATTAAATTCTAAACTTGGATATTATATATACTACACCCTTACAGCCAATAAGTTCAAATGACACAATAAATGATACATTAACATAAATATATTAATATATTTATGATGTATTTCTAACTCAAGAGACCCAAATAAATATTAGTTGATTTCTTTATCCTCTACTAAAGCATCGTCTTGCATAATGTTTTTGGATTTGCAACAAAACAAAAACTTTTTAGACTGACTGCACTAAAGATGGACTATAGGGGCATTAAAGATTTTCTCAATTATCAATTATGGGGGTTATCCAAATAATTTGGAAAGGTGTACGAAGGCACACAGTAAATTTAATTATAAATGTATATAATTATATATAATATATAAAAATAAAAAATTATAATTGTGTGACTTTGTGATTGAACAGTTCTACATTCGAGGAGTAATTTTAACGGGGCACATTATTTTACAGTCACAAAATAACAACTGCTTATGGAAAATCCAAACACATTAAAAATTGCCTCCCCAGATTTTTTTCGATTTTGTAACTTCTAAGAATAAAACAGCTACCCCTTTAAAATATTTGTCCCTTGCATGTAAAATTGCGGATCATTTTGATGATCATTTTCCAAACTGATCATTTTCCAAAATGATTTGGGAAAAATCCCAAATCATTTGGATAACCCCCAAATGATAATGTAGTCAATCCATATCAATCCAATCAATCAATAGCAATTAAATATTTTGGCACTATTATTCTGTTAAATATCCAAATATTACATAACTAGAGTTCATACAGAAATACATTATATTATTTTAGCTTTTTGAATGAATTGACAGTATAGCTATGGCAAGAGCGATCCCTAGCATCAAATCAATGCCTCAATTTCTCTATTATACAAATTCTGTAGATCAGAAGCTTGCTAGGCAAGAGCTATCTCGCCTACCGTCCTTCAGTACCAATGTGTTTTGTTGCATCTGAGTCAAACATTGTGTATTATATGCATTTGTTGGTATATTATATTTCCTTGTGTATTATGTATGTTTCTCTCCTGTAATTTCTACTTTGTTCATTGCCAAAGAATATGAAGACACTTTGAAAAACAATAAAAATAATGTACACATTTTTACAAAGTAAAAAGTAAAAAACGTATTCATGGAGCTTTTACTTAAAAAAAAAAAAATTATTAAACAGTTTATGTATTAAACAAAAAAAAATGAATTGCAGGCATATACTATTTGCTCTGTAGGTCCTTGAAATGGAAAATAGGTCTTTAAAAGGGAGTTGTGTGAAACTTTTAGGTTGGATTCATACCTGTGTTATAATGTGTGTGTCTGTACTATATAAAGTGTTTTTATACAGTGTGTCATATGTTACCATGTGTTTCCATAGATGCATTTTGGTAAAAGCAGCTTTTAGGAATTTTTGCAAAATGCATTCTCAAAAACACAACTAGGAACTTCAATTTAGAAGAGGAACTAAACAGGGTAAGTTAATAACTTATCCCAATGGTTGTCCTAGGGGTTTGGGATGCACTTGTGTGGTTTCCTCTATTGAAGGCATGGAGTATAGAAACCATTCTGCTGGGACAAAATACAAGGCTTGGAACACTTCTTGTAGTCTTGTAGAGACTATAACAATCATCCCCCCTTCTCTCAAATCCTTCCTGAGCACCTCTGCTAACACGGGGTGAGCTGTGAAATTCATTTCCTTTTGTATCTAAACACCCCTTGTAGTACTGCCCCTCACTTTTAAAAATAAAAATAAATGAATATGCATTTTTGTCCATTTTATGCATCTTAAAATTACCTGGAAATGATTGAATGGACATAACTACTACATAAAAAAAAACAAGTTTTAATGCATTTTTAGTGTATTGTATCATTCTCTTTCTTTCACAATTAAAAACATTTTCAATGTTGGATCAGTCATATAAAAAGGTGCAACAGAAATGCAAAACTCTAAAGTACACAATATTGCACAAAAACATTGCGATCTTGCATTACTCCATTACTTCCAACCAGAGATGTGTCTGTACCTTAAAATATCCATACAGTAGTCACATTCTAGAGATGGTAAATTGTGAGCTCCTTCGAGGAACAGAACTGGTACAAATATCTCTAGTTAAAGTGGACTAAAACCAGACCTAGAATCCAAGTCTAGATGTAACCTTCCCCAGGGGGCATCCCTGATTCTCAGACTTCCCCGGTCCTGGGATGCCATGCTGCTCTGATTGGCAATCGGTAGAGTGGGTCTGCTTTGTTTCACCTTTCCCATTCTGCATGCATGCAGAATTGCGTAAAGGGAGCGGAAATGCTTGCACTAAGCCACTGAAGATGTCCCCACCAAATCCTGAAACAAGGTAAGGAAGTGGGCATAGGGTTAGCTAGCGAGGATAACAAAACGAGGCATCAAATATTTTCCTTGTCTTTTTGTCCTCTTTAAAGTTAAGGCCTTTCTAAAAATAGGTAAAGGAAATGAAGAAAATAAAAAAAAATAATTTAAAGCAAGGCCACATTATGGGTCTGAGTAACACAATAAATAATTAAGAAGGGCTAGTTTTAAAAAAGGAACTATAAAGAAAGATACAGGGATTCTTTTCACTAATATCAAATTGGGCGCTTGACTTATTAAGGTTCTTTGAAGCTGCACAGGCAAGAGTTAGGAGGCAAAGGTCAGCATTTCTTGTCAGTCCAGCAGACTTTGATTAACGGGGCAAGTTCAACATTTAACATTAAAAGAAACTGATTATTATAGGCAACAGGTTTTTAAGTGGGGTTTTATTTTGTTTACATTTTTTCTGCATATTATTTCAGTATATTCCTACAGCCTTTCCTAAGTGTTTACACAGCAGCGAGGCTGGGTTCACACTATTCCAAGCTCCTGCATTCAAACATTTTAAATTATGGCAGATAGACTTCAAAAGTTTCTCCCCACACTTTTAACCTCTCATAAAATGGGATTCCTGGGGGGAAAACACTTCGCCATAGGAGTCAGTTCAGTTATCACCACCTCTGTAGTCACTAATTGACACAAATAAAAAGCGTTTAAAGTCATTTTCCAGACAAGAAAACAAAAAGGCAATACTCACCAGTTATCCCCTGCAAACCGATCGATTTGTTCATTTTTCCCCCAAGCCATTTTTACAGGTGAGGTGGATCATTTTTCCAATGAGGTAAGGATTGTTTTTTTAAGTTTGTAAATCAGTTTATGGGCTATGCATCGACATTTGTCATTTTTTCCTGCATCCCCTCGTAGTGCTTGGTAAATCTGGACCCAAATGGTCAATACAAAACCTTTTTGGTATTATACTAAGGGCCTTATTAGTTATGTGCACCATTTAGCATCTTTCTGGTGGTTATAGCACCAGTTTTGGAGAGCCAGCATATTTGTCTTTTCTGGCGCTGCGCTGTGAACTACAATGGCGCTAGAAATCACTGCTAACTAATTAGCTTTGATTGTTACATTAGGTTTTGGGGGCTGGTCAGCGTTTCATCATTACAGTTACAAGAAATCACTGCTGGGGACAAAGGAGACAAACTTTACAGTGTGTTTAGGCTGAGTTTAAATTGTTGTCCAAATTACACATTGGTAAAAAAAAATTACTTTTTTTTTTAAATCGTATGCTGAGTGCTGCTGAGGCAAAAAAGTAGCTCTGTGTGGCGCTGATGCTTCATAAATCATGCTCTCCATCTTGACAACCATCTTTATACTTTCATACATTGTACTTTGACATTTTAATCCAGTGCTAAAGCTTACCAGCACATTCTTGGCCATAGTTAAAAATATAATAAAACATCTGAGAAAAAAAAGTTGAATCAGAAATTTTGAACACATCCTAGATAGTACAGAAGGTTAATTAATAACAGTAAATTCAGTCGGGTAATTTAGTAAAGCAAGTTTAATTTGGGGTTTGAATTGCAACCTTCATCTCATTGATTTAGTTTAAACACCCAAAAAACTGCTTAAAATATATATATTTTTTTTTTTTAAATCCCCCAAATCACCTATACCTGCAATAAGACATTTTTGAGGTGAACTTTGGACTTGGCAGCAGCATAGGGAGCACATACATTGCCTGAAAAACACACCCAGGAGTTGGCAGCAGCATAGGGAGCTCATATATTGCCTGAAAAACACAATGGAGTTGGCAGCAGCATTAGGATCCCATATATTGCCTGAAAGACACACCCAGGAGTTGGCAGCAGCAGGAACAGCATTAGGAGCCCATATATTGCCTGAAAAACACATTGGAGTTGGCAGCAGCATTAGGAGCCCATATATTGCCTGAAAGACACACCCAGGAGTTGGCAGCAGCAGCATTAGGAGCCCATATATTGCCTGAAAAACACATTGGAGTTGGCAGCAGCATTAGGAGCCCATATATTGCCTGAAAAACACACCCAGGATTTGGCAGCAGCAGCAGCATTAGAAGCCCATATATTGCCTGAAAAACACATTGGAGTTGGCAGCAGTATAGGGAGCCCATATATTGCCTGAAAGACACATCCAGGAGTTGGCAGCAGCATTAGGAGCCCATATATTGCCTGAAAAACACATTGGAGTTGGCAGCAGCATAGGGAGCCCATATATTGCCTGAAAAACACATTGGAGTTGGCAGAAGCATAGGGAGCTCATATATTGCCTGAAAGACACACCCAGGAGATGGCAGCAGAAGGAGCTACCATGCATCAGCTACTCGCATGCATCAGCTATTGGTGGGTGGAAATCCTGGCTGATCCATGCCTGATTCATCTGTACAAAGGTGAGTCTCTCCACATTTTTCGTGGACAGACGAGTTCTCCTTGGCGTTACTATGGCCCCCGCAGCACTAAAGACCCGCTCAGATGGCACACTACTGGCCGGGCAGGACAGCTTTCCCAGGACAAACTCATTTGCGGCCACAAGTCAAGTTTGGCTGCCCAGAAGTCCAGCGGATCCTCAAGGTGTGTTGGCATGGTCATTTCAAGGTATGACACGACCTGCTGGTTCAGGCCCTGCTCCAGGTCTTCCTGCTGCTCATGAGTAGCCTCACTATGCGGTAGTAGAAAGCTACTCATTAGCGACTGAAGACTGAGGCTGCTGCTGATGGAGCTGCTGCTCCTGCCACCCCTCTGGCAGCCATGGCAGTGGAAGGTGAGCGCAGAGGTCCCCCCGAGTCAGACCTGCGAGAGTATGGACCAAGGCGCAGATAGGCATCGGCCAACTGACTACGTAGAATGTCTTTGTAGTAGGTCAGTTTGTCCTCCCTCTCGGCGGGTTTAAAAAATGCCCCCATTTTGTGCCGGAAGCGAGGGTCCAATAAGGTGGAGAGCCAGTAGTCATCCCGCAGAAAAATGGAGACAATTCTGCGGTCACTACGCAAGCACGTGAGCATGCATCGTGCCATTTGTGCAAGTGACTCGGAGGGACTACCTGCCCCATCTCCACAGCATACTGCCACGGTGTGTCTGGGTCCTCTGTCTCGCCTTCCTCACAACCCTCTAGCTCCACTGGCTGCTCCTGCTCCTCCTCTCCTGTCAGATGACTAGATAAACCACCCATTTCACCAAAACGAAACTGCGCATTACTGTGCTGCTGCTCCTCCTCCTCAGCTCCCACGGGGTTTATGTGGCCGTGAAATGTATGCGACATGTTCCAGTGCCCTGACCAGCCATGGTTTCCAACATGTGTTGTATTACATCACGTCGTTCATGCCGTAATCCTGGAGACTGACAAATAAAGTGGCTTCCTCAAAGGGCCTGAGCAAACGGCAGGTGTCACATATGAGCTGCCACTGGTTCACATTAAAGTTACACAGGGGAGTCCCCCTATCTGCTTGGATCATCAAGAAATCAGTGCATACAAAGTTTCCTTCCCATTGTTAGGATGTCTTGCAGATGGGGGGAAGACTTCAGAAAATGCTTGACAACTAGGTTGAACACGTGTGTCATACAGGGCGCATGGCTCCGGCTTCCTTGTCTTAGCGCAGACAAGATGTTACTCCCATTGTCAGTCACCATGGTACCCATTTCCAATTTTCACGTAGTAAGCCATGTTTTGATTTCTTGATGAATGAATTTCAGGAGCTCCTCCCCTGTGTGACTCCGTTTGCCAAGGCACACCAAGTGAAGCACAGCGTGACACCGCCGTGCCCTGCACACATGGTAGGCTGAAGGGGCACTGAGAATTGACCGTACAGTGGAGGCTGAGGAGATGGCAGAGGATGAGGAGGCAGAGTCGCACACTGTGACAGCCAAAACGGCCTGGAAGCGTGGAGGCGAAGCGGTGTGACCTGTCCAAGTTGCTGTGCAGGAACCACATTCACCCAGTGGGCCGTAAAGGACATGTATTCTCCCTGACCGTAGTTACAGCTCCAGATGTCGGCGTTCCGTGCACTTTGGTGCACACCGACAGGCTCGAGGACTGGCCCACCTTCTGCTCAACAAATTTGTGCAGGGCTAGTGCTGCCTTCTTTGCAAAGAAATGACGGCTTGGGACTCTCCACCTCGGCTTGGCACAAGCCATCAGCTCTCTGAAAGGTGCAGAGTACACCACCTGAAAAGGGAGGGACTGCAGTACTAGCAACTTGGACAGGAGCACATTTAGCTTCTGCGCCGTAGGATGAGTGGACGCATACTGTTGTCTCTTGGACATGGCTTCGCTGATGGATTGCTGGTGGGATGACTTTTAGTAGGAGGAGCAGGAGCATCTGGAGCGGCAGAGGATGGGTATGACGCAGAGCTACTGTCGGCTGAGTTGCTGGAGCCTTGGCTGGGTGAAATTGGAAGCGGCGTGGCACTGGCTGACGCAGAAGGCTGGACCCCCACTTCGGAACCTCGGTTCTCCCAGGCCGCTTTATGGTGACGTTGCATGTGTTGCTGCAGAGCCGTGGTACCAACATTGGGGCCCTGGCCACACTTGGCCTTCTGTCTACACATCTTGCATGTGGCCAGGTTACCCTCCTGCGGATGCTTGAGGAAAAAGTGCCACACTGCCGAGTAGCTAATTTTCCCTCCAACAGTCCACACTAATTCACTGCTACTGCTGCCAACTCCAGGAACCCCTGCTCCACTACCTCCCGGGAAGGCAGCCTGCCGCCCAGCAGGTGGTCTACCCCGCCCCCGGCCACGTGTGGCTCCAGACATCCCAATTCTGCCACCATGCTGACTGCCAACCCTACTGCCACCTTGCTGCCTCAGCTGCTGACTCTCTTCTCCTGATGATGATGACTCCCCTTCTGCACCGGGCTCCCAAGTGCGATCGGCTTCATCATCATCATCATCATCATCGAGTTGTGCCTGCACGTCACTGATGTCCTCCTCGGTTTCCACAAGAGCGTGTGCTGCAGGAGACGGAATGCTCACCACACCACCTCCCATGCCACTCTCCTCCTCAGTGTTTGTCTGCCTAGCGGAAGAAGCGGCAGATGTCTCCTCCATTTCTTGGCTGGGCAGTAGCTGCTGACTGTCCTCTAACACATCGTCCTCACTGAATAGTGGAGCTGAACCCAAAGCATAAGATACGGCGGCTGGAGGGGGAGGCGTAGGACAGAGGCAATGGAAGGACAGGGGCTGCTCCCGGGCCCTGCCAACTCAGGGTTGTGTCCGAGGAACCTACGGACTTTTGACTGGGGGTGTCAGATGTCACTTGTGATGAGGTCGATGACCGCGTTAACCAATCGATGATGACAGATGCGTTGCTGGTCGAGACAAGACCGCTAGCAGATACCGGGAGATCAAGCCTCTCACCGCGACTCCTGCTGCCACTCGCCCCTAGTCTGCTGCGACCTATGCCTGATGAATCTAGGCCTCTCCTCGGTGCACATCCTGGCACATATCTGCCTGAAATTTTTTAGGAGGGGAAAACAATATACTACACTACACCTACAACAGTTTTTTTGTAACAGAAGGTGTGTAGTAAAGTTAGATCAAAATAGGCACACACTGTAGCTAAAAGCAAATGCAAAAAGACACTGTCAGATGGTCTTACACAGGATGCCCCTGGTCAGAGTTAAATGCAGAGTTTAAAATGTGGTTTTTGTTCAAAATGTAAAAAAGGTAAAGATGCAGGTACTATTTAAGTGCTAGTATTCGGGATGCCCCCCCTTCCCCCCCCGGTGAAAGGCATTGGATGCTTTAAACTTGTAAACCAGACTTTTTTTATACAAAAGGCAAAAGGTTAGTAGGCAGGTACTCTTAAAAGATAAGTGCTAGCACTGACAATGGCCCCCGGTGAAAGGCAATGGGTGCTTTAAACTTGTAAACCAGACTTGTTTTATACAAAAGGCAAAAGGTTAGTAGGCAGGTTCTCTTAAAAGATAAGTGCAAGCACTGACAATGGCCCCCGGTGAAAGGCAATGGGTGCTTTAAACATGTAAACCAGACTTTTTTTTATACAAAAGGCAAAAGGTTAGGAGGCAGGTACTCTTAAAAGATAAGTGCTAGCACTGACAATGGCCCCCGGTGAAAGGCAATGGGTGCTTTAAACTTGTAAACCAGACTTTTTTATACAAAAGGCAAAAGGTTAGGAGGCAGGTACTCTTAAAAGATAAGTGCTAGCACTGACAATGGCCCCCGGTGAAAGGCAATGGGTGCTTTAAACATGTAAACCAGACTTTTTTTATACAAAAGGCAAAAGGTTAGGAGGCAGGTACTCTTAAAAGATAAGTGCTAGCACTGACAATGGCCCCCGGTTAAAGGCAAAGGGTGCTTTAAACTTGTAAACCAGACTTTTTTATACAAAAGGCAAAAGGTTAGTAGGCAGGTACTCTTAAAAGGTAAGTGCTAGCACTAACAATGGCCCCCGGTGAAAGGCAATGGGTGCTTTAAACTTGTAAACCAGACTTGTTTTATACAAAAGGCAAAAGGTTAGTAGGCAGGTACTCTTAAAAGACAAATGCTAGTATTTGGGATGCCCCCTTCTCACGTACAGAGGTGGCCTCCTTTGATTGTGGAAAAGTGACTTTGCTTATAAAATGCAAGCAGTTAATAAACAGGTAGTCTTGAAATATTAATGCTAGTGTTTGGGATGCCCCCTCCTCACATACAGAGGAGGCCTCCCTTGATTGTGGAAAAGTGACTTTGCTTATAAAATGCAAGCAGTTATTAGACAGGTAGTCTTGAAATATTTATGCTAGTGTTTGGGATGCCCCCTCCTCACATACAGAGCAGGGCTCCCTTGATTGTGGAAAAGTGACTTTGTTTATAAAATGCAAGCAGTTATTAGACAGGTAGTCTTGAAATATTTATGCTAGTGTTTGGGATGCCCCCTCCTCACATACAGAGCAGGTCTCCCTTGATTGTGGAAAAGTGACTTTGCTTATAAAATGCAAGCAGTTATTAGGTAGTCTTGAAATATTTATGCTAGTGTTTGGGATGCCCCCTCCTCACATACAGAGCAGGCCTCGCTTGATTGTGGAAAAGTGACTTTGTTTATAAAATGCAAGCAGTTATTAGACAGGTAGTCTTGAAATATTAATGCTAGTGTTTGGGATGCCCCCTCCTCACATACAGAGCAGGCCTGCCTTGATTGTGGAAAAGTGACGTTAATTATAAAATGCAAGCAGTTAATAGACAGGTAGTCTTGAAATATTTATGCTAGTGTTTGGGATTCCCCCTCCTCACATACAGAGCAGGTCTGCCTTGATTGTGGAAAAGTGACTTTGCTTATAAAATGCAAGCAGTTATTAGACAGGTAGTCTTGAAATATTTATGCTAGTGTTTGGGATGCCCCCTCCTCACATACAGAGCAGGCCTCCCTTGATTGTGGAAAAGTGACGTTAATTATAAAATGCAAGCAGTTAATAGACAGGTAGTCTTGAAATATTTATGCTAGTGTTTGGGATTCCCCCTCCTCACATACAGAGCAGGCCTCCCTTGATTGTGGAAAAGTTACTTTGCTTATAAAATGCAAGCAGTTATTAGACAGGTAGTCTTGAAATATTTATGCTAGTGTTTGGGATGCCCCCTGCTCACATACAAAGGAGGGCTAATGCTAGCACGCTTTTTAAAGAATGACAAGAGGTAAAGGGAAAGCTAAATATTAACACTAAATAGGCTTGAAAGCTAATGCAAACAGTTTAAACTGCCCCTGTCTTTATCTGTCACTGTCACAGGCTCTCTCTTTCTTTATCTGTCCCGCGCTTCTTCTGTTCTATCTATCTATCTATCTATCTATCTATCTATCCCTCGCTCTCTCCCTGCCTGATCTGCTCTGGCCGCAATACAGTGTCAGAATGATCTTCTGCAAGATGGCCGCCGTTTATATGGGGCTGTGACATCATCGGTAAGCCTGTCTGCTGACAGGTAGCATGTGACACCTACCCAGTATTCCTTGCCCCATGGGACATGTCCTGACATGTGGATCCACCATTTTAGATGGACTGTATAGCAGTAAATGGAGTTTTAAGGAAGCGATTCGAGCGATCGAAACTCGGCGATATTCGGAATCGTAACAAATCGAATATTTCATGAAATTCGTAATGAATTCGGGTTCGTCAGAATCGATTCGCTCATCTCTAGTGTTCATGTGAAAAAGCCCACGTAGATGCAGGTTGCTTTGTGAAGCAACATGCTTCATCAAATAATTATTATGACCCCCAATAGTTACATCGTTATTAAGTACAAAATATATGTTTTGTTTGGGCGGCTTATTTCTCGCTTAACACTTGTATTGTGGATAGTTTTGTGCACTCTTTTATCAATTTATATATATAAATGAGATTCTAATTTTGGGAGGAATTGTCCTTCCCTCCAACTTGTTTTAGATTGCTTAAAGTACCCATTTTATTTGTATAAATGTGGATTTTTGAAGCAGTGCCCTGCTATGGAATCTTTTTTTGTCTCTATGGCATGATTTTAATGGTTGAAATCTGTGTCTTGGAGGGTGGAAGACCTTTTGGTTCAATAAAGACACATGTGGCTATTTTAAGAGAAATTACCCATATTACCCAAAGTTTCTGGTGAGTTAACAGACTTGTTGGAGACAGCATACTTGCAGATGTTTACGTCACTCACTGATGATGAGAAATTGGAAAAAAATTGGACTGTATCAACTGAGCTTTACTATTTTAGATAAAATAAGCAACAAAATATAGCCTAATATGTTTTTTTAAACAAAAATGTTCTACCTATATTTTCTTTTATTTAGCTCAACAAAATTACATCTTCTCTATAATCATAATTACAAGCATAAAGAAAAAATGTTTATTTTGGTCATTTATATTTCTTACTGTAAAACTTGCAAAAGCATCACCTATAGTCATGGAAAACCAATCTAAAATTGCAGCAACTAATTTAGAAAACTTAGCTGTAAAAATATAAAAAATATTCCTCCAGAAAATACTTACAATACAGTAAATAATAATGAACAATTTATCACATTTTGTAATGGGTTTTGCTAAAGCGTTTTCCAGAACTTATTTTCAAGATCAATAAGACTTTATTTGTAAGTCTACAATATAAATCTAAAATCTTCCATTTTAGGGATCAGAATGATTAGCAACCATCTGCACAAAAAGGCTGCCACAAACAGCAAGGATGATGGTTCCCCATTCAAATCTAATCCCAGCAGGAGAACAAAGCTGTTTTCTTAACCCTAACAAGATCTGTCATTAAAAGTTACTGGAGCTTGACTTTCTTCTTTCATTGGCAGTAACCCATGGTCAGTGCTTTGGGTCAGATTTTCTTTGGATGCAGATGAGTGGCTGTCCCGCTGCTTATTCCTCCTTTGTTTCTTTCAGAAGGATAATGATGAGAGGTCTGTTGTACTAGTTCATCAGAAGGCTGGCTGCTAGACAGAAAACACAGGGCTTGGTGAACCATGGCAATTACCACCGTGAAAGCCGGCAGTAAACTAGAATTAACCTCCTTTACATAGGACAGATGTGAACCCTAATATTTGAAACAATAATGTATTCTTATTTGTCAAAAATACAGTTTTGTTTTGCTTTTAGTATGCTGTATGCACATTTTTAATTAGGCTGACATTTAATACAGGAGATATAGGATTTGTAAGGCTCATCAGTTAGCAGGTCCAGGTTGGTAGATAACGCCCAATCTCCATCGCTGGCTTCACCTATAGACAAGCCCTCGTTTGCCGGGACGCAAGCAGGCCTAGCTGGACACGGTTGCCCCCACGATTTAACAGCACAAACGTTATTGACTGAGGGCTGGACCTGCAGGTGGGTGAACATCTACTGGAGTGCATGGAAGGTCAGACAAAACAAGGGTCATACATGAAAAATCAAACAGAGGGATAACCGAAAGCGAGGTCAGAGGGTGAACTGAAGGTCAGCCACAGGGGGTGAATCATAGTACCAATCGAGCAGACAGAGACAAGGTCAGGAAATTCAAGGACGATTCTGGGTCAAACACAAAATAACTGAGCAACAGCACTAACACCCAAACACAAGCTATCACACTAATGACACTAATGACAGGGGCTGGGGCACATTTATAGGGGAAGGTGTGCCGCGATTGATAGGCTCATTCACCCAAAGTATCCCCTAGGCTGATTAGCCCACTGACCGGAGAGCTAGGGAGCTCAATATATATTCCTAGGGCACTGTCTGTAGCGCTGCGGAGGGGCATAATTGTCTCGCATTCTCAAGCGTACAAGAGCAGAGATATTGGAGGAAGCATGGAGGAGGAGGAAATACAGTCCAGTTCAGCACGCAATCCGAGGACACCGCTGGTGTGAGGACAAGGTGAGTGACCCATTGTGACAGTATTCAGTGTATTACACCATGGCAGAAATTTCCATATTCATAGAAAGCTCAACTCCATTACCCCAATGACCAGAGGGCCAGGGAGCCCAATCAATATTCTTAAGGCTCATTGGCCCATTGAAACTGGCATAAAGGTCTCGTGTATGCTCGCACATTCTTGAGAAAAGATACCTGGGATATGGGAGGAGGAGGAAGCATCCAGGGCTGCTCGAGCAGGCACCTGAGACTGATGTGTCGGCCACCTGAGGACCCCGCTTGAGCAGTGGACGAGGTGAGTGACCCATTGTGACACTACCCCCCCCCCCCCACCCGAGGAGGTTTTCATAATGGAATTTTCTGACCAAAGCATCTGCATGAACACCCCTGGCTACCACCCAACATCTCTTCTCAGGACCAAAACCTTTCCAATTGATTAAATACTGATTTACAGTATTATCGCCCATTTAGAGTCTAAAATCTTACTTACTTCATATTCAGGTTTATTCTCCATGAATATGGGGGGTGGAGAAGGTATCTGAAGACATCTAAACATTTCCATCAGGTTTCATAAGCGATGTATGAAAAGAATTGGGAATCTTAATAGACAAGGGAAGGTTGATTTTAAAGCTAACATTGCTTAGATTGGAAAAGGACCAATGTACTTAGGTCCGAATTTAGACGAGGGTTGGATACTCAGACCAAGTCACCTACTTGAAACAGTGGTTCAGTAGACCTATGGCAAAGGTTTTATAGCTCTTAATAGCTTCTTGTAAATTTCTCTCGACCTTACCATAATTACAATTTTTACCATAATTACAAAAGGATAGTGAAAATGTAATTGTCGCATCATCACTTAAAGTGGACCAACACCCAGGGGTGATCGGCCTGGGAATCTATAAGATTCCCGGGCTGATCACCTCACTCACCGTGGGACACCGCGGGTGAAACCCCCCAAAGAAACCCCAAACTCCTTACCTGATCCACCGCCTCCCGCGCGCCCCTCTAGACGTGCGCGCGCCCACCGGCTGTGAATGGCCGGCGCACGCACGCCAAGAGTGACACGCGGGAGGCGGCAGCGGACACGCTGTCTTGGACGCCGCTGTCACTCGCTTGGACGTCGGCGGGGATTGGACGGCGCGGTCACGTGGGAGCGGGGAGAGGTGAGTTTTTTGGGGTTTCTGGGGGGTTTCAGAGAGCGGGACACCCCCGATCGGGGTGCCCCGGCGAAGTGGACCAAAACCCAGTATAGTCAAAATCCTGGGTGTTGGTCCACTTTAAGCGCAAATTCAGTGAACTCATTATACTTGGAGCACTTGTCTTGGCAGTCCTATACATAACAGCGCAAGTTCTGTGCTGACTGATTCATCATTTTAGTCTGCCCATTGGATTGGGGGTGATAGGCCAATGACAAAGAGATTTTAATCCCCAAATGTGAGCAAAACTCCTTCCAAAACCTGGAAACAAACTGGACCCCCCAATCAGAGACAATATTTTGGGGTATACCGTGAATCCGGAAAACATTATTAATAAATAATTGAGCCAATTCAGGGACAGATGGGAGTTTGGACCAGGGGACAAAATGCGCCATTTTACTGAAACAATTATGATAGTGTTACCTAGTGACTTGGGTAAATCAACAATAAAATCTATAGAGACATGGGTCCATGACTCTCTAGGGACTTCCGAAGTAACCCAGCAGGAGGTTTATGGGTTCCTTGTTCCCAGCACACACTGAACATGCTTCGTCAAAGGCAGTGACATTATGTCTAAGAGTAGGGCACCAGACATGAATCTTAACAAGCCATAGGGTTTTCCAGCTGCCAAATTGACCTGATGTTTTAGCATCATGAAACTCCTGCAACACCCATAAGCACATATGGGGTGGAACATATTGACAATGAGGAAGTTTACCCGGAGGTGAATCCGCCTAGAATGGTTCCAACTAGCTAGACAAATCAGGCAAAAATGCACCAACCACACAAGGGGCAAAATGGGTTCCTTCTCTTCGAACCTACCTACCCTTACATTCCCCAAAGTCGCAAGGTAGTGCATCTGCCTTGATGTACTTAGCTCCTGGCCTAAAGGAGATTACAAAATTGAATCAGAAGAAAAGCACCCAACGAGTCCGACTTGAACTTAATCTCTTAGCGGATTCAATGTACCCAAGGTTTTTATGGTCAGTGTACACAGTAATGAGGTGTAAGGAAACTTCCAACCAGTGCTTCCACTCCTTGAATGCCAGCTTCACACATAGCAACTTAAAACCATGTCATAATTCTGTTCAGCTGAACAATAAGTGCAAGGGTATAGTCTTTTGGGAATACCAGAATAGTGAGAGAGAAGCCCCTACGCCAAATTCAGAAGCATCGTCTTCGACAATGTATGGACAACTTACATTGGGATAAATTAAAACTGGAGCCGAGGAAAAGGCCTCCTTCAGGGTTTGAAAGGCCTTCACAGCCATAGAGGGCCATTCCTCCTGAAAAGAATCTTTATGGGTTAGGTCCATTGGTGGAACAATGGATGAGAACCCTTTAATGAAACACCTATAGAAATGAGTGAATCCAAGGAATCGCTGGAAAGCTTTCAAAGTTCTGGGTTGGTCCCACTCTAGAACTGCAGATACTGGGATCCATAACCAGGCGTTATTAGTTCATTAATAAAAAAAACACACACAGAAAAAAAATATTTTATTTGTTTTTTAATACTTACCTCCCATCCATCTAGCACCTCTGCCTTCTGCACTCCTGCTGCTGCTGGAAGCATTTTATACCTTCTGGGTGACAGAACATAACCTCCTTGGGGGGCCCCCTTTCTTTGGCATAACCAGCCTGGGGACTAGCTATGCAGGGCTTGTAGGAACAGGGCACAGGGGCCAGCTTTGGTGCCCCCCTGCCCTGACGACTACCAACACACACAGCCTCCATGGGCCTGGGCCCTTCTGCCCCCCGGGCTTTGGGGAGGCAGGTAATTGGGGGAAGAGGTTAATGGCAAGCCACCCGCTAGCCGCAGGTGAATTGCCAGCCCCTAAGCCTTGTGAACTTATATAGAGGTCTCATTGATCCCTTACCAGTTCACGACATTTTTGGGGGATTTTAAAAGGGTTTTTAACCCCTAAAATTCTAAAAAAAATAGGGTCCCCCTCCCCTGGGGAGAAGGACCCTATGAGATTTTTTTTTTATTTAACTCTTTATAGTGCGGATAGTAGTTGTATTTTATTTGTAAATGTTAAAAAGTGCTCTTTTCAGTTTGGGGGGGGGGTCTCCTGTGCAGGAACGGGGGGGGGGGGTTACTGACACATATGTGGTACCATTGTAATCAGGAAAAATGGGGCTTTTACATGCAATATGGTTTTCTTTCATAAAATAAATCTTTAAATAAATGTAAAGGGTTGTTTTTCTTGAAAAACTGCAAGGTGTGCATAGCACAGTTGTGTTTTATCTGAAAATCTCCTAAAGCACTGTTTCAGTTTGGGTGAATCACCTGGGCAGGAAAGGGTGTCTATCAATACATATGTGGTACCGTTGTAATCGGGAGAAATGGGGCCTTTACATACAATAAGATTTAATTGAGAAACTTTTTTTTATTACAAAAAAGTACTACAAACTGAAACAACTGATTTTTAATAATTTTTTTGCACATATTTCACCCCAAAATATTGAGAATACACTAAAACAAGGCCAAACAAGACATATTAAAGACTCAAAAACAATATATCAATATTTCCTGAGAAATCCCTGAAAATCCATTCAAAAATCACAGTTGAACATGTGTAGCGCAAAATAGTGAAAAAATGGTTTGGCAACAGAGACTGACAAAAACCCTAGGTAGGCTGGCAGTTAAAGGGTTAAAGGCGGTTTTCCATTCATTCCTACAGCAAATGCAAATCAGATTGTGTGCTCCCCTGAGATCCAGTTTCCTGAAGATTTTGGCACCGATTGCTTAAAATTTCCTGACAAAGAATAAACCCGCCTCTGCTGGCGGGGTATATGAATGGATGAAACTCTTCTTCAAATTATCCAAAATGTATTCTCTCTTCGCTAGCTCCTCAGGACGGGTCAATTTATAAATCTCAGCCTTAGGGGGTATGGTAACTGGAAGTAACTTAATAGGACAATCGTAAGCCCTGTGAGGAAGTAGCAAGTCAGTGGATTTCTCTGAGACTACACACACTTAATCGGAATAATGCTGAGGTAAATGATCAAAACAATATGGACTCCATTTAATTAAATCCTGGGTCTGCCAATTAACCCTTTTGTTGCCAAGCACGTAACACCTATGGGCTGGCTTGGCTGGGCCTTAAGTGCCAAGCCCGTAGGTGTTACGTGCTTGACTTTCCCCGCTGCTAGTTTAAAAAATAAAAATAAAAAATACTCACCTGACCCCTTGTTGGATCCGGCCGGGTCTCCTCTTTAATTTGGTGCCATCCGATCCCTCGTGGGAGCTCGGATGGCTCCAGGAGAGCCCCCGGAATAGGCGCCCCCCCCGCTTTGGCAGCAGTAGCTGCTAAAAAAAATGACATTCCCTTACCTGTGTGTGCGCTGGCTCCCGCTGTCCCTCCTCTTCACCTGGGGGGCCTCCGATCCCCTCCCAGGACTTACCGATCTTCAGGAGAGAGCACGGGAGGCTCTCTCCCCTTTCATCCTCGATGGCGGCCGCCATCTTGCCGCTAAGCCATCTTGCCCGCCCTTTGGGGGCGGGGCTTATGACGTCGTCCCGGCCCTGATCGATCACCGGCTTCAGCCTTCTCAGCTTCTCAGATGCCGGTGATCGGTGCCCTGGAAGGAGGTGACAGGAGATCCTCTGATCTCCTGCCTCCCCCTTCTCTGGATGCCGATCACCGGCATCTGTCAGCACAGCGGCGAGGGACAAGATCGGAGGCAAGTACAGTAAAAAATGTTTTTTTTTTTTTTAATAAAATACGTGTGGTGTTTTTTTTTAACAGTTAACCCTTTGTGAGCTGGTAAGGGGTCCATGAGACCCCTGTACCAGCTCACAAGGCTCTGGGTCTGGCAAGTCACCTGCGGGCTAGCGGGTGACTTGCCATTAACCCCCAGCCCCCCATTACCTGCCTCCCCAAAGGCCAGGGGGGGGCAGAAGAGCCTGGGCCCACATAGGCTATGTGGGCTCGTAGGCTGCAGGGTGGGGGGGCCACAAAAGCTGGCCCCCCCACTCTGTGCCTACAAGCCCCCATAGCTGGTCCCGGGCTGGTTACTTTGGGTAAGGGGGACCCCACGTCATTTTTTGGGGGGGATTTTTAAGGGTTTTTAACCCTTAAAAATCCAAAAAAAAAGGGGTCCCCCCCCCTGGAAGGGGAACCCTATGTCATTTTTTTTTTTAATTAACCCTTTGTGTTCTGTCATCCAGCAGCTATAAAAGGCTTCCAGCAGGTGAGCAGAAGCCAGTGATCGCCGAGGGACACAGTGCTCCAGGATGGATGGGAGGTAAGTATTAAAAAAAATAATAATAAAATAATTTTTTCTTTTTGCGTGTGTGTGTGTTTTTTTACATTTAACCCATTGTGAACTGGTAAGGGGTCCATGACCCCTATACCAGTTCACAAGGCTGGGGGAGGTGGCAAGTCACCTGTGACTAGCGGGTGACTTGCCATTAACCCCTGGCACCCCCATTACCTGCCTCCCCAAAGCCCAGGGGGGGCAGAAGAGCCCGGGCCCAGGGGCTATGCAGGCCCTGTTTCCACATGCCCTGCATAGCTGGTCCCGGGCTGGTTACCTTGGGTAAGGGGGACCCCATATCAATTTTGGGGGGGGATTTTTAAGGGTTTTTAACCGTTTTTTTTTTTTTTTTTACTTAATAATATTGTAAAAAAACAAAATAAAATTTACAAACAAGACATTTCATGTTAAAGCCTAAACTCTGCTGCAAAAAAATATATATATAATTTTCCTGAAAATCACAGCAAAAATGGCGCAAAACATGGCGCAAAATGGGGAAAAATGACCTGTTAACAGAGGGTGACAAAATCTCAAGTAGGCTGGCAATTAAAAGGGTTAATAGTACCTATGCATGTTGGGTATTGTTCTGTTCGGGGGACCTTGCGCTTTCAGACTTAGCTTGTTTTTTCTGGTTTGCATATTTATATTTTAGGAAAAGGTGTTTTTTATTCAGCTTTTTTTATACATTTTTTAGGGAAACCCTGCGCAACCAAAGAATTCTTTGAGGAATTAATTCCAGAAAGAGGAGCCCACTACAACAAGTTGGATACGCTTAGAAAGCTTAACATGTGTACTTTCAGGGAATATATGGTTTGTGGGGGATATTCCAAATGTAAAGGGTTGTTTTGGTTGAAAAATCGCAAGGTGCACACTTTGTCTGCAGATCTGAAATTTTCAAGTAAAATTACCGTTACGCACATGCTTTACTTTTGGGTGTTTGGCAACTCTTTCCTTGACAGAACCTATGCATGTTGGGTGTTGTTCTGTTCGGGGAATGTTGCTTTTTCAGATTAAACTTGTTTTTTCTTGTTTGTATATAGTTTTTTTAGGAAAATGTGGCTTTGATTCTGCTTTTTTATCCTTTTTTTTGGGAAACTCTTTGCAACCAAAGAATACATTGAGGAATTACTTCCAGAAAACTATGGGCACATCAACATGCCTGGTACACCTAGAAAGCTTGAGGTGTGTACTTCCAGAGAATATATAGTTTGTTGGGGGTATTTCAAATGTAAAGGGTTGTTTTTCTGGTAAAACTGCAAGGTGCGCATTGCGCATATCACAGTTGTATTTTTTTTTAAATCCCCTAAAGCGCTATTTGCAGTTTGGGGGAGTCTCCTGGGCAGGAAAGGGTGTCTACCTATACATATGTGGTATCGCTGTAACCGGAAGAAATTGGGATTTCACACGCAATAAGATTTTATTGACAAACTTACATTTTTTATTACAAAAAAACACTACAAATTGTAAAAAAATAATTTTAAATTTTTTTTTTCACATATTTCACCCAAAAATATTGAGAATACACCTAAAAAATACAAACAAGACATTTCATGTTAAAGCCCAGACTCTGCTGAAAAAAACAATATATCATTTTCCTGGGAAATCCTTTCAAAAATGACAGTTGAACATGTGTAGCGCAAAATAGTGAAACATGGTCTGGCAACAGGGAGTGGCAAATGTTGCAGGTAGGCTGGCAGCGAAAGGGTTAATAAGGGGGTTGTGGGTATTTAGCCACGGAAAACCCAGTAAGTAACAGGAATATCTACATTGATAAATCCCAGATAATCTGAATGGGAGTAACCCACAACTAATCTTATTAACGGAGTATTAAAGACCACCCCCCCAAAAATAATATTTTCTAACATTGCTCCTGATCTTCCCCCCGACTAGCTTCAGGCTGTGCCCCCTTGTTCTATCATTAAGCTTCTTCTTAAAAACACTTCCCTCCTGAACCTTATTCAATCCTTTCACATATTTAAAGGTCTCAATCATGTCCCCCCTCTCCCTTCTTTCCTCCAGACTGTACAAATTAAGTTCTTTAAGTCTCTCCTGATAAGTCCTTCCACCATTTTCGTTGCCCGCCTTTGTACACGTTCTATTTGAATAATGTCTTTTTGCAGGTAAGGTCTCCAGAACTGCACACAGTATTCTAGATGTGGCCTTACCAGGACTCTATACAGCGGCCAGTGCGCCAGTCTGTGTAAATTCAAAAGCATCCTATAAATATGGATGTACTGTATAGGATCACACTGTCACAACATTGGCGCATCCTATGTAGAGGCTGTCACATTGTTACTAGTTAGGCACACTACGCCACTTTATTTCATGCTGATCCACTTTACACCACACCGTGCGCCAAAAATACTCATTTTACAGAAAGAGTAGTAGATACTTGGAACAAACTTCCAGCAGAGGTAGTTGAAAAATCAACAGTCACTGAATTTAAACATGCCTGGGATAAGCACACATCTATCCTAAGATAAAGAGTACATACAGTATACACATAAGGGCAGACTAGATGGACCGTATGGTCTCCTTCTGCCGTCAACCTTCTATGTTTCTATGTTTCAAAATGCACACTTTTGATGAAAAAAGTTGTTTATTTGTACCAAAAAAATCCTAGCAGAAAAACAATAAATGCAACAAAAACTGGTAAAAGAACATGCTGAATAATTTGTCCATTATATCCTATAGGAGTAGCAAGCCACAAAAAAGCAGGTGCATCAAAATGGCGAGTGTATGTGCGCTCATGTGCTTATGTGATAAACTATGATAAATGCAGTTTGCACACAAAACCGGCGCACAATGTGAAAAACTGGCGAAAACCAAAGCAGTGCATTCATGAATCAAGCCCTATGGCTCCCTTTCTTTCACATGGTCCTGTCTAGTGATGCTCATTTGTTCACTCTATGAAAGCTTAAGAGATGTTGGCAACTATAATTCTTATACAGAGGTGTCTGTTTAGGGGTAGGAAATGAGGAACTTTGGAAAGCCTTGACAGTTTACAACATACATCATTTGATCTACTACTTATCTATATTCCTCTAGCCAGCTTTCACTTGGTCTATAAACCCATCTGTTAGGGGGTATTCTTTGTCCAAACCAAAATCTTATGTGCCTCCATTTGTAATTCTGGAGAATTCCACAGCACTTGATGTCTAGGTGCCAACAAGTATGCCAGGAGATCATGTCCCTAAATATAATGTGCTAGTAGAGAGTGTGGGTCATGGTAAAGATTTAGTGAGGCAAGTTCTCAGTGAGCTTTTTAATTTTAGCAAAAAAATTTTTCCTACAAAAAGAATATGTATTTTTATTATTAATAATGTATGATTTCTGCATACCTCGCAGGGTGCTGTTATTAAACAATTATTCGTACCTCATTCAAAAAATAATGCACCTCAACTGTAAAAATCTTTATTAGGGAAAAAAATTAAATCTGAATATAAAATTAAATATAATATACAATCAAATACTTTTTATCGCATTTTTTTTGTGTGTTAAAATAAAAATCTCACCAAGATGCATGCAGCAATTCCCACCCAAATGTGCACTCAGATTTGAACTTGCTTCACTAAACTTTTAGCATGACCGCCATTGAAACTAGAGTCTTAGAGGCCGATTCATTAATAGCGCCAGGTAGCAACAGATGAGCGACAGTAGCGGTATTTTCACAGCGCACGCTATTATTCGCTGTGCTTGGCCGTTGTTCGGCTGTTGACAGCGACTCAGTCGGTGTGCAGTAATGTTGAATACGGGGTTAGGAGTCGCTGTTTGACAGGTTCCGCGCTGTATGGGAGCGCATGACAGCGAATGGACATAGCGAACGGCTCCCAGCATATTCATTAACAAATCACGCTCAAAAAATTCTCACGCTGTGAAATGCTTGTTTAAACCCCAGAGCGCTGGCGGCGATGGGTTAAAAGTAGTTTTTTAACCCCCAAACAACCATATTTTTGGATAAAAAAAAAACATGTTTTTCCAAACATTTTGTAATATGAATACATTAATATCAGACCTGTAATATCAATTCTGCACAAATTTTTTTTTTTTTTTTTACCTTAAAAAAAATATCTAACATTGCACAAGTGGTCACAGAATTTTTGACATTTAAAAAAAAAAAAAAAAAACATTAATAGCAATTAATTATGAATATTTAAAGATTGTTCCATTGAAATGCATTGGAGAGTGCCAGGTAGCGAGAGGTCATACCTGTCGCTGTTCAAGGTCGCTCGCTGGCGCTGTGGGGTGAGGCTGGAATAATGATGAATGATTCGCTATCTGGCGCTCTGTCAGTCGCTAAGCAGGATCGGCTTGATAAATTTGTGATTGCGGAGGGGAGCCGGCGTACTCGTGGCAGTGACCATCATTACCGTTGGCTCACCATTAGCTACCTGGCGCTATCCCTTGTTAAATAAGGGCCTTAATCTCAACAGCTTATATCAGATAAATGTCTGATTTGTCTGGCCAAAAAATACAAATTAAAATCAGGATGTGATAGCCAGACCCAGGAGCGTAGCTGGGTGGGTCAGCAGGGGCTCCAGCCCCGGGTGCTTAGGATTTCAAAACTGAGGTTAGGTGTGCAGCGGCTAGCCAGCTGGTGGGGAAGCACACAGTGCGGGGCGGGCAGCCTGTTATGTCGAGTACATGCACTAGCATGAAGCATGCATGGGCACTGCCCCCAAGAATGAAGGTGGAAGAGGTTATAGGCCTTTTGGCTTTGCCTTGGTAACCCTGCCCAGTGGCTCCCCCTCGTGGCCCGGAATAGTACTAGGCAGGTCTTATGGTCAGCCAGGGAAACTCCAGGGCCAAAGCGGGCCAGTACCTGGTCGGATAACTGCCAGAAAAAGCCTTACGCTGAGGGAGCCAGCCAGTGGTCCACAGGGAATCCTTCAGTTTGTACCTGAGGACCAATTTCCCTCTTTCCTTTGGGAGGGAGGGATATGTATCCTTGTACTCCCTGTCGGGAGGTTCATCCTCCGGGAGGGTAGAAGAAAGAGGTCTGTTCTCTTTTGAGAAGGTCCTAGATTGGGCACTCCAAAGTGTTTTTCAGTGTGTTTTGCACTTTTCACTTTGTGTGGCATGTATTTACAGTTTGTTTTTATCACACAGGCGGCTAAAAAAACAAAAGCAGTCTTTGAGCATTCTGAGATTTAAGTTGTGTCTCTTAAATGCAAGGAGTATGCAGTAAACAATCAGTGGGCAGTCAGGTATGTCTAGAAAAGTGACAGGCATGGCTGCCTGCATTAGCTATAATTTATATTAACAATGACCTATAATTTATACTCACGGCACCTGTATTCTAAAACTTGGTGATTGCTGAGATTGAGCATTGCACTGTCCAGAGCCAGGCTCCATTCACAAGGTAATGACCATCTCCTTCAAGGTGGATGTCAGTCACTCCACATGCCCACTCGCAATGTAGGAGGGGCATGCTAAGCCTCTTGGAGGATTATTTGTTTATACCCTTCACAGTCAGTGAATCATATATGTGTACAGTAAAATGATACCTTTCAGTGTGGAAGGGAAAAAAGCGTGCACAATGGCCTTGGCAATTCCCTCCGCCTTGCTCTCCCCTAGAAATGACCCTGCCTACCATAAGATGTCTGTATGTATCTGCTTGTGTAGAAGAAAGAACTAGTGGTGCATTAAATAATATGGTATGAGACATTCTACCTCTACTCTGAGGTGAGTTTTTGTCAGTTAGGCCTTGATTCACTAAGAGTTGAAAAAAATTCAATTCAAAGCCTGAAACTTTCACTGTGAATCACCAGATAGGAAGACAATGAAAAGCAATGGTACTTTTTTACTCTTGAAAAAGTATTGAACTTTTTACCTGTACCTTTTTATCTGTAGTAAAAAGTGCCATTGACTTTCATGGTCTTCTTATCTGGTGATTCACTAACAGTGACATTCTCAAGCTTTTTTCGCATTAATTGAATTTTTTACTACCATGAGAGTTTTTTCAACTCTTTGTGAATCGAGGCCTAAGTCCCATAGTCTAATAGTGACACATATGGAGATTGCTACTACAAGAAAAATGTATTTTAAATTGACTGAAGCTGTTAAAAACATTTTTGAATGTTGCTGACTGATGTTAATACTCCCATAAATGAACAGTGAGTGATGGAAGAATTTGTACCATTTCCCATCTTGCCACTCCACACCACGGTACAAAATGTCTCCTTTTCTAATAAGCACAGTGCAGATGACCCTAATCATGCATAGAGAAGCCCTGTCTCATAAGCAGAGAATGAATGGGGCCGTTTGATGAATTACATTGTCATGGTCTGCTACAGGAAGAAGCAAGTTAAACACACTATGATATAGTTACATGGTGTGATGCCCAGCGGCACACCAACCTTCTGTAAGCAGGCAACCCCCAATCTCCACTGCCGCTTCTGCCTATAGTCAAGCCCCCGTTTGCCGGGACGCTAGGTACGCCTCACCGGACACGGTTGCCCCCAGGTCTTAATAGGCGCAAAGGATGGCTGCTTACGGTGAAGGCCGATGAATCACGAGGGTATCCCAAGCCGAGGTCGTTCACAGGTAGTCAATCCGGAGGGTGCGTCAGAGTACAGGGATGAGACAGGTGCGTAGTCAGGGGTAGCCGAAGGGTCAAGCCGGGAGGTCAGAGATCGCGGGGTATCCAAAGGGGCAGGCAGGTTCGTGGTCAGACAAAGCAGAGGTCGGTACAGGCAGCAGACAGGAATGGTTGATCAAGCCGAGTCGGAATCAGATAACAACTAACAGAATCACAACCTAATCACAAGCGACTATCACGGGCACTGAGTGCTGGGCTGACTCCATATTTATTGGGGAATCGACCAATGGCCACCCTGGGGGGGAGTGTATGTGCTGATTGGTGCAATTTACAACACTGTGAGTGATTGGAGGCACTATCCAGGGGCTGGTCAGTCTTGGCTGCAAGGCTGATCAGCCCCTGATTCCCATCAGGTGTGGAGCACTCTGTGCTGCCTGCCACTCGCAGCACAGCGCCTCCTAGTGGCAAGATCTACAGAGTGCGGGACGCGTGCCTGCACAGCTAGAGAGGGGCGAGGGAGGCTGCCAGAGTGACGCACCGCGCTCCCAGCAGCAGGAGTGCTGCGTTGCCCTGCGGACGCTCGCCGCCGCCCCCCTGGCAGAGGTAAGTTCCTTACATTACCCCCCCCCCTTGAGGAGGGGCCCCAGGACCCTCCACCCTGGGTTTAAGAGGATTTTCTTTATGAAATCTTTTAATTAAACGGTCCGCATGCACATCTCTAGCTGGAACCCAACTCCTCTCTTCTGGCCCATATCCCTTCCAGTCGACTAAATATTGCAAGGAATTCCGGAGGAAACGGGAATCCAGAATTCGTGCGACTTCAAACTCCTGCTCACCATCAACTAGAATAGGAGAAGGAGAGGAATCTTCCTCCACTCCCCTGGCAGGCTTAAGGAGGGAAACGTGAAAGGAATTACAAATCCTCAGAGATGGTGGAAGTTTGAGTCTGTATGTGACTTGGTTAATTTTCTGCAAAATGGGATAAGGGCCAATATATCGTGGTCCCAATTTTACAGAGAGTTGGCGTAGTGCTAAATTTTTGGTAGAGAGCCAGACCAAATCCCCCACTTTATAGTCTGGATTCTTGGATCGGCGACGATCCGCAAAGACCTTCTGCTGACTCGATGCCTGGACCAAATGCCGCTGAATCTTGGCCCATAAATCTGGCCACTGGGACAACCAATCGTCCAAAGAAGGCAAACCAGAGGATGAGCCTGAAAGTACTGAGAACTTAAGATCCCTCCCATATACACACCGGAAGGGTGATACCCCCGTGGAGGAGTTAACTGCATTATTGAAGGCAAATTCGGCAAAGGGAAGAAATTGGGACCACTGAATATCGGAGGTGAAGCAACGGAGATATTGTTCTAATGACTAGTTGGTCCTTTCCGTCTGCCCATTGGACTGAGGGTGAAAAGCTGAAGACAGAGAAACAGTGAAGCCTAGCCGGGTGCAGAATGCCCTCCAGAAGCGTGACACAAATTGGACCCCCCTATCTGAGACCACATCTTCTGGAATTCCGTGAAGTCTAAAAATATGATCTAAGAAATATTGAGCCAATTCTTGGGCTGTGGGCAGCTTTCTTAGGGGGACAAAATGTGCCATTTTGCTAAATCGATCTACCACAACCCAGATAACTGTATATCCCTGAGACTGTGGTAAATCAGTAATAAAATCAATTGCCAAGTGCGTCCAAGGCTTTGAAGGAGTGGACAGGGGCACCAGAGGTCCGGCAGGAGCTAACCTGGGGGTTTCGCTACGGGCACAGATCTTACAGGCCTGAATAAAGGCCTGGGTATCTCTCCTGTAAGATGGCCACCAGACATGACGGGCTAGAAGGGCCAAAGTCTTTTTAACCCCTGGATGACCCACCGTCTTGGAGTCATGAAACTGCTGAAGTACTGCCGGACGGTGGGACAGGGGTACAAAGAGGAGGTGATCGGGTTTGCCCGGAGGAGAATCTGATTGAAACCGGCTTAGCTCACTAGACAGGTCAGGTTGGATGACAGCTATGACCTTGTGTAGTGGGATTATGGGAAGGATCTCCTCTACGGGAACTTTATCAACTGTGAAACTTCTGGAGAGACTGTCAGCTTTAATATTCTTTGTTCCTGGTTTGTATGTTATAGTGAAATTAAATCGGGAGAAGAAAAGAGACCATCGGGCCTGACGGGGGGGTTAACCTTTTAGCTGATTCAATGTATTCTAAATTCTTGTGATCTGTGAATACCGTAATTGGGAACTGGGCCCCCTCTAACCAATGTCTCCATTCCTGAAAGGCTAATTTCACAGCTAAAAGTTCTCAATTGGCAATATCATAGTTCCGCTCAGCGGAATTAAATTTTCTCGAGAAAAAGGCACAGGGATGTAGCCGTTCAGGAGACCCACTGTACTGTGAGAGAACTGCCCCTACCCCGAGCTCGGATGCATCTACTTCGACTATGAAGGCTCGGTGGATATCAGGGTGGGTCAACACAGGTGCTGAACTAAAGGCAGACTTAAGGTTCTCAAAGGCCCGGATGGATCGGGCCTTTGTAGTAGGGGTAAACGCCCCCTTCTTAGTGAGGTCGGTGAGTGGGGCAACCAAGGTGGAAAAGTTTTTTATAAAGCGCCTATAAAAATTAGCAAACCCCAGAGAACCTCTGTAAACCCTTCAAACCTTTGGGTTGTTCCCACTGGAGGACCGCAGATACTTTGGCCTGATCCAATGTTAACCCAGTATCTGCAACAATGTATCCTAGGAACGGGACCTCAGAAACCTCAAAAACGCACTTTTTTAGCTTGGCATAGAGGTGATTCTCTCTCAATTTCTGTAGAACCATCCGTACATGCTCTCTATGCTCGGTTAAGGTCTGTGAGAATATTAGGATGTCATCTAAGTAGATGACCACAAAACGGCCCAAGTATTCTCTAAAAACTTCATTAACAAAGTCCTGAAAGACTGCCGGGGCATTACATAGGCCGAAAGGCATAACAAGATATTCATAGTGCCCATCCTGGGTGTTGAAGGCAGTCTTCCACTCGTCTCCCTGGCGGATCCTGATTAAATTGTAAGCCCCCCTCAGGTCAAGCTTAGAAAAAACCTGGGCCCCAATGACCTGGTTAAAGAGTCCCTCTATTAAGGGAAGGGGGTATTTATTTTTAACTGTAATTTTATTCAGGCCCTTATAATCAATACAGGGGCGCAAGCCACCATCTTTCTTTTCCACAAAGAAAAATCCGGCACCCGCTGGTGAGGTAGACGGCCGAATAAAACCTTTCTGCAGATTCTCAGCAATGTATTCTTTCATGGCCTTATTCTCAGCTCGGGTTAAATTATAAATCTTTCCCCGAGGTAGCATAGTCCCGGGGAGAAGATCAATCGGGCAGTCAAAAGGCCTATGAGGAGGGAGTTTATCAGCGGCTTTTTCAGAAAACACGTCTGCGAATTCTGCATAGGGGGTAGGAATGCCCTCAGCAGTCAAGCGAGTGGCACGTACAGGAAGCTCAAGACAAGACTGGAAACATTGTGGCCCCCACTTGATAAGCTGCCCAGAGACCCAGTCAATTTGGGGATTGTGTTTAGACAGCCAGGGGAGTCCCAAAACTAAAGGGGTAAGAGGCATCTTAAGGAGAAGGAAGCTCATTAGCTCGGTATGTCCCGCCCCCACTCTAACAAACACTGGTGGAGTACGGTACTGAATCAGGCCCCCGACAAGGGGGGTATTATCAATGGCTTTGACTCTAATTGGATTGACTAAAGATTGCAGCGGAATCTTTAATGCTTGAGCCAGGCCCCAATCAATAAAATTCCAGGCGGCCCCACAATCCAAAAGAGCCTCCACAGATCTGGACTCAAAATCATGAGTAATCTCGACAGGCAACGTAATTTGTGTGCAACACAGAGGAAATACCTTGCAGCCTAGGTGGGTTTCCTCGACCCCACCTAGGCTCTGAAGTTTCCCGATGCCTGTCTCCGAGGGCAGCAGCGGACCAGGTGACCGACTTCTCCGCAATAAAGGCATAGGCCTTGCGACAGACGCCTCCGCCTCTCAGCTTCAGAAAGCTTGGTGGCCCCAAGCTGCATGGGTTCTTCAGAAGAAGAGGGGACTAAGGCCTCAGGCTTCATACTGACTTCAGACTGGGCCCCTTTTTCCAGGCGTCTTTCTCGTATGCGTCGGTCGATGCGGATAGCCAATTGCATGGTTTCATCCAAGGTGTTAGGTACAGGGTGATTTACCATGACATCTTTTATGACCTCTGACAGACCTAGCCTGAACTGCCCACACAATGCTGGGTCATTCCAGCGAGAATCCACTGCCCAGCGTCGGAATTTCGAGCAATATTCTTCTGCCAGTCTTCGCCCCTGTCTGAGAGATCGTAGCTTGGCATCAGCAGTTGCCCCTCGGTCTGGGTCATCATACAGGATCTCCATGGCCTTGAAGAATTCCTCGACAGATTGGCGGGCGTAATCCTGAGGGGAGAGGCTAAAAGCCCAGGATTGGGGATTCTCATGCAGAAGGGAGATGATAAGTCCCACCCGTTGCTCCTGGTAGCCGGAAGCATAAGGGCGAAGCTGAAAATAGAGCTTACAGGCATCCCGGAAATTGGTAAATTTACTTCGGTCCCCCGAAAACTTCTCTGGAAGGGGAATCTTGGGTTCAACTGGAAAGGCGGCTATTGCCCCCTGGGGCACAGAGGGTGCAGGAGCTGGACGGTTCTCCTGAGCCGCCACTCGAAGTGCCAGGTGCTCCACGGCCATGGTCAGGGCCTGCACCTGTTCCAAAATTTGGTCCATTTATGGGGCCCGTGATAATGTGATGCCCAGCAGGACACCAGCCTTCTGTAAGCAGGCAACCCCCAATCTCCACCGCCGCTTCTGCCTATAGTCAAGCCCCCGTTTGCCGGGACGCTAGGTACGCCTCACCGGACACGGTTGCCCCCAGGTCTTAATAGGCGCAAAGGATGGCTGCTTACGGTGAAGGCCGATGAATCACGAGGGTATCCCAAGCCAAGGTCGTTCACAGGTAGTCAATCCGGAGGGTGCGTCAGAGTACAGGGATGAGACAGGTGCGTAGTCAGGGGTAGCCGAAGGGTCAAGCCGGGAGGTCAGAGATCGCGGGGTATCCAGAGGGGCAGGCAGGTTCGTGGTCAGACAAAGCAGAGGTCGGTACAGGCAGCAGACAGGAATGGTCGATCAAGCCGGGTCGGAATCAGATAACAACTAACAGAATCACAACCTAATCACAAGCGACTATCACGGGCACTGAGTGCTGGGCTGACTCCATATTTATTGGGGAATCGACCAATGGCCACCCTGGGGGGGAGTGTATGTGCTGATTGGTGCAATTTACAACACTGTGAGTGATTGGAGGCACTATCCAGGGGCTGGTCAGTCTTGGCTGCAAGGCTGATCAGCCCCTGATTCCCATCAGGTGTGGAGCACTCTGTGCTGCCTGCCACTCGCAGCACAGCGCCTCCTAGTGGCAAAATCTACAGAGTGCGGGACGCGTGCCTGCACAGCTAGAGAGGGGCGAGGGAGGCTGCCAGAGTGACGCGCCGCGCTCCCAGCAGCAGGAGTGCTGCGTCGCCCTGCGGACGCTCGCCGCCGCCCCCCTGGCAGTGGTAAGTTCCTTACACATGGTCTGCATAAGACTCACTGTTTTTCTTATAAATTAACTTTATCAATAGCATAACAAGCAGACAGTCACATACAGGATTTGGTTGTTGCATTAAAGCTATTCCAACAATATTTTTTCTGGAAATCCTTGGAAATTCCTGCAAAAATCACAGTTATATATACACAGCACAAAATAGTAAAAAATGGTCTTGCAACAGAAGGTGACAAAATCTCAAGCAGGCTGCCACTGAAAGGGTTAATACTAATATACTGTATTTTTATACTATTAAAAGGACAGTCTATGCAATGACATTAAAGTGTGCCCTTTCTTTGCTTTCCTCTATGATCACGCTCCAAATGTGGTTGCAAATTTAGGAAACTTACTACAGCGTCTACAGCGTGCTGAGGAGAGGCACACAGGACAGTTTTTAAAGCAGAACAAATCCAGGGTTTACTCTGTGCCCCGGGGGAATAACAAATTTAGATGCCCTGCTTTGTGAAACCCCCAGAACGCCCTGCAAAACTAATTTCTTCCCTATCCAATGAAGCATGTGGGGGCTTTCATCCAATCAGAGTGTCTGCTGTAAATAAGTCATTTAGCAAATGGCTCTTATGTTCGACAATGGGGAGTGCAAGCAGCTCCCCCCAGTGGCGTGTGCGGTCCCACCCCAGCCTATCTGAATAGCCGGAGTGGGAGTGAACACACAGACCAAGCCATTTCCTGTATTACATAGCCACAGCAAAATGCTCTGATTGGACTAGAGCCCACGCATACGCCATTGGCCCGGGGAAAGGTAAGCTGATAACAGTGATTAGGGAGTTTAATACAGAGGGGCATCTCAATTTGGGATGCCCCAGGGGAAGGCCAGTGGTGAGTCCTAAAATCATTTAGACTCCAGCGCCAGCCAGTGGTGTTCGCTTTAAGTTAGCTCCTTGTTGCCTTGTTATCACTCTCCCTTAACTATATAAAATACTATTTATTCCAGCTTGGAAACAAATAATACCATTTTGTGAGTACTCACCTGAAAAATGGATATTGTTGGTGTGCCACACACCCCGCTTCACCTTTAATATTCTTCACGATTGGGTTACTCACCGCCAGGTGACGCTCTTGCAGAGAGGAAGTCTTGTAACGAGCCCCCTTCCGGCCTATATATACCTGGTACCTCCCATTTATCACCAGTGTATTAAAAAGCAGAAAGACAAGGTACCAGTAACTTAACGGTAACCTCAAAATAAATCAATATAAATAAAAGCTTCACCATATAAAGGATTCGGAATACCGAAAAGGGTGGGAGTGAAGCGGGGTGTGTGGCACACCAACAATATCCATTTTTCAGGTGAGTACTCACAAAATGGTATTATTCTTGGTGTGCCACACACCCCGCTTCACCTTTAATATTCTTCACGATTGGGACATCCAAAAGCAGTGTCCACAATGGATGGGCATCCCAAGGCAAGGTGAAGCATAACTTAAATGACTGCAGTCTGCAGAACTTTGTGGCCAAAAACAGCATCCGCTGAGGCTCGCACATCAACTTTGTAAAACTTAGAAAAAGTATGAACAGAAGACCAAGTGGCGGCCTTACAAACTTGTTCAACAGAAGCTTCGTGCTGAAAAGCCCAAGACGCTCCAACGGCGCGAGTAGAATGAGCAGTGATACGAAAAGGGGGAACTTTCCCCTTAGCAGAATAGGCCGCAGTAACGGCCTGACGTATCCATTTGCTAATGGCAGATTTGGCTGGTGCCAAACCCTTCTTAGGCCCACAGGGCACAACAAAAAAGGCATCCGTCTTACAAAAAGGAGACGTGATAATCAAGTAGTACTTAACACAGCGTACTACATCCAAACAATGCAAAACCCTCTCTTTGTCATTCTTAGGATTAGGACACAAGGAGGGAAGAACAATATCCTGATTCAAATGAAAAGCAGAAACAACCTTAGGAAGAAAGTCTGGCTTGAACCGAAAGACCACTTTATCCTGATGCCTCTCAAAGTAGGGCGCCTGGATAGACAAGGCCGCCAACTCTGAGACACGGCGGACCGAAGTGATAGCTACCAAGAAGACAATCTTCTGAGTCAGGGTAGACAAAGCAATATCTTGCAGAGGCTCGAAAGGAGGAGCCTGCAGAGCAGAAAGAACCAAATTCAAATCCCAAACTGGGAGTAATAGTTTCCTGGGAGGCCGCACATGCGTAACCCCCTGGAAAAAGGTTTTAACTAAAGAATGAAGCGCAAAACGCTTCTGAAAAAAGATAGATAAGGCAGAAACTTGCCCTTTCAAAGTACTTAGCTGAAGACCCGAGTCCAGCCCAGACTGTAAAAACTCCAGAATCCTGGAGACCGAGAAGACCCTACAAGAGAAGGATCTAATCTCACACCAAGCGATATTGGCTTTCCAAGTCCTATAGTAGATGATAGAAGAAGACCTCTTCCGGGCACTGATCAAAGTCTTAACGGCTGAGTCAGAAAGACCCTCCTCCTTCAAGATGGAGGTTTCAGCATCCAGGCCGTCAAACCCAGCGCTGGTAAATTGGGGTAACACAACCGACCCTGAGTGAGCAGATCGGGCCGAAGAGGCAGAACGAACTGGTCCACTGCCACCCGAACGATGTCTGCGAACCACACTCGCCTTGGCCACCTTGGGGCCACGAGAACGGCGGACACCCTTTCCAGAGCCAACTTCCGAACCACCCTGCCCAGCATGGGTATCGGAGGAAACAGGTATAGAAATCCCAGATCCCCCCAGCTCAGGGACATGGCGTCCACTGCCAGAGCCAGAGGATCCCGGGAGAGCGACACGAAGTTCGGGAGCCTGTGATTGTGACGAGAGGCAAACAGGTCCACCTCCGGTGTCCCCCATCGGAGACACAGTGAGCGAAAAACCTGAGGATGGAGAGCCCATTCTCCCAGACGGGGAGAGCCCCTGCTCAACCGGTCTGCTTCCTGGTTCTCCACTCCTGGAATGTATACCGCCGAGAGACAAGGAACATGGGTCTCTGCCCAGGTCAGGATCAGGGACACCTCTCTGAGAGCACTCAGACTGCGAGTCCCTCCCTGATGATTGATGTAAGCAACCGCTGTTCGATTGTCTGAACGCACCTGGACCGGAAGGCCCAGAACATGATGAGTCAGGAGAGCAAGCACCCGACGGACGGCTCTCAGTTCCCGAACATTGATGGGTAAGTGGGCCTCTTGAGGTCCCCATTGCCCCTGGAACTGAAGCTCCTTCCAGAATCCGCCCCATCCCGAAAGACTGGCGTCCGTGGTGACCATTTCCCAAAGAGGGGTCAGGAAGGACCTGCCCCTCACAAGATTGGCCGAGACCAACCACCACTGGAGGGACTGCCGGACCCGGGAGGACAACTGGAAGGGCTGATCCAGCGACCGAGGTAGCCGGTCCCAGGACGCCAACAGGTAAGGCTGAGGCGTCCTCGTGTGAAATTGAGCAAAAGGAACTGCCTCGAAAGAGGCGACCATCAACCCTACCAGCCTCATCCCCAGGCGGATGGACGGCCGAGGATTGGAAGGTAGGACCCGAGCCAACTCCTGAATCAGAAGAATTTTGGACCGAGGGAGAAACACTCTGTGTTGAAGAGAGTCCAACTGCATCCCCAGAAAGGACACCACCCTGGCCAGAGCGAGGGAGGACTTGGGGAAGTTGATCACCCAACCAAAGCTTCCCAGCGTGGAGACCACCATGCTGGCGTCTGTCTCCGATTGATTGAGTAATTTCAGGTCCAGGACGGGACGAACTGACCCGTCCTTTTTGGGGACTACGAAAAGCTTGGAGTAGAAACCGAGGCCCATCTCTAAGCGCGGTACCGGCCGGATGACCGCTATCACGCTCTGGGTCCTCTAATGATCCGCTCAGGTAACTCCAGTCCTTCGGGTAAGCCCTCAACCCCCAATCTCCGCAGCCAGCTTCACCTGTAGGGGCCCCCGCTTGCCGGGACGCAGAATACGCCTGCCCGGGATCGGTTGCCCCCAGGACTTCAATGGCTCAAAGGATGGAGGCTTACTGTTCGGAGGTCTGAAGAACCAGTGATTGGGAGCGGTATAGAGAGAGCCCAATGGCTAGAGCGAATAGCGGAAGTCCAGACAGGCTAAGGGTCGGCACCGGGTGTTCAGAGATGGCTGCAGTACAAATGGAGGAGGCAAATCGTGGTCAAGGTTCCAAGCAGAAGTCGGCAACGGAAGTTCAGATCAAGGTTGGTCAGTTCAGGCAAAGGTCGGCAACATGGTCTTGGATCAAGAATGGTCGGTTCAGGCAAAGGTCGGCAACAGGGTCTTGGATCAAGAATGGTCGGTTCAGGCAAAGGTCGGCAACAGGGATCAATCACGATACACAGAAACGAAAGGCTAGGTTCAAGGCGCTATCACAGGCACTGAGCAACTGGTGGGGTAAACCTTTATAGGGAACGGATATGATTAGGGCTGGGTGTGTGATTGGTGCTACTAAAAACCAGCACCTGATTGGACATAGGGCGTACAGCCCAGCAACTCCTATTGGGCTCATTGGCCCAATACACTACAGAGGGCGTGCTGCCCAGCTGGGCTCATCGGCCCTTTAACTGAAAGGGGGGCGTGCCCCTCTGATTATTAATTTATTCACCTCCTCCGGCGGCCGCGCTGAGTGCAGCGCCGCCGGAGGCCATAGAAGGAACGTGCTCGCGCACCCGCGCGAGCACGTGTATTGATGCCGGAGACGCCGGCAGAAGAGGAAGGAGGGGGCGCGGCCGCAGCTGCGCGAGCAGCCGCCCGGCGCGGCCGGCGTTTGAATGGTGAGGCGATGGGGACACCGCTGGAACGCGGCACAGGTAAGCTGATCGTGACACTACCCCCCCCTTCACGAGGGGCCTCCGGACCCTTACCAGGTTTCCCCGGATTGTCACGATGGAATATTTTAATAAGAACTTTAGCATGCACATCTTTTGCCGCAACCCAACATCTCTACTCAGGACCGTAACCAACCCAGTCAATTAAATATTGTAAAGAATTACGGAGCTTGCGCAAGTCAAGAATCTTGTTCACTTCATATTCTGGTTCGTTATCTACTAGAATAGGCGACGATGATGGACGCGGCACATTCTTGGCTGGTTTTAGCAGTGACACGTGAAAAGAATTTGGGATTCTCATGGTTTGCGGGAGTTGAACCTTAAAGGACACGTTGCTTAATTTCTGAATAATGAGGAAAGGGCCGATAAACTTGGGCCCTAACTTACTGGACGGTTGCCGGAGAGAAATATTTTTTGTAGAAACCCAAACAAAGTCCCCAATCTGAAGCGCGGGTTCTTGAGACCTGTGGCGATCGGCGAACCTTTTATATCTAAGAATAGTTTCTTTCAAAGTCTCCTGGACGCGGGTCCAGATGTTCTTCCGCTCTTGGAGCCACTCTTCCAATGCCGGTAAATTGGAAGGGGACCCAGAGAGAGAGGAAGCCCTGGGATTCTTTCCAAAATTGCAGAAAAACTGAGAAATTTTGGTACTTTCACTCGGCGCATTATTGTATGCAAATTCTGCGAAGTCAATGTATTCCGACCACTGTTCTTGAGCATCAGAAATGTAACACTGCAAATACTGTTCTAGACTTTGATTGGTTCTCTCCATCTGTCCATTGGTTTGAGGATGGTACGCAGAAGACAAAGATATCTGAATCCCCAAGCGAGAACAAAAGTTCTTCCAAAAAAGCGAAGTAAATTGCACACCCCGATCGGAAACTATATTAGATGGTATGCCATGGATACGGAAAATGTGCGAGATAAATAATCGCGAAAGCTCAGGAGCTGATGGTAGCTTAGATAAAGGAATAAAATGTGCCATCTTACTGAAACGGTCGACGACCACCCAAATCACAGTGTTCCCATGTGAGAGAGGCAAATCTACAATAAAATCCATAGAGATATGAGTCCATGGTTCTTTAGGAATCTCAAGTGGGACTAAACACCCACTAGGGGCCTTGTGAACCCCCTTACTTCGTGCACAAACAGAACACGCGTCGATAAAGGCAGTAATATCGCGTCGCATAGTAGGCCACCATACAAGGCGTCGGGCTAAAATGAAAGTCTTACGATTTCCTAGATGACCAGCAGTTTTGGCATCATGAAACTCGCGAATTACATCAGAACGCAGATGCGGCGGTACAAACTGACACCCTAAAGGTACATCTACAGGGGATTCATTTTGAAATGGCGCCAAGGCATTCGAAAGATCAGGAAGCAAGGCCCCAATCACACAACCCACAGGCAAAATAGGTTCACCCATATCACCCCGATCCTTGCAATCCCCAAACAAGCGGGACAAAGCATCCGCTTTAGAATTTTTTACTCCTGGCTTAAATGTAATTATAAAATTAAAGCGCGAGAAAAATAATGCCCAACGAGCCTGGCGAGAGTTCAGTCTCTTAGCTGTGCTAATCTGCCTATAGCACATGTTTGGATGTATCTGGACTGTTTTTAATCTATCAAGTAAAGGTTATATTTTATTCCGGCTGGAGCCATTTTCGTTTGCCTTACACGTGGAGAGTTCTCAGGAGTCTCTTTCTATTCCGTGCCGGAGCGCATTTCTACAGGGGTGAGCTGGTTCTACATAACTGTCTGGCTTGTCTTAACTCTTGAAGTACCGTGCTTGCCTCTTTATAATGAACATTGACATAGAAGTATTTTTACTTGGAGTTATTTGATATTGGAAGATACATGTGCTAGCTGTGGCCGTTATGACCAGCATATTAGGCAATATGGATTCTACCCCCTTATCAGACTCAGAGGCTGTTTGGATGGAAACACTGGATGAAATATTTACTGTCACACAACAAACACCAATCTCAACTGAACTGCAAAATCTCTTTAAGGAATATGAAAAACTTCAACGTAAAGAGTCAAAGCTATGGTGGGATCGCTCCTCACTTCAGAAATACCTTGACCATAATATGATTCCCAGGGGACTACGGATTAAGGAAAATACCCTCATCAGTATTTGATGAGGAATTCAAACAGGCCTGGTATACAATTCTCAATGAGGCATCTATAAAATTAATACAACTCCTAATTGATCAGGAGGAAAAAACCTTGGAGGAGGTCAAGAAACTCCATACAGAGATTAGGAAAAATATAGAAGAGCACAAAGAGAAGGACATTTATGTGAAATTAAAACAACAAATGGATGGCAACCTACAGAAATTGCAGAGGCAAATAATAGAAGTTAAAAAAAGTAAGTTTCAGAGGGATGTTCATGACTACCAAAACAACCAGGTGTATACTTGGCATGTGGAGAGACATCAAAGGAGACCTAGATCCATATTAAGGAACAACTCTAAACGTCGCAGAAACAAGTCCGTATCATTCTGGGATAGCGACACCCAAAGCTCTTATGAGTCAAACAATGAGTCAATTAATTCCACAGAGGTTTCGGATGTTGATACAGACAATTTTTTAGGAGCACAGAGTCAACAGAGAAAAGGAGGAACGAAAAAATCAGATCCAAGAAACATAGGGCAGGGAGGAAGCACAGAAAAAGGGAGAGTGTATCAGTTACGGGGGAAACACCCCAAACAATAGGAAGTACAGTGCTGAACCTGTCGTCATGTATGTTGGAACCTGCCCACCTTAGAGTTTTAGAAAAAGGGTTATCGTTTTCTCCATCTCATGATATGAACATTTTTGATACTATTGTTGACTTAAATAAGTTTGTCCGTGCATTAACGTTAAGGAAACATTTTTCCAAGGGAGATAATGAAGGAGAGGAACCTAAAGTGAGAGAACCAAATACTGGACCTGATTGGATCAATTTTCCGTTCAAGGAATTATGTGCATGTAAGAACCTTAGGGACTTAGAATTGGAGAATGGGATGGGCAAAGACATTACCCTCTCAACACCTAGATTCAAAAATACGGACTTTTATCCAGTTCATGCTAGGTCACAAGCAATACAATTGTTCCAGGACACTGTGGAGAAACAATTAATGGATCTCTTTTCAAGAAGGAGCAGTAAGAAACAACATAAAAATCTGTCTAAAAAGGAATCCATTGCTATAAGGGAGTTGGAAACCAACCAAGATATTGTAATTAGAAATTCGGACAAGGGGGGCATGATAGTAATCTTGGACAGAACTACTTATGTAGAGGAAGCTGTCCGACAGCTGTCAGACACTAGCACCTACAAGAAACTTAAGGGCAACCCCACCGAACCCTTTAGCAAACAACTGCACAACATCGTGAAAGAGGGAGTAACACTGGGAGTCTTGAAGGAGACTCTGGCAAAGCAACTCATTAATGACCACCCCATAACCCCAATTTTCCACCACCTACCGAAGGTACACAAACAGGACAGACCACCGAAAGGCCGTCCTATCATTGCAGGCATTGGCTCTCTGAACGAAAAGTTGGGCCAATGGGTGGACAGTCAACTTAATCCTATTGTGAGATTACTTCCTGGTTATATTAAGGACACTACTGAAATATTGAAAACACTTCATCACCTTGAATGGCCGGTAGGGGGAACATGGCTTGCGCTAGATGTCACAGCTCTTTATTCATCAATACCGCACCTTTTGGGTTTACAAGCTGTGATACACATGTTGAGGAAATTTACTAGGGTGTCTGAACAACAAGAATACTTTGTGATCACAGCTTTGGAGTACCTTTTAAGCCACAATTTCTTTATGTTTGACGGCGAATACTATTTACAAATTCAGGGAGCCCCAATGGGCGCACCGTTCTCCCCCTCCCTGGCAAATTTGTATATGGGATGGTGGGAGGAACAGGTTATCTTTGCAGAAGACAATCCGTTCAAACAATATATTTTTTGGTACTCGCGATACATTGATGACATCATATGTATCTGGACGGGAACACATGAGAAGGCGATGTCGTTTGTGTCCCATATTAACAAAAACCTACTAAATCTAAGGTTCACTGCAGACCACCAGGGTGAAAACATCCCGTTTTTGGATCTAGTTTTGGAACGTCCCATAGAGGGGATGAAAATCTCCACTCACACATATCGGAAACCGAGTGCGGGCAATTCGACACTTTTTGCAACCAGTTGCCATCTCCGACATACTATAGAGGGGTTTCCTTACGGGGAATTCCTACGAACAATCAGGAACTGTAGCAAGCTGGAAGTGTTGAATGAGGAACTGGACCTAGTGCAGACACGACTAATTGATAGGGGATACAAGAGGATTCCCTTACAAAAGGCCAGAGAAAAAACCCTTAAACGTAGTAGGCAAGATATTCTATTCCCGAGGGAGTCTTCGGTGCCTTATATGGATGAGAATAAAAATAAGAAGAAATTTGGAACTGTAACTATGGTCACTAAGTACAGCAACCAGTTTACTAAAATCAGAAAAATCATCCAATCCAATTTACCTATACTGGCAATGGATCAGGAGTTAGCACCAGTTATCAAGGAAGGGGTTAAGGTGGTGGCATCACGAGCACCGACGTTGGGCATGAGATTGTCCCCCTCTATGCTGAAATCCAAGAAAGAGGAGAAATTTAACACCTGGCTTACCCCACAGGGGTGTTACCCATGTGGTGGTTCCCGCTGTTCTTGTTGCAAAGTAATACAGAAAGCTAATAAATTTAGATCTACGGTTACAAACAGAGTGTTCCCCATTGTGGGTTTCATGAATTGCAACACCAAATATGCCATATATCTAATCACTTGTACCTTATGTGGCCTACAGTATGTGGGGTGCACCACACGCACCGTTAAGACACGGATTAGAGAACATATTTGTCAGATCGGGATGCCCTTCCCAAAATCAAATGTAGCGAAACACGTATGTTCATGTCATGAGGGCAGAGTGGACTGTATCCAAGTTACCATCATAGAACGTGTCATGGAAAATATAAGAGGAGGTGATCCATGGCGAAGACTATTGAAAGTTGAGGCTAAATGGATTGTGACGTTAGGGACTCGCATGCCATGTGGTCTCAATGACAGATTAGATATTTCTCTTTTTACAGATTTTTGATTTTTTTGGATTCTCATGATCTTTTGTCGTGTTTTTTCTGAACAGCCTGATCTATGTTAGAAGTAATATTTTTGAGTGCACTCTCCTTCCACTTTAAATTGTTTTTAAGGTGGATGCCAATTGGTGGTTTTATTATCTGATCATTGACATCTGTCTGTATAGCAGTTGGAACTTGTAGACCCTCTTTGATGTAACATAGATATTGGGTTTTGTATATGGGTTCACTTTACATTGAACATTAGATATCCTGCATATGTCCTAGGTTCTGATAACATGGGTTTTTTATTTTAATAGTTTCTTCTTTGGTATTCAATCAGATGATATGTAATTTCAACACATTTGTGTTACATTAAGGTAATCTGTTTGGCTACACTTTGTTACAATGTATATGCCAGGTGGCTGTTAATGAAAGCTTAGGATGGCCCAGAACACTTATAGGTAGTGTATACAGGGCCCCTCTTTAAGGTGTAATTTTAGAGCCCTTAATACCGGACATAGGAACTTCCTTTATTTGGGGTGTGTTTATCTCCATATGTTATCTTTTTCTAGACCTCATACTATGTGTTCCCAGTTACACTCTGTGCCAGGTATCATCACTGGCCTGGTTTACCCGTCATAGGATTCACTCACATTATATAAGGGCACTCGTTATTCATTTATAATGGCAGGCTTATTTGGTGTGGTGTCCCCGCACAATCCCCATTTTTGTCGGCTGACTCGGTTTATGGGCGGGGCTCAGTGATCCGTGATTGACATATGTGTACTCCCGTCATAGGGGGGGAGGTGTAGCCTCCTGTGCACGCAATACTGAGCTCCGGTCAAAACAGCTGACTCATACACGCCGACCGGCTTCAGTACTGGCAGCTGACGTTATTAGGCATGCGGCTGTCAGCGCCGACGGAACGAGACTCAGCTTTTCCGGCGGGACGGGTGAGTGCCTGCCTCAATTGTTTAATTGTTTATCTTGCATTGATTACTGCATTGTTACAGCTGCTATATGTAGACAGTTTTCAGGATCACAATTTGTATGAGTAAGGGCTCATTTGAAGCCTGAAACGCGTTACGTGTGGTGGAGGGTGTTTAGGGGGCATCTGCCTATAGCACGTTTGGATGTATCTGGACTGTTTTTAATCTATCAAGTAAAGGTTATATTTTATTCCGGCTGGAGCCATTTTCGTTTGTCTTAGCTGAGCTAATGTACTCGAGGCTTTTGTGATCAGTATAGACCGTGATCGGATACAATGAACCCTCCAACCAGTGACGCCATTCATCAAAAGCCAGTTTAATCGCCAATAACTCCCTGTTTCCAACATCATAGTTCTGTTCCGCGGCACTAAATTTCCGTGAGAAGTAGGCGCAAGGATGCAAACGTTCAGGATGACCAGAGTATTGCGACAACACCGCCCCCACACCCAACTCGGATGCATCTACTTCAATGGTAAAAGGTTTATTAACGTCAGGGTGAACTAAAACTGGCGCCGAAGTAAAAGCCTGTTTTAGAGTCAGGAAGGCTTCATTGACCGAAGATGACCAGTTTACAGTGAAGGCGCCCTTGCGAGTAAGGTTGGTGAGAGGAGCAACAATATTGGAAAAACCCTTAATAAAGCGTCGATAGAAATTAGCGAAACCTAAAAAACGCTGTAATTCTTTTAAAGATTTGGGTTGTACCCAATCCTGCACCGCCGAAACTTTCCCCGCATCCATCTCTAACCCCTGGCTAGAGATTATATAACCCAAAAAGGGAACGGTGGTGACCTCAAACATACATTTAGAAATCTTTGCATACAAGTTATTCTCTCTCAGTTTTTGAAGAACCATTTTCACATGTTGTCTATGTTCGGACAAAGACTTAGAGAAAATGAGGATCATCCAAATAAATTACCATGAATCTGCCCAAATAGTCTCGGAAGACATCATTAACAAAGTCTTGGAAGACCGCAGGAGCATTACAAAGGCCAAAGGGCATGACTAGATATTCGTAATGACCATCTTTAACATTGAATGCAGTTTTCCACTCATCCCCTTGCCGAATACGAATCAGGTTGTAGGCCCCCTTTAGGTCTAACTTGGAAAAAACCCGAGCACCTACTACTTGATTAAATAAATCCCCAATCAAGGGAAGGGGATACCGTTTTTTTACCGTAATCTTATTCAGGGCTCTGTAATCTATGCAAGGCCTTAAACCACCATCTTTTTTCTCCACAAAAAAGAAGCCAGCCCCCGCAGGTGATGTTGAAGGACGGATGAACCCCTTGCTTAAATTCTCGGAGATGTACTCCTTCATTGCCTGCTCTTCCGGCCGGGTAAGAATTTAAATCTTCCCTCTAGGAGGGATGGTCCCGGGGAGCAGGTCAATGGGGCAGTCATAGGGCCTATGTGGGGGAAGGGAATCTGCAGAACGTTCAGAAAAAACATCAGCCCAATCTGCGTAAGGCTGAGGCAATCCCTGTGGCAGCATCTGAAAACTTTTGAGGGCAGTGGAAAAACAATGTGTCTTGCAGTAATTACTCCACCTCACTAAATCCCCAGTCTGCCAGTCTAAAATGGGATTGTGGAGTTTTAACCAGGGATATCCCAGTACTACCGAGGTTTCCGGACAATCAAAAACCAAGAACTCGATGTATTCAGAGTGGGAAGAGCCAACAATTAAATTGAGAGGTGGGGTCTTGGTACTAACCGGACCTCCCTGGATGGCCTTCCCATTTATGGCCAGAACCTGTAGAGATCTTCCAAGGGGTACCAGAGGAATCCCCAGGACGGAGATCATGCTCCGATCCAGGAAATTACCCGCAGCTCCACTATCGATAAAGGCGGATACTGCCTGTTTGGAAGGGCCCCAAGAAAGCTCTATGGGGATTAACATTTTGTTCAAGTGAGAGTAATTAACGGACTCACCTAGATCAGTACTCTCCTCCTGATCTAGGCGAGGAAGTTTCCCGCCGGGTATCCCTTGATAGGACAGGACCTAGCAAAATGTCCCGGATTCCCACAATATAAGCATAGACCCATGGAGCGTCTACGCTGCTTCTCGTCCTGGGTAAGACGAGCTCTACCGACCTGCATGGGTTCTTCCAGTGAGGAAGAAGGTGTGTTTACCCCAGGGGAAGTGGGTGGGTTGGGGGTCTGAGATGGCTTAAAGTCCTAACCCTTTCCCTGGCTCTTTCCCTAAGACGCCGATCTATTTTGATGGAGACCTGCATTAGCTGGTCTAGATCTGCTGGTGTAGGGAAATTGACCAATGCGTCCTTGATACCCTCTGATAGACCCATACGGAACTGGCTACACAGGACTGGGTCATTCCATCTGGAGTCTACTGCCCACCGCCGGAATTCAGAACTGTAATCTTCGGCAGTATTCCGACCTTGCTTCAAGGCCCGAAGCCTGTTTTCGGCTGTGGACTGCTGGTCTGGGTCGGCATATAACACACCCATAGCCTGAAAAAAGGATGTAACGGAGTGCAGGGCAGCATCATCGGGAGGCAGGCTAAAAGCCCATGATTGGGGATCTCCTTGTAAAAGGGAGATAATTAACCCCACCCGTTGGGTCTCGGTGCCCGAGGATACGGGCCTCAATCTGAAGTACAGCTCGCAGCAATTTTTAAAATTGGAGAATTTGGCTTGGTCTCCAAAAAATTTCTCTGGTAACGGGACCTTCGGCTCCGACACGTGAGGTGGTACAGCGGATGCAGGAATCTGCCTGGTTTCTTGATTGGCCACTCTCTGGGCAAGTTGATTTATAGCTGTGGCCATAGCCTGTACTTGCTGTACCAGGTCATCCATGGCGGCCTGTGATAATATCATGCTCTGGGTCCTCTAATGATCCGCTCAGGTAACTCCAGTCCTCCGGGTAAGCCCTCAACCCCCAATCTCCGCAGCCAGCTTCACCTGTAGGGGCCCCCGCTTGCCGGGACGCAGAATACGCCTGCCCGGGATCGGTTGCCCCCAGGACTTCAATGGCTCAAAGGATGGAGGCTTACTGTTCGGAGGTCTGAAGAACCAGTGGCTGGGAGCGGTATAGAGAGAGCCCAATGGCTAGAGCGAATAGTGGAAGTCCAGACAGGCTAAGGGTCGGCACCGGGTGTTCAGAGATGGCTGCAGTACAAATGGAGGAGGCAAATTGTGGTCAAGGTTCCAAGCAGAAGTCGGCAATGGAAGTTCAGATCAAGGTTGGTCAGTTCAGGCAAAGGTCGGCAACGGGGTTTTGGATCAAGAATGGTCGGTTCAAGCAAAGGTCGGCAACATGGTCTTGGATCAAGAATGGTCGGTTCAGGCAAAGGTCGGCAACAGGGTCTTGGATCAATAATGGTCGGTTCAGGCAAAGGTCGGCAACAGGGATCAATCACGATACACAGAAACGAAAGGCTAGGTTCAACGCGCTATCACAGGCACTGAGCAACTGGTGGGGTAAACCTTTATAGGGAACGGATATGATTAGGGCTGGGTGTGTGATTGGTGCTACTAAAAACCAGCACCTGATTGGACATAGGGCGTACAGCCCAGCAACTCCTATTGGGCTCATTGGCCCAATACACTACAGAGGGCGTGCTGCCCAGCTGGGCTCATCGGCCCTTTAACTGAAAGGGGGGCGTGCCCCTCTGATTATTAATTTATTCACCTCCTCCGGCGGCCGCGCTGAGTGCAGCGCCGCCGGAGGGCATAGAAGGAACGTGCTCGCGCACCCACGCGAGCACGTGTATTGATGCCGGAGATGCCGGCAGAAGAGGAAGGAGGGGGCGCGCCCGCAGCTGCGCGAGCAGCCGCCCGGCGCGCCCGGCGTTTGAATGGTGAGGCGATGGGGACACCGCTGGAACGCGGCACAGGTAAGCTGATCGTGACAACCGCCATCTCTAACAGATTCTTTACCGACGCCAGGAGCCCCTGTGCGGCCAAAGGAACGATGGGCACCCGAGACCGAAAGAACCGTGAAGGAGGGCGAGACTCGAACTCCAGCTTGTAACCGGACGACACTACCTCCCGGATTCATCTGTCCGGAATCTCCTGGACCCAAACCCGGGAGAAGTGTCGCAATCGTCCCCCCACCCGCACGGGTGAGGGCAGCCCCTCATTGCTGAGCGGGCTTACCGGCAGGCTTGGGCTTGGAGTCCCAGGACTGTGCGGGGCGGCCACGGCCCTTCCCCCGAGTCTAACCTGCACCTCTGGATCCCCCTACCCGCTCTGAATCCCTGAGAGGAAGGCCTACCAGAACCTGCCCCCCGAAAGGGACGACGAGGCCTCTTACGTTGCGGCATTTTACCACCTTTCGCAACTGAATCAATTTTATCACCAAACAGCCGCAATCCCAGAAAGGGGAGAGCTGTGAGCACCTTTTTAGAAGCTGCGTCCGCAGACCACTGGCGCAGCCATACAGCCCGACGAATAGCCACCAGCATTGCCGCTGTCTTGCTACTCATAGCCAGCGCATCGTCCTGAGCGGACAGAACATAGGAAACAAAAGACTCACACTGCCTGAGAGCCATAAGCTCCTTGCAAGTGGGATCAAGATCCACACACAGACCCTGAATTACAGATCTAACCGCCAATAGAAGAAGCGCCGAAGCACACACCGGGCGCATCGTTGACCCGGCATAACTGAAACCATGGCGAGCGTACTGGTCAATCCGACGATCCTCACCATCCTTAAGGGCAGCCGTCTCAGCAGACTGCACCAGAGCTGGAGAGCCCTAATACAGGGGCATCGACGTCAGGAGGAACCGACCAAAGCTTCACCAATTCTGGTGGAAAAGGATAACGTTTCTCCCAACTGGAAGGAATTCCAGTTAACCGCGTGGGATGTTCCCATTCTTTGAGCACAACTCTCTCAAAGTGGTGTTGTCTGGGAAAAACCAAAGGCGGCTGAGGCACATTAAACAACTGACCCTTAGGCAGGTTGATGGCCTCAGGTGGATCTAAATTCAAAATTTCAAACATCTGGGCCAGAATGGAGGGGGTGTCACGAGAACCCCCCGCAGACAAATCGCCAATAGCATCAACCTCAAGCTGATCTGCCAGCTCATCTGACTCCACCAGAAATTCTCCCTCCTCGTCCAGGGAGCCCTCGGACCAATCCACAGGCTCACCTACTTCATCCTGTGAAGCCGGAGGTACAGGAGTCAGGTGCTTCCGTTTCAGTGGCTTTTAACCCTGCTTTAACGGAAATTATCTTCTCGAGGTTGGCCAACCGTGCCGCCACCTCGGATTGCGAATCCCCACTCTTGACAATGTCACGCGGGGTCCGGAACAGGGAGGGAGCGGTAGGGGATGATGGAAGTTGCGACGAGCCAGCAGCCGGAGCAACGGACTGACGCGCAATACTCTGCTTTGCACAAGGAATGCATACAAAAACATCATCACCTGGGAGCGGAGTCCCACAGCCTCCACACACCCTAGATGGCCCAGAAGAACCATTACCGGTATTATCGGAAGCCTCCATATGGTGATTTATGGTATTCGCAAAATTCTGGGTTTAAGGCATAAGCCACCCGGGATGCCCCTTTATGTTAATGTCCCGGGAGGGAGGATTTAATTAATAATAAAGATCCCCTTAAGATAATAGTATATATATATATATATATATATTTTTTTTTTTTTTTAAATATATACACAAGTATATATATATATATATAAATATATATATATAAATATATATATATATATATATATAAATATATGTTCCAATTTGGAGGAAAAGAGACTAGCCAGGCAAAATAGAACCGGGAGGCCACTGTTATTGAGGGAATCCCAGGATCTGTGGGGAAGACAAACCAACAGTAAGACCCCTAGAATGGCAACATGCAATGTAAACACAATACACCGCCCAAAAAGTGCTTTAAAGAGGCAAGGAAAAACCTGGCCTCTGATTTACCTCTTTATATATATATATATTTTTTTTTTAAAGCATTAGCCCATACAACAGAGACCATGAAAAAAATAGACGGCCTCACGCAAGGTGAGGCCGCTTACCTTGGCCGCAACGATCAGCACAATGGCAGCGGTGGAGCCGAAGCTGCAGAGCAGGTCCCAGGAAGAGGCGGCGAGCGGGCAGCAGTAGCAGCAGCAACCGAGACATGCGGCCCCAAGCCCCGCACGCAGCCTCCTAATAAACCAGGAGGAAGTGCGGCTGGGGCCGGTAACGACGCGCCGCCGGACCACGCCCCCACCCCTGACGTCATGCGGGCCCCGCCCCCGGCCAAATATGAAAGTAATCAGAGGGCAACACAAGCCCTCAGAAACAAGGAGAAAGGGGGGAGGGAAAACGGAGACACTAGGCAGCCTGAGCTGCCGCAGAAAAATCCTCATGGCCCGCACAAAGAGACAAGGGGAAGGGGGGGAGGGGGAGCTGAAAAGGTCACAACAGTAAACCAGAAAACAACAGCCCGCCCCAGTCCCCCTAAAGCTGACCCAAAGTTCTGGCCCTACAGGCCAGCATGCAGCAAACATACAGTGAAAACAGACACTACATACACAGCCCTCTACCCCCCCCCCCATAGTGAAGGGAGAAGGGACCGCAACGGGAGAGTAAGGGGCTAAGGGGACCCTCAGGACAGGGGCATCCCACCTCCGGATCACCATGCCGGATAGCCGCATTGCCCCCAAAAGAGGGGGTCGAGCGGAGGAGATAGGCTCCTAGGCACCTATAGTGCCGTCTACCAATTGCCCAGTGAGCAGCCTAGGCTGGGAGGCTTCCATTCCACCACAAAGGTACAAACAATCAAAACCGGGCAGAAATAGACCAAAAGGGGGTGCCGGGGTAAAACCCACGCGCAGATGAGACACCCACGCCTGAGATGGGGGCCGGGTCTGTGATCCATACGCAGGCTGCGCGGGACTGACATCTACGCCTGATACGCGTGCGGCTTCTGCGTTCCACCTGGTGGCTCCAACATGCGGCGCATTTCCGGTTTTACGTGCGTCCCAGGATTTGGAATGCTTGTATGTATCTTGCCTGGAAGATCTGATTAACTTATATGGTTAGGGGCACTTGTATGTTCTTTTACACTTGCTCTATAGATGAGCTAATATCTTGACTAATGGATGCAGATCACTATTCACTTTTGGGGTAGATTCTAATAGGATTGAATTGCCTGTCACTATTATTACTTCCGGGTCTACAGCCGCATCTGGCTGCATATGTAATTGATTAGGTAGCCATAAATGTGACGTGCTTGTTGAGCTGATTACCCTAAAGCCCCGTGCGGGTGAAACGCGTTGGAGTAATCAGGTTTTATTCAAGTTTGAGTACATGTCGTTCCCGGGTGTCTGTGTGGTGAGAGCTACTATCTGACATTGCAGCTGTACTTGAATTGTGCTTGTTTTAATTGATCAATTTGTGAGTGCAAATTTTACCTATTAAAACATAGATATTTTTAGACAATCTGCACTATATATCTTCTTAATTTTTTTCCACATGGTTAATTAACCCTGAGCCACTTCTGATTTACTGATGTGGAGTTCCCACTTTTGAGTATGATTCTGGAATAGGAGCTGGATGATCTTTGGCTATCAGCCTTTGCTTTAAATCTGATCGTTTGAAGACTATACTGGAGATCAAAAATCAATCCAATGGAGATCATGACCTAATTGAGAGATTACATCAATTTGCCATTTTATGCTGGTTGTCCGGTAAGAGGCTTGATTGATCGGTGGTGGATTGCCCAGTGTGTGAACAGGTGTGGATTTGATTACATCACGGTGGACGATTGAGAGCTCTGTGTGTCTATGTATATATGATATTTGTGAAACACCAAGAATATAGTATTTTTCACCATATAAGACGCACCTGCCCATAAGACACACATAGCATTTGGAGTAGGAAAATGTTTGTGCTAAAACACCACATTGCAGGCAGTTGGGCATCTCCCCCATCCTATTCCTCATGGGCAGTGTGATATTCCCCCATCCCATTCCCCATGGGCAGTGTGGCATCCCCCTCCATCCCATTCCCCATAGACAGTGTGGCATTCCCCCATCCGATTCCTCATGGACAGTGCGGCATTCCTCCATCCCATTCCCCATGGACAGTGTGGCATTCCCCCATCCCATTCCCCATGGACAGTGTGGCATTCCCCCATCCGATAGCCCATAGCCAGTGTTGCATCCCCCCCATTCCCCATAGGCAGGGTGGCATCCCCCCCTCCCATTCCCCATAGGCAGTGTGGCATTCCCCCCCATTCCCCATATAAGCAGTGTGGCATTCCCCCCACCCCTTAATCAGTGTGACATTCCCCTCAACTCCCCAGAAAAAATAGGTATACTTACATGAACGCTGTCCCAACTCCGGATTGCGGCGCGGCCACTGCCTCTTGGGTCGGAGCGCTCTGACACAAACACTGGGCAAGCAGTGGAATCGCCAAAAGCCAGAGCGGGGACATCAGGTGCGAGAATATGCGAGTATACTTTTTTCAATTTATTTATATTCATTTTACATTCGCCCAATAACAACCACTGACATTTAACCACCCCACACACACACTTTGGGGGAAAAATAGTGCGTCTTGTAGGGTGAAACAAACGGTAAATTCAAATTAGATTGAAAACAGAATGCAGCGTGCTGGTCGCAGGACATTTTAGTAATGCCTCCGTATTATTTCTGCCATGTGCACTGAAAACCAATTCACTTAAAGAGGATCAATACCTAATAATATGTATTGTCTGAAACTCACCTTGTCCTTGTTCCGACGCCAGGATAGTAAAAATCATATGTTTTGGTCCACTTTAAATGTCTGTTATTTACAATGCCAGTAGAAGTATACATGCCAGATTCTAACCAGGTTTCCTCATTTAATATGTGATGTTATCCTGCTTGCATGCAACAGTAAATGGAAGCAGAGTATTTCCTCTTGATCCTATAAAGACAAGAGAAGATGAAAGCTAACAGTAGAGAGGAAAATCACTTCCCAACTGCACTGCCTAAGGGGTAGATAAAATAACTAAGAAGTTAACTCTTTCAAACTGCCTAACAACTACAAATGTTTGTCAATCAGTAACTATTGTGCTAGAAATACAAAGACCTGAATATATATCTGGTCAGACAATTGGCTGAAGGACTTTTCACTAAATTATAGTTAACCTTAAGATCTCAAAACACACCTTGCTAATTAACAGATGCATGCTAGTACATTTGTCTTTAGTTACCAACAGGAAGCCATTTACATATGACAGGACAGGAGAACAAGCCATTTTACAACCCTGTGCTAACTAGGGACCTTTTGGCTGAATCAAGTGACACCGCCAAAGTTGCTAATTGACACCTACTTATTACAAAGCAGTGAATGAGCCCTTTGCTGCATACCTCTCTTCAAAAGAAAAATACAATTCTGTGAAGTGCTCACCTGTAAAAAATGATATTATTTGTATACAGTACGTCCTGCTCCAGATATAGTACTTACACTTGGGTTATCCTCCGCCAGATGGCGCTGCACTGCAGAGACATGCAAAACATGCTCCTCCCGTCCCCTCAACTACCCAGGGACCTCCCACAAATCCCCAGCATTGAAAAGCAGTGAACAAGAAGCCGGGAGAATTTAGCCACCCAAACAACTGGTAATGATAACAATGATAACAATCACCATACAGGGGATCCAGAATAATGCAAAACCCAGGGTGGGGTGGAGCAGGACGTACTGTATACAAATAATATCAATTCTACAGGTGAGCACTTCACAGAATTGTATTATTCTTAGTATACAGTACGTCCTGCTCCAGATATAGTACTTACACTTGGGTCATCCAATAGCAGTGTCCATAAGGTAGGGTGGGATCCCCAACAAAAGGTGACAGCAGACAGTTTAAACCACTGCCGCCTGCAAAACCTTGCGGCCAAAAACAGCATCAGCTGAGGCCCTAACATCAACCTTGTAAAACTTTGAAAAGGTATGAACAGAAGACCAAGTAGCGGCCTTGTTCAACAGAAGCCTGGTGCTGGAAGGCCCAAGAGGCACCAATAGCACAAGTAGAATGAGCAGTAAGGCGGAAGGGAGGATTCTTCCCTGTAGCAGAATAGGCCTGAATCACAGCCTGACGAATCAATTTGCTAATAGTAGACTTGGCAGGAGCCAAACCCTTCCTAGGACCAGAAGGGACCACAAAAAGAGCATCAGTCTTCCTGAAAGCCGCAGTGACTACCAGGTAATACTTCAGACACCTGACCACATCCAAGGAATGCAGAACCCTTTCCTTAGCGTTGCTAGGATTAGGACACAATGAAGGAAGAACAATATCTTGATTCAAGTGAAAAGCAGGCACCATCTTAGGCAGAAAGTCTGGCTTAAAGCGGAACACAACCTTGTCCTGGTGTCTCTCATAGTATGGGGGCTGGATAGACAGTGCCGCCAGCTCAGACACACGCCTGACCGAAGTAATAGCCACCAGAAAGACAACCTGGAGGGTAAGTACAGCCAGAGCAGCATTCTGAATAGGCTCAAAGGGAGCACCCTGGAAGGCAGACAAAACCAAGTTCAAATCCCAAACAGGGACCATAGGATTACGTGGGGGACACACATGAGTGATCCCCTGAAAGAAGGTCTTAACCAAGGGATGCTGAGCAAAAGACTTCTGAAAGAAGACAGACAGGGCAGAAACCTGACCCTTCAGAGTACTGAGTTTTAGACCCAACTTCAATCCATGCTGTAAAAACTCCAGAACCCTAGGGACTAAGAACTCCCTACAGGGAAGAGACCTAGATTCACACCAATCAATGTAGGTACGCCATACCCTATAATAGATAGCAGAAGAAGTTTTCTTCCTAGCCTGCACCATGGTATCCACCACCGAGGCAGACAAGCCTTTCTCCATCAAGATGGAGGTTTCAGCAGCCAGGCCGTCAAAGCCAGAGTTTGTAAATTGGGATGGCGTAAGGAGCCCTGAGTGAGCAGGTCTGGCGCCCCTGGCAGGACGTACTGGTCCATTGCCATTTGTACCACGTCTGCAAACCACACTCTTCTTGGCCACCTTGGGGCCCCCATAATCACTGGCACCCTTTCCAGAGCAATCTTGCGCAGAACCCTGCCCAGCAGGGGGAACGGAGGAAAGACATACAGGAGCCGAAATTCCTTCCATGACATTGACAGAGCATCCATCCAGAGGATCCTGAGACAGGGAGACAAAGACCGGGAGCTTGTGATTGTGACGGGATGCGAACAGATCCACATCCGGTAGACCCCAACGGTGACACAGGGACTGGAATACCCTGTTGCAGAGGGACCACTCCCCCTGACGGGAAGTCCCCCTGCTCATAGAGTCTGCCAGTAGATTCTCTACCCCCGGGATATACACAGCCGAAATACATTGAACATTGGCCTCCGTTCATGTCATAATCCGCGACACCTCCTGGAGGGCACCTCTGCTCCGGGTCCCTCCCTGATGGTTGATGTAGGCAACCGCCGTCCTGTTGTCTGAGTGCACCTGCACAGCCAGACCCTTCAGGTGATTGGTCAACTGCTCCAGTACCAACCTGATCGCCCGTAGTTCCAGAATGTTGATGGGCAGGTGAGCCTCCTGAGGGCCCCACCTCCCCTGGAACCGCAGGGACTTCCAGAATCCCCCCCCAACCTGACAGACTGGCATCCGTGGTGACCGTCTCCCAGGAGGGGGCCAGGAAGGACCTGCCCTGTAGCAGGTTCTTGTGGTCCAGCCACCACGAGAGGGACCCTCGGACCAAGGGGGGAAGCACACAAACCCCGTCCAAAGACTTGGGGTCCTTGTCCCAAACTGACAGAAGGTGAAGCTGCAGAGGCCTCATATGGAACTGAGCAAAGGGCACTGCCTCGAAGCTCGCCACCATCAGGCCCACCAGCTGCATTCCCTGCCTGAGGGAGGGCTGGGGGCACGAGGGCAGGAACCTCACCTGAGCAGTCAGAGCTTCCACCTTTTGTTGAGGAAGGAATATCCGTGACTGAACCGTATCCAGAATCATCCCCAGGAATGGGGTCACCGGCAAAGGGGACAGAGAGGACTTGGGATGATTGATCACCCAGCCGAAGGACTCCAAGGTGGACACCACCAGCTGAGTGTCCAGTTCCGCCTGCTGTAGAGACCGTGAAGAGATGAGAATGTCGTCCAGGTAGGGCAGCACGCGTATGCCCCCTGACCTTATCAGAGACATCACCCCCGCCAGCACCTTGGTGAACATTCTGGGGGCTGAAGTGAGGCCAAATGGTAGGGCCACAAACTGGTAATGTTGATCTTTCAACGCGAATATGAGAAACCTTTGATGTCCCGGGAACACAGGGATGTGAATGTAAGCATCTTTGATGTCCACAGATGTCATAAAATCCCCCGGGCGCAGGGAGCCAATGGCCGAGCGCAGAGTTTCCATGCGAAAGCGTCTGTTCTTGACGAATCTGTTGAGGATCTTTAAATCCAGAATGGGCCTGACTGACCCATCTTTTTTGGGCACTGTGAAAAGGTTGGAATAGAACCCCTTGCCCCTTTCTCTTAAGGGGACCCTGCAAATGACCCCCAGATCCAGAAGACCTTGCACAGCCTGCAGCAAGACCTGAGCTGATACAGGGTCCTGGGGGATCCAGGACCTGATGAATCTTGTGGGGGGCCGCACAGCAAACTCTTGTAACCAGAGGACACTACCTCCTGAATCCACCGGTCTGAGACTTGGCGCCTCCAGACGCTCGCAAAGTGCTGTAGCCGTCCCCCCACCCTGGCGGGCGAGGGCGCCCCATCATGCCTGAGGGGTCTTGGGAGGGGCTTTGGATTTGGACCCCCAGGAGGAGCCCGGACGTCGTCCTCTGCTCCTATGCCAGGAATCTGCGCGAGCCCCTGCGAAGGACACCCCCTTCCCATGCTTAGCGCCTCAGTAGGGGACTGAAGGGGGGCCCTGGCTCCGAAAGGGCCGAGGCTGTCGCCTGCGCTGGGGTAACTTACCTCCTTTAGCAAAGAGGTCTAGGCGGTCCCCAAACAGGCATAGCCCCTTAAATGGAAGTCCAGTAAGGGCTTTCTTAGCAGCATTGTCAGCAGCCCACTGACGCAGCCATACAGCGCGGCGTATAGCTACCGCTAAGGTGGAAGATCTGGCACACATCCTAATTGCATCATCCGATGCAGACAGGATAAAGTTAACAAACACATCATAGGTAGACAGGGCATAAATAGTATCAGGTGGCAAATCGTCCGAGCCATCAAGTGCATTCCGGACCATGGTCCTGAGTGCCACCGCAGTAATGGCCAAAGCGCAAACCGGCCGCAGCGCCGCCTCCCCCAAAAGCAAAGGCATGGCATGCCAATTGGTCAATGCGCCGGTCCTCAGAATCCCGCAGCGTAGTAGTGTCAGGGGAGTGCATAATGGAGGTATTAGACAGCCCTAGAATAGGGGCATCGACCTCGGGGGCGATGACCAGCACTTGACCATGTCAGCAGGAAAAGGATACTTCCTGTCCAAACTCTTAGGAATCCCGGGAAGTCTACTGGGATGTTCCCACTCCTTAAGCACGAGGTTATTGAAATGGGTTTGCTCAGGAAATTCCAATCGAGTCTTAGCAGTATGAGATAGCTCATCCCTTTGCCTGGGAGCCGCAACAGGGGGAGAGATAAAAAAACAAAAACAAAAAAAAACAAAACCTCAAAAATCTGAACCAGCAGTTTGTCAGTATCATCCGGGGTCCAGTGATCAGAGCCCGAATCATCATGACCTCTTGACTTCTCGTCAGATGACCCTGAGTCGGAGAAGAGCTCCCCTTCGTCCGAGGGGGTATGGCCATATAGATGCAAGAACTCATCAGACTCCGTAGGGAAAAGAGCGGTATCAGGGGCTAAGTGCTGCGTTTTTATACGGTGGCCTTACGTGCTAAGGTACTAGCAAGCAATTTTTCAACACTGGCCAGTCTAGCAGCCACATCAGGATGAGAATCCCCGCTTGTATTGGGGGTTAGACTCAGGCTTGGGGGAGTAGGTGAAGTGAGGCGAGGTGCAGGCCCAGCCACCGGAGGGGCGGGAAGTACCATTAGCGCCTGCTGTGCACAAGAACGCAGACCCGTGCATTGTCACCGCTGGTAGGTGAGACCCCACAAGCTACACACAGCCGGGCTTGTCCCGAAGGAACCCAGGTCACAATATCCTGGGATGCCTGCATATGGTGATTAATAGGCCCAATAGGCTAGTAGGGATTGACGCTGAAGCTACCCTGGATGCCCCAATGACCCGCAGGGAAGTGGGAGTAATTATACTAGGCCCAACTGGCAATTACGCCGGGCCGGGAGAAGCCTCAGGATTCAACCGTCTGAAAGACATAAGGGGAATAAAGGGTGTCAGAACCATGCACAGTAAGCAAGGAGCATGAAAATCGCCCGTGAGGGCACTTACAGACCGCGGAAGGAGAGGACCGATACCACGCGCGCTCGACTACCATCAAAATGGCGCCAAGCGAACCTCGAAGGGCGGGCCAGAGCGGCCCGTGACGCGGAGCGCGCCAAGCCATGTCCCCGCCCCCCCGAAGAACGCGAAGCTCTAAGACAGTAGACAAGGTTGTCATGAGGAGCGCAGTGTATGACACACTTAGAATAGATGATTTGCCAATGATGACGCAGCGGCGTCTGAGGCGACGCCGCCGCCCGGCACAGATACACACATAAGGCTGCGAAGCAGCGCGGCGTCTCACACCAAGTATACAGTCAAATGACATTACTAAAGGCCACAAGCGTGTTATCCAATACACTGAGACCACCTACACCCCCCCCTTTATTTCCCCCCGGGCTGCGGGGGGAACGAGGGAAGATGGCGACCCTTTGTACAGGGCCCACTGCTACACGGGGCATGGGTAATAATGCGGGAGGGGCTTCCCTTAGAGGCTCACCATCAGCCTAAACCGCCTACCCTTTGGTGGGGGACTGCGGTGGAGCATGGCTCCATAAGCACGCATGGTGCTGCCTACCTTCACCCGACCAGCGCAGCCCAGGCTGGGAGGCACATCACAAGGACGACGGGTGGGAATAGTCTGACAGGACCGCAGGCTTTAATAGCCCCGCTCACCTGCGAGAGAGTGATAATTCATGTCTTCGCAGTCAGCACTGCAGAGAAATCTAGGGATTTGTGGGAGGTCCCTGGGTATTTGAGGGGCCGCGAGGAGCCTGTTTTTGCATGTCTCTGCAGTGCAGCGCCATCTGGCGGAGGATAACCCAAGTGTAAGTACTATATCTGGAGCAGGACGTACTGTATACTAGGAATATATACAACAAAGCATAATATTTAACAATGGAACTCCCCTGAGACCCATTTGGTTGCATTCAGCATGCTGCCTATAATCAGTTTAAAAATGAGAAAGATGGCACAGATGACATGACATGCCAGGGGTTGCTTCTATTAAGTAGGCTGTTATCATCATCACTTTCCATGTACCCCTTAGAGCAGAAAATTATCTTCATAAGAGATAAATTAATTCTGTTTATTTCTCCTTTTGATTTTATAAGCATATTGCCATATTTTGTATGTCTGTTCTTTTTATTGTATATCCCTTTTTACAAGCACTGCCCCTTATGAGTGAATAAAATCCTAGACATGTATAAAGTGGTCTTCTGTGTGCTAACCCACTTAACTTCAGGAGAGACATTGTATGTGTTCTAAATCTTGTGACCCGTATGCTTGACTATCACTGCTGGTCTAGGGGTGTGAGATCACTTTACAATCGGTAAATCAGAGTGTGACTGTATAGCTGTATAGTCAGGCCCAGGCCCTCACGGTGAGATTGGGCATATTAACTGTATAAGGAGAGATCTTAGCTTGAGATCTGTGTGTGTATGTGTTGTCTGGCCACTTAGGGCCAGTGGTGGCAGCTTTTCCAAAGAACCATGTGTGTGGGTAAAATGATTGTAAGTACTATCATAATCCTGTCTGGATCAGGACATCAAACCTCCTTGATTCATGACAATCGCATGTGTATTTTCTTCAAGAGGAGTCTGGAAAGTATGGTTCAGATCATCTGTGCATGGCCCAACTGCTGTCCTGGCTTATCTGCTGACCAGTTTCTACCACTCAAGTCTGTTAATTGAAAGGCCTTATGCAAATCATTGCAATTTTGGCCTGTGTACAAGCATTTTTCTATTGCTGGAGCATTCTATAGTAAATAATAGACAGTAACAACCAGAGCAAGCAGGATTGTCTTGGCGGACCTTGACAGCCTCAGATCTTAACCAAAATAAGCCGATTGGACCTGTGTCAATGGAGGTGTGATTTAGTCCAGTCTGTGTTGCATGAACTTTCTTTCTCATCTCCCAGGAAGCTTTTGTGTAGCTGAAGGGTTTGTTATAGACAAATGACCCATTAAAAGAAATTTAAAAGTAGTGGCCACCCAAACAGTTTTTTGGTCCCAGTCTGTTTTGTACATGGTAATTTATCCAAAGCAATATTCTCTTTTGTTATCGGGCATTTTTTCCCCGCAGATGTCTGTCCACCAAAGGAAAACATCCTGATCGATGTTCTCTGGGCCCTCCCTCCTGCTCATTTGCGTATCCTCCTGCTGGTCTCTGAGCTGTGCCAGACACTGTCAGGAACAAGCCTTCTCAGCCATCTCAGCTAATAAACAAAGTTAGTGTACACACAATGTTATCTTCCTGCCACCTATCCTCCCATCCCTAATTTTTATAAACCCATGCCTTACTGTACAGTTTGTGTAACAGTTGGCATAGCTCTGGGACACAGGATAAAGAAAAGCTTTGCAAATATCACCAATGTACCACATTTTTGCTCCATTAGACGCACACAGGGTTTAGAAAAGGAAAATTAGAAAAAAATATTCTGAACCAAATGGTGTGCTAAAATATCCTCCTCCCAGGCACCACATTACAGGCAGTGTGCAAAATCCCCCAATCACCCCATTACAGACAGCAAGTGGCATCCCCCATTACAGGCAGCAAGTGGCATCTCTCATTACAGGCAGTATGCAGTATCCTTCATTACAGGCAGTGACATCCCACATTACAAGCAGTATACAACATCCCTCATTACAGGCAGCATCTTATAGAGCAAAAAATACAGTAAATAAAATTTTCCTTCAAAAATCAATCTTTTCTTATTACCATGTTATTCCTTTGCCGATTTTCGACATTGTATTTGAGGATGGATATATAGAGATAGAAATATTTTTTAATATATTTTTTTACTTAATATTGTTATGCAGTAACATTTTTACATACAAAATATATATATATATATATATATATATATATATATATATATATATACGCTCTCCATATATATATATATATATATATATATATATATATCAAAGGCGTAGCTAGGCGGGCAGGGGACGCACATGCCCCGGGTGCTGCAGGTCAGGGGGATGCCAAAGGGGGGCCTGAGAACAGGTGGGGGGTGCTGCTAAATAAAACATCAGGGGTTACGCAATGTATTTACATGCTCAGCTGTGACTGGCATGACACTAACTGAGATGCAGGTTTCAATTCATTCATTCATTTCATTTGGCTGTACCAAATAATTAGCCTCCCCCACAGTGACATCCCTCTGGCCTCCCACATATTTTCTGTTGGAACACCAAATCTCAAAGTTCGGAGTCAGGTTGCGAAAACATTTAAGTATACAGGGTTTAAAGTGGAACAAAACCCAGGATTTTGGCTATCCCAGGTTTTGATTTGTGCCATTACCGCTTTGTGAAACCCCTAGATCTCCCGTATTCACTTACCTCTCCCTGGTCCAACAGAGCATACACGGGCCCCCGTCTAATCAGAGCCATTTGCCGTGCCCATGTCATTCAGCAAATGAAGAATTCAGTGAATACTGGCAATCTGGGGGGTTTCACATAGCAGGAAAACACAATTTTAGATTCCAGGGCCAGCTTCCCTAGTTTTTGTTCTGCTTTAAAGAGTAAAAGGCTATAATAATAATAAATATTGTATGTGAAAACAAGGTGTGATGGAACAGAGAAAATGACTAGGTAAGTGGAAACAGGAAAACCATTAAGTTAAACAAGCATTACTTATCGGAAAACATCCTGTTGCTTTATAATTCATTAAGCCCCTGCAGTGACATATAATATATATATATATATATATATATATATATATATATATATATATATTATAAATAGTTTTTTTCCTATAATATTCTGTAGAAGCGACTGTATGCCTGAGCAACTCTAATTTATTGCATGACATCACCTCTTCTAGACCTAAATAAGACTTCCATGTTGTAACAGGTATCTCTTAAGACTAATTTCACAGCTATAAAAACTTCACACGCTCAGAGGGCCATAATCTCCCCATCGTGTACCTGCAGCGATCAGTCGAGAACAAGCCTGTCATTCAAATCTCTGGTATGTTATTTTTTGTCATGCTACTTGAAGGGAAAAGGCCAAGAGAAGGTTAAAAAATGTTTTAGAAGAAGCCGGAGCATGCAATAAATTGTTCCTGTAGTGCTACCACACCTGTTTCCTGTCACGAAAGCCTCAAAGATTGTTCTCAGAGAGCAAAAGAGTGATGCATCAAGTGGTGAGGAAAATACAATAATGCATCTACCGCCAGATTCGGAAGGGAGACTGTCCCTTTCCTGGTCTGTGTGGATCCCCATTATTAAATGCCTTCTGTAATTATTATTCTTTTATTCTTATGAACCTTATAAGTCACAAACTGATTCTGATGTGTTGATTGATGTCCCTAGTGAGTCCTTCCAGGCATTAGCTCTCGTTGCATGGACATGGACACGAGCAAAGGCCCTGGATCACTGATTCTCAACCTGTGGTACACATAGCCCAGGGAGTACTCAGCAACAGAGTTGCTCCGATAGGTCTGGTATATTATTTTAATAGTATTCTTTCTTGCTTCAAAAATTAAGACCAATGACCTACTTATTTCGGTAACATTATTAATCAACCCCCTCTTTTCGGGGTACTCGGCTGCAACCGCTTATTGCTAGGGGGTACTTGGCATAGCAAGGTTGAGAACCGCTGACCTAGTTTATAGATTACAACTCTTGCTGTCTGCTCACAACCTTTGCTACGGACTATTGATTACAATTCTTGATGCAAGCCCACAACTGCATGCTCAAGAATCTTGGAGAGCTTTGTAATGAGAAACAGGGAATAGCCACAGTGTCCAACTGCATGAGGGGGACATTTAGCCACGCTAATCCCAACACTGACTTAAAGAGACTGTCTTGGCAAAAATAATAAACCATACATGCTCACCACTGTGTAGCTAAACAGCCCCATTCCCAGAGGTATAAAAAAACTACCTGCTAGAGATCCATACACACACCCCGCATGACCAAGGCCGCCATGCTGCCTCCCTGCATCTGTCACGTCAATCAGTCACACTATTCTATTCGTTTCAATGGAGGAGGTGTGTTGAGGGCTAGGTTGTCCCCTCCATTTTAATGAATGAAGAGGGCGTGGCTAGACACTGTGACTTACGTGAGAGGGTGGCCACTTGGCTCTGGGCAGGGGCATGATTACCAATGCCGGTAAGTTTTATACTAACGGTATGGGGTGCATTAGTTGTACAGGACTGTAGGTGAGTATCTGTTATTTGTTGCTAGATTTGCCTGGGGACTTTAAGGAATTCTATTACATCCTCTGAAAAGGGCTTCCTCTGGACACGATAAACACCATTCCTGCTACCCCAGACCCCCAATAGCTGAAGAAATATATGTGTTGTACTGGCACAAAATATATCAGAACATGCTAACTGGTGAGGGACTAACAACACAGACAAAAGAACGGGTACTAAAAATATTTACTACACATATTTACTAGGCGGTCCTGGGGCCTACTGGCAGGCAGCACAGCCAATGAATCAATGATTGATTCAGGCTGTTTGCGCTGCGCATCAGTGCTGTGGATGTTGGATGGCTGTTTTCAGAACGACAAGTGGCTCTGATTGGATGAAAGCTCGCACATGCGTTGTTGGACCAGGGAAAGGTGAGTTTTTATTGGCTCCCTGGGAGTTTTCACACTGCATTTGGGGCTACCCGGGGGTAAAGCCAGCAGTCGGCCCTGGAATCTACTGGATATTGGGCCTGGAAAGTGCAGGACTCCGGTAAAGCACAGGAGAGAGCAGATTGCAGATGTCACATTGGCACACAGCACGTGACTTAAAGCAAGGGGCCCACCATGACACTATTGCCCAGTGGCCCATCTAAACCTGGAGCCAGCACTGTGGATATTAATTTATACCCTATCCTTCTGCATTTTTGCACAAGTATTTGGCAAACGTTCATAATTAAAGAGGAACATTACAGGCCATGGGGAGTTGGTAAAAACTACCCAAACCTGGCTTGCTTGTCCCTCCGGTTTAGAAAATAGTTTAAACCCTCCGCTCCCCTGTTGTCCTCCATAGGGCAGTGCCACCTTGGAATCCCGACATGCACTGCACCGCCCCTCACATCTTGCGCAGGCTGCAATGAAACTCAGCACAGAAGAGTGCGAGATCTGAGGAGCAGTGCCGGACATTTGAGAGGACAGCTAGAGGTAGGGACGGCTAAGCCTGCAGCCTTCACTCTGGGATGGCTAAGTGGGGGAGGGGTGGAAAGGGGCCAGGAATACTGCTGGATGTTGGCGTTTTAGATAACACCAACATTTAAAAGGCAGTGAGGGAGGGGGAGATATGTTTACAGAGGAACATCAGAAACGGTCTGATGTTCCTCTTTAAGGGTATTTCAGTATTATACACATATAAGATATATACAGTATCAGTATTTATTAGATTTATTTAATATTTATACTAAGCAATTAATTATCCTTGCCTGTATGGTTATTTTTACAAGCTTATATATGACTTTGATAGTTACAGATAGTTTTTAATATTTGGCCCCAGCCAGATTTACTTTTGTGTCTTTTAATTATTTTTATATGTTTGTCATTTGATGTTGTGTGTCTTCATAGCATAATAAATTGACTTTAGATTTACTTTTGAACTGTGCACCACCCAGCCACACAATGAGCAATACTCATCTATTTCCCATCAGGTCCATGTCTGACAGGACTCTTTTTTTCTAAACTGGTTCCCTTTCTGTTTCCTCTTGGACAGACAACCTGCAGGAGTTTTGCTCACAGCAGGCGAGGGGCGTTGAAAGCATGGGCATAGTTATAGGGGGCACAGATGTAGCAACCACATTGAAACCCATAGGGTCAGGGGCCCCACCATTGTTGCCCCCCCCCCCCCACCTTTTAATCTGGTTTGTGCTCGCATGGCATCATGGACATAAAGAAAACACCATTTGTATTTGCTGTATCAGGGTTTAAGGGTTTAGTAACCTAGGTTAGGTAAACATTGGCATCCTAGAGGCTGAATGGGACTTGAAAAATCCTGATGACTTGAAAATGTCTGATTTACTCATATCATATTATAACCTATGGTTTCTAGATAATATGATTCTCTTCCTTTGAAACCAAGTTCAGAAAATATTTCAACTGAAACTATTACATGTTTATTGTGACCAACTGTCACATAAAGTCACACGTCTGTGAAAAACTAAACGGACAAGAACCAGTTCAAAGAATTTATAAACAGCCTTACACGGCAGGAGGAGGCAGGAGCAGGCAGGGTTTTTTGCATTGAGAAAGGAAAACTTCCTTTTTAAAAAGATTGCCTCTGAGGCGTGACATTCTCATGAGCAAACACATCTTTTCCTTGTGATTCTTTTCTATCCATTGTAGTAAAACAAAGAGTAAGACTGTGAATTGCCTTCAATCTGCAGCAAAATCAGAAGGATAGACAAGGCAGCCACAAGAGTATAACAGGCAGAATCCTACTTCACTATGAGGCCAATAGCCATTAGTGTAGTTATAACCACACACTTTCTGGTGCTTTTTGTGGTATAGAATGACAGATGAAAGGCTACATTATGTTTGCCTTTACAATATAAGTTGTACTAAGGGTGGTACAGTTTAGATGGGTGCAAAATAGTATAATTTCAATTAATCAGTAACAAAGTTGTAAATGTTGACTGTCTACAGTGGTTTTGAAGGGTCTTTGGGCAAGATTGGTGGTCTTCAGTGCGGCCACGAGGCTCTTGGATGTTACAGACGGGACCCAACATAGTAAATGGTATACTGGCATGCTAAACCATTCTTTGGCCACAGGGTGAGAACTGTTACCCTTGCATAGGTGGGCCACAGAGTTGAAGTGGTATCCTTAGACAGTATGGGGTAAGGGTAAACAAACAGCTGCAGCAGATGTTGTTCAGTATGTTGGAATATGGACTCATTCTTTTATGAATGTTAAAGTGGACCAACACCCTCCCCTGATCCGCCCAGGAATCTATAAGATTCCCGGACCAATCAGCTCCCTGACTGCGGGGCACCCCCTCCCTGATTGGCATGGGAATCTATAAGATTCCCGGACCGATCAGCTCCCTGACTGCGGGGCACCCACTCCCTGATTGCGGGGCACTCCCTGACTGTGGGGTACCCCCCCCAGATCCCCGAAAATCCTCCCTGATCCTCGTTCCAGCGGCGCATGCGCGGGCCGCGGCCGCCTCCCGCGCGTCCCTCTAGCAGGGCGCACACCCGCGCCGGCCGTTTGTGAATGGCCGGCGTGGGCGTGCTCCCGGTAAGAGGGACGCGCGGGAGGCGGCGGGGGCCCGCTCTCAGCTTGTCCGACGCTGCCTCTCCTTGTCCGTCGGCGGCCGCGATTGGACGAGCAAGTCACGTGGGAGCGGGGTCAGGTGAGTTTTCGGGGCTTTATGGGGGGTTTCACACAGCGGGGCACCCACGACCGGGGTGCCTCGCGGAAGTGGACCAATACCCAGGATAGTTAAAATCCTGGGTGTTGGTCCACTTTAAGTAAACTGCACATTGTCAAAAAGTCACTGTACATGGTCATCACTCTTTCACTCATCAATTCTATAACAGGAATACCAAGCAGCATTGAGCACAGAAAACATCCAAACTAATGTACCTGGGGTGGGGGAGCAAAATAGATTGAGCTATTTTTGTGGGGTTTTGTCCGCTTTAACCTCTCATCCCCTCCCACCTCACCTCAGCCCATATCACCTTTTCCCAATTTACCACCTACCCACTTTTTCCCGTCTCACCTCTGCTCTCCTGACCTCAGCCCATCTAAACTCTTTCCACTTCACCTCTGTTCAGCTCACCTCTACCAATCTATATACATATAAGCATAAATAATGTTTTAAGGTTACAGTTTACTTGCAGTAAACTGTTGCATGTTATTGTGGCCCCTTAAAAGGAAACAATGAGGCCTTAGACCAAAAATGTTGAGTACCCCTGGTTTAACCCTTTAAGTGCCAGCCTATCTGGAGATTTTGTCACCCTTTGTTGGCCTTCAACATGAAATGTCTTGTTTGGACCAACACCCTCCCCTGCAGTAAACTGTTGCATGTTATTGTGGCCCCTTAAAAGGAAACAATGAGGCCTTAGACCAAAAATGTTGAGTACCCCTGGTTTAACCCTTTAAGTGCCAGCCTATCTGGAGATTTTGACCCCCTTTGTTGGCCTTCAACATGAAATGTCTTGTTTGTCATTTTTTAAGTGAATTCTCAATATTTTTGGGTGAAATATGTGCAACACAAATAAAAAAAAAACTATTTTTATTACAATTTGTAGTGTTTTTGAAATAAAAAAGTTTGTCAATAAATCTTATTGTGTGTGAAATCCCAATTTCTCCTGGTTACAGCAGTACCAAATATGCATTAGTAGACATCCTTTCCTGCCCAGGAGACTCCCCCAAACTGAGATTTTCAGATAAAATACAACTATGCTATGCGCTATGCACACCTTGCAGTTTTTCAAGAAATACAACCCATTAATTTTGAGGTACCCCCCCAAACTATATATTTTCTGGAAGTACACACCTCAAGCTTTCTAGGCATACCAGGCTTGTTGATGTAGGTGCAGTTTTCTGTAATCCCTCAATGAATTCTTTGGTTGCACAGAGTTTCCCTAAAAAAGAGTAAAAATGCAGAATCAAACTCACATTTTCCTAAAAAAAAAACAATTTGCAAACAAGAAGAAACAAGTTCAATCTGAAAAAGCAAGGTCTCCCGAACAGAACAATACCCAACATGCACAGCTACTGTCAAGGGAAAAGTTGTCAAACACCCCAAAGTAAAGCATTTTACTTGCAAATTTCACCTCTGCAGACAAAGTGCGCACCTTGCACTTTTTCTACCAAACAACCCTTTATATTTGGAATACCCCCCAAAAACCATATATTCCCAGAAAGTGCACATGTTAAGCTTTCTAAGCATATCCAGCTTGTTGTAGTGAGCCCATTGTTTTAGAAGTAATCCCTCAAAGAATTCTTATGTTGCACAGGGTTTCCCTAAATATATTATAAAAAAACAGAATAAAAAAAAATCAAATTTTCTTAAAAAATTGATATGCAAACAAGAAAAAACAAGCTAAATCTGAAAGCGCTAGGTCCCCCGAACAACGAGCATAGGTACTTTTAACCATTTAAATTGCCAGCCTATTTGAAATTTTGTCACACTCTGTTGACAGGTCATTTTTCACCATTTGGCGTTATGTTTAACTGTGATTTTTGCAAGAATTTCCAAGAAATATATATATTATTATTTCCAGAAGAGTGTAGGCTTTAAGATGAATTGTCTTGTTTGTAATCTTTGTACTGTTTTTTTAAATATTTTTGAATAAAAAAACAAAAATAAATAAAAAAATATTATTTAGAAAATTGTCTCCTTTATTTTAAATAAAACATTTATTTTATTAAAGAAAACCATATTGCAAGTGAAAGGAGACCCAGGAGACCCCCCAAACTGAAAAGAGAACTTTATAACATTTACAAATAAACTACTAAACTACTATGCACACAATAAAGGGTTAAACCCCAAAAAATGGGGGATGGACCACATTTTTTCTGTGAATTTTGAGGCTTAAAAATCCACAAAAAATGACGTGGGGTCCCCCTTACCCAGTATAACCAGCCCAGGACCAACTATGCAGGGCTTGTAGGAACAAGGTGCAGGGGCCAGCTTTGGCACCCGCCCTGCTGTCTACAAGCCCGCACAGCCAAATGGCCCAGACCCTTCTGCCCCCCGGGCTTTGGGGAGGCAGGGACACAGAAAAAAAAGTATTTTATCCTTATTATTATTATTTTTTTTTAATACTTACCTCCCATCTACCCCAGAGCACTGTGTTCCATGCTGATCACTTTGGCTTCTGCTCTCCTGCTGTTGCTGGAAGCCTTTTTTTAGCTGCTGGGTGACAGGTAACAAAGGGTTAATTAAAATACTTGGGGTGGGGGACCCCAAATTTTAAAGAATTTTAAGAGTTAAAAATAAAAAAATTGGCGTGAGGTCCCCCCTACCCAGCGTAACAGCCTGGGGACCAGCTATGGGGCTTGTAGAACAGGGCGCAGGGGCCAGCTTTGCCATCCTGCTGACTACAAGCCAGACCCAGAGCCTTATGTACTAGTATAGGGGTCTCATAGATCCCTTACCTGTTCACAAAGGGTTAAATGTAAAAAAGACAGACACAGAGAAAAAAATATTTTATTATTATTTTTTAATACTTACCTCCCATCCACCCCAGAGCACCCACACTGATCAATTTGTCTTCTGCTCTCCTGCTGCTGCTGGAACCCCTTTATACCTGCTGGGTGACAGGTAACATGGGGTTAATTAAAAAAAGTGATTTTTTTTTAATTTTAAGGTTTAAATACCCTTAAAAATCCAGAATAAAAAATATATTGGGTCCCCCCCCCCACCCATTATAAGCAGCCCGGGACCAGCTAAGCAGGGTTGTAGAACAGGGCACAGGGGCCTGCTTTGCTGGCCCCCCACCCTGCCAGCTACAAGCCTGCATAGCCTCCATGGGCCCCGGCCCCCGGGGGTTAATGTCAAGTCACCCGTTAGCCGCAGGTGACTTGCCACCCCCCAGCCTTGTGAACTGGTATAGGGGTCTGCATACCCCCTGTCCTTTGCACTGGTGTAGGGTTCCTTTGGACCCCCCTGTACATTCAGTGCTTTTGCTAAGTTTTTGTATGGTTTTCCCTGTTTGTGGAAGACAACAACTTCTTCCCCTTTTATATCTTGTGCCCCATTTATATCATGAAGAGTAATTATAATACTGAAGTTGTCATTTGTGTAGAATTTGAAGAAACCACCTGTTAAGCTATTTAAAGTGTTCCTGCTTGATTGTTTTGCAAACAGTTTGTACAACAACATATGTACATTTTGCAAATAACCCTAATTTGCAATGTGGTTTAATCATTTTTATTGCCACTGTATCTCCACCACTCTAGTGGTTCCTGTACTAGTCACATTTTTCTTCAACAAGACTATGGACAGAAGTTGAATAAAAGGGTTAAATTATTTATATATAGCCTTCTTGAGATTGTTGGTCTAAAGTAAAGTAAAGTAAAGCAACAGTTGTGCCGTTCCATCAACATGTCTCATATGCTATTCTGGTATATGTAACCATATTAGTAAGTACAAAAGTAAGATATTGAGTATGTACACCTGTTCCAACACACACAACCTATCTACCCTCATCTACACACATAACAATAGTCTCTGGGTAAGCTCCTTATTTTAGGGTATTGCAACCATGGAGAATATCTGCAATAATATTTTTATAGTATACAAGTAATTCTTGTTCTTAAGACAAATATACATCTACACTTCTTCTATATACTTACTGTGGGTTATTGCATGGCAAAACAAACTAAAACAAAAGAACAGCATAAACTTGTAAACATAGATTGAAAAAGCACCCAGGCCACTAGGACGAGACATGTGGTTATTTTTTTAGTACACAGTAGTTAGTTACAGTACAGTATTGGTTGAATTTAAAAAGCAAACCTACACTTTTAAAATGGCACGTTTTAGCCAAGTATGCTTACCTCTTCCAGGAAAGCATTCTCCTCAGTTGAAGTTCCAGGGCCAAGGGATAACATAGCCAGAGACTGCATAAGCAGCACTGGCACTGCCATGATAGGCCAAGGTAAACAAGACAAACACAAACTGAAGCAACTAAGCATTGGGGGCTGTAACTTGCAATTTGTTCGTGTAGAGTGATAAAAAAAATAATTAGAAGTCATTGTCCAGACAGTAAAATAAAAAAGGCTATATTTACCGCCGTTTTCCCCTCAGAAATAATTATGGCACCCCCCCCTCCCCCCCATTCACTGCAATGGATCAGCCGTGTCAAGACCTGGCATGACCACTCCATTGCAGTGAATGGAGTGGACGTGCCATAGGCCCTGTGACAGATGGCAGGGGACAGTCCGTCATCAACACTAGGCCCAGGCCCCTGAAAATGGCAGGCATGCTGTTTCCTGACAAGGCAGATCCAAGACAGGCAGACTCAGCCCCAGAGACTACAGATGAAAGTCTTGTCAGGGTTGGGAACTTTTTGTGGCCTGTTCTTCCTTCTGCTCCTCTAGTTCTCATAGCCTGATCTCTGGGCATCTTCAAAGTGTGTTAATGTAGCAGGGACAGTCCTTCCTCAACAATCATGGTCTACAGCAAGAGAAGACCATTAGCTGGTGTTTATGAGGTGCCCCTATGTTCCTGTGTTGAGGAAATGCCTTCCCATACACACAGTCTTGGGTAGGCAGTGGTCTTCCATTATGTAAATGTGTACAGCCCAGTGTAGCTATGTTTTGAACAGCATGACCTCTATACTGGTGTTCTTTGCTGGAGGACCTTATTCACTCCAATGGATGCAGATATAAATGCTGAAGAAGACTTAGATGTCACTTGTAGATGATCCATAACTCTGAACTGACTCTGACCTACAGCGTGTTCAGTACAGCAGCCACTAAACATAAACCTTGTTGTCCTTCCCCAGGTTTGTTACACCAGACCTGTTTGTCGATTGTCAATCATCAGGAAATGGTGCAACCATTAAACTACTGAACAATGTTTAGATCAGGTAAATTGTATCTGGGCAGGGGTTTAAGGAAAAGTGCCCCCCCAGTATGAACATTAATAATATTAAACACATTTCGGGGTGGTTGGAAAGTCACGTATATTTGAGCAGGGACTGCTCTAGAGGAAAACACATATTCTGCTAAAGCATGTAAATGCACGAGTCGTGTGCAATCAGACAACTTTCATTTGGACATGGTCAGCTTATCATTTGTTATAGCGACCATTATTTAGATCTTCCATGCCAGGAATGTGAGGCAGTATGGGTGGGCGATTGAGATTGATTTCTGTTTCCACATTCCAACTGTAACGCAAGAAAAGATACATTTTATGTCATACAAAATGATACGACCCTAACTCACGAGCGAATTCTTGTTCATTGCTCGATTGGTGTGACTGTTTCTGCAAAACAATTATCGCTTGATTGTGGTTGTTTTATTTTTTGGGGTAAATGGGCCATTATGGGCCATTACTTGGGAAATGGGCCATTCATGAAAAAATCAGGAACCATGGATATCCACAGAAGATCCTTGAGTAGGCTGCCATTTAAGCTGGCACAATGGACTAATCTGAACTGGTTTATACCCAACATAGATAAAAAAATTTGCCTATTAGGTTTATCACAACATATAGCAAACAGGGGGCACAACGCAGCATTTTACATTCTGGCCCCAATATATCCACAAGTTTTTTTACTTTTACTTACTACTTTTTTAATCCCAGTGCAATATCAGTCAGCACCATATTTGGCTGTGCCCATTAAAAAAATACATAGCTAAATATGGTGCTAAATTGCATAGAATAAAATCATGAGAAAAAGCATTATCTCCCAGAAAAACTCTCAAAAATACTGTATCAATCCTTATACTGTATGTTCAAGCTACACATAAAGTGGGAACAGGGCAGCATGTTGTGGGTAGTTGTCTATGTGGACCATGCGCAGTGTGGCCCTTTATGAAGCCCATCACACTGATAATCAATTGGTTTAATATCTAGTCAGAAGACGATACAAGTTGTAAAATGGTGGGTTGGATTTACCGGATTGTGTGCCCTTGACGCATCAGGCAGAACCAGCAAATGGTAAAAAAGAGGTTAGAATCGCACATTTCTTCCATCTAGTGTGTAGATAAAATTTGGACGGAGGGTAAAGTTTTGTCCCCAGTAGCCCATCACTATTTGGATAAACATCAAGGAATATTAGGTGGTACTACCACAACATATATGGATATGGTGCCACTCAACATGGGGTGGGAATTTGAAACAATTTTTTCACAGACTGGAAGCTTTTTGGATTTATACCTTGCAAACTGACACCCAGAGGCATGAATGAGGATTACTTGCTCATGTCCATTATGCACTGGTTGGCATATTTTGTTATTTTCTTGTTAAATTATTCCATTTACGGTATCAGTCTTGGTTGTATTACAGGTTTGGGCTCATCTACATCTAGGTTTTGGTTGTTTGTTATTTATGTGTCATTACTTTTTACTATTATTGGAGATGTGTATTTGACATCTCATGGGGGAATGACCTATACCCAGTAATGTTTCCTGACTATATACTGTAACCGTTTGTTGGCAGAATGTAGATCCTCTAAAAGTCTCCTGGAGTGTGTTTACATGGATATATCTTCTTATCATCCTGCTTTATATTCACTCAATACGCCATATTTATATATGTATTTTGTTCATATGGACGCGTGATGTGTATATGAACAATACGGTCATTTAGATTTAGGATTAGATGTGATGACGGGTTCTTTTTTTTTTTTTTTTTTTAACTTTGGACCATTATATATTTACTGATCAATCTATGGCTCATCCTATACTTTTTAGCTGGCTGGTTGCTATATTGAGCTAAAGAGGACATGAGAGGCATGCCCTGTTTCGCACACTCATACACTCACATGAAGCTCATCTGCTTTTGCTGGTGACTTCAACATGGAACTACATGTGCCCACAGATGCGGTGTAAACATTACCCCCTCACATGGTTTATCCCACCAGCTGAAGCATTTTACTGGGTGTGGCACTTGGAGCCAAAATGTGAGTGATTTAGGGGATATATGAGGACTAGGCATACCCGTCCAACCAGGTATTTTAATTCCTATTATCCGCTTATTAATTTTGCCTATACAGTGGATATATCTCAAAGTGGATGTATCATCAGAATTTACTGAAAAATCCACATTGTTTCTATGCCCACTATTGGACTGCTAGAAACATGTCTGGCACAAGCAGCCGTCTCATGCATCTTGAGATCAAAGAGTCCAGGGACTACTATTGGAAATGTATTCCAGTCATGCCCTGTATGTTTCAGGTAATCTGTCAAGTTATGAATCACAAGACACAAGTCAAGAGAGTGACAGTTTCTCACTATCATAATGACCAGTCAGGTAGCAACACAGGCTTGGAGCCTATTCTGCCTATTCTGAGAGAGGGGGTAGAATTGTTTACAGTTTATAGAAGCTTGGTACTGTATACATTTGCAAAGAGTGAAGTTCTAGAATGTTAGACTTATTTATTGTATGTTCAGCAAAAAAGTCTGCCCCCTATTCACCCATCATATGGTGCTGATGCTGTCCCACACAGGTATGTGTCATTGCTGTGCCTCCTCCTTAGCAGCAGGCAGTGCCCCCTCTCTATATCTTAGCCCAATAAGAGCTTATGAGGGGCCTGTCTTATGGCCAGAACCACTAACAGTGGCCCTGACCCATCTTTAGAAAACAGGATGGCTGGGATAGAGGCGCTCCGATAGCCTTTGTGCCCAGGGCAATTGCCCTGCTCGTCCTCCCCTAGAAACAGAATTGTTTACAACTACATTCTTATAGTATAACATTACAAATTCTTAAATGTAAAAAAAAACAATAGTTGTATACACAATATATTTATAGTTTATAGAAGCTATTAGTTGGCTACATACAGTAGCTTCTAGAGGTTATCGGGAATGGCCTTCCTAGAAACATAGGGGCATATATGATGACTAGGTATACCCGTCCAACCATATTTTTGCACAGCAAAACTTTGTAAAACCTTCATCTTACTTATTGCCATAAGGCACACTCATAATTAGAAAACTGGAAGAGGACAGTGATCAGTGAGTGTTCTATCACTAGCAACCAAAATGTTAAAATCAGAACATACATAATAGATGGACTTGAAGTTCTCCAACAACTGACATCATCAGGGTTCTTAAAAACAACATGTTTATAGCATGCCTATACTAATAACACAACTGCCATATAAATGATAAAATAAGAGCAGATGTTATTAAGGAGCACATTGTTCTTTGCATCAGTAGACATGTCTTCTCATGACCATCTTTAATCACCATCATCATGTTGTACTACGTGTGGTCTGTGGAGATAGGTTAAAAAACGAAGGAAATTAATCTGCCAAAAAAACATCCTGTCTAATTCATGGAAACCTTTTCTTGGATGAGTATCAAAGTTTGTCTAACAGAAGGATTAAGGCTTCCGAATGTCAATAAATACACCTCAAACAATTTAATTTCTTCACAGAATTTAGGTTACCTCTTATTTTGTAACCTGTAGCAAACCATAGACTGGTGTTACCATTGCTTTTTTCAAGTAGACCTATAATCAGCAATAGACTTGAGGTTTCTTTTACCAATTCCATCCCTTAGCTGCAAAATTGCTCCTTCAAAGTAGCCATTCAGGTGTAAGAGATTTTGCATTTGCTTTGAGAGCTAAGACTCTGCAAATCTTTTGTATTACTCCCTTAGAATGAATAGTATGGTTATAATCACACATATATTAGACTAATCAAATTGCTGCAGACTGTATCAGACAAATCTCTATATTACTTATTATTAAATACATGCATTGGTGTTAAGTGATTTCCCATATACAATCAACTTTTATCCATCCCTACTATCTATGCAACAGTAAAGTTTTACCTACTGTACTTACTGGAGGTGTAGACACCACCCTCACTGACCACAGATTGCTTTTCAAAAATACGTACCGTACCTGTTCTTCAAATTGGTAGAAGGTGGTATCTCATATGACCGTGAGGCAGCTTTCTCAGTCACACAGAATGCAAAGCTGGAAAACTTCATGGGAACAAGAGACAGTTGCTGGAGGTGGCATCAGATGACAAACATCCACTGCTGAAAGAGAGATCATACTGTGTGGTCCCACAACTGGAGGCATTTTCTTGGCAATCCCTGGAAATGTCTGCACAAATCACAGTTAAACATAGTGCAAAATGGTGAAAATGGCCTAGCAACAGAGGGTGACAAAATCTTAAGTAGATTGGCAGCTAAAAGTACCTATGCATGCTGGGTATTGTTCTGTTCAGGGAACCTTGCAGTTTCATATTTAGCTTGTTTTTTCTGTATTTATTTTAGAGAAACACTGTGTAACTAGTGAACTCCTCGAGGGTCTGCATCCAAAAATCTGCACCCACAATAACAAACCTGTTATGCCTAGCTTGATGTGTGTACTTTCAGAGAATATATAGTTTAAGGGAGGTATTTTAAATGAAAAAGGTTACTTTTCTTGAAAAACTGCAAGGTGCACATAGTAGTATTTTATTTGAAAATTTTCCAAAAGCACTGTTTCAGTTTGCAGTGTCTCCTGGGTAGGAAAGGTTGTTGAAACATATGCTTTCTATGTTTTCTATGTATTTCACCCAAAAATATTGAGAAAGCTTTGAAAAAATTACAAACAATACATTTCATATTAAAACCCCAATTCTGCAGAAAATGGTGAAAATGGCCTGGCAGCAGAGGATGAGACCATCTCTAGATAGACTGGCAGTTAAAGCATTAATGGAGTTTCCATTCTGTATCATTCCCTATCTAAAGCAACATGATAGGGGATTATTAGAACAAAATGGCCACATTGTTTTAAACAACAGATTATTAATTAAAAGATACATAAATAAAGTCTTATATCAAACTGTGAGCTTAGTTGCTTTAAGGTTTTAAAAATCTTTAATGAGATTAGTATTATTAGTCTGACTTACAGGAACTGCTTCTTACATAGGTATGAGTTAGAGTTAACTATTCTATCTATAGTACATTTCTCTAGTTAGCATTAAAAAAAATGTCCCTTATTCAGAAGCTTTGCAATGAAAATATTAGAAATATTCTCTATCTGTTACTATACTATACTATATCTGTTAGCAGTATAACCACAAAACCAGTTTTCTAACCTTTATTATTGATGGTTTGGTATACTTTATTTTTTGACACATCATTTTACAGGATATAACAATTATTTTTGTAAAAGCAAAGCAATATCCATTGTCTATTCTGGATGAACACCACCAAGGCATTCATTAAACAGCCTAATCTTCATTACTTACAGATGACCTCTGACAAACCCTCAGTAAATTCATTATGCCCAAAACATTTTAGTAGCAATAGGAAAAATCATTTAGGCTACATATTCAGATTATATTAGGCTACATATATGATTATATCATCATAATAGATTATATTAAATAGTTTATAAAGGCAAAAAACAGGATACCCACTGTCACAGCGTGCTTACCTCGTGCCCGTTCCCACGGCGTCCTCGGGCGGCTGGCCGGGAACCTTTCCCGCTCGGCGGGCGCCGGATCGCGTGGTTGTGTCTGCTCATCACGTGCCTCCTCCGGCTTCTCAGAACGTGCTCGCGCATGCGTGACTTATGTCCTCCGCCGGTGCTGCAGTAAGCGCTGCCGCCGGAGGTTAGCTTAGAGGGCAATGAACCCAAGGATTACTGCTGGCAAAACGCCCTAAAGGTTTAAATTGGGCAATCAGCCTATGGCTTCTTAGACACACAACGAGCCATTTTTTTCCCGTTTTGAACACATCAAACATTTTTGAAGTAAAAATATTTCTAAAGTTGCTGTTGACATGCAATTCTCTCCAGATGTCGGTAACCCATCCAATCGCCACATGCAAAGAAATACAACATAGATGTTTATATATTAAATTATGCGTAATGAGAAATGACACAGGAAAAAAAAAACCTACTAAACATGTGTAAAAAGATAGGTGGAAAAAGTAATGGAAACTCATGACACTGTCTGAAATCTATTAGTTATTCGAAAGCAATGCAAATTAATATCAGCTGGTTCAAATGATGGCCTATAAAAAGGTGTCTCATTACCAAGGTGCCATACAATGTCTCATAATGGATAAAACCAGTGAGCTCCCTCTTTGCAACCTTATTGTTGCTAAACTACTGAAGGGCCATAATCTGGAAGTGCAAAGAACATAATTTCATCATAAACCGGCCAAGACCAGGTGCTCCCTGCAAGATTTTAGATCTTAGATTTTAGAGGAGTGAAAATAATTAACAGAAGAGTTGTTCAAGAGCCAAGGGCCATCTGAGGAGAGACCTAGAATCAGCATGCACCCAGTGTATATTACTTGACCGGTCCTAGACCCCATGAGCTTGATGTAGTTGCTACCTCTGCACCAGTCCTTTTCCTAATCTCTCCTGTTTTATTCTTATAGCTCTGGTGCCTTCTCATTTTCTTGATTCACTGATTGTTATCCAGAGCAAATGTCTGTTTTTATATAACCACAGTTAAATAAACAGTGTTAACAGATGGACAGATCTAAAAGCCAAATCCCCTCAAGCTGTACCAAGTTGTGGTGCCAACAGTGAGAACATTATACAATACTTCCTGCCCTCCATGATGTAAACTTCATTTTATCCTGTCCAGATCTTAATGATTATCCTGTACAGAAGAACAGCAATCTTGATGACAGGTTGAGGCAGGATTTATTAATATTTAGTTTTTCTTTAACTCATATACAGTTCTTTCACCCAGGCTATCAATATGACCTTACCTGAACTGCAGGATTAAGCTGCTCCTCCCCCCAAGGGGGAGCCAACTGATACTGGTTAGAAAAGAGTATGTGAAGGTTGAGGAGTGCTGGATACTACCTGAGGGAGGTACACAGCATGGCTCTATACTTTAGGCAGGTCATCATGAATAAGCAAGCAAAGCTATTCATAATATATCCCAATATATGAATTCAGTGGCATAAAGTAGCTAGAAGGCTTGCTTTGATTTGGTCTAGAATGTTATTTCTGTCTCTGACCTATCACACATGATACCCACATACCTCATCACACCTCACCGATGGTCACAATAAAACAATAATGTTTCTACTTGGCTCTGCAGGACGGATACTCTTGCTAAGCAACATGGAGGCATGAGGCCACTAGCTCTGTAAAGAATACCTTTCTTGGTAATTTTGACAGCCATGTAGTCCCTATCAATGACAAGCCTGGGTGAGATCTGCATCCTTTATATAATTATTGCGTGGCTGTAGTCTTGAAGGGTTGACTGAAATCTGAGTGATAACAGAAATTTTTGGGACATAACCAGAACTTATTTTCTCTATAAGGGAGGCAGGGTTGAGTATTCTATATATCCATTAGCCTTTTTAAATGACAGGTAATATGTTGCCTGAAGATCCACTTTAAGTCTTTACTAGGTTAATTAAACACCATTACAAGAAAGTAGCCTGCAAAGAGGAAGCACTGCTAGGTTTCCTGCCTCTGTACATTGTGGGTAATGTTGGTTAAATCCAGGTAGCAGCATGGCTAAGTGTGCATCCCAGATGCTCCAAAACAGGCGTGACCAGGAGAAAATCGGTAAGAAGGCATTTCAGCTTTGAGTGGATGCAGGATCAAATAAATGTAAGTCTAAACAGAATATTTAATCTATATTTAATGCTAAACAGTGCTGTTTGTTATGAGTAAAAGTACTGTAAGTAAAAAGCGTTCACTGCGGCGTTCTTCTCTCCTGTAGATGTAGCGTAATGTTGTGCGCTCTGGTCTCGGGGCATTCTATAGCGCGCATATCATGTCTCGGGGCGATCCATAGCGTTCGTACCTTGTGACGGGGTCAAAGGTCTTGGTTTCGGTTTCGCTTTATGCACTTCCGGTTTTCCTGTGCATAGCTATAGCACCTGCTAGGCGTCCAGCTTGTAGGCTTTCCAGCACCTCATCCTCAGAGGATCCAGAGCCACTGAAGAAGAGGCGGGTGGACCCCCACGTCAATCATTTCAGAATAATCAGTAATTTTTAAACTTTTGCGTTTTTTTTGCTTAGTGCCCCTTTTTTGTTTGCTTGTTTAAATGTTTCTATTTTCTTTTTGGTTTCATCTAAATGTTTTAATAGTTAGTACTGTTATTAAAAGGGATCCCAACCCATGAGACAGATCTTAGTAATATATTACAGGGTTTTTTTTTATTTATATCCCTGGGCATCCCAAATTGTGTTATTGTTATAAGTTATATTTGTGTTTAACTACCTGGGGGATTTCATATAGTGGTACATCCACAATTCCTTTATGGCCTGTTAGATCACCCCAACCCAGATTTTTATTTGTAAATTGTATTTTTGGATTTTAATTTAATGTAATTTCATATGTATTTATCTTTGTAATTTTTTTTTATAATTTTGTTTTATCTTTTTATATTTCCATTCTGTGCATCTAGGACTTTTGTGTTAAGGAGTATGACTATGTGGTAAGGGAGAAGGCCAGCATCGTGGAGGAGGTTAAGGCCACTGTGTCCCAGCGCTTTAAAACAGATTTGACAACAAGTCCATCAGGCAGAGCTGGTCGCACCGGGACAATGAGGGTGTCTATAGGCTCTGTGATGCCTACACTTCTGGTAAGTTCAAGACACATACACAAACACTATTAGAGATGTATACTTTATCCTGCTGTATTTAATTTTTTTTTTTCATCTCCAGAGATAAGCAGTCTCCCCTGGGCAAGCACGGGAGGGTTTTCTCCCCCGCACAAGAGTCTGTGCTCCTGATGACTCAGTGGGGGAGGGGCCCTCTCGAGGAGGAAGGGGATGATGACGTTGAAGCCCCAATGGAGCCTGCTGTTTGGGTGAGGGCAGTGTGGAGCCTCAGCTCCGAGGCCATTTCGGCAGAGTCAAACTTCCGCTGGGGCCACTCTCTAATGGGGAGTCCCAGTGGGTAGGAGGAAAGGGACTCCACCACACTTACTGAGGGTTCAGGGAGTGAGAGGGAGGAGGGTGGCCCCTCGGATTTTGGCTTGGATTTGGAGGAGTGGAGTCACCCCGCCTTCATCTCAGAGCTCTCCCTGGGAAACCAGCAACATCTCATGCCCTGGTGGGTGTCCTTCATTGTTTGGATTGTCTTTTAATTTGCAACATTGTTGTGTGTTAAAGTTTGTTCAATTGTCCTAAATTCTTTTTCAGGGCATCACAGAGCCGCCACCTCCTCCACCCATGTTGGCCTACCTGGGAACCGCATAGTAGAGGTAAGATTTATCTTAATAAAGCTCAGCTCCTATATGCATCCTGTGTTGTGTGACTATATCATTCTTTTTTAATGTGACATACAATTGTGTTGTGAAGTGGCCATGTTGACTCTAGAACAGTAGGGTATCTTCTGGTGTCCAACAAGATCCAACAATTTTTGGCTTCATCATGTGTTTGCCAAAGTAGTTATGTTTTAGCTAACACATGGCCAAGTGTGTTACAATAATTATCCACATTGAACTCTTTCCTACAGCTAAATTGTTGGATTACAAATGATCTAAACCATACTATGTTCTTATGTGTATCTGTTGTGTTTTTATTCTACACATAGATGTTGCCACGCAGACGGACCCAGTGGTCATTCTCCCCACCCCATCTCCTGGAGTCTCCAGCAGCATGGGCCAAGGCCACCGCTGTGATGGTGAGTAACGTGATTTGTGATTATAAGCTTTTAGACATGCATATGTATGTGTTCATGAGCATGTACCCATGTTAATGGCAGTCTAGTGTTGACACTCATACCTGGAGACCCTCTTTTCAGAATAATCAATCAGAATTGGCTCAATGCATGCACGTTTCCTGACCCTGATAATGTAACATGACGCAACCTGATAAAGGCAGCAGTTGGTTAGGTACTTGTTAGGTATGTGCTGCTTTTACATTCCTGCTACATTTTTTTATTCTGCATTCCCTATTGTTTTTATTAAAAATGATATTTGTAGTAAAAGGTCACTCGACATATATTTTGATTAATTTGCCTCAGGTGTTATTGACCACTATATTAACTACATTCTTCCTGTGGTCAAGTAGGCTTTAATTGGTTAGGTTATTTGCTTTTTGGTGTTAGACTAGGGTGGTTATGTTGAATGGCTACACCGATTTACTTTGCCATCACATATTATGAAAGGTTGGCCTGTTGCATAAGTTTCAAAATGTTTGAAGTTACTTTATGGTAAACATCAATCTTTAACAAAGATCATCGGGATATACTGTATTTGTAGAGCTGTGGTACTTAATTGTGTCTTTTCTTTCCCACAGCTTGCGATGAAGAGCATCACAGACTGTGGCAATATGTAAGGGGGAATCCTGCTAAATGATGCTGGACGTTGCCATGTTGGCTTTTTGTTAAAAAGAAAAATATATTTTTCAACATACATTTGTGTTTTTATTTATCATAGTTGTTAGGGCGAGCGCTGCACGCCCATCTAGCAGCACTTCACTTACCTCCATGGCTGCATCCAGCCGTCATCCATTTTGCAGCACTTCCCTCATGGCTGTTTCCAGCTGTCTCCCTTCCCCCCATGCTTCCTTCTTGCATGCTCAGGTGCGCGCACGTCTCCGTCCACTAGAGGGCGAGCGCACTGGATTCCTGAGATTTAAAGGGCCTGTACAGCACTGATTGTGCCTGGTCATCCAATCCTGCATCCACTTCTGCTATTTAAAGAGGCACTTCCTTCCTTCAGTGCCGGATCTTGGTCTCTCCATGCTAGTTGAAAGTCAGACATTCTTGGATTGCTCACCCGTGTACCGACCTCTGCCTGTCCCCGACTCTGAACCTTTGCTGCCTGCCCCGACCTCGGCTACTCACCTTTACCGCGAACCTGTGCTGCCAGCCCCGATCTCTGCCTGTACTTACTATGCCTTTTGCCTGCCACTTGTGTACCCCGCTGAACCTCGGCTGACTGTGGGACTGGGCCGCTGTTGGAGGGTAGCGACCAGGGGGTCACTCGCCGCACAAGACCAACCTGCCTTGCGGTGGGCTCTGGTGAATACCGGTGGCCCCTTAGACTCCGCTCCCCTGACACGGTACCCGCCATCGGTCCCACAGTTAAAGCGGATTCACACCCGAGTCCGCTCCACCCGGTCCTTGACAATAGTATTGTCTGACTCCCCACACACACATTATGGGGTATTTTTGTTTACACCTGGGTTAAAAAAAAAAAATAAAAAGAACAAAGAAAAAACAACAGAAGAAAAAATAAATAAAAAGAACAAAGAAAAAAAAACTGAAAAGGTAAGAAAGAAAAAAAGAAATAACAACATGAAAAAAATAAAGAAAAAAGTACAAAGAAAAATATCCCAAAAAATGAATAAAACAACATAAACATTTGTATATAGTGACATTTAAAAAAATAAAATTACATATTCCTTAAAACTCAGGGGCAATCAAAGCTATTTTTTAATTGTGGGTTGAAAATAACACTGCTGCTGATAGTTTTAAATGCAATGGTGGTGTTAGAGCAGCATTGAAACGCTCAGGCGCTGCAATGAATGAGGAAGAGCGCCTCTACAGCGCCACACACACATCCCATTTATCAAAAGCGAAACTGAAAACTACAGCGTCACGTCAGCGACTGAGGAGCTAGCTCTGTTACAGCGCCTGATACCCACTTACAGCATCTACTAGCGGTAGCTCTAAATGCCGCTATACAGATGCTCATCTGCCGATACCTGGCATTAGTAATGAATCAGCCTCCACGTCACTCTCAGATATTCTTCAGCCAAGTCCAGCCTGTGAGGTGTTCACAACAAGCAGTTAGACAGGGTGTCACTAGGTGTAGCTCCGACCTTTTTTTTCATTAAAGAGACTGTAAACCCAATGAATGGCAATATGTATGTAGCAAGCAGCTCAGCTGATGTGTGTCCCATGTGCCGCTCCTAAATTTATTTATAAGCTCAGGTAGACGCTGTAGCAGTACTTTTATTTCTCCAAGACCATGCAAAAAATGGTCTAAAAATCATTCTGCCCCTTGCTGCTCTCAGTGTAGGCAAGGCAGTAGAAATTAAGGAGAAGAAATCCGTTTTGGCTAGGGTACATAAGCTATTTACATAGATATTTTCAGGTGCTTTGAAGTGGCCTTATACTGTTTTCAAGAGGGATAAAGACGGAGAATATCAGTGTGTGCCTGGACAGGGACTTTAAAGTGCACCTATACTTAGAGGGAAGGATATCTAGTCTAATTTATCCCCAGCCCATTGCCTCAAAATAGCCTGTGATTCTTTTTTTACCTCAGCCTTTGCCCAATATTCATAACACCACAAACTGGATGCAGTCGGCCATATTGTTCCCTGGTTGAGCAGCCCCGCCCCCAGTGATGATGCAATCAGTTAGAGTACACACTGCTCAGCAGTGGGGAGCACTTACACCTAACTGCCATTATGTGACAGTTTGATTGTAACTGAAAAGGAGATAAGTTGATTTGGAAAGGTAAAAAATATAGGACATTTTTATTGCATGCAAGCAGCCTATCCATGAAATAGGGAATGCTGTCCATTCATGTAAAAGCGCATCAAGGGTCCTAAGGAAAGGCTTATAATTAGATTTATAACATAGTCGCAAGCCAGTATGTGGAGAGACCCATGTCAGGCTTAATATAGGGGGGCTAAAGAGACCAAAAAACATTCTATTTAGGTAAAGGAAAAGAGTGACTTTCCTAGAACGGAAAGTATTTGCACAGTACCCAGTCCAAGGACAGATAGTATTACAGATAGCAGAGATGATTTGCATAGCTCCGCCTACTGCAAGGGTAGATGGGTAATGCTATCTGTCATTGGACTGGGTACTGTGCAAATACTTTCCGTTCTAGGAAAGCCACTCTTTTCCTTTACCAAAGTAGAGGGTTTTTTGGTCTCTTTAGCCCCCCTATATTAGGCCTAACATGGGTCTCTCCACATACTGGCTTGCGACTATGGTACTCACCAAGTCTCACCCCCCCCCCCCCCCCCCCCCATACAGCAAGGGGGCATCTGCCCTAGTGCTGATGAGAGCCTAAAGCTTGAAACATGTGTCCACTAGTTGGATGTGTCTGGCTGTATAAAATTTAAAGCTAATCCTTGGAATTGCATCCTTACCGGTTCTAAGGGCCTTGGATGGCACAGAGATGTAAAGAGATGATTTACATAGCTCTGCCTACTGCAAGGGTAGATGGGTAATGCTATCTGTCCTTGGACTGGCTACTGTGCAAATACTTTCTGTTCTAGGAAAGCCACTCCACTTGTGATTAGCTGTTAATTTGATGCCCAGACACCTATTAAAAGGAAAAGGCAGGTTGCACCACCACCCGTTTTTCTGATTTAAGAGTTACATCCCAGGCCTGGATTTATCTCTAAACTAGAGATTTTGCTGAGTTTTGTAAGAATATAAAAAAAATAAAAAGTGTTATTATTTGCAGATGATCTCTTGATGTGCGATACATCTCAAATAACATCACTTTGTGACTCAGACCAATCTCAGATCTCCAAAAAATCAGGATGTCTAAGATATTGAGCTAAAAGCTCTAGCTAAAGCATCCCTCGTGCATTCTCCTTTTGATGTTAAACGTAATCATGACGAAATGTAGCACTTGGAAGTCTCACCAACCCAAGATACAAAGTTATCCCGAAAACCCCATCTACCCAAAATATGTTAGAAAGATGATAATGATACAGTGTAAGATGCCTTGCATATGTCTAATGACAACAATAATATTTTACACTGCCCACTGTGCACGAGTTGCATTAAGTGAATGGCCCTATTGATGTTGTTCCCTGCCTGGCACAGAGGGAAAAAATCAACCTGTTCTCTGTGTATGTTATCACTCAATCACCTATTAATTCTATTTGCTAAAACGAATTGCATTCAATATTAAGGCGTCTATAACTGGACCAAGTAAGAAGATCTGGGTCAGGCTTTGGAATCATCAAAATATTTCCTCTGAGGGAATCTTAGAGTCGACCAACACCCTGCTGGATTGGCCCGGGAATCTATAAGATTCCCAGGCCGATCCATTCCCTCCCCGCGGGGTATCCAAAACCGGGATGCCCCGCTGTGTGAAGCCCCCAGGACGCCCGCTAACCTTACCTTACTCCCGGTCCAACGGCTCATGCGGGGGCCGCGGCCGCATCTCGCGCTTCTCTCTACCAGGGCGCGTGCCACAAATGGCCGGACGTCTTATTGACGCGCATAACACAGCGGCTCCAAGTGCGCTGATTGGACGAGCCATAGGAGCGGGGTGAGGTGAGTTTTATCCTGAAATCTGGAGGGGTTTCACATAGCGATCGGGGGATGCCCCGGGGAAGTGGACCAAAACCCAGGATAGTCAAAATCCTGGGTGTTGGTCCACTTTAAAAAAAAGATACTTTTCCTCAGAATATTATTATATTATATTATATTATATATATATATATATATAATATTATAATATTATATATTATATATATTATATATATATTATAATATTAAACGGGAGAAGCAAAGCCATCAGGTCCTAACCTTTAACCTATCTTAAGTGGAGTTCCATAAAGGCTGATTCACTACTAATGCCAGGTATCGGCAGATGAGCATCTGTATAGTGGCGCTTAGAGCGACCGCTAGTGGACTCTGTAAACATGTATCGGGCACTGTAACATAGCGACTAGGTTGCTGTTGTAATCTGGCCGGCATTTATAATTGTGATGTATGTTGGGCGCTCTAACACCAGTACAGCGCTGCAGCGAGCGAAAGGTAGCGCCCGCTCAGTGCGACCGACTCTCAGTGCTCCACACCATACTTCAAAAAAGGGGACACACACAGCGTCGCTGGTCGCTATGGCATAGAGCGCCAAACGCTGTGAGATTAAAGTCTGTTCTTGAACACATATACACCTGTAACAAACCGAAAACACATGGAATGACATTGTTTTAACACTGGGACAATGACACTTTAGTGCCGGACCTGTAATGACAATTCTGTATAAAAATATAAAAAGTAAAAAAAGTTTCTAAAAGTGTTTGTCTGCAGCCAGGAGAGGTCACATGATGATTTGAGCAAAAAAAAAATGCCAAACACGCTGTTTAAACACAAGCAAGTGAACGGCCATTGAAATGTATGGGAGAGCGACACTGAGCGACAGGTAATACCTGGCTCTCTGGAAGCTAAAGCGCTGGCGCTATACGCTGAGCCGCCTGTAGTAATACATGTGACGCTACATGGCGCTGTTAGAGTTGCTCACCGGATTTGCTTTCATAAATGTGGTTTTGCGTTCAGCGCCTGGAGTTCGCCAGATGCTTCCTGCCGCTAGGAGGCACTACCTGGCGCTATCCCTTCTTAAATAACCCCCATAGACAATTTACAGTGCAAAATCTGATTAAAGAATTCAGAGCTGTCTCTACTGAAAAAGTTGACTGTTCCAAAGTGAGAAAATGTATTAACAATTTTATGTGGGCATCCAGTTGGTGTGGAGGTCACAGACCCTCCATCTTGTACTGGGCTCCTGACACTCATTTCCAGCCTCAAAAAGCAGCTATTTATAGGCACGGAGGGAAAACCCGTCACACTGCCTGTTACTCAGTGACATCAGAGGAAGCCTAGTGTAGGGTGTAGGGTCCATGTCCTCCCGTCCTGGGAGGCTGACGAGCCACACCGGATCATGAGGAACATCGACCATCTTTAGGTCTTCTTTCTAACTTTCTGTCAGCTTTATTACTCTTGGAGAAAATTTCTGCCTGGTTCACCAAATTTGCCTTTCAGCTGATTCAGTGGAACAGTTGAGCATTCTCAACTGCACCAGGATGCGCCACACCTCAGAAATTGAAGTACATGTAAAAGGTATTTACATATAATCAGAGATTTGTAGATGCTTTGAAATTGTTCCCAATGAGGATAAGGCGAGAGGAAGTTAATGTGTTCCTGGACAGAGACTTTAATGACAGACAGCAGAGATCATGTGTCACTCAGTCACCCTCCTTAGTCTGGCTCCTTTCCTTTTCTATTTTTACTCTCTTAATTTTGCTTTTACACATTCCTTCCATCTTCGTCTTATTTCACCTTCTCTATGTGTTTCAGTCTTTTCCACATTCCCTTCTTCACACTTTTCTACTTTTTCCGTCCCTATTCTTTTCAACTAATTTTTTTTCTTAGTTTCCTACAATCCTTTCCTTTCCTTCCTCTCTTATTTCTATGTCCTCTCCCCTCCATATCTTTCCTCTCTTTCTTTTTCCTTCTATTTCCCTTTTCCCATTTTCTCCCCATCTGTCTATTGCGAGTGTGTTATGTGTGTCTGGGAGGGGCACTATCTTGAAATCTTGCACAGGGAGACATTTACCCTAAAGGCCAAGCTCATGTCCCCAGATGTCCTTTCAACTGGATTTTCTCCACAGCTCCCTAACCAATTATTAGTAAAGATGTAACAAATTGGTGAAACATTTGATTTGAGTCATTCACCAAGTGTCCCAAAGAAATTGGATTCATTTCAGTTTGTTCCAGCACTGGGCGATGTTCGTCATGATCCGGTGGGGTTTGCCATCCTCGGATGGGAGGCATGGACCCTACACCGGACTTCCTCTGATGTCACTTTGAGTAACAGGCAGTGTGACTGGTTTTCCCTCCTTACCTTTAAATAGCTGCTTCTTGAGGCTGGGAGTGAGTGGCAGGAGCCCAGTGCAAGAAGCAGGGTCTGTGATCTCCATCCCCTTAAAGACAGCAGACAGTAGCGAGGAACAGTGGTGTGGAACATCACTTGGTGATGGAAGTATTTATGTAAAAAAAATGATTAAAAGGACTTTTTTTTGGGTGTGTTTGTTTTTTTTTTCACTTAACCCCTTGTGATCTGGTAAGGGGTGAGAGTGTATAGTATCTAATATAGTTAGGGTTGTTTTTCGCTTAAGGTTAAATGTGAATAATTAGGTTTCACTTTTACATTTTGGGTTAAAGTCTCAGCCCAGGCAAAAAAAAAAAAAAAAACCTCCCCAGAAGTTCTGCACAACTGATTCACCCAATAGCAGTATTTTGGAATTTACAGACATCGACCTCATCCCACATCCCCGCAGCCAGAGCTGCCGCCCCCTCATGTTGGGATGACTGGTCACATCAGCTCTATTTAAAATAATGAAGGAAATTTAAATGAATGGAGTGGGTGTGGCAGGACCTAAAAGATGGGAAGGGGCAGCCTGGGGCCCACAGGCCGTAGTCATGATAGGGGATAGCGCGGTCTGATTCCCCGATTGAGGTTGGTTTGAAATTCCATAGGGCCGATCAGCTGTGTTGGACTATTAGTGAGTATTTATCCCTTTTTATTTTTGCACAGTCACTAAGACTACAGTTACTTTTTACATTTTTTTAAATCATTTTTTCTAATTATTTTCGAAAACTATATTACCAATCTGTCCCTTTAAACAGTGCAGTATAAAGTAGTAGTATCATTAAAAATTATTTAAAGCTGAATTAAGGTATGAAATAGCCTCAGTCATAGGGTTTGAGAGCATGATAAGTTTAAGCAACATATTAAAACAAATCAGTGATGTTTATCCAGGGATGTTAATCCCGATTAAACTGACTTAGGTCCACTGCACCTACTTTTCATTTGTGGTTTATATTAGTGAATAAAGTTATAGGAAAACCAAAACCCAAGCTACAATTTTTATTTGGTTCCTACGTATACCCAAAATGCCATCCAGCCTCTAAAACGTGATCGAACATGAAGACAATACCATTACAGAGGATTACATCCCGATAGGACCATCAGTAGAAGAGGTCAGAGGTTGGTGGAACATGAGGTATATGTTAGCAATCCAGAAAGCCATAAATGTTCTGGGCTGTTGGGAGAATGCTAAGAGAGATTATATTGTAATAATCCTAAACATTTTTCTTCACCTTGATATATCTCCTCTGTTATAAAGCCATTGCTGACACCCAAGAACATAAAGCCCTGCCTTTGCCACACCAAAAACTGTTGCCAGGCGGAAAAAAAGGTGAGACTCGTGGCTGCCTAATGAAATCATGCATGAACATCATCCCACCTTAAAGTGGTCCAAAACCCAGGATTTTGACTATCCTGGGTTTTGGTCCTTGCCCCCGGGGCACCCCGATCGGTGGTTCCCCCACTGTGTGAAACCCCGCATGTCGGCGAAACAAACTCACCTCTTCCCGGTCCTGCGACACATGCGTGGCCGCTCGTCCAATCAGCACAATCGGATCCACTCACGCCAGCGCTTCTAAGCCTTCTTCTAAGGCGAGCGGCTCCGAGCTTGCTGACGGCAGCATTCTCCGCTACCCTCTAACAGGGAGCGCCCTGCTGTTGGACCAGAAAAGTAGATAAGTGTATGGGCGACCTGGGGGGTTTCACACAGTGGGACATCCCGATTTTGAATGCCCTGGGGGAGGCAATAGATTCCCGTGCCAATAGCAGTGGGTTTTCACACAGCGGGGCATCCTGATTTTGGATGTCCTGGGGGGAGGGAATTGATCTATGGGTGGGTTTTGGTCCACTTTAAAAGCAGTTAAAATGCCTTAGGTTTTCTGAGCCAAGGCACTTTTTTTAATTCAATTTCTGGGTTGTGGCTAAGCTGGGAATGGTTATGGTGTAGCTATGCATCATGAGCATACGCTTTGTTGTCAGAGACAGCTGCGAGGCCACTGTGGCTTGCCATGCTCACTCGTACTGAAAGCCCTAACGGACAGAGTAGCTAGACCATGTCTTATGTGGTCCTGGAGAAAAAAAAATGGAAAGGAGGGCAAGCTTTGGAGCCCTGATATGGCTTTTACTCTGCAGAAAGAGACAAGGCATAAGAGACAGACATCTGGCTACCTGCCTTATTACTGCTGTGGGGTTTACAGTTTCTTTAAGCCACAGGTGTCCTCAAAGGACTGGAAGTGATATTTTATCTGCTCATTGGCGACACAGATAGACATAAAGCAATGACAGATGTTTTAAGTCATAGTGACCCTAAAGCTGAAATAAAAGGTTACAACCAGAGTTCTACTTTCACATAATGTTTTCCTCTCGCTATGCAATACTAATATTGTGGTGGCACAGCACAGGGTCGGCATTCTGGGTCGTTTTTTCAAATGCTCAGGGATTTTTAGACAAAGTGAACAGATTAGCAGTACCCAAACAGGGAGAACAATGATCAAAGTCATTTATTTCAAGGGATTAGATGTCTCCTAAAATGTTGCTCGATGCAAACTAAATCTGAAGTGTCAGGAGTCTGACTTTTTTTGACAATGGCAACAGAACAGAAGTAAGCAAATTAATATGCTTTATTGTCTCAGTACTTCATATTATATAAAGAGACACTTGGTCTTCAGAAAGGCGATCATTGAGATTTTAGGTTTTAGTAATAACACAGCAAATAACAGAATAACTTTTCCCAGTCTGATATTTCCAACTGAAACAAAAGCACAGCAACTGGTTTAGCCAACAAATGCTTAGTTGAGTAGTATGGGCACATTTGCTGTGCTATGTTTTATGGGAAAAAGAGCAGACACAAAGGAAAACACACTAGACACACCAAGCTCTGGTCCTGGTGAACACTACTTACTGTAAAACGTCTCGATGTATTGACAAATCAATTCAAGAAATTACAGTACCTCTCATGTCTGAGTGTCAGTTTGTGGTACCACCCACAAAAAATAGCACCACCAGAATAACGACCTTTTTTGCTTACTTATATTAAAAATATATACAAGACCATTATTATCTACAAATTTACAACTGTACATAATTCATCAAGAATTTCACATTAAATGCATTTATGTACCTAGATGTTAGCTCACTGTTCAGTAATCTTCACCATTCAGAGCATCAATGTGTCTATATTGGAGATGCTGTAGGCCCCTCTTATTCAAAACCTTTTCATAGGAGGGATTAAAGGGGACAATACCCCCAATCAAAAACACCAGCAATTGGGCTTCTTACTTCCTAGCCATTTACAGACTTGTAAAGAAGAGAGGATGCTACACAATGGTATAGACCTGTCACTACATTTTTGTTATGTGTTGCTGCTATGAATTTTAATTTTCAAATTAAATGGAAAAATGACGCACTTAACTTCTGATACATGTTTTGAGTTACATTGTGAAAAAAATGGTTGTATGAGATTTACAAACCGTTATATTTGTGTTTTCACTTTTACACTTTTTGTGGGACATGGGTTGTATGTTGGGTAACCTGCTAACAATTGAAAGAAATTAGAGGAGAGTTCCAAGGGTTACCATCATATTCCTGTTTAGAAGGCAGGAGATTTTGCAATATACTTTTGACATATGGAGACTGTGAAGTTTCTTTAAGTTGATTATACCACGGACAGCACCTTGATGAACACAAATGCTGTAAGTAGGGCAAAAGTGGGCTAAGGAGTTTCTGAGGGGACTGGCAAATTAAGGTATGTAGGTATGGTCCTTGATGTCCAACGAAGCTGGGAAGACGGAACTCCAGAATTTCAGATGTGAACATACCTATTCTGGCTATAAAATAGTGTGTACTAAGAGTCAAAAGAAAGAAGACCCTGGACATCATTCTGACTGTGTCCATAGAGACCTTGAAGTGGCAAAAACTCTTTTCTGGTCCCCCCCGCCCACCATCCCTGCCCAAAAGTTCAGGATTTAGCTAAAGCAGAGGGTCTATAAATATAAAAAAAACCTTTAGGCAGCACCAAAAAAGGATAGATGAGCTAAAGCTTTGAATATACACTGAACCTGCAGAAACATTTTAAAGGGGCAGTCCAAGCAAAGGTAATAAGGCAGTTCTCCAATTGCCTGTCTCATGTACCATGTACCTTGTCTCCATTATTCATTGTAGACGCTTTAGCAGGGCTACAAAGTTTCCCCTCCTTTCCATTACTCCTCGTCCATCCTCCAAATGTGGTCACACAGCCACACATCTCCCTCACAGCTGTGAGCAAGCCTGGCAAGTTTGACCACTGTGGTTTACCAGGCAAACTTTGGGGCCTGCAGGAAATGCAGGGGAGAAACAGGTTTCAGGTGAGTTTTCTTGCTGCCTTATTACTGCCTTTTTACCTTCCTTTATAATTCTGCGTTTATTCCACAACCAAACTGAAATAGCCATTACAATGAACAGACTAGCACAGCACTGGACTTTACAAATGGCTTTACCAGCTCTGAAAGACTTGTAGCAGGTAATAATATTGTTTTTCTATTACGTGCTGGAGAAAAATAGGTTTTATTACATCATCAATCTAGGCCGCCTGTTTTTTTTGGCACCACACTCTGTCCAACAAGACATTAAGAAATCATTTTCATAAGTAGTTCCTACTTGGCAGATTAATTCCTCCAACTTTATCAGCTCAAAGCACGCAAGAGATTTCTCCTTAATGCTTTTCTATAATGCTTGGAAATTATTTAACCTCTTGTGACTTTGTGAATTAGCATATACCACTAATGAGTCAGGTGTATGTTGCTGTATTACAATGGCAATCTTCTTGCTTGACGTGCCATGGTGCTCTGTCCTTCTCACGCAATCATGTATGTTTATCAAGGAAATATTCTCTTGGCTTGAATTCACTTGCGTGAGTGCTAGTTAATGACAGTCTTTACCACATGTAAATTTCAGATGGACTAAATCCAGAGTCTGCGTGTTAGATAAGATTTTTATGGTTGGTTTTGGCTTGCATTAAATAGAACATGGGATGGGTAGCCTATTAGTTTGTATTGTATAACGCTTGGCAGAATACACAAATCTCATCAAACATGCAATAAAGTATTCCAGTCTGGTGTTCGATTGTTAGATACTAAGCAGCAGTGCTTGAAATGGGGTAATAAGGAAAGGACTGGGCCCCAGGCCTGTGCCCCTACCAGAACCTTTAAAATGCAAGGATAAACAGTCAAAAATGTTGACTGTTTGTTGTCTGCTAAGTTGGGACTCACTAAGAGCTACTTACCAAAGTGTGGTGGCTGGCGTTGGGCCTTAAATCTAACCCCAATATAAATAAAATATATACATATAAAGCTGAGCCAGCAGATATGGCCCATTGCTGATGGTTCCATGGGGAAAGAGAGACCTCTGCAATCCCCTGGGTCTCTCCCTGACCTGATGGGTTGTAATGTCCCCCACTTTACACCAGCAACTAATCTGATTTTATTCAGGTCCAACTCAAGCTCTCTGTCTAAGGCAGTACACCCCATGTCATCATGACATGAACAAGTTCCACAGGGACACATTCATATACTGATATTCTGGGGACAATTCTAAATATGAATAATTAACCACAACCCTCTATACACAGTCCCTCCGAATTGTCACACTATTTGTCTACTAACTTACTTGATCCCCTCCAGTATGATTTCTGCTCTAATCCCTCCACTGAAACCGCTCTCACTAATTACCTACAGAGTTGCTTCTATTAACAAAACAGGACCGATTATTTTCCTACCTTCTAAATTCCCCTCATCTCCTTAATTTTGCCTATCCATGGTTTTGTTCAGAATTGTGATGCCCCACTGTGTGACACCCCCGAGAATAGCCAGAAAAACTCACCTTTTCCAGGTCACATGGCGCATGTGCAGGCTCTCGTCCAATGAGAGCCATTTGCGGTGACTGTAATTTTGCAAATGGCTCTGACAGACTTCAACGGAGAAAGCAAGCCAGCTATTCAGATGGGGCAGGAGTGCGCGTGCTGCTGGGAATCGGCAGCACACGCACTCCTACCCCTTCTGAATAGCTGGGCCGGAAGTGCATGCACAGCTTGAGGATGCAGGGGACACATCTGTTCCCCACTGTAAACAATCAGAGCAGTTTGCCCAATTAGGAGCGGTAAACAACTCAGATCAGACTAAAGCCCATCATGCACTGTTGAATCAGTGAAAGCTAAGCCGATACCGGTGATCTGGGGGGGTTCACAAAGTGGCAGGATGCCAGAGGAAATCGTATGCGTTTTGTTCTGCTTTAAAACTACAATTTATATAGACTATTTTACGATAATTGCAACTCCTCAGACTCAATGCATTGTAATGCAATGCATTATATGTTTTCTTAACGTCACGATCACTGACTACGAGGCTCTTATCTCGCTTATACTCACAATCTCGGGGGAGATGCCCTGTTTCTGTGCGGATTGGGAGAGAGACCTGGATCGACATCACATCGGAACAATGGAGATACATTTTCATTGTAGCGCACATGGCTTCCATTTCCTCCAAGGCGCAGGAATTGAACTACAAGTTTCTTACGAGATGGTACTACACCCCGGAGAGGCTACACAATTTCTTTCCTTCGCATTCCGCTACATGTTGTAGATGTCAGGGAGCTGTTGGAAGTTTCTTCCATATACTTTGGCAGTGCTCCAAGATTGCACCCTTCTGGGACTCAGAGATTCTGGGGGAGCAGGTCGTACTGGACTCATGCCTCCTTTTGCATCTTGCAGATATGCCTCTTAAAGTCTATAAAAAAAACACTTCTAAGACATTTATTTAATGCAGCCAATGCGACCATACCAAGTCTGAGGCAGCTCGCTTGAAAGTGGACTGGTTGAAGTAAGAGCTTACAGCCTCCATACATGAGAGCACACACACCATGGTACCTTTCCAAGGGCACCGATAGGTATATGCAGATCATCTCCATTTAACCCCCTAGAGGCACTCTAAAAGCAGATGTTCCCTCTGAGTAGTCTGGCCCAGGTGAATCATAGCCGTGTATGACTGAGCATAATACAGACCCATAGCACGCATTGGCTAGTATCCCCTGGTTAGCCCTCCCACCCCCTCTTAAGGTACTTTCCCTCTTGTTTTTGGGCCCTAGTGATGGGCCATCCTCTTGGCATTACAGAAGTGCTGGGTACATCCTACATCGGCTAGGGAGTAGGGGGCGTCCTCCAGGCGACGGCTCTATGCAGTTGTTAGTATTCCAGAATTAGTAGACGGACGACGGCGGGATTTTTGGCACTACTCCGCTGCTGTTGAACAGACAGTGCCTGGATAGACGGACCCAAGAGATCTGTGAGGTGTTACGATAATTGTAGAAGAGGCTTTAGATTACTATGCATTTTCCATGGCCATGCAGCTTTGTACCCACGACTTGGCTCTGTATGTTTGCTACGCTGTATTTTCTATTTTGTTTGTTTTGTCCGATAAAAGGAAAAAGAAATAAAAAAATGTCCTACCTATATCTACTGCATTTTATTAGCCTTTAAACATCCAAGATGGTGGCACATGGAATCTCAGGCTGTCTGCAAACAGGAAGTGCCTTCTGACTTTACTGCTCTGCATTCTGGGATTGTTGCCCTTTTCCCGTCTGTGCAAAGCACAGCTATAATCCGCCCCCTGTACTTTTGCCCCCTCCTGATTTCCTCAGTATGTGATGCTTCTGAGGCAAGATGGCGGCGCCCGAACCCTAGAGTCCTGAAGACAGTTGAAGCTCAGTGGTGGGAAGAATAAAAAGTAAATGACTAAAAAGGTTTGCGCTTTTCATTAAATGATGCTGAAGGTCTAGTTTAATAACTTGAAACAGAATAGGAACATGATCATTCAAATGTATGGCTAGAATTATTTTGCCCATGTTAACCATCATACAACCGTACCACACGCAAAGACATTCTGCTAGTGTTAGCAGCCTTGGGGTGTCTGGTTGGTTAGAGAAGGTGCTCTCCCGCCACCATCTGGCAGCTTGGGCCACATAAAAAGGCTTGGAGGGCTGCACCCGGGCTTTGAGTTTGACACAAGTGCTCTAAAGTATTTTCGGATAAAAAGGAAAAAAAACAATTGTGAGCAATAGTGACACCTAATGCATAGTTAGCAAACTGCAAAACATGTGTGCTACACTGACCAACATTATTCACTTTGTTCGCAAATATTTTATATTTATATTTTATATTTTATTTTTGCGATGTTTTATTTATGTTTTAATTTTTTTAACAATACCCAATTCAAGGTCTCCTTTGAATTTAATAAAGTGGTACAATAGAAAATCCAATCCAGTCTCCACAATTATTGCTGACTCCAGGGATGCACCCCATTGGCACAGTTTAATAGCTGTTCAATTTCATAATGTCGTTGCCATCAATGTCGAAGACTGACCAAAGCCTCATGGACAGAGGGGGAGCTGGAGAAAAACTGGGGACTGCCAGATATTGATCACTTAACCAGTTTTTTTGGCACAGGTTTCATTGGGTACAACATTAAATCATTGCGGATGTGTAACCTTACACCAAGAGCCCATTTTACACAGTTGTCATTTTTTAATGCTTTACTATTTTACTATTATTCTAGTATGTCACACACCCCGCTTCAAGACATTCATTACATGTGGGCATACTGACCTGTAGATGGCGATCTTGCAGAGATGTCCATAAAAAAAGGTAAGACCCTCCCGGCCCATAAATGCCTGGGACCTCCCATTCATTCCCCAGTCTTTCATCTCTGCAGAGGCGAGCAAGTCAGAAGACGATGTCTCCTCCTTGCAGGTAGCCGGGATGATTCCCGGCCTTCTATTCTTCTATTTCAGCCCGGATCCCCTTATTTAAATTACTTGCCTCCCAGCCTAGGCTGCTGGTCCGGGCAAAGGTAGTTGGCTAGGAGCCGTGAGACCCCATAACAAGGGGTAGGCGGCTATCCGGGTTGGTGATCCCGGTTTGGGATGCCCGGTCCCTTGGCCCTACCCTGGCATTGATTCCCCCTCTCCCGGATACCCTTAGAGGGGGGGGGGGGCCGGGTCCCTTATGGATTCATCCCATTTATTGTGTATGTATGGTGCTTTACCTGTGTGTGTGTTTTACTGTTAGACTGGCGCTGGCTGTGCGGCAATGGCGGCTGTGAGCGCCCATGAGGGCTTCTACTCCTCACGGTGGGGGGGGGGGCGGGCGGCCCGTCCCCGTGATGCGTGCGCCGTTTTCTGGTCCCGGCTTCTGGCCGGGAGAGACGCGCGTCTTCCACTTCCCCTCCTGCCTGGCGTGCGGTACTTAGGTGAAGGTCGGGTGAGTGGCCTGTGGCCCATCAGATGCATCTGTTATTAACTCTTTATGCATTGCTAGCATGGTCTGAGCGTGTGTTTTTGTTTGTGTGTTCCAGGTGGACCATTGATCCTATTAAAGGGGGGGTTGTCCCACCGGGTTGGGACAGGAAATATCCCTTTCCGGCGGACGCGGTGAAGCACTGGTCGCCCCCCCCCCCCCCCCCCCCGAGGTGGATGCTCCTGTTTTGGGGTTGTCCAGCTCCTCAGTCCTCCATTCTCCGGAGTGCACTACTCTCAAGGATGATGAGGATAAACGCATTGACCAGATGGCTTGTCATGGTTTTGCCAGTGTTGGATCGGCCTTGCGGCCGGTTTGTGCTTCTGCGCTTTTATTGGTAGCTGCCAGGTCGGTTGTTAGAGGACTGTTGACCTCTTCCAGGCTTGACCCGGCCAGTGAGGAGTTTGCCGACCTTAAGCGCCGAGTTATTTTTGTCTTTTGTGCTGTCCGCCTTGGACGACACATTGGTGATGTGTAGCAGAGCCTTGCTTGTGGCTATCCGGCAGTTGGTTTGGTTACGCCAGGGGGCGGCTGATTGTGCGTCCAAAAAGTCGCTTACGGCCCTTCCCTTTGTGGGGTTGCGGCTCTTTGGAGAGAGGTTGGATTCGGTGGCAAAGGGAGGTAAGTTAAGGTAAGCAGTCCTTTCGTGGGGCTAGAGTCGGCAGGGGTTCGGCTTTCCCCTCGTCCAGAGGTGATTCCTGGACTAGGGGCAGGGGTCGGGCCCGTCCAGGACACAGTTGGGGCTCCAAGCCTAGAGCCGCTGCCAAGCCGGCTCAGCAATGAGGGGGCGCCCTCACCCTTGCGGGTGGGGGGACGGCTGCAATTCTTCTCCCAGGTCTGGGTCCAAGAGCTCTCGGACAGGTGGACTCAGGAAGTGGTGTCTTCCGGTTACAAGCTGGAGTTCGAGTTCCAGTCCCCGTCAGATCCTCTGGCCGCACAGGGGCTTCGGGCGGCAGTAGCAAGTCTCTTGGACATGGCTGTCATCTTTCCGGTGCCCCTCTCAGACCAGGGCCTGGGCTTCTATTCCAATTTGTTCACGGTGCCCAAGAAGGACGGATTAGTTCGTCCCATTCTGGATCTGAAGTTGCTCAACAGGTTCGTCCGTCCCCGGAAGTTCCGTATGGAAACTCTGCGCTCAGCCATCCACTCACTTCATGACGTCCATAGACATCAAGGATGCTTACCTGCATATTCCAATATTTCCGGCACAGCAGAGATTCCTCAGGTTTGTCGTGGACAATCGACAGTTTCAGTTTGTGGTTCTTCCGTTTGGCCTTACCTCAGCTCCAAGGGTTTTTACCAAGGTGTTGGCAGGAGTGATGGCCATCCTCAGAGCCAGGGGTATCCGCATCGTGCTCTATCTGGACGATCTTCTCATCATGGCGTCTTCCCTCAGTCAGGCGCAGCTGGATACCAGGACTGTGGTGTCCACTCTGGAGAGTTTCGGTTGGGTGATCAACTATCCCAAGTCCTGTCTCACTCCCTCCAGGGTGGTGGAGTTCCTGGGAATGTCTCTGGATACTTCTCAGGCCAGGGTGTTTCTCCCCCGAGCCAAGGTTCTTCTGATTCAGGAATTGACTCAGCGTCTCCTATCCATCCCCCGCCCATCCATCCGTCTAGGGATGCGACTGGTGGGATTGATGGTTGCATCGTTCAAGGCGATTCCCTTTGCCCAGTTTCAAACGAGGACGCTCCAGCTCCATCTCTTGGCGGCCTGGGACGGGTCCCCGCTGTCATTGGTCAGTCCTTCTGATGTCCCCCCGGGTGCTGCGTTCCCTTCGGTGGTGGCTGAAACCGAGCAATCTGACGAGGGGCAGGTCCTTTGTGACCCCTCGTTGGGAGATGGTCACCACGGATGCCAGCCTGTCCGGTTGGGGGGGGGGGGGGATTTTGGAAGGATCTTCAGTTTCAGGGACTGTGGGGGCCTCAGGAGGCTCATGATCCCATCAATGTTCTGGAGCCGAGAGCCATCAGGTTGGTTCTGGCTCACTTGACTCATCAGTTACGGGGACTACCGGTTCAAGTTCGGTCGGACAATCGGACAGCGGTCGCCTACATCAATCACCAGGGAGGGACTCGCAGCACGCGTGCCCTCAGGGAAGTGGATTGGGCAGAGGGCAATGTCCCATGCATCTCGGCAGTGTACATTCCGGGAGTGGAGAACACGGAGGCAGACTCCCTGAGCAGGGGGTCATCTCGCCGGTCGCTCAGCCCCAAGGTGTTTCGGTCGCTTTGCCACCGGTGGGGGACTCCGGAGGTGGACCTCTTTGCCTCTCATCACAATCACAAGCTTCCGGCATTTGTGTCTCTCTCGCGGGATCCGCTGGCTCTGGCAGCGGATGCCATGTCTCTGAACTGGAGGGATCTGGAGTTTCTGTATCTGTTCCCTCCGTTTCCCATGGTGGGCAAAGTGGTGCGCAAGCTGGCCCTAGAGGGCGCATCAGCAATCCTGGTGGCTCCAAGGTGGCCAAGACAGGTTTGGTTCGCAGACGTGGTAAGGTTGGCAGAGGGTCAGTTAGTTCTGCCCCTTCTGCTGGATCTACTCACTCAGGGTCCACTGTTCTACCCCAATTTACCAACGCTGGCTTTGATGGCATGGTTGCTGAAACCTCCATCTTGAGGGAGGAAGGTCTTTCTGATGCTGTCATTCAGACTCTGGTTAGGGCTAGAAAGAAGTCTTCCTCTGCCATCTATTATAGGATTTGGAGGTCTTATATTGATTGGTGTGAGGTCAGGGCCTTGCCTTGCAGGGCGTTTTCTATTCCGAGGGTCTTGGAATTTCTGCAACATGGTCTGGACCAAGGTTTGCAGCTTAGTACGCTGAAAGGGCAGGTTTCTGCCCTGGCGGTTTTCTTTCAAAAGTCTTTTGCTCTTCATCCTCTGGTTAAGACTTTGTTCCAGTGGGTTACGCATGTGCGGCCTCCTAGGAAGCCTTTGCTTCCAGTTTGGGATTTGAACTTGGTTCTTTCTGCCTTGCAGGGTCCTCCTTTTGAGACCTTTGCAGGATATTGCGCTTACTCAGAAGGTTGTTTTTCTGGTGGCCATCACTTCTGTTCGGCGTGTTTCGGAGTCCCTTACTTTGAGAGGCATCAGGACAAGATTGTTTTCCGCTTCAAGCCAGATTTCCTTCCTAAGGTGGTCTCTGCTTTTCATCTTAATCAGGATATTGTTCTACCCTCCTTGTGTCCTAAGCCTAGCAATGACAAGGAGAGGGTTTTGCATTCTTTGGATGTGGTTCGCTGTGTGAAGTACTATTTGTTGGCTACTTCCCCTTTTCGTAGGACTGACGCCCTTTTTGTGGTGCCCTCGGGGCCTAGGAAAGGTTTGGCTCCCGCCAAGTCTTCCATTAGTAAATTGATTCGCCAGGCCATTGTTGGGGCCGATTCTGCTAAGGGGAAGATTCCCCCTTTTCGTGTTACTGTTCATTCTACTTGTGCTGTTGGGGCGTCCTGGGCCTTCCAGCACCAGGCTTCTGTTGAGCAGGTTTGTAAGGCTGCTACTTGGTCTTCGGTTCACACTTTTTCCAAGTTTTACAAAGTTGATGTGCGGGCCTCAGCGGATGCCGTTTTTGGCCGCAAAGTTCTGCAAGCTGCAGTGGTTTAAGTTTGTGCCTTGTTTTTTTTGGATCCCCGCCCTTTATGGACACTGCTATTGGATGTCCCACATGTAATGAATGTCTTGAAGCGGGGTGTGTGACATTCTTAGAATAATACCATTTTGTGAATACTCACCCGTAAAATGGGTATTATAAGTATGTCACACACCCCGCTTCACCCTGCCCTTTTGTATTCTGGATCCTTTATATGGTGAACCTTTGTTAGTTTTAATTGGCTTTCCTGGTCCCTTGATCTTACTGCTATCTTTATAATGGGGAATGAGTGGGAGGTCCCAGGTATTTATGGGCCCGGAGGGTCTTACCTTTTTTTATTGACATCTCTGCAAGATCGCCATCTACAGGTCAGTATGCCCACATGTAATGAATGAATCCAGCTGGATGCCTCGCTGCGTGAAATCCCCAGGCTAACAAGCTATTCAGGCCGCATGGGTTTCCATACACTTTAAAGTGGACCAAAACCCAGGATTTTTGACTATCCTGGGTTTTGGTCCTTGCCCCTGGGGCACCCCAATTCGCGTTGTCCTGCAAACCCCCACAGGTTGCCCGATCTGACTTACCCTTCCACAGTCTTACGTGCATGTGCGGCCTCCCGTCCAATCAGCATGCTCACTGACGCAATCTTGGCTTGGCTCCTCTAAGGACACTCGACTGGTAAACTTAAGCAGGGAGCAAGTCTGCGCCGGCCATTCACAAGTATCTAGCACCAGCACGTGCCCTGCTAAAATGATAGCGGGGATGTGGCACCACACACGTATGCTCTGTTAGACCAGTAGAGAAGGTGAGTATAGCAGGCGACCTGGGGGGGGTTTCATGCAGCGGGGATGCCCACATGGTTTCCATACACTTTAAAGTGGACCAAAACCCAGGATTTTCAACTATCCTAGGGATTCAAGCGGCCCTGCATTACATCCTGTTCATGGGTGGGTGTTGCAACAGAGAAGTTCTAGGTTAGATGCAGCATATTTCCAGTGAGGTTGTGATTGGGGGTGGGGAATGGGGGTGTTCTTAAGAAAAGGACTCCCATGCTGCTGCTTCCCCAGTTAGTTCAATGACTGGAAAAGGAAGCACATGCTGAAGCTGGAAAATTAGAATCCTTTCAGATCAGTGTTGCCAGTATAAAGGACGTGGCCATGTGACCGCGCTGGCCAATCTTGTGGCCAAATTCCACCGGGACACCCACCCACCAGACCAACGTTCATCTTTTGTTTGATTTGATGCAGGCTGAATGGCTTTAAAAAAAGTTTATTTATATTTGGAAAATAGTACTTGGTATAGTTTAATAATATTATAGTATGTAAGAACAGAATTTGTAGTAGTAAAATTCAAAATATAATACATCACTTTAGAGGAGTTAACGTAGCTTCGTAGCTCCAATAACAAAGCAGATGGAAACCCATTACCCTCCGCCACCCCCCCCCTCCCCCCCACAAGCAGCTCGGGCAGTGCTGCCAGCTCGGTGGCACGTTTTAGATCGCAGATTGGCTGCTTTCAAGGTGCCGGGGGAGGAGCTGCATGAGGCTGGACGTCATGTACCCGCAGGCTGGCTGCATCCTCTGCTTTCATGCTGGGCACACCAGCTCAGGGTGCACACAGCTACAGTGGAGCAGGGAATGCGGCAGTCCGTGAATACAGTGTTGCTGGATCGGTTGGTAAAGGTGACTATACCAGCGACCTTGAGGGTTTCACGCAGCAAGGCATTCCTCTATAGGATGCCCCAGCGGTAGGCTAGTGGCTGGTTCTGGAATCTTTTAGATTCCAGGGCTGGTCGCATGAGTTTCCATTCGCTTTGATTAAGGCCCTGCTTTACAGCCTGCACTTGGGTGTAGCAACAGAGCAGTTCTAGGTTAGATGCAGCATATTTCTAGTGAGGTAGTGATTTTTTTTTTTATTAAACAAACAATACTATAGAGCATGCAAAAAAAAAATGTGGGATGTTCTCGACCATAGGGCGAGGTCTTTCAACACCTTTTCGTTTGGTCTTTGACATGAAAAAGAAAGGGCCTCCCATGCTGCTGGTTCACAAGTTAGTTCACTGACCGGAAGAAGAAACACATGCTGAGGCTGGAAAAGCCAAATCTTTTAAGATCAGTGTTGCCAGTATAAAGGGCGTGGCAGCAGAGTATAAAGGTGGAGCTGCTGAATTTGATCAGACCTCTGGGTGGAGCTAAGGCTAATATGTATAAATATACATACTACATTTTTTCCTGCTTTGAAAAAAGTTTTTCTTTTACTTAGCCCTAAGCATGGCACGAAATGTAAGACAATTATAGTAAAAAATCTTGTTATAATTAAAGTGCATCAAAAGGGAGGACAAATTAAGGTTAATATGATTCAGCCCTGTCACAGCAGTTAGCATAAGTTGCTGATTATAATAGCCACACTTTTACATGCAAATCATGTATTGTGGCCAGTTCATGGCTGTGAAATAGGGACCCATATCACACGCATCAGATTTAAGATTTAAAGCCTAATCTAGGCAACAATACATCATGTCAGTGGCTAGTTAAAACATACAAAAAATATTAAATATCAAACCATTTAAAAGTTTCAGTCCAAGGCTGATATCAAAACTAGGACTTTTCAATGTCAGTACAAAATGATTGCCAGTAATGGAAGTATATATATATATATATATATATATATATATATATATATATATATATATAAAACAGTTCATGCACGATTTTTTGTACAGCTCATAAATCGCAGCTTATGTGTGACTTTTTCACCGCAAGATAAATATGGTTATTCGTCAGGGTCATAGCTGAGAATAGGACCAAGCCATTTCTCCATCTCTTGCAGGGGCATATCCTTTCGATGTGAATAATCTGCAACCTGGAACAGATGAAAGAAAATGAAATTAGATGGCTCATTTGCTCTCTAAAAAATTAAAGTAAAATTGTGGTTTTCAACTTTAGGGCTGGAAAGTAGACACTAGGAAAGTGTAATTGTTGAGCCACTTTCGTGATCCAGGATATGCCGTAAAATTAGATATTAGTACACAAGATGAAAGCTTTTTCCTGAAGTCAAGATGAGTTGGGACTCTCAGATAAAACACTGGAAATAAAGCTCCTCCTATTCTTAATATACGTTCACCTAACAAAGAAAGCTCAGTACATGGCAAACAAAATCACCCAGAGATTAGATATTTGGAGACAAATCTACACATTATTAATGCCCACCTCCAAGCTAAGTAAATTAAAAACGGTTAGCATGGTGGAGGTGGAAAAGAATTTGTACATGGAATTGTAAAAACAGGTTTCCTTACAGGTGTTCAGATAAATCTGATAGATGTGGTTAAAAGGAGAAAAGGTAAAAGGAGAAAAACATAAATCACAAAACGGACTACCAAAAATGGGTAAAACAAAAGTAAGGAAGAACTTGGTGGCCTAATTTCTCATGCATCCTGACTGTATATGGATCAATGACGCAAAACCAGAGAATGGCCTACAGCTACACAAAATAGATGAGCAGAATCGCCTCCTTCAGAGGGCATTGGCCCTGGATGGTCCGCATACATGGAGAAATACTGGCTACCTTAGTATTACCCACCTGAAATTCTATTAATTGGTCAAAGCCATTGACACTGGCTTTAGGGTTTCCTAAAATGATAGGAAAGACCCAGTCTGACTTCAAAGAGTCTATCCTGAAATTTCGAGTGAGGATGCACACGCTTAGATTCCTGAGGTCAAACATGGAACAAACAATTGTTTTCTCGGAAATCATTGAAGCAAAAGCCCAATACCCTTCCCTGGAAATGTTGGAAGGCAAGAAGTAGAACTAGTTTAAGGGAAGAGGGCAGAACTCCATCTTTAACCCCAAATAAACCCCAATCCCACAATTCTCCTTGAACAAACATCTTGTACTTGGGTTGTCAAGACAAAAGCGAGACTCATTGCTGAAGACCTCCATATTATTATTATTATTATTATTATTGTTTATTTATATAGCGCCATCATCTTCCATAGCGCTTTACAAAGTAGTAGTTACAGACAGGGTAGAAACATACGGTACATATACTATATCAAGTGCAGTTTTACAGAGTTGACAATGGATATTCTGAGTACAAGATACAATAGGAAAGAGAGCCCTGCCCTTGCGAGCTTACAGTCTAAAGGAAGAGGGGTGAAGACGAGGGGGAAGGATCATAAACAGTCAGTATTGAGCTTTGTGGCATGTGCCCTTTAGAAAATTGGTTAAACCAGATTATATGCTTGTCTGTATCAGTGAGTTTTAAGGGCACCTTTGAAGGTTTTGAGAGTTGTGGAGTGGCAAATTGGGTGGGGGAGGGCATTCCAGAAGATTGGAATTGCACGTGAGAAGTCCTGGAGGCGGGCATGAGAGGAGGTGACCAGGGTGGAGAACAGGAGAAGGTCAGCAGCAGAGCGAAGACTGCGTCTAGGTTGATATCGTTGGATTAGAGATGAGATGTAGGGAGGGGCCTGGTTGGAGAGAGCTTTGTATGCGAGAGTTAGAGTTTTGAACAGGATTCGCTGTGGGACTGGCAGCCAGTGTAGGGATTGGCAGAGAGGAGCAGAACTGGAGGAGCGAGAGGAGAGATGGATGAGGCGAGCAGCAGAGTTCAGGATAGATTGGAGGGGTGCCAGTCTGTTGGTTGGTAAGCCACAAAGAAGAATGTTGCAGTAATCCAGTCAGGATATGACCAGGGCGTGCACTAGCATTTTAGTGGTGTCAGGTGAGAGGAAGGGATGCATGCATGAGATGTTTTTAAGTTGGAGGCGACAGGAGGTGGGCAGGGAGTGAATATGTGGTTTGAAAGAGAGGGCAGAGTCCAGAATGACTCCCAGGCACCGAGCTTGGGGAGTTGCTGTTATTGTGTAATTGTTGACAGAAATAGATGTGTTAGAGAGGGGAGAGGAGTTAGATGGTTGGAAAATGACCAGTTCTATCTTGTCCATGTTTAGCTTGAGGTAGCTATATCATCCATATCAACCTTCATGGACCTGGGGCTAGTGGCAGTCGATTCACAGGGGGCATGATTCATTGTAATGCCCCCCCATGCTGCTACTCCTATAAAGACACTGCTAAATCAAGAGCTTTCTCTAAGACAGCAGTGAATTGTAAGGAAGAGGAGGAGCACAATTTCCATTGCCTCATTTCCTGAATTGCATGCTCCTAAACCACATTTACCCGACGCTGCAAAATAAACCCATTCATATTTTGAAATTCATTAATACAAGATTTGAGAAAAGTCCAGTCCAGTCCAGTAGGTAAGACCTGTTCCTAAAATCAATGCTGTTTTTTTCCTTGCTTTTGATCTTATTACACCCATGGCTCTGAGCTTGATCCTGTGTTATAGCCTGTGTTTACCAGCCTAAAACAAACCGAGGAATAAAAAAAAAGCTATTTTGGATAGGGCCCCATCAGCATATTCTATTTTGGAATATGCTTCCCTTAAAACATCCTAACTTTTACATTTACAGAGCCCCAATCATATTGTCCATTACAAAATGGGTTTCTAAATGAGCAAATTCTCAAAATATACAATGTCAGTATACAATCCATATGAGATCAGAAGAAAAGTGGGAAAAAAATCTAGCAGAAAATTTAAACACGTAAACCTTGCTCTAAACAATGCTTAAAAATATTATTCCACCATTAAGATCTTTATTTATGTGTTTAAGGGCCAGGATATAGCTTGCTTTTGGGGCATCCCAAAGCCACCAGTTTGCCCAGTGCACACTGCGATATCGTGTCCAATTGCGGCCCCACACCAGAATACCTTGCAGCCCTTTATCCACCATATGCTCCCCTGGCCAGGCATATTTCAATGGCTGGGAGGGTGTGCATGCAGCTGAATGGCGTAGCCAAGGGGGGCACTGCCAATCCTTCAGTCATCATTCACCAATCAAAGTGAACAGCTGTAATTTGTGGGGGCAGTTACTGTAGGGAGAACCATTCACTGAGTACAACATTAAAGCTTTTTATTCTACAAGAAATCTTACCTGATCTTTACCAATTTTACCAACAGCAAAGTATTTGGACATTGGACTAGAAAACATTAAACCGCAGACTGCAGCAGCAGGTGACATTGCAAGGGATTCTGTCAGCTTTATTCCTGCAAGATAAAAAAGCACAAAGGTAAAATGACTGAATAAGCAAATGGATAAGGGGATGCTCGCCAGGCATCCCAAATTTGGGGATCCTACAGTATTACTCACCTAAACTTGAATCAAGAGAACCTTCTATGTTAGGGACCAGTTCTTCTGCCCTTTTACAGTTGCAGTTTTAAAGAGAAAATGGGAAATTCACCAGCCCTCCCCCACCCGTCAGAACCATTCACTACTGATAAATCCCCTCCTATTATCCGCCATGTGCCACCTGGTTAATATAAAAAAGGCAAACTGTGGCCAGTGATTTCACAGGTTCTGTCACCCCTGATACACTCAAATCTGGCAGCCCTGGATTTTATTCCTACCAGGAGAAGAAAACCACCACTATAATTAGTCGACGGGTTTATATGGATTTTTAAAATTACACTATTTCGCAATACAGCTCCTTTTAAGACAGTCCTCTAAAATGGGGAGATGGACTGGGTGTCAGCCAGCCTGTTTATTTGGTCTGTATATTATTCAACCCAGGCCATTTTGGACTGGAGAGTGGCAATGCTTTCACACGTGACCCTCAGTTATACATAGATTAGGTGTTAAAGTAACTATATTGCACATGATAAATATACAGATGCACTATTCTTCGAAGTTATACAATTTGCACTACAGTGAGGCTTTAAAAAACAATTTACCTGTTTCTTCTTCTATATTTGCCAGTTTCCACATAGTAAGCTTCTCTGTGTGATCTGGCTGGCTGGGGTACCCTGGTGCTGGGCGAATGCCTTCATATCTTATCTTGCGTAGGTCAGCAACACTAAGCTCCTCTGTGCAACTGTAGCCCCAAAGCTCTTTTCTAACCCTCTCATGGATTTCCTCTGCAAATGCCTTGTTAAAATAAAAAAAACAGTTTCAAGATATAACAAACAAGGGTTACCATATAAACACCATCAGCACATAACGTTATTTCACACAGCAATCAACTTCGCTTACCTCAGCTAACCGATCTCCCAAGGCTTTTACCATAATACTGTTGTAGTCATCCCCTTTGTTCTCGTAAGCTTTGCTCAGTTCCTCTACACCAAATATAGCTACGGCAAAAATACCCAAGAAGTCCTGTTTTCCAGAGTCCAGTGGGGCTACAAAGTCAGAGAGGCAGTAGTAGGGGTCTGTAGATGCAGAGTCTTTCTCAGACTAAAAGATATCAATGGTCAGTTAATGGTTTCTTTGTATATTTAAACAGTACAAACATTTTTGGTATTTTCATTTTACTATTTTTATTATTCACCTAAATGTTAAAATAGTCGATTTTCAATTAAAGAGAAAAACATTCTATGAACGGCTGCATGTTAGCAAGTCAAGCTAATAAAGACCTCACTATACTATGCAATCTGGCTAGGCAAACTTTCGACAAATTTTCGGTGCTAAAGACCTCCACCGTAACGTCCCCGGACGAAGTAACTAGTAGTCTGCTCCCAGAAGCGACTGCTGCTGCGCCACTTCCCCTGCTGTGTGCATTTTTAAAAATCATGACAATAAATCAATAAAAGACCAGATCTGACATCCATTCCAGAAGAGGCATGGCCCTGATTTGATGAGGACAAATACTAACCTTTCCCCAAGATGGTGTTAGAGAATCCCTTGGCATCTGGGAAAGCACACTGTTTGAAGTAAGGATAGGCATGCACCGAGGAAGCTCTAACTAGCGAAACGTTTGCACATACCCTACTTGCTACAACTGAGAATCAAAAGTACATTAAAGCTTTCTACAACTGAGGATTGGTCACTTGCTACAAACTGAAAACAGATACGCTACTTGTTACAACTGAGAACTGATATTGGATTGTTTTTTTTAACTTATGTAATCTGCATTATGTGCACTGATTATCAATACATAATTGTGAATTTTGAATTGCTTGGTAATGTCATAAATTGGATCTGACATCCTGGCCCTACAAAATACTCCCAATAAGGCTTCTCTAGAAACCCAGGGTTAAGTTGTGACTACACCAAACCCGGGATCTCCTACTGATCTTAAAGGTATTTGCTGGTGGTAGGTGGTTACCACTCCTCAGCCAGCTGCCCCTCTTGGAGCAAATTGCAAAACACCCAACTGGCATGTTTTGTCTGCCAAGACTACACCCGTTTCTATTGCATAACTGTGCATTATTTGCCTCTAGGATCTAGTTGATAAAGTTCAATCCATTTCAGTTGAATACAAGCCAGTAGTATGTATGGAGGTGTGCATCGTATGGGGATGTGATAGGGGGGGCCCGCCGCAGGTGTCTTTTCTCCTTCTTGACAGGCCTGCCAGTTTTTAATTTGTATACGTCTCTGTATTTGGTTCATAAAAATAATATTTGTTTAAATGTGCAGCTATTCAACTGAAAAGCTAAAGAAAAAAAATATAATTCTGTGAGTCTCACCTATGGAATTGTTTTCTCTTTTCTTCCACTCAGGGCATCACATATTCAGATATGAATGAAAGGTGTAGTCTCTCCCAGCCTACATCTACTCCCGGTTTCCCCCGCAGTTATTAAAAAGCAGTAGGAACAGTCGCCTTGGAATAACTCTTCAGAGAGACCCCAGATTTAAGTCAAGCAGGAGACCAATATTCTTGTTTCTTCTCCATGATTAATATATCTTTTCAATATGTACAAAAGGCTCCCCACCATGGCTAAGGTATCTAAGGAATGGATGTAGTAGCCCAGCAAGACAGAGGTTGACACGCCCTGGAGTGGAAGAAGAGAGAAACCAATTCTACAGGTGAGAATCACCAAATTGTATTTTCTCAGATATTCCACTCCAGGGCGTCACCAATTCTCTCAGGTCAGGAATATCGAGTAAGCCATGCCGGTGCTAGACCGTTCATTTCTTGATCCTTCCAAAATTATAAACAAGGAGTCAGTCCTGTGAAAGGTCTGAGTAGCAGAAATATAATACCCAAGAGCTCTCACCACATCCAAGGAGTGAAGAACTCTCTCCTTATGGCTAGTAGGAGTAGGACTGAGAAGAAAGAACCACCTCTTCATTAAGATGGAAAGAGGAGACTACCTTTTCAAAGAAAGTCCTGCAGAAGACAGTCTTGTCTTTGTATAGCACCAAGGAGGTTTGACCGATAAAGCTGCTGAGAAACTAACCTTACAGATGTAATCACCACCAGATGACCTAAAGAGTCATAAAAAACAGAGATGTTTCTGCTACAGGTTCTCTTGGAGGCCCCTGAAGGGCCGATGGAACTAAATTCAGGTCTCAGATCCAAGAAGGCAAGAGAGGCTTTTGGGTGGATGCACATGGGTGCCCCCCTGCCTTCTCTGCAATGGGTCTCTGGAAAACAAATGGCTTATCAAGCCCCTTTTGTAAAAATTCCAGGCTCCTGGAAATAGAGAGGGCTCTGCAGACATAACCCCTGGACTCACACCAGGAAATAAAAACTTGCCAGACTTGATAGTAAATCTTAGACGAGGTCTGCTTCCTGGCCCTAATCATTTGATGACTCCAGCAGACAGCCCTTGCTTCTGACAAGATGCTGGTCTCAATAACCAGGTTGTCAAAGCAAGCACTCGAACATTGGGGTGCCACAGGGGTCCTTGCGTGAGAAGGTCCCAATGGTTGGGTAGCTGCCAAGGTTCACCCTCCGACATTCTTACCACGTCTAAAAACCAAGTCCTTGGCTAGTAAGGAGCTACCAGGATGGTTGGAATCCCTTTGTGAGCTATTTTTTTTTTTAGTACTCGGCCCAGGAGTGGCAACGGAGTGAAGCAGGGCACGGTTAGTTAAAGTGGACCAACACCCAGGATTTTGACTATCCTGGGTTTTGGTCCACTTCCCCGGGGCACCCCGATCGAGGGTGCCCCGCTATGTGAAACCCCCCAAATCGAGAGTTACAACTCACCCCACCCCGCTTCTACGGCTCATGCGCGGCCGCTCGTCCAATCAGCGCGCTTGGAGCCACTGAGGTATGCGCGTCAAACCTCAGCGGCCCAGAGCACGCTGGCAGCTGCATCTCGCACTTCCCTCTAACAGGGAGCACGCCCGCGCGGCCATTCACAAATGGCCAGCACTGGTACGCGCCCTGCTAGAGAGAAGCGCGAGATGCGGCCGGCGTCGTTGGACTGGGAGTCAGGTAAGGTTAGCGGGCGTCCTGGGGGGTTTCACACAGCAGGGCATTCCGATTTTGGATGCCCCCCGGGCAGGGATTGGATCGGCCCGGGAATCTTATAGATTCCTGGGCCGATCAGGCAGGGTGTTGGTCCACTTGAAGGGTATCTATTGCTATCGTCAGGGGGTCTCTGTCATCTGCTCTTCATTAGATTCCATTGTCCCTGGACATTCTGGGGACCCCATCTCACTTTCCAACCGGTTAAGCTGGCATCTGTGACGATAACGGTCTATACTACTAGAACAAAAGATTAGCACACCTGAAGAAAATGGGGGCTCAGCCACCAAGTCCAATTACCAGCATCGTCAAGTGAAAGGGGAGATCCAAGGACTCCAGAGTTCGGTCCCAAATCCAGAGTAGCTCCAATTGAAGGGGCCTTGTATGGAACTGTGTAAATGGCACTGCTTCGTCGGATGAGGGCTGACCAAGAGAGCTTCCACCATGCCTGAAGAGAGACTCTTGCTCCAGGAGAAAAAAACTTTGGCCGTGTTGTGTCTAATGTCAATACCAAAAAAATATGTTATTTTAAAGGGAATCACATGTGACTTTGGGTAATTGATTATCTACCCGAAGTTTTCCAGAACTGAAAAAAACTGTTTGTGTGTCCCTCACAGCCTCTTGAAATGGCGGAGCTCTGATTAGTAGACAGTCTAAGTATAGGGTGATACATAACCCCTTGCTCCTTAGAAGAACCAAAAGGACTGACAAAATCATTGTAAAAACCCTCAGAGCCGAGGAGAGGCCAAAAGGCAGAGCCACAAACTAGAAATGAAGGGCATCTACTGCGAAACCAGAGAATTTTTTGAGGATGAGAAGATTGGGATATGCAGGTAAGCATCCACTATGTCCACTTTAGTCATGAAATCCTCTTGCCGCAGTGCGGTTGTCGTGGACCTTAACAACTCCACTAAGTCCAACAAACCTATTAAGATCCAGAATTGCACGCACAGAGCTGTCCCCCTTGGGGACTACAAATAGATTGGAGTAAAAAACATAACCCCTTTCTGACCGAGGGACAGACCCTTTGCAGTTGCAACAGATAAGCCACTGCGGATCTTAATGCTTCTGCCCTCCCTAGATCCTTGGACAACCTTGATGAATTGAACCTTTGGGGAGGTCTGGCCCCCAACTCGATCTTGTAACCAGATTTAACTATATCTCGGATCCATGCATCTGAAACATGGAGTCTCCAAAGAGGGGCAAAGAACAGAAGCTGCCCCCCCACCTGACAGGGTGAGGACGTCCCTTCAAGCCTAGGAAGGCTTGAAAGGGTGTTTAGACATATTCCACCAGAAGGATCTGGCCTTGTCCTGGGTCTCAGCCTTATTCTTAAGTAATAGTATTCTTACTCATCTCTGCATCTGGAGTTAAATGAACCTTTGCCGCCGCGAAAATGATGGAAATTAGCGGAGCCACAAAAAGCAGGCAGAGACTTCCTGTTCTGAGGGAGCCAAGTGGACTTACCCTCGTGGCCTTCTTCACAATTGCAACAATCTAAATTGCCCTGGGGAGGGAAGCATATGAGCACTGTTTGTTGTGTTGGTCTGGTCATTTTTGACTGCTGGTCCGCTTTAAAGGAAGCAAAGTAGTAACAAAGGAGTTTCTTTTGACAGGCCCGAAATAGGGTCATCCACCTTTGGCGGAAATGACTATAAGTTGACTAGGTCCGTGGGAAAAGGATATTATCCAAAATTCTAGCAATGTTGGGAAGTTTATTAGGCTTTTCCCATTCTCTCTGGATAAGCCTAGAAAAAATACAATTCTGTGATTACTCACCTCTAGAATTGTTTTTATGGGTATCCAGCACGGGTTGCTTCATCTTCAAATCTTCACATTTGGGTAATCCGCCACCAGGTGGCGCAGTCGACTGCAGAAAGACTTGTGGCTCCTCCCGGCCCATAAAAGGCAGGAAATTACCCACAATACCCAGTGTTGAAAAGCAGTAATGCAAGAAGCCGGGAGGCAAAAACCATGTTAATTAAACACAGCCCCTCTCTCAACGAAAAACACCATCACAAGGCAAAAGACGATAACAAAAAGAAAGGGTGGGATGAAGCAACCCGTGCTGGATACCCATAAAAACAATTCTACAGGTGAGTAATCACAGAATTGTATTTTTCTCGGTATCCAGCACGGGTTGCTTCATCTTCAAATCTTCACATTTGGGACATCCAAAAGCAGTGTCCAACAAAAAAGGGTGGGATCCCCAGTGAGCAACAGCAGATAGTTCAGACCACTACCGCCTGAAGCATTTGCGACCAAAAACAGCATCAGCTGAGGCCCTAACGTCAACCTTGTAAAACTTAGAAAAAGTATGAACTGAAGACCAAGTAGCGGCCTTACAAACCTGTTCAACTGAGGCCTGGTGCTGAAAAGCCCAAGAGGCAACAATAGTTCTAGTGGAATGAGCTGTAACACGGAAAGGGGGTTCCTTCCCCTTGGCAGAATACACTTGCACCACCGCCTGTCAGAACCACTTGCTGATAGTGGATTTGGCTGGAGGCAAGCCCTTCCTAGGTCCGTCAGGAAGGACAAAGTCCGACTTCCGAAATGGCTCTGTAGCAACCAAATAGTACTTAAGGGCCCTGACCACATCCAGGGAATGAAGAGTCCAATTAGAAGGGGCAGGACACAAGGAAGGCAAGACTATGTCCTCATTGATATGAAAGGTAGAGACAACCTTGGGCAAGAATTCCGGCTTAAGACGGAACACCACCTTATCCAAATGCCGCTCAAAATAAGGAGGCTTTATAGAAAGAGCAGCCAGCTCAGAGACACAACGCACCGAGGTGATAGCTACCAAAAAGACCACCTTCAGAGTTAGAATAGGTAGCGCAGCATCGCACAAAGGCTCAAAGGGAGGACCCTGAATGGCAGAAACCACAAAGTTCAAATCCCACACCGGTAACAAGGGCTTACGCGGCCGACGTACATGGGTAACTCCTTGGAAAAAAGTCTTGATACATCTATGATTGGCGAAAGATCTTTGGAAAAAAATAGCCAAGGCTGAAACCTGTCCTTTGAGAGTACTCAGTTGCAACCCCGACTCTAGACCATGTTGCAGAAACTCCAGGATCCTGGAGAAGGAAAAGGTGTGACAAGGAAGAGACTTAGACTCACACCAGGCAATGTAAGCATGCCGGACCCTGTAATAAATCATAGAAGAGGATTTCTTCTAAGCCTGAATCATGGTACCGACGACCGAGGCCGGAAGCCCCTTATCCATCAGGATGGAGGTTTCAGCAGCCAAGCCGTCAAAGCCAGCGTTTGTAAATTGGGATGGCGCAGCTGTCCCTGAGTGAGGAGCCCTGGATCGTCGGGCATGACCAAGTGATCCACCGCCATCTGGATGTCTGCGAACCATACTCTTCTCAGCCAGTGGGGGGCCACCAGAATGGTCGGTACCCCCTCCTGGGCTATCTTGGGCAGCACACGACCCAGCAGGGGAAAGGGAGGAAAGGCATAGAGAAGTCGAAACTCTGTCCAAGGAATTGCTAGCACGTCCGTGGCAAGGGCTAGAGGATCTCTTGACAGGGAGACAAACTTTGGAAGCTTGTGATTGTGACGGAAAGCAAACAGGTCCATGTCCGGCTGACCCCAGCGGCGAGACAGGGAGTGAAAAATCTTGTTGCTGAGAGACCATTCTCCCAGACGAGACATCCCCCTGCTCAGGGAGTCTGCCTCCTGGTTCTCCACCCCCGGGATGTAAACCGCCGAGATGCAGGGAACAGTCTCCTCTGCCCAAGACAGGATCAGTGACACTTCCTTGAGGGCTTGTTTGCTCCGAGTCCCGCCCTGATGATTGATTTAGGCGATCGCCGTCTGATTGTCCTGGACCACCCGACCCCGAAGGTGGAGAGTCAAATGAGAGAGGACCTCGCTCTCAGCTCCAGAAGATTGATAGGCACGTGGGCCTCCTGAGGACTCCTGCTCCAGGGACTCCTGTGACCGATCCCAAATGGCCAAAAGATTCAACTGAAGAGGTCTCATGTGGAACTGAGCGAAGGGAACAGCCTCGAAGCGAGACACCATGAGGCCCACCAACTGCATCCCCAGGCAGATGGAGGGATGTGGGCATGACAACAAAGCCCGCGCCTGCATCTGAAGACCCTCCACCTTCTGCTGAGGAAGGAACACCTTTAACCTGAGACGTATCCAAACATCATGCCCAGGAAGGACCTCACCAATGACGGAGTGATTGAAGACTTGGGATAATTGATCACCCAACCAAAGGCCTCGAGGGTGGATAAAACCTTCTGAGTATCGCTCTCGGTCTGTTGAAGCGACTGAGCAGCAATCAGCAAGTCGTCCAGGTAAGGAAGAATGCGAATGCCCTGGCCTCTCAGGAGAGCCATGACACCCGCCAACACCTTGCTGAACAGCCGAGGAGCTGACGAGATACCAAACGGCAGGGCCACAAACTGGTAGTGTTGGTCCTCCAAGGCGAACTGCAGGAACTTCTGATGTCCCCGGAAGATGGGGACGTGCAGATAGGCATCCTTGATGTCCACCGTGGTCATGAAATCGCTGGGCCGGAGGGAACTCACTGCCAACAGTAAGGTCTCCATGCGGAAGTATTTGAACCTGACAAATCTGTTGAGACCCTTCAGATCCAGGAGAGCCGTCCTTCTTGGGCACCGTGAAAATATTGGAGTAGAACCCCCGACCCTGCTCCTGAATAGGCACCGGACAAATCACTCCAGATGACAGAAGTCGCTGGACAGCCAACCTCAGGCCCTGTGCCGTCACGGGGTTTTGGGAAATCCGGGACCGAAGAAACCTTGGGGGCGGCCAAGCTGCCAGCTCTATCTTGTAGCTGGAGGACACCACCTCCTGAATCCACCGGTCCGAGACGTGTTGTCTCCAGACGTGAGCAAAGAGCAGAAGCCGTCCCCCCACCCGGATGGGTGAGGGCACCTCCTCATGCCTGAGGGGGCTTGGGCTTGGATCCTCAGGAGAGACCAGGATTCCCTGTGACCGCCGAGGAAGGAAGAGCAGCGCTCCCCTCGGAAGGGACAAAAGGAAGAAGACCCCCGGAAGGGCCGTGAATGCTTCTGGCGCTGAGGGAGCCGGCCATCCTTGGCCAAGAGATCAATACGCTCCCCAAAGAGACGGTGTTCCAAGAAGGAAAGTCCGGTGAGAGACTTCTTGGCAGCAGCATCGGCCGCCCACTGCTGCAGCCAAATAGACCGACGAAGAGCAACGAGCAGAGCCGAAGCCCTACCGCCAAGCCGGACGGCATTGTCCATGGCTGAGAGCACAAATGCAATAAAGTCAGCACAAGCCAAAAGTTCCTTATACTCGTTCGCTCGCTTGCAGGAACGAGTAGCCTCAACAAGGCGCTTTACTTTCTTTTTAATGGCAATAGAGACAATGGCCGCGGTGCACACAGGGCACAGACCAGCCCCCACAAAGGTGAAGGCATGGCAAGCAAGCTGGTTCATGCGCCGATCAGCATTATCACGTAAGGTAGTAGTGTCCGAAGACGGCATAACAGAAGCATTGGAGAGCCCCAGGACAGTAGCGTCCACCTCCGGGGGACAAGACCAAAGACGGACCAATTCCTCCAAAAAGGGATACCGTCTGTCCAGCCCCTTAGGCACCGAGGGCAGTTTGTTAGGCCTTTCCCATTCCTTAAACACCATTTTGGAGAAATGTCCCTGCTCCGGGAACACCAGGCGCTGTCTATCAGGGCGGAAAAGCTCCCCCTGCTTCTTTTTAGCCGCCTTAGGGGGAACAATGTGTAAGGTCTCAAAAACCGTGAACAACAATCTATCCGTATCATCGGGGAGCCTCATGTCCTCACCAGAGGAAGATCCAGGGTCACTGTCAAAGTCGCCCGGGCGGTCCCCGGAGGAGTCGGAATCACGGAATAACTCACCCTCCTCCATGGAGTCACGGCCGCAAGGAGCATCATAGGCGTAATCATCATCATCAGCAAAGAGAGAGTAAGCTGGTTCCAAATGCCGCTTCTTACTGGAAGCCTTACCGACTGCCGGGCGGGCCAAATGCCATTCAAGGCTGGCCACGCGTTATGCCAGGTCAGAATGGGACCCCCGGCTGACCTCCCCCTCACTGGGGGTTAAGTGTAGACGCGGGGGTGTCGGCGAAGCCACAGGTAGAATGGGAATGGGAAGTGGGACGCTAGGCCCATCCTGTTCCGCAACAACGCTCTCGGCGCAAAGGACACAAATCTCATTGCGGCCACTCAAAGGGGATATACCACAAACAAGACACAGCGGAGTCCGCCCCGAGGGGCCCCCAAGCTCGCTATCCCCAGAGGCCTCCATATGGTGATACCGCAAACAGTGCGCCAAGTTAACAGGCGCTGATGTCCCAGACCCGGGATGCCCCACAGCCAGTGTAAAGTGGACGGGGGGAGGGGAGGTGGAGAGATCGGGAGAAACCACAAATGAGGGACCCGCCTGGAAGACACAAAAGGAACAGAAGTTGAGCATCCCACAGCGCATGCACAAGAAAAATATAAAGTCAAAAGGAGGACGGACTCACGGACCGGGTGCAGGCCAGGGACCCCTGTGATCAGCGCAGCAGAAGAGAGGATCCTCAGTGCAGCGGCGACACAGCAGACCTCGCTACAGGCCGGAGAGCGCGTTCCAGGTAGGGCATTCAAGACTGGCCCCTGAAGCTGGTACTTAAAACCAAGGCAACCAATTCATCGAGGGATTACTTCCAGACGTGCCACAACAACATAGCACTCGTCCCGCAAGATGGCACGAGACGAGGAGACCGCAAGGTACCACGAGGGGTGGGCCGTGCCGCGTTGATGCAGATCGCGTTATCGCGCAGCCCCGGCAGCGTGCGAGAACCTCCGGGTGCCCGAGCACAATAATGGCGCCCGGAGAGAATGTAGGAGAGGAACCCCCCCCCCCACAACACGTCCCCGCCGTGCACGCGATGGCGGACCCCAGTTCTGCCACGGAATCCGAGTCCAAACTCCCCTCTTCTCTGCTGGAGCAGATTTCCCTTCTGAAGAATCTTCGGCAGTATTAATATCTTTCTTCTCATAGGAGGAGAGGAATGGACATGGGCTAAGTGACTACGCTTTTTTGAAACCTTTAAAAATCTAGAGACTACATGATCCTCGGGATTGGATGCACTGGCTTTCCAAGCTGGCTAATCTCTCTGTCAATTCTGCCTGAGCAAAAAGCCAGAAGGTGAAGCAGTGATTCTTGAGGAAGCCGACTCTGTGACCTCTGAGGAGGGTAGTACATCCGAGATGGGAGGCTGTCCTATAAATCTGGACAGTACTACAGCAACGGGGCACTCTGAGCAGATGGTGCTGTCCCCTTCTGGCGGCTCTCTCATTGCACAGGTTACATAGGGAGACACTCTCTGCTAAGGTACCAGACCCGGACGCTTCAGATGCCTCAGTCATGGTGAAGTCAGTCAGGGCCTAAGACCGAAGAATCTCTATTATCAAATATGATTACTCCAAGATTCTAGGATGGACCGCTACCTAATATCTACTCCACAAAGATCTAGGCAAAAGCAATAAGAAAAAATACATTAAGAAGCACTTCCCTATTCGCATCTGAATCAGTGACACCCTATAGAGGAATATGAGAAAAAAAAAACACATACTACACCATATCCTAGTAAACCTCAAACTTCTCACCTACCTGTTAAATGAATTAAAATGTCCCCTCCAATTAGCCTCTGCAGCTACTATTCATTACCAAAAGTGTTTTAGTAAGAAAACTTGGGAGCATGAGGCAGATGCTTGAAGACATCCAATCTCTCTCACTCACACTAGGGCTATGCTGGCAGGTATATACTGGCTGTGTGTAATGATATATAGCTGTGGCCATGCAGCGATAGAAGGATGAACACAGAAAGTCTGCTGGGAGTATGGTCACCTATGAGATGGAAGTGGAATAGTAATGACTTTCTAGGAAACAGGAATACTTTTTATAAACAAAGATGGACTAACTGAACAACTAAAGCATTTCAAATGCATGTCACCTCCTTAAAGCAGAACTTCAGTTAAAAAAAGACACACTTTCCTTGCACAGAGGCAGGATGGATGGTTACAAAGAAAAAAAAAATACAATTCTTTGATTACTCGCCTGTAGAATTGGTATTATGAGTATACAGTACGTCCTGCTCCAGAGAGAATACTTACACTCGGGTACTACTCCGCCAGATGGGGCTGGACTGCAGAGACATCGAAAATAGGCTCCTCCCGGCCCCTCAAATACCCAGGGACCTCCCACAATACCCAGCATTGAAAAGCAGTTAATGAGAATCCGGGAGAATTAAAACAACCCAAACTAGTAACTTTGAAAATGATAACAAATCACCATACAGGGGATCCAAGATAATGCAAAACACCAAGGGTGGGGTGGAGCAGTACGTACTGTATACTCATAATACCAATTCTACAGGTGAGTAATCACAGAATTGTATTGTTCTTAGTATACAGTACGTCCTGCTCCAGAGAGATAACTTACACTCGGGACATCCAATAGCAGTGTCCATAAAGTAGGGTGGGATCCCCAATGGCAACAGCAGACAGTTTAAACCACTGCCGCCTGCAAAACCTTGCGGCCAAAAACAGCATCAGCTGAGGCCCTAACATCAACCTTGTAAAACTTTGCAAAGGTATGAACAGAAGACCAAGTAGCGGCCTTGCAAACTTGTTCAACAGAAGCCTGGTGCTGAAAAGCCCAAGAGGCACCAATAGCACGAGTAGAATGAGCAGTAAGGCGGAAGGGAGGACTCTTCCCCTTAGCAGAATAGGCCTGAATAACAGCCTGACGGATCCATTTGCTGATAGTAGATTTGGCAGGTGCCAAACCCTTCCTAGGACCAGAAGGGACCACAAAAAGAGCATCAGTTTTTTTGAAAGGTGCAGTAGCCACCAGATAGTACTTCAGACACCTAACCACATCCAAAGAATGCAAAACCCTCTCCTTAGCATTACTAGGATTAGGGCACAAAGAAGGAAGAACAATGTCCTGATTCAAATGAGAGGCAGACACTACCTTAGGCAGAAAATCTGGCTTGAAGTGGAACACCACCTTGTCCTGGTGTCTCTCATAGTAGGGGGGCTGGATGGAAAGCGCCGCCAACTCAGACACACGCCTAACAGAGGTGATAGCAACCAAAAAGACAACTTTGAGAGTAAGAATGGCCAGGGCAGCATCCTGCACAGGCTCAAAGGGAGCACCCTGCAAGGCTGACAAAACCAAGTTCAAATCCCAAACAGGCGCCATAGGCTTACGTGGAGGACGCACATATGTAACCCCCTGGAAAAAAGTCCTGATCAGAGGGTGCTGAGCAAAGGACTTCTGGAAGAAAACAGCCAGGGCAGAAACCTGACCCTTCAGAGTACTGAGTTGGAGCCCCATCTCCAACCCATGCTGCAGGAACTCCAGAATCATGGGAATAGAGAACACAAGACAGGGAAGCGACTTAGACTCACACCAGTCAATGTAGGCATGCCAAACCCTGTAAGAAATGGAAGAAGACTTCTTCCTAGCCTTTATCATGGTATCAACAACCGAGGTAGACAGCCCCTTCTCCATCAAGATGGTGGTTTCAGCAGCCAGGCCCTCAAAGCCAGAGTTTGTAAATTGGGATGGCGTAATGGGCCCTGAGTGAGCAGGTCTGGCACCCTGGGCAGAACGTACTGATCTACTGCCAGCTGCACCACGTCTGCAAACCACACTCTTCTTGACCACCTGGGGGCCACCAGAATTGCTGGCACCCCTTCCAGAGCAATCTTGCGCAGAACCCTGCCCAGCAGGGGGAATGGAGGAAAGACATACAGGAGCTGAAAGTCCTGCCATGACATTGCTAGGGCATCCGTGGTCAAGGCCAGAGGATCCTGGGACAGGGAGACAAAGGCCGGGAGCTTATGATTGTGAAGGGACGCAAACAGATCCACATCTGGTTGACCCCAACGGTGACACCGTCAGAGATTGGAAAACCCTGTTGCAGAGGGACCATTCTCCCTGGCGAGAGGCCCCACTGCTCAGAGAATCCGCCAGGAGGTTTTCCGCCCCCGGAATGTACACAGCTGATATGCAGGGAACATTGGCCCCCTCCCAGGTCAGGATCAGAGACACTTCTTGGAGGGCCCTCTTGCTCCGGGTCCCTCCCTGATGATTGATGTAGGCAACTGCCGTCTGGTTGTCCGAGCGCACCTGAACAGGCAGACCCCGAAGGTGAGGAGTCAGCTGAGCCAGAACTAACCTGATCGCCCGCAGCCCCAAGACATTGATAGGTGTGTGGGCCTCCTGAGGGCCCCACCTCCCCTGGAACCGCAGGGACTTCCAGAAACCCCCCCAACCTGACAGACTGGCATCCGTGGTGACCGTCTCCCAGTAGGGGGTCAGAAAGGATCTGCCCCCCAGCAGGTTCCTGGAGTCCAGCCACCACGAGAGGGACCGCCTGACCAGGGGGGAAAGTGCACAGACCCGGTCCAGAGACGCTGGGTCCTTGTCCCATACTGACAATAGGTGGAGTTGCAGAGGCCTCAAATGGAACTGAGCATAAGGGACCGCCTCGAAGCACGCCACCATCAGGCCCACCAGCTGCATTGCCTGCCTGATGGAGGGATGATGACAAGATAGCAGGAACTGGACCTGCGCAATCAGACCGTCCACCTTAGGTTGAGGAAGAAAAATCCTTGCCTGAACTGTATCCAGATTCATTCCCAGGAATGAAGTCACCAAGGAGGGGGACAGAGAGAGGGTGGTTGATCACCCATCCAAATGACACCAGCTGAGTATCCAATTCTGCCTGATGTAGAGACTGGGAGGTGAATAGAATGTCGTCCAGATAGGGCAGCACGTGGATGCCCTGAAACCTGAGCAGAGACATCACTCCTGCCAGCACCTTGGTGAACACTCTGGGAGCTGAAGTGAGACCGAAGGGCAATGCCGCATATTGGTAGTGTTGATCCTCCAGAGCGAACCTGAGGAACCTTTGATGACCTGGAAATACAGGAATATGAAGGTAAGCATCTTTGATGTCCACAGAAGTCATGAAATCCCCTGGGCGCAGGGAACTGATGGCAGAGCGCAGAGTTTCCATGCGAAAGCGCCTGCTCCTGACAAATTTGTTGAGGATCTTCAGGTCCAGGATGGGCCTGACTGACCCATCCTTTTTGGGCACTGTGAAGAGGTTGGAATAGAAGCCCTTGCCCTTTTCTCTTAAAGGGACCTTGCAGATGACCCCCAGCTCCAGGAGACTGTGCACTGCCTGCACCAGATCCTGAGCTGACACAGGGTCCTGAGGAATCCGGCAATTAACTTCTCAACATTGGCCAGTCTAGAAGACACATCAGGCTGGGAATCCCCGCTTGTATGCAACTCCGTGGGAGTGAGATTTAAGCTTGGGGGAGTAGGTGAAGTGAAACGAGGCGCAGGCCCAGCCACTGGAAGGCCGGATTGCAGCGCAAGCACCTGCTCAGCACAAGGTACACAGACCCTCGCATTGTCAGCGCTAATAGGGGACAACCCACAAGCTACACACAGCCGGGCTTGTCCCGAAGGAACCCGGGTCACATTATCCTGAGATGCCTCCATATGGTGATTATAGCGGCACAATAGGCCGATAGGGAATAACGCTATACAGCAACCCGGGATGCCCCAATAACCCGCTAGGGAAGTGGGAGTAATTACACTAGGCCTCTCACAAGTTAAGCAACTAATACAGGGCCGGGAGAAGCCAATGGGTTCGCCCGTCTGAAAGACATAATCAAAGGGGACCGTAAGTAAACAACAATTAAAACAGGTAATAAAGCCGCCCACGAGGGCGCTTACGGACCGCGGTAGGTAGAAGCCCGTCACGCAGAAGCCGGACAAGCAGACAAAATGGTGTCGGTATACCTCGAGGGGCGGGCCCGCGCGAGCCCCCGAAGAGCGCGAAGCCAACGCGTGACAAGCAGCCAATGACGGCACACCGGCGCCCGAGGCAGCACTGGGAAAAAACGTGCATGGCGGCGGCAGCAATTTCAAGAATAATAAAGTAATACAAGTCAGCGTGGCGGCTGACACAGAGCATAATGTAAAGGAGCATAAGCCTAAAACACGTATATACATATACACACACCCCCCCTCTTTCCCCCCGAAGGCTACAAGGAGAATGAGGGAGGACAGCGGCCACTTAATATAGGGCCCACTGATAGACAGGGGCAAGGGGCATAGTGTGGGAGGGGCCTCTATGGGATGCCCCTACCATTTGGTGGGGGATTGCGGTGGAGCAGCGCTCCTAAGCACCTAACAGCGGTGCTGCCTACCCTCACCCGACCAGCACAGCCAAGGCTGGGAGGCACATTACTAATGGAACGGGTGGGAATAGTGCTACAGGGCCACAGGCTAATAGCCCCGCTCACCTGCGAGACGAGAGAGACATATTCTTGTCCTTCGCATTCCAGACTGCAGAGAAATTCTGGGGATTGTGGGAAGTCCCTGGGTATTTGAGGGTCCGGAAGGAGCCTATTTTCGATGTCTCTGCAGTCCAGCGCCATCTGGCGGAGTAGTACCCGAGTGTAAGTATTCTCTCTGGAGCAGGACGTACTGTATACTAAGAATAGCCCCCTTAGCCAGACACTCCGGATCGTGGGCTGGAAGATGCAGAGCTACATCCCCTGGCTCAGTGCGCGCACCGGGCCATTCAAGTAAATGGACTTCAGGAGCGCATGTGGAGCCGGGGGATGCAGATTTGGGGGACTAGGACGATGCGAATGCCTGGTTAAGGTATGTTTTTTTGGGGGGGTTTGTAACTACCTCCCACCCTGCCACAGCGCCAGGGTAGCGTGGCAGGGTGGGGGGGGGGCTTTTTAACTGAAGTTCCACTTCAAATACATACTTTTTTTTTTTTTTATATTCTTTATTTTGATATTGTACAATGAGATACAACAAAGACAAGGTCAAGCGGGAAGGGAGGTAACTGGTTTACAAGTTATGGTACATATGCTTTGCCACTTTACAGCATCAATTCTCACATTGTCTAATGCCTGTTTCATTACCCCTAATGGGGGTGAGCTATATCATTCTATGCTTGCGACACCTCTGCTCGTTGCATGGCTCTTCTGCTCATTTGTGGCCGACCCGGATACCTAACCTTCAGGGATGTACATAACACCCGTGGGTTAACTGGAAATAACAATCAGGGTAGAGGGGGGTGTGGGGCGGGCTCTGATGCTGGATTCTTCCAGTGGAATCCCATTCACCGTCGTTGCTAGGGTATGATCCCTCTTTCATGTATCAACCACCCTCCCGGCTTGCCATGGGCCCAACAGTGCGGACAGGTCCCGAGGTCTAATGATCAAACAATCCCCTAAATTCCTCTGACTCCTGGATTAACACGTTGCCCTAAATTGCTCGCCCCTGTCATGTAGCGTGCGTGTCAGATCTTCCATTTCACAGATATACAACACGTCTCCCACCTAGTATCTCACTGTTGGGGCTCTTTTTTGTTTCCAGAATCTGGGGATCACCTTCTTGGCCGCATTCAGCAAATGTACCCGTAAAGTTTTCTTATACTTCCCCACTGAGCATTCGGTTAAGTGTAGTAAGATCTGGGCTGGGTCGCTCTGGATTTAGGCTCCTGTGATTCGCAAGATTATAGGTATGATCTCCCCCCAATACTCCTGAATTCAAATACATATTTGACATTTTTACCAGGTTTTGCATAGGATTACATGTGGTAAAAGAGGAAAGCGTCACCTGTTGTCTTAGGCAATAAAACGTAGCAATTGGCTCTGAGGAATTAAGCGTGTTCTCCCCAGCATACAACAAAATGTCATCCTGCACGCTCTGCGCTGGCCAAATGCCTACAACACCACGGGCTTCAAACTTGTTTTGACTAATCAGAGACTGAAGCATTTTTTGGGCATCATCATAAACTCGTCTGGCTTCCTCCCCTGAAAAAAGAAACAAATGTAAAATAAATATAAATATATATATATATATATATATATATATATATATATATATATATATATATATATATATTATATTATATTATATATGCATTGGCTGGAACAACAAGACTGCATATTATGGTGTTGGACCAACAGTAATTTTTCAAAAAATGATTATTGCTCCAGAAGAGTGGAGCATCCTAATTGGTTAGCCTTTTCTATGGTGATCTAACTTAAGTTAAAGTCTAGCATTCACAAGCAAATTCCTTCCTTACCCACAGATTTGTCATTAAAGATTTTGGGGAATCCTCTATTGGGATATTTTCCCCTTAGCTGCCACACATCGAAGAAAGGCTTCCAGTCAATGTAATGACTTAACTTCTCTAAATCATAATTTCTGAAAACTTGGGTTCCAATTAACTTTGGTTTGACTGCAAAAAAGGGGATGAAAGATTACTGGCATAGCATTAAATTGGAGAAAATTTAAATAAATCAATCAGATCAAGTTTTTAAAGCAGCAGTCCATGCAAACTATAAATAAAAACAGCCACTACCCTACAATGCTGGAAATGTTGCTTTTAGCTATCCAGCGGCTCCACAGAATGTTATATTTCCGCATAAAGGAGGAGACAGGACTTTCGCTTCACCACTGGGCAGGAAATCTGTAACCCCACAAACCACCTGTGAACAGGGGTTCTCTGGGAGGATGAGCAGGAGCACTCCACTTTGCCAGCTTGCCCCACACACCCCTACTGGACACCAGCTGTCACATAAGTTGCCAGATTGGCTGTTTGCAGCAAAGGAATAAAAAGAATGTTAGCTCTGTCTGGTCTTGAGTTAAGCTGCTATGGTATGCATGATCGGGCATCCCAAGTTGGGATCTCCCCAAGCTGTGGTCGTGATCCGACATGTAGTTATTGTTACCTGGAGGTCCACTTTAACTTCCACCCTATAGTGGCCAAACCGAAAATTTATGGCAATAAATGGGCCCTTATAAGTAAAACCACCATTTGCTCCTCTACTACATTAAACTTTCTAAAAACGAGGTCACAGACAGCAAATCCAACCATGCACAAACTCTTACCCCTGTTTCCAGGGTTTAAAAGAAAGTGTTTACTTTTTGTTAGGACCATCACTACATTTCTGCCACTAAAGATGACCAACAGCCATTTAAGAAAATGACTTGGTCCAGCACAGGGGTGCATCGCTATTGAGAATTTCCGGCATCCAGGAAATCGCCCCAGATGACAAGTTTATGTTGGACAGGTTAGCTAGGGAGGGGATAGGTTTGTGCTGACTGATTTGGGGTTTGCAGGAATGCTCCGGTAAGGAAATGGGTTAACAGTTAGGTTTGATAACTGGTACTGTTCAAAAGAAAGGGCTGCTAGACCTGCTAAAAGCTCCAAAAGGACAACACAGTCATACAACTGACAAGGCTAAGGTTTGCAAAGGCCTGGCTATTGTTCCCTATTAGCCACAGTATGATTGTGAAAGTACAGAACACTTCATTCAGCTAGAGCGTATAAGCCTATATGAACCACAGTGGACCTAGCAATATGTAAAAATGTTTTTATTCTATGCCATGCCTGGCTGTTGTGTTAATGGTTTTCTTTGTGAAAACAAAAAAAAGAAAAATGTTGCTTAGAAATACAGTATACAGTTTTTAATGAAGTGGTGAAATAAAAGGAAAAGCATGTAGGTTTATGGACATTTTTCGTATTACATGTACAACATTTGTACGAAAATCTACCTGGAACAGGATGAGAAAGCCAGTCAATATGCAATCTTCTCTCTCTAGACTGCTGTAGTGTCAGATATCTTCTTTCCTGTAATATCACATAGCAAATAGTTTTATAGACGCCATCCAAAAAGGTGCATACAAAGTGCTAGATCATCAGTGTGGCCAATAAAAAAAAAAAAAAAAAAAAATTATATTATATATATATATAAAATTTTAAAAGATCTTTTTCATAGACTCTTCTCAACCAGACCCCAGATTTCCTGTGCTCAGTGGGCACAAGTATTTTTGGTTACTAGGTACATGCTTCAAACCCACCAGCTTCTCATATACTGTGGAGTCAGGTATGGCAGGAAAAAGGCACAAAGACTAAAAAAGATGCCTGTGCCCCCAATGGTTAGCCATATTTTAGTATTGGTAGCAGGTGGGTCAGGTTACATGACTGGGATTGATGATCACGTGGTCAGAATCAGAACTCAAGTTGGGCTCAGGTACAGTACGGCCCAGACCCATAAGGGATCCAAAAGTGTGTGAGTACGCAGAGATGATCGATTCAGGTGCGTCACTAACAGTCTCCTGTAGAATGGAAGAAATCTGTTATGACAGTGAAGTAAAAGCTTGTTTTAGGTGGGCTCACATGTATAAATTAATAGTTTGGATCACAGCTATAGATGTGTTATTAAAGTTTAAAGGGATTCCCCCAGCAGAAAAGCAGAATCTCATGCACATCATAAGGAGCTAGGAGTCCAGCAGCCACAGTTACAATGTTATAAATCAGGATGTCCGCTAGCTTGTTAGACTGTACAGTGCAAGGTTTGCAGGTTTTAGCAGTCAGATAAATCCTGCCTCCAAAAAGTAGACTGTGGTAGGCCTGAAGAAACTGACCCAAACTGTACCTCTGGAATTGTCATACTTCATTAAAAAAAATACATTTCTGTGATTACTCACCTTGTAGAATTGGTATTATAAGTATGCAGCACGTCCTGCTCCAGATAAAGATTCATAACATCTGGGCTATACCTCCACAAGAGGGCGCTTTACTGCAGAGATGGCAAAAACACAATTCTGTGAGGTACTCACCTGTAGAATTGTTTTTTCTGGGAATCCATTCCAGGCACTCCTTACTCTTGGGTTTCCCTCCTCCTTGCTGATCATGTGACTGCAAGAAAGAAAACAGGTGCGGCCCTCCCGGCCCATAAGTAGCAGCTGCCCCTAATCAGATCAGTTTACTTAAAAAGCAGTAAAGATAATCTAGAGACAGACCAGGAGGCCCATATAAGAGTCCATGTTACTACATATCAAACTCACAAAATGCTCTAAAAAAAATAAAATTACTTTTTTTTTTTCTCTTTATTTTTTTTATAATGTCATGAAATAATAATAAAAATGGATTAACACCAACAGAGAAGCGTCAGAAGGTAACATGACCCAAAACGGGTGGGCTGGAGTGCCTGGAATGGATTCCCAGAAAAAACAATTCTACAGGTGAGTACCTCACAGAATTGTGTTTTTTTTCCAATCCATTCCAGGCACTCCTTACTCTTGGGACCTCCAAAAGCAGTGCCATCTATGGGCGGGATCCCCTAACGCAGAAGACGGCAGGTAGTTCACTTCACTACTGCCTGGAGAATCTTCCGACCAGCAACAGCGTCAGCTGAGGCTCTAACATCCACCTTGTAAAACTTGGTGAATGTATGAACCGAAGACCAGGTGGCAGCTTTGTAGACCTGTTCCACAGAAGCCTGATGCTGAAAAGCCCAGGAAGCCCCAATGGCCCTAGTGGAATGGGCCGTGACCCGAAAAGGGGGTTCCTTGCCCTTGGCCGAATAGGCTCTTCCTACTGCCTGCCTAATCCACTTACTGACAGTGGCTTTAGCCGGTGGAAGCCCTTTTCTTGGTCCTTCTGAAATAACAAAAAGAAAATCCGTCTTGCGGAAGGCATCTGTAGCTGCCAAATAATACCTTATGGCTCTAACAATGTCTAAGGAATGAAGTTCCCTTTCCTTAGCATTAGCCGGAACTGGGCACAAGGAGGGTAGACTTACCTCCTGATTAAGATGAAAAGGAGAGACGACCTTAGGCAAAAAATCTGACTTAAACCGAAAAACTACCTTGTCTTTCTGTAACTCAAAATAAGGAGATTTCATACATAAAGCGGCTAACTCCGAAACTCGCCGCACAGAAGTGATTGCCACTAAAAATACCACTTTAAGCGTCAAAATGCTCAATGGAGCGTCAATCATAGGTTCAAAAGGAGCCCCCTGTAGAGCCGTCAACACCAAATTCAAGTCCCATACCAGTAAGATAGACTTGCGCGGCGGACGGATATGAGTGACTCCCTGAAAAAAAAAGTCTTAATGAGTCTATTACTAGCGATAGACTTCTGGAAAAAAATAGATAAAGCCGATACCTGCCCTTTTAGGGTGCTTAATCGTAGGCCCATTTCTAAGCCATCCTGCAAAAATTCTAGAACTCTAGAAATCGAATACCTTCTGCATGAAAAATTCCTAGCCTCACACCAGGATATGAATGACCGCCAGACCCTGTAGTAAATCATGGAAGAAGACTTCTTCCGGGCCTGAATCATGGTATGAATGACCTTAGCCGATAATCCTTTCTCTGCTAGGACCGAGGTCTCAATAGCCAAGCCGTCAAAGCCAGCATCTGTAAATTCAGGTGCCGAAGCGCCCCCTGAGTGAGAAGATCCGGCTCGACCGGTAGGCGCCAATGGTCTACCGCCTTCCTTGTTATGTCCGAAAACCAACTTCTTCTTGGCCAATGAGGAGCTACTAGAATGTTAGGTACCCAATCCTGAATTATCTTTCTTAGTACACGACTCAGAAGCGGAAACGGGGGAAAAATGTACAGAAGTTTGAATCTTGCCCAAGGGACTGACAGGGCGTCCGTGGCTATGGCCAGAGGGTCCCTCGACAGGGACATGAATTCTGGTCGCTTGTGATTGTGTCTGGACGCAAAGAGATCCACTTCCGGACGCTCCCAGCGAAGACAAAGGGCTTGGAAAACCTTCCGACTGAGGGACCATTCTCCCCAATGCAGATCCTTCCTGCTCAGAGCGTCGGCCTCCTGGTTTTCTACCCCCGGGATATAAACTGCCGAAATGCAGGGAACATTCTCCTCTGCCCAAGTCAGAATCCGGCTTACCTCTTCTAGAGCACTCTTGCTTCGAGTACCCCCCTGATGATTGATATAGGCTACAGCCGTCCGATTGTCCGACTGGACTGCCCGCCCCTTTAAGCTGGGGGTCAGATACTGAAGCACTAGCCGGATAGCTCTTAACTCCAATACATTTATGGGAAGCCGATTCTCTCTCGGCCCCCACTGACCCTGGATTTTCTGAGTTTGACAAATGCCGCCCCATCCTGTGAGACTGGCATCCGTGGCAACAATCTGCCACTGTGGAGACAAAAAGGACCTGCCTACAGACAGATGAAGAGGGTCCATCCACCACAGAAGAGAACGTCTGGCCGAGGGCGTTAGTACAAAGACTTGATCCAGCGACTGCGGGGCTCGATCCCAACTTGCCAATAGATTCCATTGAAGGGGCCTCATGTGAAACTGGGCAAAAGGTACCGCCTCGAAGCAGGCTTCCCAAGATCCTAAATACTTCCCCGAATAGTCGTCTGCCGGCAAGCCAGAAAGCACTCCGATTCTGAATTAGCCGAGGCTTCTGCTCTGGCAGATAAACCTTGACTTGGACAGTGTCCAGAGTCATACCCAAGAAGTTCCTTACTGGCGCCGGAGTGATATGAGACTTCGGGTAATTGATCAGCCAGTTGAATTCTTCCAGAGTCGATCGGACTGTCTGCAAGTCCTCTAAAATATGCTGGTGCGATCTGGCTGAAATTAGGAGATTGTCCAAATAGGGGAGGATGCATATGCCCTGGCTCCTGAAGATTGCCATGAGACCCGCCAAAACCTTGGTGAATACCCTTGGAGCCAAGGACATCCCGACCGGGAGTGCCACAAACTGGAAATGCTGGTCTTCCAGGGCAAACCTCAGGAATCTTTTGATGCCCCGGAAATATTGGCACATGCAGATACGCGTCCCTTATGACTATGGTAGTCATAAGATCCCCGGGTCGAACTACTGTTAAAGCTGACCTCAACGTCTCCATGCGGAAATGCTTCACGCGGATATACCTGTTGAGATCCTTCAGGTCCAAAATGGGACGAATCGACCCGTCCTTTTTGGGAGAGGTAGTCGACAAATCACCCCTTTTTGAAGAATGTGCTGAACAGCGGACTTCAGGACATCTAGCTTTGACTGGTTCCGGGATGCCCCTGACCGAAGGAACCTTGCGGGGCGGTCTGGCTGCAAACTCGATTTTGTAACCTGAAGACACCACCTCTTGGATCCACAGATCCGCCACGTGGCGCCTCCAGATATGAGCAAAAAACAAAAGCCGTCCCCCCACCCGCTCGGGTGAGGGCGCCTCCTCATGCTGGAGTGGACTTGGCTGGAGGTTTAGGCCTACTTCTCCAGGCCCCTCCTGCCCTATTACGCGCTCTCCCTCTACCCCAAAAATCTCTACGGGAGCAAGGCCGAAAGGCCCCTCTGCCCCTCCGGAAAGGCCGAAATGATGAGGACCTCTGAAAAGGCCGAGTCGACCTTCTGCTCTGCCGTCCTTCACCATACCATCCAGCTTTGCTCCAAAAAGTCTGCTCCCTAAAAACTGTAGATCTGTAAGTGCCTTCTTAGCGGCGGCATCCGCCGACCACTGCCTAAGCCACAATGAACGGCGCAAAGCCGAGAGCAGAAGTTCTCACCGTCAGCCTGACCGCATCCTCCATCGCAGTAATAGCAAATGCATTAAAGTCCAAACAGTCCTTAAAGTCCTTGGACTCTTGGGTCAACCTGCGAGATTTAGCCCTGGCTAAATTCTTCTTCATCTTCTTTCTTGAAGCCAGGGACACAATGGCCGTGGCACAAAGGGGGCGGAGAAAAGAACCTATCATGGCGAAAGCATGGCGGGCCAATTGATCCATACGCCTCTCTGCGGGATCTCTAAGGGATCCCATAGTAGCGGACGGTATCACCGAAGTGTTAGACAAGCCTGCAACTGGGGAGTCCACTTCAGGTGGATAGGACCAAAGTTTAATCATGTCTGCCAGAAATGGATATCTAGTATTTAGGATCTTGGGAACAGCCGGTAGCTTATTAGGACTTTCCCATTCCTTAAGTATCATTTTGGAAAAATGAGGCTGTTCCGGAAACACCTGCTTTTGCCTAACAGGCTTAAACAGGTCGTCCTTTCTTCTTTTCGCTACCTCCGGCGGGGAGATATTCAAGGTATCAAAAACCGTGGAAAGCAGACCTTCTGTTTCATCCACAAGGAGAGGATCTTCATTGGACGAAAATAAGATAGAATTACTATCTTCTTCTGACCGCAGTTCGCCCTCTTCTTCCCCAAAGGAGGCAAACATATCCTCTTCCTCCGCCACAGGTTCCAAATGTTTTCTTTTATAGGCGGCCTTCCTTGGTAATACAAAAGGAGGCAAACATATCCTCTTCCTCCGCCACAGGTTCCAAATGTTTTCTTTTATAGGCGGCCTTCCTTGGTAATACAAGCGACAACTGCCTTTCCAGATTATCCAATCTGTGAGCAAATTCTGTCTGCACCTCGCTGCCTTCTCCCCCTTTATTGGAAACAGGAGATGGATGAGCCTTAATGCTCCCTCCAGCATCAGCCGGGCTAGATACCCGGTCAGCCGCTCTGTTATGATCTAGGCCGATCTTCACGGCGCAGGCGGAACAAACCGTGCCAAAACCACCCAGGGGATCCTGCCTGCATAAGGGGCAGATCCAGCCCTGTTCAAGAGGGATGCCCGTATCCCTATTCCCTGATGCTTCCCTCATGGTGTTATTAATTTTTTTTTTTTTTTTTATTGGCCAACTGACCCAAAGGGCCCTGAGCCTAAACCAGTCCCCCAAAAAGTTACCGGGAGGAAACGCAACCCTGCTTTCTATCCTTCTTCCAATTCTAGAAATAAAAGAGGGGAAAAAGGATTTAATACTTATATTTCACAACCTTTTTTTTTTTTTTTTTTTTTTAAAACATTCTTTCAAGAAATTAAAACCAATAAAGATCAAAAAGATACTACCATAACTAATGGGTAATAACAATAAATATAGTAAAATTAATAAAAAATAATCATAATAATAAAAATATAACAATATAAAAATAGATGATAACTAATAACATCCACAATATTTTAATATTCAACATCCATATGTATATATCTTATATTATTTGAAAAATAATATTTAAAAATATTTAATAATAAACATGATTATAATCCAAACTGAAGACTGCTAATTACATATTAATTAATAGGCAAAAGAGAAAGTGAACAAAACGATCCACTCACCACTGCCGTATGTCTTCACCCTGGAGACAAGACCATGCACTTACAACCTAATCACAAAAAAATACAAACAGCCTCATAGCTCGGGCTGCTGCCTGCGCCGCCCCCCATCTTAACGACTTAAAAGTTAAATAGTAGCCAAGGCCACAGGAATGGCCGCTACCCCGACCCCCCCCCCCCCACTGTGCCTCCGTGCCGCCTGACTATTATATACGGTCTGAGCGGCGCCGCGGGAGGACACAAGCCGGAGAGGGGAGGGGGCGGGGGGGTTTGGAGGAGCAAAGGCGCTCATGGACCCGGCTCCTCCAGCTGCCATGCGCACCGCAATAGCAAGCCTGCACCCCCGATAACCATCGCAGCCTCGTGTCTCCTTACCTGGCTCCAGCAGAGAACCAGCCACCTGCGATCTCCTTCTACCAAGTGAAGGAGTACTGAAGGAAACACAACCACGTGGTCCATGATAACACCACCTCCAGCGTGACGTCAGCCCTGCTCCTTAAAGGCATATCGCACACACAAAATTAAAAAGGAATTTCCCTCTTTTTTTTAAATCCATGTCATCCTTGCGCAGGGCTGCTAACCTTCTCGGTATTGCCCAACTTAGCATGCCGTGCTGCCGACGCAAACACCCCTTTTTTTTTCATATGAAACAAGCCTACCCAACTGGAAGAAGGAAGGGTTGGGTAAAAAATAAACATTCCTCAGCAGGTACACCAGAGAAAAACCTGCGGCTGACTTGCTTTTCAAAAAGCCTGCAGCCCAGAGCATACATACTCTGTAAGCGCCCCCAAGACCCCGGCGCTTCCACCTTACCTTCACGGACCCCAAAACAGCCAACGCTGTGGAGGCATAAACTTGGGTCATGAGGGATCCATGGGAATAAGGCTATGCAGAGAGCCGACAGGGTTCAGTCCCCCGCTTGCTGCCAAAAACCTTGAGAGCGAATTCCTAAATCTTCAACAGTCATCTTGCCACTGCAAGAAAGAAAAACTGATCTGATTAGGGGCAGCTGCTACTTATGGGCCGGGAGGGCTGCACCTGTTTTCTTTCTTGCAGTCTTGTGATCAGCGAGGAGGGAAACCCAAGAGTAAGGAGTGCCTGGAACGGATTGGAAGAAAAAAAGAGGACCCTCCCGGTCCATATATACCCGGGACCTCCCACTAATTCCCCAGTATAGAAAAGAAGGAGAACCAGGAGAAGCTAATAAATTTAACAACGTTAACAATGAAAACAATCACCACATAGAGGATCCAAGAATAAAGCAATCAGGGTGGGATGGGGCAGGACGTGCTGCATACTTATAATACTAATTCTACAAGGTGAGTAATCACAGAATTGTATTATTCTAAGTATGCAGCACGTCCTGCTCCAGATAATGATTCATAACATCTGGGACATCCAATAGCAGTGTCCATAAACAGGTGGGGATCCCAAAAAGGCAACAACGCACAGTTCAAACCACTGCCACCTGCAGAACCTTGCGGCCAAAAACAGCATCCGCTGACCACGTAGCAGCCTTACAAACTTATTCAACAGAAGCCTGGTGCTGGAAGGCCCAGGAAGCCCCAACAGCACAGGTAGAATGAGCAGGAATCCTTCCCCCTAGTAGAATAGGCCCTAACAATAGCCTGACAAATCCATTTGCTAATAGTAGACTTAGCAGGAGCCAACCCCTTTTTGGGACCCGAGGGTACAGGCACAGTAGCCACCAGGTAGTATTTCAAATTCCTGACAACATCCAGAGAATGCAAGGCCCTCTCCTTGGAATTATCAGGATTAAGGCACAAAGAAGGAAGCACAATGTCCTGATTGAGATGGAAGGCAGAGACAACCTTAGGCAAGAAGTCTGGTTTAAAGCGGAAAACCACCTTGTCCTGGTGTCTCTCAAAGTAGGGGGCCTGAATAGACAGAGCCACCAACTCAGACACACGCCGGACAGAAGTGATAGCCACCAAAAAGGCAACCTTCAGGGTAAGGATAGACAAGGCAGCCTCATGCACAGGTTCAAATGGAGGACCCTGAAGGACAGACAATACCAAATTCAAATCCCAGACCGGTAACATGGGCTTGCGGGGAGGGCGCACATGAGTGACCCCCTGGAAGAAAGTCTTGACCAGAGGATGTAAAGCGAAGGACCTCTGGAAGAAAACAGCCAAGGCGGACACGTGACCCTTCAAAGTGCTGAGCTGAAGACCCAAATCCAAGCCATGTTGAAGGAACTCCAGGATCCTAGGAATGGAGAATACACGACAGGGAAAGGCCCTAGACTCACACCAGTCAATGTAGGTCCGCCAGGTCCTATAGTAGATAGTAGAGGAGGATTTCTTCCTAGCCCTGACAAGAGTATGAACAACCGAATCAGACAGTCCTTTCTCCTTTAGGATGGAGGTTTCAGCAGCCAGGCCGTCAAAGCCAGCGTTTGTAAATTGGGATAACAGAGCTGTCCTTAAGTGAGAAGGTCCGGAACCAAGTGTAGAGTGTACTGATCCACTGCCAGCTGCACGACGTCTGTGAACCACACCTGTCTTGGCCACCTGGGGGCCACCAGAATGGCTGGCACCCTCTCCTTTACCAACTTGCGCAGAACCTTGCTCAGAAGAGGAAACGGAGGGAAGAGGTACAGGAGACCGAGTCCCTGCCAGGGCAGAAACAGTGCATCCACCGCCAGAGCCAGAGGATCCAGGGACAGGGAGACAAATGCTGGCAGCTTGTGACTGTGGCGAGAAGCAAACAGATCCACGTCCGGCATCCCCCAACGGTGACAAAGGGATAGGAAGACCTCGCTATTGCGGGACCATTCCCCCCAGCGAGAGGTCTCCCTGCTCAGGGAATCCACCTCCAGATTCTCCGCTCACAGAATATATATAAACTGCTGAGATGCACGGGACATTGTCCTCGGCCCAGGACAGAATCAACGACACCTCCTTGAGGACACTCTTGCTCCGAGTCCCTCCCTGATGATTGATATAGGCGACCGCCGTCTGGTTGTCGGAGAGAACCTGTACTGGCAGGCCCTGAAGGTGAGGAGTCAACTGTGCCAGCACCAACCGAACCGCCCTCAGCTCCAGGACGTTGATAGGAGCGTGAGCCTTCTGAGGGCCCCACAGCCCCTGGAATTGGAGGGCTCTCCAGTAGCCCCCCCAACCTGACAGACTGCATCCGTAGTGACCGTCTCCCAACATGGTGTCAGAAATGATCTGTCCCCCAGAAGATTCCTCGAGTCCAGCCACCACAGGAGGGACCGCCGGACCAGAGGAGAGAGAACAAAGGCCTGCTCCAGAGACAGGGGACTCTTGTCCCAGACTGAAAGGAGATGGAGCTGAAGGGGTCTCATGTGAAATTGAGAGTAAGCCTCGAAGCAGGCCACCATCTGTCCCACCAATTGCATCCCTTGCCTGATGGAAGGACGAGGGCTGGACAGCATGAAATGAACCAGAGCTTGAAGAGAATCCACCTGCTGCTAAGGAAGAAAAATCCTGGCCTGAATGGTATCAAGATTCATGCCCAGGAAGGGCGTCACCCAGGACGGGGAAAGGGAGGACTTGGGATAATTGATCACCCATCCGAACGTTTCCAAGGCAGTTACTACCGTCTGGGTATTCATGTCTGCCTGCTGGAGAGAATGAGATGTAATGAGAAGGTCATCCAGATAAGGGAGAATGCGAATGCCCCCAGCTCTGAGGAGGGCCATCACCTCCACCAGCACCTTGGTGAACACTCTGGGGGCTGAGGTGAGACCGAAGGGAAGTGCCACAAATGGGTAGTGCTGGTCCTCCAGGGCGAACCTGAGGAACCGCTGATGCCCTGGGAAGACTGGCACATGAAGGTAAGCATCCTTGATGTTTATGGAGGTCATGAAGTCCCCCGGGCGCAAAGAGCTGATCGTGGAGCACAGGGTCTCCATGCGAAAGCGTCTGGTCCTGATGAACTGTACAGCCAGAAACAGACCCTGAGCTGCCAGGGGGTCTAGAGGAATCTTGACCTGAAGAATCTTGGAGGGGGCCATGCAGCAAAATCTAGCTTGTAACCAGAGGACACAACCTCCAGAATCGACCTGTCTGAGACCTGTAGCCCCCAGACATGAGCGAAGAGCCGCAGCCGTCACCCCACCCATAAGGGTGAGGGCGCCCCTTCATGGCTGAGCGGGCTTGGTGACAGATTTGGGCTTGGAGGCCCCAGGAGGATCCGGGACAGGCACGGCCTCGGCCCTTGCCCCAGAAGTCTCCCCTGTGCCCCGCAAAGGATACCCCTGTAAACAATACAACCTCTCCTGAATGGCACGTGCCAATTATGTAAACAATTAAATATTAATAACTAATAATAATATCTCCTGGCTGGCGCAAGCCAATTATGTGAATAAAATTAAATAATTAATATCTACTAATATTAACCCTTTCGCTGCCAGCCTACCTGGAGTTTTTGTCACGCTTGGTGCCAGACCATTTTGCACTATTTTGCGCTCCCCATGTTCAAATGTGATTTTTGAAGGGATTTCCAGGGATTTCCCAGGAAAATGATATATTGTTTTTTTCAGCAGAGTCTGGGCTTCAACATGAAATGTCTTGTTTGTAATTTTTTAGGTGTATTCTCAATACTTTTGGGTGAAATATGTGCAAAAAAATAAAAAAAAATCTATTTTTTGCAATTTGTAGTGTTTTTTTGTAATAAAAAGTGTAAGTTTGTCAATAAAATCTTATTGCATGTGAAACCCCAATTAATCCCGGTCACAGTGTTACCACATATGTATAAGTAGACACCCTTTCCTGCCCAGGAGACTCCCCCAAACTGAAACAGCGCTTTAGGAGATTTTCAGATAAAATACAACTATGCACCGCGCTAAGCGCACCTTGCAGTCTTTCCAGAAAAAGAACCCTTTAAATTTGAAATACCCCCCAAAAACTATATATTCTCTGGAAGTATACACCTCAGGCTTTCTAGGCGTACCAGGTTTGTTGACATGGGCGCAATTTTCTGGAAGTAATCCCCCAATCAATTCTTTGGTTGCACAGAGTTTCCCTAAAAAAGAATAAAAAAGAAGAATCAAAGCCACATTTTCCTAAAAAAAACTATATGCAAACAGAAAAAAACAAGTAAAATCTGAAAAAGCAACAACCCCCGAACAGAACAATACCCAACATGCATAGGTACTGTCAAGGGAAGAGTTGCCATACACCCCAAAGTAAAGCATGCGCATAATGGTAATTTTGCTTAAAAATTTCAGCTCTGCAGACAAAGTGCGCACCTTGCGATTTTTCAACCAAAACAACCCTTTAAATTTAGAATATCCCCACAAACCATATATTCCCTGAAAGTACACATGTTAAGCTTTCTAAGAGTACTGAGCTTGTTGTAGTGGGCTCATCTTTCTGGAAGTAATCCATTGAAGAATTCTTAGGTTGCACAGGGTTTCCCTAAAAACAATGATAAAAAGCAGAATAAAAACCATGTTTTCCTAAAATATCAATATGCAAACAAGAAAAAACAAGCTAAATCTGAAAGCGCAAGGTCCCCCGAGCAGAACAATACCCAAAATGCATAGGTACTATGGTACCCCTTTTAATTGTCAGCCTACTTGAAGTTTTGTCACCCTCTGTTGACAGGTCATTTTTCCCCATTTTGCGGCATGATTAACCGTGATTTTTGCTGGAATTTCCAGAAAAATTATATACATTACATATACATTTTTTGCAGCAGAGTTTAGGCTTTAACATGAAATGTCTTGTTTGTAATTTTTCTACGGTTTTTTGAATATTTCTGCTTAAAAAAAAAAAAATATATATATATATATATATATATTTTTTTTAAAAAATTGTTTCCTTTATTTTAAATAAAACCTTTTTTTTTTAAATGAAAACCATATTGCATGTGATAGCCCCATTTCTCCCGATTACAACGGTACCACATATGTATCGGTAGCCCCCCCCATTCTTGCCCTGGAGACCCCCCAAACTGAAAAGAGCACTTTATTACATTTACAAATAAAATACAACTACTATCCACACTATAAACATAAGGGGTTAATTAAAAAAAATGACATAGGGTCCCCCCCTTTTTTGGGGGAATTTTAAGGGTTAGGGTTAGGCTAACCCTTAAAAATAAAAAAATATACAAAAATAAAAATTTCCCCCCAAAAAATGGGGACCCCCCCTAACCCTAACCCTTAAAAAAAATTGTTTTCATTTTTTTTTTAATTTTAAGGGTTAGGGTTAGGCTAACCCTAACCCTTAAAAATAAAAAAAATGACGTAGAGGGGAACCCATTTTTTTTTTTTTAATTTTAAGGGTTAGGGTTAAGCTAACCCTAACCCTTAAAAATTAAATAAAAATGACGTAAGGTCCCCCCCTCCGGGGGGGGGGGGGGAACCCATTTTTTTTTAATTTTAAGGGTTAGGGTTAGCCTAACCCTAACCCTTAAAATAAAAAAATGACGTAGGGTCCCCCTTACCCGTCATAACCAGCCCGGGACCAGCTATGGGGGCTTGTAGGCACAGAGTGGGGGGGCCAGCTTTTGTGGCCCCCCACCCTGCAGCCTACGAGCCCACATACCCTGTGTGGGCCCGGGCTCTTCTGCCCCCCCCCCCTGGGCTTTGGGGAGGCAGGTAATTGGGGGTGCGGGGGTTAATGGCAAGCCACCCGCTTGTTGCAGGTGGCTTGCCAGACCCCAGCCTTGTGAACTGGTATAAGGGGTCTCATGGACCCCTTACCAGTTCACAAAGGGTTAACATAAAAAAAACACACACACACACACACACAAAAATGTCATTTATTAAAAAAAAAAAAGTTTTTTTTTTTACTTTACTCACCTCACCCGATTGTCAGCTCCTGTGGTGATCAGCTGTCAAATGCCTTGGTGATCGCTGGCCAGAGAAGGGGGGGGGGGGGCAGGGGATCAGAGCATCCCCTGCCCCTCCACTGCTCTGCCCAGCGATCACCAGGGCATCTGACAGCTCAGCCGAGGAGAGGCAGCAAGAGGCCCGGGAGTGACGTCATAAGCCCCGCCCCCAAAGCTGAAGAGGCTGGGTGGGGCGATCGGAGGCCCCCCCAGGGAAGAGGAGACCTGGAGGGAGGCAGCGCGACTGCAGGTAAGTAAATGTCATTTTTATTTTTTTATTTTTTTTACAGTTAGCAGCTGCTGCTGCCAAAACGGGGGGGGGGGGGGGGGCTATTCCGGGGGCTCTCCTGGAGCCATCCGACCCCCACGGGGGATCGGATGGCACTAAATTAAAGAGGAGACCCAGCCGGATCCAACGAGGGGTCAGGTGCAAGCCAGGCGCAAGCCAGTTATGTAAACAATACAACCTATCCTGAATTATGTAAACAAATTAAACTATTAATAACTAAAATATTAATAATTAATAATATTACCCCAGGACCAAAAGAACTTACCCCATAAAAAGCTTTCTTAATTGGGGGTAATATATCTGCTTACATGTAGTACATGGGCGAAACCAAAAAAACATTGTGGCTTTGGAAAAGGTCCACCTAGGAATACGGACGGGGGGGGGGGGGGTGATATTAAAAGACACCTACAACAAAGGGAGCTTCGCTGGATATACCAACTAGATGCACAGCAACTTCTTGGTTTGAATGAGGATTTCTCATTTGCACCATTTTTGGGTGAATAATATGCCACCCAGGGTTGCACTACTTTAGCACAGGAGCCATATGTTCTAACAGGCATTGGCAGACTTGGTTGTTTTGTCCTTCTTCAACATAATTTGGGGTGTTTGGCTTCCCCTTTGGTGCACAGTCTTGCAGTTTGTTTTGTTGTTTTTTTATTTGAAATTAGTACGGGTCACGTCACCAACATGTGTTTTGGGGATATTGTTTTCCCTCCTTTACTTTGAGGTCCTTGAAAGGAGGCAGTCTCCCATTCTCATGGGGGCTATCTCCCCTTGGGTCCTCTCACGGGGATACATCCCCTCTCTCTTCTATTGGGGGTGTTTTCACTGTTATCATTGGGGGTGTGTGTAGATTCTTTTTCAGGGGAGGGATATATTTGGGTTGTACCACCCTTTCACTAGTCACGTGGTTGTGTGGTTATTTATTTAAATGATGACTTTTTTGTTGCCAGCCTGTATGGCATAGGTTAGAGGTTCTCTGGTGTGGCTCCTCTTGATAGAGATTATATCCAATTCAGAGGCAATGGAAAGTGAACAGAATGATTCATCACTCAATATGAAGCCTTTTGACGAGGATCAAAGTGGACAGGACAGCAATCAAAACATATTGACAGATCTCTTCAGATATTGTTGCCCCACTTTGTCCCTCTAACCTTAATTTCCTCCCTCCTTTCCCCCCTCCCCCCCTTTTCTTCCCCGTCCCCTGTATCCCTTTGATATGGTATGCTCTTTGTTATGGATGGCCGGGCGACCGGACCATTATATGTGTAAAAAAATTAAATTTTAACTAAATCATAATGTCTATACAGGCTGTAGAATATTGGGATGCCAGAAACTTTAGAAATTCTTTATTTTGTATATAGATATTTACATTGTCAGTTTATTAGATAGTAATGTAGATAGGTTTATATGTATGTTGTATGTTTCATGCTCGTTGTCCAACGGGGGATACTCACCTCCCGAGACCCAGTCCCACGCTGCGCCCAGACAGGTTGTGTACAGCGCCTCCTCCACTGTGTGGTGGGGGCGGCTGTTCCCTGTCCAGGGCGTCTCTATTCAGATCACGTCAGCTGCGCTCCAGTGTGGAGCGCGGCGGCGTCAGTTCCGGCCGGAGTGTGCCCGCCGACCGCCGGCTTCCTCATTACGTGGGGCTGGGGAACGGAGAAAGGTGAGTATAAAAGAGTATCAGCTGGCACCATCATGCTGTATACTCTGCCTGAGGAAGTGACGGTGACGTCACGAAACGCGTAGCAGGGCTTTTGATGCGAGGGGGGCTTCAGTGGTGGCAAGCACTCAGCACTTTTTTGATAAGCAAGGTATTCAATGGTGTGTTTGTTTTGTGATTTGGATTTTCTTCATAGCTTCAGCGTTATTCACATGGCTTGATTTAATTGTACTTGATTTTGATGCACTTTAACAGCACCTGGCACTTTCTGTATAGTTGCACATTTACAAAAAATATATTTTTTATTGAATTTATATATATATCTTTTAGCAGTCCCCCACTGGTATATATTAAGAGACAACTGTAAAAGTCCCCCTCCTCCTCCCCTCATCTCTTGTTGGTAGTATGAACATAAATGTTATATGTTTTTATAAAAAAGAAAATCCTTTTTAATGTGTCTTAGTATGTGATTTAGATTTCAAAATCAACTTTAATATTATTTATACACAATAGAGTGCCATTGTTAGTCTCTGGTTTTTCTCCCCTATTTAGGGGATTTGGGGCATCCCCCTCTTTCTTTCATTTCTATTAATAATATATATATATATATATATATATATATATATATATATATATATATATATATATATATATATATATACTTATCTATCCTGCCCGGCTCGACTAAAATAGGCAAACACATATACAAATATTATCAATATCTGGCCAATGATAACACAATGGATACACGCATATGACTAAGACTGTAGGTTCTTTTGACTTCTGGTATATGCAGAGGACACGGAGACAAGTAGTAAATAAAGATATATTGTTGACAAAAATACCATTTTGTGAGTACTCACCTGAAAAATGGATATTGTTGGTGTGCCACACACCCCGCTTCACTTTTAAATATTCTTCACTTAATGGGTTAACTCGCCGCCAGGTGACGTAGTGCAGAGAGGAAGTCTTGTAACGAGCCCCCTTCCGGCCTATATATACCTGGTACCTCCCTTTAATCACCAGTATATTAAAAAAGCAGAAAGACAAGGTACCAGTATTCCACTGGTAACCTAAAAGGGTGGGAGTGAAGCGGGGTGTGTGGCACACCAACAATATCCATTTTTCAGGTGAGTACTCAGAAAATGGTATTATTCTTGGTGTGCCACATACCCCGCTTCACTTTTAAATATTCTTCACTTAATAGGACATCCAAAAGCAGTGTCCACAAGGGATGGGCATATCAAGGCCAGGTGAAGCATAACTTAAATGACTGCAGTCTGCAGAACTTTGCGGCCAAAAACAGCATCCGCTGAGGCTCGCACATCAACCTTGTAAAACTTAGAAAAAGTGTGAACAGAAGACCAAGTGGCGGCCTTACAAACTTGTTCAACAGAAGCTTGGTGCTGAAAAGCCCAAGACGCCCCAATGGCGCGAGTAGAATGAGCAGTGATACGAAAAGGGGGAACTTTCCCCTTAGCAGAATAGGCCGCAGTAACGGCGGATTTGGCTGGTGCCAAACCCTTCTTAGGCCCATGGGGCACAACAAAAAAGGAATCCGTCCTACGAAAAGGAGACGTGATAATCAAGTAGTACTTAACACAGCGTGCTACATCCTAACAATGCAAAACCCTCTCTGTCATTCTTAGGATTAGGACACAAGGAGGGAAGAACAATATCTTGGTTCAAATGAAAAGCAGAAACAACCTTAGGAAGAAAGTCTGGCTTGAACCGAAAGACCACTTTATTCCTGATGCCTCTCAAAGTAAGGCGCCTGGATAGACAAGGCCGCCAACTCCGAGACACGCCGGACCGAAGTGATCGCTACCAAGAAGACAATCTTCTGAGTCAGGGTAGACAAAGCAATAACTTGCAAAGGCTCAAAAGGAGGAGCCTGAAGAGCAGAAAGAACCAAATTCAAATCCCAAATCGGGAGTAATGGTTTCCTGGGAGGCCGCACATGCGTAACCCCCTGGAAAAAAGTTTTAACTAAAGGCTTAAGCGCAACACGCTTCTGAAAAAAAGATAGATAAGGCAGAGACCTGCCCTTTCAACGTACTTAGCTGGAGACCAGAGTCCAGCCCTGATTGTAAAAACTCCAGAATCCTGGAGACCGAAAAGACCCTACAAGGAAAAGATCTTATCTCACACCAAGCGATATAGGCTTTCCAAGTCCTATAGTAGGTGATGGAAGAAGACCTCTTCCGGGCACTGATCAGAGTCTTAATGACTGAATCAGAAAGACCCTCCTCCTTCAGGATGGAGGTTTCAGCAGCCAGGCCATCAAACCCAGCGCTGGTAAATTGGGGTAACACAATTGACCCTGAGTGAGCAGATCGGGCCGAAGAGGCAGAACGAACTGGACCACTGCCAGCCGAACGATGTCTGCGAACCTCACTCGCCTTGGCCACCTTGGGGCCACGAGAACGGCGGACACCTTTTCCAGAGCCAACTTCTGAAGCACCCTGCCCAGCCTGGGCATCGGAGGAAACAGGTATAGAAATCCCAGAACTCCCCAGCTCAGGGACATGGCGTCCATTGCCAGAGCCAGAGGATCCTGGGAGAGCGACACGAAGTTCGGGAGCCTGCGAGAGGCAAACAGGTCCACCTCCGGGGTCCCCCATCGGAGACACAGTGAGCGAAACACCCGAGGATGGAGAGCCCATTCTCCCAGACGGGGAGAGCCCCTGTTCAACCGGTCCGCTACCTGGTTCTTCACCTCTGGAATGTAAACCGCCGAGAGACAAGGAACATGGGACCTCACCCAGGTCAGGATCAGGGACACTTCTCTGAGAGCACACAGACTGCGAGTCCCTCCCTGATGACCGATGTAAGCAACCGCTGTTTAATTGTCTGAACACACCTGGACCGGAAGGCCAAGAACGTGCTGAGTCAGGAGAGCAAGCACCCGACGGATGGTTCTCAGTTTCAGAATATTGGTGGGTAAGTGGGCCTCTTGAGGTCCCCACTGCCTCTGAAACTGCAGCTCCTTCCAGAATCCGCCCCATCCCGACAGACTGGCGTCCGCGGTGACAATTTTCCAAAGGAGGGTCAGGAAAAACCTGCCCTACACCAGATTGGTCGAGACCAACCACCACAGGAGGGACTGCCGGACCCGGGAGGACAACTGGAAGGACTGATCCAGCGACCGAGGCTGCTGGTCCCAAGACGCTAACAGAAAAAGCTGAAGCGTTCTCGTGTGAATTTGGGCAAAAGGAAGAAACACTCTGTGTTGATGAGAGTCCAGGCCGGGACGAACCGACCCATCTTTCTCGGGGACTCGAATTCCAGGTCGTAACCGGCCGACACTACCTCCTGGATCCATCTGCCTGGAACCACTTGGTTCCAAACCTGGGAGAAGTGTCGCAATAGTCCCCCCACCCGCACGGGTGAGGGCAGCCCCTCATTGCTGAGAGGGCTTATCAGCAGGTTTGGGCTTGGTGCCCCAGGACTGAGTGGGCCGGCCACGGCCCCTCCCCCGAGTCCAACCTGCACCTCTGGTAGCGGGAAAGGAAGCCCCCCTGCCCGCTCTGAATCCTCGAAAGGAAGGCCTACCGGAACCTGCCCCCCTAAAGGGGCCACGAGGCCTCTTGCGTTGTGGCATCTTACCACCCTTTGCGACTGAATCAATTTTCTCCCTAAACAGACGCAACCCCAAAAAGGGGAGAGCTGTGAGCACCTTCTTAGAAACTGCGTCCGCCGACCACCGACGCAGCCATACTGACCGGCGAATAGCCACCAGCATAGCCGCTGCCTTGCTACTCATAGCCAGCGCATCGTCCTGAGCGGAAAGGACATAGGACACAAAAGATTCACACTGCTTAAGCGCAGTAAACTGTTTACAAGCGGGATTGAGATCCTCATATAGCCCCTGAATTAAAGACCTAATCGCCAATAGAAGAAGGGCTGAAGCACACACCGGGCGCAACGCTGACCCAGAATAAATAAAACCATGGCGCGCGTATTGGTCAATCCGACGATCTTCCCCATCTTTAGGGACAGTGGTCTCAGCAGACTGTCCCATAGCCGTGCTGGAGAGCCCTAGCACAGGGGTATCGACGTCAGGAGGGACAGACCAAAGCTTTACCAACTCTGGCGAAAAAGGATAACGCTTTTCCCAACTGGAAGGGATTCCAGATAACTGCGTGGGATGTTCCCATTCCTTAAGGACCACCCTCTCAAAGTGGTGTTGTCTGGGAAAAACCCAACGCGGCTGACCCTTTGGCAGGGTGACAGCCTCAGGTGGATCTAAATTCAAAAATTTTAAACATTTGAGCCAGAATGGAGGGGGTGTCAAAAACAACCCCCTCCGACCAATCGCCAATCGCATCAGCCTCAAGCTGATCTGCAGGCTCATCTGACTCCAACAGGAATTCTTCCTCGTTCGGGGATCCATCGGACCATTCCACGGGCTCACATAACTCGTCCTGTGGAGCCGAAGGTACCGGAGTCAGGTGCCTCCGTTTTGCAGCGGCCTTTAACCCTGCTTTAACGGGCACTACTTTCCGGGGGCTGGCCGATCGTGCCGCCACCTCGGACTGCGAATCCCCACTTTTGACAGTGTCATGCGAGGTCCGGAACAGGGAGGGCGAGGTAGGCGATGATGAAGGTTGCGATGGGCCCGCAGCCGAAGCAACGGACTGGCGCGCAATAGTCTGCTTTGCACAAGGGATGCAGATAAAGACATCATCAGCTGGGAGTAGAGCCCCACAAATTACGCACCCCCCGAATGGCTCAGAAGAACCGTTTCCGGCAATTACGGAAGCCTCCATATGGTGATTTATGGTATTCGCAATATTTGGGCTTTTAGGCATAAGCCAACCCGGGATGCCCCCTTATTTGTAAATGTCCCGGAAGGGAGGATTTTTATATAAATTTTTTTTTTTTTTTTTTTTTTTTTTTTTTAAAAGGAAGGTCCCCCTAAATAATCTATATATAAATATAGATTGTGTATATATATATATATATATATATATATATATATATATATATATATATTTTTTTTTTTTTTTTTAAATATATATACGCAAGTATATATAAATAAATATGTCCCAATTTAGGAGAAAAAGAGACTAGCCAGGCACTAAAGAACTGGGAGGCTACTAATTGAAGGAATCCCAGGATCTGTGGGGAAAAAACAACCAACAGTAAAAAAAAAAACCCAGAAACCAATGGCAACATGCAATATAACATACATACACAGCACCAAGTGCTTTGAAGAGGCAATAAAACTGGCCTCTGATTTTCCTCCTTATATATTTTTCCCCTTTTTTTTTTTTTAAAAACAAGAGTATATTTCCATTAAATATATTACTTTTTAATAAACAGTCAAACCCATAAAAATATAGACGGCCCCACCAGGTGAGGCCGCTTACCTTCCCCAGTAAGGCTTACAAAAGCCCAGCACCCAACCAAAGAGGTGGTGGAGACAGGCAGAAAATGTCAGCGAAGGCGGGAGTGGCCGATTAAAACAAAGGAGAAAAGCGGAGGGGGGAGGGGAGCTGGATAAGGTGAGAAAAGTGCAAGCAGCCAAAAGCAAGCCTGACACCATACAGCCTGCCCCGGTCACCCCTAAAGCTCTGGCTCTACAGGCCAGCAGCAACAGCCCGCAAAACAGAGACTGCCATATAAGTAAGGAATCAAAGTCAGGCCATATGCACACTCACTTGCAGTGCAGCCCGACAACGTTGAAATAAGCAAAACACATGAACATACAGTAAACCATACACACAATACACATCCCTCTACCCCCCCCCCCCCCCCCTAGTGAAGAGAGAAGGGACCGTAACGGGAGAGAAAGGGGCTACAGGGACCCTCGGGACAGGGGCATTCCATTTCCAGATCACCATGCCGGATAGCCGCATTGCCCCACGCATGAGGTCGAGCGGTAGGAGATAAGCTCCTAGGCACTTAAAGTGCCATCTACCATTTGCCCAGTGAGCAGCCTAGGCTGGGAGGCTTCCATTCCACCATCAAGGTATAAACACTCAAACCGGGCAGAAATAGACCAAAAGGGGGGTGCCGGGGTAAGACCCCGGCTACCTGTAAGCAGGAGACTTCAATCTTCTGTCTTGTCGTCCAGCAGAGAGAAAAATACTGGTGATTGAAGGGAAGTACCAGGTATATATAGGCCGGAAGGGGGCTCGTTACAAGACTTCCTCTCTGCACTACGTCACCTGGCGGCGAGTTAACCCATTAAGTGAAGAATATTTAAAAGTGAAGCGGGGTGTGTGGCACACCAAGAATATAACACAATAATGCAATCAAATCTTTCAACATAATACACTACAGTTCTGAGACTGGCATACATATATACAGGGATTAAAGCAACATTAAAAGCATTACCCTCCTGAAACGGGCACCCACAAGCAGGCCTTCTCAGCTGGCAGCCTTCATGCCTTTTTCTCTCTCCTCTCCTGCCTCTCACCTGGCCCTTCTCATTTGCCACCAGTCTCCTTCTTCCTCTCTTCTCAGGTGCAAGCCGTCTCCTTCCTCCCTGCTCTTCCCTTCTTCTGTGCTCGCAGTCTCCCCCTTGGCTAAGGTTTCCCCCAATTATACACAAAAAAAAAAACCTTTGATCTCTGGTCTTCTTTGATGACTGGTCTTTCTCCTCTTTTACGACCCTGGTCATAAGTTTTATGTTCTCCTAGTCCCAACCTTTGTTTGGATTTTATTGTCTCAGAATGCTGATATTATCTGCTTGGAAAACCTGCCCTAGGCCTTCCCACCTCATGTCATGCCATGCTGTATATATATATATATATATATATATATATATATATATATATATATATATGCACCTGGATCCACGAAAGGAGGGAGTAAAAGACCCTGAACCCCAAAAAGGCCACAGCTGTCTTTTGCGTTGGGGCAACTTACCTCCCTTAGCAAAAAGGTCCAAACGGTCACCAAAAAGGAGCAGCCCCTTAAAGGGTAGCCCTGTGAGAGCCTTCTTAGCAGCATTGTCCGCCACCCACTGGCGCAGCCAGACCGAGCGGCGAATAGAAACAACCAGAGGCAAAGTCCTGCTACACATCCTAATGGTGTCATCTAAGGCAAAAACAATATAAGCGATAAACATCTCACATTGTGATAAGGCTCTAAATTCGGCACTAGAAGAATCATCGGGAGATGATTGGAAGGCCCTTGACCAGAGTACTGCAGTAATAGCAGAAGAACAGACCGGGCGAAGGGCCAATCCTGCACAGGCAAAGGCATGGGACGCCAGCTGGTCAATACGCCGGTCCTCACTATCCTTCAAGGTAGTGGAATCAGGGGAATGCACCACCGAAGTGTTAGACAACCCCAACACAGGGGCATCCACTTCTGGGGGAGTTGACCAACATTTAATCACGTCCGAGGGAAAAGGGTACCTTTTATCCCATCCCTTAGGGATACCAGGAAGCCGGCTAGGCTGCTCCCATTCTTTGAGAACCAGATTATTGAAATGTGCCTGTTCTGGAAATTCCAAACGTGGCTTTGCAGTACCAAACAATTCCCCCTATTGCCTGGGTGCCGCAGCAGGAAGGGATATGGAAAGCACTTCAAAGATTTGAGTCAAAAGTCTATGAGTGTCATCAGCATCCCAATGCTCTGAGCCGGCATCAGCACCAAGGTAATGCAGATCATCAGAAAATTGAGAATCTGAGAATAAATCAAGGAAATCTTCAGTCTCCAAAGGAAAGGCTGACGTCTATTAGCTGGGTCTCTCGGGCCGCAGAGCTAACCATCAATCTCTCGATGTTGGCCAGCCTGGAAGACACATCAGGCTGAGACTCCCCACTAGTATTGATCTCACTGGGAGTCATAATCAAGCGAGGGGGTGTGGGAGAAGACATGGTGGGCGCAGACCCAGACACAGGCAGCCCAGAGTGCCGTGCAAGCGCCTGCTGGGCGCAGGGTACACAGACCCGCACATCATCGCTCACAGGGGATGCCCCCCACACACCCGATGGGACCCCGAGCACAATATCCTGTGAAGCCTCCATATGGTGATTTTTGGTGGCACAACTGGCCAATAGGAATTACGCTGTACAGCTACCCGGGATGCCCCAAATGTCCGCTAGGATAGTGGGAGGATTAAATTATTCAGCCTCTAATACAGTTACAGGGAACAAATATAGGGCACAGGACCGGGAGAAACCTCAAACAGTTTTCCCGCCTGTAAGACATAAGACATTACACCCCATTAGTAATACAGAAGAAACCAGGAAAGCGGGAGAAGGGGGAGTAGTAGTATGCCCATAAGGACACCCAAGAATGTCATGGAGGGCCTAAGCGTCCCAATTCAGGATCACCAAAAACCTGGACCGCCAACCCTTTGGTGGGGGATTTGCGGTGGAGCAAGCTCCTAATAAAGCACCTCTAATAGGTGCATCCTACCATCACCCGACCACGCAGCCAAGGCTGGGAAGACAGAATAAAAGGTAGAACGGGTAGGAATAGTACTACAGGGCCAGGGGCTGTGAAGCCAGGCTCACCTGCGAGAAGAGAAGCCATCATCTTGTCCTTCGCAGCCCACTGGAGAAAAGAAACTAGGGAATTAGTGGGAGGTTCCGGGTATATATGGACCGGGAGGGACCTCTTTTTGCCATCTCTGCAGTAAAGCGCCCTCTTGTGGAGGTATATCCCAGATGTTATGAATCATTATCTGGAGCAGGACGTGCTGCATACTTAGAATATGAGGCTGGGAAACACTGGTGTAGATGTAAAGTACTTTACATTTTTAAGTACCACCTGAGTGGTACACATGGGTTGTCCGTCGCCTAAAACCGTTTGAAAAAAAATAAACAGCCATTTATGTGCACAAAAATGCACCCACATATATGTAATCAAATAATAGTTTTAAAGTTAATGTATGCAGCAACAGATGGTTGGGAAACCTATTCAGATAAAGCCAGTGAGAAGGCAAAAATACAATTCTGTGATTACTCAGCTGTAGAATTGGTATTATGAATATACAGTACGTCCTGCTCCAGATATAATACTTACTATCGGGTATTACTCCGCTAGATGGCGCTGGACTGCAGAGACATCGAAAATAGGCTCCTCCCGGCCCCTCAAATACCCAGGGACCTCCCACAAATCCCCAGCATTGAAAAGCAGTTAACGAGAAGCCGGGAGAATTAAAACAACCCAAAATAGTAACAATAACAATGATAACAATCACCATGCAGGGGATCACAGAATTGTATTATTCTTAGTATACAGTACGTCCTGCTCCAGATATAATACTTAATATCGGGACATCCAATAGCAGTGTCCATAAAGTAGGGTGGGATCCCCTAAAAGGTAACAGCCGCCTGCAAAACCTTGCGGCCAAAAACAGCATCAGCTGAGGCCCTAATATCAACCTTGTAAAACTTTGAAAAGGTATGAACAGAAGACCAAGTAGCCGCCTTGCAAACTTGTTCAATAGAAGCCTTGTGCTGAAAAGCCCAAGAGGCACCAATAGCACGCGTAGAATGAGCAGTAAGGCGGAAGGGAGGATTATTCCCCTTAGCAGAGTAGGCATGAATCACAGCCTGACGGATCCATTTGCAAGTAGACTTGGCAGGAGCCAAACCCTTCCTAGGACCAGAAGGGACCACAAAAAGAGCATCAGTTTTTCTGAAAGGTGCAGTAGCCACCAGACAGTACTTCAGACAGCTAGCCACATCCAAAGAATGCTAGGATTAGGGCACAATGAAGGAAGAACAATGTCCTGATTCAAATAAAAGGCAGACACTACCTTAGGCAGAAAATCTGGCTTGAAGCGAAACACCACCTTGTCCTGGTGTCTCTCATAGTAGGGGGGCTGAATGGAAAGCGCCGCCAACTCAGACACACAGAGGTGATAGCCACCAGAAAGACAACTTTGAGAGTAAAAATGGCCAGGGTAGCATCCTGCACAGGTTCAAAGGGAGCACCCTGCAAGGCTGACAAGATGGAGGGATGATGACAAGATAGCAGGAACTGGACCTGTGCATCAGACTGTCCACCTTCTGTTGAGGAAGGAAAATCCTTGCCTGAACTGTATCCAGATTCCAAGGAGGGGGACAGCGAAGACTTGGGGTGGTTGATCACCCATCCAAATGACTCCAGAGTGGACACCACCAGCTGAGTATCCAATTCTGCCTGATGTAGAGATTGGGAGGTGATGAGAATGTCGTCCAGATAAGGCAGCACGCGGACGCCCTGAAACCTGAGCAGAGACATCACGCCAGCCAGCACCTTGGTGAACACCCTGGGAGCTGAGGTGAGACCAAAGGGCAATGCCACAAACTGGTAGTGTTGATCCTCCAGAGTGAACCTGAGGAACCTTTGATGACCTGGAAATACAGGAATATGAAGGTAAGCATCTTTGATGTCCACAGAAGTCATGAAATCCCCTGGGTGCAGGGAACGGATGGCAGAGCGCAGAGTTTCCATGCGAAAGCGCCTGCTCCTGACAAATTTGTTGAGAATCTTCAAGTCCAGGATGGGCCTGAGTGACCCATCTTTTTTGGGTACTGTGAAGAGGTTGGAATAGAATCCCTTGCCTTTTTCTCTTAAAGGGACCTTGCAGATGACCCCCAGCTCCAGGAGGCCTTGCACTGCCTGCACTAGCTCCTGAGCTTACACAGGGTCCTGAGGAATCCGGGATCTGATGAACCTTGGGGGTGGCCAGGCAGCAAACACTATCTTGTAACCGGAAGGACACTACCTCCTGAATCCACCGGTCTGAGACATGAAGCCTCCAGACGTAAGCAAAGTGCTGAAGCCGTCCCCCCCACCCGGATGGGTGAGGGTGCTCCATCATGCCTGAGGGGGCTTGGGAGAGGACTTAATCTTGGGGCCCCAGGAGGAGCCAGGACGTCCACGTCCTCTGCCCCTACCCCAGAAGTCTCCCCGGGCCCCAGTAAAGGAAACCCCCCTCCTTTGTCTAGCACCACCGTAAGGGGAGGAGAAGGAGCCCTGACCCCGAAAGGGCCGAGACTGCCGCCTGCGCTGGGGTAACCTGCTTCCCTTAGCAAAAAGGTCCAGGCGGTCCCCAAACAGGCGTAGTACTTTGAAGGGAAAACCAGTGAGGGCCTTCTTGGCAGCGTTGTCAGCAGCCCACTGGCGTAGCCAAACCGAGCAGCGTATAGCCACCACAAGGGCAGATGTCCTGGCACACATTCTAATGGTGTCATCCAAGGCAGAGAGTACAAAATTTACAAAAACCTCACAACTGGAGAGGGCATTAAACACCTCACAAGGCAAATCATCAGGGGCACTATCAAGTACTTCTTAGCAGGGTCCTAATGGCCACAGCGGTAATGGTCGAGGCACAGACCGGGCGCAGCGCCGTCCCCACACATGCAAAGGCATGGGACGCCAGCTGGTCAATGCGCTGGTCCTCAGCATCCCGCAGGGTAGTAGAGTCAGGGGAGTGCATGACAGAGGTGTTAGATAACCCTAGGACTGGGGCATCCACTTCGGGAGGGGATGACCAACACTTTACCACATCAGAAGGAAAGGGATACTTCCTATCCCAACTCTTAGGTACACCAGGAAGTCTACTGGGACGTTCCCATTCCTTGAGCACAAGGTTATTGAAATGTGCTTGCTCAGGAAATTTCAAGCGTGACTTAGCGGTATGGAACAGTTCCCCCCTTTGCCTGGGAGCCGCAACAGGGGGAGAAAGACAGAACCTCAAAAATCTGGGTCAGCAATCTATCAGTATCATCCGGGGCCCAGGGGTCAGAGCCAGAATCGTCATGACCCCTGGGCCTCTCATCAGATGACCCCGAGTCGGAGAATATCTCCCCTTCGTCCGAAGGGGTATAGCCACAAAGATGCCAAAACTCATCAGTTTCCATAGGGAAGAGTGACATTAGGCGTTAAGTGACGCTTTTTAGCAGGGGCCTTACGCGCCAAGGTATTAGCAATTAACTTCTCAACACTAGCCAGTCTAGAAGACACATCAGGCTGAGAATCCCCACTTGTATGCAACTCAGTAGGAGTGAGATTTAAAGTGGATTTTTACTATCCTGGGTTTTGGTCCACTTTGGTGGGGCACCCCGATCGGGGGGGGGGGGGGGGGGGCCCGCTGTGTGAAACCCCCCAGAATGCCCCGAAAACTCACCTGACCCCGCTCCCACGTGACCGCTCCAGCGAATCACCGGCGGACAAGCGAGGTCCGTCGACGGACAAGCGAGCGCGCCCGCCGCCGCCTCCCGCGCGTCACTCTTACAGGGAGCGTCCGCGTCGGGCATTCACAAACGGCCGGCGCGGGTGCGCGCCCTGCTAGAGGGACATGCGGGAGGCGGTGGCGGCCCGCGCTGGAACGGGGAGAAGGAACGCTTGTGGGCTTCCTGGGGGGTTTCAACCCGCGGGACATCCCGATTTCGGATGCCCCGCGGGGAGGGATCTGATCGGCCCGGGAATCTTGCAGCGCAAGCACCTGCTCAGCACAGGGTACACAGACCCGCGCCTTGTCCGCGTCAACATGAGACTCCCCACACGCTACACACAGCCGGGCTTGTCCTGAAGGAACCCCAGTCACATTATCTTGAGATGCCTCCATATGGTGATTATAGCGGCACAATAGGCCGATAGGGATTAACGCTATACAGCAACTCGGGATGCCCCAATAACCCGCTAGGGAAGTGGGAGTAATTACACTAGGCCTCACAAGTTAACCAACTAATAGAGGGCTGGGAGAAGCCAATGGATTCGCCCAACTGAAAGACACAATCAAATGAGCCGTATAATGCTCATAATGCTGAGACAATAAAAGGGTGGTAATAAAGCCACCCGCGAGGGCACTTACGGACCGCGGTAGGTAGAGGTCCGTCACGCAGAAGCCGACCAAGCAGACAAAATGGCGTCGGTATACCTCGAGGGGCGGGCCCGCACAAGCAATGATGCGGAACGTGCCCGAGACAGGCCCCCCCCCGAAGAGCACGAAGCCAACACATGACAAGCAGCCAATGACTGCGCGCCGGCGCCTGAGGTAACGCCGCCGCCGAGCGCGAAACATAGTAAAGAAAAGGCGTGCGGCGGCAATTTTAAGTATAGTAATAGTAAAACAAGTCAGCGCGGCGGCTGACACAAGCACCATGTAATAAAGCCCAAAGCCAATACACCCCCCCCTTTCCCCCCGAAGGCTACAAGGAGAGTGAGGGAGGACAGCAGCCACTTGACATAGGGCCCACCGATAGACAGGGGCAAGGGGCAATAGTGTGGGAGGGGCATCCCATAGAGGCTCACCATAAGCCTGAACCGCCTACCCTTTGGTGGGGGATTGCGGTGGAGCAGCACTCCTAAGCACCTAATAGCGCTGCTGCCTACCATCACACGGCCAGCGCAGCCGAGGCTGGGAGGCACTCAATAATGGAACGGGTGGGAATAGTCCTACAGGGCCGCAGGCTAATAGCCCCGATCACCTGCGAGTAGAGAGAGACATTTCTTGTCCTTCGCAGTCCAGACTGCAGAGAAAATCTGGGGATTTGTGGAAGGTCCCTGGGTATTTGAGGGGCTGGGAGGAGCCTATTTTCGATGTCTCTGCAGTCCAGCGCCATCTGGCGGAGTAATACTCGATAGTAAGTATTAAATCTGGAGCAGGACGTACTGTATACTAAGAATAAAATACAGGGTTTAGCGCAAAAATGTGGTATATGATTGCCACACCTTATTAAAGGACAAGTATAATTTGCAAACTACACCTCTCTTCCTCTTAGCTGATAAATAAGTTACTACTAGTGCAGGAGAAACTTGTTACATTTAGATCACACAGCCAGTGCCAGAGCAGTTGGAAAACATTACTTGTCCTTTAAAGTGGGTCGTCACCCTCCCGTGATCGGCCCGGGAATCTATAAGATTCCCGGTCCGATCACTTTCCCCCCCCCGCGGGACATCCGAGATCGGGATGTCCCGCGGGGTGAAACCCCCCCAAACACCCCAAATCCCCTTACCTTGCCTCCCTCGCGCCCCTCTAGACGTGCGCGCGCGAATGGCCGACGCGCGGGAGGCGGCGGCGGAGGCGCCGCTTGTCCGCGGCTGTCAAAAGGCTTGTCCGTCGGCGCTGGGAGAGGTGAGTTTTTCGGGGGGTTCTGGGGGGTTTCACACAGCGGGGCACCCCGATCGGGGGTGCCCCACCGAAGTGGACCAAGACCCAGGATAGTCAAAATCCTGGGTGTTAGTCCACTTTAAACAAATTGCGGATTGACTTTTACTTAAAACGGTCCTTCACTCTGAATAAGAGTCTATCTTATATGCTCCCCACACCCTGTACATACAGATTGGTCACATTAAAAATACAATTCTGTGAAATACTCACCTGTAGAATTGGTATTATACGCATACAGTACGTCCTGCTCCAATATAATACTTACACGTGGGTAATCCTCTGCCAGAGGGCGCTGTTCACTGCAGACATGCAAAAACAGGCTCCTCCCGGCCCTTCATATACCCAGGGACCTCCCACAAACCCCCAGTATCGAAAAGCAGTGAGAAAAGAACCCGGGAGAAACCAACCACCAAACTGGTAACAATAGTAATGATAACAATCACCATACAGGGGATCCAGAAAATGTAAAACCAGGGTGAGGTGGAGCAGGACGTACTGTATGCGTATAATACCAATTCTACATGTGAGTATTTCACAGAATTGTATTATTCTAAGCATACAGTACGTCCTGCTCCAATATAATACTTACAGGTGGGACATCCAATAGCAGTGTCCATAAAGTAGGGTGGGATCCCCAACAAAAAAAGCACAGCAGACAGTAAAGGCGCTGTCACCTGCAAAACTTTGCTACCGAGTACGACATGAGCAAAGGCTCTAACGTCAATCTCATAACAAAACCTTTGAAGAGGTATGAACAGACACAAGCAGCGGTCTAGCAACTTATTCAACAGAAAACCTAGTGCTGAAGGGCCAAAGGTACCCAAACACCAATGGAATAGAATAAAAAGAGAGGGAGATTCCTCCCCCTTAAAGGAATAGGCCAGAGTAACGGCCTAACCAGCCCAAGGGCAACAGAAGCCTCGGTTAAACTTAGAACTCTCCCCAACGGGGAATTGGAACTGGTCACCCGTAAAACAGACAGGGATACTGACCCCTTCACTAACAAGGATCAGCAAGAAGCCGAAACCTTTACTCAGGACCAGGAAGGCAAACCATCCAAATAAGATCAGTCCAAAGGGCGCATAGACCCTGGAAGCAAACGAGACCAGGCGCATACATATGGAGGCGCCCGCAGACCCCAAAGGGCATCAGTCCCCCTAAGGGACAAGAAACAACCAGGAAAATGTCAAGACCTGTTGATGGAATGTAGACCCCTTACTTCAGCATTACTAAGAATAAGGCCCATAGGCAGACTAAAGAGACTTAAAGAATGATCATAAAACACCACCTTGGACAAAAGGGTCTGGCGTAAGGCGGAATACCACCACATCCTGGTGTGTATATATACATATATAATGAACGAGGGCCTAAGTAATCAGAGCCACCGTCTCAGGCACACGTCTGACTGAAGCAACAGCGCCCGGAGGGGCAACTTGAACTACAAAACAGCTCAGACAGCATCCAGAATAAGTCCCAAGGGAACAATCCGCAGGGCAAACAGAATGAAAACTGATCCCAACAGGGACCATAGAACTACTTGGGAGATGCCCCTGAGCAATCCCCAAGAGAACTCCTAACAAGGAAGCCTGAACCAGACTTCTACAGGAAGGCAGACAGGACAGAACCTGAACCTTCAGAGTACCTAGATGGGGAGCCAAACCCAACCTATGCTGTAACAACTCTAGAACCCTGGGAACCGAGAACGTCCAACAGGGGAGAGACCAAGACTCATGCCAATCAATACGAGTACACCATAACCCACAATAGACGGAGGAAGAAGAAGCCAAAGAAGCTTGCTCCTAGCCCCCCATAGACCAAGTCACCCAGAAGATAAACCCGTCTCCAAAGGGGTGAATGAATCAGCTGTCAAGCCCTCAGACTAGAGTCTGTAGATTGGGACGACATAAGGAGCCTGACAAGGGCAGAACCGCACTCCTGAGAGAGCGTACAGGTCCGCTGACCTCAGCAGAAGCATCTGCAAACCACAGTTCACTAGGCCACCCAGAGGCCATCAATCTCACGGGTCTCTTTATCAGCACGACCATGCGCAGAACCCCACATAGCAGGGTGAATGAAGAGAAGACATATAAAATAGAAAGTCTATACATACATTTCTAAGCCCCCATGACCAGAGTCAGAATATTCTGGGGCAGTGAAAAACAAGGGCAGAGCCCCTGTGATATTAGCGAGACCCAACAGAGCCACCCTAGTTGGCTCTCAGAGGGACACCAGGATAGCAAAACCTGCCACTGAAAGACATCCATTGGAGCGAATACCACTGAGGAGCAGGGGATGTAGACCCCCACCCAGATCAGGAACCTTCCAGGAGAATCATCCTGCTTCAAGCTCCAGACCAATAATAAAACAGGCCATTGTCTTCCAACAGGCCAAGAGTCCCCAAATAGACAGGTCCTAAAGAGGAAAAGTCTAGCAGTATAGAGTCAACTGAAGGCTCATTGTTTTAACAAAGCCAGTAGGTAAGATGGACCCTCTAAGGGACCCTACCTAGGAACCACGGGGGGTTTTGGAAGAAATCTCCCCCCCCCCCCCCCGCGCGAGACTTGGTACCCAAGGTGACCATTCACAGGAAGATGCAAGCAAAGAAGAGGGTGCCCCCTGACAGGGTCCTTGAATATAACCAGCTCAAGAGGAACCACCGTACCAAAGGGAAATGAGCACAGACCTAGCTCCCGGGGTGCTGGAACCCCATCTAGGATCAATAACCTACTGTGCCGAAGAGCCCAAGGCTCTGTATATAAGGGACATCATCTGATACGCCACCAACAGGCCCACCAGCTGCACTCCTGCCTGGTGAAAGTAAGATGTCAGCGAAGAGGGACAGAGCCCCCGTAACCAGGAGTCCACTTGTTGCCAAGGAAGAAGGCTCAAGCCTGAACCGAATCCAAGGAATGGGGATAGCGGATAAGGGACCATGAGGGACTGAGGTGACTGAGCACCCATCCAGTAACTCCCAGGGGACACCGCCGGCCGACTAACCTACGCGGCCTGACGTAGAGATTGGGAAGTAAGGAAGGACGATCCGGTAGGTCCCAGTGCGGACGCCCCACCGGCATGTCAGACATAACCCCCATCCACACCTTGGCGAGTAGCTTGGGAGCAGAAGAGAGGCCAAAAATAAGGCCCCAATCCGCAGGGTTGGTCCTTCAACACTGACTGGTAAAGGTCTTGGTGTCCAGAAGACACAGGGGGAACTAAAAGGATCTAGAACTCCACAGGAGGCCGGAAACCCCCCTTGCACGGGGCGCCTGTGTCCCAAGACAGAGATATCATACAGGGGCTACCTGTGAGTGTAGAATTGCCAGGCCTACTATAGGCCAGTATGGCCCAGACCGCCTCATCAATTTGAGGAAAAGATCAAGGTTAACATAGGAGGCCATCACCCCATTCTGTTAAGGGCAATCTGCAAGTAAGCCCAGACCCTGCAGGCCGAGCACGGCCTGCGCCAACTCCTGAGGGGAAAAAACAGGGGCTAGAAGCACCCTGACAACCTCTGAGAGGGACCGCCCAGCAAATTCTATCCTGTGTCCAGGGGAACTACCTCCTGGAACCACCAGAAGGAGAAGATACGCTCCCAGATAGGAGTCAGGTGCTGCGGCAGTCCCCTCGCCCAGAAGGGTGAGGGCGTCCCTTCATGCTTGGGAAGTCTTGGCAGATTTGGACTTAGCCCTGCCAGAAGGCTCAGGGCGTTGCCTGCCCACCCTGTGGTGGAAATCCACTCCGAAAATTTGGAAGCACACCTCAGGTTCGTGTTTGACACTAACGTAGGGAGGGGGAGAGGTGTCCCTGCCCCGAGGAGGCCTAGACGGCCTTCTGCGCAGGGGTGCCTTACCCTTTTTTCCAAAAAGGTCCAAACGGGCCCCAAATAGACGCCGTCCTCTGAAAGGAAGGCCAGTGAGAGCCTTTTTTGTAGCATCGTCAGCTCCCCACTGTCGCAGCCAGACCAGGCGGCGAATAGCTACCACAAGGGCAGAGGTTCTAGCACACATCTTAATGGTGTCATCCAGCGCTGAGAGGATAAACCTCACAAACACATCACAGTCTGAGAGCGCATTAAATACCTCCCAGGGGAGGTCCTCAGGTCGGTGGTCAAGTAGTTTTCTAATGAGAGTCCTGGCGGCCACCGCAGTGATGGCCGCGGCGCAGACCGGGGCGAAGAGCCGTCCCTGCACACGAAAAGGCATGGGAAGCCAATCTGTCAATGCGCCGGTCCTCAGCATCCCGAAGGGTACGGTAATAAGGAGCAGTCATGAAGGGGGGGTTAGTAACCCCTATAATCGGTGCATCCATCACAGGAGGTGCTGACCAAAAATTAACCACATCAGGAGGGAAAGGGTACTTCCCATCCCAGACCCCTGGGACCCCTTTAAGTGTACAAGGCGATTCCCATTCTTGGGATATAAGATTCTGGAAATGCTCCTGTTCTAGGAATTCCAAGCGCGGCGGCGCTGTGTGGAAACTCTCTTTCTTAGGCTTGGGAGTCTCTCCAGGAGGGGAAATAGACAAAACCTCAAAGATCTTAATAAGTAGTTCATCTGTGTCACACAGGCCCCAAGAACCGGGCCCAGAATCATCACGGCTCCAGGGCATCTCATTCGAGGAGCCCGAATCGGAGAATAGCTCACCTTCATCAGAAGGGTCAAGGTCCTGCATAGCAGCAGATTCATCAGTATCATTAGGAACCGGAGAACCAGGAGGCGTCAGGGACCGCTTTTTTCCAGGGCCCAAGCGCTCCGCCAAACTAGACAGCACCTGCTCAGCCGTAGGCAGCCTGCGCAGCACGACTTGCTGGTCATCCCCGCTCGAGTGAGACTCATCAGGAGTGAGGTTTAGGTCCGGGGAGACAGGTGTATTGAAGAGAGGTGCAGCCACTGGCAAACCTGATTGCAGGGTCAGTGCCTGTTCAGCACACGGTCCGCAGACCCGTGCTCTGTCAGCCTCAGCCTGGGGCTGACCACATACTGCACACAGCCGGTCATGTCCCAGAGGGACCCCGGGTACATAATTCTGAGATGCCTCCATATGGTGATTATCTGAGCAATATGCCTGCAGAGATTTACGCAATAGGCAACCCTGGATGCCCCAAGACCCGCTAGGAATGTGAGAGAATTTTTTATGTGAACCCGCTATAATATGTCAGGCCGGGAGAAGCCACCGAAATCTTGGCGTCTGAAAGACATAAAGGGGATAAGAGGGGGGTGTCAGTGCCATGCGCAGCCGTAATAAAAAATCATAGGAACAAAAACCGCCCGGGAGGGCACTTAAATGACCAAGGGAGGAGGCGGATTGCAACCGCGCGCGCGAAGACCGTCAAAATGGCGCCAAGCGAACCTCGAGGGGCGGGCCTGATCTGGCCGTGACGCGGGGCGCGTCATGCCAAGTCCCCGCCTCCCCCAAAGAGCACGAAGCTCTAACCAGCGGGAGGTCCCTGGGTATATCAAGGGCCGGGAGGAGCCTGTTTTTGCATGTCTGCAGTGAACAGCGCCCTCTGGCAGAGGATTACCCACGTGTAAGTATTATATTGGAGCAGGACGTACTGTATGCTTAGAATATAATTCTACCTGCATCTACTGCATGTTATGACCCTTTAAACATCCAAGATGGCGGCTCATGGGCCATCAGGCAGCCTGCAAACATGAAGTGCCTTCTGACTGTGACGCTCTGCATTCTGGGACTGCTGACCTTTTCCTGACCCCAGCTCTGCTCAGTCTGAGCAAAGCACAGCTATAACCAGCCCCCCTGTACTTTATCCCACTCTCTTCTCCTCAGTAAGTGTGATGCTGACCCGTATCCTAAAGTCCTGATCAGAGTTGCAGCCCAGTGGGGGAAAGAATAATAAGTGACTAAAAACTTAAAATATATTAATTTTAGATGCTGGGGAATCATTTTCTAAGGGTCTGAGCTTTTCAATAAATCCTGGTGAAGGTCCGGTTTAACTCGGCACACAGTTTATCTAGAAGGGCACAAATGCCATATTAAAGCAAATTACAATACATTTACCTTTAAAGAGTCATAATGTTCCTGTCGGAGTTCTTCATACTCTTCTGTTATTTCTTCAATTAAATCATCCCTGCCGTTCTCATCTAGAAGCTGAGAACACTGAGGGGGGAAAGACATTTTTATACTTCATTCTATAAAAATCTATAATCCAAGTACAATATAATGTACATATCTTATCTGGATAATCAAAATGAAGACAATACATAACTTACAACCACAACACTTTTGGATGCATCTAAGACGTGGATTACAGGAGCACTATAGCGAGGTGCTATCTTGACAGCAGTGTGGGTCCTAGGAAAGGAAACTATATGGTTACAATAGTCTAAAAGACGAGTACACAGCATGTAATGTTCTATTATGCTGCTTGTAATTTTTTTTTTTTGCTGCATTTAAAGGGATTACCGAGGCAAAGTATAAAATAAAGTATACTTGATACTATATAGTTTCCTCAATGACTGTGCAAACAAAGCCGTGCTTTTGAGAACACTTCTTGGTTTCTCTTGAGAATAGTCCAGATCTATCTCTATCAATACATCCCCATAAATATCTTCCTGACCAGACAATAGAGAAAGTTTTGTAACTATAAATGTGATGTTTTTATATGTATCCATTTATTTGGATTTATTCTGAAAATTACTGTTACAATTCCATTCTATCCGCATTCAGGGCCAGCTAGCACTCGGCCAGGCTCAACCGCTGGCTGTGTTGATAGGCGTGCTCATGCGGTTGAGTCACCCCAAGCAACCTATGAGGGCTGGCTTTGAAAGGGCATAGGCAGTCCACAGCAGCCGTAGAAGAGGCCCAAAAGCAGCGAGTATCCGGACTGGCATTTTTTGTTTTATATACCGGATCACGCTGCCCTGCTGCTGTTTAGTACAGAGGAACTATGGTCATTTTTTTAACATAAGACCAAAGCAGGCAACCAATAAAGCAGATCTCCAATAATGTTTTACTGAATGTCTGCTTTAACCCTTTAACCGCCAGCCTACCTTGAGATTTTGTCACCCTTTGTTGCCAGACCATTTTGCACTATTTTGCGCTCCCCATGTTCAACTGTGATTTTTGAAGGGATTTCCAGGGATTTCCCAGGAAAGTGATATATTGTTTTTTTCAGCGGAGCCTGGGCTTTAACATGAAATGTCTTGTTTGTCATTTTCTAAGTGTATTCTCAATATTTTTGGGTGAAAATTGTGCAAAAAAATAAAAAAAAAACTATTTTTTACAATTTGTAGTGTTTTTTTGTAATAAAAAATGTAAGTTTGTCAATAAAATCTTATTGCGTGTGAAACCCATATTTCTCCCGGTTACAGCAGTACCACATATGTATTGGTAGACACCCTTTCCTGCCCAGGAGACTCCCCCAAACTGAATCAACGCTTTAGGAGATTTTCAGATAAAATACAACTATGCTTTGCAATATGCGCACCTTGCAGTTTTTCAAGAAAAACAACCCTTTACATTTGAAATACCCCCCACAAACTATATATTCCCTAGAAGTACACACCTCAAGCTTTCTAGGCGTACCAGGCTTGTTGACATGGGTGCAGTTTTCTGGAAGTAATCCCTCAATGTATTCTTTGGTTGCACAGGGTTTCCCTAAAAATGAATAAAAAAGCAGAATCAAAACCACATTTTCCTAAAAAAAAACCTATATGCAAACCAGATAAAAAGTGAAAATCTGAAAAAGCAACATCCCCCAAACAGAATGATACCCAACATGCATAGGTTCTGTCTTGCCAAACACACCAAAGTAAAGCATGCGCATAACGGTAATTTTACTTCAGATATTCAGCTCTGCAGACAAAGTGCGCACCTTGTGCTTTTTCTACCAAACCAACCCTTTACATTTGGAATATCCCCCATAAACCATATATTCCCTGAAAGTACACATGTTAAGCTTTCTAAGCGTACCCAGCTTGTTGTAGTGGGCTCATCTTTCTGGAAGTAATATCTCGAAGAATTCATAGGTTGCACAGGATTTCACAAAAAAATTTATAAAAAAGCAGAATAAAAAACACATTTTCCTAAAATATCAATATGCAAATAAGAAAAAACAAGCTAAATCTGAAAGCACAAGGTCCCCCGAGCAGAACAATACCCAACATGCATAGGTACCTGTAACCTTTTGACTGCCAGTCTACTTGAGATTTTGTCACCCTCTCCTGACAGGATATTTTTCACCATTTTGCGTGATGTTTAACTGTGATTTTTGCAGGAATTTCCAAGAAAATTGCATATTTTCTTTTTGTGGCAGAGTTTAGGCTTTAACATGAAATGTCTTGTTTGTATTTTTTCTACTTTTTTAAATATTTTCAAATAAATAAATAAAAAAATATATATTTTTTAAATTGTCTCCTTTATTTTAAACAAAAACATTTTATTAAAGAAAGCCATATTGCATGTGAAAGCCCCATTTCTCCCGATTACAATGATACCACATATGTATCGGTAGCCCCCCGTTCCTGTCCAGGTGATCCCATAAACTGAAAAGAGCACTTTATAACATTTACAAATAAAATACAACTACTATCCACATAATAAAGGGTTAAATAAAAAAAAATTGGTGTGGGGTCCCCCTTCACAGGGGGGGGGGCACCATTTCTTGGGGGAATTTTAAGGTTTTTTTTGGGAGGCAGGTAATGGGGGGTCTCTGGGTTAATGGCAAGTCACCCACTAGCCACAGGTGACTTGCCAGACCCCCGAGCCCTGTGAACTGGTATAGGGGTCACATGGACCCCTTACCAGTTCACAAAGGGTTAAAAGTAAAAAAAAAACACACACACAGAGACACACTTTTAAAAAAAACTTTATTAAAAAAAAATATTTTTTAAATTATTTTTTTTAATACTTACCTCCCATCCATCCCTGTGTCCCACGCTGATCACTTAGGCTTCTGCTCTCCTGCTGGGTTACAGGTAACAAAGGGTTAATTAAAAAAAAAAAAATGACATCGGGTCCCCCCTCAAAGGGAGGGGGACCCCATTTTATTTTTGGGATTTTTAAGGGTTAAAACCCTTAAAAATCCCCCCAAAAAATGGCGTGAGGTCCCCCCTACCCAGCATAATCAGCCTGTGACCAGCTATGGGGGCTTGTAGAACAGGGCGCAGGGGCCAGCTTTAGTGGCCCCTGGCCCTGCGGCTACAAGCCGTCATAGCCTAGGGCCACGGCTCTTCTGCCCCCCCCTGGGCTTTGGGGAGGCAGGTAATTTGGGGGGCCAGGGGTTAATGGCAAGTCACCCGCTAGCGCAGGTGACTTGCCAGACCCCCGAGCCCTGTGAACTGGTATAAGGGGTCACATGGACCCCTTACCAGTTCACAAAGGGTTAAAAGGTAAAAAAAAAAGACACGTTTTTGAAAATAAGTTTATTAAAAAAAAAAAAAAAACTTTTACTTTACTCACCTCCGATCTTCATCTTCTGTGTCCCGCAGCGATCTGCTGTCAGTGACGGCTGGGCAGAGAAGGGGGGAGGCAGGCGATCGGAGGATCGCCTACCTCCCTCCTTCCCCGCCCAGCCGTCACCGGCATCTGAGAGTTGAACTGCCGGGTGCCCCGATGACACCCGGCGGTGACGTCATCTGGCCCCGCCCCGATGACGTCACCAAGATGGCGGCCGCCATCGGAAGACAGAAAGGGAGGAGGGCTGTTATGTTATGCCCCCTCCAGAAGACGGAAGAGCGGGGAGGGGGGATCGGAGCCCCCCCCCCCCCCCCCGTGAAGAGGAGAGCCTGCGGGGACAAAGGTAGGTAACTGTCATTTTTATTTTTATGACAGGAAACCGGGCGGCTGCTGAAACGGGGGGGGGGGGGCACCCTGTTCCGGGCCCTCCCCTGCAGCCGGAGGAGCCCCGATGGGCGATCGGAGCCCCTCTGGCTGAAGAGGAGACCCGACCGGATCGAACGAGGGGTCAGGTAAGTGTCTTTTATTTTTACTTTTTTTTTTTATTTCTGGGGAAAGTCAGGCACGTAAATTTTACGTGGCTGGCGTTTAACTGTTGGAGAGGCAGCCACGTAAAATTTACGTGGCTGGCATTTAAAGGGTTAAAACAGGAGATGATAATTTAGCAATCAAATTCTCCTGAGAGAGAAAAATCCATTCTCTTAGACTTAATGCATTTGATTCTATAATTAGCCTTGGCAGGTTTCTCTAAAGAAAAAACTGTGCATAGTGACGGTTCTAAGAAAAGCAAGGTGGAACATTCTGTATAAACACAAGACTCCGGCCACATGGTTAACTGATGTTTACCACTTAACCTACCTAGATGTTGTGGCTCCACCAATCAATAATGGGATCTTTATGCACAATCGCTCCATTTCCTTGGCAACAAAGATCATTTCATCAAGAGAGGGAGTGATAAGACCAGACAGACCAATTACATCTGGAAAAAAGGCAATGTGGATCATATTAGTCATTTTCAATCATACCCCTTTCCACTGATTTTATAAAAAGCATGAGCCTACATGTCAGACCCCCCCTCCATTTTCCTGGGCAAAAATGCAGGACAGAATAAATGATCTTGATCCTATGGCACAATCTCATATAATGTACTAAACCTCACTCATGTGGAGGTATCAACAGGGGGGGCAGTCAAAGCACTTCTAAGCACATAAAGCAGAATAAAACCCAGGAATTTGACTTTCCAGGGTTTTGTTAAGTGCCCGTCCCCCAGTGTGAAACCTCCCAGTTCGCCCAGTAAAACTCACCTTACCCCGGTCCAATAGCACATGTGGGGACTCTCGTCCAATCCTCGTAAATGGTCCCTGATTGGATTGTTTACAATAGGTAGCCCGCATTATATAGACTGGAACAGGAGAGCTGCACACGTCTCAGTCTGTATGAAAAACATGAAAACTTTCAGCTTTAAGAAAGCATTCTTTACATTTTACAGTGAGCTTATCTGTCTCCCCTTTTCCACTATATTAAGCCTAACTTGGGTATCTCCCCCCATGCAACCAGTAACCTATGACCTAGTGAGGAGGGGAGCCAAAAGCCAGTGCTTCCGCAATAGGGAGGTGATACTGTGTGAATAATAAAAGCTATATTCAAGCACTGCACAATCAACAGATTTGCTTGCTACTATGACATACTGATAAGCAACTTTATACAGCGTACCACCTTCTGAGAGGGGGAGTCTGTACATCATTGTCATTAAATGAAGATGAGAAATTAAATATATGGTGCTTGTGAAAAACAGTAGCTACATTTTGAAATAAATAATACACTCCATGGATAATGTAACCCAAGACACAGAAGAAAAACTGCTGCTGTGACTGAGGGAAGCCAAAAATGTATTCTTACCAGCTTTGTTTTCAATAGCTGCTCGAAGAATCTTATCACATGGAGTCATGACACCCAGGTCAATCACTCTGTAATAAAAGCACACAAACCAACATTTGTCAAATATCTTTACACAATAGAGTGAAGAAGGGATGGAAACAAGCTGCTATTACTTTCGTTTATTTGAAACCCCTTAAAGAGACCTAGCATATTGTGGTCTGCGTTCACTAAAAAGTTCAGATTGTTTTGTATGGGCACATTTTGTCTTGGTGACACATGTAGTCTAAACCCTGCTTCACTCATGCACTCACACATAAAAAAAAACCTTTACAAAAATATGACTTCCTGAAAATAGTGTCAAAAAAAGCCTGCAATCCAAGTCCGAGCCCAAAACGTCCACATTTTCCGCAGTATAAAAAAATCCAGCTTTTGTAAAAAAACTAAACATGTTTTCTCCCTCTTTTTGTATAAATGGATCAAAAGCAGCAGTGTAACCATATGGCCAATTTTAAACCACCAACCTGAAATTATTGCAGCCAAGCACAACACCAACAATATTCTTGCCAATGTCATGAACATCTCCTTTAACTGTTGCCAATACAATTGTACCTTGATACGGATCCTGAATAGGAAGAAAAAACACCGTTAGACTTACTGGTAACGGCTTTTTCAGGAATCCTTCAGCGTGATCACATGGAGAGTATTAAGCGGTCGTGCTAAAAGATGACTTGGAAAAAGCACCGTTAGTCCTACCGGTAACGTCTCTTTCAGGAATACTTCAGCGTGACTGCTTATTACTCTCCATGTGGGTGGTCACACTGAAGGATGACAGCTTATATGTCACCAAATCTCGCTTTCTAAACAGCACATTAATACACTACTTTTTAATTATTCACAGTTAAGATCCTATCCCTAACCATTTTTAATTCAAGGCATTTATACAGACCATTCACACACCCCGCTTCCAATATTCATGGCATGTGTGTTATGGCCAGTAGAAAGCGAACTTCTGCAGAGATGACAGGAAAAAAAGAAGCCCCTCCCTATCCATAAATACCTGGGACCTCCCACACATTACCCAGTATAGGAAAGCAGTAAGGGGACCAGGAAGAGCCAATTATAAAAATCTTAATCATAAAAGGTTCACCATATAAAGGATCCAGAATACAAAAAAGGGCGGGATGAAGCGGGGTGTGTGACACACTTATAATACCCATTTTACAGGTGAGTAATCACAAAATGGTATTATTCCAAGTATGTCACACACCCTGCTTCCAATATTCATGACATGTGGGACATCCAATAGCAGTGTCCATAATGGGTGGGGATCTCAATACGGCAAAAATGCACAAATTAAACCACTGCAGCTTGCAGAACCTTGCGGCCAAAAACAGCATCCGCTGGGGCCCGCACATCAACCTTATAAAACTCGGAAAAAGTATGAACGGAAGACCAAGTAGCGCCTTACAAACTTGTTCAACAGAAACTTGGTGCTGAAAAGCCCAAGAAGCCCCAACAGCACGAGTAGAATGAGCAGTGATCTGAAAAGGGGGACCTTCCCCTTGGCAGTATAGGCCCCAAAAATGGCCTGGCGTATCCATTTACTAATGGTAGACTTGGCGGGCGCCAAACCTTTTCTGGGCCCGGAGGGCACCACGAACAAGGCGTCCGTCTTACGAAAAAGAGAAGTAGCCACCAAATAGTACTTCGCACAACGAACCACATCCAAAGAGTGCAAAACCCTCTCCTTGTCATTGCTAGGCTTAGGACACAAGGAAGGGAGAACTACATCCTGAGTGAAATGGAAGGAGGAACCACTTTAGGAAGGAAATCTGCCTATGAATCGAAAACACGCGCAAGGCAAGGCCCTAGCCTCACACCAGTCAATATAGGACCTCCAAGTCCAGTAGTAGATGTTAGAGGAAGATCTCTTCCTAGCTCTAACAAGAGTCTGAACAGCAGCATAAGACAAACCTTCCTCCCTTAAGATGGAGGTTTCAGCAGCCACGCCGTCAAAGCCGGCATTTGTAAATTGGGGTAACGTAGTTGACCCTGAGTGATCAGATCCGGAAACAGGGGCAGCCTGTACTGATCTACCACCATGCCTACGATGTCTGCAAACCAAACCTGTCTTGGCCACCTTGGGGCCACCAGAATTGCAGGCGCACCCTCTAGAGCCAGCTTGCGCACCACCGTGCCTACCATAGAGAAGGGGGAAAACAGGTACAGGAACCCCAGATCCCTCCAGGCAAGAGACATGGCGTCCACTGCCAGGGCCAGAGGATCCTGAGACAGAGACACAAACTTTGGGAGCTTGTGATTGTGACGTGAGGCAAAGAGATCCACCTCCGGAAACCCCCACTTGTGACAGAGCGACCGGAATACCTTGTGGTTGAGAGACCATTCCCCTCAGCGAGAGGACCCCCTGCTCAGGGAGTCCACCTCCGTGTTTTCCACTCCCGGAATGTACACTGCTGAGATGCATGGAACATTGCTCTCCACCCATGCAAGAATCGGAGAAACTTCCCTGAGGACACTCCTGCTGCGAGTCCCTCCTTGGCGATTGATGTAAGCTACCGCAGTTCGATTGTCTGATCGAACCTGAACCGGTAAGTCCCGTAGGTGATGCGTCAAGCATGACAGAACCAACCGAATAGCTCTTAGCTCCAAGACATTGATGGGGGTGTGAGCCTCCAGAGGACTCCACAGCCCCTTGAACTGATGTGTCTTCCAAAAACCTCCCCAGCCCGACAGGCTGGCATCCGTGGTAACCGTCTCCCAACAAGGGGTCAGAAAGGATCTGCCCCTCATCAGATTGCTTGGTTCCAGCCACCACTGAAGGGACTGCCGAACCCGGGGAGACATCAGGAATGACTGATCCAATGACTGCGGACATCTGTCCCAGACCAACAAAAGATGGAGCTGGAGCGACCTCATGTGGAACAGAGCAAGGGGAACTGCCTCGAAGGAAACCACCATCAATCCCACCAGTCTCATCCCTAGCCGGATAGAAGGACGAGGTTTGAATAGGAGAAGATGTATCAGATCCTGAGCCATCTCCACCTTGGACTGAGGTAGGAACACCCTGGTCCGAATGGTATCCAGATTCATGCCCAGAAACGAGATCTCCCTTGAGAGAGAAGACATGGGATGGTTGATCACCCAGCCGAACCTCTCCAGCGTGCGCCACCACCAATCTGGTGTCCAGCTCCGCCTAACAGAGAGGATGCCGTAATGAGGAGGTCGTCCAAATACGACACAATGCGAATGCCCTGGGCTCTGAGAAGGGCCATTATGCCCGCCAGCACCTTGGTGAACACCCTTGGTGCCGAAGTCAAACCGAAAGGGAGGGACACAAACTGAAAGTTCTGATCTCCCACCACAAACCTGAGAAATCTCTGGTGTGCTGGGAAGATTGGTACATGAAGGTACCTTAGGAATCTGGGAGGAGGCTGGTACTCGAACTCCAGTTTGTACCCGGAAGAGATCACTTCCAAGATCCATTTGTCTGTGACCTCCTGGGCCCAGACCTGGAAGAAGTGCCGCAGCCGTCCCCTCACCCGTAAGGGTGAGGGCGTCCCCTCATTGCTGAGCTGTCTTGGCAGCAGGCTTGGGCTTGGAACCCCAGTTAAGGCCTGGACGTGCGCGTTCTCTGCCTCGGTTCCAGGAATCACCTCTGAAATTAGAGTAGGCAAAGCCTCTGCCTGCCTGCTCTGGCACCGCGAAAGGAAGGATTGAAGGAGCCGGCCCCCAAAAGGGGCGACTCTGCTTCTTACGCTGAGGTAACTTTCCACCTTTCGCCACTGAATCCAATTTATCCCCGAACAGCCGCGTACCCAGGAAGGGTAGCGCTGTGAGAGATTTCTTAGCCGCAATGTCAGCCGCCCACTGGCGTAACCAGACCGATCGGCGACCAGCAAAGCCGAGGTTCTACTACACATAATAATTGTGTCGTCCATAGCAGATAAAACAAAAGTCATAAATAATTCACATCGCTTAAGGGCTGTGAATTCATCACTGGCCGGATTAAGCTGGGAACCACTCAACAGGTCCCTAACCACAGACCTGGTAGACACAGTTGCGAGCGCCAAGGCACAAACAGGCCGCAAGGCTGAACCCACACTGGCAAAGGCATGGCACGCCATCTGATCCATGTGTTTGTCCTCACCATCTTTAAGAGTGGTGGCGTCTGGAGAATGTACAACGGAGGTGTTGGACAATCCCAGAACGGGCGCATTGACCTCGGGAGGGGACAACGAGCGCTTCACCGCGTCCACCGGGAAGGGATACCTCCTATCCCATCCTTGAGGAACACCGAGGAGCCGGCTAGGCCTCTCCCATTCCTTAAGAATCATGCTTTCAAAACGATTCCGATTTGGGAATTCCAAGTGAGGCTTAGAAGACCCAAAGAATTCCCCCTTCTGCAGAGCGGACTCTGCTGTCGGTACCTCAAATAGGTAGCCACGGCATCCCCCAGCGCCTGCCCAGCATAAAAAAAAAACTGCTGATCCTCAGCATCAGATTCCTCAAACAATTCCCCCTCCTAAAGTGGGGAATAATCAGACCAATCAAGGGAATCATAGTCAGCAAAATCCAGTACCGGCACGCCTGTCGACAGATGCCTTCTCTTAGCTGGGGCCTTTATGGCCGCAGAGCTAGAAATCAATTTTTCGATGTTGGCCAGCCTAGCACATACATCAGAATGCGACTCCCCGCTAATGACCGTGTCACTTGGGGTACGGATAAGGCGGGGTGGGGTAGTAGATGAAACGGGCGGCACGGACCCCGACTGGCGTGTTATGGCCTGTTGAGCACATGGTATGCAAATTAGTACAGTCTCCCCCGTAAGGGGTACCCCGCAACCCACGCACTGCCAGGATTGTCCCGAAGGGAGCCCGGTATCCTGGGGAGCCTCCATATGGTGACTTTAAGGTAGTCGCAATGACCCGAGGGAATTACGCTACAAGAGCTACCCGGGATGCCCCTTTAAGTCCCTAGTGGGAGGATTTGAAGGACCCCAATCTATCTCCAAGGGACCCTAGGACCGGGAGAGCCCCCTTTCAATGCAATCGATAGGGAGTCCTCCTGAAAGACACGATGGGAAGGGGCCATGAGAAGGCACACAATCATGCACATGTCCATACAAACAATATAAAAATATATACATATATCTATATACACATCTATCTAAACATAATTAGAAGACATGATCTGCGCTGCCCCAACACGCTAGAACGAGGCGCAAATAAACAATGAAAAAGTATAGGGGCCCTGCAGGGCACTCACGGCCAGGAAGATGGCGACCAGCCAGCCAGCGATCCTGAGAAAGAAAGGGAGAGGAGAGGCGGGCCAGTGCGGATCGCGCGCCACGCCTGGCCCCGCCCCCTTCCCTCACTAACAGAGACACGGAACGCAGCAAATAGCTGGGCTCCGCAATGGCGCCAGAGGCAGAGGGGGGCGGGCCGCGCCGAACGCCCGGCCCCGCCCCCTGCCCAAGCGCACCTGAAGGGAAGAAGCTCCCCCAACAAAGGAACAGCCTCCAAGGCGGGCAAAAGGCCTAACGTAAAAAGAGACAAGTGAAGCACAAGCACACGCCACACACACACATACAAAAATAAAATAAGGTTATGAAAGAAGGAGGAAAGCCCCCCACCCCAGTAGAGGGACACAGGGGGACCCGGAAGGGGGGAAGAAACCCACACCATAAAAGGTAAAAGGGAATATCAGGGACAGGGCATCCCAAACCAGGATCATCAACCTGGATACCCCCTACCCCTTAAAATGGGGTCTCATGGGGGAGCATGGTTCCCTAAAACACCTCTAAGGTGTAATCTACCGTCACCCGGACCTTCAGCCAAGGCTGGGAGGCATTAATGGGACTTAAATAAACAAGGTCCGGACAGAAATAGAGACAAATTGGCTGGGGGTAACCCCGGCTTACTTGCAAGGAGGAGACACAGCCATCTTCTGACTTGCTCGCCGTCTGCAGAGACGATTACTGGGTAATGTGTGGGAGGTCCCAGGTATTTATGGATCGGAGAGGGGCTTCTTTTTTTCCTGTCATCTCTGCAGAAGTTCGCCCTCTACTGGCCATAACCCACATGTCATGAATATTGGAAGAGGGGGGGGGGGTGTGACATACTTGGAATATAATTATTATAAAACCAAATACTGGCGAGTTTTTTACTAAAGGATTGTTATAGTCTGGGACTTCAAAACGTATGCAAGTTTGGAGAACAGGTCGCTGCAAAGTACATGCCAATTGTTTTGCCAGTTGCGTCCAGTTGCCATTATCATTACTTTTACAACAGGGGAGAACCAGAGCCAGAGGAACAAGAGAATGCCAGTGTATTTATACAGTAGAAGTGCTTAAAAGTTTTTGAACCCTTAAAGCGGTCCTTCACTCTGAATAACAGCCCATCGTATATGTTTCCCACAGCCTGTACATACAGATTGCTCACAGTAAAAATCATCCTACCTGCATCTAGTGCATGTTATGAGCCTTTAAACATCCAAGATGGCGGCTCATGGAACATCAGGCAGCCTTCAAACAGGAAGTGCCTTCTGACTGTGCTGCTCTGCATTTTAGGATTGCTGACTTTTTCCTGGCCCCAGCTCTGCTCTGTCTGAGCAAAGCACAGCTATAACCCGCCCCCTGTACTTTATCCCACTCTCCTCAAGAGTCAAGATGGCGGCGCACGTATCCTAAAGTACTGAACAAAGTTGCAGCCCAGTGGGGGAAAGAATAAGTGACTAAAAAATTAAGGTTTATTAGCTTTAGATGCTGGGGATCGTTTTTTAAGGGTTTGGCCTTTTCAATAAATAATGGTGAAGGTCCGGGTTAAGAGCTTTCTTTAATAACTTTGACTTGAAATGATACCAGCTTTTCACACAAGTATATAGTTACAGAGAACCTAATCAAACTAATTACTAAATACATTAACAAGTCTAATATTTTAGACTGAGTATGTGAAATACATAGGCACTATAGACAACACGATTAGGCCTTGCAGTCTCACACAGTGGCAAACATTTGGAGTTTGGAAGTGGGTGATATGTTGAACATTCTGTGTGAGCCAGTTTGTCCCCCAAAGAATTACTGGGGATCACTCTTAAAAAAACACACAATATTGTTGGTGCCATCTGGTAAATAATTGATCCAGCAAAAAACCTAGGTCACTACTCTTGCTAATGTTGTGGAGTCCGTCCTCCAGAGACACAGCCCCTAACAGCAATATATGTCATAATGAGAGTCCCCCCCAGTTGACAAAGGATAACTATATCTACTGCTAGATAGCTAGAAGGGTGATGCCACAATCTGGAAGAGATGAGACTCCAATTAAACCGTCAAGTATCGCTGGTGCCCTGGAAAATTAGGAACATGGAGACATGCATCCTGTAGATAGAAAAGATAGCAGTAGCAAAAAAGATAAGACAATTTGTCAAGACCCTACCTTCTTAGGTCTGAAAGGTATAGATGGGAAAAAGATCCCCCAGATTGAGAGAATTCTTGTTTACAGGAGCAGTCCTTTCAGTCGCACAGGTCTTGCAAGGAGATGCCCTGTAAGGTGGATTTTAAGAATATCTGGTCTTTCGGCATATAACCCCCCCCCCCCCCCCCCTAAAACAAATAGCCACTGAATCCCAAAAGGCATAGGGCCATAAAAAAGTATGCTCACAGGAAAAAGGAGGGGTTCTACAAAGGTCCCCAAAAATATCTCTGGAGTCTAAATTATGAAAAAGGAGATGCATCTTCTATTAATTAAGTTTCAACAGCCAGACTTTCAAAGCCAGATACTGAAAGAGTCCCTCACATTGTAGAGGCAGTCTTCATGGACTGTGGATTGCCATGACAACAAACTCAATTTCCAATGTCCCTTTGTTAGAAAATGGGCGAGAACAACCATGACTGCCTTCATCTTCAGCAGTACATCAGAAAAAGTGGAGGTAAAAAGGTATAGAAGCAATTTAGTTCAGCATTCCTGCACACCATGGAAAAAACAAAATTCTGTGAGGTACTCACCTGTAGAATTGTTTTTTCTGGGAATCCATTCCAGGCACTCCTTATACTTGGGGATTACCTCCTTGCTGATCACGTGACTGCAAGAAAGAAAACAGGTGAGGCCCCTCCCGGAGCAGCAGCTGCCTCCTCATCAAGATCAGTTTAGTTAAAAAGCAGTAATAAACATAAAAACAGAGGCAGGCCGGGAGGGCCTATCTAGGAGCCCATGTTACCGAACCCCGCGAAAATACTCTCAGAAATTAAGTTTTGTTCTTTTCCCTTATTCTTACACTTTTTCTATTTTCTCTCTTTTTTTTTTTTAAATGCTAATGAAATAAATGGAACACCATAAAAAAAGCATCAAAAGACAGATCATGACCCAAAACGGGTGGGCCGGATTGCCTGGAATGGATTCCCAGAAAAACCAATTCTACAGGTGAGTACCTCACAGAATTGTGTTTTTTCTTCCAATCCATTCCAGGCACGCCTTACGCTTGGTATCTCCAAAAGCATCTATGGGCGGGATCCCCTAACGCAGAAACAGCAGGTAGTTAATTTCACTACTGCCTGAAGAATCTTTCGACCAATCACAGCGTCAGCTGAGGCTCTAACATCCACCTTGCAAAATTTGGTAAATGTATGAACCGAAGACCAGGTGGCAGTTTTGCAACCTGTTCCACCAAAGCCTGATGCTGAAAAGCCCAGGAAGCACCAAAAGCGCTAGTAGAATGGGCTGTGACCCGAAAAGGGGGTTCCCTCCCCTTGGCCGAGTAGGCTCTTCCTACTGCCTGCCTAATCATCTTACTGACAGTCGTTTTAGCTGGCGGAAGCCCCTTTCTCGGCCCTTCCGTTATAACAAAAAAGGAAATCCGTTTTGCGGAAGGAATCTGTAGCTGCCAAGTAATATCTTACGGCTCGGACTACATCTAAAGAATGAAGTGCCCTTTCCTTAGCATTAGCCGGAACTGGGCATAAAGAAGGTAAGTTTCCTTTTAAGGTGAAATGGAGAGACGACCTTAGGTAAAAAAAATCAGGCTTAAACCGAAAAACTACTTTGTCTGTGCAACTCAAAATAAGGAGACTTCATACATAAGGCGGCTAACTCAAACACGCCGCACAGAGGTGATTGCCACCAAAAATAACACCTTAAGCGCCAAAATGCCCCATGGAGCGTCAATCATAGGATCAAGGGGAGCACCCTGCAGAGCCGTCAACACCAGATTCAAGTCCAGAGCCGTCAACACCAGATTAGGGGGCAGTTGTGGCCTAGAGGCAAGGGGAGCGCACTTGCGACCAGAGGGCTGCAGGCTCAAATCCCGGTCCTGGGACAAGACCGAAGTGCTCTTGAGCAAGGCACCTAACCCCGCAACTGCTCCCCGGGCGCCACAATTAGGGCAGCCCACCGCTCCGAGCATGTGCACACTCACTGCACGGATGGGTCAAATGCGGAGGACGAATTCCTATGTTTGCGCAGGCATACAATGGCCATCTATGCATTAAAAATTTAAAAATTAAAAATTAAGTCCTACACTGGTAAAATAGACTTGCGTGGTGGTCGCACATGAGTGACCCCCTGAAAAAAGTCTTAATGAGCCTCAATTTCTGGCTTCTGGAAAAAAATAGACAAGGCCGATACATGTCCTTTTAGGGTGCTTAACTGTAGGCCCATTTCTAAGCCATCTTGTAGGAATTCTAGAATTCGAATACTTTCTGCATGAAAAATTCCTAGCACCAGGATATGAACGATCACAAGACCCTGTAGTAAATCATGGAAGAAGACTTCTTCCGGGCCTGAATCATGGTATGAATAACCTTGGCCGATAAACCCTTCTCTGCTAAGATCGAGGTTTCAATAGCCAAGCCATTAAAGCCAGCATCTGTAAATTCGGGCGCCGAAGCGTCCCCTGAGTGAGAAGATCTGGCTCAACCGGTAGGCACCGATGGTCTACCGACATCCTTGTTATGTCTGAAAACCAACTTCTTCTTGGCCAATGAGGAGCTACTAGAATGGTAGGTACCCCCTCCTGAGCTATCTTTCCTAATACACGGCTCAGGAGCGGAAGTGGGGGAAAAATACAGAAGCTTGAACCTTGCCGAAGAGACTGACAGGGCATCCGTTGCTATGACCAGAGGGTTCCTTGATAAGGACATGAAATTCGTCCATTTGTGATTGTGTATGGATGCAAAAGATCCACTTCCAGACACCCCCAGCAAAGACAAAGGGCTTGAAAGACCTTCCGACTGAGGGACCATTGTCCCCAACGCAGAACCTTCCTGCTCAGAGCGTCGGCCTCCTAGTTATCTACCCCTGGGATGTAAACTGCCGAGATGCAGGGAACATTCTCCTCTGCCCAAGTCAGAATCCGGCTTACTTCCTCTAGAGCACTCTTGCTCCGGGTACCCCCATGATGATTGATATAGGCTACTGCCGTCCGATTGTCCGACTGGACCTGGACTGCCTGCCCCTTTAAGCTGGGGGTCAGATACTGAAGCACTAGTCGGATTGCTCTTAATTCCAATATATTTATGAGAAGCTGATACTCCTTCGGAAGCCGATACTCCTTCGGCCCCCATTGTCCCTGGATCTTCTGTGTCTGCCAGATGCCCCCCCCCCCCAACCTGTGAGACTGGCATCCGGGGGAAACGATCTGCCACTGTGGTGTCAGAAAGGACCTGCCTACAGACAGATGAAGAGGGTCCATCCACCACAGAAGAGATTGCCTGGCCGAGGGCGTTAGAACAAAAAACTTGATCCAGCGACTGTGGGGCTCGATCCCAGTTTGCCACCAGATTCCACTAAAGAAGCCTCATGTGAAACTGGGCAAAAGGTATGGCCTCGAAGCAGGCTACCATAAGGCCTACTAGCTTCATCCCTAGCCGAATGGTCGGCTGCCGGCAAGCCAGTAAGTACTCTATTTGATTTCGAATTAGCAGAGCCTTCTGCTCTGATATTAACACTTTGACTTGAACCGTGTCCAGAATCATTCCTAAGAAGTTTCTTTTGGCGATGGAGTGATATGAGCCGAACTCTTCCAGAGTTGATAGGACCATCTGCGTATCTTTCATGATCCGCTGAAGAGACCCGCTGAAATTAAAAGATCGTCCAAATATGGAATGATGCAAATCCCCTGGCTCCTGAAAATGGCCATGAGACCCGCCAAAACTTTGGTGAACACTCTTGGAGCCGAGGATATCCCGAATGGGAGTGCCACAAACTGGAAGTGCTGGTCTTCCAGGGCAAACCTCAAGATCTTCTGATGCCCTGGAAAAATTGGAACATGCAGATACGCGACCCTTAAGTCTATAGTAGTCATAAGATCCCACGGGCCGAACTACTCTTGCCGCTGACCTTAGCGTCTCCATGCGGAAAGGTTTCACGCGGATATACCTGTTGAGACCCTTTAAGTCTAAAATGGGATGCATCGACCTGTCCTTTTTGGGGATTATGAACAGGTTGGAGTAAAACCCCTGACCTTCCTCCTGAAAGGGTACCCGACAAATTACCCCTTTTTGAAGGAGATGCTGAACTGCGGATCTCAGGGCATCTATCTTTGACTGGTTCCGGGATGCCCCTGACCGAAGGAACTGGAAATGCTGTTCTTCCAGGGCAAACCTCAGGAATCTTTGATGCCCCGGAAATATCGGCACATGCAGATACGCGTCCCTTATGTCTATGGTAGTCATAAGATCCCCGGGTCGAACTACTGTTAAAGCTGACCTCAACGTCTCCATGCGGAAATGTTTCACGCGGATATACCTGTTGAGATCCTTCAGGTCTAAAATGGGACGAATCGACCCGTCCTTTTTGGGAATTGTAAAGAGGTTGGAATAAAACTCCTGACCTTCTTCCTGAAGGGGTACTCGACAAATCACCCCTTTTTGAAGGAGGTGCTGAACAGCAGACTTCAGGACATCTAGCTTTGACTGGTTCCGGGATGCCCCTGACCGAAGGAACCTTGCGGGCGGTCTGGCTTCAAACTCGATCTTGTAGCCTGATGACACCACCTCTAGGATCCAAAGATCCGCCACGTGGCGCCTCCAGATATGAGCAAAATGCAAAAGCCGTCCCCCCACCCGCTCGGGTGAGTGTGTCCCCTTATGCTGGAGTGGGCTTGGCTGGAGGATTAGGCCCACTTCTCCAGGCCCCTCGTGTCCTATTACGCGCTCTGCCTCTACCTCAAAAATCTCTACGGGAGCAAGGACGAAACCTCTGCCAGTCCAAAAGAGTCGATATGATGAAGGCAGAGTCGTCCTCTTCCTCTGAGGCAGTTTGCCATCCTTCACCATACCATCCAGTTTTTCTCCAAAAAATCTGCTCCCTAAAAAAGGTAGATCTATAAGAGCTTTCTTAGTGGTGGCAACCGCCGACCATTGTCTTAGCCATAAGGAACGGCGCAAGGCCACAAGCAGAGCAGAAGTTCTAGCAGCTAGCCTGACTGCATCATCCATCGCAGTGATAGCGAACGAGTTAAAGTCCAAACAATCTTTAAAATCTTTGGACTTTAGAATAAGCCTGCGAGACTTAGCCCTGGCTAAACTTCTTCATCTTCTTCCTTGAAGCCAGGGACACAATGGTCATGGCACAAACAGGACGTAGAAAGGATCCTTTCATAGCAAAAGCATGGCGGGCAATTGATCCATTCGTCTCTCCGTGGGATCTCTTAAAGTGGACCATCACCCTCCCGTGATTGCCTCCCTCCCGGCGGGACATCCGAGATCGGGATGTCCCACGGGGTGAAACCCCCCCAAACACCCCAAATCCCCTTACCTTGTCTTCCGCGGCGGCCAGCCGCCGCCTCCCTCGCGCCCCTCTAGACGTGCGCGCACCCGTGCCGGCCGTCTGTGAATGGCCGGCGCGGGCGTGCGCGCGTCAAGAGTGACGCGTGGGAGGCGGCGGCGGAGGAGCCGCTTGTCCGCGGCTGTCAAAACGCTTGTCCGTCGGTGCTGGGAGCGGGGAGAGGCGAGTTTTTCGGGTGATCGGGGGGGTTTCACACAGCGGGGCACCCCGATCGGGGGTGCCCCACCGAAGTGGACCAAGACCCAGGATAGTCAAAATCCTGGGTGTTGGTCCACTTTAAAGATCCCGTAGTAGCAGACGGCATGATGGAAGTATTAGACAAGCCTGCTACTGGAGAATCCACCTCAGGTGGGTAAGACCAAAGCTTAATCATGTCCGCCGGAAAGGGATACCTAGAGTCTAGTATCCTAGGAACAGCCGGTAATTTTTTTAGGATTTTCCCATTCCTTTAACACCATTTTAGAAAAGTGCGGCTGCTACGGGAACACCTGCCTTTGCCTTACTGGCTTAAACAGATCATCCTTCCCTCTTTTTGACACCTCAGGAGGGGTGATAATACAATTCTGTGAAATACTCACCTGTAGAATTGATATTATTTGTATACAGTACGTCCTGCTCCAGATATAGTACTTACACTTGGGTTATCCTCCGCCAGATGGCGCTGCACTGCAGAGACATGCAAAAACAGGCTCCTCCCGGCCCCTCAAATACCCGGGGACCTCCCACAAATCCCCAGCATTGAAAAGCAGTGAACAAGAAGCCGGGAGAATTTAACCACCCAAAAACTGGTAACTATAACAATGATAACAATCACCATACAGGGGATCCAGAATAATCCAAAAACCAGGGTGGGGTGGAGGAGGACGTACTGTATACAAATAATATCAATTCTACAGGTGAGTATTTCACAGAATTGTATTATTCTTAGTATACAGTACGTCCTGCTCCAGATATAGTACTTACACTTGGGACATCCAATAGCAGTGTCCATAAAGTAGGGTGGGATCCCCAACAAAAGGTGACAGCAGACAGTTTAAACCACTGCCACCTGCAAAACCTTGCGGCCAAAAACAGCATCAGCTGAGGCCCTAACATCAACCTTGTAAAACTTTGAAAAGGTATGAACAGAGGACCAAGTAGCAGCATTGCAAACTTGTTCAACAGAAGCCTGGTGCTGGAAGGCCCAAGAGGCACCAATAGCACAAGTAGAATGAGCAGTAAGGCGGAAGGGAGGACACTTCCCCTTAGCAGAATAGGCCTGAATCACAGCCTGACAAATCCATTTGCTAATAGTAGACTTGGCAGGAGCCAAACCCTTCCTAGGACCAGAAGGGAACACAAAAAAAGCATCAGTCTTCCTGAAAGCCGCAGTGACTAACAGGTAATACTTCAGACACCTGACCACATCCAAGGAATGCAGAAGCCTTTCCTTAGCGTTGCTAGGATTAGGACACAATGAAGGAAGAATATCCTGATTCAAATGAAAGGCAGACACCACCTTAGGCAGAAAATCTGGCTTAAAGCGGAACACCACCTTGTCCTGGTGTCTCTCATAGTATGGGGGCTGAATAGACAGAGCCAGAGAATAGATGGCAGAAGAAGTTTTCTTCCTAGCCTGCACCATGGTATCCACCACCGAGGCAGACAAGCCTTTCTCCATCAAGATGGAGGTTTCAGCAGCCAGGCCGTCAAAGCCAGAGTTTGTAAATTGGGATGGCGTAAAGTGCCCTGAGTGAGCAGATCTGGCGCCTCTGGCAGGACGTACTAGTCTACTGCCATTTGTACCACGTCTGCGAACCACACTCATCTTGGCCACCTTGGGGCCACCAGAATCACTGGCACCATTTCCAGAGCAATCTTGCGCAGAACCCTGCCCAGCAGGGGGAACGGAGGAAAGACATACAGGAGCCGAAATTCCTTCCATGACATTGACAGAGCATCTGTGGCCAAGGCCAGAGGATCCTGAGACAAGGAGACAAAGGCCGGGAGCTTGTGATTGTGACGGGATGCGAACAGATCTACATCCGGTAGACCCCAACGGTGACACAGGGACTGGAATACCCTGTTGCAGAGGGACCACTCCCCATGACGGGAAGTCCCCCTGCTCAGAGAGTCTGCCAGTAGATTCTCTACCCCCGGGATATACACAGCCGAAATGCATTGAACATTGGCCTCCGCCCATGTCAGAATCTGCGACACCTCCTGGAGGGCACCTCTGCTCCGGGTCCTTCCCTGATGGTTGATGTAGGCAACCGCCGTCCTGTTGTCTGAGCGCACCTGCACAGCCAGACCCTTCAGGTGATTGGTCAACTGCTCCAGTACCAACCTGATTGCCCGTAGTTCCAAAATGTTGATGGGCAGGTGGACCTCCTGAGGTCCCCACCTCCCCTGGAACCGCAGGGACTTCCAGAATCCCCCCCCAACCTGACAGACTGGCATCCATGGTGACAGTCTCCCAAGAGGGGACCAGGAAGGACCTGCCCTTTAGCAAGTTCTTGTGGTCCAGCCACCACGAGAGGGACCCTTGGACCAAGGGGGGGAGCACACAAACCCCGTCCAAAGACGTGGGGTCCTTGTCCCATACCGACAGAAGGTGAAGCTGCAGAGGCCTCAAATGGAACTGAGCAAAGGGCACTGCCTCGAAGCTCGCCACCATCAGGCCCACCAGCTGCATTCCCTGCCTGAGGGAGGGCTGGGGGCACGAGAGCAGGAACCTCACCTGCGCAGTCAGAGCTTCCACCTTTTGTAAAGGAAGGAATATCCGTGACTGAACCGCATCCAGAATCATCCCCAGGAATGGGGTCACCGACGAAGGGGACAGAGAGGACTTGGGATGATTGATCACCCAGCCGAAGGACTCCAAGGTGGACACCACCAGCTGAGTGTCCAGATCCGCCTGCTGTAGGGACCGTGAAGTGATGGGAATGTCGTCTAGGTAGGGCAGCACGCGTATGCCCCCTGACCTTATCAGAGACATCACCCCCGCCAGCACCTCGGTGAACACTCTGGGAGCTGAAGTCAGGCCAAATGGTAGGGCCACAAACTGGTAATGTTGATCTTTCAACGCGAATCTGAGAAACCTTTGATGTCCCGGGAACACAGGGATGTGAAGGTAAGAATCTTTGATGTCCACAGACGTCATAAAATCCCCTGGGCGCAGGGAGCCAATGGCCGAGCGCAGAGTTTCCATGGGAAAGCGCCTGTTCTTGACAAATTTGTTGAGGATCTTTAAATCCAGAATGGGCCTGACTGACCCATCTTTTTTGGGCACTGTGAAAAGGTTGGAATAGAACTCCTTGCCCAATTCTATTAAGGGGACCCTGCAAATGACCCCCAGATCGCGGAAGGAGGGGGACCGTTACCACGCGCGCGACTACCATCAAAAAGGCGCCAAGCGAACCTCGAAGGGCGCGGAGCGCGCCAAGCCAGGTCCCCGCCACCCGAAGAGCGCAAAGCTCTAAGACAGTAGACAATGTTGTCATGAGGAGCGAAGTGTATGACACACTTAGAATAGATGATTTGCCAATGATGACGCCGCAGCGTCTGAGGCGACACCACCGCAGCACATCCAATGAAGGAAGAGGCGCGCGCGTGGCGGCGGCAGATACACAAATAAAGCTGCAAATCAGCGCGGCGTCTGACACCAAGTATACAAGTCAAAAGGACATTACTAAGGCCGTAAGCGTGTAATCCAATACACTAAGACCACACACACACCCCCCCCCTTTCTTTCCCCCCGAGCTACGGGGGGGAACGAGGGAGGATGGCGACTCTTTGTACAGGGCCCACCGCTACACGGGGCATGGGCAATAATGCGGGAGGGGCATCCCCTAGAGGCTCACCATCAGCCTAAACCGCCTACCCTTTGGTGGGGGACTGCGGTGGAGCATGGCTCCATAAGCACGCATGGTGCTGCCTACCTTCACCCGACCAGTGCAGCCCAGGCTGGGAGGCACATCACAAGGAGGACGGGTGGAAATAGTCCAACAGGGCCGCAGGCTTTAGTAGCCCCGCTCACCTGCGAGAGAGTGATACTTCATGTCTTCGCAGTCAGAACTGCAGAGAAATCTGGGGATTTGTGGGAGGTCCCCGGGTATTTGAGGGGCAGCGAGGAGCCTGTTTTTGCATGTCTCTGCAGTGCAGCGCCATCTGGCGGAGGATAACCCAAGTGTAAGTACTATATCTGGAGCAGGACGTACTGTATACTAAGATTATTATTATTATTGTTCATTTATATAGCGCCATCATCTTCCGTAGTGCTTTACAAAGTAGTAATTACAGACAGGGTAGAACATACAGTACATACACTATTTCAAACGCAGTTTTACAGATTTGACAGTGGATATTCTGAGTACAAGCTACAATATGGGAGAGAGTGATATTCAAAGTTTCAAAAACCGAAGAGAGCAGACACTGTGTTTCGCCTGCGAGGAGGGGGTCCTCATCAGAAGAGAAAAAAATAGAGTTACTATCTTCCTCACCAGAGCGTAACTCGCCTTCTGAGAGCTGCTCATCTATATGCTCTTCTTCCTCCCACTCTCCAAAAGAGGCAAATAAATCTCTTTCCTCCGCAACAGGTTCCAATGCCTCCTCTTATAGGTGGCCTTCTTTGGAATAACCAAGGATAACTGTCTCTCCAAGTTATCCAACCTGTGCACCACATCTGACTGCGCCTCGCTGCCTTCCCCCTCTCCAGGGGAAGGAAGGGATAGGTGAGCCGTTGCGCTCACACCAGCAATAACTGGACTAAAGACCTGAGCACAGGGTGGATAAAAATCAATGTTTTTTTTTTTAAAAAATCAAAAAAAATCGGATTTTTTTTATTTAAATCAGATTTTTTTTTCAATAAACTGCTTTTTGAGGAAAATATTTTACCATCCAAAGGTTCTTCCATCATGAGATAAAGCTGAGTTGTTTAACTCAGTAGAATAAAGGCTGTATATGTGTAACATTCACAATGCCATGCTCTTCCAGAGGTTTCTGTAGGATTAGTGGGCAGTTTCTCTCCTATATTATCACAGACGCTCGCTTTACTTACGCAGTTCTCAAAACTGAATTTGACTCCGCAGAGGTCCCAGCCTCTTCTTCACAGCAAAAATGTTACAACATGAACAGAGTTGAGAAAAAGACCTTAATCCTATTGTTCTACAAACCTATGACTAGTGAGCTACAGAGGACAGCAGGGACAGTAGTATTTACGTTTTTCATGTGTCGGCTGGGCTGACAGTCTAAGTTTCTTAAAATATATATATATTTTGTTTAGCCAAATTAGTTAACAAAACATGGATGTTTGTTTAAGCAAATAACTTATGCTGTAATGTTGTTATTGTTTCACTTGAATAAATCTATTTAAATTGTTAAGGTCAGGATTATTTTTCTCCTTCCTAAGTACAACAGAACAGTGGTGTCCAAATATGAATGATTAACCCATTAAACTGGGGAGAAAAAAGTAATATAAAAAGTGATTCTAAAAATCTTCATCTACTTGCATGTTAAAATAGCAAGAACTAGTTTAGGTAGAAACTTTGATTTAAATCAAGCCTTACTGACTAGTGATTTAAATCGTGATTTAAATCAGTTAGATTTAAATCAAATCCACCCTGCCTGAGCAGCCGCTCTATTATGGTCTAACCAATTCTCATGGCACCGTGCTGAAACTACCCAGGGGATCCTGCTTACATAAGGGGCAGAGCCCGCCCTGCTCAAATGGGATGCCCAAATCACTATCCCCTGATGCCACCCTCATGGTGTTTTTTTTTTTTTTTTTTAATTTGGCAATCAGACCTAAAGGGCCCTAAGCCTAAAACCAATCCCAAAAGGGACCAGGAGGAACCACAACCCTTTTCTATCCTTCTTCCAAATTCTAAAAAATAAAACAGGAGAAAAAAAAGAGCATTATAATAATAAAATATATTCATACAGATAGTAAAATATAGTAAAATATGAATTATATATATATATATATATATATATATATATATATATATATATATATATATATTATAAATATTATAACTAACTGAATTATGAAATTGATAATGCAATCAATCAAAAAAATTGATATAAAAATTGATAATGGCGATGTCCACTCACCACCACCGCTCTTCTCTTTACCGCTATACAAAAAAAATGATCAAACACATAATAAATATAAATATATATATATATATATATATATATATATATATATATATATCATAGCTTAGTGCTGAGGCAGCAATATGAATAAACCAGCGGAACCCCCGAAGAAGCCATCCTAATCACAAGGCATTTCTAGGCCAGCACCTTGGCCCAACTGGCCACCGCCGCAAATCGCACTGCTATCTGGCCGCAATAATATTATATATATACACACACACCTAGCAATGTGCGATTTCCTCGCCCGGGGAGAGAGACAACTGAATACACGGCCTTGTGGTTCCGAGTTAAACTCTGCCCCTTGCGTGACGTCAGCCACGTCCCTTAAAGGCATACATACATTTTTTATTTATTATTTTTTTTTATTATTATTATTTTTTTTTGTTTTATTTTAAGATAACTGGAAGAAGGAAGGGTTGGGTAAAAAATAAAAAAACATTCCTCAGCAGGTACACCAGAGAAAAACCTGCGGCTGACTTGCTTTTCAAGAAAGCCTGCAGCCCAGAGCATATACACTCTGTAAGCGCCCCAAGACCCCGGCGCTTCCACCTTACCTTCACGGACCCCAAAACAGCCAACGCTGTGGAGGCATAAACTTGGGTCTTGAGGGATCCGTGGGAATAAGGCTACGCAGAGAGCCAGCAGGGTTCAGTCCCCCGCTTGCTGCCAATCCTTGAGAGCTAATTTCTTGAACAACCTTTACAGTCACTTGCCACTGCAAGAAAGAAAAAACTGATCTTGGTGAGGAGGCAGCTGCTGCTTATGGGCCGGGAGGGGCACACCTGTTTTCTTTCTTGCAGTCACGTGATCAGCAAGGAGGTAATCCCCAAGCGTAAGGAGTGCCTGGAACGGATTGGAAGAAAAATAAGAATTGTCATTGATGGGCGCATCTCTATTTCAAAAGAGGGATCTATTGTTCAATAGGTCCAGTAAACCAATTCTAATTATATTTGAAAAAATGCACACCTTACTACAGCAGGTTGTAGATTGCCAAAAAATACAATTCTGTGATTACTCACCTGTAGAATTGGTATTATGAGTATACAGTACGTCCTGCTCCAAATCTAATACTTACAGTTGGGATATACTCCGCCAGATGGCGCTGGACTGCAGAGACATCGAAAATAGGCTCCTCCCAGCCCCTCAAATACCCAGGGACCTCCAACAAATCCCCAGCATTGAAAAGCAGTTAAGGAGAAGCCGGAAGCATTAAACAATCCAAACTATCAACTATAACAATGATAACAATCACCATACAGGGGATCCAAGAAAATGCAAACCAAGGGTGGGTTGGAGCAGGACGTACTCATAATACCAATTCTACAGGTGAGTAATCACAGAATTGTATTATTCTTAGTATACAGTACATCCTGCTCCAAATCTAATACTTACAGTTGGGACATCCAATAGCAGTGTCCATAAAGAAGGGTGGGATCCCCAAGAAAAACCTAGCAGCAGGCAGTTTAAACCACTGCCGCCTGCAAAACCTTGCGGCCAAAAACAGCATCAGCTGAGGCCCTAACATCAACCTTGTAAAACTTTGAAAAGGTATGAACAGAAGACCAAGTAGCGGCCTTGCAAACTTGTTCAACAGAAGCCTGGTGCTGAAAGGCCCAAGAGGCACCAATAGCACGAGTGGAGTGAGCAGTAAGGCGGAAGGGAGGATTCTTCCCCTTAGCAGAGTAGGCCTGAATCACAGCCTGACGAATCCACTAGCTGATAGTAGACTTGGCTAAACCCTTCCTAGGACCAGAAGACTCCAAAGAGTGCAAAACTCTCTCCTTAGCATTGCTAGGATTAGGGCACAAAGAAGGAAGAACAATATCCTGATTCAAATGAAAGGCAGACACTACCTTAGGCAGAAAATCAGGTTTGAAACGAAAAACCACCTTGTCCTGGTGTCTCTCATAGTAGGGGGGGGCTGAATGGACAGCGCCGCCAACTCAGACACACGCCTGACAGAAGTGATAGCCACCAGAAACACAACCTTGAGCGTAAGAATGGCCAAGGCAGCATCCTGCACAGGTTCAAAGGGAGCACCCTGCAAGGCTGACAGAACCAAGTTCAAATCCCAAACAGGCACCATAGGTTTACGTGGGGGACACACATGAGTGACCCCCTTGAAAAAAGTCCTGATCAGAGGGTGCTGAGCAAAGGACTTCTGGAAAAAAATAGCCAGGGCAGAAACCTGACCCTTCAGAGTACTGAGTTGGAGCCCCATCTCCAACCCAGACACGACAGGGAACAGACCTAGACTCACACCAGTCAATGTAGGCACGCCAAACCCTGTAATAAATGGAAGAGGAAGACTTCTTCCTAGCTTTAATCAAAGTATCCACAACTGAGGAAGACAGCCCCTTCTCCATCAAGAATGAGGTTTCAGCAGCCAAGCCGTCAAAGCCAGAGTTTGTAAATTGGGATGGCGTAGTGAGCCCTGCGTGATCAGATCTGGCACAAAGGGCAGAGCGTACTGATCTACTGCCAGCTGTAACACGTCTGCGAACCACACTCTTCTTGGCCACCTGGGGCCCACCAGAATTGCTGGCACCCCTTCCAGAGCAATCTTGTGCAGAATCCTGCCCAGCAGGGGAATTGGGGGGAAGACCTACAGGAACTGAAAGTCCTTCCATGACATTGCTAGTGCATCCGAGGTCAGGGCCAGAGGATCCCTGGACAGAGAGACAAAAGCTGGAAGCTTGTGATTGTGGCGGGACGCAAACAGATCCACATCTGGTTGGCCCGAACGGTGACACAGAGATTGAAACACCCTGCTGCATAGGGACCATTCTCCCTGGCGAGAGGTCCCCCTGCTCAGAGAGTCTGCCAGGTGATTTTCCACCCCTGGGATGTACACAGCTGAAATGCAGGAGACATTGGCCTCCGCCCATGTCAGGATCAGAGACGCTTCCTAGAGGGCCGCCTTGCTCCGGGTCCCTACCTGATGATTGATGTAGGCAACTGCCGTCTGGTTGTCCGAGCGCACCTGAACAGGCAGGCCCTGAAGATGAGTAGTCAAGCGAGCCAGAACTAACCTGATCGCTCGCAGCTCCAAGACATTGATAGGTGTGTGGACCTCCTGAGGGCCCCACCTCCCCTGGAACCGCAGGGACTTCCAGAAACCCCCACAACCTGACAGACTGGCATCCGTGGTGACCGTCTCCCAGGAAGGGGCAAGAAAGGATCTGCCCCCCAACAGGCTCCTTGAGTCCATCCACCACAAGAGGGACCTCCTGACCAGGGAGAAGAGCACACAGACCCTGTCCAGGGACGCTGGGTCCTTGCCCCATACAGACAATAGGTGAAGTTGCAGAGGCCTCAAGTGGAACTGAGCATAAGGGACCGCTTCGAAGCACGCCACCATCAGGCCCACCAGCTGCATCCCCTGCCTGATGGAGGGATGGGGACAAGCTAGGAGGGACCGGGCCTACGCAATCAGATTGCCCACCTTCTGCTGAGGAAGGAAGATCCTTGCCTGAACTGTATCCAGATTCATTCCTAGGAATGAAGTTACCAAGGAAGGGGACAGTGAGGACTTGGGGTGGTTGATCACCCATCCAAATGACTCCAGAGTGGACACCACCAGCTGAGTATCCAACTCTGCCTGATGTAGAGACTGGGAAGTGATGAGAATGTCGTCCAGATAGGGAAGCACGAGGACGCCCTGACATCTGAGCAGAGACATCACGCCAGCTAGCACCTTGGTGAACACCCTGGGAGCTGAAGTGAGGCGGAAGGGCAAGGCCACAAATTGGTAGTGTTGATCCATCAGAGCGAACCTGAGGAACCTTTGATGACCTGGGAACACAAGAATATGAAGGTAAGCATCTTTGATGTCCACAGAAGTCATGAAATCCCCTTGGCGCAGGGAACTGATGGCAGAGTGCAGAGTCTCCATGCAAAAGCGCCTGCCCCTGACAAACTTGTTGAGAAACTAAGTCCAGGATGGGCCTGACAGAACCATCCTTTTTGGGTACTGTGAATAGGTTGGAATAAAAGCCCTTGCCTTTTTCTCTTAAGGGGACCTGGCAGATGACCCCCAGCTCCAGGAGGCCTTGCACTGCTTGCACTAGTTCCTGAGCCGAAACAGGGTCCTGAGGAACCCGGGATCTGATGAATCTTGGAGGGGGATCGGCAGACAAATTCCAACTTGTAACCGGAGGACACTACCTCCTGAATCCACCGGTCTGAGACATGAAGCCTCCAGACGTGAGCAAAGTGCTGCAGCCGTCCCCCCACCCGGATGGGTGAGGGCGCCCCATCATGCCTGAGGGGGCTTGGGAGAGGATTTTGCCTTGGGACCCCAGGAGGAGCCAGGACGTACACGTCCTCTGCCTCTAGCCCAGAAATCTCCCCGGGCCCCAGGAAAGGAAACCCCCCTTCCCTGTCTTGCACCGCGGTAAGGGGAGGAGAAGGAACCCTGACCCCGAAAGGGCCGAGGTTGCCGCCTGCGCTGGGGTAACCTGCCTCCCTTAGCAAAGGGGTCCAGGCGGTCTCCAAACAGACGCAGTCCTTTAAAGGGAAATCCAGTGAGGGCCTTCTTGGCAGTGTTGTCAGTAGGCCAGTGGCGCAGCCAAACCGAGCGGCGTATAGCCACCACGAGGGCAGAAGTTCTGGCACACATTCTGATGGTGTCATCCAATGCCGATAGGACAAAATTTACAAAAACATCACAACTGGAGAGTGCATTAAACACCTCACAAGGCAAATCATCAGGGGCACTATCAAGCATACTTCTGATAAGGGTTCTAGTACAGCAGTAATGGCAGAGGCACAGACCGGGCGCAGCACATGCAAAGGCGTGGGAGGCCAACTGATCAATACGTCGGTCTTCAGCATCCCGCAGGGTAGTAGAATCAGGGGAATGCATGACAGAGGTGTTAGATAGCCCTAGGATCGGGGCATCCACCTCCGGGGGGGATGACCAACATTTAACCACCTCAGCAGGAAAGGGATACTTCCTATCCCAACTCTTTGGAACCCCGGGAAGTTTACTGGGGCGCTCCCATTCCTTGAGCACAAGGTTATGGAAATGTGCCTGCTCTGGAAATTAGAGACGCGATTTTGCTGTATGGAAAAGCTCCCCTCTTTGCCTGGGGGCCTCAACAGGGAGAGAGATAGACAGAACCTCAAAAATCTGGGTCAATAATCTGTCAGTGTCATCCGGGCCCAGGGGTCAGAGCCAGAATAGTCATGACCCCTTGGTCTCTCATCAGATGAGCCTGAAACAGAAAAGAGCTCCCCTTCGTCAGACGGGGTATAGCCACACAGATTCCAAAACTCCTCAGTTCCCATAGGGAAAACAGTAACAGCAGGGGCCTTACGCGCTAAGGACTTTGCAATAATCTGTTCAACAGTAGCCAGTCTAGAAGACATATCAGGCTGAGAGTCCCCACTAGTATGCAACTCAGTAGGAGTGAGGTTTAAGCTTGGGGGAGTAGGCGAAGTGAAACGAGGTGCAGCCACTGGCAGGCCAGATTGCAATGCCACCTGCTCAGCACAGGGTACGCAGACCCGCGCCTTGTCAGCGTCAGCATGAGGCTGCCCACACGCTACACACAGCCATTCTTGTCCCGCAGTGACCCGGTCACATTCTCCTGGGATGCCTCCATATGGTGATTTTTTAGCGGCGCTATACGCTGATAGGGAATAACGCTATATAGCAACCCTGGATGCCCCTAACCCGCTAGGGAAGTGGGAGTATATATTTTTTTTTTTTTACAAGGCCTATAAGAAATATACTACAAAAGGGCCGGGAGAAGCCAGGAAAGGTTTGTCCCGCCTGAAAGACATAAGCATACAAGACCTTAAGCACATGGTAGCCCAAGTGAAGTAGATAAAGCCGCCCGTGTGGGCACTTACGGACCGCGGTAGGTAGGAGTCCGTCGCGCAAAGGCCAGCCAAACAGGGAAGATTGCGTCGGTATACCTCGAGGGGCGGGCCAGTAACAGCGATGACGCGGAACGCGCCAAAGACGAGCCCCGCCCCCCCCCCCCCCGAAGAGCGTGAAGCCGGCCCGGCAAGCAGCCAATGGAGGCGCGCCAGCGCCTGAGGTGTTGCCTCCGCCAAGCGCGGAGCCAAGTCAGCACGTGGCGGTGGCAAATTTAAAATACAGTAAAGACAAGTCAGCACCGCGGCTGACACAAGAATAAAGGCATGTAAAAAGACAGTGTAACTGGCACAAATGCAATATATATATACCTATCTATACGCATACACATACACCCCTCCCCTCTTTTCCCCCGAAGACTACAAGGAGGATGAGGGAGGACGGCGGCCACTTAAACCGGACCTTCAGCGTGATTTAATGAAAAGCCCAAACTTTTAAAAAACGGTTCCCCAGCATCTAAAATTAATATATTTTACGTTTTTAGTCACCAACTTATTATTCTTTCCCCCACTGGCCTGCAACTCTGTTCAGGAATTTAGGATACGGGCGCCACCATCTTGACTCAGAAGCATCATACTTACTGAGGAGAGGAGAGTGGGATAAGGTACAGGGGGGCAGGTTATAGCTGTGCTTTGCTCAGACAGAGCAGAGCTGGGGTCAGGTAACGGTCAGCAGTCCCAGAATACAGAGCAGCACAGTCAGGAGGCACTTCCTGTTTGCAGGCTGCCTGATAAGATGGCGGCTTCCATAAGCCGCCATCTTGGATGTTTAAAGGCTCATAACATGCAGTAGATGCAGGTAGGATGATTTTTAATGTGGGCAATCTGTATGTACAGGGTGTGGAAAACATATAAGATAGGCTCTTATTCAGAGTGAAGGTCCGCTTTAAATAGGGCCCACCGATAGGCAGGGGCAAGGGGCAATAGTGCGGGAGGGGCATCCCATAGAGGCTCACCATAAGCCTGAACCGCCTACCCTTTGGAGGGGGATTGCGGTGCTGCCTACCTTCACCCGACCAGAGCAGCCAAGGCTGGGAGGCATATTACTAGTGGTACGGGTGGGAATAGTCCTACAGGGCCGCAGATTAATAACCCCGCTCACCTGCGAGTAGAGAGCCAATTTCTTGCCCTTCGCAGCCAGACTGCAGAGAAATTCTGGGGATTTGTGGGAGGTCCCTGGGTATTTGAGGGGCCGGGAGGAGCCTATTTTCGATTTCTCTGCAGTCCAGCGCCATCTGGCGGAGCATATCCCAACTGTAAGTATTAGATTTGGAGCAGGACGTACTGTATACTAAGAATATAAGTGTATTTATACAGTGCATAAGTACTTAATACATAATATCTACATCAAGTCAAGGTAAAAAGATATACCAGCTGGTACTTTTCTTTGGCACTACCATTTTACCAGTCAAGCAGCTGGGAAAAGCTGAAGACATGAACCATCTTGTGCCATGTACGTTACCGGACCCCCTCCTCCTCCCAAGATAATATTCCTGGGTGTTCTCCTGCTGGTATCTGGTATGTTTATCAAACTGTGGGTCATAATTAATTAATCATCAGAAGTGAAGTGAGTACAACTGGTAAGTAGTCGCTGAGCTAGATTAGCTAAAAGGGGACCACAGTGCTGGCCTTAATGCTGAAGGGTATTATTTAGTTTTGCAGATGCATTATTTAGTAATGGTACATTACAGGTTTTATTGATTACCAAAAACCGGCATACCCAAATATATATTTTAAACGCAGAAATCAGCACACGTGGTTTACTGAAGATATGAAAGTATACTAAAATGTGATAACCTATTGAGTATCAAACCAGAATATGACCTTCAAATAATGTGCAGCACATTTTACCTGTAACTATAAACAGACTTCACCCTTTTTATTGAAGCCTATAAGAGCTTTAACAGTAAAGCTTGTGAGAGGGAAACTGGCTTCACATAAGGTCTGCTATAGTGCTTTTGTATATATTTGATGTACGTATTTGTATATTTTTTTAAAGGACCAAGAGTCTGATTTTGCTGCAGATCCCTCATCCATATGCCTCTGACAGACATTGGTAACGCACACTATTCCCGCTATTCATGTCAACTAAACACATCAATTGGCTCAAAAGCTTTTTTTGTTGTAAAGAAATAAGCCTATAAAAAGTCATGATGTATTTTACAAATATTGGCCTTTTTTAAGTGGCCCAAATTCACTATCCCGGGTTTTGATCCCAATATGTGATGACCCACAGTGTAAAAATCCCACAGTTCACCCCAAAAACGTACCTTTCCCCATGCCCACACTACATGTTCTGCCTCTCGTCCAATTAGCACCATGTGTCACCTATATTAATGATCAGCTCTATTTATAAACAGAGCCTGGCATGTACAGCGTTCTCTTGCCCCCAAGAGCAACATGGGAGCCCCGGAAAAGGTGAGTGAATATGAGGCGATCTGCCGGCAAGTACTGGATATGAACAAAAAAATGTAACTGAACTCACATCTTCTTCAACACTTCCTGATAAAGCTCTCATCTCTTCTCTTTCTTTTTCCATAAAGGGAATAAGGTGTCCAACTGACTTTTTCATAACTCGAGCAGATTTTATCACCTGTACAAACACGCAAAGACACTGGTTATTGGAAGAATAAATCGAGAGTGTAAGAAAAAAAAGAACATTTATATTTAGTCAAAAACAATGATTAGATGCCACAATCTAAAGGGGTGCAAAGGCAGGTGAACCCCTAAAGGTTAAGTCTACTTTTCATTGCATTTTTTGATGCTGAACTGATTCAGTATTAGTTTTTTTTCTTAGGTTTGAAAATGTGTGGTTTATGGAAGTAGTTTTCACCATCTGCAATCTGTTGCTAATGGCAAGGTACACCAAGAAGTGGGTCCTGTACACTGCTGAGAACACTGCTGCTAGGCATGTGTAAGGTTGATTGAGTTCCCTCACCTCAGCAGAGGTCATAGCAGGGAGAATGGAGGGGGGGGGGGGAATGCGGAATACAAATACTAAAATGTATTTTACAAGGTTAAGTTTGATTGACCTTTTTTATTAAAAATATACTTAGTCATTTGATACAATTTAAATTTGCAAAACACTTTTGAAGAAATCAAAATACCTGAGGTAAGAACATCTTTCCAGCTCCAAAAAGCTCCCCGACTACCTTCATTCCATTCATTAAAGGCCCTTCAATAATGTGGAGGGGTCTTGGATATCGTTCCTTATTGGTCCTTGCCTCTTCTGTGTCTTCTACAACAAACTTTTCAATTCCCTAACAAGCAAAACACCAAATATAATAAATATACATTGTTGGTCCTAGAAAACATCTCCTAAAACTTTCGTTTGCCTTCTAAATAGAAATTGAGAAAAAAAAAAAAAAAAACTTCACAGTGATGTTAGTAACAAATGAATGAAGGTATACATGCTGGCAACACCCCAGGTTCAAATAATTCCAAGTTAGTTTGTTGAACGACTCTCTAGTGGCAGAAAGTACCGTATTTTTCGCCCTATAGGATTTGGGGAAGGAAAACTAGAAAAAAAAATATTCTAAGCCAAATGCTGTGCTAAAACACCCAATTACAGACAGTGTTCCCCCATCCCATAGGCAGTGTGGGATGCCCCCCTTCCTACTACCCATAGGCAGTGTGGCATCCTCCCCATCCCATTCCCCATATAGTCAGTGTGGCATCCCCCCTCCCATTCCCATATAGGCAGTGTGGCATACCCCCCTCCAATTTCCATATAGGCAGTGTGGCATCCCTACCCATTCCCATATAGGCAGTGTAGCATCCCCCCCATCCCATTTCCCATATAGTCAGTGTGGCATCCTCCCTCCCATTCCCATATAGGCAGTGTGGCATCCCCCCTCCCATTTCCATATAGGCAGTGTGGCATCCCTACCCATTCCCATATAGGCAGTGTGGCATTCCCCTATAGGTAGTGTGGCATTCCCCCCCCCAACCCATTCCCCATTTAGGCAGTGTGGCATCCCCCCCTCCCATTGCCATATAGGCAGTGTGGCATTCCTCTATAGGTAGTGTGGCATTCCCCCCCTCCCATTCCCCATTTAGGCAGTGTGGGAGTCCCCCCTCCCATTGCCATATAGGCAGTGTGGCATCCCCCCCCCACTTCCATTCCCATATAGGTAGTGTGGCATTACCCCCCCTTCCATTCCCATATAGGTAGTGTGGCATCCTCCCCTCTTCCATTCCCCATATAGGTAGTGTGGCACCCCCCCCTTCCATTCCCCGTATAGGTAGTGTGGCATTCCCCTTGGCAATAGTAAAAAAAAAAAGTAAACTCACCTTTAAATCCTTCCCGCCGTCTTCACACACAGACACACACAGCGGTGGGCGCGGCCGATGCTCGAGCATCGGCCACGCCCACTGCTGTATAGTCCGGGTGTCTGTCTGCTGGGGCTCTGAAGAAGTGACAGGGACAGTCACTGTCCGTCACTTCTCCAGGACCCCAGCAGATAGAGACAACCGGACTATACAGCGGTGGGCGTGGCCGACACTCGAGCAGCGCCTGTACATACAGGCGCTGTGGAGGAGGCGGCAGATAAAGCTGCCGCAGAGAGCGAAGAAGCGGGGGACGCTTCCTCGCTCTCTGTGGTGCCAGCACACAGACTGAACACCCTGCCTTGCTATAGTGTAACAGGTCGGTGTCTGTGTGTGCTGGCGCCGCTGCCTCCGCCGCTTCTGGGACAGCGCGAGCGATGGAGAGGTGAGTTAACTTTTCCCTTTTTTTTTTTCAGCATTTGCCCGATAAGACGCACTAACATTTTCCCCCCACTTTTGGGGGCGAAAATGCGGTAAGTTACAGACATCACCAAGTAAGGTGTCTGCAGTGTTCTGTTTGGCCACAAACACGTAGACTTGCTGAATTCAGGATCAATGGTGTAAGATGCTTATCTTACGAATACGAATACTTTATTGACCGACAAGTAAGTACAGAATACATACAAGGAATGCTTTTTGGAAGGGAGGTACCCCATTAGAGCTATAAACATTAAATATAAACATTAAACATATTACATTTATACATTTAAACATATTTACATATGATACTGGTGGTAACTCAGTGACATGGTACATATGTTATCACTGTATATTGTAGGTACTATTTTAAGTTTCATGCATTTTTTTTGTATTACGGTACATAAAATAAATAGGGCTATATAAATAATATTGCTAGGAATCAATCCCAATAACAATTTGCCACTATTATAAAAAAAAGGCAACACTTTTTAGTTGGTCGTCTCTCAACAAATTTAATGGGTTTGTTTTGCTGGAAATCACATGAAATGTACAGAAATATGGAGCTTTTAGTACACTGATGAAGATTGTCAAGGGTCATGTATGATATGCCTACTGGAAAGATGAACACACATAAAACATCACGTTATGTCTGCAACATTTCAAACGTCTATTAACCTGACTAAAGCCCATTTTTCTATGTGTGACACTTTGAAGCCAAATTAGCTGACACTGTAAGCTTGTAATATAAACTCTTTTATTGTCGTGTTAGTAAAATGCTTTGCAGACCTGCTCCACCAGAGGCTAGTATTGGAGGCCCCAAAAGCTGCTAGCAACATGCCCTGGTATTCTCCTCCAGCGATCACCACATCTGTCATCGGATCGGCGAGGGACAAAGGAACTGACAATCGGAGGTGAGTAAAGAAAACTTTTTTTTTTTTTTTAACAGACATTTTTGTGCGGGGTTTTTATTTACTGTTACCATTTGTGATGGTAACAGTAAGGGATCAGAGTCTGCAGCTAGCGGGTGACTTGCCATTAACCCCGAGCCCCCCATTACCTGTCCCCTGCGCCCTGTTCTACAAGCCCCCATATCTGGTCCTGAGGATGGTTATGCTGGGTAAGGGTTTTTAACCATGTGTCCATGGTGTTTAACCATGTAATGTTTTTAAATTAAAAATAAAATTAAATAAATATATCGTATCGTCATACTTGCCAATTCACACCCCTACTAGTTACAGTCCATTTAAAATAAATGCACTCGTAAAAAGCTACGAGACTCAAAAAAATATGAGTTGGGAAGTGCAGGCAAATATGCAAGTTGCCTTTGGCCCTGTCATGGTCTGGGTCCCAGGCAGAGAAAGGGCACCAAGTGCCCCAAGCATGCTGGCAACCCTGCCACCGCCCCCCTAAAGTTCCTGGTGGGTGCAGCTACTACTAGCTATGGGTGCTACTGTGCCCTTAGTGGGCTTGTGTGCAGTGCGACGAGTGCTGGATACTTACAAGTCTCGGCTCATGCTTGTGGCTGCCAAGCATTAGTGTCAAATTGTATAGCCATGCAGAGGCCAGGGAAGAAGATTTATCTTCAGCTCTACCAAATGTAGATTATTGTTTATGGAAAAATATGACCCCCTGCAAATAAGCTTTATGCACCTGTTAGAGCCAAGACCCTGTCTTATTTTCAGGGAAACATGGTTGTTTACGTCACTGATTGCCACAAAGGAGGGGGGCAATTTATTAAGTTTTAATTTTGGACTGGAGGTCCGCTTTAAGCAGACACAGGTATTGATACCTTTATGATTGCTTCAGAGTGTGATTGGTGTCCCACAGGTCTAATTTTCTTAGTGTGCAGTTGAGAAGATTTGTATTGGTGTATCTAATTTTATATATCTTAGTGTGCAATTGAGAAGATTTGTATTTGTGTAACCAAGTGTCTAACCTGGAAGTGACCCCCTCTTACAATGCAGATCCAATAATCCTCAAGTTGTGGTCGATCAGATGGGTGGCAAAACTAAACCAACTTCCCTTTTAGCATTTAAAAAAAACTGTTCTGGACATGTTTCGCCCTTTTAATAAAAGGAGCTTTTAGGTTCGGTTGAGCAGACTGCTCAGCTTTACTGCCCCCTCACCCTACAGGCCAACACGCAATACCCTGCACTGTGTGTGTCTGGAACGGTCGCTACTCACAGAGAAAAACTTTTGTATGTTTTGGAAGTTCTCACTATTTTATTAGAACAGTTAAGGGGTTGAAATTAAGTTCACATATGCATTTACCTTGACAAGAGCATACTCCAGCCTCTCCTCCACGGTATTTTGCCTCCAGTCATCAGTCTGAATAACCTTTTTACCCCCTTTTCCGGTTGTCTAAAAAAAAGAAATGTCCAAAGTGAATGCCATTTTTTTACCGAAGTTACCAGTCATATGCAAATTCTTGTGGTTTGGGAAAAGGAGTCTGAAAACTGTACATACATTAATGCAGACTTCCACTCTTGTTAAAGTACATTGGCACTTTAAAAATTCCCCCACTGTACACCTGGGTACCAGAACCAAGCAGGACATGCTGCTTTGACATCCATGCCCCTGCTGAACAGAGACCCGGTTGGATAAGCTGACTATTTTTAACTGTGGGGCTGTTGAACGGCTGGAGGTAGGTGTTTAGCTGGGAAAACAGTTGGTCCCGCAGAAACACAATTTCCTCCTAACTAGTAGGGCTGCTTTCATTTCGATAGTTCAATAGTTTTGCATAGTTGTAAATAAAAAGACCAATTGTACATAGAAAGAAAATCAACAGTTTATAAAAAAAAAAAAAACTGCAAGTAGGTCTGATTTAAATAAGGTGTGAATAAATGGCCACTTCCTAATTCAGTGCACATTATGTATATTATATATATATATATATATATATATATATATATATATATATATATATATATATATATATATCTCTACATAACTAAAAAAGAATTAATGAGTGGAGTTTTTAAAGCCTATAAAATGCCCATCCATTGCCACACTGTACCTGTGCGTATTTTAAAAGCTTCTCAGTGGCTTCAGCATCCTTGTTCCAGATAAGATCTTCACACAGCTGAAGAAGCTCTTTGTCAATGTCATCATATACAGGAAGATTTCCAGCATTAACAATCCCCATGTCCATACCAACCTATGAAATACAAAATATCCTGTAACACACAGACACTCAAAGGGTCCAAAGAAGTGACATTCATTTTACATTTATTAGAAAAGCCACTCTAACAGGAAAAGAAGCCCAATATTTTTATTACTTATTACTCTACTTTTATATAACTATTCAGTCTCCAGTAATTAAGCAAAAGTCTCCATATGCAGCCATAGACTCCCAAAATTACACTAGCCCAATTTAGCAAAAACTAAAGTTTGGGCTAGAGAGACCTTTACCTTCTAACTCATCACATTAGCTGCATTATCTACATAGTCAAAACAAATACAAACAAGAAATGGTTAAATGCTGGGCTGGCAAGAAATACTAAATAAAAAAGGCTGAAAGTCTGCCAAAAAACATCATACATTTATTTATCAAAATTGTATTGGCACAAAAACATTAATCGCATGCAGGGCAATCACTAGACACACTGGTGAGTTAAAAACGCAATTGCTGGATAAAAAACAACATATAGGGCCCCAGCCAGGAAAACCTAGACTACACACAACCCGCCACACAGACAACACACATACTAACTGGCCAGCCTTAGGTCAAAATGGGGAAAGCATGCCCACCAATATGAATTGCGAACGCTCACTAGATAACTCCTGTAGATTACTCTCCCTGTCCAGGCACAACAACGTAAGACAGACTGGCTTGTATGTATGGCATTCCATTCATGATGAATGTGTAATGCAAAGGCTCACAGGCGGACACCAGGCAATCGGGCCCACCCTGATGAAGCTCCATTGGAGGAGCGAAACGGTCGTCGGTGTTGGGCTCTTGACCACGCCCCCGCCTGATGCAGCTTCCGTACCTCGGCCGCATGACTTTTGCTCATCACTAGACACACGGGGAGCGCGCCCTTATGCTCCATTTGACACCTGGAAGGAAGACACGTGCACGCTGGATTATACAAAGGGCGGTGAGAGTTATGTTCCACTGTCCGTGAGCTCGTTATGCTGACAGTTTGAGCAGCCCGATTGCCTGGTGTCCGCCTGTGAGCCTTTGCATCAGTATCTGCGGTCTGACGGCTTTCAAGTAAGGATCTCCCCCGCAATGACTGACATGCTGCTGTGAACCTTAGGCAGCGTTACACATTCATCATGAGTGGAATGCCATACATACAAGCCAGTCTTTCTTACGTTCTGCCTGGACAGGGAGAGTAATCTACAGGAGATATTTTTTTTTAAAAGTTTCTTTTTATTTGCAATTCAACAAACAACAAAACAATCAAGACAAGCAACATACAATATTGGCAATAAGGTGCCGCAAGCACCAATAATCATTAGCATCTATTCAATGAACATTTAGACACGACAACCATTCACTCACACTGTCATACAATCTGGACCTAGATGTCTAGTTAATTATTCCCTGGGATATAGAGATGTGCCAAGGAGTCAGTTCTCCCCGGGTGCTACTCCCGTTTCCTTAATTCCATTGTAGCTCGCTCCGAGACTCGGGCCACCCCAGGTGAGCAGCCACGCCCCTTAAATTAACCCACTCCCACCTTTAATCGTCCTCTGATGCAGTGTCCTGATTCTGCAGCCAGGGACCCCATACCTTTTCAAACTTCTCAGGCACCCCCCTGGCCATATATGTCAATTTGTACATCGTGAGTTTCTGATTAACTAGAGCCCTCCAAGCCCACACAGAAGGTTTGGCCGGATGTTTCCAGTTAAGCAGAACACATTTCCTGGCATAGAAGAGCAACAGCCTAAATAGTGATTTCATCGCTCCGGTTTCCGATAATGGTTCCACCACCCCCAGGAGGCACAAGGGGATCGAAGCTGCGAGCAGAATACCCACCACCCTAGCGATCAGGTCCATCACCTCCCCCCAGTATCCTACCAATATCCCACAGGACCAGGTCATGTGTACCCATGTACCAGCCTCCCTCTCACACCTGGGGCACAAGTCACTAGCCAGTAATCCCATCTTATGAAGGCGTGTCGGTGTGATGTAAGCTTGATGTAGCCACTTGGTCTGGATAAATCTGTCCCTAGCTTCTATGACCGATGTATGTAGATTGTCTAAGATTTCTTCCCAGTCCTCCGGGTTTAAGGTCTGGTCTAGCGTTTGCCACTTACTTTCAATCTTCCCCCGGGGGGACTCCAGTTCGGCGACCAGACACTTGTATACAGTGGAGACAGGCTTCCCCAGCTCCGGCCCCCTCACCACGCTCTCCACACGGGACACCAAAAAATTCGGGTTGCCCCTACGAAATTGGGTCTGCAGAGCATGTCTGAGTTGCAGGTAGCGAAAGAAGTCCCGATGAGAAGTTCGGAAGGTCTCCCTCACCTGGTCGAACGAGAGAAGCACACCGTCCCTGTACACCTGACCCAGCGTCTGGAGACCTCTTCCCTCCCAGAATCGCGGATCTTGTATAGTAACCAGTTCAGGGAGCTTGGGATTGTTCCAGAGGGGAGCAAAGGGGGACCAACACTGGGTCTCGCCCATATTACTGTTCAATCTAGCCACCCTATCCCATATATTACACAACACCCTCATACAGCCGGGGACCTCTCGGAGCCCCCGAGCCCCCCTATACACCAAGAGGGACAGCCTCCCGGAGAAGCCTAACGCCTCCGCCTCCAAACTCACCACTGGATTGCTGCGCGGCTGGCAGAGCCACCAGTGCACAAACAGAAGCTGCGTGGCATAATAGTATAGTTGCATGTGCGGGACCGCCAGTCCTCCCTCTGTGACCTGCGCTTTCATTATTTGTCTGTTGAGCCTAGGTGGAGATTGTCCCCAGATGAAGCTAAACAGAATTGAGTCCAGCGTCTTGAAATGGGAGACAGGTAGTAAGACTGGCGAGGCCTGGTATATATACAGAAATTTTGGAAGGAATATCATTTTATATATGTTAATTCTGCCCATAACTAACAGCGGCAGGTTTGCCCACTGTGTGACCCGCTGCTTTAGCTTGGACACGGCGGGGGCGACATTTAGGGGTATGAATTCGCATGGTTGCCTACTAATCAGGATCCCCAAGTATTTGAAATGTTGGACGATTTTAAGTTGGGATCTTGGGGAAACGTCGGGGGACCCAGGCTCATCCACCAACATCAGACTAGATTTATCCCAGTTGATCCTCAGCCCCGAGAACCCCCCGAAGGTCTCAATAGCGTCCAGGGCTGCGTCAAGGCACCCATGGCCATCCGCCAGGTACAATAGTGTGTCATCAGCGTAAAGAGATATTTTCTCCTCCACCGCTCCCAATCTCCAGCCCGAGATGCTTGGGGAGTTCCGGACAATGATCGCCTGGGGTTCGATAGCTAAGGCAAAGAGCAGCGGCGAAAGTGGACACCCCTGTCTCGTCCCCCTATGCAACTCAAACGAGTCCGAGTAACACCCATTGACCCGTATCCGGGCTGTTGGCCGTTCATAGAGCAATTTAACGTATGTAATGAAGTTCGCCGGAAGCCCAAATCTTTCCAAGACCGCCCAAAGATATTCCCACTCCACTGAATCAAAAGCCTTCTCATTATCTAACGAGATAACCACCCGCTTCCCCTGGTTATCATGTACAATTTGGAGGTTTGACATCAGTCTGCGGAGATTTATTCCCGTGGTACGTCCCTGGACAGGGACTTGTGCGCAACCGAGTGGCAGGAGTAAGCCCTGTCAGCTGGATGTTTCCTCCCCCAAAGCTCCTGCAACCCCAGCGCCTCGGCCCAAGTAGCCAATTGAGTCTTGGGACCTGGATTCTTACCCATCCTGTCCAGCGCCGTGTCCAAGACCATATTAAAGTCCCCCAATAACAAAATCGGGGCCGGGGGGCAGGCTAGCACCTTCTCCATTATTCTGTCTAGTATCCCAGTAGAGAACGGTGGGGGAACATACACTCCGACTATTGTCATAACAGTATCCATGAGTTTAGCATGAAGGATAACAAAACAACCTTCACGGTCAGTGTGCACCGAGAACACCACAAACGGGGTACCCTTAGAGACCAACACAGATACACCCCTGGAATAGGCCGAGAATGGGGCGTGAAAGGAATTCTGAATCCATGGCCTCTTCAAGGCCATCACCCTCTGACCCATCAGGTGGGTCTCTTGAAGGATAATTACATTCGGCTTGTGCTTCTTCACAAACTGGAGGACAGTAGCCCTCTTAATCTTATCATTAAGCCCCCGGACATTCCAGGAGAGAAATTTACACTCACCCATCATTGCCTCTTAAAACATTCCTATCAGGGGCTACATCCCTGTGGCCCGCCGTCCCGCCCAGAGAGCCAATCGTTATTTGGGTCCAGCAATCACACTTCACAGTCATACCAACACAAATACAACAGTTCAAAAAACAGATAGTGTAGCAATTAACATCAAACCAACAATTCCCCGCCCCCCTCCCCCCCACCCAGCGCCACCACCCCCAAAACTCCGGCGAGCATCAAAACCCTCCCAACCGAAAACAACAACACAGGTGTAACTTGTTGCAACTGGGGTGCAGGTACCAACGCCTAGTGGGCCTGCAACGTAGGATTAACCACTTAATTATCACTCGGAGGCATGCTGGCAGCCTCAGGTTCCCAGGGTCGCATGGAAGCAGACGGAGGGGGGAAAAGGACAAACCAAGGAGCGAAGGGGAGGGGACGGGAGGGATGGGAGAGGGAACAGGGAAAGGGCCATGGAAAGGAACCTGCAACCTTCCCCGGGGAACCAGAGCGCCACCTCTCCCGCGACAATCAGATCAGGATACATTGGTGACTTGGGCATTATTTAAGGCGTAACAACCAACAACTTTTAACTTTCAACTTGACGGCCCAGCCCAGCCCAACAGAGCCGGACCGGGACGACCGTTTAGATCCACCATCCGGGGAGCCCATCAGAGGCCGGCGCCCCCCGACCACAAACCATCATTAATATTAATATGATAATTCTAGGCTTCTCTCCGATCCAGGACCCAGTCCATCAGGCCCCAGGCAGAGAGTCCAGCCAAGCATTAGCCTCCTCGGCAGAGACAAAGAACCTAGTAGATTCCCCGTCCTGCACACGTAGCCGCGCCGGAAACATCATGGAGTACTTGATTTTCTTCTTCCGGAGCCTCTCTCTTACTCCGTTAAAGGAGCGGCGCATCTTTTGGACTTCGGGTGTAAAATCCGGGAAAAAGGACAGACGGCTATTCTCATAGGTCACCGCCCCTTTCATTCTTGCTGCGGCCAGGATAGCGTCCCTGTCCTTGTAGTGGAGGACTTTAAATATGAAGGGTCTTGGCGGCGATCCTGGAGGGAGGGGTCTCATAGGGATCCTGTGCGCCCTCTCCACCGTAAAAAATTTGGTCAAATTAACCGGGGCCAGCAACTCTTTCACGAGGTTCTCAACAAATTGTTCTGGGGAGGGGCCCTCCGCTTTTTCGGGGAGACCAAGGATTCTAATGTTGTTCCTTCGATTCCTATTTTCAGCGTCCTCAGCCCTTCCCATCAAGGTGGCTACTTGCCTCCTCAGCAGCGCAATGTCCCCGGTATGGGTTGAAAGCCGGTCCTCCGCTTCTCCGATTCTTCTCTCTGCCTCCCCAGTGCGGTCTCGGATTTTATCCAGATCGTGCCGCACATAATTAAATTGCTCTTGGAGGGCGTCAAATTTGGATGTGAGGGCACTCTGACATGAGGCAATAGCTGCCATTATGACTGCGGTATCAGGGTTAGAGAGCTCCTGCTCCACCCCTTTCAGGGTCTCCATCGTTTGCGTACTGCAGGTGACCGCCGTCGACTTGCGTTTTTTATTTCCTTTCATGTGTGGGGGGGGGGACCCCAAATCGGTCCGCACGACACAGCAGCCAGAGGGGGGGGGGATCGCGCCGCGCGGCTTATATAGAAGATCAGTTCCTCGGACCCAGGCAAAGCAACCGCAGGATATTCCAAAAAAAGGGGGAGGCACTGAATGATCGACTGCCCCCTCCACCAGCAGCAGGGAGGTATGGGGATGTTCCTGGAAAAGTCTCCCAGATGCCCTATCAGGGGGGTTTAGGCCTCTACCCACAGGTCCAGCACCAATCAGTACAGGGTCACAGTTCAGCACAGGCACAATCAATTATCCACCCACTGACCTGAGGATCAGATGCAGCTGTCATCTGGAGGAGCCCGGACTCACGCCTCCACGCCTGGGGCCACCGTATCCCCCTCATTCAGAGCAGCAATGAGATGGCACCAGTCCTTTTCCACCTCCGCAGCAGGGCTGTGCCAGGTCCCGCAGACACCAGGGCTGGCTGTAATGCGCCTGCCGATGGGGCGCCTCTCCCCCCGCGGGTCTCTTTTCAGCACCGCCGCAGCCCGGGATGGATCAGCTTCGCGGCCGCTCTTCTTCCCCTCCAGCCGCCCACAGTTAAGATGGCGCCGCCTCCCTCCGCCTCAGCCCGCCAAGACACTGCAGCGGGACACACGGCTCACCTCCCGGCTTCACCGCTCACACCGCCGCCGCCCCGGACACGCGGACACCTCCTCCTCCGGCCCTGCAGCACAGTAAGTCGCCGCCGCCGCCTCCCTCTGTCACTCCTCGCAGCGCACGCGCCCAGATCTGGCCAGTGCCTCCGCTCCGCTTCCTCCGTCCGCCAGCTATCTCCAGGGCCTCCGCAGCCACCGATCCGTGCTCAAGCGTGAGCCCACTGCCAAGGGGGTTCCAGGGAGGGGGTTAAAAATGATGCCCAGTCACCAGGAAGGGGTATTAATCAGGATAATATGCGGAGCCCAGCACAGGTGCGTCCGCTCAGTACGCCATCTTGGCCACGCCCCCTACAGGAGATATTTAGTGAGCGTTCACAATTCATATTGGTGGGCATGCTTTCCCCATTTTGACCTAAGGCTGGCCAGCTGGTATGTGTGTTGTCTGTGTGGCGGGTTGTGTGTAGTCCAGGTTTTCCTGGCTGGGGCCCTATATGTTGTTTTTTATCCAGCAATTGCGTTTTTAACTCACCAGTGTGTCTAGCGATTGCCCTGCATGCGATTAATGTTTTTGTGCCAATACAATTTTGATAAATAAAATGTATGATGCTTTTTGGCAGACTTTCAGCCTTTTTTATTTAGTATTTCTTGCCAGCCCAGCATTTAACTATTTCTTGTTTGTATTTGTTTAGTCATTGGTAGGTTAGCAGGGCGCCTTAATGTAAGGCAGTGCAATATACTTTAAATATAGGAGAACTCCAAGAACAATTTTTTTAAAATTTTTTATGGATCATTATCTACATAGTACCTTAATAGCATGGTACAGAAATACACCATGCATTGCTTCTCGAATAGCATCCATCCCGCGAAATGAGAAGGAAAGGTTGGAGAGGCCACCACTCACTTTTGCTCCTTTTAGAGTGTCCTAGAAAGTAAAGCAACACATTTGGATAATAAAATACACAATTACACCACAATAAAAAGATCCCTTCCTCTGTCAGAGGTTACGTCCAGTAAATGCCACTGAAAATACAGTAAGTTGTTTCCAATAAGGTTAGAGGGTATGGAGTGCCCAAGGTTTACATGGAAGCTTTAAATGCATTGTAGAGCCACTTTAAATGCAGTTTATGAGCTCATATGATCAACATATACTCTCCATTTTATACGCTGGCACTACAGCAAAATTTTACTCTCAAAACAAAGCCATTGGGGTCCACAGGCCACAGACTTTGGAAAGCACATAGAAACAATTCATGCCCTGATTAAATCCAGGTATGCAGCATGTGAGGGGAAGATTAAAGAGCAATGGGGGGCATTTGGGCTATGGTTTGGCAGCAAAATCCAGCATACAGTAGCACACAATCAAAGGATGCCTAAGTATTATGGATACACACACAGGGAAGAGGAGGGCTTAAAGAGGACGTAACCAGGTCTGTGGCACAAAAATCCGTTCCCTCTTGCTTCTTGTAACCCCCAAGATAAATAGAGGTCCCCATCAGATATAGAGGGAAAATGTCCACAAAGCAAGGCTTACCATTAACAGTAGTAGGGGAGTTAGCTTTGTTTAGGGTCCCTGCAGACCAGGACCATCCCTTGGACAGAGTTGGCAGGGATTAGGTCTGATTTAAAGCAATCCTAGATCTGTGAAGTTATGACTGGGGGCAGCATTATGATCGGGGATGCCACCCCCTTGCAAAAATCCTACATAAGGCCGTGTCCAGGAGCCCAAATACTCACTTCTTCTGGAATCGTTTTGATCGGTGGCCAGTTTCAGGACCTACATGACCGTTAGCAGCCAACCATCGAAAGGGCAGCAAGGATGGGCATCATCAATGAGGATGTCCCCCTAAGCATCAGCTGTGGCTGTACTATTGCAATTTAGCTTTCCCTGGGTATGGGTTCCCATTAAATAATGTTTCAGAACAGAAAATAAATGCATTTAGCTTTAAAACTCACCTTTATAATTCTTGTAGCATCAATAAAATGGATGGCATACTTGTCATGCTCTTCCATGCCAGTGCCAATTGTCAGGATATTTGGGTCAAAAATGATATCATTGGGATTAAAGTTTAGTTTATTGACCAAGAGGTTATAGGCTCTGGTGCAGACACTGACCTTGGTCTCTGTATCTGTGGCCTAAAAATCAGAAATATAACATTTACGGTATTTAGTTAATTTCGGTCTAGATTTTAATTGCAGTTTCACATTAATATGCTGCTAATATTCAACCACAGTTTAGAGAATACAGTAAAGCATTCAGATCCAATTTTCACCAAAGAACAAAAGGTGACGGGTATACAGCCTTTTCCCATCGGCCCCACCATCCTTGGAAATTCTGTATCCATAGCTAATATTTGATGAGCTAGTCTTTGAATCACAATGACACTAGTTGAATTGGTCATGGGTTTGCAAAGGTTCTACACTCACATATAAATACGCATAGAAATGTTATTTAAGCAAACTTACCTGACCTATTTCGTCGAAAGCCATGATAACTACTGCAGCCCCAAACTGCTTTATTTTTTTAGCTTTAGCTAGAAAGTCCTCTTCTCCCTCTTTCAAACTGATGCTGTTCACTATACATTTACCCTGACAACACTTTAGTCCAGCTTCTATGACTTCAAAGTTAGACGAGTCAATGCACAGAGGGACCTGTAAATGAAGATATTAGAACATTACTTGGCAAGCCAATCAAAAGTTACTGAATATATATATTACTATTCATAGTGTATATATGTGAACTGGCCCATTAAAAACAATGGGCAACATTTTCCTTGCGCTGAATACAGCCTTAGAGAAAAGTTCTGTAATATAGAAGCCAGCTTACCAATCCCTGGGATGCCTGCATGGCCAAGGTGGTTTAAAACTCCAACACTTGCACTGAAAAAGGAGAGTGCCAGCAGGAACATCTATAAAAATCAACCTTTATTGTAATCCATTTAAAATGCAGCCATATCCAGAGCCGAATAGGCACAGATCATAGTAACATGTTCAAAGTGTTGGAGCATGTCTGACCCACTGGGCCCTTCAGTCAATCATGACATATTCAACTGTGAATTATACCACACCATTTAACCCTTTAAATGCCAGCCACGTAAAATTTACGTGGTTGCCTCTCCGCCACTTAAGTGCCAGACACGTAAATTTTATGTGCCTGGCATTCCCCAATCACAGTAAAAAAAAGTAAAAAAAAAAAAAAAAAAACCTGACCGCTTGTTTGATCCGGCCGGGTCTCCTCTTCAGCCAGCGGGGCTCCCATTGCCGATTGGGGCTCCTCCGGCTGCAGGGGAGGGCCTGGAATAGGGTGCCCCCCCCCCGTTTCAGCAGCCGCCGGGATTGCCTGAAGAAAAAAAAAAAAAAAAAAAAAAATGACAGTTACTCACCTCTGCTCCCGCCGCCTCTCCTCTTCATTGGGGGCGGGGGGGGGCTCCGATCACCCCCCCGGCTCTTCTGTCTTCTGGAGGGGGGGCATAACAGCCCTCCCTCCGCCGCAGCTTCCGATGGCGGCCGCCATCTTGGATTTTAGCCCCGGGGCTAATGAAGTCACCGCCGGGTGTCACCTGCATCAGATCGCCGCGGGACACTGCATCTGAAGATCGGAGGTGAGTAAAGGTAAAATTTTTTTTTTTATTTTTTTTTATAAACTTTTACAAAAACCTGTGTGTGTCTTTTTTTTAATACTGTTAACCCTTTGTGAACTGGTAAGGGGTCCATGAGACCCCTTATACCAGTTCACAGGGCTCGGGGGTCTGGCAAGTCACCTGCGGCAAGCGGGTGACTTGCCATTAACCCCTGGCCCCCCAAATTACCTGCCTCCCCAAAGCCCAGGGGGGGGGGGCAGAAGAGCCGTGGCCCTAGGCTATGACGGCTTGTAGCCGCAGGGCCAGGGGCCACTAAAGCTGGCCCCTGCGCCCTGTTCTACAAGCCCCCATAGCTGGTCACAGGCTGGTTACACTGGGTAGGGGGGACCTCACGCCATTTTTTTTTTTTGATTTTTAAGGGTTTTAACCCTTAAAAATCCCCCCCCCAAAAAAAGGGGTCCCCCTCCCTTCGAGGGGGGACCCTATGTCATTTTTTTTTTTATTAACCCTTTGTTACCTGTAACCCAGTAGGTATAAAAGGCTTCCAGCAGCAGCAGGAGAGCAGAAGCCTAAGTGATCAGCGTGGGACACAGGGATGGCTGGGAGGCAAGTATTAAAAAAAATATATATTTTTGTTAATAAAGTTATTTTGAAAAAAGTGTGTGTGTGTTTTTTTTTTTTACTTTTAACCCTTTGTGAACTGGTAAGGGGTCCATGTGACCCCTATACCAGTTCACATGGGTCGGGGGTCTGGCAAGTCACCTGCGGCTAGTGGGTGACTTGCCATTAACCCCTAGACCTCCCCAAAAAACCCTTATATTCCCCCAAGAAATGGTGCCCCCCCCCCCCCCGTGAAGGGGGACCCCACACCAATTTTTTTTATTTAACCCTTTATTATGTGGATAGTAGTTGTATTTTATTTGTAAATGTTATAAAGTGCTCTTCTAAGTTTAGGGGATCACCTGGACAGGAACGGGGGGCTACCGATACATATGTGGCATCATTGTAATCGGGAGAAATGGGGCTTTCACGTGCAATATGGTTTTTCCACCAAGAAGGCAACCTTTTGAGTGAAAACAGAAAGAGCAATATCCTGTAGCGGCTCAAAAGGAGGACCCTGGAGAGCCGAAAGAACCAAATTCAAATCCCAAACAGGAACCACAGCCTTCCGCGGGGGCCACACAAGCGCAACCTCTTGGAAAAAGGTCTTAACCAGCGGGTGTAAGGCAAAAGACCTCTGGAAGAAAACTGACAGAGCAGAAACCTGTCCTTTCAAAGTACTAAGCTGGAACCCAAGATCCAGGTTATGCTGAAGAAACTCCAAAATCCTAGGAATCGAAAACACCCTACAAGGCAAGGCCCTAGCCTCACACCAATCAATATAGGACCTCCAAGTCCTATAGTAAATGCCAGAAGAGGACCGCTTCCTAGCTCTAATCAAGGTCTGAACAACGGCCGCAGACAAGCCTTCCTCCTTCAGAATAGGTTTCAGCAGCCAAGCCGTCAAAGCCAGTGTTTGTAAATTGGGGTAAAGTAGTAGACCCTGAGATAACAGATCCGGCAACATGGGAAGCCGGTACTGATCTACGGCCAGCCTTACAACGGCTGCGTCCCAAACCTTTCTTGGCCACCTTGGAGCCACCAGAATTGCTGGTGCCCCTTCTAGAACCAGTTTGCGAACTACCTTGGCCAGCATGGAGACCGTCGGAAACAGGTACAGAAAACCCAGATCCTTCCAAGCAAGGGACAAGGCATCCACCGCCAGAGATAGAAGATCCTGAGAAAGAGACACAAAGGCCGGAAGTTTGCGATTGTGCCTCGAGGCAAAGAGATCCACCTCGGGTGTCCCCCACTTGCGGCAAAGATCCAGAAATACCTCTGGGATGAGAGACCACTCTCTTTGGCGAGAGGATCCCCTGCTCAGGGAATCCGCCTCCATGTTCTCCACTCCCGGAATGTAGACCGCTGAAATGCAAGGAACATTGCTCTCCGCCCAGTGCAAGATCAGACAGACTTCCCTGAGGGCACTCCTGCTGCGAGTCCCTCCTTGGTGATTGATGTAACCTACCGCCGTTCGGTTGTCTGAACGAACCTGAACCGGCAGACCCTGTAAATGTGAGGTCAGCTGTGCCAGAACCAGTTGGATGGCTCTGAGCTCCAAGACATTGATGGGGGTGTGAGCCTCCTGAGGACCCCACACCCCGCTGAACTGATGACTTTTCCAATAACCTCCCCAGCCCGACAGGCTGTACCCTGAGGAGACCACTTCCAAGATCCAATTGTCTGTGACCTCCCGGGCCCAGACCTGGAAGAAGAGGCGCAGCCGTCCCCCCACCCTTGCGGGTGAGGGCGCCCCTTCATTGCTGAGCCGGTTTAACGGCAGGCTTGGGACCCCAGGCAGCCGCGGGACGTGCCCGACCTCTGCCCATGTTCCAGGACGAGCCCCTGACACCCGAGAAGGCCAAACCCCTAGCCGCTCTGACCCCTCGAAAGGAAGGAGTGAACGAGCCAGCAAGGCGCTGCTTCTTCCGCTGAGGTAACTTACCTCCTTTAGCAACAGCATCCAATTTATCTCCAAACAGCCACGTACCCAAAAAGAGAAGAGCTGTAAGCGACTTCTTGGCCCCAAAGTCCGCCGTCCACTGGTGGAGCCAGACCGATCTGCGCATAGCCACCAATAAGGCTGAAGTCTTACTACACACGACAATAGAATCTTCCATAGCAGCCAAGACAAAATCCATGAACAATTCACATCTCTTAAGGGTAGCGAACTCAGCGCTAGCCGGATCAAACTGAGCGTCATTCAGCCAGTCCCCGATAAGAGACCTGGTAGCAAGCGACACTAGGGCAGATGCGCAAACAGGCCGCAGGGCCGAGCCCACGCTGGCAAATGCGTGGCACGCCATCTGATCAAGGCGCTTATCCTCGCCATCCTTAAGGGAAGTGGCGTCAGGGGTGTTCAGCACAGAAGAGTTGGTCAAACCTAAAACTGGCGCATCGACCTCTGGAGGAGAAGCTGGCACTTTATTGCTTTAACTGGGCCCAGTTTCATTTAGAGGTCCGTGTTTTGATAATTGATGCACACTTGCTTCAGCACATAACACTTTATTGAATAGATATATGTTTTAGGTTTTATTGTAATCACCATTTGTCTATGCACATTGTAATATACTGTTCCTGGCAGGATGGCTCCCCCATGTGGCTGGACCTGTAACAGCACTGGGAAAATGTTGTAGTTTTTAAAGTATTTTTTAGATGTGATCACCTTAAATAAAGACCATTTATTTTTACCTTTTTGAGAGTCCAATTGTTAATCCCCGGGGGCCTATTGTGGGGGGGGTGTGGAGGGTACCCCCAATTGCTGGGTATTCATTGTGCTTTTGCAAGGCTCCCTATAGGGGCAGTGCACCTCACAATATTTGAATAAACCATTGGTGCCACCCGCAATATTTCTTTCTTGCATGGTATACAGATCAGCACATTCTCCCCCGTAAGGGATACCCCACACATGGCCGGGATTGTCCCAGAGGGAGCCCAAGCCCAGTATCCTGTGGAGCCTCCATATGGTGATTTTTGTGGTCAGTCGCAAGACCGTAGGGAATTTACGCAAAAGCAACCCAGGATGCCCCTTAAAAATCCCAGTGGGAGGATTTAAGGTGATCAATTTTACACTAGGGACCCTAGGACCAGGAGGAACCCCTTAATATGCACAATTATGAAGCAATCTGCAACACACAACCAGGCATATCAGTTACTTTACAGCGTAAACATATCTATATCTATCTATCTATCTACCTACACCAAAATACATAATTAACAAAACAAGCATGTTCATTCAAGGACATAAGCCTGCACCGAAGGGCCCCCCCCCCGCCAGAAAGGGGCCCCCAAATAGCTAAGGCAGTGGGCACCAGGCCCTTAACGTCCCCCAGAACCGGCAGCAGCAGCAATACAGCGAGATGGCCCCCGTCTGAGGAGAAGCAGGAAGAGAAGGGGGGCGGGCCAGCACCGAAGGCGCGCTCTCCAGGCCCTACACCCCTACCAGCAGCGTGGATCTGGCCAGAGGGAGGCCCCACAGAAAACACACCGGACGAGGGGGCGGGGCTACCGCGGCCGTGCCGAGCGCCTGGCCCCCTTTCTAAACACAGCCTGAGGGAGAGAAGCTCCCCAGGCTGAGAGGAAAAAAACCCCAGCAGGCTAGGCCAACGTAAATGCACCCATTCATCAAGTGAAAACTTCCACTGTGAACCACACAAACTCACACACACACACTAACAGTGGTAACACCAACACACATTCACATATAATTGTATCTACAAATATGCCAAAAAAGGGGGAGGCCGAGGATGACGGCCAGCCGCCCCCCCCCCCCCCCCAAGGGAAGTAAGGGACCCGGAAGGGGGGGGGGGGGGATCCTGCCAGAATACAGCCACAGGCATGGAGGGACGGGGCATCCCGCACCAGGATCACCAAAACCTGGATAACCGCCTACAACAGAACGAGGTCTCACGGTGGAGCAAAGCTCCTTCCACACCCATAGGGTGCTACCTATCCTCACCAGGACCCGCAGCCTAAGCTGGGAGGCTCAAATAGGGACAATTTAGAAAGGGTCCTGGCAGCAATAGGGACAATAAACGGCCGGGCGCGGGCCCGGCTTACCTGCAAGTAAAAGAAGTCTTCTTCTTCTGTCTTCTGCAGAGAAGGAACTGGGAAATTGGTGGGAGGTCCCAGGTATATATGGACTGGGAGGGGCTTTCTTTTTTGCATATTCATCTCTGCAGAAGTTCGCCCTCTACTGGAGATTACTCACATGTCATGAAGATTTGAAGTGGAGTGTATGGCACACTTAGAATATAGCAAGCTGCTCTGAGAATTAAATAGGTAGTGTGGGAGGCCCCAAAGTGGGCCCATCCATCAATCTCATTTAAGTATTAAGCACCAAGCATGTCTAGCTATGTGGAAAGACAGGGGCTTGGTCGCATATATCGGAAGATACATGTTGAAACCACACCGCCCGACAAGGCACTCTGTGTTTAGTGTGGCCCCTACTCTATATATATATGAGCCCCATAGTAGGGACTTGTACTGCAGCTAGTAAAATATAGAGCTACTTACCGGGAGCCGACGACTCCCATTCGGTGAACTACATGGGGAAGGGTCACAGCCTGCTAGTGTCGGGTATACCTCAGCCCCCATGCGTGCACCTGACTACATACAAATGCAAGAAAAATGGCAAGATGCTCTGAGAATTCAATAGGTAGTGTGGGACATATTAACCCTGTTTTAACATCGTCATTATCATATATGGGAGAGGGTGCAGGCCCAAAGCAAAGGGCTGCTGCACCCTGGATCCCCATTCCTGCCTCAAAGGAGCTGGGACATAGGTGACAGACAGCAGCCGGGAACGGTAGGGCTACTCCCAGCCACAGCAGCCACACCTCCCCATATGGAAAGGGGCCAACCAAAAAACGCTAGTATTGCAGCTATGAAACCTCGCCCTCCTCTCAGGTCACACAACGTAAAGACCCCCCAAGCATCGCCAAATACCAGTCATGTGCACGAACCTATGGAACATACTAACTGTACAATGTTAACATTTAATAGACATGAACACAAAACAAAAGCAAAAATACCAAGATCTTATGCGGACCCTATATAATGCAGTGATCACTAATAAATATAAGAATGCACTACCTAACCCTATTTGGGATGAAAAAGCAAAATGCAAAAATACTACACCTGGCAAGTAAGACAACAGACCCCACAATCAGCTTGAGTCCCCCTTTAATAGTTATCGGTTATGCACATCAAATGCCTCCTATCTGGTAGATATAATGACAAAGCAGCATGTCTAGCAGATAGAATGCCAAAGCAGGACTTGGTTGGTTCATGGGGAGGTCGTCAAAATTCTGGAATACTTGCAACATTTAAGACAAAACACTTGCCCAGCATGTTGGTCCCTAAAATGTTTAGAGACATTAGATATGTTTGATGCTATTGCTGACTTTGCCCCATATAAACGTTAATCCACTTGACACGTAAGCATGCGATAGTACACCCAACAAATTTAAGGCAAAAGCTGTGCAAGATATCAGGTACATTACAGATGTATTTTTGCAATTAATATGTTTAGTGACATACTATTTACCTGAAAAGCAGGCAACAAATATTGTCTAATGGCACATGAGTATGTTCCTGCTGTAGAACGCCATGAAATGTGTTTATTCTGCCTAGCTAATAGGCTGGGGGACAACCTGCTACCCAGCCGCTGATCAAGGCCAGCCCATGTGAGCAACTGGGGCCAATTGGAGCAAATTTCGGCAGAGGATAGAGATACAGAAGGATTTCGGGGTGTCGGATGTTTTGGGGGTATTGCGTGGGGGACTCCAGCAATTTTGTAGCATAGTCTTTCACTATGCTGCCCCACTTTTGATCCTATTCAGAATCACGTCACTTTGATCTATGGATATGGCTGCATTTTGAATGGGTTACAATAAAGGTTTAGAGAATAGGACAGTAGGTTTGAAAAGTTTTCCCTATAAAAGTAGAATCTTACATTAAACCCCCCCCCCCCCTAGTTTTTCTACCAACCCGTTTTAAACATACTGAATGAAACCCTTGTCTAGACATCCATCTATGTTTTTTACATATTTTTTAATATTCCGTTTATGATACTTTTTTTTGCAATTATAAAATATGTTCCAAAAATACAGTTATCACATTGTAATGATTTAAAATATTTTATTACATAGTAACCAGGAGTTCAAAAGGTGACTCATAAGCCCAACGGCACCTCTCTATAAAATGTAAGTAACAGAGAAAATAAAATGCTAGTATAAGGAAAGTCTTTACCTTGGAAATATCTGGTTCAGAGGCAACATAATTACAAAATCTAGCCATAGCTCGAGGGCCATCCAGCATTCCATCATCCATGTTTATATCCAAAACCTGAGCCCCCATCTCCACTTGTGCTTTTGCAATTGACAAAGCTTCCTAATAAAGAAAGAAAGTTATTAGAACAGTACAGTAATTTACACAATCCTTATAGACCATCAGCATCACTGAGTACACAAATCATAAGATCGTTGGGTTTACATATATGCTGGAACATACTTACCGGTATATGTATTTGTAATATAGGAATATATCAGATATGTAAATCTCTTAAAATATCACTGACCACAATTACAGCCATACAAGAGTCACTGATCACCAGACCAATCCAACAGTTGCAAGGGACAAAAAGGGGGTACCTTTTTTTTTTTAGTGGTCAACCTTTCAATGCTTATGAGTCATACAGGTTTACATTTTCAGATGGACATGTAGTGAAGTGAAACCCTTTCTTCCTGCTACTATAGAACATAAGGAATGATCAACAGAATGGTTTTCCAGAGCTCTTGTATACTATTAAAAATTTATATAAACATGCTGAATAGTAAAAGGAGAAGTTACTTATACACAAGTGAACAACATTTCCGGCCAGGGTTGTGGATTTCTTCTACTGGTAGCAATAAAATCCAGGGGTGACAGGTTTTTTTAGTACATCATTCCACTTTAACAGAGGATAACTACTCTACTTTGACTGCTTTTCTCCACTGGCAGGATATTTTTCTGCAGCATTTATAAGAAACCCCTCCTTTTGCTATGTATCATGTTTATGGGGATTTTTATCATTGGACGAATTTTTGGTGCTAGTGTTACATTAGGCTGGTTTTACACCAGTGCGATTGCAAAACATTTAAGTTCCCCTGAAATCGCCAGTAAAACGCTGCCCATAGTAATCTATTCACAGTGCGACCACATTGCCTAGCAAAAATACCATTTTGTGAAATACTCACCTGTAAAATGGGTATTATAAGTATGTCACACACCCCGCTTCAGGTTACTAAATCATTAGAACATGGGTTATACTCACCGCTAGGTGGCACTGTTTGCAGAGAAGTCCAGAAAACAATAAGCCCCTCCCGGTCTATACATACCTGGTACCTCCTAACAATTCCCCAGTAATTCAAACAGCAATAAGACAAGGTACCAGGAAAAAAAACAATGGTAACCCTCAAATATAACCAAAAAGCTTCACCATATAAAGAACCAGGATACCAAAAAGGGCGGGGGAAGTGGGGTGTGTGACATACTTATAATGCCCATTTTACAGGTGAGTATTTCACAAAATGGTATTATTCTAAGTATGTCACACACCCCGCTTCAGGTTACTAAATCATTAGAACATGAGAAATCCAACAGCAGTGTCCAAAAAGGGCGGGTATCCAACCAGGCAATAATGCAGAAACTCAATTACTGCAGCCTGCAGAACCTTGCGGCCAAAAACAGCATCCGCTGAGGCCCGCACATCAACCTTATAAAACTTGGAAAAAGTGTGAACCGAAGAACAAGTAGCAGCCTTACAAACTTGTTCAACAGAAGCCTGGTGCTGAAAAGCCCAGGACGCTCCAACCGCACGAGTAGAATGAGCAGTAACCCGAAAAGGGGGATCCTTCCCCTTGGCAGAGTAGGCCCCAACAATCGCCTGACTTAGCCGGAGCCAAACCCTTCCTAGGCCCACAGGGCACCACAAAAAAGGCATCAGTCTTACGAAAAGAAGCCATAATACGCAGATAGTACTTGACACAACGTACCACATCCAAACAATGCAAAGCCCTCCCCTTGTCATTCCCAGGCTTAGGACACAAAGAGGGAAGGACAATATCCTGATTAAGGTGAAACGCCGAAACCACCTTAGGGAGAAAGTCTGTCTTGAGGCGAAACACCACCTTGTCCTGATGTTTCTCAAAATAAGGAGCCTGCATAGACAAAGCTGCCAACTCCGAAACACGTCGTATCGAAGTGACGGCCACCAAAAAGACAACCTTCTGAGTCAACATAGAGAGAGCAATATCCTGCAAAGGCTCAAAAGGAGGAGCCTGAAGAGCAGAGAGAACCAAATTCAAATCCCAAACAGGAAGCAAAGGCTTCCTAGGAGGCAGCAGATGCGAAACCCCCTGGAAAAAGGTCTTGACCAAAGAATGGAGAGCAAACGACTTCTGAAAAAAGATAGACAAGGCCGAAACCTGCCCCTTCAAAGTACTCAGCTGAAGACCAGAGTCCAGCCCGGATTGAAGAAATTCCAAAATCCTAGAAATAGAAAAGACCCGGCAGGGCACAGATCTAGCCTCACACCAATCAATATAAGATCTCCAAACCCTATAATAGATGGAAGAAGAGGATCTCTTCCTGGCACTAATAAGAGTCCGAATGACCGAATCCGAAAGACCCTCCTCCTTTAAGATGGAGGTCTCAGCAGCCAAGCCGTCAAAGCCAGCGTTGGTAAACTGGGGTAACACAGTTGACCCTGAGTGAGAAGATCCGGCCGAAGAGGCAGATCGAACTGATCTACTGCCAGACTAACGATGTCTGCGAACCACACCCGCCTTGGCCACCTTGGAGCCACGAGAATGGCGGGAACTCCTTCCAGAACCAACTTTCGCAGCACCCTGCCTAGCATGGGGATTGGAGGAAAGAGATAAAGAAAACCCAGGTCCCTCCAGCTCAGGGCCATGGCATCCGCCGCCAGAGCCAGAGGATCCTGCGACAGCGACACGAATGTCGGAAGCTTGTGATTGTGACAAGAGGCAAACAGATCCACCTCCGGCGTCCCCCACCGGAGACAAAGCGACCGAAAAACCTGGGGATGGAGAGACCATTCCCCCCGGCGGGACAAACACCGGCTCAGAAGGTCCGCCTCCTTGTTTTCCACTCCTGGAATGTACACTGCCGAGATGCAAGGGACATGAGTCTCCGCCCAAACAAGGATCAGAGACACCTCTCTGTGGGCACCCAGACCTAATTCTTCCACCAGCAGGTGCTTCCGTTTAGCCGGAGCCTTCTGAGCGACCACAGCGGAGAACATCTTCTCAAGACTGGCCAACTGGGCACATACTTCCGATTGCGGATCACCCCCAGTGACCACGTCCCACGGGGTCCTGAACAAGCGAGGAGGAGAGGGGGATGGCGCGGATGACGAAGTACCGGGCACCGGGGTGCCGGACTGGCGCTCAATGTTCCGCCGAGCACATGGAATGCAAATAATGACATCATCCCCTGGGAGCGGAGTCCCACACTGCTTGGACTGCCCCACAGGACCATTTCCAGTATCTGAGGTAGCCTCCATATGGTGAATTTATGGTTATTTACAGAACCCAGGGATTTACGCCGTAAGCGACCCGGGATGCCCCTTAATAATTCAATATATATATATATATATATATAAATTTAAAAGTCACCCAGACCTAATTCTTCCACCAGCAGGTGCTTCCGTTTAGCCGGAGCCTTCTGAGCGACCACAGCGGAGAACATCTTCTCAAGACTGGCCAACTGGGCACATACTTCCGATTGCGGATCACCCCCAGTGACCACGTCCCACGGGGTCCTGAACAAGCGAGGAGGAGAGGGGGATGGCGCGGATGACGAAGTACCGGGCACCGGGGTGCCGGACTGGCGCTCAATGTTCTGCCGAGCACATGGAATGCAAATAATGACATCATCCCCTGGGAGCGGAGTCCCACACTGCTTGGACTGCCCCGCAGGACCATTTCCAGTATCTGAGGTAGCCTCCATATGGTGAATTTATGGTTATTTACAGAACCCAGGGATTTACGCCGTAAGCGACCCGGGATGCCCCTTAATAATTCAATATATATATATATATATAAATTTAAAAGTCCTGATCATGGGACCAATAAGGAATGTGATAACCTAAAAAGCCCAAACTAGCCAGGTATATAAGACCGGGAGAGCCCTGTAGGATGGGATCCCAGGATCTGTAAAACAAAAAGACAACAATCATTCCAGCACAACACACACAGGGAAAATACAGTACAATAATAAAGAGCCAACATGCCAGAACACTGGCTAATACCCCTGCCATCACCCCCACGGGGGGGGGAGGGGGGGCGCAATCCAATCATAATAATAATAATGGCATAATAAATTAATCTGCAGGACTACCTTAAACCACAGCTGACCTTAAGCCCTGCAGAGCAAAGACCCCGCAGAGATAACAAAGGCCTACCTTAGCCCCGCAGCGAGATGGAGGCCCCGACCAGACCCGAGCAGCACCGCCAAGGAGCGAAGGGGAGACGAGGGGCGGGCCCACAGAAACGCGGGAGCGCAGCGGCCCCGCCCCCTTCCCCACTGGCCAGTCACGGCGCCGAGCCGGGCAGCGGGCGCCATCAAGAGATGGCGCCCGCAAAAGAAAACCGGCGGACCGGCGGCACACGTGCCGCCCGGTCCCCCCACTGACAAGGGAACGCTGCGAGCGCCGAGGAGGACCTCGGCGCTCACATCCAGGTGGGCCGGCGGCGCAGCGCGCCACCCGGCTCCGCCCCCATCCCCGATCACCTCAAAGGACGGGCGCCCTGCATGGCGCCCGCCCCCAAGTGAAAACACCAAGGCGGCGGGCCGGCATAGCCCTCGCCCGACCGCCCAGACAATATGCCAGCTAGGCCAACAATTAAAAATAAAGCGAAGAGATCCACAAGTAAAAAGGATGCCAAACGGCCCACACAGCACAGACACCCGTCCACACACACACAAACAAGCCAGGCGCCGCAACCAGTCACATCTAAACACACCTAAGGGCAAATGAGGGTTGGGGCATCCCACATCCGGATCACCAAACCGGATCACCGCTATGCCCCATAATATGGGGTCGAGCGGAGGAGCTAATCTCCTGGGCACCTTAAGTGCCATCTACCCTTGCCCGGCCTACAGCCTAAGCTGGGAGGCTACCAAACAATCAGGAGACTTCTTTCTTCTGTCTTGTCGCCACCTTGCAGAGAAGAACACTGGGGAATTGTTAGGAGGTACCAGGTATGTATAGACCGGGAGGGGCTTCTTGTTTTCTGGACTTCTCTGCAAACAGTGCCACCTAGCGGTGAGTATAACCCATGTTTTAATGATTTAGTAACCTGAAGCGGGGTGTGTGACATACTTAGAATAGCCTTGTTTGGAGGGCGGTGCAAGAGCAAGTACACTCCATGCGAGTGGAAAATGCTAGCGCAAATACCTTCCGCGCACTGAACGCCAGCTATCATGGGGCACCTTCCCTGAACGCGTGACTGCACCGCAATTGCATGGTGTGAACTCCGCCTTAAACCGAACCTTCAGCATGATTTAATGAAAACCCAAAACCCTTAAAATATATTAATTTTAGATGGTGGGGAAGAGTTTTTTACGTTTTTAGTCACTTAAATAAAGGGGGGTGGGAGCAGCTCAATCACTATTATTTATACAAAATTATTATTATTATTCAGGGCCTGTGAACTAATTTGCCGCCCAGTTTAACCCTCTCATCAACTAAATATCAAGCAACAAACACGTCTAGCTGTGTGGAAAGACAGAGATTTGGTTGCATATATCTGCAGACACATGTGGAAGCCACACCACCCTGACAAGGCACTCTGTGTTTAGTGTGGTCCCTACTCTAAATTTTGAGTCCCCAACATTTTTAGTCACTTACTTATTATTCTTTCCCCCACTGGGTTTTAACTCTGTTCAGCACTCTAGGAATATGGGCGCATATGATATGATATGATATGAGCATACATACTGAGGAGAGGAGAGCGGGATAAAGTGCAGGGGGGTGGGGTTATAGCAGTGCTTTACACAGACAGAGCAGTGCTGGGGTCAGGGAAAGGACAGCAATCCCAGAATGCAAAGCAACAGTCAGAAGGCACTTCCTGTTTGCAGGCTGCCTGATGTTCCATGAGCCGCCATCTTGGATGTTTAAAGGCTCATAACATGCAGTAGATCCAGGTAGGAAGATTTTTAATGTGGGCAATCTGTATGTACAGGGTGTGGGAAACATATAAGATATGCTCTTGTTTAGGGTGAAGGTCTGCTTTAAAGTTATAGTTAAGGCATGCCGATTGTTGCCCTATTGTCTCAGGATACATGTTGCACTATCCTAAACTTCACTCTGTTTTCAAAAAGACCCTGTAGTCCCTAAGTTATTTGTAAATATATTAAAGCATTGGAGATGCAGAGAAAAAAGTGAGGCGAAACAGTGGGTATGGTAACATATGCTTTATGCTTTAAACATTTTTATAGTAAAAAGATAAGTGCATTGTTGGGCCTCTAGTTATTACTGCCAGCAGATAGTGTGATCAGAAAAAGCGGGTGAGCTGCAGGCTATAAGGCGTCTCCAGCCTGCCAGCACATACTGTGACCAAAGAGGAGGGTGGGGTTTCATAACTGCATAGAGAGGCAGCCAATCAGGACGTCTGGAGAGGGAGTGGCAGAGGGGGTTCCGTTCTCTGTCCACTGAAGGCTGATTAAAGGACCCGGTCAGCGAGGGGGAGACTGAAAGCTGAATGAGGAAGTGATTTCCTCACTAAGTAGACAGACACATCAGGAAGGAGAGCGCTGGAGGTGGGAATTCGGCACGATTTTTGTGAATATCAGGCAATGTGCAGGGACGTATGCACCCAAAAGGTAATCTGCTGGATGCTGTAGTTTTCATGAGATTCGCATCACTTTAAAGTGATTGGCAAGTCAAAAGTTAAAAAATAAATATCAATAGCTTACCTTACATAATCTGCTAGATGCCGCTTAGTAGTTTTCATGGGCTTTGCGCCACTTTTAAAGTAAAAAAATGAATATAAATAGCTTTCCTTATGGTAAGGTAAGCTATTGTTTTTTATTTTTTAACTTTTGAAACTTTGCATACATAAACAGAACCATGTAAATACTGACTGCCACGAAAAACAATGAAAAAAATATGGATACACTTTAACATACATCCGCATCAAAATACCTACAGATACACGATAAGCACAGCTATAGAAAACATAGAAAAGTTCATCAAAAAATAATCTACAAACATTTAAAACCAATTAAAATGTATAGAAAGACAATACAATCTATGCCATAGCCTCCTTTACCCTCAACAACATGCAGATATAAAAATGGGAGGGGAGTTCTGGATATCTAAGAAAAAGCAATATATGGTGCTCAATTCTGAAAATTCTGCTATATTATAAAAAGTATAGTATAGGAAGTTCTCCCTTCTAGTTTACAAGACATGTATCAGTAAACATGTATTATATGTTTTCTACAACTTTGGTTAAAAGTTTGACTTTTCAGTCCACCTAAAGAAACAATCTACTAAAAGCAGATCCCTGGTAAAATCATATAGTTTTAAAGTGGACCAACACCCACGGGTGATCGGCCCGGGAATCTATAAGATTCCCGGGCCGATCACCCCCCACCCCGCGGGACATCCGAGATCGGGATGTCCCGCGGGGTGTAACCCCCCCAAAACCCCCGAAAAACCCTACCTGATCTTCGGCGGCGGCCGGCCGCCGCCGCCTCCCTCGCGCTCCTGCAGGCGTGCGCGCGCCCCTGCAGGCGTGCGCGCGCCCGCGCCGGCCGTCTGCGAATGGCCGGCGCGGGCGCGCGCGCGTCAAAAGGGACGCGCGGGAGGCGGCGGCGGCGGCAGCCGCTTAGACGTCCTGGAATAGAGCTTGTACGTTGGCGCTGGGAGCGCGGAGAGGTGAGTTTTTCGGGGGGTTGGGGGGGGTTTCACACAGCGGGGCACCCCGATCGGGGGTGCCCCATCGAAGTGGACCAAGACCCAGGATAGTCAAAATCCTGGGTGTTGGTCCACTTTAATCACACTGTGAAAAGCAGCACATGGACAGTGTAACAAAGTTGCTGCCTTAAACTTTGCCACACAGGGAATCAAAAGCAAATATTTGCAAGGTGCGCAGCTTGCCATTGCAATTATTTCGTTGCTCCAGGTTCCCCTCACTCATATTACCTCATAGTTTCCGGCCATGATAAGTTTGGCAAATTTTCGTGACCCTGCCACATTACATCGCTCCCCGATGTTCACAAAGTTTGTGTAGGGTCCAATCCTGAATGGCTCCAAACCTGCATAGAGAGAGCAATCATCTTACATTTAATACAGAAAAAATAAAACTTAACAGTTCTAAAAAACCGTCATCTTACATTAAACTTCTGTTTTGCCTCTTGAGAAAAGAAATTCCATAGGAGGAAAACAATAAGGCAGAACACCAAAGCGAGTTTTCCTTTTAAAGCTCGCTTTTTGGCATGTTTTTGGCGTGCTGCCTTATTGTTTTTCCTCCTATGGAATGTAACATAATCCTTTGTGTTTGGGATGTTGTGGAGGCTTTTCCTATTTCACAAGAACAGTTAGGGGGATAAAAATGGGGGATATATGGGTGTCTGAAATATACCTAAATGTAGGGCTGTTGTGTAAATTAAAAGTCCGGTCCCACAAATTCCCACAAAACTTCGGCAATGGGCGGTCCAGTGAGTCACATTCTAGTGCCCTTTGCCCAGTATCCCTAGAATGGGGAGTTAGGCATTTGTCATATGGACAAAGAAAAGACAACTAAATACAAATCCAACAACTGTACAGGGATATTCCTACCAGAGTGACTTGAGACTGGGCTTTCAATATCACTCAAGTGAAAAGCAGAGAAATCAGTATTTTTTCACAGGCTTTTTCGCTAGGAGAACAACTCCTAGCACCAAACAACTGAAAGCTGGGCAGGTCAATTAAAGCAGACTAAAACCCAAACCTCCTTTTAGGCAGCACCCGAAACCCTGTAGGTCAGCTTTATATAAAGTATTTTTAGAAGGCTAGGACTCACATTTCATGTTTTACATACCAGAGAGCAGCATATATCCATCGTACACCGACTTCGGAGGTATTCTTGGCTTACAGTGTTTTACAGCTTCTGCAATTGCTCTGGCAAAAGAAAAGATATGTTAGTTACAATAAATGTAAACCTCAAACAAATGTATAAATGAGTAAGACACTCATACATAAATCACCATAGTGTTTCCAGTTCAAAGTATATATTAATGTTAAAGGGAAACTCCTGTATTTATGGTGGGGCAGTCATTGCCTGGGGGTTAGGGAAGCAATATTGTGATTAAAGGACTGGTGCCTTGTTCAAGTGCTCGAGCAAGGCAACTAACTCCCAACAATCCCCAGAAGCGGTGGGTAGGGCAGCCCACCACTCCAAGGCACGTGTTTGCACTGGTGTGATTCACTATTGTAGTTTAATTTGTGTGTTGTACACTGCACAGATGGGGAAAAAGCAGAACACATATTCCTATGCATGCATAGGCATGCACTGCTCATATGGGCACATTATATATACTGTATGTGAGACCCTTTCAAATGCCCTTTTAAGCAAATACCAACCTCTAATATTTTTCCAAAAACCTCCAGCCATTCTCAAGTAAGAACATGACATTTATTAAATATTGGCCCAGCTGACAGACTCATTTAGTGTTTCCACTGTGCCTGCTATTGGGGCAGCTCCCCAAATACCTCTATGGAAAATGTATAGACCATCAACAGAAATTGAACAATTAAAGTACCTAAAGGCACTTGTCATTGGTTTCCTAGCTAGCTCAGTGATGTGGGATCTGATTAATCGTCTCTTTTCCCAGCAAACATCATCAGGCAGGTGCAATCCACTAAAGGAGTCCACTTCCTCATTCATGGTGTATGGCATCAAATGGAAGCCAACCAGGGGACCAATGAAAACCTTTCAGGTTTGATTTGCAAGCCCACTGGGAAATCCAGATTGGTCAACAGCAGTCATTGCCAAACACTCCTAAATGAGGAAGTGGTTAACTTATGAGCGTAGGATCGCTTTAATGCCTTGACAGGTTTAGTAAAAGAACCTTAACGCCAATACAGTAAAATTGCAGAGCCCCAACACTCTGTAAAACACTGTAAAACCCATCCAACTGTACATATATGACCAGACCTAAAGCCTACATTTCTAATTAGCATCCCCTGAATTGCTCCACCCATGAGGAGTACCTTTTGCCAATTTTCACTGCTCCTACTTCACTCTAATCCCAGACAATGCCACCTGTTCTAGTTGTACAGCTCCACCTCTTCCATTTATTGCCACTGTTGGGTGTGGCAATGATGTCATTGTTAAACAAAGGAGTGTGGTTAAGGCATTTTCCTATATATATACACACTATATATTATATATATATATATTATCATTTGTAACCAGTGCATGTATGTTTAAGCGCTGAGTCTTAAAATGCATCACACGGAGTGCTCCGAGTGCTTTCATTGGATGTTGTGATGAGCTTAATGACGAATAAACGTGGAAGTTTAATTTATTTGTGCTGGACTTTTGTTCATATGCAAGTGCCGAGGCATTGGTTTCCATGCACGGATTTAAAGTGGACCAACACTCAGGATTTTGACTATCCTGGGTTTCGGTCCACTTCAGCGGGGCACCCCGATTAGGGGTGTCCCGCTGTGTAAAACCCCCCAGAACCCCGAAAAACTCACCTCACCACGCTCCCACGTGGCCGCGCTGACCAATCACCGCCGACGGACAAGCGGGTGACAGCCTCCGCCGCTGCCGATGAGGTACGTTTTTTGGGGGTTTTGGGGGGGTCCCTCACCGCGGGACATCCCGATCTCGGATGTCCCGCTGTGAGGGAGGCGACGGTCCACTTTAAGGAGGGTGAGAGGATTGCGGGTGGAGCTGACATTTTGTTGCTTTTAAATAGCCTCACTTGCTGCAGAAGCCTTTAGACCCTAGAGTTGCCTATGCCAGATTCTAGGAGATGAAAATTCATGGACTCAACCCGATACATACGAGAAAGGAATGGGAAGAAGACTGCAGAATCAAATGAGAAAATGTAAATATTGTAATTATGTGAACATACCTGATGTGTGCTGGAGTAGTTCCACAGCATCCCCCAACAATATTCACCATACCATCCAATGCAAAGTCCTGTAGAGAAGGATCAACTTTGTATTTTAGTAAATGAAACATTGGTAAGGTTGCTAATCACCTAAACCGAATCAAATATCAAAATAGGTTTTTGATCCAGTTAGTAGGATTCCTAGGGAGTCAGAATCACTGCCTAAACACAGCACAAGCCGCAAACTTGCCGGGTTCCATGGCTATGGACAAATTCGGCACAAGAAGTGCACATAGCAGCATCTCATTGGGCGCACTTCTATAGGAAATCCGTTCTGCGGGGCATTTAGAGCGCACAGGGGTATCGTCACTACATGTCACAAATGAGTCTATATAGGATGGATCCCGGCAGGGCTGGTGGTTAGGCAGCAATTACTCCAGTGGGGCATCCCAAAGAGTAGTGGCCTCCTGGAATCCTGCTCAATGGGCCAAGTATCTGTTTTGACTGGTTTAGGCATTGTGGCAGCCAGGCTAGCTTTAAACCAACATTATGTTCCCATCCAGAGTAAAAAAAAAGTAAAGCAATTATGCACAGACTTCAGCCGAGGCTTTTTTATTTTTTTTAAGAAAACTTAGGATGTTTCTTACAGCACAAAGTCAATGGTAGATAGAGGAACCACTGTGTACACCTGATATACTTGCACAACCAGCATGAGCGAGTTTCAGATTCCCTGGCATTACTCAGGCTGATGTGACCAAATAGATGTACTTTATGCTGGGCTGTGTGTCTAGAATTCCATGCCATTCATTTAAATGCACAGTATAGAACGGTCATTGGAAACGGATGTTCCCAGGGGGTTTCACACATCCCAATCTCCCAGAGACTGGAACCAGAAACCAGGATGGTTAAAATCCCAGGTTTTTGGTCCACTTCCAAGGTCCTGTGCAAGGCTTTACAACTGAATACACAATAAAATACATATATATGTATATGAAGAAGAAAAGGAGGGTGATGGTCTGCAGGGTCAGTAACCCACCCCCAGTATCAGGATACTTTATTTTAATCTGTGCTGCTCTGGACCTAGATACAGACATATAACCTTGCAGTTGCTGGGCAAGGGTGTGTTAAAGGCCTAGCAGCACAGTTGCCAGGGAGGATGTAGGTCTTTGCTGAGCTTCACACTGTCTCCATAAACTTTATACACAGGGTAAATCACATGCATTACAGCAAATTATTTATTTCCAACTTTTTTTGTCACTGAAGAATCACCACATTTCTTTAAGCAGACCACACCCAAAGGTGAAGCTGTGCCTAAGTCTACTGAAGCCTAAACCAAACTTATTATAGAGAGCAAAAACATATTAATTCTGGTAAGCAATCTTGTGTTGTATGCAAGTTACATACCCGTATGTGTTTGGCAGTCACCTCTGGAGTTTCATCATAACCACCAAATGTATTTGGCAAGCCTATTAAAAATATGAACAAATGTTTAGGTTTTGTGAACGCTAATAATTCTGACCACTCTTACCAGAACATTGATTAGGTAGATGGCTTAATGCAAGGGTGTTCAACTTTTAAAGATCAGGCCACAATGCATAGCTTCAGTTTTTATCGTTTTTGAATAGCATAATGACAACAATCACAATACCCGGTGTCTCCAAAAAAATCGATTAGTTTTCTTTTTTTTTTTTTACACTTGTATGCCCTTTCACCACACTGCCTCATTATCACGTTTATATGTATCTCCAACATGCGACCAATACACATACTGATTGCCTTACCTCTCAGATTATATGAGCCCTGTATTTATAGCCCCCCTCCCCCCAATCAGACCCAAATCCTAACCGTATTTCCAATACTCAATCCAACTAAATGGAACTATAGAATAAACTTATAGTTCTAGTGTTGTTATACCTCAAATGTGCCTCACTTCCCCACAGCAGATCAGAGGCCACAATAGATGGCTCAGAGGGCCACAGGTTAAGCAAAGATTTTGGTAGACATTCCAAACTACAATGGTAATAAAGAGACAAATCCTGGACTGGTGACTGGGTTCTCTGTGCGCACACTGATCCTGAGGGTTTGCCAGAGGTTCCCATGCAGAAAGAGAGGCAAGGATGCTGTTCTTTGCAGTTGGCTGCTCTCTGCCACACAGGGCTATCATTGGGAGCATTCAGATGGAGCAACCTTCACAGTGCGTCTTAAACTGGCAAGGTTTATAAACTGGAACAGAGCCAATTCTGTCTGGCTCAGTACATCTACTGTTACCCCTGACATGTGGTGAACCATCCTGCGGCCCCAGCTGACCTGAGGAAAGTTTGGCAGGGTGGCAGTGGGGGGGGGGGGGGGGGGGGGTATGACTGGAATTCCATCTTAAGTATCTAGCCCCACTGGGCTCTGTTTTGTGGTTTGATTGAACAGTTGATTGGGGTGCTGCAGGGCACAAGGTTTTATGTTCGTTATGTGGGTAAAGGACGCACTGACTGCTATCCTCAGGCTCAGCCAGATTGCTTTTGGTGGATTAGATGGCAGACGTTTTTTGTCCTGGTAGGAGGGAGCGTCAACAGTTTACCTCTGCCATATGAATGTTTTGGGAATAAGGGTAGGCTTAAGGAAGCACAAGGTTTTTGCCCTAAGGGGCAACATCATGCAGTCTTGCTAAAGGCACCTTCCAACTTAAGAATGACCCTGCTGCCATTGGAACCCAAAGTAATCAAGTATTTTAACCTCAGGATGTTTAGTGACACATTTATCCCAAGTGTCAATGTAAGGTTTGCTACCTCTGTAACCCTAAAATATGCCATGGTCAGATGAGCAGAACAGATAGATAATGTAAATGGTTTTTGAGATCCACTACTACAGAATATATCAGTCACAGAGGACAACACTGCTTACCTGCATTTGGGTAACAAATGATGTAGGCAGTAGTGGACTTGCCAATGGTTTCAATAAAAGGTCTCATTTCAACAGCTCCCAAAGCACAGTTTAAACCAATGCTGTAAAAGCAAAGGGAATGCAGATTTAAGTAAGGGTGCTTAATACTCAAACATATCTTGCAGATTTAAACAAGCCCAGAAAATATTTGACACCGTTATATTTTGACATGCATAGTATATATATCTTACAAATACCCACCAGCTGGATGAGTACTGGTATATAAATTACATAAAATAAAGAGTGTGCAGCCTGTAGCATTACCTGACAAGAGATCTTAACTTTTCTGTATATTTAAGTAGATGTCAGATCAGCTTGTGAATGAACCTTTTAAAGTGGACCAACACCCAGGGGTGATCGGCCCGGGAATCTATAAGATTCCCGGGCCGATCACCTCCCTCACCGCGGGACATCCGAGATCGAGATACCCCCCCAAAACCCCAAAAAAACCTTACCTTATTCCCTGACGTGCGCGCGCCCGCGCCGGCCGTTTGTGAATGGCGGATGCGTCGTCTTGTCCGTCGCTGTCACCCGCTTGTCCGTCGGCGGGGATTGGACGGCGCAGTCACGTGGAAGCGTGGCGAGGAGTTTTTGGGGCTTTCTGGGGGGTTTCACACAGCGGGGCACCCCCAATCGGGGTGCCCCCCCCCGAAGTGGACCAAAACCCAGGATAGTCAAAATCCACTAAGTCCCTGCTCAGCACACAGCAGCAACTATGGTCGTTGCCGCCTTGGAAATGACAGGCACCCATCATACATCCAAGAGTATGGCTACATACAAAGCTTTAAAGTGACAGATGCCTCCGTGAAGGAATCATGCCTCACGCCATCAGTCACAGCCACTTTGTAAGGCCCCCTCGATTCACTGCAATTGAGGGGGCGTGCAAGGCATTGGCATATCCCTTTACTGCAGTAAATAGAGTGGACATGTTCCAGTCCCCTTTTGTTTGTTTTTTTCTAGATCTGGACAGTCCTATTAATACAACTGTAAACCCAACAGCAATAATAAAGCAGCAAGCATCTCGCCTGATGCCTTTCCCATGTGCCTCTCCTCCATTTCCTGTAGTGCTGGGTAGTAGCTGTAGCAGTTCTCTAAAGTTTGCCATCCTTTCAAGTCCATTACCCCCACAACAATGTATGCGCATGATTCAAAGCTTCACCTTAACACGAAGCAGTGAAATCAGCTTTGTTAACAATCTATAGAGTATTTACTTATATTCAGAGATTTTGAGATTCTTACACAGTTCCCAATAGGGATAAGGTGGGGGGAAGCTAGCCTGTGCCTGGACAAAGTCTTTTAATCAGGTCCCTAAACCTACTGTTGGGATTACGAGACAAATAGTATAATCTAAAGATGCACTATAAATTATAGACTATATGTAAAGCAATACTAAACAATCACTGTCCATTGCACCATACTTTCTCTGCAACACCAGAATAAAGATATTTGCAGATAAAATGTATAGAACAAAAAAGGTTTCATATACATATATTCATATAAGCCCTAATTAAACATCAATGGGCAGGTGGTAAAAGGCTTTGAAACGGTTTTTCAAACAGCAGCTTGATCTCTTACCATAATGGTTCAGCATGTGAAACACTAATGACAAAAGCCTCCCCTGTTTGACCAGACAGAGTTCGTCCACTCTTGTCTACAATGGTTCCAGAAACCTATAATAGAAAATATCATAAAAATCTGTTGTTAATCCGATTATGTCTTTCTCCTTCCATTTATGGGATGGGCTTAAATTTCTGAGAGGTTTGGCCTCTCCACACTTATGAGCTGAGATGCTTCTTTGGGGCAATCCTATGTTCACCCCGGCATTCACAGATCCGGGAAGATTTACTAAATGGAGGGAAGCAGGCATTCGATATATATCAGATTGTATGCAGGGATCGAGTATAGTCCCTTTTTCTCAGATCTCGGAGACATGTGGTTTTTCGGGGAAGGAACTATTCGGTTATTTACAAGTCTCTCATTTTATTAAGTCTTTAATCCGAACCAGTGGAAATGTAGACCAACCTCAATCGTTGGAAATGAGGTGCAAACAGAATCCCAGAGCTCGGGGCTCGATAACAGAGGTGTATGAGCAGCTTTGTAAGACTCATAGTGATCCCAGGGCTAAGCTTAAACACCGGTGGGGGAGGGATCTGGGCATACAATATTCTGAAGAAGAATGGAGGAAAGGTTGGCTGGCCTCCTTCGGCCGGGCTGCGTCAGTGAATTCGATAGAGATTAATATTAAAGTGTTTTTAAGATGGCACTTGGTTCCAGATCGTTTTTGTCACACCGCTTGGGACGCAGGTAAATCTTGTTTTAGGGGATGTGATGCAGTTGGAACACAGTCTCACATTTGGTGGGATTGTCATTTAGTCAAGATATTCTGGCAAAAAAATGTCGACGTTATTAGCAAAGTTTGCTAAATGGTCCGGTAACTGCGGCCACTAAAAATGGCAAAAGTCTTATTTACCAGGGGCCAAATTGGTAATCGCAAGGTCCTGGAAATACCCTAAGCTAAGCTTTAGGGAATTCGAGAATTCGGTCTCTAATATCATGGCTATGGAGAAAATGACTTCATTGCATGATGATACTATGGAGAGGTTTCGGGAAGTGTGGGAGCCTTGGATTCAAGAATGCCTGCCAGTTGATTTCGATACCAGTCTAATGGAGGTATGACCTTGAGGCGCGGTTGGCCTCTCCCCTGCGACATTTCTTTAATGGGGACTTAGCGGGTTCCCTCCTTCGCTTGTTAGGCGTTTTCCTCCTTCGCTTGACATAACTTTTCTCATCCTTGTAGTGTAGTGTTCCCCTCTTTTCCTCCCTTCCTCTTCCTTCCCTCTGGCCCTCCCCCCCCCCCTTTTTTTTTTTTTTTTATTTATTTTACTTTATTCATTTTATTTAGCATACGCTATTGGTTAAATAGTCTATATGTGTTTCTTATATGCTTTAGCAGATTGTGATGTTGGTTAATGGACTTGAAAATGCTACATTTCTTTTTGGAGAGATAATTTCCATGATTGAATGGAAACATTGCTGTATATTTTCTTATCTTCAAATAAAAATTATTGAACGAGAAAATATCATATGCTAAATACATTTCATAACAAAACTGCACCCAAACCACAACCCCAAAAACCTTCATATTTTTGTTGGCATAGAAACAAGAAAAGTAAAGAGTTTCCATCTATTGTACAAAACAACATGCAAGCAATTACAGCCTTGCATGCATATCTACACACGGCTATTTCCCCACATTCTTTGTTGAATGTCTGCTTATGGTCCATCTGGCTGAACAGGGATTGTCCAGCTATGAATTCTTCAGTGAAGTCTGGCACACATGGACATTACCATTGTTGTTTTTAAGACATTCTTGGGTATCTATAGTTTCATGCCAGGGATCATCTTACAGAAAACAAATCAGATTAATAATGACTACACCAGGTTCCATGTCCTGTCGCAAGCCTAGTAGGGGGTGTCACTGAGAGAAAAAAAAAAACAAATATGGCTAACACACCACACAGGAATTTCACTTTCCCATGTCTTGTTCCTTTCAGATGGAGCATCTCGATTGGGATGGTCAGCTGTGTGTATCCCCACGACTTGCAGAAAACGCACTTTCCAGCCTTCCCGTGGCTAAAACTGAGCGCGACTATGCAGTTAAGCATGGCTTCATTCAGCTCTCCTAGCCACTCGGTGGATAAGGAGCTGAATGAAGCCATCTGGAAATGTTCTTTAAATCAGGCTGTAACATACACTTTTTAATCACCTTTTCATGACTGGGGCGTTTTTCTTGTTTGTTGTAGGCTTGACACAACCTTCTCACCAAAAAGTTGGAACCCACAGATGTAATTAAACTGAACCAACGGCCTTGCACAGTTGGAGAAAAAAACTCCCCAGACCTTACTTGCCCCATCTGCATGCATGCCTCGCAGGTTTTCTCCTGGTTGCAGGTCCTGGGACACTTTCTTGTCCAGCATCCAAGCTGTGCTGCTGCCTGGATTTAACGGCGATAACCCACAATGCACTGTAGCAGGAAACCCAGCAGTACTTCCTCCCTGCAGGCTATCTGCAGCTGCATAATATGCCATGGGAGGGGGGGGGGCGCAGAATTGACAAAAAAGGTGCAAAAAAGTAAATTCATTTTTACATGCAGCAATCTTGTCCTGGGGAGGGATGCATATGAGCACTGTTTTTTAAAGGTTGTTAGTCCGGTTTAAACTTTCACTTGATGAAATGACTTTTGATAATCATAGAAATACGCCAGAGCTGACAAAAAGGAGAGTATAGAGTTGTTATATCAATGCCTGAGAACAAAAATATGCAACTACAAAATAGAACAAGGGAGTAGAGAAGAAAAAAAGTCTCAAGGAGGTGAGGGTTAGTGATTGACCACCCAATCAAAAAAACAAAAGGATGATTACCATTTTCCTCCAAAGCCGATGGGTCCTGTGGAGCTCAGATAGCAATACCAAGCCCTCTCCATTTATTGCAATGGAGGGGTTGCGCCGAGGCCTGACTCGCAACCTTTATTGTTTGCGAATGGAGGGTGCGGGGTCAAGTCTACATTGTGGCGGGGAGGGGCTGTGTTTTCAGAATAATCAGCAGTGGGGGGGGGGGGGGGTGGGGCGAGTACCCTTTTGATTTTTTTTATTGGGTGGTCATTTCAACTGTTACTATTAGGCATTTCCTAAACCCCATCCCTTGGTTGAACTTGATGGACATGTGTCTTCATTCAGCTGTATTATCTATGTAACTCAGATTCTTTTTATTATGCAATCACTTACAAATATAGGTCGAGGCTTGTACTCCTCTTCAAACAATTTCTGGATTGCAAACAGAGCAGCCTGAGGAAATAGGAAAAGGTAATAGTTTCTATTTTAACAAGCAAAGACCGCAAATTTTAAAATAAAGGCATATGACTGTATAACTGCAGGGGGTAGTAAGGCAAGGAACATGCTGTAATACTACTATTACTGCTCCCTCCAAATAATCTTTGAACTCCTATTTTCCAAAAATAGATAAGAGCTGCAGAAACTATTTAGACATTAACAACCACACAAACAGGGGAGACAACTGGGTGCTAAGATAAAGTAGTTTACCACCCAAGCCTAAACTTCATTTTCAATGTCACACATAGGAGACCTTATTATTTCCATTACAGCCATTAGACATTCTACAGTGAATAAATTAAACTTAACTTAAAGCGGGCCAAAACTCACATTTTTAACTCGCATCCCCTGAATTGCTGCCCCCATGAACAGTACCTTTTGCCAGTTTGTAATGCTCCTGCTTCACTTTAATTCCAGGTAATGCTGCCTGTTTTAGCTGTAAATCTCTGCCTCCTCCATTCATTGCCACTGTTGTGTGTGGCAATGATGTCATTGCCACACCCATGCAATGACTGATCGCCTGCCATCTTACATAGGACAGCCAAAATAAAACCGTGTTCCAGGACGATTCAAATATCCAATTGTTAGTTCGACAAGAAGAGAGTATCGGCAGATGCTTTGGCCAAATTTATTTCAAAAGTTCAATGGGTTTCGTCCCGCTTTAAGTAATAAACGCTTTAAAGTCATTCTGCAAAAATGCTATACTCCCCTTTATCCCCCGCAGGCAATGCTGTTAGCCCGACGCCAACACACTTAGCGGAATGCTTGCTCCAGTCCCATGCAGCCACCAATGAAATCTTCAAGAGGTTGCATCCATTCAACAACTGATGGACTGTCCCACCCGTTCCATAGTGCCAGTAACAAATGGCATGGGGCGGTCCATCGGACGTTGAATGGACGCGAGTGACTGGACAAGGCAGCGGCTGCTTGGACAGGCGCTGGACAGATCTGCCAAGTGTCTCAGCAGACTATCAGCAATCACCTGCGGAAATAAGAGGGGAATACAGCGTTGTTTTTTGCTGTCTGCAGAATGATTTTAATGAACTCCTATATTAACCACTAATTACTGCAGGTCACACCGTTTACTGCACACACAATAAACGCTAACGAATTATTCACCCCATAAGAAGCACCCAGGATTTGGAGGAGAAACAGAAGAAAAAAAAAATATTCTGAACCAAATGGTGTGCTAAAATACCCTTTTGCAATCACCCCATTACTGACAGTGTGCAAAATCCCCCAAATCACCCCAATACAGACCCCACATTACAGGCAGTGCGTGTACGGAAAAAACAGAAAACACATTACCACTGCCTTCGACACAAACAAGTTTCTGGAGCATTTGGTTCCAGCTCCTGGGTTGGCGTGGCCTTTGAAACACTCCAGCGCCATTGGATGCCGGCACGAGTCACAGGCCATGCCCACCTGGTTGCCCCCTGGGAACTTGTTTATTGTGGAGGCAGCAGGCAGCAGTAATGCATTTTCGTATGTATGTGTGTGTCTGCTGCTGCGTGGGAGCTTGGGAATGTAAGTTTAGATTTGCCTGATAAGACGCACTGACATTTTGGAGAAAAATACAGTATATTCAAGCACTGCATGCCTGGCAGTTATCTGAGCTTTTGGATAGCAAAGAAACACCAACTTGTTAAGAAGTACAGGTAACCTTTTTATTCTTGGCCTTTTGTGCACACTGTCTACTTGCTAAATAAAGTTATTCTATTCAAGTGCCATAAATATTTTCTGTTAGGAAAGCAATCTTTGTCAAATCACAAGAAAAACAAGAAATCCAGGATTGTTCAATACTCAACAAAGCCACTAATACAACAGTCATGTATGTACAGAAACCCCCTGTATTTAAAAAAAATCCTGTCAGAGGCAGTAAAGGGAAATTTGCAGTTCAACATTAATCAGATGACTATCCCTTTACATCCTTTTTACAGCATATGCAATATTTCTTTGTTGTTTGACGAGTTGAGATTTAAAAGTAGAACTTTGACTGCACAATTCATACAATACTATCATTGGAGTCACTTCAACATACAGTGATGTGGCGATTATTCTAATAATAGGCTGCATCCATAGTGAACAGTCGGGGGTTGCATTGGGCTACCATTTCTAAAATAACAGTAAGGCCATCCTAATGAAAGGCCACTGCCACACTTAATGATGCCACCAATATGGGCAGTGAGAGAGAACAAAAGGTATTGGGGGAAAATGTGACATGGCAACTTGTTATTTAAATGACTAAAAACTTTGGATACCCAACCAGGTTTTGAATAGTTTGAACTAAGTTACCCTCAAGCTCATTTTTATTCAACAAATGCACAACAAGTAATTAGGGAAAGTGGTGGAAAGCTTTGATTAGCAGATTTTCAGTTGACCCAGAGTTGGTTTTTAATATAACACAGTTTGACACTTTACAATATGAAACCTAGTATGACTGCGCAAGAAAATGTAGCTTTACTTAGTAAACAGCATTGGCAGAAAACTGAAAGATTTTACTAAATAAATATTGCAGAACACTCTGTACTAAGGGAAAGGTTAAATGGCCGCATACTATCTAGACTAAAACGTTGTCAAGAATATGGGCAATTCAAAAGATTTTAGCCAATATTAGGAAAAAAACTGTGACCAGTTCATTGCATGCTTCTGCAGCTAAAGCCAATCCTAGAGATACAGGAAAGATACAAAATATCATGGTAAGGGCCCAAAACTACTGAAACTCTTCTGCACTTTAGCAGTGCCAGTCCCATGTTTCAACCGTTAGATCTATCCAGCAAGACTTTTTAATGGTTTATTGGGCAGAACAGGGGATCCAGCATTAATAAACAGATACTGAATAATTTGTAAAAACAGGGATAGTATAAGAGTCCTGTGTATAGTCCCTCTCGTTTGGCCTTAGGACACTGGCTTTACCCTATGTGAAAAGATGCCAAAAGACAGAAAAATTACTGAAGCTTCTGTCATTGCTTCAGAAACTGGCTAAATATATAAACAGCCCTACATAATTTATAGAGTGGTGCACCTCCTATTTAACCCCCTTGGCGGCGATCCCGAGCGTGACTCGGGGTCAATTTGCGCTGTAAGTGGCGGTGACCCCGAGTCACGCTCGGGATCGATTTGGGAGCAAGAGCGGGCGGCGCAGCCTCCTTACCTTCTCCCTGCGATCCAGCGATGTCTCCGCCGCGATCGCAGGTGAGAGCCGGGGCTGCGGCGTCCCTCTCCGCTTCCGGGTTCCGTCTCTGTGAGCCGCAGAGGCTCATGGGGGCGGAGCCGTGCGTGAGAGACAAATGCAATGGCAACGCTTTCGTTGCCATTGCATTTGACTATATCGCAACGCCAGGAAGGTTAAGCGGTTGAAAAACATGTGATGGGGAAGAGAGGAAAAGCTGTAGTTTTCTTTTGGGTTTAGGTCTACTTTAAGAATGCCATCATATTAACTATTTTATAAGACTTGGTACCAAACTATTTAACTGGCACCAAAGTCTAATAGCTTATAAGGCCATCCCATACCTCACTGTGTTAAACTGTCTGGTTCCCCTGTAATTTAAACCTTGAGTTGAGAGGTACTTGGCATCAGGTCAGTTGCATGCCGGCTAATTATTGCAACTGGGTTTAGAACTGCTTTAAGACATGATGGCAGTGTATGTGTAGGCTAATTAGCCAATTAAAATGTGAGCCTGGTAACAAAATCATGCCCCTGGTATCCACAGTTTTGTCATTAAAGGGACACTTCCACTACAAGTATGCAATTGGAGATAGCAGGCTAACAGCCGAGCCTAGGTAAATCTTTTTCTTGTTTAACCTTCCAAATGATGCCAGATCCAAGAGGATGGATGGGAGGGGCTGGCATGATTTGTAGAGTAACAAAATAAGACTTCCCTGGTCCCTGTATGCAGTGGCGGCCGCAGCAGCAGACCACGAATGACAGCAGCCCATTCACAGCACTGCCGCTATCAAGATTGGACGATAAGACCGTAACTCGCATTCTAAAGCCTCGAAAGACACAAAAAAAAGCAGTACTTACAAAGTTATGTTGATCTCACATGTAAATCAATTACAACGGCGCTAAAGGTTTCATTATAACTGCGCTCAAAGCCGTAATTTATCATATCATTCACTTACTTTGGCATTGGCTGTATCAAAAATTGTTTCCACAAGCAAAATGTCTGCTCCACCATCCAGAAGACCTCTTGCCTGTTCTGCATAGGCATCCACCAATTCATCAAAAGCTGGAAATAGAATAATTATTATAACTATAAATGCCCAAAATTGATAATGAACAGAAATGTGGCCCTTTGACAGTAGTGCAGTTTTAACTACCAGGCACAAAAATATTCATCAATAAAGTGAGAAGAGAATCAACCCATCATTCTGGACAAAAGCTGAAGTGTAATTACTATATGCCAAGCTGGTTCCGAAACTGGAATATCCTTTTTTTTCAATTGGAAGGCTGTCTGCTCAATGTCGCTGGCTCACCCAAGAATAGGGTAGAGAAATTAACATGCAAGCAACTAGTTTAGAAGCAATAACAACAGCCAAGCCTTCATTCAAAATGTAAATAGGAGTCGATTTGGAAGCCATCATTTTTTTTTGTTTGTACACAATTTTCCCATAATCCTACAGCAGAGGCGGTGATGAAGTAGCTAATCAGTGGTGACACTAGATGTGGCCACAATGCTACTTTTGCATTAACCACCTAAAGACAAAGCTCCCTTTTTGAAATGGAAAAGTTCAACAGTTTGCAGAGGCGTAACAATCGCAGTCATGATGGGGCCCATGATCTGGTGGTCACATGGGGGGCCTGGGAGCCGGCTCCCTGCGACCGGGATCTTGGAGTAGAGTTGTGCCGTTACCAGGTGTTTTAAATCCAGAGGTGCATGTGGAGGCCGTGAGAGGACGTGCAGGCAAGGAGCAGTTCAACTCACCGACAAGCTCTGCATGCTGCTTCCAGTCCTATGTAGTTCAGACAAGTGGCACAGACGTCAGGGGACCACTTGCCTGCTTATCTGGGCCAAGTAGGGGAGCAGTATGGAGAGCTTGTACTGGGTCCATGGGGGTCTGATAGCACACTGCTAATTAGTTATTGGCTGGGGGGCACTGGTGCTCTGCCTATAATTGGGGGCATCTGTGGTGCTTAATTTAATCATAGGAACTGAGGGAGTCTTCCTAGACTCTGCATATTATTTACCAATGACCAAGGAATATCAGCACAGGGGGTGGATTGTTGGGCACCCACAGGCCCGCATTTAGAAGCACAGAAGGCACTGGGTCTAGTGGGGGCCCCAGTCCAAAATTTGCTCTGGGGCCAATAGGATTGTAGTTACTCCACTGCTAGTTTGCATAGATATATGAAGTCTGGCACAAGCTACAGTACATTGTATGATGAATAGGACATCAGCCCATCAGCCCTAATATGTGCATATATATATATGAAGTCCGGCACAAGCTACAGTACATTGTATGATGAATAGGACATCAGCTCTAATATATGCATATATATATATATGCATATATATATGTATATATGCATATATATATATATATATATATATATATATATATATATATATATATATATATATATATATATATATATAAAGTCCGGCACAAGCTACAGTACATTGTATGATGAATAGGACATCAGCCCTAATATATGCATATATATATATATATATATATATATATATATATATATATATATATATATATATATATATATATATATGAAGTCAGGCACAAGCTACAGTACATTGTATGATGAATAGGACATCAGCTCTAATATATGCATATATATATATATATATATATATATATATATATATATATATGAAGTCAGGCACAAGCTACAGTACATTGTATGATGAATAGGACATCAGCTCTAATATATGCATATATATATATATATATATATATATATATATATATATATATATATATATATATATATATATATGAAGTCAGGCACAAGCTACAGTACATTGTATGATGAATAGGACATCAGCCCTAATATATGCATATATATATGAAGTCCGGCACAAGCTACAGTACATTGTATGATGAATAGGACATCAGCTCTAATATATGCATATATATATATATATATATATATATATATATATATATATATATATGAAGTCCGGCACAAGCTACAGTACATTGTATGATGAATAGGACATCAGCCCTAATATATGCATATACATATGAAGTCCGGCACAAGCTACAGTACATTGTATGATGAATAGGACATCAGCCCTAATATATGCATACCTGTATCACAAGCAGAAAGGCAAATAAAGAAATGTAGCCCATAAAACATGACTTGATACTCTTAATTGGTAAACTGACCGGAGTTTCTAGTCATTACAATATAATACTAAAAGGAGAAATTGGCTGATGAACTGGAGAAACACTGAACTTCTATTCTATCTAGTTCTATTATTATTACTCATTACTGCTTATGTAAAGCAAGACGTAGGCTGACGCTCTATTGCTGAACCCAGACTGACAGATTTTAAAGTAATTATCTGGGACAAATGATTTAGTTAATTTAAAGAAAGCTTTATGTAATACATTTTTTTATTTAATTAAATTCACTGGTTTTTGAGATTGGGGCAGAGACCTCCTGGCAACACCCCCCCATCCATCTCACGAGGAAGTGTGCACTCCCGTCACTGGAAGAGACACAAAGCCTCATCCGCCAATATAAGAAATAGACACTATTTTGTTTTTAATAAGCCAAGTAAACAAATACCATCAATTATGTACTTACTAATATTTCTGTAATCAGGTCTCTCAACAGACGGGGAGACAGATAATGTCTTGTTTGTTGGACCCATAGCGCCTGCCACATATCGTTTTATTCCTACAACAGAATAATAGAAGCAATATAAGCCTTCTATCAACAAATAAACTAGATTTATTGTACAAAAACACAATATCACATATCTGATGTATTTGCATTGTTGTGTTGGAAAACCTGTAGTAGAGGAGGAAGTGTGATCATTAGATAATGAAGAGATGAATTTATTGTATAACAGTAGATAAAGAAAAAATTGATCCACATGGGAACATATTGAGTATTCTATAAAAGGGTAGATCCCCAAATTGTAAATCTGCAGACAGTATGCTCAATAGAATAGGGCATACCGGCATTTTGTACCTTTTCAGGTCTCTCCTGGGAATCATCTAACATGTTTGATGTATTGGTCACTATTTTGGGCCAACAAATGTGCCAATTCAGAGTCAGGTGAGAATTTTCACTCCTCTTTTTTGGAGAGAAGACTTCTATTGACTTTCATTGTCTACAGTGAGGCTCATTCAGAGCCAGGTGAAAATTTACACCTGGAAAACAATGAAAGTCAATGGCAGTTTTCTCTCCTAAAAAATTAGTGTGAATTCTTGACACCAAACTTAGGCTGGGCAGGTGGCAACTTATAGGGGTATTTTTCACCAAACCCTGTCAGGTATGGTGTGATAGGGTTAAACAGTTTTACTGTTTAACTGACTGCAATGAACATTAACACTTTTGAGCAAACAAGCATCTGGTGATTTTCTGAAGAATGAACACCACTTCTTCTCATCAAGGTTTTAGCCTTCACAACATTATTAGCCAAAATACAGCTTGTGACGCCATAACTCATATCATTCCAAGAAATGTTTTCATATTTTGTACTTTTCCCAGGTCAGACAAACAATAAAATTACAAGAAAAAGTCAGACACTCCCTACGGGGTGTATACTGGGAAAGGGGCGTGTCAGATGACCAATAAGAATGCTTGAATGTATCTGTATATGTGTGGCAACACCCACCCATATCATTGTATATTAGCAGCTGAAAATAAACAAAAGGGCGCATTTCTCTTCAGATGCCCTTTGAGTCTTTACTACACAGCAGTCTCTGTGTCTTATTCACTCTTAGAATGATTTGGACTCTGACAACAGAAGTAGAAGCTGTGCCCACTTAGGGTACGGACCTAACAGGTGGTATATGCAAAGTTCATACTGCAGCTCTAGAGCTAGCCAAGTTTAGCTTGCAAGCAGCATTCAATGAACATGCAAATGCACACTTGGAATCTTTTAGCTGCAAAAAGGGAGAAAACAACAGAATGCACAATCTGCTGAACCTTTAAGGAACAAAAAGTCTGATCATACAATAACATAACCAAGATGAGTAATCAACACAGACACTATAAGAGCAGCTGGCAAAATAACATTTTGGTATGTAAAATAGCCTCTATTGTGTTGTCCATAGTATTAGAAAGCCTGAAACGGCTTAATACCCTCCCTAGTTTTCACTCTAGGGTATCTCACATGGGCCACATGACCACGACTAGATGGCTGCCAGAGAGGAAGGGCTTCATTTTCCACAATCGCGAAATGCAATGCAAACCTGTTGCTAGAGATTGCTGGGCAGTGGGATGCCATTTAACAGACCTGAAGTCTTATTTGACTTTCGGGCTCATTTAATATTAGGAGCTCTAAAGATTGTACCATGAGATACATATAGCACGTGAAACTGCATAATGTGGAGATGTAGTCATAAGTTAGATGATATTTTACTAACAGAAGGAGATCACTGCCTTTTTATATTTGCAATGCAGAAAATAATTACGCAGTGTAAAGAAAGACCCCTTTACTCAATTAAAATGATGCAGAAAAATATGAAAAAGGAGGCTGCTGACTGGTACTGGATTCCAAAGTTGGCCATTGCAAGGTGGCATATGCTGTAAGTAACAGCATCCGTCAGTGAGTCACCTCAATCCTTTGAATAATCTGTTACTGGGCATTATTTTCCCCACGTGAAGTTTCATAGGATCAATGGTTAGAGGAACGTCTTTACCCTATTTGCTCAGGTAATTTTACACCCAAATAATAAAATTTACTGTCCAATACTGAAGTTTTGACAATGTATTTTTGTGAAAAAATAAAAATAAATATATATATATATATATATATATATATATATATATATATATATATATATATATATATATATATCAATTTGAAAACCCACCTGTCTCAGATGTCACATCATCTGCTGCTCTTCTAGCTACTTCGGCTGACATCTTGTTCAAGCGGTACGCCTAGGGTGTAAAAAAAAAATTTATTTTTTTATTTTCTTTTTTTTATTTTTCTGACTATTAAACATAGATAGTAATGAAAATAAAAAACCTAAAGAGAAGACATCCATAGCATTTTAGCAGGTCTTATGTCATGCTTTCCAACAATATATGGAGCCCTTTTCTTTTCTTCCCTTTTGTACCATGCTGCTGACCACTGGTAGTCTGGTGATCAGCAACTCACTGGATTGCTGGATCCCAGAGCCGCCCCATCCCGAATAGGGGACATGATTGATGGCGTGTCGGGTTTACAATCTGTCATCGGTAACAGGAGCTCGGCCACACACACTCATTCATTGCATTGGAGAGGCATGACACGCCCCCTCCATTGTAGTGAATGGAGAGGGCATGGCTGTGCCGATGTGATAGATGGTGGGGGCGGGGGACCTGGCACAGAAGCAGCGGAGAATGGAGTTTAGTCCTCGGGAGGCATGGGAAGAGCAAACTTTTGACCTCACTTCATCGTTAACACTCACCCTTCCGTGATCCTGGGCTTCAGTCACTGGATATTGTGCTTGTTAAAAATGCATCTCATCATGTCTGTGACGATAGTCAATAGTTACTGTCTATTATAACTAGTAGGGATTTTGGCTCTGCTAATATAGGCTACGATTTATTGGAAAGTTCTGGCCTTTGTAAATTGTACTTGTACCCAGCAGTCAGTGGTCGAGCAGGTGTGCATGGTGCCACACCTGCAACAAACCCGACTGGCTGGTGGTTCAGGAGCACAGAACAGATGAGTAATCCAGTCTTATTTTGGTTTTCAGGTCGTTCTGTAGACTCCAAAATCAGGACTCTCCAGGAGTAGGGGCTAAACCATGGCTGAATGCCTTGCGCTGTAAATTAAATCCAAAACAGTATGAATATCTTTTGTCTTTGTTTGGGCAGGCCACAGGCAAATAACGGTCTCATACTTTATATTACATCTCAAGGGTCTACACTAGGGGTATTGTTTAATGTGCCCATAATCGTACCATCTTCAACTAGCTTTACACTCAGGATTGCCTCCCAGCATTCCAACATTTACACATGGCGTGCTCAACAAATGCTGTGTTGGAGCTTTGATAAAAGTGAGCTTACACACACAGATTTCACAAACATTTGTAATGATAAGGTGCTCACCATGTGTTCAAGGCCATAGTCTGCCTGTGCGATACTGGTACTGCTGAATGTGTTTGTTTCCACTATATCAGCTCCGCTATGCAAATACTCCTGCAGAGAACCAAGGAACACATTTGGTTAAAAAAAAAAAAAGAAAACTAACAGAAAAGTACAACATAAGGGCTATCTTACTGTATTTCACAATAGCCATTGTTAAAGGGACAGGCCTAGATAATAAAAGCCTGTAGGAAAGGTGAGTGATTTTAGGCCTGCAGAGGGTTCACACAGCGGGGCATCCCAAATTGGTATTCAGCACATGGTTGGCCTTGGCCTGGAGTCTTAAATCTCCAGTGCTAGCCTCGGCTATTATACGTCACTTTACTGCATGGTTTTTTTGTAACCCCATCACTTGGTCTAGCACCAGGGCAAGGGGGGAAACAGAAAGGCAACATTAAAGGTCATTGTCCAGGCATTAAAATAAAAATGTTCCAAGCACTCTGAATCTTATCTGACTAACTGGTCCCACACCACTCTGCCCGATCCCGGTCACATACATACTCTCAATGATGGGCCACATCTCCTGCATTAACAGCAATGGAGCAGACATGTCGAGACATGGTGTGACAGACTCTCTGCCCCTTTGGACTTTACACAGGTTCATTACTTTCCTTTTCTTAAGCATGTTACAGACAGTGTGGTGCTTGATTACGTTATTCATTGTTCTGACTGCCAGTGTATTGATTGATTACGTTATTCATTGTTCTGACTGCCATTGTATTGATTGATTACGTTATTCATTGTTCTGACTGCCATTGTATTGATTGATTACGTCACAGACAATGGCATTGTTCGGATTGAGTGTATTACAGACGTCTATTGTATTGCTGATTGCGTCACCGGCAGAGTTGAGGGATGCCCTGCTGCTATTGGTCGGTGTGTGTGTCATGCAATGGAGACTTGTGTATATAAGGCCCAGTGTGGCACTAATAAAGTTCAGTTCATCTTCACCCTCAATACTGAGTTCTGTCTCTTATTGGGGGAAACGCTATATTACAGTTCACTAGCCCTTGTAAGGGCTGTTCCTGTTTCCTCACGGACGACTCTGGGATTCCTGCAGCACCTCTTACGATTGGGAGAAGGACGTCTCGGGCGGTGAAGCCCTCCGGCGATAAGGGTTATCGCTACAATTGGTGGCAAGCGGTCGGGTGGTCCTTTTCTACCCAGAGAGAGTGCTACCCTGATGGAGAGTCAGTAGGACAAGTTGAAAAGGCTGACCCTGAAGGATCTACTCGAGAGCCGGGGAAGGTCAGCTAGCAACCGCCCACGTCAGGAACTGATAGCCGAGCTAATCGAAATGGATCGTGCAGCAGTGAGGGGGGGGGGGGGGGGGCAGCGGGTTTAACCTCCCCCAATGTTACTCTTTAAGTGTGCAGATACTGCCCACTATTCCAAACATCTGCATGGTGTTAATTCTCCTCAATAAGCTTGACTTTTAGACTATAGGACTTTAAGACTATAGGAGAGGGATAAAGGAATTTTGGTCAGATTCATAACTGAGGCATATTCAAGAAAGTATTACCTTTCAGGTTGCGTAAAAACCACCATCAAATGGGCACAACAAAACAATAGAAAACCTCTGTGTGTACCTTACCTTGTGAATTTTGTAGATGACATCAGGCTGCGTGATGCTCAACAGATCATTGTTTCCCTTTAAAGGCTTGCTGTGGTCAACAAATTCCTGCCCCCTAAAGTCTTCCTCAGTCAGGGAATGCTGCTGTATCATGGTGCCCATGCCCCCATCCAACACCATGATCCTCTCCCGAAGAATCGACTGCAGTTCATCATGGAGGCCACCCGGTGTGACAACTACAATTATAAAAAAAAAAAAAAAAATGCTTTGACAATAAAACAAGAAAGTTAATGCAAAATATCAGCATGCACTAGTGTATAATGGCAAAAGAGACAGTAGGGCTAGACCACAGACTTTTCTGTGGTGTCAACACTGGGCTGTAATGAAATGATTAGAGATCTCTACTAACAAGGCAGGTAACCAGCTTCCCCTCAGCTATATCACAAGCCTGCTGGATGTTCCCGTGTCACCCCGAAGCTTGAACTCCATTAGTCTTCGGCCAGGTTCCGCCCCCCACACTTAGTCACGGGGCACAGCCACGCCCTCTCTATTTACTACAATGGAGGGAGGGCGTGTCAGACCTCAGCACACCCTTTGCATTGCAATGAATGGACAGGGTGTGGCAAAGACCTTTAACTGTGATAATCCCAATACGGTCAATAACATAAAAAATTAGGCAGAGTCAACCTGCGCAACAGCTCAAGCTCAGTACAGTTACACTGCTGCACAGGATTGAGTAACTGACAGGTCACGTAAAAATCCCAGGTTTTTGTTACGCATTAAAGCGGTCCTTCACTCTGAATAAGAGTCTATCTTATATGTTTCCCACACCCTGTACATACAGATTGCTCACATTAAAAATCATCCTCCTACCTGCATCTACTGCATGTTATGAGCCTTTAAACATCCAAGATGTCGGCTTATGGAAGCCGCCATCTTATCAGGCAGCCTGCAAACAGGAAGTGCCTCCTGACTGTGCTGCTCTGCATTCTGGGTCTGCTGACCTTTTCCTGACCCCAGCTCTGCTCTGTCTGAGCAAAGCACAGCTATAACCCACCCCCCTGTACCTTATCCCACTCTCCTCTCCTCAGTAAGTGTGATGCTTCTGAGTCAAGATGGCGGCGCCCATATCCTAAATTCATGAACAGAATTGCAGCCCAGTGGGGGAAAGAATAATAAGTTAGTGACTAAAAAAATAAAATATATTAATTTTAGATGCTGGGGAACCATTTTTTTAAGAGTTTGGGCTTTTCATTAAATCACGCTGAAGGTCCGGTTTAAGTACAATTGAGCATTACAAAAATATGGAAACATTTTCTCTAATGTTATTTTCTGGTCTTAAAGTGGACCTTCAGCATCATTTAATGAAAAGCCCAAACCCTTAAAAAACTGTTCCCCAGCATCTAAAATTAATATATTCAAAGTTTTTAATCACTTACTTATTTTTTCCCCCACTGGGCTGCAACTCTGTTCAGGATACGGGCGCCTCCATCTTGGCTCAGTAGCATCACATACTGAGGAGAGGAGTCATAAGTGCAGGGGAGCGGGGTTATAGCTGTGCTTTGCACAGACAGAGCAGAGCTGGGGGTCAGGAAAAGGTCAGCAATCCCAGAATGCAGAGCGACACAGTCAGAAGACACTTCCTGTTTGCAGGCTGCCTGCACCTCCACAGGCCGCCATCTTGGATGTTTAAAGTCTCAGAAAATGCTATAGATACAGGTAGGACGTTTTTTAATGTGGCCAATCTGTATGTACAGTGTGGGGGAAACACGCTTTAATAGTATAAATGAAGCTTTAGAGTAAACTGTGACCAGTAAGAGGTCAAGGATCGCACTTTGAAAAGTATTATAGAACAAGAGGATCCCATCAATACATGAAATCGTAATACTATGAAACAGCTGAATAGCGCTGTTCCTGGAAAGTCAGCACACGGCCTAGTAAATCATTATCCTGGAAAGCCAATACATTAAGTCACGCTCCAGTTTCCTAAAACAGCTTTCACTGGCTGCAGATCCCTTTTTTCATTGCTGCACAAACCTCCTGTTACTTGTCCCACATTCATAGGCCAGGCCATTTCAGCACACAAACAGTATATTCTACTTGAGATGTGTTGTTGAAATGTTGCTGCCATTGCAAAAGCAGAAAAAAAAAATGTAGCCTGTTATTTTGAGTGGGCCAGCTTCCGTCTATGTGCAGCAATGTGGCAAAATTGTAAGGCCAGCACAGTCCATATACCGTAAGTCAACAGAAGCAATGCCAAAACCCAGTGTTAGCTCTGTATCACATCCATGTTGTATTTTGTAAAATCCAAGGCAGAATGCCACAGATCAGTCCCAACCACTGGTATAGGGAAGACTGCTCTGTACCCCAACCTAATCTGCTGCCATTTATACTTTATCCAAGTCTGATTTGTTCAGAAAGTACAAAAGTCCCCCAAAAGGTGATGCTATGCATGTTTGTACATTTTGCACCCAGGATGGCTCTCTAGATTCCAGAGAAGTCTGCTAGCCTTCTCCCAGGGCATCCCAAGTGAGGATGCCCCGCTTTGTGCAACACCCCCCTAGATAGTCCATACAAATTTACCTTTCCCCGCTCCACTGGCGCATGCTCGGACTCTCATCAAATGAGAGCCATATGCTATGGCAACGTCATTCGGCAAACGGCTCTCATTGTTGTGGGGAGCAGGAGCTGCAGTATACCCGGCAGCCATTCAGATAGGCCAGGATAGAAGGGCCCACGGAGCCAGGGATGAGGCAGCGCGTGCACTATTAATGTAAATGATAATCGTTTGCCGGATGACAGTCAAGGCAGATGCCTCTCATTGGACGGGAGTTTGCACATGTGCAGTTGGAATGAGGAAGAAGAGGTCAATGAAAAGAGGCATTCTGGGGGGTTTCACACAGCAGGGAACCCCAGGGGGAAGAGCACAAAACCCAGGTAAGTCAAAGGCTGTTGGGCATAGAAAAAAACATTTAAAAAATAGGAATTCCTTAAACAAATCGTCCAGGCGATTTGTTTAAAACCCTATACTCATCCTCTGTGAGGGTCTGGTGTTTCCTCTCAGCTCCTCTGTTCAGTGCCGGCATATGCATACTTATTGAAAGCAGAAATCCAGCGACTCCCCCAGCGCTGGTGGCCTCTCATGGCGTCGTCCGTGATGCGTTGTTCCTGCCACCACACATCTACTCCTAGTTCAAATTGATGCCCCTTCATTGCAATGAAGCCCCTCCTTTTGCAATGAATGTAGAAGGCATGTTAGAGGGACACTGCAATGGCTGCCTGGTGCTGGAGAAAGGAATAGCCCAATGAAGACTGCATGGAGGAGCTACGGGGGCCAAAAGTAGGTATAGCAGGGGACAAGGTTTTTTTTAAATGTCTGGACAGGGACCAAACCCCATCTTGGCCGATTCCCTCTCTCTGGGACATCCGGATTTGGGATGCTCCCTTGTGTGAAACCTTTTTCTGCCGCACTGATGCCAAATTGATTGGCTGCCCATCTGCACCAGTGCTGTGGGAGCACGAGAAGAGTGAGTTCTGCTTGCGTTCTGTGGAGATACACACAGGGGCATCCCAAGTCAGGATTCCCATTAAGTGGACAACATCCACTTTGGTCCAGCAGGGAGGCATTCAGAAATCGGGATGCCCCTGTGCACTGGCACATTTAACCATGGGGAACAGGTCCGCTGATATTGATCATTCCTGTGTTCCACATCCCACATGACCATAAGCAGCCTATTAGACTTGCCATTTTAGACTGGACCTCTTTAAAGTGGAACAAACCCGGTGCTGGCCTTCCACCGGGGCATCCCAAATTGGGATGCCTTGCTGTATGAAACCCCCTGGGCGCCAGTAATCATTCCGAAATTTGGGGTTTTGTTCTGCTTTAAGTTGGACCAATATCTCTTTTTCCTCAGCGGTGGACCACCCTTGAGCCAGCTGCCATTGCTCAAAAAGGGTGTGGTGAATTTTGAGGCAGTTCAAAGCCTCCAGGACCTCGGTTGATACAGCCGACTGTGCAGTGAAATGCCACAAATAAACTATAGACAGTTCAGGTGTTAGTGATGCAAAACCCTCAAAGGAGCACATGGGAGCAGGGGCCCACCGGGTCTTAGACTGACCTGCAGGGTTACCAGGAAGAGCCTACATGGGAGCACGCTACAGCTACAGGGACGCGGACGCCAGGGAACACAGTGTCGTGGCAGCAGCCAGTAAAGGTGAGTTTACCAGCAACCATGGGCGTTTCATACTGCAGGACATCCCAATTTAGGATGCTAGTGGCCAGTCCTGTAGTCTTTTAAATTCCAGGGCCAGCCGCTTCAAAGACCAGCGACCTGTACATACACCATCGGATGGCTGGAAAGGAAGGTTCCTGGCGAATAATCCCAAATTGGAATGCCCCACAAGGAAATGGTCAGCTCTAAAATGTTATATAGAATCTAGGTATGGTTTTGGTCTTCTTTAAAGCCAGAGTAAGCAAATAGCTAGTACACACCAAGCCTCCACTGTGCTGGGGGATCAGACTATTCTGTCCTATCAGTTTACATAAATATGATGGGGCCCTAGTGCAAACATTAAATGGGGCCCTTTCAAGGCTCATGCAGTGCATTTTTTTCTTTTAGCTGGAGGCAGCTAGACAACTAGACTTAAAGTGGACCAAAACCCAGGATTTTGACCATCCTGGGTTTTGGTCCACTCCCCCGGGGGAAACCCCGATCAAGACTTCAAGTGCGCTGGCATCCGCATCTCGCGCTTCCCTCTAACAGGGAGCGCGCCCGTGCCCTGCTAGAGGGTTAGCGGGGATGCAGTCGCGGGCCACGCATGCGCCGTTGGACTGGAATTCAGGTAAGTGTAGCCGGCGTTCTGGGGGGTTTCACACAGCTGGGCATCTGGATGCCCCACAGGGAGGAGATGGATCGGCCCGGGAATCTTATAGATTCCCAGGCCGATCCAGCAGGGTTTCAGTCCACTTTAAACAGCAGAGGCAAATGGTGGTTTCTTTCTCTAAATGACTGAATGCTATTGAGTAAATAAGGAGCAACAATGATAGGGGCCCCTCTAGCCCTCCAAGGCCCCAGTGCAGTTGCACCCACTATAGTTACACCTCTGGTCCTATCCCCATACCTACCAACCTTTCAGGGTGGGAAAGAGGGACATTTGTGAAATTAGGCCACGCCCCCTCATCCAGAGATGTATAGGAGCTAGGTTATAACAGTTAAACAATATAAACAATGAACTGAAATCATTTATTGAGGCAGATCTACATGTTAAACCTCAAAAGGGGGACAAAAGAGAGCAAGGGGACATGCACTCAAAAGAGGGACAGTCCCTCCAAATCAGGAACACTTGGGAGGTATGTATGCCTATTCCATCTTAGGATAAGAAAGCAATATACCAGGCAATCTGACCGGCCAATCAGAGAAACTCCCATGCCAACACTAAACGAGGGGAACTAGTTTTACCCTAACTCGCCCAGTGATTGGCCAGCTGGCCCCGTAGCCTGATACAGAAGTGGGGCGGCGTGCTGGCCATGCCATGCAGCACACGCACACAACTCGCAGTCACACACGTTACCGGGGCCGCTGGGGTGATGAATGGTGGGTGTCATGGCAGAGGCCCGTAGCGCGCACGGTGCTGCCTGAAGCCAGGTCACGTGTCTGCGCACAGAGCGAAGATACCGGAGCAACAGCGTGTCACCTTCCCGGATTCCCACTGAGCTCAGGGCTTCGCCTCTGTGCGCTGACTGAATGGGTGACGTCACAGCGGCCTGGTGGGCGGGGCTTGCTCTGTACAATGTGCACTACAGTGTGAGGAGAGGAGAGGGCAATGGGTTCGCGGGAGCCTAGTGCTGCCCTGAGAAGAGAGGGTTTAAAGTGGACCAAAACCTGGCGTCCTTTTCACATTTAAATATCCACACACCTATTAAAAGGGGGAGAGACACTCCCTGCTGGAGCATTTCACTTGTACCACAGACTGACCCACAAGCTAACCAGGACTCAATTTACCTGTAATAAAAGCTTAAAGTGAACCAACACCCAGGATTTTTATGGTCCTGGGTTTTGGTCCTTGCACCACGGGCACCCCAATCGTCTGACCTAGAGGATCCGCTCTCTTAGACGAAGAAAGGATCCGAGCGTGCTGATTGGACGGTAAGTCAGATCAGACGACCCGGGGGATTTTACACAGTGGGGTATCCCACAAATCCCCCGGGTCGTCTGATCTGACTTACTGTCCAATCAGCACGCTCGCATCCTTTCTTCGTCTAAGAGAGCGGATCCTCTAGGTCAGACCTGGGCATTGTAAGGCCCCAGGGCCACATATGGCCCTTTGATTGGCCCCGGCCGGCCCACGACCAGCATTCCCTGTAAGGTGCGCAGCCGCACACTGCCGATGCCCCCCGCCGGAAGGGTTTCACACAGCCTTTTATCCAAGGCCGGCCACTGGTCTCCCTCCCCATCCAGCATCCCAAATCGGGATGCTCCACTTTTTGAAACCCTTTTTACTCAGTAGCAACATGAAAAAATGCGGACTCCTCTGAAAGCAGAACAAAACCCAGAGCGGCCACTGGTCTTCCCCCCTGGGTATCCCAGATCTGGGTTTTGTTCCGCTTTAAGGGAGGGAGTCTGGCATTTTTCATGTTGCTACTGAGTAAAAAGGGTTTCACACAGTGGGGCATCCCGATCTGGGATTTCCAGGGGGAAGACCAGTGGCCGCTCTGGGTTTTGTTCTGCTTTATGTGAGGGAATCCGCAATTTTTCACATTGCTACTGAGTAAAAAGTGTGAGCAGCGCTGTGTTACTTTAATAATAATGTAAAGGAGGGGGGTTATTCCATCCTAACCTGATTTGGTCATGATGTTTTAAAGCAGACCAAAACCCATGTAACCCAGCCCTATGGAGTGTGAATGAATCCAGGGCTGGGTTACAGGCATCATGCCTCTGGGGCATCCCAATTTGGGACACACACAAAATGTGGTTTATTTAATAAAAATTTTTTGTAAGGCAACTTCCCTTTTTTATTGTTTAACTATAACATATACTCTTACCAGCTTGTCACAACAATGCTATTTACTGCTTTATTTAGAGAAATACAATTATATTATGCAGAATTGAGTTCAGCCTTTTGGCCCGGCCCTCCACAATATTTTTAGTTTCTCATGTGGCCCCATGAAAAAAATAGTTGCCCACCCCTGATCTAGGTAGTGTGCCCGTGCCGGCCATTCACAAATGCCTGGTGAGGGCACGCTCCCTGCTAAAGGGGTAGTGGGGATGCGTCCGCTGCTTGCAGATGTGCCATTGGACTGGGGAAGAAGGTGAGTTTCCGCAACCTGAGGGGTTTCACACAGTGGGGCATCCCGATCCTTGATACCCCACGAGGAGGGAATCAAGCGTTCCATGGGTTTTGGTCAGCTTTAACAAACGGCCTTAAACCAGACCTTCAGTATGATTTAATAAAAAGCCCAAACCTTTAAAAAAACTATTCCCCAGCATCTAATATTAATAGATTTTAAGTTTTTAGTCACTTACTTATTATTCTTTCCCACACTGGGCTACAACTCTGTTCAGGACTCTAGGATACAGGCGCCGCCATCTTGTCTCAGAAGCATGACACATGCTGAGGAGAGGAGAGGGGGATAAAGTACAGGGGACGGGTTATAGCTGAGCTTTGCACAGAGCAGAGCAGAGATGGGGTCAGGAAAAGGTCAGCAATCCCAGAATGCAGAGCGACACAGTCAGAAGACACTTCCTGTTTGCAGGCTGCCTGATGCTCCATGAGCCGCCATCTTGGATGTTTAAAAGCTCATAACATGCAGTAGATGCAGGTTGGATGATTTTAATGTGGGCAATTTGTATGTACAGAGTGTGGGAAACATATAAGATATGCTCTTATTCAGGGTGAAGGTCCGCTTTAAGTTGCAGAGTTGTTCGATGTGATGTGCACCCCGCCTTTCATACGACGGTGTCATGTGTCCTGCCAGGCGAAGGTAGGTTCATGCCGAGCACCGAATGCGCAAACGGATTTCCAGCTGAAATTCAGGTTCGGGGACCAAACATGCAAAGTTCAGCACAATCCCGAACTTTGCAGTTCGGATTCGCCCAACCCTAACTGTTAGCAATATTATTGTTTATTTATAGAGCGCTATTGTAGTCAGTGGGGCTGTACAAACTAAAATTTACAGGAGGGTGGACATTGAATCATCTTCACCACATCCATGGCCAGAAACCTGCAAAGCAGAGTTGCCTTGAACTGTTAAATAGACGCTGTAAAAAAGAAAAATTATATACACTAAAATCCGCACTATTTAAAAAAAAAAATAAAAAAGAATTCATTAATAATTAAGATGCTATCATGGGTAGGTTAAAAATCTTGTATCCAAAAGACTTCAAAATACATAAGAAAAATATAAACCTATAAACACAGAAATAACTGCCACAGAGCAAAAATTTCTCTTTCTAATATTTCAAATATAACTCTCGAAGATCTTTCCACCACCTGACTTTCAAGTCCAAAACACAAATGTGTCTCTTTCACCACCGAAGGCTTACCAGACAGCCAAGGCAATTTGGCGTTTCCAATTTATCCTTATGCTAATATCTACCACGTGGAGAACTATAGTGTGCAGCTTGGTTGTTAAAGCGGTCCTTCACTCTGAATAAGAGTCTATCTTATATGTTTCCCACACCCTGTACATACAGATTGTCCACATTAAAAATCATCCTACCTGCATCTACTGCATGTTATGAGCCTTTAAACATCCAAGATGGCGGCTTATGGAAGCCGCCATCTTATCAGGCAGCCTGCAAACTGGAAGTGCCTCCTGACTGTGCTGCTCTGCATTCTGGGACTGCTGACCTTTACCTGACCCCAGCTCTGCTCTGTCTGAGCAAAGCACAGCTATAACTCGACCCCTGTACCTTATCCCACTCTCCTCTCCTCAGTAAGTGTGATGAGTCAAGATGGCGGCGCCCGTATCTTAAATTCCTGAACAGAGTTGCAGCCCAGTGGGGGAAAGAATAATAAGTTAGTGACTAAAAACGTAAAATATATTAATTTTAGATGCTGGGGAACCGTTTTTTAAGAGTTTGGGCTTTTCATTAAATCACGCTGAAGGTCCGGTTTAACTGCTTTCCTCTCGCTTTAAATTTTCTTCCTTCTGTTGTGTTACTTTGCAATCCACCTCATATAAAATATAAAACAATAGACCATAGTGCAATACTGTTTTCAATAAAGGAAAACCTATTTATTCCAGTTTTCTCACATGAAACCCCATCTTGTTAACAAGCAAAAATGTCAGCACTGTTTTAACATGGACTATGCACTTTCCCAGTGAGACTACTTGAAGCACTTTTGCTATAGTTACTGCGCTGCAGCGTAATCTTCCACTTATAGCTTTACTTACGGTATATAAAATACAGTATCTTCATCTTTTAATACAAAACATGAAAACTTTAAAAAGTACTTAGCTTTCAATATTACCATAATACATTATGTAAATTGCAAAATACCCACAAAGCTTTGCTAGGTATTTTGTGTAAATAGCAGAATACCCACAAACTGATATATATATATATATATATATATATATATATATATATATATATATATATATATGTAAGTCTAAAAACATTATTGATGGGTGCTGATAAAGCAATTTAAGTCAAACTCAACATTTAGCCCAGTGGGCACTAGGCTGTCCACATTGAAAATCAACTTGGATACCAATTGGGACAAACTTTGAAGGATATGTATACCCCTCCAGCTGGCTTTTAACTGGTCTATATCCATAAATAGAAGGCTGGTGGGGTCTGAATCATGACATTTTTTTTTATAACGCATGGAAAGATTGTGGGTCTCCAAACCTCTACCCGCATTGCACAGATGTTTTTTAATGTAGACCTTAAGTGGTCTAGTGGTCCTACCTATGTATTGGAGACCACACGGACATTGTATAAGGTAAACTGCATTAGTGGAATTACAGGTAATAAAGGATTTCATCAGAAATTGTTTCTGATTAGATTTTGAAATATTTTTTTTTACATGTTTAATATTATTCATCCTCTTACAATCCCTACATGCCTTACATCAGCAATAGTAATAAAAACCTTCCATTTTAATCAATTATCTCTATTGTTTAAGAGGAGGATCTATATAACTATTGGTTATTTGAGTTATTAGATTTGGAGCTCTTTTGTAGATTAAACGTGGATTTTATGGTAAAACATTGTCACATTTTGATGTGAAATATTGTAAATAGCTGTTCCCATAATCCCACAAATTAGCAAAATCGGACGCAAATTTTGTGCCCATTGCAACTCCTTTACGCTGTCTGAAAAACTGTTGACGCTGAACCTCAAGCCCAGCAAGGTGGTGTGCAACAACGGGGCTCGAAATCTACGCCCCAAGATTCCAGGGCTTCTAAATCCCCTTCCCTGGGGCATTTAGAATCTGGATGCCCCGCTGTGTGAGACCCCCTCGGGCCAACGGCACATGCACAAGCTACAGCCGTCTCCCCGCTATCCCTTTAGCAGGGCATGTTCCCCCGTCAGGCATTTGTGAATGGCCAGCACAGGCAAGCTCCCTCTTGGGGGGTAGCGGGGATGTGACTACCAGCTCACTTGGATCCGCTCACCTTAGATGAGCTATTAGACGAAGGTGCAGGAGCGGATCTAAGTGTGCTGATTAGAGGGCTGTGCATGTGCCGTAGAACCAGGGAAGGGTGAATAAGATCGGGTGACCTGGGGGGGTTTCTCACAGCCGGGCATCCTCGATCGGCCTGCCCCGGGGGCAATGACCAAAACCCAGGATAGTCAAAATCCTGGGTTTTGTCCAATTTTAACATAGTAGCAGTCTTGGGCTGAGCTGGGTTGAGACACATTCGTTGGCTGGCTCATGTGCTCAATAGTGGAGTTCCAGCTTCAAAATGTCCCAGTGAGTCGATGTGCAGACCAACAACACTTCACCACTAATGAGTGGGCCTCCGTGAGGGACATTTGTGCCATGGTGCTGTGCTTTTAAGAGGCCACCAATACAGTCAGTGCTGATGATGCCATTGTCCGTGTTAACATCCCCATCCTTTGCCTTCTAAAAAATAAACACTTCAGGACATGACAAATAATGTAAATTGCCACAGGAGGAAGCAGAAAAGGAAGGGGAAGGCACATTTACACAGGTGTCAGGCCAGTCCACATGTGGCTTACAGGGTGGGTTGCCGGATCAACAGCGGTCAGGCAAGGGACAGTTTTAGAGGTTTAGGAGGAGGACTTTTCCTTTACAGCAGGGTGGCACCCAGTGCAGCTTATGGGCAACACTGGAGCATGACTGGGGGGATGCAGAAGAGAAGATACCTCCCATTGACAACAGCTTCTCTTTGACTCAGGGCAGCCTGGCTCACATTAGCCACTACATGCTCCAGTGCCTGCAGACTTACCACAGAGTTACCCGCATAGTCAACAGTGCCAGCTACTGTGTGGCCACCCTGCTGGATCCCCGCTATAATGATAACATCACATCCTTGATTCCACCACTGGAGAGTGATAGAAAAGTTAGAGAGTAACGCAACCTGGTGGAGGCACTTTTGGTGGAGTTCCCAAATAACATTGAGAGCTTAGTGGTGGCACGAGACCGGGGCAGAGGAGGAAGACACGGGCCATTTGCATGCTTTACCACCAGACACTGAAGCTAGGAAAATCCCTGCACGATGTCCATCATCAGGGACCTGCAAAGCAAACCACAAAACATTAATATTATTAAAAATTATATTATTAATATAAATACATGCAAATACATGATACTCCCTCTGGCATCCATGAGCAGACAGATGAGTGCTTGCTGCTGCTAAACCTTAAGCCCAGCAAGGTGGTGTGTGACAACACACTATTTTAGTCATCGAGGATAAGCGATGCCTATTTGGCTGTCACAATGATTGTTAAAGCCGTGGAACATATGATTGAAATGGAAGGCGGTTCCAAAGATAAATAGCGAGGGATGGCTTTAGCCAGACCATCAATCATAAACACATGGTTTTATATAACATATGAAAAATACCCTGTTCTATACATGTATCAGCTTTTAGATGATGATAAAGAAGGAGATCTTCGCATCATGTCTAACTCTAATGATTTCCCTCAATGAAAAGAAAGCCAGGAGAGGTTATGGACAGCCTGGTTAGGAAGAAAGTGGAATAAGGCTCCAAAAGGGCTGGCATGGTACCGTACTGGGTATAAGACGACTTTTTCCCCCTGTAAAACATGCCTCCAAGTGGGGGGGTCGTCTTATACGCTGGGTGCACCTGGGTCCAGGGGTGGACTGGCCATAGGGCGTACCGGGCAATATACCGGTAGGCCAGCGAAAGGGAAGGCTACAAACCTGAAAACAACAGATGCTAGAGGGTGAGGGGCGGCCGTTGCGGACGCCGGCCATCTGGGGCACGCCCACCGACGACCAGCGTGCAACAGCCAGGAAGTGCCGGTAAGCATGAATGTTTGTGTGTATGAGAGTGGCGGTGGTGGCGGCGGCGACAGGAACAGCAGGGACGGGCAGACCGGCCCTTCGACCATCGGTAAATGTGTGGGTGTGTGAGCATCGGGGCGGGGCCACTCGCTGGCTGTACTGAGGGATGCCCCCATGCCTGTATTGAGGGATGCCCCCATGCCTGTACTGAGGGATGCCCCCATTCCTGTACTGAGGGATGCCCCCATGCCTGTACTGAGGGATGCCCCCATGCCTGTACTGAGGGATGCCCCCATGCCTGTACTGAGGGATGCCCCCATGCCTGTACTGAGGGATGCCCCCATGCCTGTACTGAGGGATGCCCCCATGCCTGTATTGAGGGATGGCCCCATGCCTGTATTGAGGGATGCCCCATGCCTGTATTGAGGGATGCCCCCATGACTGTATTGATGGATGCCCCCATGACTGTATTGAGGGATGCCCCGTTGACTGTATGAAAGTATGACTGTAAGAAGCCACCCAGGGACTCTGGGGAAGGGAATTAACATGTTGAAGTAAAATCTGATGTTCTTTTACGTTTTATTTGGTGTGCGGAAGAGGAAGTAGTCTTATACGGTGAGTATATAACAAACTCTATATTTTGAGTGGAAATGTTGGGGGGTCGTCTTATACGCCCAGTCCTCTTATACGCCGGCAAATACGGTAATTCACCAAGTGGAATCCAAACCTTTAGTGTACGTCATCAAGTTGATTTCCATGATTTGGTGAAGAGCTCCTAAGTGATGTTCTTGAACTTTGCCAAGGTTGGGAAGCTACCAAGTGTAATATTTATAGAAAATCCAACATTCAGATTTATAATCTTGTATTCCTGCAACTCTTGCATTTAAAGTGGACCAACACCCAGGATTTTCACTATCCTGGGTGTTGGTCCACCTCCACGGGGCACCCCGATCGGCCCCGCTGTGTGAAACCCCCCAGAAAGCCCCTAAAATCTTACCTTATCGGCGACAGACAAGCGACGGATAAGCCGCCGCCTCTCGCGCGTCCCTCTCACAGGGCGAGCGCCCGCGCCAGCCATTCACAGACGGCCGGCACGGGTGCGCGCCCTGCTAGAGGGACGCGCGGGAGGCGGCGGGAGGAGGCGGCGGCTTATCCGTCGCCGATAAGGTAAGTTTTTAGGGGCTTTCTGGGGGGTTTCACACAGCGGGGCATCCCGATTTCGGATGCCCCGCGGGGAGGGAGCTGATCGGCCCGGGAATCTTATAGATTCCCGGGCCTATCGGGTGGGTGTTGGTCCACTTTAATGGAGTCAAGAGAACATGAGAAGGAATTACATCACCCACTTCTGACAAACAAGGTAGTTAGTGAAATAAGGAAAGACACTGAACATAAAATGAAAACGGGAGTTGTAAATGAACAGACGAATGGAAGAGTCGAGTGACAGCTCATTATGAAAGTTATTTATAATCACTCTTTACCTCCAAGGCACTGTTTTAGTATATATAATTTACCTACATTAGGTGTCTGTATATTGTAGATTCCAGCATCCATGTAGAAGGCATTATGGGTGAATATTATGTTTATGTTGCCATCTATAGATAACGATGCACTATGAAGTCTTCATGTGTGCCTCTTTGTATAATGCAAGGTGTGCCAACAAGTAACTCAATTATCAAAGCCCAAGAGAGTCTAATGCAAGGCGTGCCAACAATTATATAGTTTATCAAAGCTCAAAAGAGTATAATGCCAGGTGTGCCCACAATTAAATAGTTAAAATTAAAAATTAAAATTAAACAGTACTGACAACCAATGTCCTGAACCAGTGGGCACTCCACTAACAATTGTTATTAAATAGTAGTGACACCCAAGTGGTTTGAGAAAGTGGTATTAAAGAGTACTAATACCCAAGTAGTTGGAGCAAGTGGTATTAAAGAGTATTGATACACAAGTGACTTGAGCAAGTGTATTAAAGGGCAGTGACACCCAAGTGGACTGAACAATTTATTACAGAGCCGTGACCCCCCAAGTGGTTTGAACAATTGATATTAAAGAGCACTGCCACCCAAGTGGTTTGAACCGGTGGACACTATTTTTTTTAAAAGGGCCTTATCTGCCGTGACCCAGTGGATACTGACACCCAAGTGGTTGGAGCAAGTGGTATTAAAGAGTACTCACACCCAAGTGGTTTGAGCTAGTGGTATTAACCCTTTAAGTGCCAGCCTTCCTAGAATTTTTGTCACCCTTTGTTGCCAGACCACATTTCACTATTTTGCGCTACATATGTTCAATCTTGATTTTTGAAGGGATTTTCCAGGAAAATTATATATTGTTTTTTTTCAGCAGAGGCTGGGATTCAACATGAAATGTCTTGTTTGGCCTTTTTTTAGTGTATTCTCAATACTTTTGGGTGAAATATGTGCAAAAAAATCTATTTTTTGCAATTTGTAGTGTTTTTTTGTAATAAAAAATGTGTTTGTCAATAAAATCTTATTGCGTGTGAAATCCCAATTTCTCCCGGTTACAGCGGTACCACATATGTATAGGTAGACACCCTTTCCTGCCCAGAAGACTCCCCCAAACTGAAACAGGGATTTAGGAGATTTTTACTTCAATATGTCTTTATTAAATTTTTCCAAATATACAGAACAACAGTTAGAAACAGAAAAGCAGGGGATCACAGGAAGAAACCACACGGAGACCAAATACATGCTCATACGGCCGCAGGGACCAGAACCCAGATCTTCCCCTTTCATGGACTACAAACTATTCCGGGCGAAAAGGATAATTGAGCTAGCTCCGCGAGAAACCATTTACATCGCACCGGATCTCCAGGTCATGGGGTATTTCCCGCTGTCCTTATAATCCCATCCCTGGCCGCTCCCACCAACGTGTGAACCACCATGTCCATTCCTCCCAGCGATCAAAGAGGTGAAGTATGAGAGAAAAATATAGGGGAAAGAGAGGAAGGGGGAGAAGGAGAAGAAGAAAGAGGGAAGAACAAATAAAAGGAAATAGAAACCAAGAGGCTGGATGTCCCACGTCCGGAACCCGCCCCCAGAACCACCAAACCGCACCCCAATGGCCCAAAATCATACCCCTCTCGCTATTACCCCCCCAACACTACACGCTCTCCAGAAGCGCCCGGAAGTCTGGCGAGACCCGCGACACCTCTCAGAGAGTCCATGTCCTGAGAAACCTCTGGGTACCGTCCTCAACCCCTTCCAAACCCAACTCCTCCATCCTCTTTATGCCCTCCACCTCCCCGTACCACTCCAATAGGGAAGGAGCAACATTGGTACGCCAGTGCCTGGGGATCACCGCTCTGGCAGCTGTGAGTAGATGCCTCAACAGCCCTTTCTTATTTGCTGTCACCGACCCTAGGAGCATCGATAAAAGGGCCACCTGTGGTGTGTTCGGGACGCTTTCCAACGACATGTACTTATAAATTCCGAGTACCCCTTCCCAGAAGCTCCTCACCACCGGGCACTCCCACCAGATATGGACCATGGTCCCCAGGGCCCCCCCACATCTCCAGCAATCTCCGGACTCCGCTCCCCCAAATTTTACCAGGTCTGACGGGCATCTATACCATCTTGCTAGTATTTTGTAATTTCTTTCCTGTGCCCTACATGCCATAGACAGTTTGTGAGTAAGCATGAAGGATTTCTCCCAGTCCTCCGATTCAAATACTTGCCCCAATTCCTCCTCCCATTTCCTACAGAACTGGGGTAGCTCCCGGCACTCCCCTTCACCCTGAAGGATCTTGTATAAGGTAGAAATTGCATGCTTAGGGGGTGTTGAGTCCCTCAGAAGCCTCTCTAAGGGAGTGAGTGGGCGAGAGAGATTCGAGACTGGAGCAAGAGATCTGACAAAGGCAACCAATTGGGCATGCATAAGCCAGGAGGTATTCCCACTTCCCCCCTGAGCCCGTAGATCCAGAAGAGAAGGCAGCCCCGAGCTCGTCACCATGTCACCCAGTCTGGTGTCCCGAGAAGCTTCCCAAAGGAGGAACACCCTAGAGTTCATCCATGGAGGAAACGCCGGGTTGCCAAAAAGCGGGGTAAGGGGTCCAGGTCTGAGCGACAATTCCCCCCGTCTCAGAAACCTATCCCATATCTTCAGCAAGGGACCGACTAGGTAGGGTAATTCCTGTTGGGTCGGTGTGGAGGATCCACCCAAGGCAAGGCCGTGAGCCCAAGTGGGGAGGCGTCCTCCTCAATGCCGACCCAACACTTATTCTCCTTGTGATGGAACCAATCCGAAAGGCGCACCAGCACTGATGCGGCATGATAGGCCTTCAGATCTGGAACTCCGAGTCCTCCATCGTCTCTGGGTCTGTGAAGCGTCATCCTATGCACTCTGGGCTTCTTGTTGCCCCAAATGAATTTGAAAAAGGCTTCCTGAAGCAGCTTGAAAAAGCCGCGCTCTGGGGCCAATGGGATTGCCTGAAAAAGATAGAGGAATCGGGGCAGAATGTCCATTTTTAAAATATTCATGCGCCCCAGCCATGAGTATTGTTTTTTGCCATAGAGGCTTAGGTTGGTGACTGTTGAACTGAGGAGCGGAGCGTAATTTGAAAAGTTTCCCTAAATCTGAGGGCAGCTGGATCCCAAGGTACTTTATGGCCTCTCCCTGCCATCTGAAGGGAAAGTTCGCCTGTAGGTGTTGCTGAGTCTGCGCATCCAAGGAGATGTTTAAGATCTCTGTTTTAGATAAATTAACTTTGAAGTTGCTGAGTTCGCTAAAACGCTTGAACTCCGATAAAATAGAAGGCAAAGATATATGCGGAGAGGTTCCGTACATGAGCAGATCATCAGCAAAGAGAGAGAGCTTATGCTCCTGTCCCCCACAGGAGATCCCCCCAATAGAAGGGTTTGCCCTCAGGGCATTGGCCAGGTGTTCCATCACTAAAACGTAGAGCAACGGAGATAGAGGGCACCCCTGTCTAGTTCCATTCCGGATACTAAAGTGGCCCGACAGGGAGCCATTGACCTTTACCTTCGCGGTGGGGTCATGGTACAGGGCCATGATTCTGGCTAACATGACCGGACCAATTCCAACTTGGGCCAGTGTAGCTTTCAAGAACCCCCAATGCACCCTATCGAAGGCTTTTTCGGCATCCACCGCCAGAACGCAGGCGGGAATGGCCCGCGACTGCGTGTGATGCATCAGGGAAATTGTCTTGATGGTGTTATCCCTTGCTTCCCTTCCCGAGACAAACCCAATCTGATCCAAATTGACCAGTGAAGGAAGTAGCGGCTGAAGTCTGAGAGCAATGATTTTGGCATATATTTTCAAATCTACATTGATCAGTGAGATTGGCCCGTAGCTTCCCAGCAAGGCACTGTCTCTGCCGGGCTTCGGAATTACCGCAATGTGCGCCTCCAGGGCCTGCCTCGGGAAGGGACAACGGCTCGAGATCGAGTTTAATACTCTGACAAGAAAGGGGGCAATCAGAGAATCCAGTGTTTTGTAAAACCTGGGTGTGAATCCATCCGGACCTGGGCTCTTACCTGCGGGGAACTTCCTTATGGCGTGAACCACCTCCTCTATCTTAAATGTGTCCTCCAGGGAGTCACTGTCTTCTGGCTGTAGGGTTGGGAGAGCTGTCTCTTTTATATAATCTACAATTGGGCGCTCTCCTCCTGCCGCAGCCCCTGGGACGGAGTGTTCTCGATGTTGTAGAGCCTGGAATAAAAGGCCTGGAACTCACCCACTATCTGAGACGTCTTATGAACCTCTAAGCCCCCAGCAACCTTAATGGTAGGTGCAAATGCACAACCCTGCCTCAGGTGAAGAGACTGTGCCAGCATCCTATTACATTTATCCGAGTGCTCATAAATACGACCCTACATCTATCTCTAAATTTAAGGAACCACTGGTCATACAAGCCCTTCAAACACTGTCTGACGTCCAGAAGCTCTCTCAAAACTGTTTGAGTGGAAGAGGCTTTGTGTGCCTCCTCTAATTCCCTGATACGTTCCAGAGCCGCACCGATATGTCGCGTCCGTTCCCTCTTGAGCCTAGACCCATGCTTAATGAAGACCCGCCGCAACATGCATTTGAGCGCTTCCCACTGTATTGGCAATGGGGTCAAATCGTTAATATGGTCAGACTGGAAGTTAGTGATAGTGGCCCTGATTTCGGCCAGGCACAAGGCATCCTTCAGCAAGTTGTCCTTGAGACACCAATTATAATGCCTGGGGGTCACTTCTGGGAACGGGAGGCTCAAGAAGACGGGGGCATGGTCCGACCAAAGTATCTGCCCAATAGTGGTATCAGGGTCACGTGCGAGTGCGTGGTGGCTAAGGAAGATGTAGTCCAGCCTACTATAGGTGTTATGAGGGTGGGAGAAAAACGTGTAGTTCCTTGCACTGCCGTGTTGAATTATCCAGGTGTCTACTACCTGGAGGGCTCGGAGGGCCCCACGGAATTTATTTAACCTAGAATGCGGTATTGATGACTTACCCTGGGAGGAATCCAACCTTGGATCCAAAACCAGGTTGAAATCTCCTCCCAACACTATAGTACCCTCCGCAAACTCCTCTAGCATATGCAAAATCCCTAGGCCCACCTCTATCTGATCTTGATTGGGCAAATACAAGCAAGCAAGAGTGTACCTGGCCTCATACAATGTGAACTTAATAAACAGATATCTACCATTCGGATCTGTTTTCGAATCCAAAGGCTCCAAGGGGATAGCTTTATGGAAAGCGATGGATACTCCTTTGGACTTGTTCTCGGGGTTGGGGCTATGGAACCATCTATTATAGTATCTGTTTCTGATATCGGGAATTTTCCCCTGGCAAAAATGTGTCTCCTGCAACATAATTACGTCTACCCTTTCCTTGTGGAATCCGTACAATATTTTTGCCCTTTTTTCAGGAATATTTAGCATTGAAGGTACATACCTTGAGGCTAGCCATAATGGCTGGCTATGCAGGGATACGAAATGGAACCAAGGTGCTACACAGCAGACAGAGGCCGCCAGGAGTCGCGGCGATAACGAGACACCGGAGGTACGGGATCCGAACCGAGGGACAGGGCCCCAAGGAAGAACAAAAGAAATGGTGAAGAGGAGAACGAGTATAGTAAGGAGATGAATTAGTAACCAAGAGAGGTGAAAGAACAGAGAAAGTTCGTAAAAGTTATAACAAGAAACCTAATGCGCCCTTCCTTGACAGAGGAAGGCAAAGAAGAATACAGATGTCAAAGCCCCCAAACACCACGCGCCACCCGCTGGACAAGGACCAACAGGACAGCGCGGGGCGATTATTGGGAAAAGTGACCTAGCAACTCAGGAGCTAGCCCCTATCCACCTGTAATAACTAATCAGCTCCCCCCCCACCCTACCCATCTGGGGAGCAAAGGGAAACACTCTCGTCAGGCCTCCACTGCTGCCCCACCGATTGCCCCCACCACATTCTGAAACATATTATAATAATAAACAAGAATTATAACCAATGATAACCCTATAACCTTTACCGAGAACGGGTCAACCCTCCCAAGAGCACCCCCCGCCTCCCGCCGGGTTAATAATGACCAGAGTCATTCCGTCCCCCCCCCCCCCCCAGCCAGCCCAGCCGGACAGGCCACCCCCCCCCCCCCCCGAGCCCCACCAAGGCACGCACAAAACCAGGGAGGGATCCGGCTCCCGATCCCACAGATCAGGGAAAGGGTCACACGTACCCCCAAGCCTACAATTGCCTCATTGTTATAACAGAGAGTCACTGCGCAACACGTCGCTCCGCAGCAGGCAGGCGCCCACGGAAGTCCGGGGGGGCGAGGGGAACAGAAGAAAGATATAGACGGCAGTCATTGGGAGGGGAGGGGCAAAAAAAAAAAAGGGCGAAAAGGGGAAGAAAAAAAGGGGGGGGGAGGGGGGACTTAGCGCTCCATGAACCTGCCGGGGGCGCCTCCCCTCCGGTCCCTCCCCAGCCGGGGCCTCCGGGGACCCCTCTGCGGAAGAGGGGGGGGGTGGCAGGTCTGCCGGGAACTGGGAAAGGATCCATGTCCAGAAAAATAAACAACCCCGGAAGGTCCGCTTTACTTCTAAGGGCAAACGTCGAGTCGTCTTTACGTGCAATAAGATGAAATGGGTGGCCCCACTTATAGGAGGCCCCAACCTCCCGTATCTTGTCTAGAAGAGGGCGGAGCACGCACCTCATCTGCAGGGTGTGGCGGGATACATCTGGCAGAATCATGATTTGCGAACCGTTTCACTATTCCTCGCTCCCACGCCAGACGTAGAATGTCCTCTTTGATGGTAAAAAAGTGGATTCTACAAAGAATGTCCCTGGGGGCCTGAGGGTCCCCGGCCGGGCGGCCTGCCACTCTGTGGATTCTATCAATGATCAGTTCAGCGTCAGGCGACCTTCCCAGCATGTGGTTAAACAATTATATTGCAAGTGGGCGCAACCCTTCCGATCTGACAGACTCAGGAATACCTCAGATCTTCAAATTATTGCGCCTGTTCCTGTTCTCGTGGTCATCCGTTTGAAGTCGGAGGTCGATCAGCTGTTGGCAGTGTAGCTCTTGAGTTCTTTCCAAGGCCGATAGGCGTGCTTCGTGATCTGTGCGGGAGTCCTCAAGCGATGCAAGCTTAGTATCCAAAGCAGAGGATTTTTGTTGCAGGTCCTCAATTTCTCGACGCAAAGACCGTTCAATTCTGGTCGCCACCGCCTCCAGGTCCACTTTAAGCTCAGCTTTGGTCGGGAGGCATTGCAGGATGGCTCAGATGCTGGGATCAACAGTTGGCTGCGGGAACAGTCGTCTAACAGGTACCTGGGTCGGGGGCATCCCGGATAGGGAGCCGGAGGGGACCTCATCATCTAGATCGGTTATGGCGTGCTCCCGGTCCACCGCACTGCCTGCAGACCTCCAACCGGGGGACGAGGCGCTGTGCGCATGCATACTAGAGCCGGACGACCATGCCAAGGGCATGGTGACCGGGGACGTCTGCACAGGTGTGCAAGGAAGGTCCGGGCCCTCAGGGATCGGGTGGATGACCGCTCGCACAAGACCCCCAGGATCAGGGCTGTCTCTCCAGGCGGGGGACAATATGGGAGCTTGGCCCGGGGAAACCCTCTCAGAGGGCAGGAGATCATGTGCCGGGGGAGTCAATGGGGCAGAGCTGCCCTTTATTCCCTGTTCCCCTGCGGATGCAGTGTTGACCAGGTTGCCCTCATTATTATGGGTAGAGGAGATCTTGTTACTTGGTGACAGGGGCATATGTGCGCACTCTGCAGCACACTGCGGTGGTGAGACATTCATGCTGGGAAGTGGAGGGGAATGCGTGTTTACTGAGGTGGATGTCTGTGACACAGTAGACCTCTTCTGGGTGCCGCTTCGCTCCTCGGGCACCCGGCCCCCGCCGCCAGGCCCTGGGCATCCCGCTGACGCGGACCTCTGATTTGGGGGAATTTTAAGGGTTAAAAACCCTTAAAAATCCCCCCAAAAATGACATGGGGTCCCCCTTACCCATCATAACCAGCTATGGGGGCTTGTAGGAACAGGGCACAGGGGCCAGCTTTGGTGGCCCCCGCCCTACCGGCTACAAGCTCCGTGGGCCGGGCTCTTATGCCCCCCCTGGGCTTTGGGGATTTGGGGTGCTGGGGGTTAATGGCAAGTCACCAGCTAGCTGCAGGGGACTTGCAAGCCCCCAGCCTTGTGAACTGGTATAAGGGTCTCATGGATCCCTTACCAGTTCACAAGGGGTTTACAGTAAAAATAAACCACACACACACAATAAAAAAATGACATTTATTATTTTTTTTTCTCTACTCACCTCCTATGTCTCGATCCTGTCCCACGGAGCTCCGATGACAGCTCTCGGGTGATCAGTGGAGGAGGGCTGGGGGGGCGAGATCAGAGCCATCTCGCCCCCTCCAACCTTCCTCCTCTGATTACCCGGAGCTACTGAGCTTCTAGGGTCGGCCGGCTGCCGGGTGACAGGTGCCGGGTCATCGATGACGTCTCCCATCCCGCCCACAAAGGGCGGGGCTAGCAGTCGGCGACCCAGAAAGTGAGGGAGAGGGCGATTTCTCACACCCAAGTGGTTGGTGAAAATGTACTCACACAAGGTTTGGGGGATCGGAGACTGGGGATTCGGAGACTGAGGGACCCTGTCCCATATTTGGTGGGAGTGCCCTGCTGTAAGAACTTTCTGGGATGGGGTACTGAGGATTTTCGAAGCTACGACGCTTGAAAGTGTTCCCAACTCCCCACAGGTGGCCCTCCTGTCAATAATTCTGGGTTCAGTGGTGGCAGGGGGGAGGGGCCTGCTAAGGCATATGCTTACGGCAGCCAGGTCAGTAGTACCCCGCCATTGGCGCTCTAATACCACACCCTCCTTGGTGGAATGGTATGGGGAAGTGGAGAATATTTAGAGGATGGGGGAACTAGCACTTGACAGGGTCAAGGGGAGGCCGAGAAACATTACAGAACCTGGACAATATGGGATGTTTCTAAGAGATTCCTGGGGGTCCAGGCCCTATTGGAGAAGAATGGGTGATGTGGACTTTTCTTCTTTTCTTTTTCTCTTTTCTTTTTTTGTGTTTCCTCTGTTTCTCTCTTTATTCTTTACCCTACTTTCTCTTGTTTTCTTCCGCCGCCCCCCCCCCTGGGTTCCACCCCTGGGGGCGGACAGGGCTGGCAATGGTGGGGCATGAGATGCCGCCAGTTCGGGGAATTGACAGATGGCCGGAGGGGGGGGGGATTCCGGGCCCCTCGGTGCTGGGATGTGTGATACATCAAACATAATTGGCCTTTTGTTGGGCCCCGAGCTGTGGGGTCGGTTTCCCTCATCCCCTGAAGGTAGAGCTATGGATATACCTCACGCCCCCCTAAATAGAGAATGGTGAATGGAGCAACCTTGAGCCATCGTGCTGGCCCTGATGGTTTCGATGTTATCAATGGTTTTGATATTTTTAATATCATTAAAATTCTCGACATTTTCGATATCTCAATATTTTCGTTGGTCATTTTCAATGTAAACCTTATGATTCTTATCTTTATGGTATTCTTATGCTCTCTTTGCTGTCTTTTTTCTGTAATACTGTATATGGCAAAATTCAATAAAGATATATTGCACAAAAAAAAAAGTACTCACACCCAAGTGGTTGGAGCCAGTGCTATTAAACAGTAATTACAACTTATCTAGATGCCTTCCTTGAATAAATGTCCTGAAAAGTACAACAGCGTCCTTTACAACCTATCTAGCCATGACTCCAGCTGCTTTCCCTATATAGATGTCTTGAAAGGACAATAATGTGCTTAACAACCTGTCAAGCCCTCATTCCAGCTGCTTTGCCTATATAAATGTCCTTACAATTACAATTTTAGTACAAAAAAGAAAGCCATATTTGTCCCTGAGCAGCATCTCCTTTCCTTAACTTCTGCAGAGCGTGTCCCATCTGTCCAATGGTTGGTAGTGAAGGAAGAAGGTTGATTGACTGCTGTGCATGCTTGGCGGCCGTGGCCGCATGCCTTTTGACCCCATAGCTGAGGCATGATCCTGCCCCCAGCTATTCAGACCACAGAAGCGTCCTGCACACCGCAGGGGCACCACGGATGTGCTTGCTCCCTTATGCCAGAGTGCAGGGCTGTATGCATTTTACTGGGCGATCTGGGGTGTTTCACACAGCATAGCATCCCAAATCTGGATGCCCACGTGGCAAGGAACAAAAACCTGGGATAGTTGAAATCCCAGGTTTTGTTCCGCTTAAAAAACTTTAAATAGGGTGGAATATTTAATGATTGCAGGTCTGCTCACCCCCACAGCTGAGGTGCATCCAGATTTGGGATGCCCCCTGTGCAAATCCTAGCAGCAAGCCTGAGACAGAACTACTTACCCACCTCTGCATTCCCCAGCTAGCCGCTGGTTTGTAGCACCATGTGATCACCAGCTATTTTAGGTAGAGTAGTCCTGTAGCAAGTAAACACTGGTAGTTATTAGGCACCAATCACACTAATACATGAAAAAATCAGAGGAGGTCCCCATAAACATCAAAATATATAGCTGAGAAGAATACAGTTCAGTGGAGTCCTAGAAAATCCCAGGAGAATCATATGCTCTTTGAGATGAAAACAGTTATTTATAATGATTTATAACCTCTACATGTAAGCTCTATAGGCCCTATATAAATTTCTATATACAACTATGGTCAGAGCCTGACCCTCCTGTGGGTTCATACACAAAGCTGGCAGAGGAAAATGTATCAAGGAAAACAGAACTATAAGCAAACAAGATGAAGTACCTAATCTTATACACGTGGCCAGGTCAGTATAATCTCAGTACATCAGGCTAGTATATGGTGCAAAGTAGCAGGAACAGCAAGTACATGTAAAAACACAGTGGTAAACATGACAAGCAAAAAATTATAATTGTTTGACAGCAGCCTGGCTGGGATGCTGGGAGAGGAAGCACCAAAAAGGCAGCTACCAGGAGAAAATCTGTGAGGAGGCCTTTTCAGGTTTGAGTGGGTGCAGAAGGAAATGTACTGTCTTATCGGGCGAATGTAAAAAAAAAGAAAAGAAGTAAACTTACCTGTTACCTGCGCTCCCGTGTTGCTGACGGGGCTGCCTGCCACACTGCGGGAGGCCAGAAGAAGATAAAGGACAACAGGCTCTGTCCCCATCCCCGTCGCTGATATCGCTGTCTTTTCTGGCAGCGACAGCAGCGACAGAGACAGCAGCAGCCGCTCCTCCATCTTCTTCTGCCCTCCAGCTGCTCCCGCTGCCTCTTCCGGCCGGGGCACACACGAGCACCCAGGTCCGTGCAGCAGGTGAGTCGGTGCAGGCCACATCCACCCGCTGCCCTGACCCCGGTGTTCGCCTGGCAGGAAGAGGCAGCAGCTGGAGGGCAGAAGGAGCAGCGGCTGTTGTCTCTGTCCCTGCCGAAAAAAGACAGCAATAGCAGTGACAGGGATGGGGACATAGCCCGCAGTAGACCGGCACAGTGAATCGAGTGGGTATGGCTTGCACCGCGTCAACGTCCGTGTCTGTGTGGCCAGGCTCCATAGGCAGTGCAGGCCACGCCCACCGGATTCACGGAGCTGACCGCTTGTGCGTTCCCCGGCTGTCAGAGGTGAGTTTACTTTTTTTTGTGCCTATATGGGGAACTGCTTATATGGGGAATGGGAGGGGGGATGCCACGCTGCCTATGGGAATAGGGGAGGGGGATGCCACACTGCCTATATGGGGAATGGGAGGGGGAATGCCACACTGCCTATGGGAATGGGATGGGGGAATGCCACATTGCCTATGGGAAGGGGGAATGACACACTGCCTACTGGGAATGAGAGGGAGAATGCCACTCTGCCTGAAATTTTAGGATTCTGCACCTTGCCTATTATTTGGTTCTGAATTTTCTAATTTTCCTCCTCCAAATCCTGTGCGTCTTATAGGGCGACAAATACAGTAAGTTCTGTCAATGATTGCATGCAGATGGGGCAAGGGAGTTTTGTGGGAGTTTTTTCCCAAATGTTCCAGGTTGTTGGTCTGGTTTAAGGTAGCAAACACTACCTTGAGAAAAGAGCAGGTTGTTCAAAAAGTACAATTTTAATACATTTGCATTACTAAAAACTGTATTGGTGTATATTCTTCCAATATTAACAAAATTAATCTTGTAGTTCGGACTGCCCTGGAGTCAATTCCCTCTGCCAAATGGGATGCACTGCTGTGTGAAACCCTGTTGATCACCACATTAACTTACCTAGCCATGCTATACCTTTAGCTAGACGCATACCTGCACCAGGCATTTATGTATGGCCAGAGTGGGCACGTCTCCAGCTAGGGCCAAGTGGGGATGCAACCGGAGGGCACTCACTTCATTCAGTGATGTCAGTGTTGCGTAGAGAAGCTTTATGAAGCTGAACTATCTGTCGGTCTGCACCTGCGCCATGGGAATGCAAGAAGGGTGAGTGTTACTGGCAATCTGTAAAGCATCCTGAATCGGTGGACCAAAAGTCTGGTGGTCCACTTTCAATGCTAACAACATGTAGTGGAGCAAAAAATTGCCCGTCCCTGAAAAACTACAAAGAGTTATATTGTTGTTGAGGGATAAATTTATGAATTAGATTTTGGCCCTGGAGAATGTGCGTGTGTGGGAGAATTGTTAAAGCAACTTCAGTGCTGAATGGCAGGCACTGCAATGAGCCAGCATTTACATTGTTCAAAAAATGCAGCATCTGCAATAACCAGTAGGTGGCAGAGTCTATACATTTTTTAAGTAACACTTTCACAAAATCAAGGTTCAGCTAATCTAGATTACCCAACTTTCTGTAAATGTATTTGTCAAATACCAACGTCTGCACCCTATACCTTATATGGGTTTATATTAAAGTATAATTGTTAGTGTTGAGCGAACCAACCAAGGGTTAGCAGACTTTTGAATAAAAGTTTGGTTTGGGGACCTGAACTTGGTCCCCATTGAAATCAACAGGGACCCGAACTTTGGTGGGTGATTCTGCCTCTGGGGGGCCCCTGCTCCCCCCCCCCACTTCTCACCCACCTGGACGACCAGGGTCACAGAAAGATGGCCTTCACTCCCATGAGTGCCAACACTTTTAGTTCTAGCTGCCAGTGTCCTCACTAATGGGAGCGGCATTTTTCTGTAGCCCCACCTGTAGCCTATTTGACAGCCGAAACGCAGACCAGGGACCGGATCACGGAGCTCAGGTAAGTTACAGCTGCTTCCTGCTGCACACTCTGCATAGGAAGCTGGGTTGACGGGCTGACTAGCTTTTCCGTGTTCAGGCTGAGCTGGAACACAGACTTCTGGCTGAAGTCCGTGTTCCGGTTTGGTAATGCTGTATGATGGCCACGTGGCAAGTAATTGTTACGGACCACCTAGCGCAGTCTATAGAAATGTACCTCATCATTGTAAGTGCAGTGTGGCAGCTGAGGGTAGGTCACGAGCTGGTGCAGGAGCAGTCCAAATGAGGGACGCTCAACAGCGGCTGCCTAAAACCAGGAATCTCCAGTGGTAGCAGTAGCAGGGTATTAACAAGGCAAAATGTAAAAACCATGATCCAGCAGCTTACCTCATCATGTCTGTCCTCTCTCTTCCTGTAACCTCACAGCAGCAACTCGAAGCAGAAACTTGGTACTGACCTCTGCCACTCCCCCAGATTCCCCTAGCAATAGACCACCCATAATATGGCTCGACTGGTGGTCTATAACTCTTCCCCCAAGGTTGCTTGTGTATTGCAGCAATGTGATTAGACATCAAAGCATGTAGAGATAAACATGCTTTCTGCTATTGTACTGGAGAGTGGCTACGCCCACTGGCTGGAAATTTCAAAATGAATGAAAAATGTAAAATAAGTTTTCTCCGCTTTGGGGATTAATTTTGCCTGGACAATCCCTTTATCTTCACTTTATCAAATAACTGGCATGACCCCCACTGTCTATAGTGTGTATGTCTGAATCTCCACAGGTTGAACAAGAACTTTCCTATTGTCTGGGGCTATATGTTGCACTGCCCTAAACTTCAATCTGTTTTCAAACACTGTAGTTATATTTAACATTTTTAGAGCATTGGAGATGCAGAGATAAATGAAGAGGAACGGTGGGCGTGGCAACAGCAATGTGATGTAAGCACACTGTGATGAGTGTGAGAGGAGGGCAGGGTTTCAGTACTGCAGAGAGAGGCAGCCAATCATGAGCATGGATTGATGGACCAGATCAGCGGGGTGGAGACTTAACTCTTCTATTGCCAGCCACGTAAATTTTACGTGACTGCCTCTCCAATCGTTAAACGCCAGCCACGTAAATTTTACGTGCCGGACTTTGCCCGCTGCTAGCGCCTGCAAAATAAAAAAAAAACACTTACCTGACCCCTCATTCGATCTGGCCGGGTCTCCTCTTCACCCTGGGGGGCTCCGATCCCCCCATCAGGGCTCCTCCTGCTGCAAGAGAGTGCCCGGAGTAGGTCCCCTCCCCGCCGTCGGCTTTTCCTGTAAAAATAAAAAAATAAAAAAATGACATTTACTCACCTCCATGTGCGCTGGCTCTCGCCGGCCCTCCTCTTCACCCGGGGGGCCTCCGATCTCCCCCCCAGGACTCTTCTATCTTCAGGAGAGAGACTGTCAGGCTCTCTCCCCCTCCTTTCCCGCCGGGCGCCGCCATCTTGCCGCGACGTTGTCGAGTGACGCTTATGACGTCACTCGACAGGCGTCATGCCAGCTCCAGGCCTCTGAGCTGTCAGATGCCGGTGATCGGTGGCCTGAGAAGCAGAGGACAGGAGATCCTCTGATCCCCTGCCTCACCCCCTCCTCTGGCTGCTGATCACCGGCATCTGTCATCGGATCAGCGAGGGACACAGGAGCTGACGGTCGGAGGAGAGTAAAGAAAAAAAAAAGTATTTTTTTTTAATAAAATTATTTTTACTATGTGTTTGTGTGTTTTCTTTTACTGTTAACCCTTTGTGAACTGGTAAGGGGTCCATGAGACCCCTATACCAGTTCACAAGGCAGGGGGCTGACAAGTCACCTGCAGCTAGCGGGTGACTTGCCATTAACCCCGGCACCCCCAATTACCTGCCTCCCCAAAGGCCAGGGGGGGGAGAAGGCCCGGCTCCACAGAGGCTATGTGGGCTTGTAGCCTGCAGGGCCAGGGGCCACCATAGCTGGCCCTGTGCCCTGTTCTACAAGCCCTGCATAGCTGGTCTTGGGTTGGTTAAGCTGGGTAGGGGGGACCTCACGCCATTTTTTGGGGGATTTTAAGGGGTCCCCCTCCCCATTAACCCTATGTTACCTGTCACCCAGCAGGTATGAAAAGCTTCCAGCATCAGCAGGTAAGCAGAAGCCAAATTGATCAGCGTGGGACACAGTGCTTTGGGATGGATGGAAGGTAAGTATTAAAAAAATATAATAAAATATTTTTTCTCTGTGTCTGTGTGTTTTTTTTTACATTAACCCTTTGTGGACTGGTAAGGGATCTATGTGACCCCTATACCAGTTCACAAGGCTCTGGGTCTGGCAAGTCACCTGCTGCTAGAGGGGGAATTGCCATTAACCCCGAGCCTCCTCATTACCTGCCTCCCCAAAGCCCAGGGGGGACAGAAGAGCCCGTGGCCATAAGCTATGCCGGCTTGTAGCCTGCAGGGCCAGGGGCCACCAAAGCTGGCCCCTGCGCCCAGTTCTACAAGCCCCCATAGCTGGTCCCAGGGCTGGTTATGCTGGGTAGGGGGGCCTCATGCCATTATTTTTGGGGGGATTTTTAAGAGTCTTTAACCCTTAAAATTCAAAATAAATGGGATCCCCCTCCCCGGGAGGGGGGATCCTATGTCATTTTTTTTTTAATTAACCCCATGTTACCTGTCACCCAGCAGGTATAAAAAGCTTCCAGCATCAGCAGGAGACCAGAAGCCAAATTGATCAGCGTAGGACACAGTGCTCTGGGATGGATGGAAGGTAAGTATTAAAAAAATGATAATAAAATATTTTTTCTCTGTGCCTGTGTGTTTTTTTTTTACATTTAACCCTTTGTGAACTGGTAAGGGATCTATGAGACCCCTATACCAGTTCGCAATGCCCTGGGTCTGGCAAGTCACCTGCGCCTGGGGGGGGGCAGAAGAGCCCGGGGCCATAGGCTATGCCGGACCTCACACTAATTTCTTTTTTTTAATTAACCCTTTATAGTGTGGATATTAGTTGTATTTTATTTGTAAATGTCATAAAGTGCTCTTTTCAGTTTGGGGATTCTCCTGGACAGGAAAGGGTGTCTACCGATACATATGTGGTACCGTTGTAATCGAGAGAAATGGGGCGTTCATGTGCAATATGGGTTTCTTTAATAAAATAAATGGTTTATTTAAAATAATTGTTAAAAAAATATTATTTTTTTATTTTTTTTATTTTTTTTTAAAAACAGTAGAAAACAGTAGAAAAGACATTTTATGTTAAAGCCTAAACTCTACCGCAAAATATATATATAGAACTTTCCTGGAAATTCCTGCAAAAATCACAGCTAAACATGGAACAAAATGGTGAAAAATGACCTGTCAACAGAGGGTGACAAAATTCAAGTAGGCTGGCAATTTAAAGGGTATTGTTCTGCTCGAGGGACCTTGCGCTTTCAGATTTAGCTTGTTTTTCTTGTTTGCTATTGATATTTAAGGAAAAGGTGTTTTTAATTCTGCTTTTTTATACATTTTTTAGGGAAACCCTGTGCAACCTAAGAATTCTTCAAGGGATTACTTCCAGAAAGATGATCTACAAAAATGCCAGGTATGCCTAGAAAGCTTAACATGGGTATTTTCAGGGAATATATGGTTTGTTGGGGGTATTCCAAATGTAAAGGGTTGTTTTGGTACAAAAAGCGCAAGGTACGCACTTTGTCTGCAGAGCTGACATTGTCAAGTAAAATTACCGTTATGCGCATGCTTTACTTTGGGGTGTTTGTCAATTCTTCCCTTGACAGTAGCTATGCATGCTGGGTATTGTTATGTTCAGGGGGTGTTGCTTTTTCAGATTCAACTTGTTTTTTTTGTTTTCTTATAGTTTTTTTAGGAAAATGTGCCTTTGATTCTGCTTTTCTATTCTTTTCTTAGGGCAAGTAATTGTTACGGACCACCTAGCGCAGTCTATAGAAATGTACCTCATCATTGTAAGTGCAGTGTGGCAGCTGAGGGTAGGTCACGAGCTGGTGCAGGAGCAGTCCAAATGAGGAACGCTCAACAGCGGCTGCCTAAAACCAGGAATCTCCAGTGGTAGCAGTAGCAGGGTATTAACAAGGCAAAATGTAAAAACCATGATCCAGCAGCTTACCTCATCATGTCTGTCCTCTCTCTTCCTGTAACCTCACAGCAGCAACTCGAAGCAGAAACTTGGTACTGACCTCTGCCACTCCCCCAGATTCCCCTAGCAATAGACCACCCATAATATGGCTCGACTGGTGGTCTATAACTCTTCCCCCAAGGTTGCTTGTGTATTGCAGCAATGTGATTAGACATCAAAGCATGTAGAGATAAACATGCTTTCTGCTATTGTACTGGAGAGTGGCTACGCCCACTGGCTGGAAATTTCAAAATGAATGAAAAATGTAAAATAAGTTTTCTCCGCTTTGGGGATTAATTTTGCCTGGACAATCCCTTTATCTTCACTTTATCAAATAACTGGCATGACCCCCACTGTCTATAGTGTGTATGTCTGAATCTCCACAGGTTGAACAAGAACTTTCCTATTGTCTGGGGCTATATGTTGCACTGCCCTAAACTTCAATCTGTTTTCAAACACTGTAGTTATATTTAACATTTTTAGAGCATTGGAGATGCAGAGATAAATGAAGAGGAACGGTGGGCGTGGCAACAGCAATGTGATGTAAGCACACTGTGATGAGTGTGAGAGGAGGGCAGGGTTTCAGTACTGCAGAGAGAGGCAGCCAATCATGAGCATGGATTGATGGACCAGATCAGCGGGGTGGAGACTTAACTCTTCTATTGCCAGCCACGTAAATTTTACGTGACTGCCTCTCCAATCGTTAAACGCCAGCCACGTAAATTTTACGTGCCGGACTTTGCCCGCTGCTAGCGCCTGCAAAATAAAAAAAAAACACTTACCTGACCCCTCATTCGATCTGGCCGGGTCTCCTCTTCACCCTGGGGGGCTCCGATCCCCCCATCAGGGCTCCTCCTGCTGCAAGAGAGTGCCCGGAGTAGGTCCCCTCCCCGCCGTCGGCTTTTCCTGTAAAAATAAAAAAATAAAAAAATGACATTTACTCACCTCCATGTGCGCTGGCTCTCGCCGGCCCTCCTCTTCACCCGGGGGGCCTCCGATCTCCCCCCCAGGACTCTTCTATCTTCAGGAGAGAGACTGTCAGGCTCTCTCCCCCTCCTTTCCCGCCGGGCGCCGCCATCTTGCCGCGACGTTGTCGAGTGACGCTTATGACGTCACTCGACAGGCGTCATGCCAGCTCCAGGCCTCTGAGCTGTCAGATGCCGGTGATCGGTGGCCTGAGAAGCAGAGGACAGGAGATCCTCTGATCCCCTGCCTCACCCCCTCCTCTGGCTGCTGATCACCGGCATCTGTCATCGGATCAGCGAGGGACACAGGAGCTGACGGTCGGAGGAGAGTAAAGAAAAAAAAAAGTATTTTTTTTTAATAAAATTATTTTTACTATGTGTTTGTGTGTTTTCTTTTACTGTTAACCCTTTGTGAACTGGTAAGGGGTCCATGAGACCCCTATACCAGTTCACAAGGCAGGGGGCTGACAAGTCACCTGCAGCTAGCGGGTGACTTGCCATTAACCCCGGCACCCCCAATTACCTGCCTCCCCAAAGGCCAGGGGGGGGAGAAGGCCCGGCTCCACAGAGGCTATGTGGGCTTGTAGCCTGCAGGGCCAGGGGCCACCATAGCTGGCCCTGTGCCCTGTTCTACAAGCCCTGCATAGCTGGTCTTGGGTTGGTTAAGCTGGGTAGGGGGGACCTCACGCCATTTTTTGGGGGATTTTAAGGGGTCCCCCTCCCCATTAACCCTATGTTACCTGTCACCCAGCAGGTATGAAAAGCTTCCAGCATCAGCAGGTAAGCAGAAGCCAAATTGATCAGCGTGGGACACAGTGCTTTGGGATGGATGGAAGGTAAGTATTAAAAAAATATAATAAAATATTTTTTCTCTGTGTCTGTGTGTTTTTTTTTACATTAACCCTTTGTGGACTGGTAAGGGATCTATGTGACCCCTATACCAGTTCACAAGGCTCTGGGTCTGGCAAGTCACCTGCTGCTAGAGGGGGACTTGCCATTAACCCCGAGCCTCCTCATTACCTGCCTCCCCAAAGCCCAGGGGGGACAGAAGAGCCCGTGGCCATAAGCTATGCCGGCTTGTAGCCTGCAGGGCCAGGGGCCACCAAAGCTGGCCCCTGCGCCCAGTTCTACAAGCCCCCATAGCTGGTCCCAGGGCTGGTTATGCTGGGTAGGGGGGCCTCATGCCATTATTTTTGGGGGGATTTTTAAGAGTCTTTAACCCTTAAAATTCAAAATAAATGGGATCCCCCTCCCCGGGAGGGGGGATCCTATGTCATTTTTTTTTTAATTAACCCCATGTTACCTGTCACCCAGCAGGTATAAAAAGCTTCCAGCATCAGCAGGAGACCAGAAGCCAAATTGATCAGCGTAGGACACAGTGCTCTGGGATGGATGGAAGGTAAGTATTAAAAAAATGATAATAAAATATTTTTTCTCTGTGCCTGTGTGTTTTTTTTTTACATTTAACCCTTTGTGAACTGGTAAGGGATCTATGAGACCCCTATACCAGTTCGCAATGCCCTGGGTCTGGCAAGTCACCTGCGCCTGGGGGGGGGGCAGAAGAGCCCGGGGCCATAGGCTATGCCGGACCTCACACTAATTTCTTTTTTTTAATTAACCCTTTATAGTGTGGATATTAGTTGTATTTTATTTGTAAATGTCATAAAGTGCTCTTTTCAGTTTGGGGATTCTCCTGGACAGGAAAGGGTGTCTACCGATACATATGTGGTACCGTTGTAATCGAGAGAAATGGGGCGTTCATGTGCAATATGGGTTTCTTTAATAAAATAAATGGTTTATTTAAAATAATTGTTAAAAAAATATTATTTTTTTATTTTTTTTATTTTTTTTTAAAAACAGTAGAAAACAGTAGAAAAGACATTTTATGTTAAAGCCTAAACTCTACCGCAAAATATATATATAGAACTTTCCTGGAAATTCCTGCAAAAATCACAGCTAAACATGGAACAAAATGGTGAAAAATGACCTGTCAACAGAGGGTGACAAAATTCAAGTAGGCTGGCAATTTAAAGGGTATTGTTCTGCTCGAGGGACCTTGCGCTTTCAGATTTAGCTTGTTTTTCTTGTTTGCTATTGATATTTAAGGAAAAGGTGTTTTTAATTCTGCTTTTTTATACATTTTTTAGGGAAACCCTGTGCAACCTAAGAATTCTTCAAGGGATTACTTCCAGAAAGATGATCTACAAAAATGCCAGGTATGCCTAGAAAGCTTAACATGGGTATTTTCAGGGAATATATGGTTTGTTGGGGGTATTCCAAATGTAAAGGGTTGTTTTGGTACAAAAAGCGCAAGGTACGCACTTTGTCTGCAGAGCTGACATTGTCAAGTAAAATTACCGTTATGCGCATGCTTTACTTTGGGGTGTTTGTCAATTCTTCCCTTGACAGTAGCTATGCATGCTGGGTATTGTTATGTTCAGGGGGTGTTGCTTTTTCAGATTCAACTTGTTTTTTTTGTTTTCTTATAGTTTTTTTAGGAAAATGTGCCTTTGATTCTGCTTTTCTATTCTTTTCTTAGGGAAATCTTGTCCAACCAAAGAATTCAATGAGAGATTATGTCAAGAAAACTGCACCCATGTCAACAAGCCTGGTACGCTTAGAAAGCTTAAGGTGTGTACTTCCAGAGAATATATAGTTTGTTGAGAATGTTTCAAATGTAAAGGGTTGTTTGTCTTGAAAAACTGCAAGGTGCGCATAAGGCCTAGCACAGTTGTATTTTATCTGAAAATCTCCTCAAGGTCTGTTTCCGTTTGGGGGAGTCTCCTGGGCAGAAAAGGGTGTCTACCAATACATATGCGGTACCGGTAATTTTTAAAAAAACACTACAAATTGTAAATAATAGATTTTTTTTATTTTTTTGCACACATTTCACCCAAAAGTATTGATAATACACCTAATAAATTACAAACAAGACATGTTCATGTTAAAGCCCAGACTCTGCTGAAAAAAACAATATATAGTTTCCCTGGGAAAACCCTGGAAATCCCTTCAAAAATCACAGTTGAACATGTGGAGCACAAAATTGTGCAAAATGGTCTGGCAACAAAGTTTGACAAAATCTCCAGATAGGCTGGCAGTTAAAGGGTTAAAGCTGAATGAGGAAGTGGTTTTCCTCACTAAGGAGACATACAAAGGAGGAAGCACTGCACTAAAGCCACTGAATGTAAGCTAAGCTACTAAAATTTATTTTTCAAGTTTTGACTTGCCAATCACTTTACCGCTTTCTTGTTGCCACAGCACATGAATGGAGTGCATGCTGCCAAACGCACCCCCACGTCCCTCTAACTGTGGGCGAGCTCCAGTTAAATGTACGGGGGGGGCGCTGCCACATCCCGAAGATGCAGGGTGGGCTTCATTACAAAGTGAGTGTACCAAGAGCCTGGAGCAGCACATCCCCAGTTCCCCTTAGATGTGGGCATGCTCCTGCCCCCAGCCCATTTGAATGGCTGGGGTGAGAGCGCGCCTCATCACAGGGATGCTAAGGACGTGGCTGGCATTGTTTACATCACAATGGGAGCTGCGGGGAAATGGTGAATTTACGGGTGACCTGGGGGTTTCACACAGGGCACCTTAAATTTGGATGCCCAAAGGAAAGGCCTGCAGCTGACCCAAAATCCAGAGCCTGGTCACAATAATTTTTGTTCTGCTTTAAGGACATTAAATTGTGATTGTACTTTGACGGACACAGTGCAATCTTGTATAAATGCTTTCAGGTACTTTGTAAATGGTGCATTTGCATCTGAGACCTAATTTTGAGCAGCCCAAAATTCTTCAAAAAAGCATTGTCCAGCCCAATGCGTACATTTCTTGGATCAGTTTTACTCCCCTATATTTGTTGAAACCATTTTTTACTTTCATTTAAATGTTTTTAACGATCTCTTGTCATCTTGTTAGGCAGAAATGCCACCCTGAATAAAAGGCTTCCTTTATAAATGCCATGGCCTTTGCAAATGTAATAACGCTAAAGGCCCCTTCCGCTAAATAAGTAAATAGAGCAGAAATAATGCAATTGCAGATGTTTATCATTCTCAGCCCCTGTAGCTGCTAGATTTTATTATGTTATAGAAAACATTTCCTCTGAATGTAAAGTAGCCTAAGTGGTCAGTTATTCCCTTTCATTTCCCTGTTTGACTTTTATAGCAGACCTCCAGCCAAAGTAACCGCAGCCCCTGAAATGGGATGCCCACTGAAATAGCAGTGTGTTTACCAGCACCTCGATCATCAGACCTGACCACTGATGGCAAATGGGGTTCACAGGGTATGTGCAGCGTCCATGCTTACTATGTACATGCTTACCTGGCTATAGCAGTGATTGCATGGATATGGGGATGATGTCTGGTGGGTAGTCAACCTCATTTTCAAGCATTACGTTTTTTTTAATGGACAGCTATCCCAAATTTGGATACCCAGGGGGTGAGGAGAAAAGTTTGACTGCTTGACTTCAGGTCTACTCTATGTGCAAATATATACATAAAGATCATCTGCTGGGTTGTGAAATGATATTATGTAATTCATGGGTTCTTAAATATTTAGTGTCCTGTGTGTTGCTTGTCCATCTCTAGTGGCACAGCATTACCTACAGCTACCCTGCATTTTGCAACCATGCATTTCAATTAAATGGAGATAGGGAAGTATATTTTGAGGTTTACCAGAGGTATATTAAAGCAGACCAGACCGGGTGTTGGTTGCCACCACCACCGACAAAATGACCAGAATGCAGAATGCTAGAGCCCCCTCACATAACCCCCAAAATGTCAAATTATTTGGCATGCCACCTGTCGATGCTGGTATCAGAGAGGGATTTCCCAGGGAATCTTTCTCCATGTCCCTCCCCTCCAGTGATGTCATTGGGGATTTCACAGAGAACACCCCTGGATACTGGGAACTAACAGGCCAGAGGGCTTCCGGACCAGAATATCCCAGCTGCGGCTCATCACTAGTTCTAAGTAGACAGAGGAGACTAGGAGTAAATGCTAGTTATTCGCGAGTGTTGTTTGTTGTAGCTTGGGAACAGAAATCTAAAAGTAAAGAAAGTTGACAAAAGTACGATAAGCGGGTCATACAGGTCTATTTATTTCAACCATTTACAAGGAATTCATTTAGATTAATAAAGTTAAAAATTATAATTAGGATAGCTTGATACTGTGGCTATGGTGCTTCCTAAGCACAAGAGTTGAACACACAACATTACAATTAAAAAAGAACTCAACAAAGACGCATCTTTCTTCATCTGTCCCCCACTGGGCAGCGTCCTCTCGGCAGGTCCTTTGGGGCGGGAGGCTCATGTGTGGCTGGACGCAGGAGCATGGCTCAGCCTAGAGATGCTGAGCATCCACACTGCATCCACACTGGTTTCACACTGTGGGGTATCCCAATTTGGGATTCCCCAGGAGAAGGCCAGTGGAGGCTCTGAAGTACTTTAGAACCAGAGTTTTGTTTCACCTTAAGGCAGAGAGGCATCTGTTTCATCTAACAACAGTTAGATCCCTTTTGGAATCAATAGGGTGGTTTTCCAGTAAAAGTAGTGACATGTATGCAAATATGGTTACTGCTTATTTATAAAGAACCATCATACACAGTGGTGCTGTAAAAAGGTATAAAATTCATATACATATAAATGTGAAGTAATATTCACTATGCATTAGGGCAGGGGTCCCCGAACTGTACTTTGGGAACAACATGTGGCTCGCAGGCCTGCTGTGCGGCTTGTGGGCTCCATTGCAGCAAATCCTAGTACAAGGCCATGTGATGTATGCGTCCAATTGGGATGACTTTTTTTCTACCTGCCCGGTTCTGCGATCCAAAAGGGGATGGTGTGGGACAGGCCCACCAAATGTGGAGCATATCTCCTTCTATCTTGCACCCTCTAAAGCACTTTTTTGGGTAAGCTGGTATCATTTGGTTAATATGGCTACGGACCAGATACCACCTGAACAATGCCTTATAAGTCATTTCAGCTGTATAGACATTGATGGAGCATGAAGAAATAGTGTACCACATAGCCTTCTAGTTCTTGAAGGGTCTGGATAGTCTTAAATCAGTCTCCCAGGCCCTAAGAGTGAGCTGTAGGCAAGGATAGCTGGCTCAATTGCTGATATAGGAAAGATATTCATTTGGGGGCTGCTGGGTTAGAAACACAAATTGTCTCAAAGGTAGTACATTTTTGGAACTGGGGTAAGGGCTTAACTAAAGAGTTTATCTCAGTTGTAGGTATTGGAAATGTTCAGTTAAGGGTATGTTGTATTTCTGTTTAAGTTGCTCAAAAGACCATGCCCCCCCCCCATGATAGCAGGTGTCTTATTATATTGATTCCCTGTCCCTGTTTTTTTTTAACCCTGGGTATCCTAGGGCCCCCATATACATTTAGATATCTTCCCCTGAATTATTCGCAGCAAATGTGAAGGGACCCGAATTGGGAGGACTCTAAAATAGTATGACATTTTAGGGAGAGTCATACGGACAGCATGAATGCACCCAATCCATGAGAGGGCATATCAGACTTGATAGCGATTGCCGCAAGGGGACGTAATTATCTGCATAGAGGGATGCATATTCAGGGGTGATTCCCACTCCTAAGTATTCCAGATGACTCTCCACCCTCTATAACTGTAATGAGGAACAGCTCTGCTCCCTCTGTTCCGGCTGTAGAGGTAAGTTTAGGGAGATAGATTTGTCATTATTGATTTTTAACCCCAAAATAATAGAGAATACCATCAGGACGAGTAGAGATTAGGGAGAGAGGTCACCGATTGAGAGATGAGCATGAGTACATCATCCGCAAATAGCCTTAATTTGTGTTGGATTTTTGCCACTTATAGTCCCTTTATGTTAACATCTTGTCTGATTGCCATTGCGAGTGGATCTATCGCTAAAACAACCAATATAGGGGAAAGGGGGCAACCTTGCCTAGTACCTCTTTCAATGGGAACTGGTTAGATGTATGCCCTGCATATCTAATTTGTTCTGAGGGAGATAAGTAAAGAGCTCCCACCCAACTCATCAAGTTCTCCCGGAAGCCTCATCTACGTAATATATTTCGCAGGTACTCCCATGACAGCGTATCAGTTGCCTTTTGTATGTCTAGTGATTCGTCTTTCTTGTTTGTTGGATAAGGTGCTAAATTCTTCTCACTTTGTCACTGGTCTGTTTAAGAGGTACAAATCCAGTTTGGTTTCTATCAATTAGTTGAATCAAAGACGTTAAGCCTGGTGGCCAAAATCTTTGCCAGGAGTTTTATGTCCTGGTTAAAGTGGACCAAAACCAAGGAGTTTTGAACTTTGCCCCCTGGGTACCCCGATCGGGGATGCCCCACAGTGTCGTCTGATCTCACTCAACCTTCCTCAGTCCTACGGCGCCTGTGCCCTCGAGAGCTCATCTAAAGCGACCATATCCCCTGCTATCCTTTAACAGGGAGCGTGCCTGCACTAGCCATTCACAAATGCCTGATGTGGGCACGCGCCCTGCTAAAGGGATAGCGAGGATGTGGCCGCTGCACATGCATGTACCGTTGGACCGGAAAGAAGGTGAGTTTTCATCCTGAATTTGGATACCCCGGAGGGGGGGGGGGGGGGCAGTAAGCCTGCCCTGGAGTCTCACAGACTCCAGGGTGGTGTCTGGTCCACTTTAAGGAGTGAAATTGGTTCATAGTTAGGGCTCATTATGCTGTCCTTTCCAGGCTTTGGTACCATGCAGATAGTAGCTGCTAGAAAGAGGGTTTAGTTTGTGGCCGCAGACTTCTGAGAATTTCTTATAAGAGTCCAGTAAAGCCATTTTCACTGCACTCTAGTGTGATATCAACTTCCATCAGCTCTGCATGAGCTAGGTCCAGTGACGGCAGTGAGCGGTTCTGGAGAAAAGTGGCTATTTGTTCAGGGGGGTAGGTTTTGTATATAATTCAGTGAGGTATTAACTGAAGGCTTTGACTATTAGTGCTGGGTTTGTCGTGTTTTTTCCAGGAGATAATTCAAGTTTTTTGGGGTGTGACCTAGGGGCTTGAGGTTGCAGTTTCCTTGCCAGTTGGGGACCAGGTTTATTTGCTCGTGCATAAAACCGTTGTTTGGTCAGCGTAATTGCTTTTTGGCTTGGTCAGTAAGCGCTATATTACATTTTATTTGGGCTTTATCTAATATATTTTTGGTAGATGCAGTGGGCTGCAGCTTCCATTGCCCCTCTGCTTCTTCATAGGCTTTAGTAAATTTTACTTGAAGCAGTTCATGGGTCTTTTTCTTTGCCGAGGCTACCTGGATCAAATGGCCTTGCATGGTAGCCTTATGGACTTCCCTTAATGTTATTGGTGAGGACACTGTATTCTCATTAATTGAAAAGTATGTTCTAACATGAGCGGTTATTAGGGCTAGTGTGTCTCGCATTGTTAAAAGGGAATCAATTAGGCACCGATGACAGCCAGGGGGGCTATTACGCGGCGAGCCATACTCAATCATGACTGGACTATGATCAGACCAAGGTGAAGCCAATATTTTTGCCTTAGTGACTAGGCAATTTCACCCAAGGGGACAAAGCACATGATCAATACGACAGAAAGAGCCATGGGGGTTAGTATAAAATGTGTAGTCTTGTCAGTAGGATGTAACTCCCTTCATTTGTCTATAAGGTGATTGGCTTTGAGAAGGTCAGAGAAGGTTTTGGAGTGCGCCTCGTCTGTTGGGGGTGGAGAGGATGGACCTGCAGGTCAAGATCTGTCAAGGGATAGATTAAAGGTTAAATTAGAATCATCTGCTAATACCAAAAGGCCCTTACTGTGTTCATTTATAATTCTCAATAAATGAGTAAAAAAATGTGTCTGAAATGTATTGGTGGTGTAGTAAGTTACAAGGGTAATCCCAGAGTCAATTATGATGCCTTGAAGAAGGAGATCTCTGCCAGTGGGATCAGCAACTTCTTTCTTACATGTGAACAAAAGGGGTTTTTTTTACTAAACGCTATTCTCTTTTCAGAGTAGCATGCTTTATAGTTCAATGGGAAAAATTCACTAAGAAATTGCGGGGCAGAAGAATGAGAAAATCTTGTTTCCTGCAGACATATGTCTGCATTAAAGTGCATGGAACTCAGAAATGATCCATTGGGCCCCCGTCTGAGCAGCTGGGCACTGTAGTTGGCTCTGTGGTTTTCCATCGCCGAAGCCACGCCCCGATTGTCTCTCTTAAAAGTGCATCTTAGGTGTTTTATACAGCTCAGTATATCTGGCGAGATCCACACAAGGCACATGGGGGCGCATGCCTCAGGATCTGTTACAGACTAGATCTAATATTGTTAATGTAAATACAGCCACAAATAGGAACTAAGAGGGTTTTAAGATTCGAGAACTTAAATTTATTGGGGAGGTGAAAAAGCAGGGTGCATCAATAATACCTCTTTCGTGTTCTGTTTTTGCATTAGGTTGTGAGGAGTTGGAGGCCAAGGGGGGGGGGGATGAGGGGGTACATATACATATGTAAACATATATATATACATTTAATAGAAATGAGGGGGGGAGGGGAGGTATTTCTACCTCGGTAATATATTACTATAGTCAATTGTCCAGAGTCTAGGTTTGAACAGATGATTGTAACCCTGTAGGATCTCTGTTCTGTGCATCTACAATGCTGGGCACCACCACTAGGCGTGTGTTATTTTGCAATAAGCCCCAATTACAAAATATTTGTTTAAGCTTTAACTGTTAGTCCTGCTTATCGGGGAAGGGAAAGAGAGGAGTAGTGGTAAGGAGTCTGGAAAGGGGGAAAGGGATGGGTGGGGAGGAAAAATGGGGGGTTGGGGAAAGACAGAATAAGGGGGAACAGGGATATTCAACTGGTTTAGATGAATGCTGTATGTTAGAGTGCTATATTTCTAGGTCTTCATTTTCAGGTTATAGCAGCGACTTCCAGATATGCACACACAGCTATGGGTTAGCCTATAAGGGATATGATAGCATTTGTTTAATTTTTTGCGGTACTATTTATAATTGGTAAGTTGTCATTGCTAGTGCTTAAGGCGTCATTCTTTAAACGCTAGCTATTGCGGGTAGGTTAGTAATGTTTTTATTTATCTGGACTTCAAGTCATAGCTATTGAACTGGTAGATTGTGAAAATAGTTTTTGTACATATAAAGTTACGTGCACAAACATTACTGGACACTATTGCTGGACTCATATTGTTTTGCATTAGGCCCTTTTAAGGGGTATGTTTTTGGGCTTAGACAAGGAAGAGGGTATGGCAGAGATGGGTATGATAATTGGAGTTATGGGACAGGTGAATTGGGTTAGGGATGCGAGATTTCACTTAACTTTTTTTTTGTTTCCCCTTTTGTCATGTTGCTAGAGTATTTCAATGCAGCCGAGTTCAGAAAGTTACACAAATGTCTAGATGTGCGTGCACAGTTGTAGGTTAATCTGTAAAGACTGTAAGAGCATTTTTAATATTTATGTAATGCTATCTATAACTAGTAATCACAATTTTACCATGCTAGTGGCAATCTTGAGAGAACTTTTGTATAGAGATTATTTTAACTGGGGGGGAGGGAAAGACAAAGGGGGAGGGAGAAAAGGGAAAAGGGGGGGGGGGGAGACTAATGTTATTATCATCAAAGTAATTCCCCCAAACCTGGTGGAAAACTGGAACAAGTGTCTTAAGGAAGTCTTAGACGATTCTTCAGGTTACGTGAGATGGCAGCTTGTGCTGCGAGAAACCTGGCTTGGGTATAGAGGTTTACCTCTGGGTGGAGGAGGGGGCTACATGCTGGATCACTTGGTCGGTTTGGTTCTGGACCTTGGATTGAGGGCTGCTTCCCTTTTTTTTGTTTAGGACCCGTTCCCAGTTTGACTGTAGATTGGAGACCTTCACTCTGGGGGGTTGCTTTGGTTGACGCAAAAATGTTGATGGTGGCATTAACTGAAGCTTGCTAGGGATATCTTCTGTCTCATGCAGATTAGATGAAACATATTGTTGGCCCTTAAATGCGAAGCAAAGTTTGAAGGGGAAACCCCATTTAAATTTTATATTCTTAGTTTGGAGAACGTCTAGGCAGTGTTTCAGTTGGGGTCTTCGCTGGATTGTTTGGGGGGAGATATCTGCAAAGATCTGGTATCTGTGTCCTTGGACGGAGAGCTCTCTACTTTCTTTAGCCTTCTACAGTATCTGTTCCTTGTTTGATTGTTTCGGGTCTAGAGCTCTGTGGATTCTATCCATCTCTAAACGTTCAATAGGTGTGGATAGAGAGCGTTCATAGAACCGCGCCGTGATTGTTGATGTCAGGTCTACAATGGATGGCCTCTAATGTGGCGATTTCCCCCGCATGACCCAGTTTTCCATATCTTCCAGTTTGAGCAAGGTGGTGTCAAGATCAAATTCGTTCTGTGAAGGCCTCAGAAGTTTGTTTGAGAACATTAGTGAACAAACGGCATCATGAAAACTAGGAAATATGCCAGGCAGCCAATATCTGAAACTCTCATGGAGCTCTGCTCAATCCATCATGCGTAAATGGAAGGAGTATGGCAAACCTACCAAGACATTGTATATTGCATATTGTGTGCCAAATTCCAGAGGAAAACAATAAGGCAGAACATCAAAAACCTGAAAAAAGGGAGTTTTGGCTATGTGTCGAGTTAAGCGAACACCACACATCACCCTGAACACATCATCCCTACCATGAAACATGGCGTTGGCAGCATTCTGCTGTTAGATGCTTTACTTCAGCAGGGACTGGGAAGCTGGTCGGAGTTGATGGAAAATGGAGTTAAAGTGGACCTCCAGTCAAGAAAAAAAAGTGTTTAGTAAATTGCTTCCCTTATGATCAGTGGCATGCGCAGCTTGAGAGGGCTTAACTCCATTCAGATGTGGAATGATATAAAGATTAATCACTCTTGAATTACATGGGATGGCCAACTTGCCACACACATGACAGTCCTGCTTACACATGAGAATTAGAGGGGTGCTGTGCCAGCAGGAATTGACACCAAACTGAGAGAGATATATGCCTCAGAAACAAGGAGAAGCCTTCCTAACATTTTACTGAATAAACAGATAATGTAGCAAAAGCAATTTTTGTGAGGCTGTTACAATGTATATCTATGGCGGCTGGCTCAGGGAATACAATGTATACTATGTATTTTATTAAAAGATGAGTCATTACAACTGAAGGATTACTGCAATTTGAGGCAATTTTAACCGACAGACGCAGTTTTCTCATGTGTGTAGCAATATGGCCGCTGCCTTGTATGTTTTTAATAGTGCAGAATCTGCCTGATATTCCAAACATCTTCATGGTGGTAATCCCTCTCAATAAGCTTATGTCACTGATTGCCAGAGAGGGGCTTGAGGGAAACAATTTACTAAACATTTTTTGACCGGAGGTCCGCTTTAACCCTTCTAGTGCCAGCTACGTGAGACTCACATAGCTGACTTTAAACCCCCACAGTAAAAAAAAATATAAAAGTTAAAAACTCACCTGACCCCTCGTTGGATCGGGACGGGTCTTCTCTTCACCCGGGGAGCATCCGATCCCCCCCCCCCCCGAGCTCTTCTGTTTCCCAGAGTTCCGGCCGCTGGCACAAGCTGTAAAAAAAAAAAAAAAAAAAGAAAAATTACATGTACTCAACTGCAGCCCCGATCCCCCCCCGCGGGGTCTCCTCTTTACCGGGGGGGCCTCCGATCACCCTCTGCCCCCACTTCCTGGGTCGGGACTGCTAGCCCTGCCCCATGGGGGCGGGCCGGGTGACATCATTGGTGACCCGGCAGCCAGGACCTGAAACTCAGTTGCTGTTGGAGATCGGAGGAGGAGGGCTGGTTACCAGCTCTCCTCCACCGATCTCCAGCAGCTGTCATCAGAGCGCCGTGGGACAGGATCGGGACATCGGAGGTGAGTAGAAAAAAATAAATGTCATTTTTTCTTATGTGTGTGTGTGCTTATTTTACATTTAACCCCTTGTGAACTGGTAAGGGGTCCATGAGACCCCTATACCAGTTCACAAGGCTGGGGGCTGGCAAGTCACCTGCGGCTAGCGGGTGACTTGCCATTATCCACCGGCACCCCCAATTACCTGCCTCCCCAAAGCCCAGGGGGGCAGAAGAGCCTGGCCCACACAGGGTATGTGGGCTTGTAGGCTGCAGGGTGGGGGGCCACAAAAGCTGGCCCCTCCACTCTGTTCCTACAAGCCCCCATAGCTGATCCCGGGCTGGTTATGACGGGTAGGGGGGACCCTACGTAATTTTTTGGGTGATTTTTAAGGGTTAGGGTTAGCCTAACCCTAAGCCTTAAAATAAAAAAATAAAAAATGGGGTCCCCCCCCTGGGAGGGGGGACCCTATGTCGTTTATTTTTTTTTAAATTAACCCCTTATGTTTATAGTGTGGATAGTAGTTGTATTTTATTTGTAAATGTTATAAAGTGCTCTTTTCAGTTTGGGGGGGTCTCCTGGGCAAGAATTGGGGGGCTACCGATACATATGTGGTACCGTTGTAATCGGAAGAAATGGGGCTATCACATGCAATATGGTTTTCATTAATAAAACAAATGTTTTATTTAAAATAAAGGAGACAGTTGTCTAAAAAATATTATTTTATTCATTTTTATTCATTGTTTTTTTACGCAAAAATATTTAAAAAACAGTAGAAACATTACAAACAAGACTTTTCATGTTAAAGCCTAAACTCTGATGCAAAAAATATGTATATAATTTTCCTGGAAATTCCAGCAAAAATCACGGTTAAACATGGCGCAAAATGGGGAAAAATGACCTGTCAGCAGATGGTGACAAAACTTCAAGTAGGCTGGCAATTAAAAGGGTTAATAGTACCTATGCATGTTGGGTATTGTTCTGCTCGGGGGACCTTGCGCTTGTTTTTTCTTGTTTGCATATTGATATTTTAGGAAAACATGTTTTTATTCTGCTTTTTTATAATTTTTTTTTCGGAAACCCTGTGCAACCTAAGAATTCTTCAAAGGATTACTTCCAGAAAGATGAGCCCACTACAACAAGCTCAGTACGCTTAGAAAGCTTAACATGTGTACTTTCAGGGAATATATGGTTTAAAGGGGATATTCCAAATGTAATGGGTTGTATTCTAAGTATGTCACATTCCCCGCTTCAAGAAATTCATAACGTGTGGGTAATACTGACCTGTAGAGGGCGATATGCAGAGATGCCAGGAAAAAAGAGAGCCCCTCCCGGTCCATAAATACCTGGGACCTCCCACTCATTACCCAGTCTTCATCTCTGCAGTCAGCGAGCAAGTCAGAAGATGTGGTCTCCTCCTTGCACAGGGGGATTTCAGATAGCCGGGATGACTCCCGGCCCTTTAGTTATCTATTTCCGCCTGGATCTTTTTTTTCTGTTACCTCATGCCTCCCAGCCTAGGCTGACGGCCCGGGTGAGGGTAGAAAAGCACCCTTGGTGCTTAAGAGCAAATGCTCTCCCGTGAGACCCTATATAAGAGGGTAGGCGGTCATCCGGGACGGTGACCCCGGTTTGGGTTTCCCCCGTCCCTTGGCCTTACACTTTGGGTGGTCCCCCCCCCCTTTGGGTAATGCCCCTCTCTCTAGCGGGATAGCGGAGGGTAGGGGCAGGGCCCCTTATTCGGTGTTAGGTCCAAATTTTTTAATCATTCATTCTTAATAATGTTTTAACCCTTTTGTTGCCAAGCACGTAACACCTACGTGCTGGCTTGGCTGGGCTTTAAGTGCCAAGCCCGCAGGTGTTACGTGCTTGACTTTCCTCGCTTCTAGTTTAAAAAATAAAAATAAAAAATACTCACCTGACCCCTTGTTGGATCCGGCCGGGTCTCCTCTTTAATTTGGTGCCATCCGATCCCCCGTGGGGGGTCGGATGGCTCCAGGAGAGCCCCCGGAATAGGCTGCCCCCCCGCTTCTGCAGCAGCAGCTGCTAACTGTAAAAAAAAAAAATAAAATAAAAATGACATTCACTTACCTGTGTGTGCGCTGGCTCCCACTGTCCCTCCTCTTCACCTGGGGGGCCTCCGATCCCCCCCCAGGACTTACCGATCTTCAGGAGAGAGCCCGGGAGGCTCTCTCCTCTCTCCTTCTCGATGGAGGCCGCCATCTTGCCTCCCAAGGGGGCGGGGCTTATGACGTCATCCCGGCCCCGAATGGGCTTCAGCTTTCTCAGCTTCTCAGATGCCGGTGATCGGCGCTGGGGAAGGAGGTGGCAGGAGATCCTCTGATCTCCTGCCTCCTCCTTCTCTGGATGCCGATCACAGGCATCTGTCAGCTGAGCGGCGAGGGACAAGAGCTTGCAATCGAAGGGAAGTACAGTAAAAAAAATTTTTTTTTTTTTTTTTATAAAATACTTTTTATTATTGTGTGGTGTTTTTTTTTAACAGTTAACCCTTTGTGAGCTGGTAAGGGGTCCATGAAACCCCTTATACCAGTTCACAAGGCTGGGGGGGTGGCAAGTCACCTGCCCTAGCGGGTGACTTGCCATTAACCCCCGCACCTCCATTACCTGCCTCCCGAAAGGCCAGGGGGGGGCAGAAGAGCCCGGGCCCACATAGGCTATGTGGGCTCGTAGGCTGCAGGGTGGGGGGGCCACCAAAGCTGCCCCCCCCCACTCTGTGCCTACAAGCCCCCATAGCTGGTCCCGGGCTGGTTACTTTGGGTAAGGGGGACCCCACGTCATTTTTTTTTTTTGGATTTTTAAGGGTTTTTAACCCGGGAAGGGGGACCCTATGTCATTTTTTTTTTTAATTAACCCTTTGTGTTCTGTCATCCAGCAGCTATAAAAGGCTTCTGGGCAGGAAAGGGTGTCTACCTATACATATGTGGTATCGCTGTAACGGGGAGAAATTGGGGTTTCTCACGCAATAAGATTTTATTGACAAACTTACATTTTTTATTACAAAAAAACTCTACAAATTGTAAAAAAATATTTTTTTTTAATTTTTTTTCACACATTTCACCCAAAAATATTGAGAATACACCTAAAAAATACAAACAAGACATTTCATGTTAAAGCCCAGACTCTGTTGAAAAAAACAATATATCATTTTCCTGGGAAATCCCTGGAAATCCTTTCAAAAATGACAGTTGAACATGTGTAGCGCAAAATAGTGAAACATCGTCTGGCAACAGGGAGTGGCAAATGCTGCAGGTAGGCTGGCAGCGAAAGGGTTAATGTATAAATTTATTAAATTATCCTCCCAATAGTTATTAACTTATTTATTACTTCATAACAGCGTGTATTTCTCTGTCAAAACGGCGCTGTGGCCGCCATTTTTATGCAGGCTTTCTCCCTGAGGTAAAAGGGGCGGGGCCGGGCATCAGGGTCAAAGCCACGGCCCGCTCCCCTCCTTCTGTCTCTTCTGAGACCGGCGCCGCGGCCGCACATGGCTGCGGTGCCGGCCTTTTTGCATTGTCATGGCGGAGGGGAGCCTCTCCCCTCACGCCTTCACTATTGGGGGCGGGGCCGGGCTTTCTAGTGCTGCGGCCCGCCCCTGTGTCACAGGCACCGCTGAGGTGCTTTTCTCTGTGCCTGTTTCCTCAGAAGGAGCTGGCCACGCCCCTTCTCTCCTCAGAGCTGCTCTTTACCTCACGGAGAGAGGAAGCTGTCTTCAGGACCACAGTGAGTGGCCCGGTGGGCCCCCCTTCTGTCCCATCACCTATAATTATATATTTTTATGTCATATATATATATATATTTTATACTCCGCTTTTCTTATTAGCCTTTTTTATTATGTCTTTCAGATATAACCTACAGTGGTGTTAGGGGGTCTCTCCCGGTCCTAGGGTCCCTGGGTTCTTAATTGGCTTATTGCAAATCCTCCCACTTGGGACATTAAAGAGGCATCCCGGGTTGCTTATATGCGTAATTCCCTCGGTCATTTCAACCAACTATAAGTTCACCTTATGGAGGCATCCCCGGATACTAGGCTCAGGCTCCCCTCGGGGCAATCCCAGAAGTGTATGGGGTGTGGGGCATCCCTTACTGGCGATGATGTATTTCTGTGTATACCATGCGCACAGCAGACTATTACGCGGCAGTCCGGACCCCAGGCGTCTGGTTCAGCGCCGCCGGTCTCTCCTCCCCCCCTCCCAGTTTGATCCGTGCCCAGTCTGACATTGTCATGGGCGGGCAGTTGCAATCGGAGATGTGTGCCCAATTGGCCAATCTTGAAAAATTATTCTCCAGCACGGTCACCAGAAAGGCTCCGGCTAAGAGAAAGCACTTGTCGCCGTCTTCACCGGCGGCCGACTTGGATGATCTTGATAATCTGGACTGGTCAGAATACTCCCAATTTGAGGAAGGGGAGGTATATGAGGAATCAGATAATTCAGACGATCAGCAGTTTGTGGGTGCTGATACCGAGCGGGGCTTGGGGAGGTCTTCGGATACTAATGTTCTGGCTCAGATGTTTGAGGTTTGGCTATTTCTGCTCCTGAGGTGGTTCCACAGCAAAAGAAGAATCCAGGCCGCGCTTGGAATTTCCTAACCAAAAGCATTTTGATGGGATTATTGCTAAGGAATGGGAGAGGCCTGCCCGGCTCCCAGGTGTCCCTCAGGGTTGGGACAAAAAATATCCCTTTCCCTTGGATACGGTTAAGCGTTGGGCGTCCCCTCCCGAGGTGGATGCACAGATTCTGGGTTTATCCAACACTACTGTTTTAAATTCTCCTGATTGCTCCACGCTTAAAGATGGTGAGGATAAATGCATTTACCAAATGGCTTGTCATGGTTTTGCCAGTGTTGGGTCAGCCATGAGGCCGGTTTGTGCTTCAGCGGCTGGTGGTGGCTACCAGGTCGGTGGTGTAGCGATAACCTTTATCCCCGCCAGAGACGTCCTTTTCCCAATGGTGAGAGGTGCTGCAGGAATTCCAGAGTCATCCGTGAGGAACCAGGAACAGCCCTTACAAGGGCTAGTGAATTGTAATATAGCGTTTCCCCCAATAAGAGACAGAACTCAGTATTGAGGGTGAAGATGAACTTAACTTTATTAGTGCCACCCTGTGCCTTATATGCAAGGCTCCATGCAAGGGGACCTCCCCCGTGGACCTGATGGAGAACTGCATGACAAACCCACAGACCAATGGGAGCAGGGCACACAATCCCTCAACTCTGCCGGTAACACAATCAGTATAACAATAGCAGTCTGTAACACAATCAGTAGAACAATAGCAGTCTGTAACACAATCAGTAGAACAATAGCAGTCTGTAGCACAATCAGTATAACAATAGCAGTCTGTAATACAATCAATAACAATGGCAGTCTGTCTGGGACATGCTCAAGAAAATGAAAGTAATGGGTCTATGCAAAAACAGTGCCTTTAAAATCCAATGGCAGAGTCTGTCACTATGACCCCTTTTTGTGGAACACCCGGCAGACCCGGATTGACCCTGTTCGGGTTAACGTGGGGCTGTCCGGACTCTTGTTATGGGCAGAGTTCTGTGTAAGGACAAGTCTGCAAATAGTGAGTAACAGGGCTAAACATTGACGTTGGCTGTACTTAGGAATCGGTCATGGGTGGGGTCCAAACACTGGGATATTGTGGCGTTGGTGAGTTCAGCACCAAAGTCCTTGGTTGGATGTGTGCACAGGTGCTTTGCTTTCTTATAGCTGGTCCAAGTTTCAATCTCTTTCCATGGAAGCTGATCGGAGAATCCACAATCTTCTGCACATCTACATCATCGTAAAAGGAGACAAAACCATAACCCTTAGAAACGCCAGAGGCATCCCTAATAATTTTGACATTCTTTACAGCGCCATACTTTGAAAAAAATCCTTAATTTCAGGCTGATCAATCCGACGGTCAATGCCCCCAACAAAAGTAGTGTTTGGCATACGTTTCCCTTCTGGAAGGACGTAACCTGATGGCTGATCCTCTTCTTGGCTTCTTGTAACAGACATGACGTGATGCAGATGAAACCCCTGGGTCTCCCCGACCATTGGACTGGAGTCGGCAGCTCGGGCTGGAGCCCGGGTTGTAACAGGGTTGATGCTGGCTGGCCCAGGGGTAGCGTAGGCAGAAGTCATTGGTCCTAGATCATTTCCCAATAGTACTTCTGCGGGTAAGTCCCACATGTACCCTGCCGGATCCAGCGCCCCAGTCAAGATGTACTCGGGCGGTGGGGAGTCGAAACACAGCTCCTCCCGCCACCCTTACTGCAACGGTGTGTTCGGTGCGGTCTTTGTTCTTGACCAAATGAGGTTGGAGCAAGGTAAGTGTGGCTCCGGTGTCGCGTAATCCTTGCGCGGTGCGCCCATTGACTCGTACCTCCTGGCGATGGTGCTGTCGGTTGTCTTGGATGGCTGCTTGTACGGGATCAGCTTCATACAGTACCCCCAGATACTCTTCCAAACTGCTCTCAGCTTCCAAACAGTGTGCCGCAGGAGTACGGGAGGTGGAAGGCTGTGGTTGCCTCCACGGGTTTCGGGGAGGCTCTAGGGCTCAATCCCTGCGATAATGTCCCCATTGTTTGCAACTATGGCACTGAACTGTGGAGAGGTTCGGTTGCTGCGCTGGCCTATGTGGCCCAGAGTAACGAGTTGGCGCAGAAGCCACAGGTGCTTGAAATTTGATGGGAGGTGGTGGTTTTGGAGCGGACTGTTCTGTCCGGCGCGCATCGGTGTACTCGTCGGCTAGACGAGCAGCCTCAGGTAGCGTTAGAGGCCTCCGGTCACGTACCCACTCTCTTAGCTCTGGTTGCAGGGCATTGAGAAAATGTTCTAGTAAAAACAACTGTAGTACATCCTCATCGATCGTGGCTTGGCATCCAGTGACCCAGTGTGATGCTGTACGATGGAGGCGACATGCCCACTCCGTGTAAGAATCCCCTCCCTTCTTTTGGGATTCCCGAAATCGTCGCCTGTAGGCTTCCGAGGTGACAGCGTACCGGGCTAACAAAGCCTCCTTTACCAGATGGTAGTGTGGTAAGTCCGCATCAGGGATGGCCCGGAAAGCATCGGAAGCTTTCCCAGATAGTTTCCCTGATAATATGGTGACCCATTCCTCCGTGGGTACCCGGTGTAAAGCGCACTGCCGTTCAAAATCGGCCAAAAATACGTCAATCTCGTCGTCACTTTCCTGGAAGGACTTAAATGCTGCAAATGTAGTCTTTCTCCCCCCAGTGTAACTGAGGCTGAGAGGCTGCTGGGTTGAAAGTCGCCGATCTTCCCTTCGCTTACTGGCCTCTGCCTCCGCTGCGGCGAAGACTCGGTCGATCAGTTCCTGTGATGGATTCGGGCCATAGACCGACAATCTGTTCCGAACCGCTTGAACGAGAGCAGCGTCTTCATCGGTCTCTATATTGGTTTCGGTCCTCACTGCTGCACGATCCATTTCGATCAGCTCGGCTATCAGTTCCTGACGTGGGCAGTTGCTAGCTGACCTTCCCCGGCTCTCGAGTAGATCCTTCAGGGTCCGCCCTTTCAACTTGTCATACTGACTCTCCATCAGGGTAGCACTCTCTCTGGGTAGAAAGGACCGTCCCACCGCTTGCCACCAATTGTAGCGATAACCTTTATCGCCGGAGGGCTTCCCCGCCAGAGACGTCCTTTTCCCAATGGTGAGAGGTGCTGCAGGAATTCCAGAGTCACCCGTGAGGAACCAGGAACAGCCCTTACAAGGGCTAGTGAATTGTAATATAGCGTTTCCCCCAATAAGAGACAGAACTCAGTATTGAGGGTGAAGATGAACTTAACTTTATTAGTGCCACCTTGTGCCTTATATGCAAGGCTCCATGCAAGGGGATCTCCCCCGTGGACCTGATGGAGAACTGCATGACAAACCCACAGACCAATGGGAGCAGGGCACACAATCCCTCAACTCTGCCGGTAACACAATCAGTAGAACAATAGCAGTCTGTAACACAATCAGTAGAACAATAGCAGTCTGTAACACAATCAGTAGAACAATAGCAGTCTGTAATACAATCAATAACACAATGGCAGTCTGTCTGGGACATGCTCAAGAAAATGAAAGTAATGGGTCTATGCAAAAACAGTGCCTTTAAAATCCAATGGCAGAGTCTGTCACAGGTGGTCAGGGACCTGTTGACTTCTTCCGGGTTAGATCCGGATAGTGACGAGTTCCTTGGCCTTAAAAGGTGTGAATTGTTTTTGTCATTTGTACTAGCCGCCTTGGATGACACACTGATGATGTGTGGCAGAACGTCGGCTTTATTGGTGACTATTCGGCGTTCGGTTTGGTTGCGCCAGTGGGCGGCTGATTTTGTGTCTAAAAAGTCGCTGACCGCTCTTCCCTTTGTGGGATTACAGCTCTTCAGCTCTTTGGTGAGAAGTTGGATTCAGTTGCCAAGGGTGGTAAGTTACCTCAACGCAAAAAACAGCGTCGTCCCTTTCGGGGGGCGGGTTCCTTTGCTCCTTCCTTTCGTGGGGCTAGAGCTGGCAGAGGAATTGTTTTCCCCGCAGCCAGAGGAGATTCCTGGAACAGGGGCAGAGGACGTGCCCGCCCAGGATACAGCTGGGGCTCTAAGCCCAAACCCGCTGCCAAGCCAGCTCAGCAATGAGGGGGCGCCCTCACCCATGTGGGTGGGGGGACGGCTGCAACACTTCTCCCAGGTCTGGGACCGGGAGGTCTCGGACAGATGGATCTGGGAAGTGGTGACTTCCGGCTACAAGCTGGAGTTCGAGCTCCGGCCCCCTCCCAGATTCCTCAGGTCTCGGGTGCCTTCGGACCTTCTGGCCACGCAGGAGCTCCAGGCGGCAGTAAAGAGTCTGTTAGATATGGCAGTTATTTGCCCAGTGCCCCCCTCAGACAGGGGTCGGGGCTTTTATTCCAATCTGTTCACGGTGCCCAAGAAGGACGGCTCGGTTCGACCCATTCTGGATCTAAAGATCCTCAACAGGTTCGTCCGTCCGCAGAAATTTCGCATGGAAACGCTGCGTTCAGCTATCCATTCTCTTCGGCAGGGGGACTTTCTGACGTCCGTAGACATCAAGGACGCCTATCTGCATGTGCCGATTTTTCCAGCGCACCAGAGATTTCTCAGGTTCGTGGTGGAGGATCGGCATTTTCAGTTTGTGGCACTTCCTTTCTGTCTTACCTCGGCTCCAAGGGTTTTCACCAAGGTGCTGGCCGGGGTGATGGCTCTCCTCAGAGCCCAGGGTATTCGCATTGTCCCTTATCTGGACGACCTTCTCATTATGGCATCTTCCTTCAGCCAAGCCGTATTGGACACCAGAACTGACTACCCCAAGTCCTCCCTTTCTCCGTCCAGGTTAGTGTCTTTTCTGGGAATGTCCCTGGATACTTCCCAGGCCAGGGTGTTTCTTCCTCAGTCCAAGGTTCTCTTGATTCAGGAGTTGGTTCGACTCCTCCTGTCTATCCCTCGTCCGGCCATCAGACTGGGGATGAGGCTGGTGGGATTGATGGTAGCCTCCTTCGAAGCGGTTCCCTTTGCTCAGTTCCACACAAGGACACTCCAGCTCCATCTGTTGGCGGCCTGGGACGGGTCGCCACTGTCGTTGGATCAGTCCTTCCTGATGACCCCCCGAGTTTGGTGCTCCCTTCAGTGGTGGCTGGATCCAATCAATCTGTCGAGGGGCAGATCCTTTCTGGCCCCTTGTTGAGAGACGGTCACCACGGATGCCAGTCTATCAGGATGGGGGGGTTCTGGAAGGATCGTCAGTTTCAGGGACTGTGGGGGCCTCAGGAGGCTCACGAGTCCATCAATGTTCTGGAATTGAGGGCCATCAGGATGGTTCTGTTTCGCTTGACTCATCAGTTGCAAGGATTGCCGGTTCAAGTCCGGTCGGACAATCGGACGGCGGTCACCTACATCAATCACCAGGGAGGGACTCGCAGCAGGAGTGCCCTCAAGGAAGTGTCTTTGATTCTGGCCTGGGCGGAGACCCACGTCCCGTGCATTTCAGCAGTTTACATTCCGGGAGCGGAGAACACGGAGGCGGACTCTCTGAGCAGGTTCTCAGCTCGCCGGGGGGAATGGTCTCTCAGCCCCAAAGCGTTTCGCTTGATTTGTCTCAGGTGGGGGTTCCCGGTGGTGGACCTCTTTGCCTCTCGGCCCAATCACAAACTTCCGACATTTGTGTCTCTCTCACGGGATCCACTGGCTCTGGCAGTGGATGCCATGTCTCTGAACTGGAGGGATCTGGGGTTTCTGTATCTGTTCCCTCCGTTTCCCTTGGTGGCCAGAGTGGTGCGCAAGCTGGCCCTGGAGGGTGCGTCAGCAATTCTGGTGGCTCCAAGGTGGCCAAGACAGGTTTGGTTCGCAGATGTGGTAAGGTTAGCAGAGGATCAGTTCGTTCTGCCCCTGCTACCGGATCTGCTCACCCAGGGTCAACTACGTTGTCCCAATTTACCAACGCTGGCTTTGACGGCGTGGCTGCTGAAACCTCCATTTGAAGGAGGAAGGTCTTTCCGATGCTGTGATTCGAACTCTCATTAGTGCTAGGAAGCGGTCTTCCTCTAATATCTACTATAGGACTTGGAGGTCTTATATTGATTGGTGTGAGATCAGGGCGTTGCCTTGTAGGGAATTTTCCATCTCCAGAATCCTGGAGTTTCTTCAACATGGTCTGGACCTGGGGCTCCAGCTTAGTACTCTGAAGGGGCAGGTTTCTGCCCTGGCGGTGTTCTTTCAAAGGCCACTTGCCCTACATCCTTTGGTTAAGACTTTTTTCCAGGGAGTCACGCACGTGCGGCCTCCTAGAAAACCTTTGCTCCCTGTTTGGGATTTGAATTTGGTTCTTTCTGCTCTTCAGGATTCTCCTTTTGAGCCCTTGAATGATATTGCCTTGTCTTCACTTACGCAGAAGGTGGCCTTTTTGGTAGCCATCACTTCGGTTAGGCGTGTCACTGAGTTGGTGGCTTTGTCCATTCAAGCCCCGTACTTTGAGGGGCATCAGGACAAGGTGGTTTTTCGTTTCAAGTCCGATTTCCTTCCTAAGGTTGTTTCTGCCTTTCACCTAAACCAAGACATTGTTCTGCCCTCTCTGTGTCCTAATCCCAGCAATGACAAGGAGAGGGCCCTGCATTCTTAGGATGTGGTTCGTGTTGTTTAGTATTATTTGGAGGTAACGTCTTCCTTTCGTAAGACAGATGCCTTTTTTGTGGTGCCCTCCGGGCCCCGAAAAGGCTTGGCGCCTGCCAAGTCTTCCATTAGTAAATGGATCCGTCAGACCATAGTTGGGGCCTATTCTGCCAAAGGGAAGGTACCCCCTTTTTGTGTCACTGCTCATTCTACTTGTGCGGTTGGGGCGTCCTGAGCAAGTTTGTAAGGCTGCTACTTGGTCTTCTGTTCACACTTTTTCCAAGTTTTACAAGGTTGATGTTCGGGCCTCAGCGGATGCTGTGTTTGGCCGCAAAGTTCTGCAAGCTGCAGTGGTTTAAGTTGTGCCTTGTTTTGGATCCCCGCCCTTTATGGACACTGCTGTTGGATGTCCCACACGTTATGAATTTCTTGAAGCGGGGTGTGTGACATACTTATAATACCCATTTTACAGGTGAGTATTCACAAAATGGTATTTTTGGTTGAAAAATTGCAAGGTGCGCACAATTTCAAGTAAAATTACCGTTATGCGCATGCTTTACTTTGGGGTGTTTGGCAACTCTTCCCTTGACATTACCTATGCATGTTGGGTACCGTTCTGTTCGGGAGATGTTGCTTTTTCAAATTTTACTTGTTTTTTCTTGTTTGCATATAGTTTTTTTTTAGGAAAATGTGGCTTTGATTCTTCTTTTTTATTCTTTTTTAGGGAAACTCTGTGCAACCAAAGAATTTATTGAGGGATTACTTCCACAAAACTACACCCAAATAAACAAGCCTGGTACGCCTAGAAAGCTTGAGGATATATAGTTTGTGGGGGGTATTTCAAATGTAAAGGGTTGTTTTTCTGGAAAAACTGCAAGCGCTGTTTCAGTTTGGGGGAGTCTCCTGGGCAGGAAAGGGTGTCTACCAATACATATGTGGTACCACTGTGACCGGGAGAAATTGGGGTTTCACACGCAATAAGATTTTATTGACAAACTTACATTTTTTATTACAAAAACACTACAAATTGCAAAAAATTTTTTATTTTTTATTTTTTTGCACATATTTCACCCAAAAGTATTGAGAATACACTAAAAAAAAGGCCAAACAAAACATGGCATGTTCAAGCTCAGGCTGAAAAAAATATATAATTTTCCTAGAAAATCCCTGGAAATCTCTTCAAAAATCAAGGTTGAACATATGTAGCACCAAATAGTGAAATGTGGTCTGGCAACAAAGGGTGACAAAAATTCTAGGAAGGCTGGCACTTAAAGGGTTAAATACAGGGCAATCTTGGACGAAAACTGATTAGAGGCAGTAAGGACATGAGATTGGGTTGTAGGTTCACCTTAAAGCAAGACAATGACCCTAAACATGCACCCAAAGCTACAATGGAAGGATTTCAATGACAGCATGTTTATGGGATGGCCCAAAGTCCAGATCTAAATCCTATTGAGAATCTGTAGCATGACTTTCTGTTCACAAACACTCCATCCAATCTGAGTGAGCTAGAGCTTTGAGCAAAGAAGAATAGTTAGAAATTTCAGCCTCTAAATATGTAAAGCAGGTAGAGACATACTCTATCCTAACAGACATGCAGCTGTAATTGCATCTATGGGTAATCCCACAGGGCATGGTGTGGATATGGCCAAGTTAGAAGCTTTTGAGAGCTTCGGTGAGCCCGTACTAAACAGCTGGCTCAGCAACACAGAGCGATTTCTCCCCATTGCTAATGGGGTCCCAGAGGTGGAAGAGGAGCAATAAGAGGCCTGGCCCCAGACGGGGCTTGGGAAGTATTTCACGGAGCCAGCCTCATATCAGGTGTCTAGGAGCCCCATACCTACATCTGCACAGAGGGGTGCTGGGACCACAACTGAGTGGTGCATGGCCAGACTACATCGGGTTCGTGTATTTTGCTCCCTCTGTTCCTGCCTTCTTGCTCCTGGTGTGTCCCCTCCTCTGTTATTCCAAGTATGTCACACACCCCGCTTCCAAGATTAATAACATATGGGTTATAACCAGTAGAGGGCGAACTTCTGCAGAGATGACTAGAAAAAAAGGAGCCCCTCCCGGTCCATAAATACCTGGGACCTCCCACACATTCCCCAGGAATCGTCTCTGCAGACGGCGAGCAAGTCAGAAGATGGCTGTTTTTCTTCCTTGCAGGTAAGCCGGGCTATGGCCGGCGATTTTGATTTCTATTTCTGCCCGGACCTGAATTAGATTTAATTCCTTGCCTCCCAGCATTGGCTGAAGGTCCGGGCGAGGGTAGAGTACACCTTAGAAGGTGTCATGCTAGGAGCCTTGCTCCACTGTGAGACCCCATAAGGAAGGGTAGGCGGTTACCATGTTGGTGACCCTGGTTTGGGATGCCCTGTCCGTGTTCCCCTCCGCTATTGTGTAGTTGGGATTCCCCCTGCAGTTCTCCCTGTTCCCGTACGGGGGGGGGCTTGCCTCTTCCCTTAGCGGTTCTTTTATTCCCCTTGATTGCTGTTTGTGTGTGTGTTTGGCGTGTTAGCTTTCACAGACTTTGCTGCGGCCGCACTGGGAGTGGGCCGCTCTGGCCGGCTCCGCAGTGCGGTGGGGAGAGCTTCTCCCCCTCATTTCTGTCAGGGGAGGGGGCGGGGCCGGGCGCTCTACGCGCTTGCCGCGGCCCGCCCCCCGTCTCTGGCACCCTTGCGACGCCCAGCCAATGGCTGGGAACTGCTTTTCCTTGGTGTGGATGGGGAGGGGGCGGGGCCAGGTGCGGCGTGCGATCTGCGCTGGCCCGCCCCTCTTCTTCCTCTTATCCTTCCAGGTTTTTGAGAGCGACACCATTGCTGTACAGTGAGTGCCCTGCCGAGCTTTGCCTTGTCCTTTGCTGTATGCGATTTTCTTCCACACTCTTATATTGTGCGGTGGGGCCTTTTAACGCTTGCATATATGTTGGGGACTTTTATTTCTTTATTGAATTATATGTACATATATTTATATTCATGTATGTGTGATGGTCATTTGATTGGAGTGTGCCTTCTTCCAGGGTCCTTTTTCCTTATGTCTTTCAGGAGGACTCCCTGGTTCATATAAAGGGGGGTTCTCCTGGTCCTAGGGTCCCTTAGCTAAAATCCTCCCACAAACGGACTTAAGGGGCATCCCGGGTAGCTTAATAGCGCAATTCCCTCTGGTCATTGCGACTACCGTTAAAATCACCATATGGAGGCTTCCCAGGATACCGGGCTCGGGATCCCTTTGGGGCAATCCCGGCAGTGCGTGGGTTGTGAGGCATCCCTTGCTGGGGATAATGTGCTGGTTTGCATACCATGTGCACAGCAGGCAATAACGCGGCAGTCGGGGTCCCAGGCATCTGGGTCAGTGACGCCGGCCTCATCACCTACTCCACCACGCGGACACGGTCATTAGCGGGGAGTCGCACTGTGATGTCTGTGCTAGATTGGCCAACATCGAAAAATTGATTTCTAGCTCTGCGGCCAGAAAGGCCCCGGCTAAGGGAAGGCATTTGTCACCGGCTGCGCCGGGTTTGGAATTTGATGAGGATGATTCCTTTGACTGGCCTGATTATTCCCCACTGGAAGAAGGGGAATTGTTCTCTGAATCTGAAGGCTCTGAGGATCAGCAGTTTTTGGATGCTGATGCTGGGCGGGAGCGTGGTTATACCGTCGATACCCCCAAACTTCTGGCCCATCTTTTTGAGGTGCTGGCTATTTCTCCTCCTGCGGAGGCCCCTCCGCAGAGGGGGGGATTTTTTGGGACCTCTAAGCCTCGATTGGAGTTCCCAAATCAGAAGCATTTTGACAATTTGATTCTTAAAGAATGGGAAAAGCCTAGTCGTCTTCCCGGTGTCCCTCAAGGATGGGATAGGAAGTATCCCTTTCCGGTGGACGCGGTGAAGCCCGAGGTTGATGCGCCGGTTCTGGGTTTGTCCAACACATCCATTGTGCACTCACCAGACGCCACTACGCTGAAGGATAGCGAGGACCGACGTCTTGATCAAATGGCGTCTCATGCCTTTGCCAGCGTGGGTTCGGCTTTGCGTCCTGTTTGCGCTTCAGCGCTCACGGCTGTGGCTACCAGGTCTGTAATTAGGGGCCTGTTGAATGGTCCCCAGCTTAACCCGGCTAGTGATGAGTTTGCAGCGCTTACGCGGTGTGATTTGTTCATGTCCTTTGTCTTATCAGCCTTGGACGACACAATATGCATGTGTAGCAGAACCTCGGCATTACTTGTGGCTATACGTTGCTCGGTTTGGTTGCGCCAGTGCACCAGACATTGCGACGAGGAAGTCACTTACAGGGCTACCCTTCTTGGGTATGCGTCTGTTTGGAGATAAATTGGACTCGGTGGCGAAAGGAGGTAAGCTACCACAACGCAAGAGGCAGCATCACTCCTTTCGCGGTGCGGGCTCCTTTAACCCTTCCTTTCGTGGCTCTAGAGCAAGCAGAGGTGTTGCTTACTCTGCCTTCAGAGGTGACTCCTGGGGCAGGGGCAGAAGACGTTCCCGTCCCGGAACTGCCTGGGGTACCAAACCCAAGGCTGCTGCCAAACCAGCTCAGCAATGAGGGGGCGCCCTCACCCTTGCGGGTGGGGAGACGGCTACGGCACTTCGTCCAGGTCTGGACCCGGGAGGTCATAGACAAATGGATCTTGGAAGTGGTCTCTTCTGGTTACAAGCTGGAGTTCGAGTCCCGGCCTCCTCCCAGATTCCTCAGGTCCCGGGTTCCCTCGGAGCCCCGGGCTGCGCAGGGGCTTCTGTCGGCAGTACAAAATCTTCTGGACTTGGAAGTCATCTGCCCGGTGCCTTTCTCAGAGAGGCAGGGGCTATTATTCCAATCTCTTCACGGTGCCCAAGAAGGATGGCTCCATTCTGGATTTAAAGCTTCTCAACAGGTTCATCAGAACCAAGAAGTTTCGCATGGAGACTCTCCGATCGGCCATCAGTTCTCTTCGTCAAGGGGATTTTATGACGTCCATAGACATCAAGGATGCTTACCTTCATGTACCAATCTTCCCAGGACACCAGAGGTTTCTCAGGTTTGTGGTGGGAGATCAGCACTTTCAGTTTGTGGCTCTTTCATTCGGGCTGACCTCGGCACCAAGGGTGTTCACCAAGGTGTTGGCGGGTATAATGGCCCTTCTCAGAGCCCAGGGCATTCGCATTGTGCTTTATCTGGACGACCTTCTCATCACGGTATCCTCTCTCAGCCAGGCGGAACTGGACACCAGGACGGTGGTGACGACGCTGGAGAGGTTCGGCTGGGTGATCAACTACCCCAAATCTTCTCTCTCCCCGTCAAGGGAGATTTCCTTTCTGGGCATGAATCTGGATACCATTCAGGCCGGGGTGTTCTTACCTCTGTCAAAGGTGCAGATAATTCTAGATCCGACCGGGTTCTTCTGTCCAGGCCTCGCCCGTCCATCCGGCTAGGGCTGAGGCTGGTGGGATTGATGGTGGCTTCCTTCGAGGCAGTTCCTTTTGCTCAGTTTCACATGAGGTTGCTTCAACTCCTTCTACTGTTGGCTTGGGACAGATGTCCGCTGTCGTTGGATCAGTCTTTTCTGATGTCTCCCCTGGTTCGGCAGTCTCTTCAGTGGTGGCTGGAACCAAGAAATCTTCTGAGGGGCAGGTCTTTTCTGACCCCTTGTTGGGAGACGGTCACCACGGATGCCAGCCTGTCGGGCTGGGGGGGGGGTTTCTGAAAGGAACATCAGTTCCAGGGGCTGTGGGGTCCTCAGGAGACTCACACCCCCATCAATGTCTTGGAGCTGAGAGCTATTCGGTTGGTGCTGTCACGCTTGACGCATCACCTCCAAGGTTTACCGGTTCAGGTTCGATCAGACAATCGGACTGCGGTCGCTTACATCAATCACCAAGGAGGGACTCGCAGCAGGAGTGCCCTCAGGGAAGTTTCTCTGATTCTTGCATGGGCAGAGAGCAATGTCCCATGCATCTCGGCGGTGTACATTCCGGGAGTGGAGAACATGGAGGCGGACTCCCTGAGCAGGGGATCCTCTCGCCGAGGGGAATGGTCCCTCAACAACAAGGTATTTCGGTCCATTTGGCACAAGTGGGGGTTCCCGGAGGTGGATCTTTTTGCGTCCCGTCACAATCACAAGCTTCCTGCATTTGTGTCTCTGTCTCAGGATCCTCTGGCTCTGGCAATGGACGCCATGTCCCTTGCCTGGAAGAATCTGGGGTTCCTGTACCTGTTTCCCCCATTCTCCATGGTAGGCAGGGTGGTGCGCAAGCTGGCTGGCGCAAGAGGGTGTGCCAGCAATTCTGGTGGCTCCAAGGTGTCGATCAGTACAGGTTGCCCCTGTTGCCAGATCTGGTCACTCAAGGTCAGCTTTGTTACCCCAATTTACAAACGCTGGCTTTGACGGCGTGGCTGCTGTAACCTCCATCTTAAAAGAAGAAGGTTTGTCTGATGCTGTGATTCAGACACTTGTTAGGGCTAGGAAGAGATCTTCCTCTATCATCTACTACCGGACTTGGCGGTCCTATATTGATTGGTGTGAGGCTAGGGCCTTGCCTTGCAGGGTGTTTTCGATTCCTAGGATTTTGGAGTTTCTTCAACACGGTCTGGACCTGGGTTTCCAGCTTAGTACCTTGAAGGGGCAGGTCTCTGCCCTGGCGGTCTTCTTTTAAAGGTCTTTTGTTCTTCATCCTTTGGTTAAAACTTTTTTCCAGGGGGTCACTCATGTGGGGCCCCCTCGCAAGCCCTTGTTGCCTGTTTGGGACTTGAATTTGGCCTCCAGGGGCCTCCCTTTGAGCCAGTGCAGGATGTTGCACTTTCTATTCTCACACAAAAGGTTGCCTTTTTGGTGGCTATTACCTCTGTTCGACGGGTTTCTGAGTTGGCGGCTCTGTCTATTCAGGCTCCTTACTTTGAAAGACACCAGGACAAGGTGGTCTTCCGCTTTAAGCCAGATTTCCTACCTAAGGTGGTCTCTGTTTCCATCTCAATCAGGATGTGGTTCTCCCTTCCTTGTGTCCTAAGCCTAGCAATGACAAGGAGAGGGCCCTGCACTCTTTGGATGTTGTTCGTTGTGTGAAGTACTATTTGGTGGCTAGTTCTCCTTTCCGTAGGACGGACGCCTTGTTTGTGGTGCCCTCTGGGCCCAAGAAGGGTTTGGCGCCCGTCAAGTCTACCATTAGTAAATGGATTCGTCAGGCCATTGTTAGGGCCTATACTGCCAAGGGGAGGGATCCCCCTTTTCAGATCACTGCTCATTCTACTCGTGCTGTTGGGGCTTCCTGGGCTTTTCAGCACCAGGCTTCTGTTGAACAAGTTTGTAAGGCTGCTACTTGGTCTTCTGTTCATACTTTTTCAAAGTTTTATAAGGTTGATGTGCGGGCCTCAGCGGATGCTGTTTTTGGCCGCAAGGTTATGCAAGCTGCAGTGGTTTAAATTTGTGCATTCTTGACCTTTAGGATCCCCACCCATGTTGGACACTGCTACTGGATGTCCCATATGTTATTAATCTTGGAAGCGGGGTGTGTGACATACTTGGAATAATACCATTTTGTGATTGCTCACCTTTAAAATGGATATTATAAGTATGTCACACACCCCGCTTCATCCCGCCCTGAGTTGTATTCTGGATCCTCTATATAGTGAGCCTTTTATTGTTAAATATTTTTTTGATTGGCTCTTCCTGGTCCGGGAGGGGCTCCTTTTTTCTAGTCATCTCTGCAGAAGTTCGCCCTCTACTGGTTATAACCCATATGTTATTAATCTTGGAAGCGGGGTGTGTGACATACTTATAATATCCATTTTAAAGGTGAGCAATCACAAAATGGTATTTTTCTCCTATAGTAGCTTCGAAATTCTCTTCCCCACTTGGTCTCCCCCTCCCTAGGACTCCAAGTCTATAAGTCTACTTTTCCCTTCTTTACTCGCCTTAATTTACCTATTCTTCATTGTTCTCATGTTACTACCAGAGGTATTTTGGCAAATATGACGCAAGGAAAACAGAAATGTCATAAGGTGCCTTATTGATGTGTGCTAATGATATATCTTATTGCTGTAGGCCTCCCCCGGCAACATACACACTGCGAGCTGGTGCTGCCTCCTCCCCCGGGCCGGTGTTGGCATCTCAGGTAACCTTAAACAAGAGGCACTAAAATGGTTTAAACTAGTTTAAGATGGTTGTGTTAGGTTATAAACAGTTAAAGTACTTTACAGATTAGAACGTTAGATCGCTGATGACATATGTGAGACACAGGGGACTTAATTGATGTTTGCTTGGGGTGGGGTGCACCGCCCGTGGGTGGCACTGGCAACATGACACTACCTTAAGGGGTGGCTGGTGCTGAGGGGGCTTGTTGGGGTTGGGATTGGGGGGATCCTTCCTCTCAGTGGTGGGTCCCTCGGCCTGCATGTGGGGTAAAGTGTGTGTTTTGATAAGAGGGGTTGTCACAAAATCGATCGTTCAATGTCTGTTTGATCGAGCGATCTGCAACATGGGTGTGGGCTGCTTCCTGCACAGAGAGAAATCACACCAGAAACACCCCCACACCAATTACAGCAAGCTGCCACCACCACCGAAACTAACTTTAAATGATTACATCGGGCCAGTGGAACCCTCCCCCAATCACCATCCGATCAAACTCTGCTAGCGAGTAACCGAAACAGTCACCACATACACTTACCCACCCCTCTCCACATACAAGCAGGGCACAGGCAATCCACACTAATTCCGTCCCACACTTACCTCGTGGAGAGTCTGATCATTTCTATTGTCGAACGATCAGATACAATCAGCTTGCAATCTGCTGGGCCACACACAGTCACCATGCAGCACTCCAAATTAATTGTGAGTCATTCACCCTTGTAACACTATACGATTAGTTACGCTTTCCCAATCATACAATGGATTAGGTACAATTGATCTTAGAGTCTATGGGTTAATACACATTTACGAGCGGTCATACAATCTTCAGAAACCAGGGTAGTTTTTTAGAGCTCCAAGTAAACCAGGTTAGAGGATTCTAATTGCCAAAAAGGTAGGCAAAATGGAAATTTTAAAATTTTAATAAAAAGACAAAAATTCAAATCAGAAACAAAAAAAAAAGACAATAAACAAATGTGCAGAAAAACAGTTAGAAAATAAAAGGAGAAAACACTGAAAATCCTATACCTCATAAATGGATACAAAGTCTTCAGCTTCCGAGGGCTGGAGGAGCAATGGGACACACCACAATCAAGGATGGGACCCTGTATGTGACCCCGAAAACCATTTCTACCCCTGGATTGATCCTAAATTTTAAGAGGCTGAAAGGACAGATGCCTTCCCCCTCGGGTGGGTGCTGGGGGACAAATTATTTGTAGTTGCCTTTTTAGTAAATCTCTTCTCCAAGCTGCGCTCCCCCCACCTTTCTTTATCAGTGGTGCTTTCTGTTGCTAGATAAGGATTTATTGCCCCTGTGCAGGAAGTCTTTGAAGAACTCTGTTTATTTTGTTATAGGATGTCTGTAGAAATGCTGGGGATGAGGCAGAGGGGGGATCATGACATAAATTAGGACATTGGATGTCACAGGGGTGACCAGCTGAGGATGTCGGTTCTCCTCCTTTGTGGGGGGGACCATTGGACTCTGCCACCACAGGAATGCCTTGAGAATACTGAGAGATTAAAAGAAGCTTGTAAGAGGACATGATGGAACTTTTCTTACATTATGCTCTAAAGCTGCGATTTGGTCCCTCGACGAGTGGCACTGGTGGATCAAGATCCCCTAGATTAATAGTAATCAAAATGTGTTAGTCAATTGAAAATATGCCATAGGCAAAACATAAGATCCCGGGTGTGGGCATGCCTAGGTCCCACCCTCCACCTCTGGGAGGGGTTGAGGGTAGGAGGAGGCAGTGTTTGATGGTATGGTTTTGGATGTTAATATAAACATGTTTTTTACGGACAAGTGGAGAAGCTAAAAAGAAGCTCTATATTATAAATTTAAGCCTAATTTGTGTCACACAGGCCTTGCTATGGCTGTGTTTAACCAAAGTTCCCCAAATAGGTGACTGGCCATCTTTGCAGAGCTTGCTTTTCAAAGGTTGGACAGAATCTTGGAGTTAGTTCTCCAATACAGTTAGATTCAGAGTGGGTAAGCACTCTCTACGGTTCTCAGATACCGAGTGGTATCTAGTATTGAATGTTTAATGTTAAGTGTGTGTCTAATCTCCTGTCCTGTGTGCCCCTCTACCTAGTGTCTCATCCCACTATCCTACGATAATCCTTAATACGCAAGCAATAATGAAATTGGTACACAAGATACAGAGCCTCAAATTTTTCCTCATTTTTCTCATTTAAAGTGAAGGATCTATATAACCCTTCAAAAAGGTCACAAATCATGTACTCCCTGCACAAAAAGTTACGTTTTTATTTGTGTAAACCAAAACACACACAAAAACATGACAAAGTTTTGCTTCAGCATAAGGTGCCACAGGCACCACTTATACACTATGGCATCTCTATTAACACCACAACACCATTCACTCACACACACCGGACTCAGGAGCACGTGATTATACCCTACAGGGAGTCATATTACTAAGAAAGAACCAGCCTATAATGTATATTTAGCTCCTGGCACCCCCAGGCCACAGCGTTTACTATAAGCTCCACCTTCTCTCATCACTCTCGGCGATCCCAGGGCCCTGCCCCAATGACCTGAGTCACCCCATCCTTTAGTCGCCCTTGGTTGCCGTGTCATGGCACTGCAACCAGGGATCCCAAACCTTCATGAATTTATCAGGTACCCGCCTTGCAGCTTATGTAAGTTTGTACATGGCAAGGTAGCAGAAAAAGTCCAGATGGGACAGGTGAAACATCTCTTTAATTTGGACAAACAGCATAAGAACGCCCTCCTTGTACACTTGGCCCACTGTCCAAGTGCCCTTTCTGCATAGTGCCCAGTTCTGGGAGGCTGGGGTTGTCCCAGAGGGGGGGGGGGGACCAAGTCTGACCCCTGTCCAGACTCAAGCTCAATTTGGCCACTTTTTCCAAGATGTTGCATGCAGTCCACATGCAAGTGGTTGCCTCCCGCTTCCCCCGCACCCCCCTATACACCAAGGAGCCCAGCACCGCCATCTCCAGACCAACCACCGGATTGTCAGGCGGCTGACCGAGCCACCAGTGCGCGAGCAGGAGCCGAGTAGCATAAAAATACATTTGCATGTGTGGCACCGCAAGCCCCCCCACCTCCGTTTGCGCCATGAGACGCATTTTAAAGAGGGCAATATAAGGACAGGAACTTTCCAAGATGGTTTCATGCCACCAATCCTGAAGCCAAATCCAAGGGAGTCTCAGTTGCGATCCAAAAAAAAAGCACCATTTGTGGTTTTGGACAAAATGATAGACCCAGAAGGTAGATAAATTTTTATCAAGGCCCAAATAGAGGGGGAAGACATTCACATTGGCTAATTCCCTAATGTGGATCAGATACAGGCAGCTCAGGATTCGCCAATAATGGGGTGATAAAGGGAGTAGATTGCAACCTGGATATTGAGCCGTTGCTCAATAGCAACGGTCAGCGGTGTCCTATTCGATGTTGAAAGCTTTTACAAAAACTGTTATATAGCAGACAATTAATAGATCTGTCTGGAAAATATGTAAACCTAAGGTCAAAGACTTTACTTTTTACTCATACAAGCTTTTTATAGCAGAATTGATTATTTCTTTATCAGCCGTTACATTCTTCAGTGGTCTCCGACAATGGTTAATACCAGAGTATGGTCGGAATATGCTCGATTACTCCTATCGCTAGAATTGCCAGAGTTGATCGTCCATGGCAATGGTGGCTAAATGAAAGTCTTTTACAAGGCGGACTGTGCGTTAAGGCGATAATGGATGGGATATTAGACTTCCAAATAAACCACGAGTATGATATAACTAGGCTCCCTATGCAGTGGGAGGCTCTGAAATGCAACTTCAGAGGGATCTTTATCCAGCACACAATGAGCTTAAAAAAGAAAGGGGATATCTAGGCTAGAAACTTCTCATAAAAAGAGTCAGAGCCAACCAATAAAGTTGGAGTGCCCGCTTGCTAGACTTCTCCACCCCCGACAAAATTCATCCATAAGACATAAAGGAAGTGTTTAAGCAATTTTACTCACAATTATACAACATTGATAAAAGGCAAGCACAAAGGAAAGATGATGTATTGGAGAGGGAGATAGAAACATATGTAGAGGAAACAGGTCCAACTGCAGTTGTTGGAAGTCAGTGCTTCAACTCCCTCTGGGAAAATTCCAGGCCCTGATGGCTTCACAGCAAAATTTTACAAACAATTTAAAGGCCACCTGGTTCCATTTATGACTAAAACCTTTAAACGCCATATCAGAGGACTGTAGTTTTTCGACCCAAACTCTAGAACCACACATTACAGTTCTGCCCAAGGCACGTAAATGTGAAACTTTTTCCAAAATAATTGCCAATAGTTGTTGCCTTCTTGGACACACATTTATCAGGTGTGGTTTGTCACAGGCAGAGAAGCCTGTGATGGGAACACCATAAAAACTATTCTTCTGAACTCTTACACTAGAACAAATAAAATTCCACTGTCTGCTGTCAGTGGATGCCGAGAAATCATTTGATAGGGTTAGTTGGAGGTTCGGAACACACCCTTAGACAGGTGGGGGTGGGTGCTATTATGAGGGAGAAGATACAGGCGCTCTACACTTACCCCACAGCAAAGGTGAGAATGAACAGACTGCTTTCCTCAGCCTTTCAAATCTGCAACGGGACAAGGCAGGGCTGCCCCGTCACCCTTGTTGTTTGTACTAGTAATGTAACACTTGTCGGTGGCGCTCTGCATGAATCCCAACGTTAAGGGTATTATGATGGGGGGAAACCCATAAACTAGCACTAAAGCCTCGATTCAAAGACACATTCGTCCGGACTTCCGTAGCTGTCTGTGAAAGTTTGGGTGGGTGTTAGTCTTTTTTTTGTTTTTTTTTGTTCATTTTTCATTCGTACGAGCGTTCGGGAGAATGTGTATATGCGCTTTCGATGAACGGAAGCAAATCGGAACATTTCCGTTAGTTCGGATCATTTTCCAAACAAAATCAGAAATTTTTCGTTCGTTCAGATAACTTCCGTTGTTGGGATGGGTTTCCGCCTGATTCAGAGAGCTGATTTCCGACGACCACCACCCTATAAATCCGTTTCATTTCCGATCCACTTACGGGACCTTTGTTGGCTCGGATTGCTATTGTTGAACATGTTTTGCGGCTATGTGGAGGAGTCTGCGCGCCTTTAGCACCAAGGCATTGCATGTATCAGCATGGCCGAGGCCATAAATTGTATAGCAATGCATACCTGAATCAATACATTTCATGTATGCCTTCTAGATGTATTTTAATGCTGACCTTAATTAGTCCTTAGCATGTAAACATTTATTTTCCCACACATCCATATAATTGCTATATTTTTTTAGACTTATGTCCTTTGTGAATTATATTTGGATTGTTGAACTTGAATCTTAATTTGTTGCAGGAGTTATTGTTTTAGTCGGTTACCTTTGCTTTGTGTAATTATTTTATATTTGGTTGCAGGAACCGCAAGATGTGCCACTCACACAACATACAAGCAGTCTTTGGTCCAGCTATGCGATTCCTCAGTGTTCTTGCAGAGCATCCAGGGTCGTCCCATGATGCTTATATATTGCAGAGCTCCGGCTTATTTCGTCAGTTTGAGTCAGGAGAATTATCTGGTAGATGGCTCCTGGGTAAGTTTGCTCACCTTCCATCAATCCATTTTCACTGTATGGCAATGAATATAGTTGATGACTCATGACTTGACCTATTGCTGTTTTAAGCCCTTGATGACATGTTAAACAATATTGTAGCTTAGAATGTGTATTTTATGTTATTATTTTTAAATTCCTTCAGGGGATTCTGGATATCCACTCCCGCCCTTGCTCCTGATGCCCATTCTTTGCCTGCAGAATGCGGGCCAGGGGTTCTCTAATCGGGCACTATGCAAAACCCGGCCCGTGGTGGCGAGGGCCCTCTGGCTTTTGAAGTCCAGATTTAGGTGTTTGGACCATACGGGGGGGGGGGGGGGGCACTGCAGTATGACCCCAACAAGGTTATACCAATATTTTAATTTAAGTTTTTTAACAGGGACCACACGTGCCAGAGTGGCACAACTGAGTGTCAGGGTCCTTCAGTTGGTGGGCGAGATGCAGGAGCTGCACAACTCGTTGGGGACCACAGATGAAGAATAATGTTCTGTGGCCTGCCATTGCTATGTATTTTGTTTTTTATAGTTGTAAAAATTAGACATTTTCTAAATTTTTTAAAATGTTATATTTTATGATGGAATCCAAAAAAAAAATGTTACAGTGTCATTTCATTTACAAAATACATTAACACAAAACTAATGGGCCCAGAAATATTTAAAGATGAATATTCACATGACCGAGAAGTGATTTGGGTGAGCTTTAAGGGTCCAAAAGGGAAGATGGAGGATAGTGCTAAGTGATTTAGCTAAACATTGTAGTAGAAGTGAGGGTGGCAAATATGTAGTTAAGTTTGTAGTGCGCAGGCGCTATATCGTAAGGATTTCCATCTGGACGAATATTAATTGAAAAAGGGAAACAGAATCGAACGGGAAACGTAAAGGATTTGTTGGAGGATACGATGGGAAAAGGGCAAAAACGAAAGCCTACGTTGTAACATGTGAAAATGAAACGGAAAAGTCACGCTGGAAAATGACATCCTCGTATTCGTAATCTGCCGAACGAATGGACGGAAACTTTACAGAAGGTTTTCAATGCATGCATAGAATCGCTCGTACACTCATACGAGAACGGAAACATTTCACAAAAAAAACAGATCGGCACTAAAACTAAAAGTTTTTTTTTGTCTCTCTGAATCGAGCCTTATATGCGGATTATCTGCTCATGTATATTACCTTGTCCCAAATGTCTTTTTCCATCAATCATACAGGAATTCCAAAGATTCAGCAGAGTTGGTAATTTTAAAGTCAACATTAAGCTTTTAGTGCAGAGACTAAAGGAAAACTTCCCCTTTAAATGGTGTGAAGAGGCCAGAAAATATCTGGGGGTACTCATTTCGGCCAGTTAGGGATCCTAGGTTCCTGATTTGGGAAGCATCTCCAGAAACTAGACAGACTCTGGTACAAGGCAGGTTACCCACAGTTCAGGAGCTGAGGGCCACAGGGGGAGGTGCCGCAGTGTCCTGGTTGGTGGTGAACCAACTACGGAATTACCTATATTCACTGGAAGATCTTTCACTGCCAACAAGGGACTGTACCAAGCTTGAAGACTTGTAAGAAGCTGCTGATCGACCAACAAGTATAATCTTGGGCTTGTATGGCATCATGCTGGGAAGTGTTGGCCCTCAAAAACCGGACTTTGTTGCTGAGTGGGAGAGGGAAATCGTGCAGTCCATTGAGAATGAGGATTGGGAAAATTAAGCTTCTATCACGATGGTATAGGAGTTCTGTACATTTCCATCAGATCTTTCCCTCAATCCAAAATGTGTGTTGGATATGTAATCTGACTCAGGGGACTCTCCTACACATTTGGTGGGAGTGTTCCAGCGTAAATAAGATTCTAAGATTCTTTCACTATATAATGGGGCCTACGGCACTTTAACCCCGAACACTCCTGAAATAATTCTACTGTCCATGCTCCTGCGTAGCAAACAATTGCCTTAACAAAAAAGCCTTAAGACACTTCTTAACAGCAGGCAGAATGGTAATCCCAAGGCGTTGGAAGAGTGGAGAAGCCCCCTCCCTGATAGAATGGTATGAGGAATATCATGAGAATGGAGGAGCAAATCGCAGACCAGAAGGGGGAAAGGGATACATTTAGACGTGCATGGACAGCCTGGGGTGTGGTGTTTAAGAGCTTAGACCAAAGTTTAAGGATGATAGTATGATAGAAGAGAAACAGATACCTACCTCCTCCTCCCCAAGTAGAAAACATGAGTCAAAGGAGGTTACTGAATGAGTAGAGGAGGAGGAGAGCTACTCTTCCACACACGGGTGTTCCCTGCAGTAGGGCCTAACCCCCCCCCTTTTTTTCCCCATCTCACCCCCCCCAGTTCCCAACCAAAGTGTTTTAATGTCTAAATGATGTTTTATCCCTTGTCATCCTCCCCAGTCTGTAATTGTGTTTGGCAGACATTTAGGGTGTAGATCACATGGGGCGAAAGGTAGGCAGACAAATAGATTGGAGATGAGTGCCCAGATGAAACAATTCAAGTGATTAAAAGTTTGGAGAAGTTGAAATAAGAAGGGGGATCAAGTAATTAACAATGCGAGACGTTATATATACCAATGTTTACAAGGTTGTTAAAATTACCAAACAATTACATCCTGTCTGCTATCATGTTGTATGTTGTGTAACATCGTTATTATGATGTATCTGAAAATACCTAGGTAATCCCACAAAGTAGTGACTCAATACTTGACTTAGGTTTTTAAAAATTGAAAAAGCATGTAACTATTTCTTTGGGCTTCACAAATACTATGTGTTACTCAAACACATAAAATCTCAATAAAATCAATTTGAGGTTGTAACGTTAAAAAAAATAAAAAGAAAAAGGGGAATTAAAACATTTTCAGGCACTGGAGCGGCCTGGATTGAGATCAGCACAACATGGCCCATTTACAGATTTGAGAATGACCAATTTAGAGCAGATTCCCCTGTTTTTGTGTCAACTATTTGCTTTAGGTGTCCAACAGGTATCCAACATTCAAAGTGCTATACATGAAAAAGTAGCTTAGGGGGTGCCCGATATTTCTTCCAAAGCTCTCAGATTAGGAAAAATGTAATAGCAGGAAATGGCTTGCCCAGCTATTTCGATTTCATTATGTCCACTGTCCCACGTTTTGTGACCCCCCCAGATCGCCCCGAAAACTTACCATGGCACATGCATGTGCTCTTATCCAATCAACACCCTGCATAATGAAGCCACCGCATCCCCGGCCTCCCTACCTACGGTGTGCGTCTGTTCCCAGCCTTTTTGAATGCTGCTGGGAGGCTGGGGATGTGGACACAACCCAAGAAACCCAGCAGGAACATAGGAAAGGTAGGCAATTGTGGCAATCGTGGGGAAACACAGAGTGGGTCATCCAAAATCATCCAAAAATCAGGCCGGTAACAAAAAAAACAATTCTGTGACACTCACATGTAGAATTGTTTTTGATTATATCCAGTCCAGGTCATCCCAGTGATGACATGTGGGTGTTCCGCCCCAAGGGGGTGCTCGACTGCAAGATCAAAAGATGTAGCTCCTCCCGGACCCCTATAAAAGCAGGTGTCGCTCTATCATTCTCCAGTGGTTAAAAAGCAGAGGACAGGCCGGGAGGCCAAGAAACCATGTTATTTCACATAGCTTCAGCTTGTACTCTCTCTAACAAGACTTAAGAATACAAAGTCCAATTTATAACAAGACTTAAGAATACAAAGTCCAATGTATAAAAAAAGGTATCACCATAACAGGCAAACAGGAGACAATGAACAAAAGGGCGGGGTGGGACACCTAGACTGGATATAATCAAAAACAATTCTACAGGTGAGTTTCACAGAATTGTATTTTTCCCTATATCCTGTCCAGGTCGTCTCAGTGATGACATGTGGGACATCCAAAAGCAGTGTCCATTTGGGCGGGATCCCCAGTGCAGAACAGCATGTAGTTCATTTCACTACCGCCTGAAGCACCTTTCGGCCAAAAACAGCATCAGCTGAGGCCCTGACATCCACCTTGTAAAACTTTGTAAAAGTATGAACTGAAGACCAAGTGGCGGCCTTACAAACTTGTTCTACCGATGCCTGGTGCTGAAAAGCCCAAGAGGCACCAATAGCTCTGGTAGAATGAGCTGTGATCCGAAAAGGGGGTTCCTTCCCCTTGGCATAATATGCTTGCTCCACCGCCTGTCTGATCCAATTACTGAGAGTGGACTTGGCTGGTGGCAATCCTTTCCTAGAACCCTCTCTTAGGACAAAGAGCAAATTAGATTTCCTGAAGAATTCAGTCGCACCCAGGTAACTTTATGGTTCTGACCACATCCAAGGCATGGAGGGTCCTTTCTTTAGAATTAGTCGGTGCTGGACACAAGGAAGGTAAGACAACTTCCTCAATAAGGTGAAAAGAATTGACCTTAGGCAAAAAATCAGGTTTAAAGCGAAAAACCACCTTATCCCTATGCCGCTCAAAATAGGGAGGTTTCATACAAAGCACTGTCAGTTCTCATACGCGACGCACCGAGGTGATCGCCACTAAAAAGGCCACTTTGATAGTCAAAATAGACAATGCAGCATCGCACAATGGTTCAAAGGGAGGACTCTGAAGAGCAGAAAGTACTAAATTCAAGTCCCACACCGGTAAAACTGACTTACGCGGTGGCCGGACATGGGTGACTCCCTGGAAAAAGGTCTTGATCAATCTATGGTTGGCAATGGATCTCTGGAAAAAGATGGCTAAGGCCGAGACCTGGCCCTTGAGGGTGCTCAGCTGGAGACCCAAGTCTAAGCCGTGTTGCAAAAACTCCAGAATCCTAGAAATAGAAAATGTGCGGCAAGGGAGACTGATTGTCTTGCACCAAGCAATATAAGCATGCCAAACTCTGTAGTATATCATGGAAGACTTCTTCCGTGCCTGAATCATGGTATGCACAACCGTGGCCGACAGCCCCTTTTCCGTCAGGATTGAGGTCTCAATAGCCAGGCCTTCAAAGCCAGCAGCCATAAATTGGGGTGCCACAGCGACCCCTGTGTGAGAAGCCGTGGGTCGTCGGGCATGATGTGGCAATCTACTGAGATCTGAACTATAGGCTCGATTCAAAATCCCAAATGTCATTATGTTCGTATTTGCAATCGAAAGTTTTGTTGGGTGTTTGTCATTTTTTCCTTTTTTTTTGGCCATTTTCGACTCGCACGAACGTTCGAACATAGACGTATATGTTCGTTCGTCCATCGAAATTCATTTTGTGTTTTTACGCAACTTCGGGACTTTTTTCCTTCGAAATCGAAAATGTTTCGATCGGTCAAATCATTTACGTCATTGCAATGGGCTGGCGATTAATTCAGAGAGCTGATTGGCAAGTATTCCGACGCCCATATAGTCATTTCCTTGTCGAGCGTCTTACGGCACCTTTTTGACCTCGGGACTAGGCAGCCAAGCGTGATGGAGAGTGACTTTGAAGAGCATCAAGGTCTTCTTCTGTTTGGCATTGATGGGATCTTGAGGTCAGAGCCCAGATTGCACCGGCGGCGACGCATGAACATCAATGGCATGCATGACGTTGAGCTGTTCGAGCTGACCAGGCTTAATCGCGCTTCCCTCCATAAATTGTATAGTGAGCTGCGGCCATGGTTAGCCCGCACCACAAGGAAGGGGCATGCAATTTCAGGTATGACCAAGATGCTTGGCTGCCTGCAATTTTTGGCGAACGGCTCGTTCCAGAGGCTGGGTGCCCTCTCCGTGGGGATCTCACAGCCTACGCTGAGCCGCGCACTATCACATTTTTTGGAAGGCATGGCTACCCTAACCCCCAAATATATTTTTTTCCCCGATGATATGGTAGCCAGAAACGCCATTAAGCTTGGTTTTTAGAATATCGCCGACATGCCCAACGTCATTGGTGCCATTGACTGTACCCACGTCGCCCTGGTGCCTCCTGCTGCCGACGAGTACATATACAGGTAAGTAATGTTTTTAATTTTTGTTTTCATTTTAGGTTAAGCCTCCTTGTAATGGTCCCTCCTTGTAATGGTCCCTCCTTGTAATGGACCCACCTTGTAATGCTCCCACCTTGTAATGGTCCCACCTTGTAATGCTCCCACCTTGTAATGGTCCCACCTTTTAATGGTCCCACATTGTAATGGTCCCACCTTGTAATGGTCCCACCTTGTAATGCTCCCACCTTGTAATGGTCCCACCTTTTAATGGTCCCACATTGTAATGGTCCCACCTTGTAATGGTCCCTCCTTGTAATGTTTACACCTTCTAATGGCTCCACCTTGTAATGGACCCACCTTGTAATGCTCCCACCTTGTAATGGTCCCACCTTGTAATGCTCCCACCTTGTAATGGTCCCACCTTGTAATGGTCCCACCTTGTAATGGTCGCTCCTTGTAATGGTCCCACCTTTTAATGGTCCCACATTGTAATGGTCCCACCTTGTAATGGTCCCTCCTTGTAATGTTTCCACCTTCTAATGGTCCCACCTTGTAATGCTCCCACCTTGTAATGGTCCCACCTTGTAATGGTCCCACCTTGTAATGCTCCCACCTTGTAATGGTCCCTCCTTGTAATGTTTACACCTTCTAATGGTTCCACCTTGTAATGGACCCACCTTGTAATGCTCCCACCTTGTAATGGTCCCACCTTGTAATGGTCCCACCTTGTAATGGTCCCTCCTTGTAATGTTTCCACCTTCTAATGGCTCCACCTTGTAATGGACCCACCTTGTAATGGTCCCACCTTGTAATGGTCCCACCTTGTAATGCTCCCACCTTGTAATGGTCCCACCTTGTAATGGTCCCTCCTTATCGAAATGTGTGTGTTCATTTTTCTAAATGCCTTCCTAATGTTTTCTTGTCTTCCTTTTTTTCCAGGAACCGCAAAATGGGCCACTCCTTTAATGTGCAGGCAGTGGTGGGGCCGGACATGCGGTTCCTTAGCGTCCTCGCCGGCTACCCAGGCTCAGCCCATGATGCGTACATCCTTAGACGATCAGGATTGTACCGACGGTTTGAGTCTGGGGAATTTTCAGGTGCATGGCTCCTTGGTAAGTGAACATAAACCACATAATGTAGTTGTGGATGTTTGTTTTTAATTAGCATTTGGCAGTAATGTCTGCCAAACTTACACCTTAAATAAACTTCTGCCCATGTGAAACCACACTTGAATGTTAGTTAGTAACCAACCAAGCGTTTCGCCAAGTTTGGCCTGCATTAGCCACATTCTAAATTATCTGTTGGTCTAATTTAATAATCCCTCTTACACCACCCTTGTGTGGAATCGTGCACTTAACTTGAGCATAGTTTCGGACCCATCTTTGCTAAGCTGGTTTGCACTTCCACACGAGAGTAGAGCGGGATAAAGTGCATGTGGCGTGTTTCTGCTGTTTTGGTCTCACACAAAGCATATAAGGGGTCAGCAAAACCTACATCCTAAGCACACTTTGAAACCCAGAGCTGGGATCCATATGTATGATTGTCCCTCATCCTCACTCTTTGTATGTTGTCCTTTTGTAAACCTCTAGGACAGATGTTTAGTTTGGGACTGGGACAGTGGCAAATGTTGCCTCATGTTGATCACACAATTGACAAATAGCCTCCTATTGATGTTGCTGGTGCCTTGATGGTCTTACATGTTTGTTTTCCTAATCTTATGTATAAGGTGATTCAGGATACCCGCTGCTGCCGTGGCTCTTGACGCCAGTACTCCGGCCCCAGGATGCCTCCCAGGATGCCTACAACTGTGCGCACCGCAAGACCAGGGCTGTGGTAGAGAGGGCCTTTGGTCTTTTGAAGACTAGGTTTCGTTGTTTGGATCATACCGGGGGCGCCCTGCAATATGATCCGAAAAAGGTCATAGACATAATAATGGCCTGTGCTGTTCTTCACAATTTTGCTATTTCACAACGGGTCCCCCGGTATGTAGAATTTGCTCCCTCTCCACCCAGCGAAGACCAGGAGGAGTCATTTCTGGACACACACAGTAGTGTGTCTGGCCAAAGTGTGCGGACTAATTTGATCGCGACCCATTTTGCTTAATGTAACCTGTATTGGCCTTTGTTTAACATTGTGTTGTTGATTAAGTTTTATTTCCCTTTGTGTATGTTTCGTTATGTTTGTGGTGTTCAAATAAGTAATAAAGTAATTACTCACCACAGGCCTAATGCTTTCCAACTCTCTTTTTTGGATGTGTGAACTGTGTGAATGTCCAAGTATATATTTCTCTGTGACACCCAAAAAAGAGACAATAAAATTTATGAGCCACAGGTGTCTTTAACTGTTTATTTGTAAAAAATAAGAGCTCCAACTTGGAGTTGCTGCTCACTCCAATTTGCTCAAAAAATTGAGGTAAACACAAAGGATTAATGGTTAGATCAACCATGGCAATAATGAAAAAAACAAACAATCCTGGTTGGCCACATTTGGCCCTGCCACAGGTGTAAACCTGGTACAGGGGTAGAAGCTTGAGTGGCACGTTCAGTGAGGATTCAGATATGGCCTTGGCTAGTGGCCTACCTCACCACTCTAAGGAGCTCTATGGGCGCAAATCAAAAACACACAACCCAAGGCATACACCAAGGGTATCTTGGTTTGCCTCACCAGACAAGTCAATACAGGGGGGATTAAGAGCAAAGATGTTGTACAGATTCATGTTGTGGAGACATTAATATGGGTGATGGCCATAGTACCCAGGTGGTGGCCCTTGCTGATTGCCCCGAACGTGGGCCTGTGTGGCATTCTGAATCTGCAACTGGTCCAAAATGTTGCGCATGATATTTACCATTTCACCCCTGTAGGCACGGTTGTCATTGTTGGCAGTCTCCATGTGGCTGTTGAGGGTCCTCAATTCGTTCTGCACAGCCTGTAATGTGGTATTTAGGTTCTCGATCCGGCCATGCAGTGCCTCTCGGTTTAGTTGGTTTTGCTGCTGGAAGGTCACCCTCTCGTGGTGCCATGCGTCCAACATTGCCATGCCCCTCCCCTGGTTGCGCCGTAGCGGATTCCGCCTCCCCAATCCCCTGGTTCGGGGTCGTGCCGAGGCTGTTGGTCTGGGCCCCTCAACAGACACAGGCATGCTTTCACTATCCTCAACAGCAGAGACAACACTGGGGACTTCACTGTCAGTCTGTGCATGCTGGCCATCATGTGCAGCCACCATGCTGCCAGATTCCCTCTGCTGCTGCTGAGTTGGTGGTGAAACATTTTGGACCAGTTGCAGATTCTGGGCCAGGGGTAGATCTTCAGAAGGGCACATAAAGGATCCATCCTCCTCCAGCTCCTGGATTTCATCCATGAGTGTGTGGGTCTGTATGGACAGAGACAAATTAGATGTTAGCTTGCCCACTACATATGTCAATCTGTTAGTAGTAACATGCAAAGTAACATGGCTAAACGACATTTGCTCAATAAACTTACCGAATATATCGGTTCCTCCCTCCTAGGCTGCACGGAAGTTGACGGCATGTCCACACTGGCAGTGGATTCCACAGTAGCTGAGCGATGATGGTGGCCTGCATGAGAAGCAAAGACACTATGTAAACACACACCTATGCATTGTTGACGGGTCAAAAGACATATGCCGAATTAGTTAACGGGTCAAAACTGTCATGGGCACTTCAACAACGGGGCCAAATAAGCTTCAATTTCCATGCCATTATGTGGTTAAATTTTTGGCCTACAACTACTTCCACATTGTTCTACTCAACTAAGCCAAACATTCAAGTTCAGCTTGTTATGTGGCTGACCACATCCCTTAGAGCCCATTAAAGCGGACCTTCACTCTGATTAAGAGTCTAGCTTCTATGTTTCCCACACCCTGTACATACAGATTGACCACATTACAAATCTTCCAACCTGCATCTACTGCATGTTATGAGCCTTTAAACATCAAAGATGGCGGCTTATGGAATCCGCCATCTTATCAGGCAGCCTGCAAACAGTAAGTGCCTCCTGACTGTGCTGCTCTGCATTCTTGGACTGCTGACCTTTCCCTGACCCCAGCTCTGCTCTGTCTGAGCAAAGCACAGCTATAACCCGCCCCCCTGTACCTTATCCCACTCTCCTCTCCTCAGTAAGTGTGATGCTTCGGAGTCAAGATGGCGGCGGCCGTATCCTAAATTGCCGAACAGAGTTGCAGCCCAGTGGTGGAAAGTATAATACATTAGTGACTACACATGTAAAATATATTAATTTTAGATGCTGAGGATTTTTTGGATAAGAGTTTGTGCTTTTCATTAAATCATGGTGAAGGTCCGGTTTAATGGGAACCCACAAACTTTTACACTCGGGTTCAATGTACATTCACGTCTTGTATGTGGACCAAAAATCAACAGTTAAGTGGCCACACACATGCCACACCCTGGCCCAACACAGAAATCACCTACAAGCCACAGCCTAGGTGCCTGGCTTCCCAGATGTGTTACTGGCTAATTGTGCATGCTCACTAATTGTAAAGGTCACATACATCTTACTCACCTGCAGGACGGGTCGGGGAATCTGTGTCCCTTAGGGCCGCGTGGCCTTCGACGGCGACTGGATGCATCAATCCATAAATCATCTCCTCAGCCGGGGTCAACTTGAGTTTGGAGGGAAAACCTCCTCCAGTTTTCATGCTGCAAAACAGAGTTAGGGTAATTTAGAACCAGGTGGCCAATACAACATCCAGTCTAATCCTAAAGCTAACATTTTTACCTGTCAATCCGCCTTTGATTTTCTTTCTTCCGTGCAGCATATTTGAGGTCCGATATCTTGCGCTGAATCTGTACAACATCCTTTAACTCTTCCCCCGCTGCATTCACTTGTCTGGTTAGGTCTGCCAAGATGTTGGCTCTGCGCTGTTTGGTGGTGTTTTTTGATCTGCGCCCATATAGCTCATCATAAACTAAGGTCAGGCCACTAGCCAAGGCCATAATTTGGGCCTCACCAAAACGCCCACTTAACTGCCCTCTTCGCAATGTGCGCCCTGTTGTTTTGGGTTGTGGGTCCTCCATGGTGTCATCCAAATGGGGTGACATCCTTGGCTGGGTTTGTGGGGTATAATGCAGGGAATGGTGGCTGCCTGGGGATTGGCCTGGACTGGGCAAGGGACTGGGTGTTCTGGCCTGGCTGGCCACAGAAGTCCCAGGTGTTGATGTGGCATAGTAACCTTGCCTTTCCACCTGTGCCGGTGCCAAATGTGGGCGAGCAGGAGAGCTTCGTTCGGAGCCTGAAGTAGTGCTGCCCTTGGAGGTAGTAGGGCGGATCAAGGGTGAGGGCGATCTTGCAGGGCCGGCCCTCTTCTGTTTTTTTTTTGGGCACACTCGTGGTGGGCTGCGGGACCTGGTTCGGCCTCTTTGTGGGCTGCATGGCCTGCTGCGGCGTCTAGGGGGGCTGCGGGACCTGGTTCGGCCTCTTTGTGGGCTGTGTGGCCTGCTGCGGCGTCTAGGGGGGCTGCGGGACCTGGTTCGGCCTCGAGGGGGGCTGCGTGGCCTGCTGCGGCGTCTAGGGGGGCTGCGGGACCTGGTTCGGCCTCGAGGGGGGCTGCGTGGCCTGCTGCGGCGTCTAGGGGGGCTGCGGGACCTGGTTCGGCCTCTTTGTGGGCTGCGTGGCCTGCTGCGGCGTCTAGGGGGGCTGCGGGACCTGGTTCGGCCTCGAGGGGGACTGCGGGACCTACTGCGGACTATTGTGGGTGTTGTAGTGGGGCAGGGTGGGGTGGGTCTTCGGACCCTCTTACCCGTTTTTGGCCCAGTAGCCATACTAGCCTTTGTGGCCTGGGTCTTTGGTTTGCCTGCCTGCTCCTTTTTTTGCCCATAGCTGGTAGTTGGCTTGGCCGGCGTTTTGGTACTAGGCCGTAATTTTGCTTTTGGCTGCTGCGACCTGGTTTTGGGCCCTTCGGAAGGCTCCTGCCGTTTGGCTGCCTTCTTCCCCGTCTGCTCCTTTCCAGTTTTGGCCGGAGGTTTTTTGGGTGCCATTTTGATTTTCTCAAATAATCAGCTGGGTGTGCAGGGACCTTTAAGTAAGCAAGCCAGCGTGTGACGTACGTTCGCACGGCCGTGCGGAACCCGCTGAGGCATTGCGTACGTTCGCACGGCCGTGCGGAACGCGCTGGGGCGTTACTTATCTGCTGCCGAGAAAAAGAAGCAAGATGGCACCCACTATCTTCACCCGCCAACAAGAAGAGATCATCATGTTCGTAAGTGTATTCGATGGACTTTTGTTAGATTAGGAAATGCTGCTCTATATGTGAAGGAAGCGCAGGAATAAATGGCTTTGGTTAAAAATGTGATAAACTACATGCACAAGCAAAGGCACGCAACACACGTGCCAAACAACATTTAGGCCATATTGTGAAATTAATGAACACTAGAAATGTGTGTGTGTGTTAATGTAATTACCCCAAAAAATGTTTTGCTGACACATATTGATATGTATTGAGAAGTAAAGTCGATGTTTTCTTTCTGTTTTGTAGACCATGCTGGAGCGCAGGTACGACTACCTGCCCAACACATTTGAAAAACGCCACGTCGCCCTGGAGATAATCTCCACCATCCAACAGCAGACCAACACCACCTTCACCCACACGCAGATCATGCAGCATTGGTCGGACCTCAAACGGCTGCACATGCCCCGGGTGCGGAGGTTCTTCGGAATCCATTTTCCAAGTAAGTAGATTGCGATTGCATGCAATATGTAACTAAGACAGAAGGTAGGACTTTACTTAGAATGCCTTTTCTTTTCTAGTGTTGGAAATGGATTACCGAATTCGCCGCACCCGGAGGCGCAGAGGACGACCAGTGCTGCATGATTCTGCAGCTGGGAGTGAAGGTGGTGGATCTCCAGGGCGACGGGCCGACCCCTCCTCTGTGGCCTCCTCAGACCAGCCCCTGGACCTTACCACAGAGGAGGGGCGGCACAGCGTGGGCAGGCAGTCGTACCCTGCCACGCATGCGGGATCCTCGGGTATGTCACTCTTCATGTCTACACCAAAAAAGAGAATTGCTAGCTCCTGATATCACCAAACTGAATCCTTTATTCTGTATTTGTAGATGTTTCGGTTGCGGGTGAAGTAGTGGGTCAGGAGGCAGCAGATAGGAGCCCACAAGACCCTGGAGAAGGTGAGTGATGTGACCCAGACTTAGCTCAAAACATTGGAGGACTGCGGAATCAGACATCCAAACTAACCATTTGGCCCATGTTTCTACAGGCACTTCTTCACAGCAGAGCCAGGAACCAGGACCTCAGGGTGTTGTCCCCAACGAGCCATCTCTCGGCCACCAACCAAGTAAGTAGTCATGTCATTATAGAGATTTCGGTCTAAATTCCCATGAACACAAAAACACATAATGCCCTAGTCAATGCCAATATAAGAGGGACCTGTGGCCACTGAATTAGCTTAATTAGTTGCCCAACTGTCCTGTGGCCACTGAATTAGCTTAATTAGTTGCCCAACTGTCCTGTGGCCACTGAATTAGCTTAATTAGTTGCCCAACTGTCCTGTGGCCACTGAATTAGCTTAATTAGTTGCCCAACTGTCCTGTGGCCACTGAATTAGCTTAATTAGTTGCCCAACTGTCCTGTGGCCACTGAATTAGCTTAATTAGTTGCCCAACTGTCCTGTGGCCACTGAATTAGCTTAATTAGTTGCCCAACTGTCCTGTGGCCACTGAATTAGCTTAATTAGTTGCCCAACTGTCCTGTGGCCACTGAATTAGCTTAATTAGTTGCCCAACTGTCCTGTGGCCACTGAATTAGCTTAATTAGTTGCCCAACTGTCCTGTGGCCACTGAATTAGCTTAATTAGTTGCCCAACTGTCCTGTGGCCACTGAATTAGCTTAATTAGGTGCCCAACTGTCCTGTGGCCACTGAATTAGCTTAATTAGTTGCCCAACTGTCCTGTGGCCACTGAATTAGCTTAATTAGTTGCCCAACTGTCCTGTGGCCACTTACTAACCTTAATTCCTGTGATTAATCATAGGTGCATTATACTTAATTTGTTTCTTTAAATACATTAATTACACAGGTGATAAACATGTATTGTTCTCCGAATAATTTGAATTTCTGATTTTTGGGAAGGGACCACAAGACAGCGACTTGCTGATATCAATCGGAGGGTCCTTGAGTTGGTGGCCGATCTGCAGGCGATGCGGGACACGTTGGGGACAACAGAAGAGGAAGACTAGTGTCCTGGTTCCTGGCCCTGTAGATTTGTAAATAGTTGTATTTGTACATAGTTTTCTTGGTTAAACACCAAATTTCTTTGTATATAGTTTTCTGGTTTTTAAAAAGTTTTAAATTGTATATAGTTTTTAAAGTTTTTAACAAAAACTGTGTATATATTTTTAGTAAAGGCAAAAAAATTTGTATATAGTTATTATTTTTTTTTTGGCCAAAGTTGCCAGAAAAATTTTGCAAACAAATGGCAATTGAGCTATTAAAAACCCAAAAAAACAAAAAAAACATGTTGTCCCATTTATTTGCACACATACATTGAAAAAAAACAAGGGGACAATGACATATTTGAAAATCAAGATTGTGATGTCCGTGAAGTGATTTGGGTAAGTTTTAGGGACCTAAAATGGAAGAAGAACCAAGGCGCTAAGTGATTGGGGTAAGTTTTAGGGACCTAAAATGGAAGAAGAACCAAGGCGCTAAGTGATTTGGGTAAGTTTTAGGGAACTAAAATGGAAGAAGAACCAAGGCGCTAAGTGATTTGGGTAAGTTTTAGGGACCTAAAATGGAAGAAGAACCAAGGCGCTAAGTGATTTGGGTAAGTTTTAGGGACCTAAAATGGAAGAAGAACCAAGGCGCTAAGTGATTTGGGTAAGTTTTAGGGACCTAAAATGGAAGAAGAACCAAGGCGCTAAGTGATTTGGGTAAGTTTTAGGGACCTAAAATGGAAGAAGAACCAAGGCGCTATGTGATTTGGGTAAGTTTGAGGGTGTGAAAATGGAAGAAGAAACAAGGCGCTAAGTGATTGGGGTAAGTTTTAGGGACCTAAAATGGAAGAAGAACCAAGGCGCTAAGTGATTTGGGTAAGTTTTAGGGACCAAAAATGGAAGAAGAACCAAGGCGCTAAGTGATTTGGGTAAGTTTTAGGGACCTAAAATGGAAGAAGAACCAAGGCGCTAAGTGATTTGGGTAAGTTTTAGGGACCTAAAATGGAAGAAGAACCAAGGCGCTAAGTGATTTGGGTAAGTTTTAGGGACCTAAAATGGAAGAAGAACCAAGGCGCTAAGTGATTTGGGTAAGTTTTAGGGACCTAAAATGGAAGAAGAACCAAGGCGCTAAGTGATTTGGGTAAGTTTTAGGGACCTAAAATGGAAGAAGAACCAAGGCGCTAAGTGATTTGGGTAAGTTTTAGGGACCTAAAATGGAAGAAGAACCAAGGCGCTAAGTGATTTGGGTAAGTTTTAGGGACCTAAAATGGAAGAAGAACCAAGGCGCTAAGTGATTTGGGTAAGTTTTAGGGACCTAAAATGGAAGAAGAACCAAGGCGCTAAGTGATTTGGGTAAGTTTTAGGGACCTAAAATGGAAGAAGAACCAAGGCGCTAAGTGATTTGGGTAAGTTTTAGGGACCTAAAATGGAAGAAGAACCAAGGCGCTATGTGATTTGGGTAAGTTTGAGGGTGTGAAAATGGAAGAAGAAACAAGGCGCTAAGTGATTGGGGTAAGTTTTAAGGGAGGTCAAGGGAAAAGGCAGAAGAGCGCTAAGTGGTTAGGGTGAGCTTTAAGGGAGCTCCAGGGAAAAGGCAGGAGAGCGCTAAGTGGTTAGGGTGAGTTTAGTGATGGAAGTGAAATTATGTAGGCGAACACTTTAATGAGAGAAGTTTGTAGTGCGCAGGCGCAATATCGCAAGAATTTCGTCTGGACAGATACTTTCGGAAAAAATGAAGCAGGATGTAGCGGGAAAATGATAGGATTCGTGTGAGGATACGATGGGAAAAGGGCAAAAACGAAAGGCTACGTTGGTAGTTGGGCAAAATAAATCTGAACCTTTTCGATGGAAAATGACATCCTCGTCTGCGTACTCTGGCATACGAGCACACGGACGCGCTACGGAAGGTTTACGAAGCATGCATAGAATCGATCGAACGTTCATGCGAGAGCGGGAAATTTTGAAAATCTTACGACGTCGGCACCAAACCGAAAGTTTGTTTGTGTCTCTCTGAATCGAGCCTTATGTCCGCAAACCAACTCCTTCTCGGCCAGCGAGGAACCACCAGGATAGTTGGTACCCCTTCCTGGGCTATCTTGCGCAGCACTCTGCCCAGGAGTGGAAACGGAGGGAATGCATAAAGAAACTTGAACTCTGTCCAAGGAATCGCCAGAGCGTCTGTGGCTGTGGCCAGAGGATCTCTTGCGAGGGAGACGAAGCTTGTGATTGTGTCTGGATGCAAACAGGTCCACATCCGGCTGACCCCAGAGGAGACACAGAACGTGAAAGGCCCTGCTGCTGAGAGACCATTCCCCCAGGTGCGAGGATCTTCTGCTTAGGGAGTCAGCCTCCAGGTTTTCTGCCCCCGGGAATGTAGACCGCCGATATGTACAGAACATTCTTCTCTGCCCAAGTCAGAATCTGGGACACCTCCTTGAGGGCTCTCTTGCTCCGAGTCCCGCCCTGGTGATTGATGTAGGCGACAGCTGTCTGATTGTCCGAGCGAACCTGGATCGCACGACCCCTTAAATGGGAAGTCAAGCGAAGAAGCACCAACCGGATCGTTCTCAGCTCCAGGATATTTATGGGTAAGCGGTTCTCCTGCGGGCCCCACTGACCCTGGATCTTCTGAGTCTACCAAACGCCTCCCCAGCCTGTCAGGCTGGAATCCGTGGTAACTATCTCCCAATGGGGAGTCAGAAAGATCCTCCAGAGCAAACCCCATGCTGATCCTCCAGAGCAAACCCCAGGAACTTCTGATGCGCCTGTAAAATCGTGATGTGCAGATAAGCATCCCTGATGTCCACCGTGGTCATGAAGTCACCGGGACAAAGCAATCTCACCGCCGACCGTAAGGTTTCCATGCGGAAATGTCTGACTCTTACAAACCTGTTGAGACCCTTCAGATCCAGGATTGGTCTTAATGTTCCGTCCTTCTTGGGAACCGTGAACAGGTTGGAGTAAAAACCTTGCCCCCGTTCCTGCCGAGGTACAGGACAAATCACACCTAACCGCAGGAGATGTTGCACGGCCATTCTTAAGCCCTGTGCCTTTAATGGGTTTCAGGATATCCGTGGAGAAACTTTGTGGGCGGCCTGACTGCCAGCTCTATCTTGTAACCGGAGGATACTACCTCCTGAATCCACCGATCCGAGACGTGCCGCCTCCAGATCTGAGCAAACAGCAGAAGCTGTCCCCCCACCCGGATGGGTGAGGGCGCCCCCTCATGCCTGAGAGGGCTTGGCAGGGGGCTTGGATTTAGATCCCCAGGAGGGATTAGGCCGTCCGCGACACCTACCTCTGCCCCAGGTATCTCTGCGGCCACCTGGAAATGAAGAGCCTCTTCCTTCTCGAAAGCGATAGGCAGAGGGATTCCGAAAGGACCGAGCAGGCTTCCGTCTCTGAGGGAGTCTACCATCCTTGACCAAAAGGTCCAGGCGTTCCCCAAACAGCCTGTGCCCCACAAAAGGGATACTCGTAAGCGCCTTCTTGGAAGCCGCATCAGCCGACCATTGCCGCAGCCAGAGCGAGCGGCGGAGAGCAACAAGCAGGGCCGAAATCCTGGCACCGATCCGAACCCCATCGTCCATGGCAGAGGCAATAAAGCCAATGAAATCCAAGCAGGTCTTGAGTTCTTTATACCCCTCCGCCCGCTTGCGAGCTTTGGCTCTGTCCACAAGGTGTCTCACCTTCTTTCTGATCGCTAGAGAGACAATCACCGAAGCGCACACAGGTCGAAACAGGGCACCAGCAAAGGTGAATGCATGGCAGACCAGCTGCCGGGCGGTCACGTGGGCAGGTCCTGCCGGTGGCCGGCACAGAGGACGCGACTGCGCCCACGTGACCGCCCGGCGGCCAATCGCGGGACTCCGTTCTCGCCGCTGGCTCGGTATGCAGGTGAGTAAAACAAGTTATTTCTGTGTTTTTCTGCGAGGGGGCTCCAGCATACTGGATTCCCTCCCTCACTTCTTACATTGACCACACAGCTGGACCAACACCCGTTAAGGTAAAAACGGGTGTTGGTCCGGTTTAAGTAAATAACAAAGGCTCCACTCTCAGAATACTGGATCTGGGAGAAAAAAGCTCAAAGGGTTGAACACTTGATCCTGAATGAATACTCTAACCCCAAAGTTGTTCGGGTAAAAGAAAGGACTAGCCTAGGGGTAGAAACAGCCTAGGGCTAAGACAACCTAGGGCTAAGACAACCTAGGGATAGAGATGGCCTAGGGCTAGAAAAGGCCCAGGGTTAGAGACAAACTAGGGTAAAAGACTGCCTAGGGCTAGAAAAGGCCCAGCGTTAGAGACAAACTAGGGTAAAAGACCGCCTAGGGCTAGAGGCGGCCTAGGGACCCAAATGGATAACACCAATCTAACCATAAATTGCATAGGCTAGACTGAAATACCGTGCAAGGGCTGAGGTGTCCGCCCCTGCTGCAGGATCCACCAGATTCAGAAAAAGTATTTGGTCAGCTTGTGACTTCTTGCTGAAGCAATAATACAGTTCTAAACGATTCCTTAGAAGACCCTAGAATTGACCGACCATTCTGACCCTTTCAAATGAGAACATTCAGAAATTCAGAATTTTGCCACATGATGCATAATTCCTACAGAACACTACTGAAGGAGACTCAGGTCTTCTTCAAATCCATGAGGATTCTAATGCGACCCCCATCCAGCGATGAACCTCACTCTCTCCTGATGGTTAATGTATGCTACAGTCGTAGCATAATCTGATCTCATCTGCCATTCTCGCTAACCCCAAGCAGAGGTATCTGTAGTAACCAACCTCCCTTTTGGGGTCCCAGATATAGTCTCCCTTGACCGAGAAGTAGAACTTTATCTTCCAACTCATTCCGCGAGCCATTCCAACTGCTCAGGACATGTACTTCATAGTACTTTAATGCAAGTGACCTCACCTCACTGCAGGAAACACCAATGTCAACAGTCCTAACACCCTCATGGCTAGTGTTATTGGAGATGCTGAACTGGCACAAAGGAATCAACGATTTCCTGAAGGGCCAAAATCCTTTGAGAAAGGAGAAAGAGGCCGAAGAAGTTGTTGAATTCCAACCCCAATAAATCATTACCTGAGAGGGAACCAGACTAGAATTCTCAAGGTTTAGAATCCAACCGAGCTGAAACACAGCTCTAAAAAATGTAACTGAGGCTCTAAGGCATCTTGTGCCTTAAGTGGACAAAAGTAGCAGATCGTCTAGATCAGCCAACTACGGATTCCTCTCAGTCTCTGACATGCCAGAGGTTCTGCCAATACCTTTGTAGAAATTCTCGGGCTGAATCCAGCCCGAAGGGAAGCCACAAATTGGAAGCGCAATATCCTGCTCTGTCTTTACTGCGAATCCCAAAAAGAATTGAGCCCGAGGCTCATTGGAACCTGCCAGCAAGCATCCTCAGATCTATTAAGACCAGAAAGAGCCCTGTGGAAGCATGTCTCTCACTGAAAATTTTTTATTACATTTGAAATGTTTGTATCACAGAGATTGATATTCTATAAAGCAGAATTAATCTCCATCCAAGGCTTACTTCACCAGAAGCTAGAGGAATAAGACCTATTCCTCGCTGGTGACAGGGAACTGGGATAATGACTCCCCTGGCTCCCATGGTTAGCAGACTTTTTAAATATCTGATCGCTCCTCCAACCCCACAGGTATAGGGGAGACCAGAATTCTGACTGAGGGGTACAAGTAAACTCTATGTGAAACCCCTCTTTCATGCCCCTGGAAATGAAAAGGGGCAATACAAGGTATTCAGGCCCCAACTCGAGACATGGCGTCATTGTTCCTCGGGTTTGGGCCAATAGGTTCCAGACAAAGTGGAACTTTTAAAAACCTCCTTTCCAGCAGAAGGAGGTAGAGGAGGAAGGTACCCCCAGGTTTTTTAGTAGCGTCCCTGTACGGAAGGAGCATCTAACAAAAGAAGCTCTAAAAGAGCACTTCCTTTTAACAGGAGGCCCAGATCGGGCAGAAAATACTTGTTCTTATTGGCCGCTATTTCTAAATCCCCCCGAAAAGAAATGTCCCTTAAAGGATATTGCACAAAGACTCATCTTTGATCCAATATCCCCAGACCAGGTCCTCGATCAGAGAGTGCTGTGAACGGAATTCGTTACAGCCATGTTTTTGTGCCAAAAAACGAATGGCATCTGTCACCAAAGCCGTAGCTGAAAAAGGATTTCATAATCCTTCTAGACTAGTCCTTTCCAACAGACAGTCCTTTAATTGTTGAAGTCAGAAGCCCAACTTTCTGATCATACAAATGGAAGCCAAAATAGGTCTAAAACATTAGATTCTACTAGCCAGACCTTTTTGAGCAGTGAATCTATATTGTTATCTAGGGGATCGCAAAGAACCCAATATCTTCAAGGCTAACCCTGGTCTCTTAGAGACTTTGGCACAAAGTACATTCAACTTAGGGCATTTTCCCAAAAACTCTGAATCCTCTTCCGTAAAAGGATATGTAAGTTAAAGACCCCATGACATAGCCTAGGGTCCAAGTACTGACCGGGCCCAATACTGCTTAGCTCCCGAGATCAGACGAAATCAGACGCATTCAGGGTGTCGTGGCCGTAGGCTTAGAAACAGATATTCTTAGATGGATCTTTCCATTTGTCCATAATCATATCCTTTAAGTAACTATAAAAAAAGGAAATGAATAGGAAGAGTCAGGTGCCAAATCTGGATAAAGCCCATCATGATTATACTTCAGGCCTGAATCTTATCCTTCTATCCCTATAGATAGGAAAATCATATGAAAAAAATACCATTTTGTGAGTACTCACCTGAAAATGGATATTGTTGGTGTGCCACACACCCCGCTTCACTTCTTAAATATTCATCACTTCATGGGTTAATCCACCGCAGGTGACGTAGTGCAGAGAGGAAGTCTTGTAATGAGCCCCCTTCTGGCCTATATATACCTGGTACCTCCCTTCAATCACCAGTATATTCAAAAAGCAGTAAAACAAGGTACCAGTATTCCACCAGTAACCTCCAAAATTAATTTTGATATAAATAAAAAAGGGCTTCACCATATAAATGCTTCGGTAATACCGAAAAGGGCGGGTGTGAAGCGGGGTGTGTGGCCCACCAACAATATCCATTTTTCAGGTGAGTACTCACAAAATGGTATTATTCTTGGTGTGCCACACACCCCGCTTCACTTCTTAAATATTCATCACTTCATGGGACATCCAAAAGCAGTGTCCACAAGGGAAGGGCATCTCAAGGCCAGGTGAAGCATAACTTAAATGACTGCAGTCTGCAGAACTTTGCGGCCAAAAACAGCATCCGCTGAGGCCCGCACATCAACTTTGTAAAACTTAGAAAAAGTGTGAACAGAAGACCAGGTGGCGGCCTTACAAACCTGTTCAACAGAAGCTTGGTGCTGAAAAGCCCAAGACGCCCCAACAGCGCGAGTGGAATGAGCAGTAATACGAAAAGGGGGAACTTTTCCCTTAGCAGAATAGGCCGCAGTAACGGCCTGACGTATCCACTTGCTAATGGCAGATTTGGCTGGTGCCAAACCCTTCTTAGGCCCATGGGGCACAACAAAAAAGGAATCCGTCCTACGGAAAGGAGACGTGATAATCAAGTAGTACTTAACAAACAATGCAAAACCCTCTCTTTGTCATTCTTAGGATTAGGACACAAGGAGGGAAGAACAATATCTTGGTTCAAATGAAAAGCAGAAACAACCTTAGGAAGAAAGTCTGGCTTGAACCGAAAGACCACTTTATCCCGATGCCTCTCGAAGTAGGGCGCCTGGATAGTTAAGGCCGCCAATTCTGAGACACGCCGGACAGAAGTGATCGCTACCAAGAAGACAATCTTCTGAGTCAGGGTAGACAAAGCAATATCTTGCAAAGGCTCAAAAGGAGGAGCCTGAAGAGCCGAAAGAACCAAATTCAAATCCCAAACAGGGAGTAATGGTTTCCTGGGAGGCCGCACATGCGTAACCCCCTGGAAAAAAGTTTTAACTAAAGGTTTAAGCGCAACACGCTTCTGAAAAAAGACAGATAAGGCAGAGACCTGCCCTTTCAATGTACTTAGCTGGAGACCAGAGTCCAGCCCTGATTGTAAAAACTCCAGAATCCTGGGGACCGAAAGGACCCTACAAGGAAAAGATCTTATCTCACACCAAGTGATATAGGCTTTCCAAGTCCTATAGTAGGTGACGGAAGAAGACTTCTTCCGGGCACTGATCAGAGTCTTAATGACTGAATCAGAAAGACCCTCCTCCTTCAGGATGGAGGTTTCAGCCGCTAGGCCATCAAACCCAGCGCTGGTAAATTGAGGTAACACAATTGACCCTGAGTGAGCAGATCAGGCCGAAGAGGCAGAATTAACTGGTCCACTGCCAGCCAAACGATGTCTGCGAACCTTAATCGCTTTGGCCACCTTGGGGCCATGAGAACGGCGTACACCCTTTCCAGAGCCAACTTCTGAAGAATTCTGCCCAGCAAGGGCCACAGAGGAAACAGGTATAGAAATCCCAGAGCTCCTCAGTTCAGGGACCTGACGTCCACTGTCAGAGCCAGAGGATCCCGGGAGAGAGACACGAAGCTCGGGAGCCTGAGATAGAGATGAGGGGCCCACAGGTCCACCTCCGGAGTCTCCCATTGGAGACACAATAAGAGAACCACCCGAGGATGGAGAGCTTCTTCTTCTTATTCTTGCTCAACCGGTCCGCTACCTGTTCCATCACCTCTGGAATGTAAACCGCCGAGAGACAGGGAACATGGAACACTGCCCATGTCTGGATCAGGGACATTTCTCTGATGGGTAAGTGGGGCCTCCACTGCATCCCGACAGACCGGTGTCCGTGGTGACACCTCTCCAAGGGAGGGTCAGGAAAGACCTGCCCTATACAAGATTGGTTGAGACCAATCACCACAGGAGGAACTGCCGTACACGGGAAAACAATTGGAAGGACTGATCCAACAATAGAGGTTGCTGGACCCAACACGCTAGCAGAAATAGCTGAAGTGTTCTTGTGCGAATTTGGGCAAAAGAAAGACACACAGCGTCTTGATGAGAGTTCAGGCCGGGATGAACCGACCCCTGAATGGACCGCGAGGGAGGGTGAGACTCGAATTCCAGGTTGTGACCTGTCGACACTACCTCCTGGATCCATCTGCCTAGAACCACATGGTTCCAATGGTAGAAGTGTCGCAATAGTCCCCCCACCCGCACGGGTGAGGGCAGCCCCTCATTGCTGAGTGGGCTTATCAGCAGGCTTGGGCTTGGTGCCCCAGGACTGAGTGGGCCGGCCACGGCCCCTCCCCCGGGTCCAACCTGCGCCACTGGTAGCGGGAAAGGACGTACCTTTTCCCGCTCCGAACCTTTGAAAGGAAGGCCTACCGGAACTTGTCCCCCTGAAGGGACCACGAGGCCTTTTGCGTTGTGGCATCTTACCATCTTTTGCGACTGAATCAATTTTCTCCCCAAACAGACGCAACCCCAAAAAGGGGAGGGCTGTGAGTACCTTTTTGGAAGCCGTGTCTGCTGACCACTGACGCACCCATACTGACCTGCGAATAGCCACCAGCATAGCTGCCGCCTTGCTACTCATAGTCAGCGCATCGTCCTGAGCGGCCAGGACATAAGCCACAAAAGATTCACACTGCTTAAGTGCAGTGAACTGTTTGCAAGCGGGATCAAGATCCTCATATAGCCCCTGAATTAGGGACTTAATTGCCAATAGAAGAAGGGCTGAAGCACATACCGGGCGCAATGCTGACCCGGAATAGATAAAACCATGTCGAGCGTATTGGTCAATCCTGCGATCTTCCCCATCTTTGGGGACAGTGGTCTCAGCAGATTGTACCATAGCCGAGCTGGAGAGTCCTAGTACAGGGGTATCGACGTCCGGGACAGACCACAGCCTCACCAATTCTGGTGGAAAAGGATAACTCTTTTCCCAACTGGAAGGAATTCCAGATAACCGTGTGGGATGTTCCCATTCCTTAAGAACCACCCTCTCAAAGTGGTGCTGTCTGGGAAAGACCAAACTCGGCTGAGGCTCTTTAAATAACTGACTCTTTGGCGGGGCGGCCGCCTCAGGCGTATCTAAACTCAAAATATTAAACATTTGAGCCAGAATGGAGGGGGTGTCAAAAACAACCCCCTCTGACCAATCGCCGATCTCATCAGCCACATGCTGACCTGTTGGCTCATCTGACTCCGACGGGAGTTCATCCTCGTCAGGGGATCCATCGGACCATTCCACAGGTTCACAAAACTGGTGCTGTGGAGCCGAAGGTACCGGAGTCAGGTGCCTTCGTTTTGTAGCGGTTTTAAACGCTGCTTTAACGGGCATCATTTTCCGGGGGCAGGGCTGTGCTGCTGCCTCGGAATGCGAATCCCCACTTTTGACAGTGTCATGCGGGGTCCGGAATAGGGATGGAGAGGTAGGAGATGATGAAGGATGCGATGGCACCGCAGCCGAAGCAACGGACTGGCGCGCAATAGTCTGTTTTGCACAAGGGATGCAAATAAAGATATCATCAGCTGGGAGTGGAACCCCACAACCTACGCACCCCCCAAACGGAACAGCAGAACCGTTTCCGGAATCTACGGAAGCCTCCATATGGTGATTTATGGTATTCGCAATAATGGGACTTTTAAGGCATAAGCCGACCCGGGATGCCCCCTTTATTTTAGTAATGTCCCGGAAGGGAGGATTTATATAAAAATTTTTTTTTTTTTTTTTTTTTTTTAAGTTTAGGTCCCCTTTAATAGAAACTATATATATATACTATATATATAGTCTATGTATATAAACATTCAAATTAATCCCAATAATTAGCCAGGCACATAGAGCCGGAGGGCTAGCATAAGCAGGGATCCCAGGATCTGCAAGGCAAGAAAACAACCATCAGATCCTTCACATGTGTATAACATATAAGTATGGCACCAAGTGCCCTTAAATGACGCCCCCTTGATAATAGTGATTTCTCACTGTATTATTAAACAATATCTCCCATTTAACGGCCCCAACGGGAGGGACCGCTTACCTGTACCGCAATCAGCCGGTAAGCCTGCAGCCAGCAGCCATGAGCCGGCAGAAGACAAAGTGCGGCCGTGCGCTCACGTGCCTTCCTGTTTTGAAGGAAGCTGGGACGCTGGGCCCGCCGCAGACGCCGCTGACGCCGCATGACGTCGGCGCCGCGCCCCCGGCGCCGTGTCAAGGCCACTTTTTAACATTTTTAATGTATCCCTCATTACTACCTCCTCTGGCAGCGAGTTCCATAGTCTCACTGCTCTTACAGAGAAGAATCCCCTCCTATGTCGGTGGAGAAAGCACCTTTCCTCTAACCTTAGTGGATGCCCCCGGGTTATGGTTACATTCCGGGGTATAAATAGATTGTGGGACAGATCCTTGTATTGACCCCGAATATATTTATACATAGTTATTAGATCACCCCTCAATCGTCTTTTTTCTAGACTAAATAAGCCTAACTTGGACAATCTTTCCGGGTACTCTAGCCCCCGCACTCCTTTTATTAACTTTGTTGCCCTTCTTTGAACGCGCTCCAGTTCTGATATGTCCTTTTTAAGCACAGGTGCCCAGAACTATACACAGTATTCCATATGGGGTCTGACCAGTGACTTGTACAGGGGTAAAATGATGTTCTGGTCATGAGCACCTATGCCCCTCCTGATGCACCCCATGCTCCTATTTGCCTTGGCAGCAGCTGCCTGGCATTGATTACTACAGTTGAGCTTATTGTCAACTAAAACCCCTAGGTCCTTTTCCATTGTTGTTTTACCAAATGTTTCTTTATTTAGTGTGTAATCATGACACAGATTTCTCCTTCCCATGTGCATAACCTTACATTTATCTGTGTTAAACTTCATTTGCCATTTAACTGCCCATGCTTCCAATTTATCTAAATCTGTTTGTAGCTGCCTGTTGTCCTCCTTTGTTTTAATTACTTTACTCAGCTTAGTATCATCTGCAAAGATTGAGACTTTACTGTTTAATCCATACCCAATGTCATTTATATATATATTGAAGAGAATTGGTCCCAGAACTGACCCTTGTGGTACTCCACTAGTAACAGTGACCCAATCTGAGTGTGTACCATTGATAACCACCCTCTGCTTCCGATCATTAAGCCAATTTCCCACCCATCTGCACACGTTTTCCCCCAGTCCAAGCATTCTCATCTTTTGTACCAGCCTTTTATGTGGCACAGTATCAAATGCTTTAGAAAAGTCAAGATATATGATATCCAATGACTCCCCCTGATCCAATCTTGAACTTACCTCCTCATAAAAGCTGATCAGGTTTGTCTGGCAGGAGCGATTCCTCATAAATCCATGCTGATATGGAGTAATAAGGTCATTTTCCCCAAGGTGCTCCAGGATAGTATCCCTTAAGAAACCTTCAAACAGCTTGCCCACCACAGATGTTAAGCTTACCGGTCTGTAGTTCCCAGGTTCCCCCCTAGATCCCTTTTTGAATATTGGCACCACATTTGCCAAGCGCCAATCCATCGGAACAAACCCTGTAGTTATGGAATCCACAAATATTAGAAATAACAGCTTGTCTATTACTGTACATAACTCCCTTAAAACACGAGGATGTATGTCATCTGGTCCCGGTGATTTATCGATTTTCATCTGCTTGAGACGGTGCCGGACTTCTTCCTTGGTTAGACCAGTGACATTTAATGGAGGGTTTCGGTTATTCCCCTGCATTTCACTCGGCATGTCAAATTCTTTTGTGAATATAGAAGCAAAGAAGTTGTTAAGCAAATTAGCTTTCTCCTCATTTCCCTCTATAGGGGTCCCCTCCTTGCTTTTCAGGGGGCCCACACCCTCAGGTTTGTACCTTTTACGGTTTATGTAGCTAAAGAATAATTTGGGGTTAGTTTTACTCTCTTTCGCGACCAGTCTTTCTGTCTCCAGCTTAGCTGCCCTTATCTGTTGTTTACATTGTTTATTTTCTTCTTTATAGTTTTTTTAACGCTTCCGCTGTCCCTTCCTGCTTTAAACGTTTAAATGCCTTTTTTTTGTTGTTTATTGCCCCCTTAACCTTTTTATTTAGCCACATCGGTTTACATGTGTGTCTAATAGTTTTATTCCTGTAAGGTATATATCTGTCACACTGAAAATTAAGTATTCCTTTGAAAGTATCCCATTTAGCGTCCATGCTTTTGTTTTTAAGGACATTTTCCCAGTCAATGCAGTGTAGGGCATCTCTAAGTTGGTCAAACTTTGCCTTTTTGAAGTCCCGCGTTTTTGTGACTCCTTTATAAGGCACCCTAGTGACTGCTAATTGGAAATTAATGATATTATGATCACTGCTTCCTAGGTGTCCCCCAACCTGTACCTTTATTACTTTGTCTGGTACATTGGTTAGTATTAGGTCCAATATGGCTTTCCCCCTTGTTGGAGCTTGTACTTGTTGGGAAAGGTAGCCATCTTTTGTTTTAGATAAAAAAACTATTACTTTTATGCGAAACACATGTTTCAGCATCCCAGTCTATATCTGGGTAGTTAAAGTCCCCCATAATCACTACCTCATTTATTTTAGCGGCTATATCTATTTGCCTTAGCATCATATTTTCTATGGATTCGGATATATCTGGAGGTTTATAGCAAACCCCCATCAGTATTTTATTTTTGTTTCTCCCTCCATGTATTTCTACCCATACAGACTCCACATGGTCATTCCCCTCACATATATCCTCCCGCAGAGCAGGCTGTAGAGAGGATTTTACAATTAAGCAGACTCCACCCCCTTTGCGTTTGTTACGGTCCCTCCTAAACACACAGTATCCCTGTAAATTTACTGCCCAGTCATAGCTTTCATCCAGCCAGGTCTCTGTTACCCCCACTATATCATATTGTTCTTCTGTTATTATCAGTTCTAGTTCATCCATTTTATTAGTCAAGCTTCTAGCATTTGTAAGTATGCATTTCAAATGCTTATGACAATTTTGATAATTTTGTATATTGCACTTATTCCTGCTAGATGTGCTAACCCCTCCCCCCTCTCCACCCCCAGTTTCATGTCTACACCCACTGTCACTTTCTTTCCTAACTTCCCCTTTGTAATAGCTTTTACCCCCCCCCCCCCAATGCTCAGTTTAAACACTCCTCTAACCTTTTAGCCATCCTCTCCCCCAGAACAGATGCACCCTCCCCATTGAGGTGCAACCCATCCCTGCCAAAGAACCTGTAGCCCACTGTGAAGTCGGCCCAGTTCTCTAAGAACCCAAACCCCTCCTTTTTACTCCAATTTTTAAGCCACCTGTTTACATCTCTAATCTCCCGCTGCCTCTCTGGTGTGGCTCTTGGTACTGGTAGTATTTCTGAGAATACTACAGTTGAGGTCCTTGCCTTAAGCTTACGGCCTAAGTCCCTGAAATCATTTTTTAGGACCTTCCACCTACTTCTGTGACCGGATAATAAGAGAGATCAAAAAGGGACCTGTTGTAGGTCGGGAAAAACACAACCTGGTTACCCAAACCCTCCGGGATCCTCTGGCCTCAAGGTGAGGAAGTAATCTGATCCTTCCGATCTTTTATTATCTGCAATAGATCGTAATTTCGCTATTTCATCAACCACCTTGTCCTCAAGATTGACAGAGGGGTTACTTATAGGAATCTAAAACCCTGTTTATCACATGGGACAATTCCTATTCCTCTAATGGGAATTAGATCCGGAAGAAGAGGATTTAGGTACACTCTTGGGGGCTTAGTCCGGGGTCAAAGACTAAGAGACATAAGCAAACAAAGGGGCGTTAGCTATATCCCCAAATTTAACTAAACATGCCCAAAATAGACACTATTAATAAATAAAAGTGACTTACCGGGGCAAGGCTGGGCCTCCTTGCAGAATCGGCAGCCGGCGGAATATCAGATGAATCCTGATCCACGTTTAGTATCTCTGTGGAGGAATCTTCATAGGAACCAACATAGGTTCAATATAATCGTCATCTGCTTTATCTACCATCCTTCTGGTATGAGGCACCACGGATTTGCTTCCTGAGTCTGCCTAAATAGGGCAGGAGCATAATTACAATAATTCTTGTTAACCCCTTTCAATAAAATCTTAGAAAGAGAGGCCATTAGACAGTTTGCCAAAATACTGTGTTGTCCCTTTAAGGCCTAGCACGTGTTGTGGCTGAGCAGGGAAAACCTCAGGTGCTGGAATGTGACGTCAGTAGCCCGGGAGGAAGAAGCCCTAATCCCAACTTCCTGATAGGAAGTTATACAAGGAACACGCTGGGTACGCGCGCACGCAATCTCCTACCTTGCCGGCAGCCGGAACAGGACAAGCGGGATCCTAGAAGAATCCCTGGAAAAAAGGGATCATGCAGCACCCAACTTCGACCTGGCAGCCGCACTGGAGGTACGGAGAGTGCGACCCCATTTGTCAGAGCTGGGCGGGGGAGAGAGAGAGAGAGCGTGCGTCATTCCCCTCTCTTCCACGCCTCTTAAAGGTAAAGCGCTCATTAATAGTAAAAGTTAAATCAAGCTGGAAATAAAGGTCACAGAGCAACCAATTCCTCTGGGAGCGTCCAGATCATCACATACTCACTATAAAAATCCCTATAAAATCCTATAATGGGGTCCGGTCTCCCCGGCTTCTTCCAAATAGCTCATCCTCCGTAAGAGGGAAAAAACATAGCTTACTCTCCTTTGAAAAAATACAATTCTGTGAGTACTCACCTGTAGAATTGATTTTGTAGTATACAGCACGTCCTGTTCCAATAATTCCTTACACTTTGTTATTCCGCCACAGGGTGGCGCAGTGGACTGCAGAAAGACTTGTGGCCACTCCCGGCCCCATAAATAGCCAGGAACCCCCCACCAATTTCCAGTGTTGACAAGCAGTTATACAAGAAGCCGGGAGAATCAAAAAATGGATAAGAAACCAAAAAGAACTTTAGAACAATCACCATACAGAGGTAACCAAGAAAAATGATAACAAGGGAGGGATGAAACAGGACGTGCTGTATACTACAAAATCAATTCTACAGGTGAGTACTCACAGAATTGTATTTTTCCAAGTATACAGCACGTCCTGTTCCAATAATTCCTTACATCCAAAAGCAGTGTCCATAAGGTAGGGTGGGATCCCCAAAGAGCAAAAGCGTGCAGTTTAAACCACTGCCGCCTGCAGAACTTTGCGACCAAAAGCAGCGTCAGCTGAGGCCCTAACATCAACCTTGTAAAACTTTGAAAAAGTATCAACAGAAGACCAAGTTGCGGCCTTACAAACTTGTTCAACAGAAGCCTGGTGCTGAAAGGCCCAAGAGGCACCAATAGCACAAGTGGAATGAGCAGTAAGGCGGAAGGAAGGTTCCTTCCCCTTAGCAGAATAGGCTTGCACCACCGCCTGACGAATCCACTTGCTGATAGTGGACTGAGCCGGAGGCAAACCCTTCCTGGGACCAGAAGGAAGAACAAAAAGAGCAGTCTTCCTGAAAGATTCAGCAGCTACCAAGTAAAACTTCAGAACCCTGACCACATCCAAAGAATGCAGAGTCCTCTCCTTGGAATTCGCAGGATTAGGATACAAGGAAGGCAATGTCCTGATTGAGATGAAAAGCAGACACAACCTTAGGCAAAAAATCTGACTTGAACTGAAACACCACCTTGTCCTGGTGTCGCTCAAAATTAGGAGGTTTGATGGAAAGCGCCGCCAACTTAGAAACACGCCTGACAGAAGTGATAGCCACCAAAAAGGCTACCTTAAGAGTCAAAATGGGCAAAGTGGCCCCACGGAGAGGCTCAAAGGACAACCCTGCAGAGCAGATAATACCAGATTCAGATCCCAAACTGGTAACATAGGCTTACGTGGTTGACGCACGTGAGAAACCCCCTGGAAAAAAGTCCTAACCAAAGGTGATTGGCAAAAGATCTTTGGAAAAGTTGCCAGAGCTGAAACATGACCTTTGAGGGTACTAAGTTGAAGGCCCGAATCCAAACCATGTTGCAAAAATTCCAGAATCCTGGGAATAGAAAACACCCGACAGGGAAGAGATTTGGACTCACACCAGGCAATGTAAGCATGCCAGACCCTGTAGTAGATAAAGGACGAGGATTTCTTCCTAGCCCTAATCATGGTATCAACAACAGAGGCAGGCAACCCCTTTTCCTTCAAGATGGAGGTTTCAACAGCCAAGCTGTCAAAGCCAGCGTTTGTAAATTGGGATGGCGCAGCTGTCCCTGAGTGAGCAGGTCTGGATCCTTGGGCAGGACGTACTGATCTACTGCCAATTGCACGATGTCTGCGAACCACACCCATCTTGGCCAACAGGGGGCCACCAGAATGGCTGGCACCCCTTCCTGGGCTATCTTGCACAGCACCCTGCCCAACAGAGGAAACACATAGAGGAGCCGAAACCCCTTCCAAGGCATTGCTAGCGCATCCGTGGCGAAGGCCAGAGGGTCCTGTGACAGAGAGACAAAGAATGGAAGCTTGTGATTGTGACGGGACGCAAACAGGTCCACATCCGGCAGACCCCAGCGACGGCACAGGGAGCGAAACACCCTGTTGCGGAGGGACCACTTCCCCAGCCGAGACATCCCCCTGCTCAAGGAGTCTGCCTCCAGGTTTTCCACCCCCGGGATGTAAACTGCCGATATACAGGGGACATTCTCTTCCGCCCAGGACAGTATCAGGGACACTTCCTTGAGGGCTCAATATTAGATTCCACAGAAGCACTCTTACCCGAACAAACACTGTAGTGGGTGCTATATTAGCGCATTCATCGGCACTGTTATGCCCGTTTCATACATTAATTGTATCTGTAATGTACAATTTCAATGTGGTCCCTACTGCACTGCTGTACCCGCTCTGACGTCACGTGGGACACGCCCACTGACGTCAGGCAGGAATTCCGGGCCTCCTGAGGGTATTTAACTCTCTGTTAAGGGAGTCTTTGCTTGCATGTTATCCCTGAAGAAGGGGCGCTAGACGCCCCGAAACGTTGGATTATTGGTCTTTGCTGTATATCGACCTGTTGGAATCTGAATACAATTTATATTGGAGTGCTGGCTGATCGTTTCTTCTATGCTTTTGCGGCGCCACCTCCGGCCACAGCACCCACTACAGTGATTAAAGTGGACCAACACCCAGGGGTGATAGGCCCGGAAATCTATAAGATTCCCGATCTCGGATGTCCCGCGGGGTGAAACCCCCCAGAAACCCCAAAAAGATCTTACCTGATCCGCCGCCGCTTCCGCCCGCCGCCGCCTCCCGCGCGCCCCTCCAGACGTGCGCGCGCCCGCGCCGGCCCTCTGTGAATGGCCGGCGGGGGCGCGCGCGCACCGAGAGTGACGCGCGGGAGGCGGCTTGGACGTTCCCCCCGATCGGGGTGCCCCGCCGAAGTGGACCAAAACCCAGGATAGTCAAAATCCTGGGTGTTGGTCCACTTTAAACTCGGCGGCCCCTTTAATTGTCTCACTGAAAATTGTGTCTATTTGTTAAAATGCCCGTGTGGTTTGGCATACATAGGCAAGACTGTGGGCCCTTTCAAAAAGAGGTTTCAGCAACATCAAAGCGACATCAGGATGAATATTAATAAACACTTGAAAGGAGAACCAATTGATTATGAGAAGCCGGTTGCGGCACATTTTGTCAAATCGGGACACCAAACGCACAAACTCAGGGGGATGGTAATAGAACATGTCCAGAAACCACCTCGGGGTGGAGACCGACATACCCCATTATTACAAAGAGAGACTTTCTGGATACACAGATTGAACACCGTATATCCGAAAGGACTTAATACCGCGTTTGGGTACACATGTTTTCTTGAGTGACGCTGATGTATTCTTATGGGTCTGTCCTTCCCACATATCTCCCTCCTGGCCTTCCCTTTCCCCCTCTTTCCTGTCTCCCCCTCCCCCCCCCTTCTCTTCTTCTTCCCTCCCCCCTTTTTTCCCCACCCTCTTTCCCTTTTTCCCCCCTTCTTCCCCCTCCTCCTTCCCTCTCCCCCTTTTTTCCTCTCCCCTTCCCCCCCTCCTCCCTTTCCCCCCTACAACCCCCCCTTCCCTGCTTATCCCTTTTTCCTCTCAGACCCGGTGGGAGCAAACGGGACCCGCCTGTTAGCTATGTCATTTTAATTCACTCACCAATGCCATGTGGGTGAGTAGGGCGATTCTAGGACACCAGGACATTGTATAATACCCAGACGTACAGTTTTTTCATTTTTCACTGTTACCATAATAAATTGGGATGCTGAGGTGGAAAGGTTCCCCCGGTTTCCCGTTCCAATGGAGCGTCCGTGATGGGCTGCTTCCCTATGGGGGGAGCCCACCACACCGGCTATGCCATGGCAGCTGGGTTGCGGATGTGGGAATCCCTCCACCCCACCCCTGGTATGAATGTTGATTGACTTAATTATATGTACTTATTGGTGTTTGACTCGACTCGAATGAGGTTGGTCCTTTGGGTGCAACTTATTTGGTATATTGACACTTTTTATGTCATCATGCTTTAATTACTGCGACTCCTAAGGATGTTGAGGTGGAGAAGCTCCCCCAGCGGCACGCAGCCCGAGCTGTCACTGGCGGATCCCCACATGCGCCGGCTCGCAGGCAGAAGCCGACGCAGGTGTTTACACACCAGTTGCGGGTCCGTGATTGGCTGCTCCTGGACCAATAGGAGCGGCCAACACAGTGCTGCTACCCAATGGGAGCGGCCTGTTACACCGCAAGTCTCCAGGCCACTGACGTCAGGCGGGAATTCCGGGCCTCCTGAGGGTATTTAACTCACTGTTAAGGAAGTCTCTGCTTGCATGTTATCCCTGATGAAGGGGCGCTAGATGCCCCGAAACGTTGGATTATTCCTTGAGGGCTCGCTTGCTCCGAGTCCCTCCCTGATGATTGATGTAGGCAACCGCCGTCTGGTTGTCGGAGCCGATCTGAACAGCCCGACCCCGAAGGTGTAGGGTCAATTGGGCGAGAACCAACCTTACCGCTCTCAGTTCCAGTTATCAATGTTGATAGGAGTATGGGCCTCCTGGGGGCCCCACTGACCCTGGAATTTCAAAGACTTCCAGAAGCCCCCCCAACCTGTCAGACAGGCATCTGTGGTGACAGTCTACCAGCAAGGGGACAGAAAGGTCCTGCCCACCAAGAGGTTCCTTGAGTCCAGCCACCACGAGAGGGACCGTCTGGCCAGGGGGGTCAGAATAAATACCTGATTTAGGGACACAGGGTCCCAATCCCACACTGATAAGAGGTGTAGCTGAAGAGGTCTCATGTGAAACTGAGCATAGGGTACCGCCTCGAAGCAAGACACCATCAGGCCCACCAGTTGCATCCCCTGCCAGATGGAGGGATAAGGACAAGAAAGAAGAAACTGGGCCTGAGCTTGAAGACTCTCCACCTTCTGTTGAGGGAGAAAAACCTTGACCTGCGATGTTTCCAGAGTCATGCCCAGAAAGGACCTCACCAGTGACGGGGACAGAAAAGACTGGGGATGGTTGATCACCCAGCCGAAAGGCTCTAGTGTGGACACCACCATCTGGGTATCCAGTTTTGCCTGATGGAAGGACTGAGACGCAATCAGAATGTTGTCCAAATAAAGAAGGGTGCGAATGCCCTGAGATCTCAACAGAGCCATCACGCTCGCCAGCACCTTGGTGAATACCCTGGGAGCCGAGGCGATATCAAAAGGCAAGGCCACAAATTGGTAGTGCTGATCCTCCAGAGCAAACCTGAGAAATTTCTGATGACCTAGGAAGATTGGTATATGACGGTAAGCGTCCTTGATGTCTACAGAGGTCATGAAGTCGTCCGGGCGCAGTGAATTGACTGCTGAGCGTAGGGTCTCCATACGAAAATGCTTGAATCTGACAAACTTGTTGAGGCTCTTTAAATCCAGGATAGGCCTGAGGGACCCATCCTTTTTGGGAACCGTGAATAGATTGGAGTAGAAGCCTCTGCCCCTTTCCCTGAGAGGCACCAGGCAGATGACCCCCAACTCCAGAAGGTTTCGGACCACAAGGCGCAAGCCCTGAGCTGACAGGGGGTTTTGAGCCATCCGGGATCTGACGAATCTTGGGGGCGGCCAGGCTGCAAACTCTATCTTGTAACCGGAGGAAGCCACCTCTTGAATCCACCTGTCTGTTACGTGTAGCCTCCAGATGTGAGCAAAGAGCCCGAGCTGTCCCCCCACCCGGATGGGTGAGGGCGCCCCCTCATGCCTGAGGGGCCTTGGGGGAGGATTTGGGTTTGGGACCCCATGAGAGACTGGGACGTCCACGTCCTCTACCCCTGCCCCAATAGTCTCCAGGGGCCCCAGCAAAAGGACACCCCTCGACCAGCCCTGGAAGCGCGGAAGGAAGGGAGAGAGGCACCAGTCCCCCGAAAGGGCCGAGACGGCCTTCTACGTTGAGGCAGCCTACCGCCCCTGGCAAACAGGTCCAAGCATTCACCAAAGAGCCGTAGCCCCTTAAAAGGAAAACCAGTGAGAGCCTTCTTAGCAGCATTATCTGCTACCCACTGACGTAGCCAGACAGAGCGTCGTATAGCCACCAAAAGGCCAGAAGTCCTACCACACATTCTAATGGCATCATCCATGGCAGAAAGAACATATGCAACAAATTCATAGCAAAGTAGGAGAGATCTATACTCCTCCCCTCCCGCGTCCTCAAAGGCCCCATCCAAGAGACACTTAAGCAGCCCTTTAATAACAATAGCCGTTATGGCAGAAGCACAAACCGGACACAGTGCAGTTCCCACACAGGCAAAGGCATGACAGGACAGCTGATCCATGCGCCAGTCCTCGCCATCCCACAGTGTAATAGTGTCAGGTGAGTGCATGACAGATGTATTAGACAACCCTAGGACGGGAGTGTCCACCTCGGGAGGACAGGAACAACGCTTAACCACATCAGCAGGAAAGGGATACCTCCTGTCCCAACTCTTGGTCACCCCAGGTAGCTTACTAGGCCGTTCCCACTCTTTGAGCACCAGATTATTAAAGTGATTCTGCTCAGGGAACTCCAAGCATGGTTTAACAGTATGGAAAAGCTCACCCTGCTGCTGTGGAGCCACGGCAGGAGGGGAAAAACAAAGCACTTAAAAAATGTGAGTCAGTAACCTGTCAGTGTCATCTGAAGACCATGGGTCTTCTCCAAAAGGAGACCCGGTACCACCATATAACGTAGATTGTTCCTCAGAGGATAATTCCCCCTCCTGGAGGGGGTAAAGGCCAGAAAAGGAGTAAAGTCCCTCATGCTCCACAGGAAATAGGGAAGCAGCGGGAGATAAATGACGCTTCTTGGCAGAAGCCTTACACAGGGCTGACCCAGCAATATGCTTTTCAATGCTGGCCACCCATGAAGCCAAGTCATACTGAGACTCCCCGCTAGTGTGCTCCTCACTGGGAGTCAGATGCAAACGTGGGGGGTAGGCGAAGCAGAAAGGGGGGCAGCATCGGGACCCGTAGCAGACAACCCAGGCTGCAGCGCAAGTACATACTGGGCGCAGAGCAAACATACCATGACACCGTCACTAACAGGAGATACCCCACACGCAACACACAGCTGGGCTTGTCCCGAAGGAACCCCAAGCACATTGTCCCCGGAAGCCTCCATATGGTGATTTTAGAGACAGGCGCAACGGCCAGTACAGGCACACAGCTAGCAATAGCCACCCTTTTTGGGATGCCCCCCAAAGCCCGCTAGGGGAAGGTGGGAGATTGGTAAGGGGCAGGGCCGGGAGAACCACAGTCAAAGGTGACCCCCCTGCAAGACACAGTAAGTACAAAATAAACATCCCCAGCGCATACAGAGTAAAGCGATATAAAAAAACCCCGTAAGGGACTCACGGACCAGGCGGACAAATCATCCAGAGGAGTAAAGCACAGCCAGACCGCGTCGCAGAACCGCAAGGACGAGGCCACAAAATGGTGCCGGCAGCAGTACCTAGAGGGGCGGACCGCGAGCGCATGGCGCATAATGCGTCAAACCGCGGTCCCCCCCCCCCCGAAGAGCGCAAAACTGTGATCACGTGAGGCGCCGGCGCCATGACAGAACCAAAAAATACATAGCGCCAACCTCCGCGGAGCGCCGTACAACGGCCTGCACACACTCCAATAATAAAAAAATAACACACACAAATCACGGACCCCCTGGGCGCCCCCTGCCAGCCGAACAGCAACAACAAAGGGTTCGCGCACAACCCTCTAGAGGGGAAGGGAGACAGGAAGAGGGAGAGGGAACAAGGATCCAAGATTCTAGGCTGTGGCATCCCAATGAGGCTCACCATAGAAGGCCTGTCGCCGGCTACCCTTTGGAACAGGGTCTTGCGGCCCGGAGCAGCGCTCCTTCAGCACCTGACCCTAGTGCTGTCCTACCTTCACCCGAACCGTCAGCCGAGGCTGGGAGGCAGTGGGTCCAGAACGGGTGGAAATAAGCCTGCAGGGCCCTAGGCTTGAAAAGCTCCGCTCCCTGCGCAATAGAGAGCCACCTTCTATCTTTGCAGTCCTAACTGCAGAGATACACTGGAAATTGGTGGGAGGTTCCTGGCTATTTATGGGGCCGGGAGTGGCCACAAGTCTTTCTGCAGTCCACTGCACCACCTTGTGGCGGAATAACCAAGTGTAAGGAATTTTTGGAACTGGACGTGCTGTATACTTGGAAAATAAATCAAAGAATGGGATCTGGCCTAGAGTCCCATAGGGTATCCCAGGCCCCAGGCATAATAAAGACCTTTGGGACTGGGAAATGGACCCCCTGCTGAATCAGGCCCATAGAACCTGAAAAAAATACTTACCTAAACCTTCCTGGTTCAGGAGCTAGTGGTCTGGCTCCTACCTCACGGAGGAACACGGAAACAACTGGGGAATGCAGGGAGGAGTCAAGACTTTATTCTGGCTGGTGGTCACGTGTTCCCCTTGGTGGGAGGAGCCCGGATGTCTCTCAGGCGTATGCTGCCCGAAGGATATTTTGAGAAAGTGGTCCTAAATACTTTAGGTCTGTTGAAAAGACTTCCTTTGCAGCATCCTAATTTGGCTGAAGAACTTACCAGTTACGCATTCCAGTTATATGTACAAGCTCCTGGCAAGCATGATTAGTTGCCAGCAGTAATGTGCAGAAAAGGCAGTTCTTTTATCCAAAGCACTGGAACATTGTTAGCGATAAGGAGTTGAGCCAATTTTCACTGTATTACACTGAGTGGCACCCTGATCACATAAGCTTTTGTTGTTTATGCAATAAACTAAAGTTTAACATTTGCATACAGTTAAACTTTAGAAATAAAAACAGTTTATATATTGCTCAAAGAAGAATTAAAACCAAAACCAGCAAAACTAATTAGAATTTTTTATTAGACTTAATTATACACCAACTGTATAATTGAAAATAAAGCATTTTGAACACAATGTAACGGACTAAACATGACTGATAATTACCAAATGCATAGATGTATTGTGAAGCCTTTATTAGGTCGGGTAGCAGCAATTTATGCACCACCCATGCCCACCTTAAGTATTGGCCTTGATTGGGCAGTAGCATATAATTTGTTATGAAAGAATGGAAAGCAGATTAAGTTTAGCAAGGTTTTTAATTGGCAAATGTATACATTAAGCTGTTCATGCATTCAGTGAGGCAGACTTATTGAATAAGGAGGATTATGGTGTGCACACTGCAGTTACCTGTCGTTCAATCAGGTAATGTGAACCGAAACCCTTCCTCTCACCTCTGTGTCAGGTTGGGTCCAGGTATGCACCCTCACCTACCTACTCCCCAAATTTGAAGGGTTTGATTTTTTTTTTATTAAAGGGCAGTTACAAAATCCAGAAAATATTTTCAATTAGGGAAAGAACGTTCCCCATAAGTATTTTCCATATAGTTATAAATCTGAATGTATGCAAATAACTCTAAAGACTTGTTGCTCCATTTCTTCTTTTATATCTCCCTTTTCCTCCAGCTGAGCGAAACAGTATGGTTTCCTATCAAACCAGTTGAGGAAGAAGAAACTCCAAATATGTACGAACCATATGGTTCAACAATTTACAATTCCGTGTTGTACTGATACAATACTACAATTACGCTGGAAACATTTACTTATAAAGGTCTGTGTAATAAGGGGCCAGGAAACAGTTGCACATTGCAGTACCACACACACCTCTTGTACAGTGTCTACAGCCATTTCCTGTCTACTGTAAAATAACTAGGAAAAAGTGAGCATCTTTTTATTGGACTGGGAACATGTGGGGTAGGTTAGTGACCTTGTGGACCAAGACCATACTTGGCTTGAAAATGTCCTCCAAGAGAGCGCAGGCCTGCTTTAAATCCCAGATCCACAAAACAATGGTTTTGGATAGACAGGCCATTTTGTAATTTAGCCTATGCAGATGTATAGCTTTATTTTCTGTCTGCAGTAACCAACAACAAATCTAAACAGAAAAGCCATGGGAACCATCAGGATCAGGATGGGGGTTATTGATAGACTAAATCTTTTACAAGCCACCTGATAATACAGGAAGGGGAGCTAGAACTAAGGATGGTCTTAGGGTCAGAAGCCAGTGACAAGATCTAGCACCCCTTGCTGTAAGTCACCAAAAGGAGGGGATTGTAAAAGATTTAATGTAGATCTATTCAGTCCGGTTAAACCCATCTCAGTTAGGGACAAGATTCGTGTCAAGTATTCTTGCATGCCAGGCCCTTTGTACCCCTTACAAGATGACAAAAAAAAAAAAAATACACAAAGACTAACTCACCGAGTCTTCCCCCTCCTGCCCCTCCCCCCAGGCAATATCCTTTCTTCCCAGGGAAATCTGCCACCATGTTCCTCCCCTGCAGGGACATCCTTAATCACATGGGGTGGGGATTCCAAAGAGTCTCTTCCTCTGTTGAAATAAAAGATTTATTTCCCCTGCATTAGCTTGGCTGTCCCCCCCCCCCCCTTCACAGATGCGGCTGAAACAGCTGCTCACAGTCATCAATAGATCAGCACCTACAGGACCAAGAGGGAACCTCGACCTGGCAGACCTGAAGACAGGACGCCACCCAGCAGGGGACAGGAGGATGGTGAGAGTTGATTTTATTTATCAAGTCAAAGAACCCCTTTACCAGTTCGCACGTTGTGGTGGCCAGAACTATTGTATCTGGCAATCGGAAAGGACCAAGTTTTGTGGGCGGAGGATGGAGGTTTCTGGACTGGATTGTCCCAGCTCATCACCAGCTAGATCTAAGACAGCAACTACATTTATGGGTTTTCAAATACTTTCCAACTTCAGCAAAAAGAGGCATGTTTTGGTTAAAGTGGAACAAAGCCCAGGATTTTGACTATCCCAGGGCTTGTTCCATGCTCTGGGGGCATCTCACATTGGGTGGGGTCACACCTCTGATTTGAGGCAGCCCAAATCAGGAGTGTTTCCTATAACGTCCCACCTGCTGCTGCCTCTAGGGACCATTTTACCCCCTTTTTTGAATGCATGTGGTTGGAAAAAATCCCGCTTGCTGTAATTCCACTGCACTGCATACACTCCCATTCAGGTCCAAAATGCAGTTCAAGTCAAATACAAAATAATACAATTCTGTGATTGCTCACCTGTAGAATTGGTATTATACGTATACAGCACGTCCTGTTCCAGAATATTCCTTACACTTGGGTAATACATCCACAAGATGGAGCTGGACTGCAGAAAACAGCTTGTGGCTCCTCCCAGCCCTATATAAGTCAGGGACCTCCCACAAATTCCCCAGTATTGACAAGCAGTTAACAAGAAGCTGGAAAAACAATAACCACCAGAATTCAAAAATGAACAATCACCTTACAGAGGTAACTAAGAATAATGATAAAAAGGGTGGGATGGAACAGGACGTGCTGTACACGTATAATACCAATTCTACAGGTGAGTAATCACAGAATTGTATTATTCTAAGTATACAGCACGTCCTGTTCCAGAATAATCCTTACACTTGGGACATCCAATCGCAGTGTCCGTAAGGTAGGGTGGGATCCCCAAAAAGTAACAGCGAACAGTTTAAACCACTGCCGCCTGCAGAACTTAGTATGAAAGTATGAACAGAAGACCAAGTAGCGGCCTTGCAAACTTGTTCAACAGAAGCTTGGTGCTGAAAAGCCCAAGAGGCACCAATAGCACGAGTAGAACGAGCAGTGAGGCGGAAGAGAGGCTCCTTCCCCTTAGCAGAGTAGGCCTGTATCACAGCCTGATGGATCCACTTGCTAATAGTGGACTTAGCTGGAGCCAGACCCTTCTTAGGTCCAGATGGGAGCACAAAAAGAGCATCAGTCTTCCTGAAGGGTTCAGTAGCCACCAGATAGAACTTCAGAGTCCTGACCACATCCAGAGAGTGTAAAACCAGCTCCTTAGTGTTACTAGGATTAGGGCATAGAGAAGGCAAAACAATGTCCTGATTAAGATGAAAGGCAGACACAACCTTCTGGCTTAAAACTAAATACCACCTTGTCCTGGTGTCTCTCAAAGTAAGGGGGTTTGATGGAAAGCGCTGCCAACTCAGAAACACGCCTAATAGAAGTGATGGCCACCAAAAAGGCCACCTTAAGCGTCAAAATGGACAAAGGGGCCTCACGCAAAGGCCCAAAGGGAGACCCCTGCAAGGCAGATAAGACCAGGTTCAAATCCCAGACTGGTAACATAGGCTTACTAACATAGGGTACTGAGTTGAAGACCCAAATCCAAACCATGTTGCAGGAATTCCAGAATCCTAGGGATAGAAAACACCCTAGAAGGAAGCAACTTAGACTCACACCAGTCAATGTAAGCATGCCAGACCCTATAGTAGATGGATGACGAGGACTTCTTCCTAGCCCGAATCATGGTGTTAACAACAGAGGCAGGCAGCCCCTTTTCCATCAAGATGGAGGTTTCAGCAGCCAGGCCGTTATAGCCAGCGTTTGTAAATTGGGATGGCGTAGCTGCCCCTGAGTGAGCAGGTCTGGATCCTTGGGCAGAGCATACTGGTCTACTGCCAACTGCACGACGTCTGCAAACCACACCCTTCTTGGCCAACAGGGGGCCACCAGAATGGTTGGCACCCCTTCCTGAGCAATCTTGTGCAGCACCTTGCCCAGCAGAGGAAAAGGAGGGAACACATAAGCTGAAAGCTCTTCCAAGACATTGCTAGTGCATCCATGGCCAAGGCCAGAGGGTCCTGGGACAGAGAGACAAAGACTGGAAGCTTGTGATTGTGACCGGACGCAAACAGATCCACATCTGGCTGACCCCAGCGGTGGCACAGGGAGCGAAACACCCTGCTGCTGAGGGACCATTCTCCCAGACGAGAGGTCCCCCTGCTGAGGGAGTCTGCCTCCAGATTCTCCACCCCCCGGATGTACACAGCTGAGATGCAGGGAACATTCTCCTCCGCCCAAGACAGTATCAGGGACACTTCCTTGAGGGCCCTCTTGCTCCGTGTCCCTCTGTCCCTGATGATTGATGTAGGCAATCGCCGTCTGGTTGTCCGAGCGGACCTGAACTGCCCGACCCCGAAGGTGTGGAATCAATTGGGCGAGAACCAACCTCATCGCCCTCAATTCCAGAATGTTGATAGGGCCTCCTGAGGGCCCCACTGACCCTGGAATTTCAGGGATTTCCAGAAGCCCCCCCAACCTGTCAGACTGGCATCTGTGGTGACTGTCTCCCAGCACGGGGCCAGAAAGGATCTGCCCACCAACAGGTTTCTTAAATCCAGCCACCACGAGAGAGACCGTCTGGCCAGAGGGGACAGAACCAACACCTGATCCAGGGACTGAGGGTCCCGATCCCAAGCTGACAAGAGGTGAAGTTGAAGAGGTCTCATGTGAAACTGAGCGTATGGAACCGCCTCAAAGCAAGACCATCAGGCCCACAAGCTGCATCCCCTGCCGGTGGAGGGATGAGGGCAAGACATAAGGAACCTGGCTTGGGCCTGAAGGCTCTCCTCCTTCTGCTGAGGAAGAAAAATATTGACCTGAGATGTATCCAGAGTCATGCCCAGAAAGGACCTCCCCATTGACGGTGACAGGAAAGACTTGGAGTGGTTGATCACCCAGCCGAAGGACTCCAGTGTGGACACCACCAGCTGAGTATCCAGCTCGGCCTGCTGGAGAAATTGAGACGTGATGAGAATGTCGTCCAAGTAAAGAAGGATGCGAATGCCCTGAGATCTCAGCAGAGCCAGTACGGCCGCCAGCACCTTGGTGAATACCCTGGGAGCCAAGGTGATACCGAAAGGCAAAGCCACAAATTTATAGTGCTGATCCTCCAGAGCAAACCTGAGGAATCTCTCATGACCTGGAAAGATTGGTACATGAAGCGTCCTTGATATCTACATAGGTCATGAAGTCCCCTGGGCGTAGTGAATTGACAGCTGAGCGCAGAGTCTCCATGCGAAAGTGTTTGAATCTGACAAATTTGTTGAGGCAATTTAAATCCAGGATAGGTCTGATGGACCCGTCTTTTTTGGGAACAGTAAAAAGATTGGAATAGTAGCCTCTGCCCCTTTTCCCTCAAAGGCACCTGGCAGATAACCCCCAACTCCAGAAGGTTTTGGACAGCAAGGCACAGACCCCGAGCCGACAGGGGTTTGGAGCCATCCGGGATATGATGAATCTTGGGGGTGGCCAGGCTGCAAACTCTATCTTGTAACCGGAAGACACTACCTCCTGAATCCACCGGTCTGAGACGTGAAGCCCCAGACGTGAGCAAAGAGCTGAAGCCGTCCCCCCACCTGGATGGGTGAGGACGCCCCTTCATGCCTGAGGGGGCTTCGGTGAGGATTTTGGCTTGGGACCCCAGGAGAGGCCAGGACAGCCGCATCCTCTGCCCCTTCCCCAGTGATCTCCGCGGGCCCCAGTAAAGGAGACTCCTTGGCCAGGTCTGGAACCACGGAAGGATGGGAGAAGGGCACCTATCCCCTGAAAGGACCGGGATGGCCTCCTACGTTGAGGTAATCTAGCGTCCCTGGCAAACAAATCCAAGCGTTTACCAAATAGGCGCAGGCCCTTGAAAGGGAAATCAATAAGAGCCTTCTTAGCAGCATCATCAGCTACCCACTGACGTACCCAGACAGAGCGACGTATAGCCACCAACAGGGCAGAAGTTCTTCCACACATTCTAATGGTATCATCCATAGCAGACAGGACATACCGTATGCAACAAATTCATAGCAAAGCAGGAGAGATCTATACTCTTCTCCTCCCGCGTCATCAGTGGCCCTCTCTAAGATACTCTGAAGCAAACCTTTAATAGCAACAGCTGTAATGGCAGAGGCACAAACCGGGCGTAGCGCGGTCCCCACACAGGCAAAGGCATGGCAAACCAGTTGGTCCATACGCCGGTCCTCACCATCCCTCAGGGTAGTAGTGTCAGGAGAATGCATGACAGATGTATTGGACAGCCCCAGAACGGGCGCGTCCACCTCGGGAGGACATGACCAACGCTTAATCATATCAGCAGGAAAGGGATACCTTTTGTCCCAACTCTTGGGCACCCCTGGCAGCTTGCTAGGCAGCTCCCATTCTTTGAGAACCAGATTATTAAAGTGAGACTGCTCAGGGAATTCCAAAAGTGGTTTAACCGTATGAAAGAGCTCGCCCTGCTGCTGCAGAGCCACGGCAGGAGAGACAGAGCACTTCAAAGATATGAGCCAAAAGCCTGTCAGTGTCATCTGAGGACCATAGATCTTCCCCAAAGGGAGACCCTGTAGCACCATAAACCCTAGGCTGCTCTTCAGATGATATTGAATCAGAGAACAATTCCCCCTCCTCCAGGGGGGAATAACCAGTAGTGTAAAAAATGTCCTCATCCTCTGCGGGAAAGAGAAACAGCGGGTGATAAATGTCGCTTCTTAGCAGAAGCCTTACGCGGGGCAGACCCAGTGAGACGTTTTTCAATGCTGCCCACCCGTGCAGCCAAATCAGGTTGAGACTCCCCACTGGTATGCACCTCACTGGGGGTCAGATGTAAGCGTGGGGGGTAGGCAAAGCCAGAGGGGGCGCAGGCCCAGCAACAAGTAACCCAGATTGCAGCGCAAGTACCTGCTGGGCGCAAGGTACACATACCCCACACGCAACACATAGCTGGGCTTGTCCCGAAGGAACCCCAGGCCCATTATCCCAAGAAGCCTCCATATGGTGATTTGAATGGCACAGAAGGCCAATAAGGGTTAACGCTAAAGAGCTAACCGGGATGCCCCAATAACCCGCTAAGGAAGTGGGAGATAATAAGGGGGGATGGCCAGGAGAAACCACAGTGCTGAAGTTGTAACCCGCCTGAAAGACATAACAAGCATTCCCATGAGCATACAGCCAGAAAACCTAGAAAGATTTTACCGCACCGGGGTTACTCACGGACCGCAGGAGCTAGGCAGCCCACACCGCAATAGCAACAAAATGGCGTCCACAGACCTCGAGAGGTAGAGATGTGACATCAAAATCATCATCCCCGGAGCCCGCCCCCCCCGGAGAGCGCGAAATGCGCCCACGTGATCCTGCCGGCCAATAGCGGGCTGGCAGTTCTGAGGCAAATGACACCGCCGTCCGCGGAGCGCAGTACAAGCGCGTGGCGGTGATATACAGTAAAATAAACACACAAAAGTAAAACACAAGCTTACAACTAGAAGCCCCCCTCCACCCGGAGATCACCCAGAGAGAGAGAACGAGAGGGGTTACATACGGGATTCCCGGAAAAGTGAGGGAGGAGGGGAATACCATGGTCACAGGATTAAGTGCACAGGAGGCCCACCTTATCCTGGTGCATAACAAAGAACGAGGGCTAGGGAAACAGAGCCACCCGCTCAGACACACGTCTGACTGAGCCAGCAGACCCAAGGGACCACGATGAACGTAAAAGACAGCCAGACAGCCTCCTGAATCGGTCCAAAAGGAACGTCCCACAAGGCCAATGGAATAAAAAATCCCAACAGGGACCGTAGAATTAAGTGCGGCGCGCAGTGAGCAACCCCCGAAAGAAAGCTTAGCCGAGGGGAAATAAGCAAAAGACTTCTGCTGGAAGGTGGACAGGGTAGAACTTGACCCTTCAGGAGTACCGAGTTGGGGAGCCAACTCCAAGCCATGCTGTAATAAACTCTATAGCCCTGGTGACAGAGAATGCCCAAAAGGGAAGAGACCTAGACTAACACCAATCCATATGGGTAAGCCATACCTCATAAGAATGGAAGAAGAAGAAGAAGAAGAGCGCTGCTCTTAGACTTCCATTAGCCACGAACACAGAGGAGATAATCCCGTCTCCATAAGGACGGAAGAACCAGCAGTCAGGCCGGCTAGGCCAGAGACTGTGGAACTGGAGTGACGTAACGGAGGCCCTGAGCGAAACAGGGCGACACCCCTAGCAGACGGTACAGAACTACTACCCTAAGGTATCACATCTGCGAATCCACACTCCACTATGCCACCCAGGGGTCACCAGTATCAATGGTCCCCCTACCAGAGCGATTCTGCACAGAAAACCCGCTTAGCAGGGGGAAGGAAGACAAGGCATACAGGCCAGAATGTCCGTCATAAAAATACTAAATCCTCATGACCACGGCCATAGGAGCCAGGGACAGGGAAATGAGTGGCAAGACCTTGAAAAAGTGACGGTGCACCAAACAATCCATACTGGTTGAACTCATAGTGATCCAAGAATTAGCACATCCTATCACAGAGGAACCTCCACAGGAGCGAATACCAATGATAAGCAGGCAACATTATCCTCCACCCAGAACAGGAACATATACCTTCCTGGGGAACCCTCCTGCACTAGGTCCCACACAGATGATTAAGGTAGGCCACAGTTGTCAGACGGACCGAGCACCGCCCAACAGGCAGACCTGACAGAGTCAGCCGCAGGCAGTCTGGAAGACGCAGCCGGCTGTAACTCCTTACTCGTAAGCGACTCAGCAGCAGCGAGATTTAAGCCTGGGGGAATAGGAGTGTTAGGGTGAGGAACAGCCCTTGGCGATCCTGGCTGCCGGACCAGCACTTGCTCGGCACAGGGTGCACAGATCGGTGCGCTCTCAGCACCAAAGTGGGGGTAGCCACACGTTATACACAGCCGGTCTTGTCCCAGAGGGACCCCGGGTACAAAACTCAGAGATGCCTCCATATGGTGATCATCAATGCAATATAAGTCGGTAGGGATTTATGCAATAAGCAACCCTGGATGTCCCAAAGGCCTGCTAGGAATGTGGGAGAATGTTTTGTAAGCCTGCTACGAGTTACGTTAGGCCGGGAGAAGCCACCGGAGTCTTTAACGTCTGAAAGACAGAAGGGGAACAATAGGTGTCCGGACCATGCGCAGCAGAATAAAGATGAAATCGCCAGCAAGGGCACTCACAGACCAGGGGAGGAGAAGGACCGCCAACACGCGCGCGAAGATCCACAAAATGGCGCCGACCGAACCTCAGAGGGCAGGTCTGATCTGGGCGTGACGCGGAGCGCGCCACGCCAGGTCCCCGCCTCCCCCAAAGAGCGTGAAGCTCTGAAGCAGCCGTTAAGGCTTGACAAGTCAATCGTATAGTATGAGTAAGAGCATCTGCTAGTCCAAAGACGCCGCCACCATTCCGCCGCCCGTAGGCGTTGTACAAAAATTTGCTTCCTGCCCAAGTTGCAGGATGATAAAGCAGCACGTGCTGTACACGATTGCATAGTAGATTGAGAAGTCAAAAAACAGACGGCGGCGGCCAGAATAGAGCAAGCAGCGCAGCTCTGACACCTAGATGCCGGTCAGGGGCAAAAGTACGGCCATAATCGTGACAATAGTGTACACTGAGACCGCCACACCCCCCCCCCTTTCTTTTCCCCTGAATACGGGGGAAAGCGAGGGAGGATGGCGACCCTTTAAACAGGGTCCACCTCTACACGGGGCATGGGGCAATAATACGGGAGGGACATCCACTATGAGGCTCACCATCAGCCTAAACCGCCTACCCTTTGGTGGGGGACTGCGGTGGAGCATGGCTCCGTTAAGCACCCATGGTGCTGCCTACCTTCACCCGACCAGCGCAGCCCAGGCTGGGAGGCACATCACAAGGAGGAAGGGTGGGAATAGTTCAACAGAGCCGCAGGCTGTAATAGCCCCGCTCACCTGCGAGAGAGTGATACTTCATGTCTTCGCAGTCAGCACTGCATAGAAATCTGGGGATTTGTGGGAGGTCCCTGGGTATATGAAGGGCCGGGAGGAGCCTGTTTTTGCATGTCTGAAGTGCACAGCGCCCTCTGGCGGAGGATAACCCAAGTGTAAGTATTGTATCTGGAGCAGGACGTACTGTATACTTAGAATACATCTCCAGTCATCCAATGCCTTCCTGGTGATGTATTCACTTTAACTCTGTCAACATGAAGGCCAAGGAGGCCAGTTACAGTTGTTCATGCTGCACCAGATTATTACAGGCTACTGTAAACTTACTGGGGAGGTTAGGCCTAAGAAAAATTACTATGCATCAGGATTTTCTAATTTGTGATACTGTGATATGTGTCAGATGTACCTAAAATATAATAAAGTATTTGTTTAATAACTTTCCAGAACTGAAAGCTCATCAACAAAAAAAAGTGCACATGACTAACACATTTAAACCCCAAACAACCAGTAACACTGTAGCACAGAAAACAGTGATTGCCTTAGAACTTATTTATTCCAAAAAGATTCCAGGGCGTTTACACAGGATAGCTTTTTGAGAGAAAAAAAAATTAGATCCAAGCATTTCACATTGTTCAGGCAATCCTCCTGTGCTGAATATGAATTGTCCTTCCTTATTGTGCTCTATGGAAAAATGGAGCAGAGGCCACTGCTTATAAGGGCCAGTGCACCCTAAAACCAGCTTAGGAGATTGAACAATTGCTGCTTAGTTCCACCCGATGGCAAGTAATTCTTACTCATCAAGTTGCCTTTTATTTTAAGCATCCAGAACTCCCGTAAAACAGTTTCCCACCCTCTTAAAGGGGAAGTATTCTTGAAAGGGCAAATTACAAAAAGTCTCTATTTTAAAGCGAAACAAAAACACACAATCCCACACAATCCAGGGCCAGCCACTGGCCTTCCCCCGGGGCATCCCAGATCAGGCCCTACAACACTCACCTTTTCCTGGCTCTCTCACCAATCCCCTGCATCTCTGGGCTATGCGCACACCATCCAGGTAGGCTGGGGACAGGAGCACGTACGCTACAGGGGATGTGGACGCATTTGCTCCGATTGCCATAAACATGAGCAAATGGCGCTAAATTGGACGAGAGCCCACACAGATTCCGTAGGACTGGGAAGAGGTGTCGTTCTGGGTGATCTGGGGGGTTTACACAGTAAGGCAGGGAATTCTCTTAACTTATTCTCTTTCCCCCTATAAAAAAAAAATAAGCACCTAATACCTAAAAAGTAGACAAGGCTACCATCCCCTATCTTAGGAGTAGATTTATGCAAAATTCTACTGTGTGATCCCAATAATTATGAGGCAGGTGCAGAAATGCCTTAAAGCGGATTTGCTCCCCTAAAGCTCATCAGTGGCCTATGCTATTCGAGAGGGCTAAAGCCCATGCACATGTTGTGGAATAGTGGTGCTCTTAGAATTACATGGGCGTAAACATCTTGGATCACAACTGAGAGCCTTGATTACACATTAGCACGAGTGGGGGTAGGGGGGGAGAGCCTGTGCTAGCACAGACACTGCACTTGAGCTCGGAGCTACCCTAAGATCAACCCAACCAGCCAGATATCTGTTTCCACACAGAATGTTAGGAGGAGATAAAATCCCTCTCTAGCTGGCTGCATTGAAGATCATCATGGCGGCAGTGTGCATGTGTGATATTGTTTCTCCGCACAGGGCAGGTTGTCTGGCGCATTGGGACTTTGATAAAGGGGGCCTCACACCAGAAAAGGGATCAGCATGTCTGTCATGTTGCACACACTCACTCAACAGCCACTGGAGGGGGATCAGGACTAGGGTGACAGAAGCACTAACAGGGGTGCGTTCCTGGGAAGGGCAAAGGAAGACCAGTAACAAGTCCCTGAGGCAAAAAGCTGCTACTAATTAAAGCTGCTTAAAACTATGTACATACCGAGACAGTATGGATAGAAAGAGGAGAGATTAGAACACACTTCTGATGTGACATCTTCTGCTTAAGCGCAGCTGGATGACCCATAAAGGGGAACTAAATTCTCCAAGTAACCGTGTTTTCTGTTAGAGGGAGCACTTTGAAGTGGAGAAAGTGGCACTTTTAAAATACAACGAGATTTATTCAGAGAAATATCACCATTTATTTGGTGTAAATGTGGAAGCTCTTACCTTCACAGAACTTTTATATCATAAGGACAATTTTCTTGTCAGCGTCATTATGCATCCTTATAATTGTGTTTTTCATTTCCATTAAATAGCACTATTTTAATCAATAGCGCAATGTTACACATATATGCTATTTCAGCAAGATTTAAAGGCTGATTCAGTACCGTGAGTAGAAAGAAATGCTAAATATGGTGCTGAATTGTAAAAGGAAAAAAATAATTTTACATTTTTTATTTCTAACAAAAAAAAAATGTGAGAAAAAAAATCCTTTGCTGAATCAGCCCTTTAATGTAGTACTGTAGTGACTGTAGTACTGTAGTACTGTAGTGACTGTAGTACTGTAGTGACTGTAGTACTGTAGTGACTGTAGTACTGGGTTTTTCAGAAGTAGGCCTGTCAGAATTGTGGAAAGATGGCCATTCCCCTGCAGTTCAACAGCATAGATAATAGAATGCCTATCTATAGCATGCCTGCTATTCAACAAGATCTGCATGGAGTTAAACCCTCTTAAATAGCTTATATCACTGTCTGTCTGCAAAAGACTGGTTTAAGGGAGCAATTTACTTTAGATTTTTTGATGATACATTTTGGACATAGGTACAATCGCCTTACCTTCACAGCACATGGCTCCAGTGCTACATTACAAAATTGTCTTTAGGCACAAACCTGCTGGCTCCTGGAATCCAGCCATGCTTTGCAAAGAGCAGAAATGTGATGAGAATGCTGACCCCTGCTGAAGTGAATGGAATATGTAGCTCCTCTCTGTGAAGCAGTGCTGCTGCTCTGTAAACAGTATAGTCCTTGAACTCCTGAATGTTAATTGAATTGAATTATTAGACTAGAGCGATGTGCTGCAGGAGAGGAAAGGTAAGTATATTTTATTTTTTTTATATGCCCATAGATGGCCTTTGAGAAAGGACCATTGTAATCCAAGTAATCCCATGTATATCAGTAATGAGATCAGTTTTCGAATTTATGCAAAATTTCTAGGTAACAGAACAACTGAATATAAGAGAGAGAAGGCCGTGACTAACATTTTTCCTGAATATGGTCATTAAAAAGTTGGGCAACGCCGTTTATTCTGCTTTACAAAATGAATGACATTGCTATTTTAGCAAACAGGAATATGAACAAACAGAAGAACTTTGCCTGTAAGGCACTGGGGTATGGAAGACTTGCAACTAGAAACAAGGACTTCATCCCAATATCTACTTGGGTTTTGTGTTAGAGGATTAAAAAACAAAAAAAATGAAGAAGCAGAAAAATCATACATGTTGCACATGTGACTGACCTTGTTCCCAACGTAGTCTTAAAATATCCAGAGAGAAAATAAAGTGCTATCATCATAACTGCTAAGGTTTCTTACAGACTTCAATGCAAGTTGCATACTGTGTCATACAAAGAAAGGGAGAGCAAGAGAACGGCACTATCTGAGGTCAGGTCAGCAATCCATTCCATGATGGAAGGTCAAAATCTAAAGCTTAGAGTAAGAAACATAACAGACAAAGTCTGAGAGGTAACTTAACACTGAAGTACCAAGTACAATGTGATAAAACATTATTTTTGGTCAGGTGAATAAAGAACTGCTGCATATTTGTAAGAACAGTATTGAGAAACTAGCAAGCTGTGATAATGAAGAGCCGTCATGGAAGTTAGGAACATTTCCACTCAATAACTGAAATAGCGAAGTCCGTGTCCAGCAACATTCAAATTAACGCTAACTTTAAGGCAAATTTCTTTTTAAATGTATCTGAACTATTACTTTTTATAAAAAAAAATAAACATCACTTCCAAAGCCATTATTATTTTATATATACACACATAGTGACCATGTGGCTTTTAGTTAAAATAGTGTTAAAGTGTCAGAAGCAAAACTGTTTAGGAGTTAAAAATGGTGCTTGGGTGTTGGTGTGTAGGGAGAGCCCAGTTTCAAGACCAGACAGGCTTCAAGACTGAACGAAGTGAACGTCCATCTTTAGTGAGTTCCCGGGTCACACACATGCAGGGCAGAGGGACAGCCTCTTCCCTTTTCTCCACAGTGTTGTAACTGCATTTCTTTAAGTGGTCAGCCATGCTGACAACGTCCGCAAATTTCCACTCCTTCACCGTGCTGAAAGCTGTGCTGAAGCGCCACACCTGAAAGGAATAAAAGAAAAAAAATGGGGTAAGAGGAAATTAACAAAAGGAATGTATATGAAATGTACACACAGCATCAAGCTTCTTTAGCTTAACCTTTAAAGAGGAACATTGGGGAAGGTTAATCTTCCCCAAACTTCATCAACCTGCTGCGGGGGCCCCCCTCCGGTTTTACCTTTGGGCACTAAGTACTCACCTCGTGGGGGGGGCCCATCTTCCGGGTCCCTCGGAATCCGGGTGACCTTCCGACAGGCGGTGCCATCTTGATTCCGGCTGCACAGTGCCCATGGGATGTAATAGGGCTGCCCGAAATCCCATGAGACTTCACTGAGAGGTGCGGGACTTGCGAGGAGCATGGCTAAAGCCGTGCTGTCACTGTCAGACGGCTAAGCCAGCGCAGGGGGCAGTGATCAGGCTCTGAAGAAGCCGGATGTCACCGCAGCAGGCAGTGGTGACAACCAAAAGGTAAGTAGGGGCCAATTGGGGGGGGGGGGAGGATTTGGGAATCGGATCTTTATTTTTTGTCCAATGTTCCTCTAAAAATGAAAGCCAAAAATATGATTCTTGTTTTCTCTCTTCTTCCACTCCAGGGAGTCCGTGAATCAGATACGTTTGAAGGGTGGGATTGCAAGATACAAAGATCTCCTAGCCTCTATATACTTCTGTCTCCTCTCCGCAATCCAGTAATAGAAAAGCAGTAGACACAGCCCCCCCCCCCCCACACACACACACACTTCATTAGGACTATGGCATCTAAAGAATGAGTATAGCAGCCTAGCAGATAGGGTGGGCCTGGCACCCTGGAGTGGAGTGAAAGAAGAGAGAACAATTCTACAGGTGAGAATCACAGAATTGTATTTTCTCTCATATCCCACTCCAGGACGTCCGTAAATTTAGATAGGAATTGGACCTCCAAAAGCAGTGCCCTTGATTCAGGGTGGGAATCCCAAGTGTCAAATTGAGGAGTAAGCCATACCAGATAATCAAATCTCCACTGAAGAGCTTACTACAGCTTGCAACACCTTTATACCAAAGTTTCACGACTGTCGATTTTCTAACCACCTACTACTCATTTTGTAAAAATACAATTCTGTGATTACTCACCTGTAGAATTGGTATTACGAGTATACAGCACGTCCTGCTCCAGATAGTAATTCCTTACGTTTGGGTTATACATCCACAAGATGGCGCTGGACTGCAGAGACAGCAAAAAGTGTCTCCTCCAGGCCCCTTATATTCCAGGGACCTCCCATAAATTCCCAGTATTGACAAGCAGTTAGCAAGAAGCCGGGAGAATAATAACCATAATCAAAAATTTTAACTATGATAACAATCACCATACAGAGGCACTAAGAACACTGAAAAACAAGGGTGGGGTAGAGCAGGGCGTGCTGTATACTCATAATACCAATTCTACAGGTGAGTAATCACAGAATTGTATTATTCTAAGTATACAGCACGTCCTGCTGCAGATAGTAGTTCCTTACGTTTGGGACATCCAATAGCAGTGTCCGTAAAGTAGAGTGGGATCCCCAAAGGCAACAACAAGCAGATTAAACCACTGCCGCCTGCAGAACTTTGCAGCCAAAAACAGCATCAGCTGAGGCCCTAACATCAACCTTGTAAAACTTTGAAAAGGTATGAACAGAAGACCAAGTAGTGGCCTTGCAAACTTGTTCAACAGAAGCCTGGTGCTGAAAGGCCCAAGAGACACCAATAGCACGAGTGGAATGAGCAGTAAGGTGGAAGGGAGGATCCTTCCCTTTAGCAGAATAGGCCTGAATAACAGCCTGACGGATCCATTTGCTGATAGTAGACTTAGCTGGAGCCAGACCCTTCTTGGGACCCGAAGGGACCACAAAAAGAGCATCAGCCTCCCTGCAGGGCTCAGTAGCCACCAAATAGAACTTCTGGTTCCTGACCACATCCAAGGAATGTAGAGCCCTCTCCTTAGGGTTACTAGGATTAGGGCACAGAGAAGGCAGAACAATGTCTTGATTGAGATGAAAAAATACCATTTTGTGAATACTCACCTGTAAAATGGGTATTATAAGTATGTCACACACCCCGCTTCAAGACAATCATATTGCATGTGGGACATCCAATAGCAGTGTCCATAAAGGGCGGGGATCCAAAAAACAAGGCAACAAGGCACAAACTAAAACCACTGCAGCTTGCGGCCAAAAACAGCATCCGCTGAGGCCCGAACATCAACCTTGTAAAACTTGGAAAAAGTGTGAACCGAAGACCAAGTAGCAGCCTTACAAACCTGCTCAACAGAAGCCTGGTGCTGGAAGGCCCAGGATGCCCCAACAGCACGAGTAGAATGAGCAGTAACACGAAAAGGGGGAATCTTCCCCTTAGCCAAATAGGCCCCAACAAAGGCCTGGCGAATCCATTTACTAATGGAAGACTTGGCAGGAGCCATACCCTTCCTAGGCCCACAGGGCACCACAAAAAGAGCATCAGTCCTACGAAAAGGAGAAGTAGCCACCGAATAGTACTTCACACAGCGAACCACATCCAAAGAATGCAAAACCCTCGCCTTGTCATTGCTAGGCTTAGGACACAAGGAGGGTAGAACAATATCCTGATTAAGATGAAAAACAGAGACCACCTTAGGAAGGAAATCTGGCTTGAAGCGGAAAACAACCTTGTCCTGATGCCTCTCAAAGTAAGGGGCCTTAATGGACAAGGCTGCCAACTCCGAAACACGCCGAACAGAAGTGATGGCAACCAGAAAAACAACCTTCTGAGTAAGCATAGAAAGTGCAATATCCTGCAAAGGTTCAAAAGGAGGACCCTGCAAGGCAGACAAAATCAAATTCAAATCCCAAACTGGGAGCAAAGGCTTCCTAGGAGGCCGCACATGCGTAACCCCCTGGAAAAAGGTCTTAACCAGAGGATGAAGAGAAAAAGACTTTTGAAAGAAAACCGCCAGGGCAGAAACATGCCCTTTCAGCGTACTAAGCTGCAAACCTAGGTCCAGACCATGTTGCAAAAATTCCAAGACCCTAGGGATAGAAAACGCCCTGCAAGGCAAGGCCCTGACCTCACACCAATCAATATAAGACCTCCAAATCCTATAGTAGATGGCAGAGGAAGACTTCTTTCTAGCCCTAACCAGAGTCTGAATGACAGCATCAGAAAGACCTTCCTCCTTCAAGATGGAGTTTTCAGCAACCACGCCGTCAAAGCCAGCGTTGGTAAATTGGGGTAGAACAGTGGACCCTGAGTGAGTAGATCCGGCAGAAGGGGCAGAACTAACTGATCCTCTGCCAACCTTACCACGTCTGCGAACCAAACCTGTCTTGGCCACCTTGGAGCCACCAGAATTGCTGACGTGCCCTTCAGGGCCAGCTTGCGCACCACTTTGCCCACCATGGGAAACGGAGGGAACAGGTATAGAAACCCCAGATCCTTCCAGTTCAGAGACATGGCATCCGCCGCCAGAGCCAGCGGATCCTGCGAGAGAGACACAAATGCCGGAAGCTTGTGATTGTGACGAGAGGCAAAGAGGTCCACCTCCGGAGTCCCCCACTGGTGGCAAAGCGACCGAAACACCTTGGGGCAGAACGACCATTCCCCCCGGCGCGATGACCCCCTGCTCAGTGAGTCCGCCTCCGTGTTCTCCACTCCCGGAATGTACACTGCCGAGATGCATGGGACATTGCCCTCTGCCCAATCCAGGATCAAAGACACTTCCCTGAGGGCACGCCTGCTGCGAGTCCCTCCCTGGTGATTGATGTAGGCGACCGCCGTCCGATTGTCTGACCGAACTTGAACCGGTAGTCCCCGTAACTGATGAGTCAAGTGAGCCAGAACCAACCTGGTGGCTCTCAGCTCCAGAACATTGATGGGATCGTGAGCCTCCTGAGGCCCCAACAGCCCCTGAAACTGAGGATACCTCCAAAATCCCCCCAACCTGACAGGTTGGCATCCGTGGTGACCGTCTCCCAACGAGGGGTCAGAAAGGACCTGCCGCTCGTCAGATTGCTCGGTTTCAGCCACCACCGAAGGGAACGCCGCACCCGGGGGGGACACCAGAAAGGACTGATCCAATGACAGCGGGGACCTGTCCCAGGCGGCCAAAAGATGGAGCTGGAGCGTCCTTGTGTGAAACTGGGCAAAGGGAACCGCCTCGAACGACGCCACCATCAATCCCACCAGTCGCATCCCTAGCCGGATGGACGGGGGCGGGGGATGGATAGGAGACGCTGAGTCAATTCCTGAATCAGAAGAACCTTGGCTCGGGGGAGAAACACCCTGGCCTGAGAAGTATCCAGAGACATTCCCAGGAACTCCACCACCCTGGAGGGAGTAAGGCAGGATTTGGGATAGTTGATCACCCAACCAAAACTCTCCAGAGTGGACAACACGTTCCCAGTATCCAGCTGCACCTGACTGAGGGAAGACGCCATGATGAGAAGATCGTCCAGATAGGGCACGATGCGGATACCCCTGGCTCTGAGGATGGCCATCACTCCTGCCAACACCTTGGTAAAGACCCTTGGAGCCGAGGTAAGGCCAAACGGAAGAGCCACAAACTGAAAATGTCGATTTTCCACGACGAACCTGAGAAATCTCTGGTGTGCCGGAAATATTGGAATATGCAGGTAAGCATCCTTGATGTCTATGGATGTCATGAAGTCCCCTGACGAAGTGAGTGGATGGCTGATCGCAGAGTTTCCATACGGAACTTCCAGGGATGAACGAACCTGTTGAACAGCTTCAGATCCAGAATGGGACGAACGGATCCGTCCTTCTTGGGCACCGTGAACAAATTGGAATAGAAGCCCAGGCCCCGGTCTGAGCGAGGCACCTGACAGATGACAGCCATGTCCAAGAGACTTGCCACTGCCACCCGAAGCCCCTGGGCGGCCAGAGGATCTGACGGCACCCGAGAACTGAAGAATCTGTGAGGGGGCCGGAACTCGAACTCTAGCTTGTAACTGGAAGACACCACTTCCTGAATCCACCTGTCCGAGACCTCTTGGACCCAGACCTGGGAGAAGAGTTGCAGCCGTCCCCCCACCTGCAAGGGTGAGGGCGCCCCCTCACTGCTGAGCCGGCTTGGCAGCGGCTCTAGGCTTGGGGCCCCAACTGTGCCCTGGACGGACCCGACCCCTGCCCCTGGTCCAGGAATCACCTCTGGACGAGGGGAAAGCCGAACCCCTGCCGACTCTAGCCCCATGAAAGGACTGAGAGAAGGAAGCCGCCCCCCCTAAAGGGGCGACGCTGCTTTTTATGCTGAGGTAACTTACCTCCCTTTGCCACCAAATCCAATCTCTCTCCAAAGAGCCGCAAGCCCACAAAGGGAAGGGCCGTAAGTGACTTTTTGGACACAAAATCAGCCGCCCACTGGCGTAACCAAACCGACCGCCGGATAGCCACAAGCAGGGCCGCAGCTCTGCTACACATCACCAATGTGTCGTCCAAGGCGGACAGCACAAAAGACAAAAATAACTCACAGCGCTTAAGGTCGGCAAACTTCTCACTAGCCGGGTCAAGCCCGGAAGAGGCCAACAGTCCTCTAACAACCGACCTGGCAGCTACCAATAAAAGCGCAGAAGCACAAACCGGCCACAAGGCCGATCCAACACTGGCAAAACCATGACAAGCCATCTGGTCAATGCGTTTATCCTCACCATCCTTGAGAGTAGTGCACTCTGGAGAATGGAGGACTGAGGAGCTGGACAACCCCAAAACAGGAGCATCCACCTCGGGGGGGGGACTACCAGTGCTTCACCGCGTCCGCCGGAAAGGGATATTTCCTGTCCCCCGGAAGCCGAGTCGGCCTCTCCCATTCCTTGAGAATGATACCATCAAAATGCTTTTCATAAGGAAATTCCAAGCGCGGCTTGGTCACTTCAAAGAACTCCCCCTTCAGCGGAGGAGCCGCCTCGGGGGGAGAAATAGCCAGGACCTCAAACATATGAGCCAGGACCCTAGAGGTATCCAAGGAGTCCCCCTGGCCCTGCTCGATATCAGACAAACTGATGATCATAGGAGCCATCAGACCCCTCATACAGCTCCCCTGCCTCACGCGGGGAACAATCAGACCGATCCAGGGAGTCAAAATCCTCCCTATCAAGGCCCTGCGCGGCCGTATACAAATGTTTTCTCTTTGTCGTGGCCTTTTTAGCAACGGCACTGGAAAACAATTTTTTCAAGATTGGCCAATCTGTCACACACCTCAGATTGCGACTCCCCGCCAAAGACCACATCACACGGGGTACGTGTCAAGCGAGGGGGAGACGGAGAGGAGACTGGCGGAGCAGAACCGGACGCCTGAGATCCGGTCTGCAGCGTAATAGACCGCTGCGCACAGGGTACACATAGAAATACATCCTCCCCCAAAAGGGATACCCCACACCCCAAACACAGCCTGGATTGCCCCGAGGGGGGCACAAGTCCAGTATCCGGGGAAGCCTCCATATGGTGATTTTTTTAATATATATATATATATATATATTATATATTATATATAATGCTCCGAGGAATTACGCAATAATGCAATCCAGGATGCCCCTTTAAGTCCTGAGTGGGAGGATTTTAAGCCAACTAAATTTAACCAGGGACCCTGGACCGGAAGAACCCCCCTTTAATAGGATCAATGGTCCACCTGGAACACACAAACAAAAACACACGCTCAGACCATGCTAGCAATGCATAAAGAGTTAATAACCGATGCATCTGATGGGCCACAGGCCACTCACCCGACCTTCACCACACCTGAGTACCGCATGCCAGGCAGGAGGGGAAGTGGAAGATGCGCAGTGTGCAGTAGGAGGAGGGAGGGAGGGCGGGCACGGTTCGCGCCCGGCCCCGCCCCTCCCCCGACTCTCCCGGCCAGAAGTCGGGACCTGAAAACTGCGCCCGGCCCCACCCCTCATGGGCGCTCACCGCCGCCATTGCCGCACGCCGGCGCCAGTCTGACAGTAAAACACACACAGTTAAGGCACCAACACACACATACACAACAAATGGGATGAATCCATAAGGGACCCGCCCCCCCCCTAAGGTTATCCGGGAGAGGGGGAATCCATGCCAGGGTAGGGCCAAGGGATGGGGCATCCCAAACCGGGATCACCAACCCGGATAGCTGCCTACCCCTTGTTATGGGGTCTCACGGCTCCTGAGCACCTAGGGTGCCAACTACCTTTGCCCGGACCAGCAGCCTAGGCTGGGAGGCAAGTAATTAAATAAGGGGATCCGGGCAGAAATAGAAGAATAGAAGGCCGGGAGTCATCCCGGCTACCTGCAAGGAGGAGACATCATATTCTGACTTGCTAGCCTCTGCAGAGATGAAAGACTGGGGAATGAGTGGGAGGTCCCAGGAATTTATGGGCCGGGAGGGTCTTACCTTTTTTTATTGACATCTCTGCAAGATCGCCATCTACAGGTCAGTATACCCACATGTAATGAATGTCTTGAAGCGGGGTGTGTGAAATACTTAGAATATACCGTTGTGTACTCACCTTTAAAACGGGTATTATGAGTGTGCCATACACTCCACTTCGATCTTCATGACATGTGGTAATCTCCAGTAGAGGGCGAACTTCTGCAGAGATGAATATGCAAAAAAGAAAGCCCCTCCCGGTCCATATATACCTGGGACCTCCCACCAATTTCCCAGTGTAAAAAAAGTAAAAAAGCAGTAAGGGGACCAGGAAGAACCAATTATAACCTTAACAATCAAAAACAATGGTTCACCATATAAAAGCCCCAGAATACCTGAAAAAAAGGGGTGGGGCGAAGTGGAGTGTCTGGCACACTCAGAATACCCGTTTTAAAGGTGAGTACTCACAAAACGGTATTAGTCTATGTGTGCCATACACTCCACTTCCTTCTTCATGACATGTGGGACATCCAATAGCAGTGTCCGTCATGGGTGGGAACCAGAAACAGTAAAGAATGTACCAACTCAAACCACTGCAGCTTGCAGAACCTTGCGGCCAAAAACAGGATCCGCCGAAGCCCGCACATCAACCTTGTAAAACTTGGAAAAAGTATGAACGGAAGACCAAGTAGCAGCCTTACAAACTTGTTCAACAGAAGCCTGGTGCTGAAAAGCCCAGGATGCACCAACAGCACGAGTAGAGTGCGCAGTGACCCTAAAAGGGGGAGTCCTCCCCTTAGCAGAATAGGCCCCCAACAATGGCCTGACGAATCCATAGTAGTCACCAAATAGTACATCACACAGCGAACATCCAAATAGTGCAGAACCCTCTCCTTGTCATTGTTAGGCTTAGGACACAAGGAAGGGAGAACAATATCCTGATTGAGGTGGAAAGCAGACACCACCTTAGGAAGGAAAACCGAAAAACCACCTTATCCTGGTGTCTCTCAAAGTAAGGGGCCTGAATTGACAGAGCCGCCAACTCAGAGACACGGCGAACAGAGGTAATAGCCACCAAGAAAGCAACCTTCTGAGTGAGAACCGAAAGAGCAATATCCTGTAGTGGCTCAAAAGGAGGACCCTGCAGAGCCGAAAGAACCAAATTCAAATCCCAAGCAGGAACCACAGCCTTCCGAGGGGACCCCTTGGAAAAAGGTCTTAACCAGCGGGTGTAAGGCAAAAGACCTCTGGAAGAAAACCGACAGTAGAAACCTGTCCTTTCAAAGTACTAAGCTGGAATCCAAGATCCAGATTATGCTGAAGAAACTCCAAAATCCTGGGTATCGAAAACACCCTGCAAGGCAAGGCCCTAGCCTCACACCAATCAATATAGGACCTCCAAGTCCCATAGTAAATGCCAGAAAAGGACCGCTTCCTAGCCCTAATCAAGGTCTGAACAACAGCCTCAGACAAACCTTCCTCTTTCAAAATGAAGGTTTCAGCAGCCAAGCCGTCAAAGCCAGCGTTTGTAAATTGGGGTAAAGTAGTTGACCCTGAGATAGCAGATCCAGCAACAAGGGAAGCCGGTACTGTTCTACGGCCAGCCTTACAACATCTGCGTACCAAACCCTTCTTGGCCACCTTGGAGCCACCAGAATCGCTGGTGCCCCTTCTAGAACCAGTTTGCGTACTACCTTGCCCAGCATGGAGACGGGCGGAAACAGGTACATAAACCCCAGATCCTTCCAAGCAAGGGACAAGGCATCCACTGCCAGAGACAGAGGATCCTGAGAAAGAGACACAAAGGCCGGAAGTTTGTGATTGTGCCTCGAGGCAAAGAGATCCACCTCCGGAGTCCCCCACTTGCGGCAAAGATCCAGAAAAACCTCGGGGTTGAGAGACCACTCTCCTTGGCGAGAGGATCCCCTGCTCAGGGAATCCGCCTTCTCCACCCGAAATGTATACTGCCGAAATGCAAGGAACATTGCTCTCCGCCCAGTGCAAGATCAGACAGACTTCCCTGAGGGCACTCCTGCTGCGAGTCCCTCCTTGGTGATTGATGTAAGCTACCGCCGTTCGGTTGTCTGAACGAACCTGAACTGGTAGACCCTGTAAATGTGAGGTCCGCCGAGCCAGAACCAGTCGGATGGCTCTGAGCTCCAAGACATTGATGGGGGTGTGAGCCTCCTGAGGACCCCACACCCCGCTGAACTGATGACTTTCCCAATAACCTCCTCAGCCCGACAGGCTGGCATCCATGGTAACCGTCTCCCAACAAGCGACCAGAAAGGATCTGCCCTTCAACAGGTTGCTCGATTCCAGCCACCACCGAAGGGACTGCCGAACCCTGGGAGACATCCTGAAAGGTTGATCCAATGACTGCGGACACCTGTCCCAATGTGTCAATAGGTGAAGTTGAAGAGATCTCATGTGAAACTGTGCAAACGGTACCGCCTCGAAGGAGGATACCATCAAGCCCACCAGTTTCATCCCCTGTCGGATAGAGGGACAAGGATTGGGCAGAAGAAGGCGGATCAGACCCTGAATCCCCTGCACCTTGGTCTGGGGCAGAAATACTCTGGTAGAATGGTATCCAGGTTCATGCCCAGAAATGAAATCACCGGAGACAGAGAGAGAGAAGACTTGGGGCGGTTGATCACCCACCCGAACCTCTCCAGGGTCGACACCACCTGGTGGGTGTCCAGCTCCGCTTGACGGAGTGAAGAAGCTGAGATCAACAGGTCGTCCAGATAAGGCAGGAAAAAAGTCAGGTATAACCGCAACACGGGTCCAAAATCGGGTGCAAGACCTGAGGGAGTCCCAAATCCCCACTTCCACTTGTAATTCACAAAAGCTATTTTGGTCAGCACTCCTTAAAAATTACAATGCTTTAATGAAGATCCATATAAAATCATCCCATAATAGAAAAGACAGCTTTAAAAACAAATGAAAGAACCCGATGGAGATAGAAATTCTCACGTCCAGATAAGGCACAATGCGAATGCCCTGAGCTCTGAGCAGAGCCATTATTCCCGCCAAGACCTTGGTGAAGACCCTCGACGACGAGGTCACTCCGAAGGGAAGAGCTACAAACTGAAAATGTTGATCCTCCACCGCAAACCGGAGGAATCTCTGATGTGCCTGAAAAATCGGAACATGCAGATACGCATCCTTGATGTCTATGGACGTCATAAAATCCCCTTGGCAAAGGGAATTGATAGCCGAGCACAGAGTCTCCATGCGGAACTTTTTGGCTCTGATAAACCTGTTTAGAACCTTGAGATCTAGAATGGGTCTCACCGAACCCTCCTTTTTGGGAACCGTGAAAAGGTTGGAGTAGTAACCCCTGCCTCTCTCCGACGGAGGCACCGGGCATATAATGTCCAGAAGGTTTTTCACTACTAACAGGAGCCCCTGTGCAGCCTGAGGGTCCGAGGGCACCCGAGACCTTAAGAATCTTGGGGGCGGCCAGTACTCGAACTCCAGTTTGTACCCGGAGGAGACCACTTCCAAGATCCAATTGTCTGTGACCTCCCGGGCCCAGACCTGGAAGAAGAGCCACAGCCGTCCCCCCACCCTTGCGGGTGAGGGCGCCCCTTCGTTGCTGAGCCGGTTTAACGGCAGGCTTGGGACCCCAGGCAGCCACGGGACGTGCCCGACCTCTGCCCCTGTTCCAGGACGAGCCCCTGACACCCGATAAGGCCAAACCCTTAGCCGCTCTGACCCCTCGAAAGGAAGGAGTGAACGAGCCAGCCCCCCGATAGGGGCGGCGCTGTTTCTTCCGCTGAGGTAACTTACCTCCCTTAGCAACAGCATCCAATTTATCTCCAAACAGCCGCGATCCCAAGAAGGGAAGAGCTGTGAGCGACTTCTTGGCCCCAACGTCCGCTGTCCACTGGCGGAGCCACACCAATCTGCGCATAGCCACCAGTAAGGCTGAAGTCCTACAACACACGACAATAGAATCTTCCATAGCAGCCATGACAAAATCCATGAACAATTCGCATCTCTTAAGGATAGTGAACTCAGCGCAGGCTGGATCAAACTGAGCGTTATTCAGCCAGTCCCTGATAAGAGACCTGGTAGCAAGCGACACCAGGGCAGATGCACAAACAGGCCACAGGGCCGAGCCCACGCTGGCAAATGCGTGGCACGCCATCTGATCAAGGCGCTTATCCTAGCCATCCTTAAGGGAAGTGGCGTCAGGGGTGTTCAGCACAGAAGAGTTGGTCAAATCTAAAACTGGCGCGTTGACCTCGGGAGGAGAAGACCAGCGCTTAACCGCCTCCACCGGGAAAGGATATTTCTTATCCCATCCCTGAGGAACACCAGGAAGCCGACTGGGCCTCTCCCATTCTCTAAGGATCAGCGCATCAAAGTGACCCTGGGTAAGGAATTCCAGACGGGGCTTGCGGACCCCAAAAAATGTCCCCTTCTTGAGAGGGGGCGCCTCAGGTGGTTCAATATCCAACACCTCCAATAGATGTGACAAAACAGTGGCCGTATCTACGGCATCCCCCAGCGCCTGCCCGACATCGGCCGCCAACTCAGAAACACGCCTAACAGAAGTGATAGCCACCAAAAAGACTACCTTAAAGGAGCAGTATCGCGAAATTTGCATTAAAAAAGATAAATAATTAAATAGCCACACAATAGCTTCTAACATGTGTATAAATAATTTGGCGATAGAAAAAGGAAAAAATATCTGCCTTTCTTTTAAATTGTATAATGACAATGGCTCAGTCCATTTGCTGAATAGGGGGATCTGCTGGGTTATATTTAGTGAGCTGCTTCATTTAGCCTACTGGTCTCCTAGCAACACTTTACCTCAGAGGCTGACACTGTAATCAGTGGTAGCGGCTGTGTGTGTGTGACGTGCTGCTTTTGTTATGAGACCAGGTGACTCAAATGTGTAAAATCTATACAAAATAAACTAAACTGACTGAAAATGACTGAAATTCTTCTTTGAATAACTGTGCAGGAAAATCTAAAGGTATTAAAGTGGAACAAAACCCTGAGTTGCCGACCCTGAAGTCTATAAGACCCGGCCATTGACCTTCCCCCTTGGGCATTCTAAATCAGGATGCCCACTGTGTGAAACGACCCCTGGATAACCACAGATCCCCCCATTTTTCTGGCGCGCTCACGCAGATAGTCATTTAGACAGGCCGGGCGGCCAGGAAGGTTACTGCTCAGGCTCCCCATCTGCGTGCAAACAGAGCTGATTGGATGAGAGCCCGCGCATGCGCTGTGGGACAGGGAAAGGTACGTTCTCACAGGCGAACTTGGGGATTTCACATATCAGGGCATCCCAAGTCAGGATGCCCCTAGGGGCACAAAAAAAAACTCCAGATAGTGAAAATCCTGGGTTGGGCTTTGCTCAAAACACACAAAGCTGAAAGAAAGATCATATGGAAAAATGAAAAATAAGATTATGAAAGAGAAAATGGTAAACTGAAAGATTCTGCAGCAGAGCCAACATGAAGGGAAAACTGTCAAAATCAGCTAAATGACTTCTAGAGCTTTTCTCTCTGTTTTAGATATATGAGTTCTGGCCAGGCAATGTTGCAGTGTTGTTATCTTATGCTGGACGGCTGCCAGCACTGAACAGCTGATACTTTGATACATTGTTTCACCCCTCTCCTCAGCATGGAACAGGCCAGAGTGTCGGCTCCCGACACTCAGAAGACATAAACATGAGCTATTAGTCTCCAGCTGTTCAACACAGACATAATTTTTTTTCTAAATTTGTAATTCTTACTCCAACACTTACCTACATTCAAAGTACCATTTAAATATAAGTCACCAAGAAAAATTTGCGATACTGCTCCTTTAAGCGTAAGAATGGACAAAGCAGCCTCATGCACAGGCTCAAAAGGAGACCCCTGCAAGGCAGATAGGACCAAGTTTAAGTCCCAGACTGGTAACATAGGCTTACGTGGGGAGCGCACATGCATAACCCCCTGGAAAAAGTCCTGACCAGATGATGCTGAGCAAAAGATCTCTGAAAGAAAACAGCCAAGGCAGACACATGACCCTTCAGAGTGCTGAGTTGAAGCCCCAGATCCAAACCATGTTGGAGAAACTCCAGAATCCTAGGAATAGAAAACACACGACAGGGACGAGATTTAGCCTCACACCAGTCAATGTAGGTACGACAAACCCTATAGTAAATGGAAGAAGAGGACTTTTTCCTAGCCCTGATCATGGTGTTAACAACTGAGGCAGGCAGCCCCTTTTCCATTAAGATGGAGGTTTCAGCAGCCAGGCCGTTAAAGCCAGCGTTTGTAAATTGGGGTAGCGTAGCCGCCCCTGAGTGAGCAGGTCTGGATCCCTGGGCAGGGCGTACTGATCTACCGCCAGCTGCACGATGTCTGCAAACCACACTCTTCTTGGCCAACAGGGGGCCACCAGAATTGCTGCCACCCCTTCCTAAGCTATCTTTCGCAGAACCCTGCCCAACAGGGGAAAACGGGGGAAAGACATACAGTAGCTGAAAACCCTGCCAGGGCATTGGCAGAGCATCCACGGAAAAGGCCAGAGGGTCCTGGGACAGAGACACAAAGACTGGAAGCTTGTGATCGTGACGGGACGCAAACAGATCCACATCTGGCTGACCCCAACGGTGACACAGAGAGCGAAACACCCTGTTGCTGAGGGACCATTCCCCCAGGCGAGAAGTCCCCCTGCTCAGAGAGTCTGCCTCAAAATTCTCCACCCCCAGAATGTACACAGCTGAGATGCAGGGGACATTGTCCTCTGCCCAGGACAGGATCAAAGACAATTCCTTGAGGGCCCCCTTGCTCCGGGTCCCGCAGAGTCTCCATGCGAAAACTCCTGGGTCTGACAAACTTGTTGAGAAGCTTTAAATCCAGGATGGGTCTGACAGACCCATCTCTTTTGGGAACGGTGAAAAGGTTGGAATAGTAGGCCTTGCCCCTTTCCCCTAAGGGCACTTGGCAAATGACCCCCAGCTCCAGTAGATTCTTCACAACAAGCAACAGGCCCTGAGCGGACAGGGGTCTTGAGGCATCTGGGATCTGATGAATCTTGGGGGCAGCCAGGCTGCAAACTATCTTGTAACCGGAGGACACTACCTCCTGAATCCACCGGTCTGAGACATGACGCCTCCAGATGTGAGCAAAGAGCCGAAGCCGCCCCCCCACCCGGATGGGTGAGGGTGCCCCTTCTTGCCTGAAGGGGCTTGGGGGAAGACTTAGAACCCCAGGAGGGGCCAGGGCGGCCCCGCCCTCTGCCCCAGAAATCTCCACGGGCCCCTGCAAATGAAGCTCCCCTTCCCACTCTGGACCCACGGTAGGAGGGAAGAAAGGAACCTGAACCCCGAAAGGGCCGAGACTGTCTCTTGCACTGGGGTAACTTGCCTCCCTTAGCAAACAGGTCCAGGCGATCTCCAAACAGACGCAGTCCTTTAAAGGGGAACCCAGTGAGTGGCGCAGCCAAACCGAGCGGCGTATAGCTACCGCTAAGACAGAAGCCCTGCCGCACATTCTAATGGTATCATCCAAGGCGGAGAGGACATATGCAACAAATTCATCACAATGCAGAAGAGCACTATACTCTGCACTCGCTGCCTCATCAGGAGCCCCATCTAAAATACTCCTGAGCAGAGGCACAAACCGGGCGCAGCGCAGACCCCGCACAGGTAAAGGCATGGGAAGCCAGCTGATCAATGCGCCGGTCCTCACCATCTCTCAGTGTAGTAGAGTCAGGGGAATGCATGACAGAAGTGTTGGACAACCCCAGAATTGGAGCATCCACCTCTGGAGGGGACGACCACCGCTTAACCACTTCGGCAGGGAAAGGGTACCTCTTATCCCAATTTTTAGGCACCCCAGGGAGCCTGCTCGTCGCTCCCACTCCTTGAACACATTATTAAAGTGAGTTTGCTCAGGAAACTCCAAACGTGGCTTAGCCGTGTGAAACAACTCCCCCTGCTGCCGAGGAGCCGCGGCAGGAGTAGAGATAGAAAGCACTTCAAAAATATGAGCCAAAAGCCTGTCAGTATCATCTAGAGCCCATGGGTCAGAGCCAGAATCAGCATAACCCTTAGGCTGCTCATCAGATGATTCTGAATCAGAAAACAATTCCCCTTCTTCCAGGGGGCTACAGCCAGCCAGGTCAAAAAATTACTCAGCCTCCATAGCAAATAAGTTAACGCCAGGTGCCAGATGCCGCCTCTTAGCGGAGGCCTTACGCGCCGTAGAGCCAACAATCAGCTTCTCAATACTAGCCACCCTGGTAGACAAATCAGGCCGAGACTCCCCACTGGTATGCACCTCACTGGGAGTCAGATGTAAGCGTGGGGGAGTGGGCGAAGCCACACGGGGCACAGGCCTAGCCACAGGTAACTCAGATTGCAGCGCAAGCGCGCGCTGGGCACAGGGTACACAAACCCGCACATTGTCATCACTAGTAGGGGACACCCCACACACAGCCGGGCTTGATCAGGTGAGTTTTTTGGGGCTTTTGGGGGGGGTCCCTCACCGCGGGACATCCCGATCTCGGATGTCCCGCGGTGAGGGAGGTGATCGGCCCGGAAATCTTATAGATTCCCGGGCCGATCACCCCTGGGTGTTGGTCCACTTTAAAAACACATCCTTCCTGAGCTTTATTCAATCCTTTCATATATTTAAAGGTCTCAATCATGTCCCCTTCTCTCCTTTCTTTCCTCTAGACTGTACACATTAAGTTTTTTAAGTCTCTCCATAAGAAGGAAGGGAGAGACCAGGAAGAAAATCCTGTTTAAAAACAAAAGATGGCCTTGTCCTTGTGTGGGACTAAGTAAGGTGACTATAAGGCTGCTTACCCAGGAACCTGCCTCACAGCAGTAATTGCCAAAGGAAAGATGACCTTAAGTGTCATCAACCCTAGTAAGGTTTTTGCAAGCGGTTCAAGGCAGGACACTGCAAGGCGGTTAAAGCTAAATTCAGGTCCCAGACCGGCTCGCACATGTGGTACCACCTGCAAAAGCGTTTATTTTCAGCAATGGGAAAAAAGATGGATTAAGCAAATATCTGTCCCTTTAGAGTGCTTAACTGAAGACCCTCATTGAGACCACTCGCAAACATCCTAGAAATTTGGAGACAGAAAAAGTTCTACAAGTGAAACCTCTATATTCACACCAAGCAAGACCCGCCAGACTCGGTGATAAATGAATCATTGTCCAGATGACCCTGGCAGATGAGCCTTTTTCTGCCAGGATGGAGGTTTCAATAGCCAGGCCGTCAAAGCCAGAACTCATAAATTGGGGTGCTGTAGAGGCTTCTGTGTGAGGAGATCTGAATCGTTGGGCAGCGGTCAATGGTCACCATCTGACATTCTTAATATGTCTGAAAACCAGCTTCTCCTTGGCCAATGGGGTAGCACCAAAATGGTTGGGATCCCCTCTTGGACTATCTTCTTTAGTACTCGACCCAGGAGTGGAAACGTAGAGAACACATAGAGAAGCCTGAATGCTGACCAAGGAAGGGTCAGGGTGTCTGCTGCTATAGAGAGAGGGTTCTTGGCCTAGGAGACAAACCTCTTTCCGATTGTGGCGGGATGCAAAGAGACCCACGTCTGGAAGTCTCCAGTGCATGCATAGGGCTTGAAAAATCCAGACTGGGGGATCATTCTCCCCGATCCAAGGATGCCCTACTTAGATGAACGGCCTGCACGATGACCACCCCTAGTATGTGGATTGCAGAGACGCACGGAACATGCTTCTCAGCCCAAAGTAATATCTGGTTCACCTCCCTGAGAGCTCTCCTGCTTCTGGTTGCCCCCTGGTGGTTGATATATACCACTGCCATTATGTTGTCTGCCTGAACCCCGATGGGATGACCCCTCAGATCAGAGGTCCAATGTTTGACAGTAGAATCACTCAGCTTTAGGATGTTTATGGGAAGTCTGCTCTCCCTCTGTCCCCAATGTCCCCGGATTGTCTGTGACCGCTTGACACCTCCCCAACCCGTTAGGCTGGTATCTGTGGTGACAGTCTTCCACTGTACTGGAAGAAAGGATGTTGGGGATTCAACTATTAGTCTAGAGACTGCCTTGCTGAATGTGTCATGTATAAGGGGGTGATCCAGAGTCTCTGTGGTTCGATCCCAGATTGAGAGCAATTGCAACTGCAGGGTTCTCTTGTGGAACTGTGCAAAAGGCACCGCCCCGGAGTAAGACACCATAGAGGCCAACAGTTGCATTCCATGACGGATGGTCGGGTGAGGACAGGTAAGAGAGCCTGTACCCTAGCCTGAAGCAAGACTCTTGTTTCAGAAGAAAAACTTTGGCCTGAGCTGTGTTTATTGTCATTCCCAGAAAAGAGATAACTCTTGAGAGAGAGATATGCAACTTTAAATAGTTGACTATCCAACCAAAGCTTTTTAGAGTCGATAATACAGTCTCTGTATCCCTCAATGCCTTCTGAAAGGCTAAGGCCTTGATTAAAAGATTGTCTAAGTAAGGAATGATTTGAATCCCCTGGTTTCTTAGGAGGGCCACGAGGCCTGACAAAACATTGGTAAACACCCTTGGAGCTGAAGACAGGCCAAAAGGCAGAGCCATGAACTGAAGGTGTAGGCCATCCACTGCAAAGCACAAGAAAATTATGGCATGGGAAGATAGAGATATGTAGATAGGCATTCTTTATATCCACTGTGGTCATAAAATCCCCCTGAAGTGTCACCATTGTGGATGGTAAAGATTCCATGCGTAATCTCCAAAGTTGGACGAAACTGTTGAGGCCCTTGAGGTCTAATATTGGCCCGTACAGAACTGTCCCTCTTGAGGAGAACGAATAAATGGAGTAGAATCTGAGATCTCTCTCTGAACAGAGTAAAGGATGGACTACTCCTAACTGCAATAGGTGAGTTACAGCAGATCTTAATGCTTCTGCTTTTCCCAGATTCTGGGATACCCTTGACAGAAAGAACCACCAAAGAGGTTGGCTTCCAATTCGATTTTGTAACCTGAAGAAATGTCTCCTGTATCCAAGAATCTGTTACATGGAGCCTCCAAATGGGACAAAATGCAGAAGCCGTCCCCTCAAGCCTGAGAGGACTTAGAAGGGGTTTAGCCATATTCTGCCAGAAGGGTCTGGACTTGGTCTGGGTCTTAAACTTATTCCAGTATTTCTCTGTGTCTAGAGGTGAAAGAACCTCTACCCCTGCGAAAGAAGGGATTATACTTCTTTCTTTGCGGGAGTCTAGTAGACTTGCCTCCTGTGGCTCTCTTCACAATATGATCCAAACTCTCTCCAAACAGACAACCCCCCCCAGAAAGGGAAGCCCTGTCAAGATCTTCTTGGAACTTGAGTCTGCCGACCATTGCTTAAGCCATATTGAACATCTTTGAGCCACCAGCAGGGCTAAACACCTAGCATTTACCTAACAATATCATCCATAGAAGCGATGATGTATTTGTAGATTTCAGCTGAGAGCATAATTTACGGGAATAACCAGCCTGAATTTGAGAACTCAACTGCTTTAACAACTTCTTGCTGGCTAAATCTGCCATGGATGTGGCACAGGCTGGCCGTAAGGCCAACCCTACCATAAAAAAGGCATGCCTGGATATCTGATCCAGGCGCCTTTCCATGGGGTCTCTAAGGGAAGCACTGTCAGAAGTAGGAATAACAGTGTTCTTAGAAAGTCTTGAAACCGGATCATCCACCTCGTGAGAAAAATACCATAACTTAATCCGGTCTGTGGGCAAAGGGTACATCATGTCCAAGACTCTAGGAATGGTTAGGAGCTTGTCTGGCTTTTCCCATTAGTTTTGTATAATTCAAGTAAAACGAGACTGCTCGGGAAACAGCTGCTTCTGATTTTTGGGTCTGTATAGTTCTCCTGATTTCTTGTATTCTAGAAGTTTTGAGTTCCTAAGGCTCCTAAAAGAAAGAAAGATTATCCATCTGTTTTTTTTAAACATAGAAGACCCTGAATCTGAATTACTCCCTTCCATACTGGATGAGAGCTCCCCCCTCTGAATATGGCAGCATAAATACCCTCCTGCTCGGAATCAGAAGATTCAATAGGAACTAAATGTTTCAGTTTCTCTTATGTTTTTAAAGTTAGAGACTGGAGGATCTTTGGAACCCTTAGGCTGGAAATAGTGGTTTTCTAAGCCATCTTTCCGCCATATCCAGCTGGATATGAAAACCATAAATATCAGAGTGAGGTAGAGCTGCCGAAGGAGCAGTAAGCTCAGAGGGAGCAGACCCTGAGGTTTTTATGGCAGGAAAACCCTCCAAGGGTGGCAGTTGTCTCCTTAATCTGGAGAGTAACACCACAGCGGTGCATTCTGAACAGATAGGACTGTCCTCTTCTGGAGGCCTTTGCAGGCACACAAGACATGGGGTGACACTCTCTGCCAACCTACCAGACCTGGACACCCCAGAAGCCTCAGTTATGGTGTAAACAGTCTATTATCCCAGAGGGCCTAAGATTATAGAATATGAGGAATCTCAAACAATATGTGACTACTCCGAGACCCTAGGGGTGGACCACAACCTAATATCCCTGATCCACAATCTCTAAAAGACAAAATAAAATAGCCAACATTAAAATATAGTACACAAAAGGTTTACTTAAATGCACAATAAATAAATAAAAAAAAGGACCTACCAGATCCCTGATAGGAGGAAGGAAATTGCCGCTAGCGGTCCGAGGTGCGGGCAGAGGCCCTTTGGAATCGGCCGGCTAACGTCACAGACAGTCAGAGCCGCTGCGGGCAGCGGACTAAACTCCCTCTTCAGCTAGAGTCAAAGCTGCGCACACGCCCCACCCCTCGTCAGTGACGTCCCCATCCCCTTCCATGGTGCACATTTTTTAAAAATAAGCAGTAACAGCCCTCCAACATAAAATCAACAAAGAACATTGTGGAAAGGAACAGGCAAAGCATTCCATAGTCCCCACCCCCTGCAAACAAAAAAAAAAAAATTGCGGCTGGTCGTTCCAGAGGGGAACTCCTGTGGGTCACCCTCTCATAAAAAGAAGGGACACCCTGCAGCACCCATAAAACCCTGGTGCTTAACCTTAAATTTCTCTGATCCTACCCTATTGGCCTAACCAACTCCAGGAGGCATAGGTGGGTCCATGGGATAAGCAGGAACATAAGGACCTGGAAAGGTTTAATCCCCTGCTTCCTGAAAAAACCTATACAAGAAAAAATAAATGAATCCAGGAGGAAAATAAATCCAAGCACAACCTTCCCAGTCCAGTCCAACTGCAAGAATGAAACTGGATTGTGGAGAGCATCAGGAAGTATATAAAGGGAGGAACCACACCTTTTTATCTTGCAGTCCCGCCCTTCGGATGAGAGTTAACCCATTCATATCCGATTCACTTACATCCTGGAGTGGAATATCAGAGAAAGGTTACTAAACAGAAAACAGTCTGGAAGCTTTGATTTAGCTGTAAACCTTTGGGTGAATCTGATCTTAAAGTGGATGACATTATATGTCAATATCCAATTTAATCTCTCGACAGCCAATATCGCCGGTCAACCTATAAGCAGGCCTAAATGGCGTAAACCCAGAAAAAAAAGCAAAACTTTGACAATAAAACTTCTATATGCTAGGAGAGGTACAAGAACGTTACCGCTGGCAGCCAATGGTATCGTAGTGACTACCCGCAGTGTCATCACAATTGGCCCTTGAGCCCTGTCCCCCCCCCCATGCTGTTATCTAGGAGTGACAGGGCTGGGGTGGTTATAGGTTTTACCTTTAAACCAGGAGCATGGCCGCACAATTGCTGCCCAGCGCCACTTAGCCCCTGAGAGCCTAGTTAACAAGCTGTCTGGTGAGATTGCAGGAAAGGGTTTTGATGTAGGACTCCACCGCTATGATGATGTAATAGGGAAGCATTTCCCCCAGTAATTGGCAAATTCAACTGCCAACAAGGCTGAGCTGGCCGCCGTCTCCCTCTACGCAGGAGGATAACAAGCAAGCTTAGCCTACCAGTGACTGTGAAAAGCGAAAGCATGAGGTAAAGGAAGGCAGAGAACCCAATCCCTTCACATCATGGAAAGTGGCATGCTGCATTAAAGAGGACCAACACATATTGGGGCTGGCCATGGGGTCTAAAAGACATCAGGGCAGGCAGAGTAAAGTGGACCACAAGCGGCCCTGGAATCTATAAGACACCAGATCTGCACTACCCAAGGCATCCCAAACCCCCCCCGCCCCCCCCCCCCGAGCATGCGCATGCCACGGCTGCGCCCCGGATATGCCTTTAGCCAGGTGCGTGCCGGCGCCATTTATTTGTGAATAGTCAGCACAGGCAACTCCCCAGCTAGAGCATAGTGGGGGATGTGACCAGCGTCAGCTAAGAGTAAGAAAGGATGGTTAAGAAAAGCTGAATGGAGATAGAGTGCGATGAATGGCTGCGCATATATAATTTTTTCAATATATATCAGGGTTGGTGTGCAACTTAATTTTATTTAATTTTGGCCCCGCTTTAAAACTGAATGTATCTCTAATAGTTTATCTCTGCCCTACAAACTTTTAAAAGTTAAGTTTTAATTCTATGTTTGCAGTCTTTAGGCTTCACCTAGGAAGCAGGATGTGCATCTAAAAGATGGTGACCAAAAATAAATAATAAAAAAAAAAAAAGGTGTTTTGCACCTTTGTAACCATAGATTGTCAGAGTGGCCTCCATTTTAGCACCCAACAGGAAATAAAAGCTAAATCTCATCCTAATGATAGTTAGAAAGAGCAAAGGGAACCTTAAAGAGAAGTAGCCAACGGCCTTCTCCTTGAGGACCACCCATGTTTGAAATCCCCTAGATCACTGTGTAGTCTCACCCCAGCATGGGATCCCACAATACATGCACCAGATGTGACAGAACCCCTGGCTTTCCTTTGGCTGATATGCATACTCGCACGGGCACGTGGAGGGGCGGTCAGCACCTCCCCGGGCCCAAACAGGGAGAAAATTGATACTCTATTAAAATGGACAAGAAAAAAACAAAAAGAGAAAATTGATGGCGTGTCAGGCTCCCGCCTCAGTCACAGGAGCACTGCCATGCCTTCTACATTCATTGCAATCACGGGAAACGTGCTAAGGCCTCCATTGTAGTAAATGGAGAGGGTGTGGCAGGCTCCTGTTACTGTTGGGGAGAGGGGCAAGGGCAGAACACAGAAACACCAGTGAATGAAGTTTGGGCCCGGGTTGACTTTCTGTTCACAAGACTAGTGCCCTTTAGTTTTTATTGTGTGGGCAATCACTTTAAAGAGGAACAAAACCCACCAGCGGCCCATCTGGAATCTAAAAGATTTCATGGCAGACAGATAGCTTTTTTCCTGGGGCATCCCAAATCAGGATGCCCTCCTGTGTAAAATTCCCCAGGGGGGCCATAAAAACTCACCTTTCCCTGCTCCAACAATGCATGTGTGGGCTCTCGTCCAATCAGAGTTGTTTGCCTTTCAGTAGGCCCCTCTTGTTTACAGTGGGGAGTGATGCCGCATCCCCTGCATCCCCGGAGGCATGTGTGCGCTCCCACCTCATTAATTTCATTCAGAACCCTTTGCCGTATGATGTAGTCAAGGAAAAAGGGCTCGGATTGGACGAGAGCCTGCATCGCTGGGGCAGTGAAAGGCGAGTTGGAGTGTTTCACACGGGGGTATCCCAATTCAGGATGCTCCAGGGGGCACTGAACAAGCCCCGGGAAAGTCAAATTCCTGCGGTTTGCTCCGCTTTAATGTAAAGCCTGTTGCGTAAAATAAAGTATCAAGAATTTCAGGGTTAGCTTCTTAGTGTGTAGATTTGCGAGTCCATTGTAGCCGAATGTGTTAGTCCAGCAAATGCAGAAGGCAGTGTAAAAAAACAACAACAATGCAAAGAACTAACCTTTTCTTTGATTTGCCAAGAACTCCCATGTGGGTAGTGTTTCTTTTCCCACAGCAGAACAACAATTCCACGTGCCTGCAGCAAACTTGCACTAACATCCCTCATGAGTCTAGAAACTCTTGAAAGTTGGCACAAAGTAAATCCGTCCAGAAAGCTCGCAATGTGCTGCAGAACTTCATAAGGCAAACTACTTAAGTGATCTGCAGCTGCCCTTTGTGAGGAGCAGGTTACAGACACATTGTTGGTGGGTAAGTGAGGCTGAACCCCAAAAGATTTCAAGTGTCGATCATGGATAATTTTTGATCCTTGCATTGATGGGCAAAATCTGCGTTGTGAATAAGTACATCCATAGTATGCCAGCGGACACCTTTGCTCCATCCATCCATTCAAGCCTGCATGAATATCAGCATGGACATTCTTAAAGTGAGAAGAAAACTCATCTCTTCTAAACAGCTGTCCACATACAAATGTAAACATAGACCTTTGTTTTACTTGGTATCCTGCAACATATTCCAGGACCAGATCCAGACCAAGGGTCTGGAAAGGACTAGGATTAGAAAGCTGAGGATTAGCATGGTCACAAGCACAGGCTGATGCAATATCCCCAACCATTGTGTTTGTTGCCAAGATGGCAGATGGAAATGAAAAGGTTTGTGTCCCACAGTCAACATGAAGACCATCCACATTTCTTCGGTCAGAAATCCCTCTACCTCCAGGGGACTCCCCTAAACAAAATAAAAAAGCAGCTGTAACCAAATCAATGCGATTCAGTCCCATGGGATCTTCTTGTACCTCTAAGTCAGAGGTATCCACTGCCTTGTTTTCAGACTTTGCTTTAAACCAATATGAACTGCCTAAAAATGGACTGCGTCCAAATACAGCAATGTTGCGTAATCTTGGTTCTTTTTTTTCTAACATTTGCTCCTCTGAACCATTTGTGATGCATGCATCCGACAAGGAACCTCTGTGGTTTACACATTTTTCACCAGATTCTAAAGAGACATTAGCGCCATTTTGTTTCGATTGTACGGTTAACATGTCCTCTTCATCATCATGGAAACCATTACACAATACAGGGGACCGCTTTAAAGGGATATCTTCATTTTCCACTACATAACTACCATTTATTCCTGGAAAGTACTCACTGGAACCATTTGCATGCAACTGCAAAGAATGGCACTTCACTCCATTGGAAGCCTCAGCGACCTCTTCTTCAAGATCCTCATCTGTAAGGATATCAGGTCTACCATTCTGTTCAGAGAGCTGAAAATTTTTGTTCATCTCAGTGCTTGCATCTTTTAATCTACCATTAAGCATGGCAATGTCTCTTGTGGCATTATTTAATATGTCCAGGGCAGCAGCTAAGCTTTTTGTGGTCTCAACTGTTGCTTGATAAAGTGCGCTGTAGGAATCTTCATCACAGGAGATGTCATTTGTAAGCATTTTATCCTCATTGTTTTCAGATTTTAAGGGGATTTGTTCTTGAGGGTCACGTTTTTCAGTTGTTTTGGACATCATTGTGGCCACTTTGAGAGACTCTAAAAGCATTCTCTGATCTTGTAAAGCCAATGCTAAATCTAACTGCTCTACTTTATCAACATCTGTACTTAGGTTTTCATAAGATGTTCTGTCTGCATAGCTTACAGGCCATCGATTCCATTCCATTGTACAACACACCACATTTGCGGGACAGTACTGTAAATGTTCAGCAAGCTTGTTCCGAGTCATTACAAAAGGACAGCCAAATGTTTTGTTTAAACAAGGCACTCGTTCCAAGGGGCACAATATTCGATGTTCTTCACCTTTGCAAGAGTGAAAGACAGCACCACAAACATGCGGACAACCAATTAGATCACAGGATACCCCAGTCTCCGGCCTGATCATACAACGACGGCTTACACAGCTTGCACAGTGTGAATGCTGAGGATATTCATCCATGATGACGCCAGATCTAAATGAAAAGAAAAAGAAAAATTACATGAACACATGTAACACAACTTCAAATATTTAAATGTAATCAGTGAACAACTAATCCCCATCAAGTCTGAAAGTTTCCCTAAGAATGCAAATAAAAAAAGCAAACAAAAAATAAAAAATGGAAATTATTTAAAATTGCACCCATTCATTACCTAAAGAAAGCATATATCCAAATCTCCTGGAATAGATAGACGAATGCTGGTAATTATAGGATAGCTGATAGGAGTGTCAAATTCTTGACTCCGGGCAGAAGTCAACATTTGCACACAGTAACTGCCAAAGCATGAAGCACTCGAAGGAACAGACAGGGACAGTTAAGGAGGAACAACTCTGTTATAAAGTTAGTAACCCCCCCCCCCCCCCCACACCCCAACCACACACACACTTATCTTTGCAAGAATCCTTTGCTTCTGTGTTAAGACTCTTATGAGCTCTTATTAGCTGCACCTATATACATCTGGATCCATAATGACTGGAAATCTGATTCTATGATGCTTATTATGGAAGAAGAGATGTTATTTAAAGGGACTGTCTCATTCGGCAGCTCACATCATGGCTGCCCTCTACCTTCCTGCCAGCTGCTTCTGAAAGTAGAAACAAGGCAAAGAGTAGTGGCACATCCCTTCAATTTCTTAGCCATAGACCACCAATAATGGGTGGTTTAAGCTGGTGGTCTAAAGCTCTGTATCATCAGACTGCGGACAATGGGAGTGAGGGAGAACAGCCAGGGTGATGAGAATGCCTATTTTCAGACCCCGCCCATCATGCTCATAATTTTGCAGTATTAAAGAGCCAAGGGCCATGCCCAAATATTTCAAAGGTAAAACTGGCCATGGCCTATGTGACCTCAAATTCACAGTGCTCAAAGGGGGCTTCCATTCACAAAAGGAGAGAGAATGTAGATGCATCCAAATCTTTAAAATTGTAGGACTGTGGGCTAAAACTGGGATAATATTATTTCGTGTCATTATGACACGGATTGAATAGACTGGACTCGTCACAAGTCTGATATCAAACAGACTATCTGGGCTGGTGTGAGAGCAATAAAAAATTCCACACACACTCTGTCCCCCCTCATTCTTATGAGCCCACCATTGTCATAACCCCCGCCCCCCCCCCCATTGTTATGATTCTTACGATTTTACAACTTTGCCATTTCTCATGCGTGTCATTAGAAAAACAATTGTGACTCCTTTGTAGTTTCCTTTATAAAATGTGTGTCTAAGTTACAGATAGTATAATGCCTGAAGTTCATGTATTAGAAGTATTGAGTTAGCCAATAAATAGTATTACCTTAACCTTGGATTTCCTGCTTAAATAATAAAAAAAAAGCTTGAGAAGAAACATGGTGGAGATAGATTTAGGTTCATATTATATTATTTATTATCTTAATTACCGGTAGGCTTTTTTTTACATGTACAGAAAGGTTTCTTTTTTGCTTTTGTTTATTTTTGAATTCCAATAAAAATATTCAAAAGAGAATTATAAAGGGCAGCTGAACCCCCAAAATAAAAACAAATTTTGGTAAAATATATAGACTGTACAAATTAAAAGCAAGGAGATCAGCTATCCATATCTGTGCCTAAAAAGCACCCCATATTTCCTTGTGCATAGGGAGCACCGTACATAAACTACTTTAAAGCAGAACTACGACCAAATACAGATGGGACAGAATTGAGCGTTCCCACGAGAAGTTCACTATTGTAATTTCGGTTTTCCTCATTAAGAAAATAACACGTCATTCTTCATTTCCACCACCAGTTGGCACTTAGTTCAGTGCTCAGCGAGTCACACAATTAATCAGCAGAATGAATACTATAGCTGACACACTATTTAAATAGTCTTCTCAATTGAAGACTAGTGGTATATTAAGGTTGTATGCAGAATTATTTGCATATTCTCACCCTTAACCATGCTTATATACCAGTTACAATGTCTGGGTGTGGGGGATATGCAGGCTCTGCAGAACCATCCACCTTATGGTTCCATGATGTGAAGGCTTTTCCCGTTATGAAATTTTACATTAAATGCAAAACCTCTGCAGAAAAATCAGAGGGAAAACCTCAGAGGCCATTTAACTCTGGTAGGAAAAACAATTTGAATATGATCAAATGTATCATAGTGATGAGGCATCATGCATTGATTCTATGTGGATATCCTGGACGTCTGCTTTAACACACAAATTAGCTGATGTCATGGCCATATAGCCAGGGCAACAAGAACCTATTATCTTCAAACACTGTCCTATTAGAGAGCCATCAAAGCCAGCAACTGTAAATTGGGAGGATTGGCAGGGTCCAGAGACAGCAGGTGTATGCCGACAAGAACTTAATGGCATTCACTGTCCACTCATAGCTATTCAGTGACGCCCAGTGGGAGGAAATAAGCCCCGATACCACGTGGGGGAGATGGCTGCAGCTGTCCCAGCTTCTTCCTTGTTGCACACTGCTATCCCAGCTTCCGCTCTGCTGAGCTAAATGAGGAGTATGAGGGAAAGTGTCATCGTCCAATCATAGACTGTCACTCATCAATCCCAGCAAACACCAGCTGGAGAGAAGCGCTTACAACTGGGCACATACGTCCTTGCTTTCACCACAGGAGTGGGCGACAAGCCTGGGTTAGGGCAGAGGGAATTTGTTTTTTTAAGTTAGACAACTTTAAAGAAGGCTGCAATACAACTGCGGCAGAGACCCACTTTCACCTAATTCTATTCAAAGAAAAATGTCTGCAGCTTCCCTACACACAGCTGTGTGCATTACTAGTGGCATGCCTCACAGCTAATTTTGAAGCATGTTCATACTTTTCTACTGAAACATGATATACAGCAATAAGAATACTTAGCTAGAGAAAGGAAACTATAAATAAGTCATTTCCACAGAGGTGGCCATATGGATGGAAGGATTTCCACAGGCTGTTTTTTCTCTACAAGCCATCAGCTGACTGGGAATGTTATGAAAGGGTCCTTCCAGGAATGAGCCGTTCAGAGTTACACAAGCAGCTGGACAACAACATCCTATGACAAGCATCTGCCTGGCAACAGGTTTACAAAACTGATCTGCACACAAGAAGAACACAGGCCAATAACAAGGAACACTGGCATTCAATCCCATTATTAATTCCCATAACCCGTGTCATAAAGTAGAACCTCAGATACCTATAGGCTTAAGTAAGCAAGTCAGCCTCATTTATCTGACTTTCCCAGGTCTTGTTCCTTGCCCCAATGTGTGAAACTTCCCAGATTACCCATACAAACTCACCTTTCCCCGATCCTACGGTGCATGCACAGGCTCTCATCTATTCAGAGCAGGGTGGATAAAAATCAATGTTTTTTTAAAAAAAAAAAAAAAAAATCGGATTTTTTTGATTTAAATCGGATTTTTTTTCAATAAGCTGCTTTTTGAGGAAAATATTTTACCATCCAAAGGTTCTTCCATCATGAGATAAAGCTGAGTTGTTTAACTCAGTAGAATAAAGGCTGTATATGTGTAACATTCACAATGCCATGCTCTTCCAGAGGTTTCTGTAGGATTAGTGGGCAGTTTCTCTCCTATATTATCACAGACGCTCGCTTTACTTACGCAGTTCTCAAAACTGAATTTGACTCCGCAGAGGTCCCAGCCTCTTCTTCACAGCAAAAATGTTACAACATGAACAGAGTTGAGAAAAAGACCTTAATCCTATTGTTCTACAAACCTATGACTAGTGAGCTACAGAGGACAGCAGGGACAGTAGGATTTAAGTTTTTCATGTGTCGGCTGGGCTGACAGTCTAAGTTTCTTAAAATATATATATATTTTGTTTAGCCAAATTAGTTAACAAAACATGGATGTTTGTTTAAGCAAATAACTTATGCTGTAATGTTGTTATTGTTTCAGTTGAATAAATCTATTTAAATTGTTATTAAGGTCAGGATTATTTTTCTCCTTCCTAAGTACAACAGAACAGTGGTGTCCAAATATGAATGATTAACCCATTAAAGTGGACCAACACCCAGGGGTGATCGGCCCGGAAATCTATAAGATTCCCGGGCCGATCACCTCCCACCCGAGGAGGGACATCCGAGATCGGGATGTCCCGCGGGGTGAAACCCCCCAGAAACCCCAAAAACATCTTACCTGATCCGCCGCCGCTTCCGCCGCCTCCCGCGCGCCCCTCCAGACGTGCGCACGCCGAGAGTGACGCGCGGGAGGCGGCGGAAGCGGCTTGGACGTTCCTGATCCCCGCCTGGACGTTGGCGGGGATTGGCTGCGGCGTTCACGTGGGAGCGTTGAGAGGTGAGTTTTTTGGGGTTTCTGGGGGGTTTCACACAGCAAAATCCTGGGTGTTGGTCCACTTTAAACAGGGGAGAAAAAAGTAATATAAAAAGTGATTCTAAAAATCATCATCTACTTGCATGTTAAAATAGCAAGAACTAGTTTAGGTAGAAACTTTGATTTAAATCACTGATTTAAATCAAGCCTTACTGACTAGTGATTTAAATCGTGATTTAAATCAGTTAGATTTAAATCAAATCCACCCTGATTCAGAGCCATTGGCCATGCATATTTAATCTCTGGCAAATTGGCAGCGATGAGGGCTGCGCATCCCCAGCGTCAGGAGTGCTCCCTCAACGTAACAAAGGCTGGGGGTCGGAGTGCACACACAGCCCAAGTATTTACAGTTTGTTTACAGCGCCGAGGAAGCCACCGGAAGAGGCAAGTTATCCAAACTGAGATGCCCCAGCAGAAGGCCAGCAGCCAAGTTGGGTTTTGTCCCGCTTTACAGTCATTGTTCAGCTGACAGCCATCATGTGTGATCGACTAATGACAGCCACTGCTCCGTCCCTGCATTATTCTTTTAGTCCGAACAGAAGATTACTCAAATTTAACACTTCACTCACCACTAAAAACACAAAAACTAGTAAAACAATATCTAATGTTCTAACGTTTATTTGTATATATATATGTAATAAAATATCTATACATGCAAGGGAAACGTAAAAAGCATTGTAGTATGATTTTTTAAAATCTTCGGTGAGTATTTTTGATAATACAAGTTCAACTTACAGTTAGTTTAGATAAGCATCAGAGTATTTGATGAAACAATACAGTACTAGTTGTAGTAAAGAGCAAAGGGCTGTCCTGTCTGGCAACAAGACACACACAGAAAGACAAGTAAAGGAAACTTTAGATCAGCATAAAATGAATGCAATCAATGCTTGTTATAGGCTGGGGCTGGTACACAAGATAGTATTCTGTACAATAGGTAGGGTCATTTACCTTCCAAAGGTTCCCATGCTGCACAGCAAACACTTATGACAAAATGAAATGCAGTTCACCACAGAGCTGGCTCTTACATTAGAAACACTGGGGCAGATTCAGAGCCTTGTGAGAAAACGCACTTCTTTTTTTTGGGAGAGAAAATGGCCATTCACTTTCATGGTCTACTGGGTGTAAATATGCACCTGGCTCCGAATCAGCCCTAAGATAGGCAATGAAGGTGAATGGCCATTTTCTCTCCTAAAAAAGTAGTGAGTTTTCTCCCCAGGCTCTGAATCGACACCACGACTATTAAACATAGTTTTAAAAAACTTTCAATAGAGCCAAAAAATACAATAAAAAAATACAATAATAGCCTCAATTAATTTAGGAATTGTAAAAATATATCTGCCTGGCCCACAGATTGATGAAATTGCTCGGTAAGGCAAAATAGCTCAACGTCTGCAACACTAAGCATCTAGAACATTGAGTGACACTTCATCACCCAATCACTGCAGCCATACATGGCTCCATGCTGGGAGAAAACACACGAGGTAATAGACTCTATAGCAGACATGCCTTAAGGTTCCCATTTATCCAGTCTCTAGTCTAAATAGCACTCAGAACGAAAACCCCCCATCAATATGTTTGCGCTGCGTTTTACTTGCGCTTTGTTTCCATTGCCATAGAGACTTTAATGGAGATGCATTTGCATTGCATTGGAAACGCAGCATACAGGGTTTTCCAACGCAAACGGTTAGGTGTGAAAGGGGCCTTATACTCCATAGTTCCTGCTCCCCCTCTCATGCAGATGACAGAGACATCTGGGCAGTGGGGATTGAGAAGCACAATATGGGAGCCAAGTACGATGGTATGCTCCCCAGTCTCACTCTACTCTTGTCAGTGTCCATGTTCTCCTTACACACTCCACCAGGACAGGGTGACAAGCTTAGAGGCAGAAGGAGTGACTGTAGCCAGTTCAGCGTCCCCTATCTTTCTGGAGCCACAGAAAAACAACAGCACTGCTCACCTAGGCCTATAAACAGCCCTGTCTGTGATAATAAGTAAAGTACATTTGTGGTGCTCATCTTTAAGAGGTTTTCACCAGTCTACAAAATGTAAATTTTATGTGCCTTGCATGGGGATATATATTTGACATACATAATGTTGAGCATGGATTCATGATCATCTGTTTATCAAAATTACTGTAGCATGGGGTCAGATGCTGACTGTATTTACAAGGTAAAGGGACATCATTGTATGTGGCACACAGAAAAGGCCACTCCAATCAAGTTTTCTTACGTCCAAGAGAGGTCCGTACTTTCTGTAAGGGTGCTGAAGGCAGTCTGAAGTCACTTGTCAACTACAGTATTTTTCGCCCTATAGAACGCACCTAGGATTTGGGGGAGAAAAATAAGAAAAAAAACATTTTAAACCAAAAACGCACCATTACAGACAGTGTGGCATTCCCCCTATCCCATTCCCATAGGCCGTGTGGCATCCCCCCTCCCATTCCCATATAGGCAGTGTGCACCCCATGATCATAAGCAGTGTGGCATTCCCCCCCCCCCTCTCCTATTCCCCATATAGGCAGTGTGCCAGTCCCTCCTCCCATTCCCCATATAGGCAGTGTGCCAGTCCCTCCTCCCATTCCCCATATAGGCAGTGTGCCAGTCCCTCCTCCCATTCCCCATATAGGCAGTGTGCCATTTCCTCCTCCCATTCCCCGTATACCCAGTGTGGCATCCCCCCTCCCATTCCCATATAAGCAATGTGCCCCCCCATTCCCATAGGCAGTGTGGCATCCCCCTCTCACCATTATCATAGGCTGTGTGGCATCCCTCTCCCCCCATTCCCATTGGCTGTGTGGCATCCCTCTCCCCCATTCCCATTGGCTGTGTGGCATCCCCCTCTCCCCATTGGCTGTGTGGCATCCCCCTCTCCCCATTGGCTGTGTGGCATCCCCCTCTCCCCATTGGCTGTGTGGCATCCCCCTCTCCCCATTCCCATTGGCTGTGTGGCATCCCTCTCCCCCATTCCCATTGGCTGTGTGGCAATCCCCCTCTCCCCATTATCATAGGCTGTGTGGCATTCCTCTCCCCCCATTCCCATTGGCTGTGTGGCATCCCTCTCCCCCATTCCCATTGGCTGTGTGGCAATCCCCCTCTCCCCATTATCATAGGCTGTGTGGCATTCCTCTCCCCCCATTCCCATTGGCTGTGTTGCATCCCCCTCTCCCCATTATCATAGGCTGTGTGGCATCCCCCTCTCCCCCTATTCCCATTGGCTGTGTGGCATCCCCCTCTCCCCCTATTCCCATTGGCTGTGTGGCATCCCTCTCCCCCATTCCAATAGGCAGTCGGCATAAGATTGTAAAACTCACCTCTCCGCTGAGCGACCGGCTCCGTGAATCGGGTGGACGTGGCCTGTGCCGCAGGCCATGCCCACCCGATTCATGGAGCTGGCCGTAAGAAGCAGCGGCGGGCTCTGTCCCGGCCCGACCGCTGCGATCGCTGTCTTTTCCTAGCAGCAAGAGCAGTGGCGGGGCCAGAGACAGCGCCTGCCGCTCCTCCATCTGCTGCCTCTTCCTGGACACGGACGAACACTCAGGTCAGGGCAGCGACTGCTGCACGGACCTGGGTGGTCGCTCGTGTGCGCCAGCCGGAAGAGGCAGCAGATGGAGGAGCGTCAGGCGCTGTGTCTGGCCCCGCTGCTGCTATTGCTGCTAGGAAAAGACATAGATAGCGGTGGCGGGGTTGGGGACAAAGCCCGTCGCTCCTCTGTCTTCTTCTGGGCTCCCGCAGTGTGAACGGGTGAGTTTTTTTTTTTTTTTTTTACATTCGCCCGATAAGGCGCACGGACATTTTCCCCCCACTTCTGGGAAAAAATAAGCGTGTCTTATGGTGCGAAAAATACGGTAACTTGTATTGCTTATGGGTAGATCAGCCCTTTCTTTAGCATCTGTTTGTACCAAGCAGTATGAAATAACCTTCTGCATCATGTGAACGTTCTTTATTCACAACAGGGGAGTGTCTCAAATCAGGGTGTGTATAAAGTTAAAAAAAAAAAAAATTATGGACAATGGCTGTAACAGAAAAACGAACATCCCACAACAGGTAAATTATGTCTATCTGCAGAATCCTGCTGTCTAGAACAGAAATGGCAAAGGTGAAATTATCAATCTTGTCCAAACCTGGTAAAGGTATGAACTGGACACCACTTGGAGGTCTAGCAAACCTAGTCCAAGACAGCCTAGTGATAAAAGGCCCAGAAGAACCAACTGACAGCATAGGGCAAGCAGCTACTATTAGGAGCAAGTGCCAGTGATCATCAGTCAGATCCACATACTAATTGTCCATATAGAAGAAACTGGCTGCTAAGACAAGGGCTGAAATAATCACAAGTTAAACAACTTTATTGTGAAGTGTCCACGATCCTGGGGGCTGTGCCTATTACCTACTATATAAAGAAGAACTAAAGCCCGTTTCCATGGCTTTTTGCAACCAGGAGTCTAGAACATACAGATGTATCCATGTTTTGTCTCTCAAATGTACTACTTTGGGTACTCCTCACTGCACTGGATTGAACTGGATCAGAATGTCTATAGATTTCAAGCCTTCTGAACGATAAGATCTCGTGAAGATGGTCAAGAAGTCCCCCCCCAGCTGTTGTGCATAAATTAACACACTACATTTAATCCACGGCTCAGCTGATGCAGGCCTATATCTGTATGTCATGCTCGAGGAATATGTAGGAGTTAAATATTTGCCTTTTACTAATAATAAACCAGTAACAGATGGCTATTGAAATAATGAAGCTAAACAGTTCTAGATGGAAAGGTCAGTGGGCAGAGCCCATTTCTTCCTTCGTTCTATTCTTTCTACACACAAAAAGCACACATCTAGTCACACACTGACCTGCCCTATGTCAGTAAGAAGAGAGTTCACTTTTAAGCAGGGTGGATAAAAATCAATGTTTTTTTTAAAAAAAAATCAAAAAAATCGGATTTTTTTTATTTAAAATCGGATTTTTTTGATTTAAATCGGATTTTTTTTATTTAAATCGGATTTTTTTTCAATAAACTGCTTTTTGAGGAAAATATTTTACCATCCAAAGGTTCTTCCATCATGAGATAAAGCTGAGTTGTTTAACTCAGTAGAATAAAGGCTGTATATGTGTAACATTCACATTGCCATGCTCTTCCAGAGGTTTCTGTAGGATTAGTGGGCAGTTTGTCTCCTATATTATCACAGACGCTCGCTTTACTTACGCAGTTCTCAAAACTGAATTTGACTCCGCAGAGGTCCCAGCCTCTTCTTCACAGCAAAAATGTTACAACATGAACAGTTGAGAAAAAGACCTTAATCCTATTGTTCTACAAACCTATGACTAGTGAGCTACAGAGACCAGCAGGGACAGTAGTATTTAAGTTTTTCATGTGTCGGCTGGGCTGACAGTCTAAGTTTCTTAAAATTATATATATATATTTTGTTTAGCCAAATTAGTTAACAAAACACGGATGTTTGTTTAAGCAAATAACTTATGCTGTAATGTTGTTATTGTTTCACTTGAATAAATCTATTTAAATTGTTATTAAGGTCAGGATTATTTTTCTCCTTCCTAAGTACAACAGAACAGTGGTGTCCAAATATGAATGATTAACCCTTTAAACTGGGGAGAAAAAAGTAATATAAAAAGTGATTCTAAAAATCTTCATCTACTTGCATGTTAAAATAGCAAGAACTAGTTTAGGTAGAAACTGATTTAAATCAAGCCTTACTGACTAGTGATTTAAATCGTGATTTAAATCAGTTAGATTTAAATCAAATCCACCCTGCGAAAGTTTTAAGCACATTTTACTGGTCAGTAAGAAAAATACATAGGCCAATACCATGGCATTCAAGAGCCATCAGTACAAGACATTTAGAGTTTGTGTGAGGACACGCCATGATTAAGCTCACATTTCATCATTCATCTAGTCTGCAGTGACAATGCAAAATCCTCAAGACTAAAAGCATCACACGCATTATCCCTGCCTGTAAAATTTATAATTAAATGAAAAACAAGCTGCTAGTGTTACCAAGGGACGGCATGTGACCAAAGGACAGAAATTAAACACTACATTTCACTTAATCAACAATAGGCCATCTAAAAACTGACCTACTTAAAGTTGACCAAAACCAAGGCTGTGAAATTGTTAAGTCCCAACCCAGACTCCAACATAAATTGCGCAGTAATTCAAGATAACAAATTTGCTGCCACGGTGGTGGAACAGCTGCACACTTCAGTGTCTCACACCTGTGCAGCAGGTTCAGGGTCCCTAATCAGAGCAGCAAGGGGAAAAAACGTCAGCACTGGAAGGCTTATATGATTTGGGAGGAGGACGAGTTATAGCCCCTGCAAGCTGCCAGGGTGCGTTTGAGACCACTTTATTATTTGATCATACTTCTTTACTACACATTTATAGATGCCCATTAAATGGGCCTACAAAAATCCAGCTGAAGCAGACCTATATTACCAGTGAAAACAACACACTTGTCTTGATTTTGCGCAAGTATCCCAGAGGTTCCTCTGGTCTTGCAGATGTCTATTTACAAGCACACAATATAATGTAATAACAGCCTAGGGCACAGCCTTAAAAGGAAAGCAAAAAAAGATTTCTTGTGTGACAAATATTTGGCAGGGTACCAGTTCCATTTCACAAAATGGAAAGGCTTCCGGACGAGGAGAAAAACAAAACATTTGAAGATAATCCAGCTTGACTTCAGCAGAGCAAGAGCAGCAGAGAACTTCTTCAACACGATAGTAGTCACAATTTAGATTGCAGCGGCTTTACAGCACTGAGGAGCCAGTTCAATCAACCTTAGTGGCCAGAATGCATGAAAGACTAGAAAAGCTAAACCAATGTATGCCTAAACCAGCAAAACTCAAGGCAAACATCGAAAATAAAAAATATATGGTAGAAGCAGCCTTCAAAAGGAACATCAGACCGAAAATAAAAAAGGGGGCGATCCCCCCCCCCGGCTCCCACTTACCTTTTGGATGTCGCCACTGCCTGCCGCAGCAACATCCAGCTGCTTCAAGGCCTGATACTCACCACGCTATCCGCTTAGCCGCCTGTTAATGACAAGCACGGCCTGTCCATATCCCACGGCAATCTCGCAGCTCAGCAAAGTCTCGCAGGATTTCAGGCGGCCCCACTGCATCCTATTCAAGTTCATAAGGCAGGCTAGGCTTGCGTGGCAAACCTGATTGGCCAGTCACTACCGGCAATGCTGGAGTGCAGTCCTGGTGAGTTGATTAGCCTGTTTTTGGGGCTCTTCTAGGCCAGGGAGAGGCTTTTCAACAGGCCCAATGCCTTATTTCACTTTAGTTCTGCTATAAAGAAAAACACTTACCAGGAAATTCACTATACCAGTGATGATGGTGCCTGTCCTTTGTCCATATTCTCATCTTTACAGAAATTCCATGGCACATGTTCTGGCATTTTATGTCATGAATAAGGATGAGTAGCATAAAAAGCTGAATGCAGGGAAGGCAGTGGGCATCCCTCTAGCTGTGTGTCCCTGTGCTGGTCATACAGATAAGCCTGCAGAAAGACCCAGAGACAAAAAGGGTGAGTTTTGCGCCAATCCCGAGATTGACACAGCGAGGCATCCCAAATATGGATGTCCCAAAAAGGAGAGAGACCAGCGGCTCTAAAATCATAGACTAGTCATATAGGACTTCTATAGCCAAATATTAAAATATTTCAGGAAAAGCAAAACAGCTCACCCATGCAGCGTTGTAGTCTCAAGCACAGCCAGGGCGCTCCAAGCCCAGAGCAATTACCAAAACCCAGTAGGGCCAGCAAGACCAAACGTAAATTGTCACCTTTGTTGGTATGTAGTAAAATCCAAGTACGCACTACATCCAGCAATAAAATAGACACGCTGGCGCGTTTCAAGCCTCCTGGGTTCTTAATATTAAAATATCCACAAATATTTTATAACCACTTTAGAGGTGTGTCTAATAAAAAGGTAAACAAAAGTTTAACCTTACTAAACCAGGCCAGGAAGCAAAATAAATGAAGGAGCTTCCTGTCCCAAAGGGCTGATGAATTGGAGCTGAGGGCTGCTGGAGGGGCCGAGGAGCATGCAGCAGCTGCGGCCAAGTGATGGAGGGCTGAAAATTGCCCTCAGAAGGCCTCTTGCTGTGCACAGTAATAGGGTGTACTACGGAGCCCACAGTTGGTTGTGCCTAGGGCAGGCAGAGTACCTGGGACCAGTTGGGACTTTGACTGGGTCCAAAGTCCACACCAGGAGTCCACGTTGGTACTAGGAGGTGCCTGGGCAAAGTCCAAAATGCTGTGACAGCTAGGAAGCACACAGAGAATTGCTTAATTAGGGTCCTTGCAGATCAGAACCCCTCCTGGCAAAGGGGTGGAGGTCCACTTTAAACATCCAAACAAAATCCACTAACTCGGATTCACTGCAGACTTAAAATAAACTGAAGCTGGGGGAGCTGCTCATTATCACCACAGCCATATCGGCTAAATCTACAGGCCCCCGATGGAGAGGTACATTTTTGTCATCTAATATTGCAGAAACTACATTCATCAAACCCTCTGTATCAGCATAAGATATTAATAACTGCATCAGACCTCCACTATCCTCCTATGTTATTCCTTCACTTTTTCCGGCCCTTGATGGTAAATACCTAGGGCTATGCAGAGAACAGAGGTGTTAGAAAACTGATCCTTAAAAGGGACCAATTTTAAAATTGCTAAATATTACATGTATATGAGATGGACATTATACTGAATTAAAAATTCCAGGGCATGAAAAAAAAAAAAAGGTTCTCCACAAAAGGCATGCCAAGATGTGGAACAGCTCTATTATCTATATTTCTAATGACTAGATGATGAGCATGTCAGTGCTGATCCCAGCAGTGCTGAAGCCACTAAAATTTAGACTATAGGGTTGTGTGAAAAACACTAATAAAGTACAATTCAGTCAAGTGAGGCCCATTGCGGAGGTGCAGGGGATAACAGTTTGATGTGAATGGGATGCAGACTTCAGAATTTGGTGGGTCTTGGCCTACATAAGTCTAAGGTTAGGGAGTAATTTGCACTGCTGGACCCAAGGGGAGTTTTTTCCATCTGCCTGCAAATCCAAACATCATGGACGGCTTGTTAACAGCAAGGATTGGTCAGAACCTCCACTGGGCCTCTTGTGCAGTTAGTAGCTTCTTTTAGAACTGCATCCCCGTAGTTGTAATGGGAGGTTCATATTATAGAAAAGCCTATAGCACCAGCAAAACGTATGAGGCTTTCATGCAAGCAATATCAGTGTATTAATTAGAATTTCCGGAAACATCGATTTTTTTCCCAAGGCAAGATCACAGATACAGCACAGATACCGTCAGCACAGCTACAAGACGCAGACCACGCTGAAAGCACGTGGGACCTAAATACAGAGTCCGGAAAAGATAAGAAAACCTCCCCAATCTGGGGAACCGGATGAGCCTGTAGAAGCGGATTCCATTTACAAGGACATTCCCCCCACACAGTAATGAAAGGACTGAGGAAGGCAGTTCCCGAATGGTTCACAACCTAAACGCACTGAAAGGACTGAGGAAGGCAGTTCCCGAATGGTTCACAACCTAAACGCACTGAAAGGACTGAGGAAGGCAGCTCCCGAATGGTTCACAACCTAAACGCACTGAAGAAGCCGTTAGAGCGAAACGCGTATGCAAATTTACCTCACTTGCTACAAAACGAGGGATTACATGCAAACCTATTTTACTTGCTACAAAAGAGGGATCACAAGCCCAACATTCTTGCTACAAACAGCACTTGCTACAAACAAGGGACTATAAACCCAATATACCTGTTATAAACAGGAGAGTAAACAGAGAAACAACCCTGAATTAAGGGCTGCTCACCAAAATAATCGGTGAAAAGAAACCCTTTGTATATAGTATATATTGTAAAATATTTTCCTTTTTGTTTTTCTACCGTTATATGCTTAGTTTATTATATTTCTTATATATTTTTTGTATTTTGTATTGCTTATGAAAATGTAGAGGTAATTGCTAAGAATAAAAACTGCTTATTGCATTTAAAAATTCAACAAAAGCAACCTTTAATGGGAAACAACAAGGCGCACCTGGAACCCGCTTAGAGGGTGCCACACAGGGCAATTACGTAAGACCCTGAAGACACCACTCTAAGGGGACCAACCCAAACTTATTCTTTATTTCTCTCTGAACTCCGGTTCAGAAGCGCCTTGCCCAAAACTACTCAGTATCTCCCAGTCCAAAGAACACCCCCCCTTCCCCCCCCCACAAAACAGATTATTAGACTATAAACACCAACTCTCCCTCACTATATAGAAACCTAAAAATGCCCAAAGCTGGGCTATAATAAAAGAGGTTGGTGTAGAGCACATAAATTATGGTATACCTGTATAGATAACACCACATTAGCCCCATTCCTACCCACTGACTTTAAATTTCACAATAGAGTAAAGTCTGCAAAACACAAGAAGAATTTAAAGTGGAACACAATACAGAATTTTACCACCTTTGGTTTTGTTCCTCCTGTCCGGGGCATCGTGAACTGGGATGCCCCACTACATGCATCCACCAGGATTGCCAAAAAACTTGCCTTTCTTTGGCTCCCCAGGACACACACAGCCCCATCAACGACCCATGTTCCATTTAATTCAGCCTTTCTTGCAGCTCCGGTGGCATCACTTGCTTCCCATTCCAGCTGTGCGTGACCACATCCACCGTAATGGAACGGCTGTGCCAAAGGATGCAAGTGATGCCACGCACCACCTATGTGTGCGACTGGGATTCCATTCAGCTTCTCCAGCCGAAAGGACAAAAGGCCATGCACACGTCACTGGACGGCGGAGGGGGTGACTTTACCGGGCGAACAGAGGGGTTTCACACAGCGGGGCATCCCAAACTGGGGTACCACGGGGGGGTGGCAAAACCTGGGCAGCATTGCCTTCATCTTAGAGAGTTCGCATACTGGTTTCATTTTATGCCTGAGATCAGTAGCACAGAAGCTGGCTCACATGAGATTTAGCATGTCCTAAGTTATGTAAATTAAACTTGGCAAAAGTTCTGCTTCTATTTGTTCAATGAAATACGGACAACTGTGTAGGCCAGACATGGGCATTACACAAACCCGGCCTAGTAAAAATACTTTGCAGCTTGCGCATATGCAAAGAATAGCTACAAGCTGGTCTCGCCTTTCACTAGAGGCCTAATTGTTCACCAAGTTTTCTAAAAATAAATCCATCTTTTTGTCTCAGTTGTTTTCTTCTGGCTAACATGTTGCTATTTGTCATAAAAAAAAAGTACAGCTGTTCTGACGTGTCAAATAGTTAAATCATATACTCTTGTGTTAAGAAGCCATTATCACTCACACACCCATTAGAGAACATACTTCAAGCTACCAACAGACACATGAACAAAGTCCTTCTTTTGCTGTAGTTTCATGAAAAGCGCCGAACACACGCACAGCACCTGCAGCTTGTCAGCCATTCAAAGTATAAAGTAACAACATATATATTATAAGTGTGCTGTGTAACACATACACAGTGCAGCTTAGCAAGAAAGGTTTTTTTGGAAGTCCTATAACCAACCACAACCAACTGTGTCTTATTATTAGCAGCCAAACGTACAGTTATGAACCTATCACATGTACAGCAGAGGTCTGTGTGAACTGGGGCTTACACATCACGCCTCATAAGCGCACATCACATCAGATTTAAACATCAAGCTCACAGGGGAGCTGGGGAGTCCAAACATAATCTTTATTACATTTAAACAAAATTAATGAATTCAGTGACATTCTGTATTCATCATGAAAAATGACATAGCCAGAATATATCAGAAACGGACAGAAACACACCCTAATTCCGTGAGCCTACCCTTTAAGGATTAGTGAGCTGGTACGAACTCAAGGCCTAATTCTCCAAATAGAAAGATTTTTGTTGGGTATAGGTAACGTCCAACCGTCTTGCAAATGCCTTTGGGTTCGACCCCGCCATATATAATCTATATCTGTACACCATTATTAAAATTCATCAACATTTATTCATTCTTCCATTAAAAAAAAAAATCTCCATGAAGTGTTACATCCATCAATTCATTTGCAATACATGGTATAATGTATCAGTATAAAGTATTTCACAGTCTGTATTAACACATCATAGACTTATTATCATCAGATTATCAGATACTGTTCAAATTGATTGTTAAACTGGGTATTAGCGTACGAGTCTGCCAGGCTACCTGCAAATTTAATTGTTGCAAGTGGCTCGCAAGTCCCCCCCCCCCCAAAAAAAAAACAAAAATAAAAACATCGGAAAAAAAATTAACAGTACTTAATAAATCTAAATTAACAGTACTCATTTGGGAAGCCCTAATGTGTTTATCCCTGATGTTTGTATTGCTGATCCCACGGTACATGGGCAAGCTGGCATCCAGGCTATAGGGAGCTTTCCTCTCTCCTCCATGCCCTGTGCCAGACACTGAGATACAATTGTACTGAGATACTGTTGCCTGCAGTTGTGCACAGCAGCCAGGGGATGCTGCCAGAAGTGTCATGGGATTTCAGCGAAGCAAGCGGTGGCATGGTTCCTCAGGGGTTTCACAATATGAGGGTATATTAGACTATAGGGCTAGTGCCATATTAGTGCAGCAAATAGTTTAATCTAGTGCCTTACTAGCCCAGCAAACAGTTACAAAACACCTGCGCTTTTGGCAAGGGATAGGCGAGAACAGAGCCTACATAGACTGGCCAAGCATTGCTTTATTTTCTGAGTTAGCTCAAGGTTACAGCTTGATTTTTGGGAACATGTAGAAATAAGATAAATTCATATTCTTTATAAGCCTGCCTAGGAGAGCAATGACTTCTGTATTGCCATGCAGCATACACAGCAGAGGCCCAGGAATGTAAACACTACCTGGCACACAGCAGCATAGGCTGTTCAAACTCAAGCAATCTTTCCGATGCAAGCTATGCAAGGATGCTTTCATTTCCATGAACGGATTCATTTTTTTAGAAAAAAAAAATGGCAATTGCCAATTAATGGTGACGAAGAGCTAGCCAGGGATTAGAAATCAAATGTTACCAAATATAAAAAAGCAAACTAATGTGTACTGGGCAAGGCCCTGATCGGTTGCCTTGTGTCACACTAGTATTTGCCATGGGTGTAGCCACTTCTTTTATCGCAGCAGCATTCTGACTATGGGTGTACATGAACCTAATTCCTCAGCCCTGCTAGCCAGTTTAGGGAACTAGAAAACTAAAAACTGCTCTCTAAAGTGGCCCAGAGTTCAAATAATGTGTAATTGAAGCCCTCTTTTTAAAATACTAGTAAGGAAGTTGTGTCACTGCCATTCTGCCTTATCCTATACCATTAATGGGAATACAAATCTTTAGCAACTGTGTGGAGGACACTCTGCTAGAAATGTGCTTTGATGTACAAGCCAAGTCCACAAGTAACCCTCCAGTCAAAAAGGAGGTCCCTTTCAACAACTGCCCCCAGTAGAACCAAACTTTAGGATGCCCCTCCAGTTAAAGTGGACCAAAACCCGAGATTTTGCCTATCCCTATTTTGGTCCCCCCATCCCTAGGGCATCCTGGTTTGGTATGAAACCTGCTCCCCTATGTCTGGCTTGGCAGTAAGCAAGCAAGGAAATGGTTAATATAATGCTTCAACTCTACATCACATGGCTATAAAGTCAGATGTCAATATACATAAATACCTCCAATTTGATCTCAATAACACCAGACAATGTGAAAATTGCCACTTGCGTGAATTTCCTAGGCGTGGCGGCCACAGTATACGAAATCAGATTTCTAAAAAGTTTTAGGGTAATTACGATGTGCTTTGGGTCAACCAAACTGTATAGCACAAATTCATCTTTGGCAGCATGTCACAAAAATATACATGCATCTGCACCAATGTCACACATCCATTAATTCCATTAATTTCACATTGAGCTGTGATCTAATGACGCGCCTGCCCCTTAACCATCCTTCTTTACTTTGTGAAAAGAGTATCATGAGGGAAACCGAACAAACAGCAACATGAACTCCAATGAAATGTCATTTACAGCAGGAGGCTAACCTCAGGCTGGTGCTGCCTGACCCTGCTTGATTACAATGTGTCACAATCAATGACAAGGCACACATGAAAGTGCACCAGCTATAAATAAAACAGGAGTTTCCATGAATAACCTTGCCGAAATGTAAAAAGAATATAATCTTACCTGTTCCTTCACATCATTAACCCTCCCTGGCAACTGTGCTAATTCTAATCTAATGGACTTCTTCCCACAAGCAGTGGCCCCCGCATTATAGAGAAACTTTTTCGTTTCCTAGCAGAGCTTCATCCAGCAGCAGCACCTCTTCCAAAGGTAGGCAATCTGCACTGCACAGCAGTTTCCTGACCTTTCCCATACAGATAATTATGCCCGATAGGAGAGCGACAAAGGATTTGGTACATTAAAATCAAATGAATACATTTTTTAAAAGGCATCCAATCACTAGCAGCCACTTAAACAGGACCCAGATATCAGCACAAAGTGGGGGAGATTTGGAGTATAGTTCAGATTTAAAATAGAAAAAAAAAAAAAAAAAAACAGGGCCAGCCCTTGTGGTCATGTTCAGTAGTCACTAAGGCTTATAATCGCTCAACCCTGCTGCTCCACTAAGTCTTGAAGTAGAATCCTGGAAAGCCTGGTTGTCTCAAAATGAATAGATAGGCTTCTCTTAGGTGGAAGTTAGTGATTCATATGTGTCTCTAGGCAGGCAATTAAAAACAGGTTTTGCCACATTAGGTTTAATGGGAGGTTGACTCTTGTTTTGGCTCCTTGGATAGAGCGAATGAGAGGTGATAAACTTATGTTTTAAATCCATGAGGGTGCCAATTCCTCTTTCTCCCGGCTGACTGTTTTTTTCATACCAGTGGTTTGCATGCAGTATACACAAATTTTATAGTTGTTCTATTTTTTCTTTCCCTGCAAGTGTCTGTTAGTGAGCCCATGGCCTATAGCATATTTTATTTCTACCAGCCAGCCATTTCTCTCCGTTTACTTCACTGCTCTGATATACCCACAATAGGCTAAATTGGTGCATTGAATGACACTTCACAAGCCAATATTGGCTGCTGACTTGTTTATTTCCCTTGGTACATATTTGAAAAGATATATAAAACTTGAAGAAAATGTAGAATAATTAGAGGCTTCAAACTTTGAAGCAGTCTTAGTCAACAGTACTGTCAGACATCTCAGAAGCAGAATCACTGAACTGCAAATACCAGCAAGTCTGTGCAGTCAATACTAACCAATCAAGTCGATCAAATTTGGCCCCACCATCATTAGAACTGCAGCAACTCAGCACATACTGAACAGGAAGTTCAGCCCCTTTGGATTTTGGCGCAGAGGTTGATTTGGGGATTAAAAATAAAAACAAAGACTACCTTACTAGCATGAATTACTAGCCCATTCACTTGCAGGGAGCATCTCTTTCTTGTTCTTAGCTCCTGGATATGATTGGATTCCTAGTAGGCCAATCATTGTGCAGTCACAGGCAGCCAGCCCAGCAGCTGGCTCCGATCATCAGGAGAGCACGCAGCTTGCGCTGCTATGGAAAACTGGGCAGTGGGCATTAGCAGCAGAGTCTGGACTTCCAATTTGAGTTGCTCCCGGGGTCATATTTAACCAAATTAAATCGAATTAAAGCAGACCTGGGTCATATTTAACCAACCTAATTAAAGCGGACAAATTACCAGGATTTTGGGCATCCTGGAGATTGGTCAGTTTTTCTGGGGCATACCGATTTGGGAACCCCAGGTAACCATCAAAAAGGGCTCTTGTCGAATCAGTGCTGTAGGTCATGCATATTAACGCATGGCATACAGCTCTGTTTACACAAAGAGCCTGGCATGGAGAAAGGAGAGCAACCGCATAGTCTCTCTGTGATGTACTCCTGACCCAAGCACACCTCCCCTGCAGGATGTAGCCACACGCAGCGTGGGACCTGTGGAAATATCAGTAGTGCGGGCCAGCACTTTCCACCAAAGTACATCTAGACAATGAAACAAAACCAATGTCAAAAACGAAACCATCAATTTCCAAACCAGCATTTAAAAAACTGGTAAAAAAAAAAAAGTGGATTATATAAAAAAAAAAATATAATTTGCAGAAGAAATTATAGCAAGAAAATATTTTATTTTAATCATTTAAAAAACAGGTTTGATTAGAATTTTCATATACTGTACCACCAGATAATGTGATCCCTCAGCCGTGCATCCTCTCTGTGCAAAGAAATTGAAGCAGTCGGCAAGAAGCCAAATCTCCCAGCTCTCTACTATATGGACATGTTTTTCATTTTTGTGGAGGTCTGCATTTTTAGACACTTCAGTAACCTTACTAACTCACTAACTAATGCATACTATTTCTACTTTTATTCTTTTGGCTAATATAGGATTTCAAAAGGGGCCTAACTGGTGCTTCAGATCCTGATCTTAGGGATTCACTTTTCAATAACTCCTAATCGATTACCTTTACTTCTATTGTTTTATTTCGCAAACCCCATATGCATGGTTTGGGCTACAGCAGCAATAATAGCCAGCCTATGGCACCGATGAAAGCTGATTGTCATATGCCCAATTTGCACAGAGCGATTATCGAGCAGGGATAAAAAAAAAAAAAAAAAAAAAGGAAGAAAAAACGCGAAAGCAACAGCAGTTGAAAGTGGAACCTGTCACTGCGATTGAGCGATGAACAGGATTTTAACCCGGGCGCCTGGGTCGCTGGGCATAACATTCCTCATTCATCTGACCACCGGCATGTAAAAACAGAAAACGCTGATAAACAGGACAATACATCACATTAAATGTGATCGCTTCTGAAGAAAATGACACACTGAAACAAACACAATATGGGTATGCAAACAAACTAAAGTAAACACCACAAAAAAAAATAAAAAACTGGAGCTGCAGAAAATACAGACCAAGTATTTGAAACCACAAATCAAAATACATAAAGGCAAGGACAATTAAAAATGTGAGGGGTGGGGGTCCCTAGATTTCAGGTTGAGTTTACGTGCCAGGTGGGGGTTCACACCGCGGGGCATCCAAGATCGGAATGCCCAAGACACAGGAATAATCTGGCCCTGGAGTCTTTTAGACTAGACTATTGGTCAGCTTTAAACCAGACCATAGAATCTGAAAACGTTATCTACCCTAATTGCTTTAAATAAACAAGGCCTAATCTCTGGTTAAGCACTGCAGCAGGGATTTGATTGTTCACAAGCATACTTGCTACTGATAGAGGTAGGCTGCACAATGTGTTCACCCATTTCTGGGTCCACCATCTGACACAAGTCCAAGAAATAATAAGAACCTGCTAAATTTGGGGTCTAGGAGTGGCAGGGGACACAGGTCCTAAAACTTTGGAGGTGAATTACTCTCAGTCATTTCATCAATAAAAAAGAACATTTGCCTTTACACAAGTTCTTCAGTGAAATACATGGCCAAAATACAGGAGAGCGCCCCACTTTGCAATGAATGTCAGATTCTCAAAGGTTAACAGGAAAATTAGAGACATTTCCCTCACCTCCTGTCCTGATGACCCCTATGACTCCAGTGTCCTTGGATGACACAGCAGCTTACAACAGTACACATGGCTAACACCCACTAACAGGCCCAACATTACAGGCCTTCTGACCAGAGATATACTCTTGCACTTTAAATGGGAATGTCTTGTTTGATGAGGTGTTCTCCAGTTGGAAACTGTTCATTAATACCCAAAACCCAAATATCTATTTTGGACTAATCTATTAAAGCATAAAATTGTTAAAAACAGAGAAACATTTGCATTAAAGCGGTCCTTCACCCTGAATAAGAGTCTCTTATGTGTTTCCCACACCTTGTACATACAGATAGCTCACATTAAAGTGGACCAACACCCAGGGGGGATCGGCCCGGAAATCTATAAGATTCCCGGACCGATCAGATCCCTCCCCGCGGGGCATCCGAAATCGGGATGTCCCGCGGGGAGGAACCCCCCAGGAGGCCCACAATCCTCACCTTACCGGCGATCCAACGGCGCATGCGCGAGACGCGGCCGCGTCTCTCACTTCCCTCTAGCAGGGCGCGCTCCCGCGCCGGCCGTTTTGTGAATGGCCGGCGCAGGCGCGCTCCCTGTTAGAGGGAAGCGAGAGACGCAGCCAATGACAGCGCTCTGGTATGCGCGTCAAAGCGGCTTTGGACGCGCATACCAGAGCTGCTCTGAGCGCTGTCATTGGCCGGACGAGGTCACGTGGGAGCGGGGAGAGGTGAGTTTTTGCGGCGATCGGGGGGGGGGGGGGTTTCAGACAGCGGGGCACCCCCGATCGGGGTGCCCCACCTAAGTGGACCAACACCCAGGATAGTCAAAATCCTGGGTGTTGGTCCACTTTAAGAATCATCCTACCTGCATCTACTGCATGTTATGAGCCTTTAAATATCCAAGATGGCGGCTCATGGAACATCAGGCAGCCTGCAAACAGGAAATGCCTTCTAACTGTGCTGCTCTGCATTCTGGGACTGCTGACCTTTTCCTGACCCCAGCTCTGCTCTGTCTGAGTAAAGCACAGCTCCAACCCGCCCCCCTGTACTTTATCCTGCCGTCATCTCCTCAGTAAGTGTGATGCTTCTGAATCAAGATGGCGGCACCCGTATCCTAAAGTCCTGGACAAAGTTGCAGCCCAGTGGGGGAAAGAATAATAAGTGACTAAAAACTTAAAATATATTAATTTTTGATGCTGGGGAATCTTTAAGGGTTTAGGCTTTTCAATAAATCATGGTGAAGGTCCGGTTTAAAATGTCACTAGACAGGGAGAATAAAAAAAAAAATGGAGAAAACTGGCTATATGAAAAAGCACCATGGTGTAACCAGTGCACAAAGATAGCTAGGGGAGGATGAAGGTAAGCAGGCACCAGGGTAACCAATGTATGAGGGTAAAGCAGGAGCCATGGGGTAAGAAGAAGATAAAGAGAAGCAAGCACTGTTGTATAGAGGGTTGGTGAAGGTAAGCAGGCACCAGGGTAACCAATGTATGAGCGTAAAGCAGGAGACGTGGGGTAAGAAGAAGATAAAGAGAAGCAAGCACTGTTGTATAGAGGGTTGGTGAAGGTAAGCAGGCACAATAGGGTATAAAGGTGAGCAGGAACCATGAAGGAACCATTGGATGAAAGGAAGCAAGCACCAGGAGGTAACCAGTAGATGAAAGAGAGGCAGGAACAGCAGGGTAGGAGGGGACTAAGGGAAAGCAGACCCGATGAAGTGATAAGCGATGAAGAGAATAGAATCATGCACCTTGGTTGAGGGAAAACAGGCACTGCCCAATTACCAATTCAATCAGGGGTATTTTCTCTGTTCTTGCACTTAGCACAATCAGTTTTCAAAAAGACTTTGAATTCTTATTCAGTAAATGTCAATTTATTGTCAAATAGCAAACCTCAATTACCTGCCAGCCCCTGGCTCAATCGAATGTAGGGCTGATCTGCGCAATGTTTTAAGCTTGGAAGACCGCTTCCCACAGGACTCCATGGGATTGAGTCTGCAGACAAGTGTGGTTTGTTATTTGTAATTGCCTGAACTAAAACATTAAAGAAAAAACTGTCTGTATTAAAGCAGAAGTCCAGGCAAAATAAACACCCTTACCTCAGCCGTCAGTTTGCCAGAACCCATCTTTATAGAGGGCTTTGTACATGTCAAAATAGGAAAACTGTACTACCGGTAAGTGCAGGAGCAGAGAAACCCACCCCCCTGATAGACTGACTGATTGGCATCTATGGCACTGAGGGTAACTGAGGGAAAGAAGATACTAAGAAGTAACAGGTGGAGGAAGAGAGGCGGGCGCCCTGAGGTAGTAACAGGTGGAGGAAGAGAGGCGGGCGCCCTGAGGTAGTAACAGGTGGAGGAAGAGAGGCGGGCGCCCTGAGGGAATACAGGTGGAGGGAGAGAGGAGGGCGCCCTGAGGTAGTAACAGGTGGAGGAAGAGAGGCGGGCGCCCTGAGGTAGTAACAGGTGGAGGAAGAGAGGCGGGCGCCCTGAGGTAGTAACAGGTGGAGGAAGAGAGGCGGGCGCCCTGAGGGAATACAGGTGGAGGAAGAGAGGTGGGCACCATGAGGGAATACAGGTGGAGGAAAAGAGGTGGGCACCCTGAGGGAATACAGGTGGAGGAAGAGAGGCGGGCACCATGAGGGAATACAGGTGGAGGAAGAGAGGCGGGCACCATGAGGGAATACAGGTGGAGGAAGAGAGGTGGGCACCATGAGGGAATACAGGTGGAGGAAGAGAGGCGGGTGCCCTGAGGTAGTTAACAGGTGGAGGAAGAGAGGCGGGCGCCCTGAGGTAGTAACAGGTGGAGGAAGAGAGGCGGGCGCCCTGAGGTAGTAACAGGTGGAGGAAGAGAGGCGGGCGCCCTGAGGTAGGAACAGGTGGAGGAAGAGAGGCGGGCGCCCTGAGGTAGGAACAGGTGGAGGAAGAGAGGCGGGCGCCCTGAGGTAGGAACAGGTGGAGGAAGAGAGGCGGGCGCCCTGAGGTAGTAACAGGTGGAGGAAGAGAGGCGGGCGCCCTGAGGTAGTAACAGGTGGAGGGAGAGAGGCGGGCGCCCTGAGGTAGTAACAGGTGGAGGAAGAGAGGCGGGCGCCCTGAGGTAGTAACAGGTGGAGGGAGAGAGGCGGGCGCCCTGAGGTAGTAACAGGTGGAGGAAGAGAGGCGGGCGCCCTGAGGTAGTAACAGGTGGAGGGAGAGAGGCGGGCGCCCTGAGGTAGTAACAGGTGGAGGAAGAGAGGCGGGCGCCCTGAGGTAGTAACAGGTGGAGGAAGAGAGGCGGGCGCCCTGAGGTAGTAACAGGTGGAGGAAGAGAGGCGGGCGCCCTGAGGTAGTAACAGGTGGAGGAAGAGAGGCGGGCGCCCTGAGGTAGGAACAGGTGGAGGAAGAGAGGTGGGCACCATGAGGGAATACAGGTGGAGGAAAAGAGGTGGGCACCCTGAGGGAATACAGGTGGAGGAAGAGAGGTGGGCACCATGAGGGAATACAGGTGGAGGAAGAGAGGAGGGCGCCCTGAGGGAATACAGGTGGAGGAAGAGAGGCGGGCGCCCTGAGGGAATACAGGTGGAGGAAGAGAGGCGGGCACCATGAGGGAATACAGGTGGAGGAAGAGAGGTGGGCACCATGAGGGAATACAGGTGGAGGAAGAGAGGCGGGTGCCCTGAGGTAGTAACAGGTGGAGGAAGAGAGGCGGGCGCCCTGAGGTAGTAACAGGTGGAGGAAGAGAGGCGGGCGCCCTGAGGTAGTAACAGGTGGAGGAAGAGAGGCGGGCGCCCTGAGGTAGGAACAGGTGGAGGAAGAGAGGCGGGCGCCCTGAGGTAGGAACAGGTGGAGGAAGAGAGGCGGGCGCCCTGAGGTAGGAACAGGTGGAGGAAGAGAGGCGGGCGCCCTGAGGTAGTAACAGGTGGAGGAAGAGAGGCGGGCGCCCTGAGGTAGTAACAGGTGGAGGGAGAGAGGCGGGCGCCCTGAGGTAGTAACAGGTGGAGGAAGAGAGGCGGGCGCCCTGAGGTAGTAACAGGTGGAGGAAGAGAGGCGGGCGCCCTGAGGTAGTAACAGGTGGAGGGAGAGAGGCGGGCGCCCTGAGGTAGTAACAGGTGGAGGAAGAGAGGCGGGCGCCCTGAGGTAGTAACAGGTGGAGGAAGAGAGGCGGGCGCCCTGAGGTAGTAACAGGTGGAGGAAGAGAGGCAGGCACCCTGAGGGAATACAGGTGGAGGAAGAGAGGCGGGCGCCCTGAGGTAGTAACAGGTGGAGGAAGAGAGGCGGGCGCCCTGAGGTAGTAACAGGTGGAGGAAGAGAGGCGGGCGCCCTGAGGTAGGAACAGGTGGAGGAAGAGAGGCGGGCGCCCTGAGGTAGGAACAGGTGGAGGAAGAGAGGCGGGCGCCCTGAGGTAGTAACAAGTGGAGGAAGAGAGGCGGAGCCCTGAGGTAGTAACAGGTGGAGGAAGAGAGGCGGGCGCCCTGAGGTAGTAACAAGTGGAGGAAGAGAGGCGGAGCCCTGAGGTAGTAACAGGTGGAGGAAGAGAGGCGGAGCCCTGAGGTAGTAACAGGTGGAGGAAGAGAGGCGGGCGCCCTGAGGTAGGAACAGGTGGAGGAAGAGAGGCGGGCGCCCTGAGGTAGTAACAAGTGGAGGAAGAGAGGCGGAGCCCTGAGGTAGTAACAGGTGGAGGAAGAGAGGTGGGCGCCCTGAGGTAGTAACAGGTGGAGGAAGAGAGGCGGGCGCCCTGAGGTAGTAACGGGTGGAGGAAGAGAGGTGGGCACCATGAGGGAATACAGGTGGAGGAAGAGGCGGGCGCCCTGAGGTAGTAACAGGTGGAGGAAGAGAGGCGGGCGCCCTGAGGTAGTAACAGGTGGAGGAAGAGAGGCGGGCGCCCTGAGGTAGTAACGGGTGGAGGAAGAGAGGCGGGCGCCCTGAGGTAGTAACGGGTGGAGGAAGAGAGGTGGGCACCATGAGGGAATACAGGTGGAGGAAGAGGCGGGCGCCCTGAGGGAATACAGGTGGAGGAAGAGGCGGGCGCCCTGAGGGAATACAGGTGGAGGAAGAGAGGTGGGCACCCTGAGGGAATACAGGTGGAGGAAGAGAGGTGGGCACCCTGAGGGAATACAGGTGGAGGAAGAGAGGTGGGCACCCTGAGGGAATACAGGTGGAGGAAGAGAGGTGGGCACCCTGAGGGAATACAGGTGGAGGAAGAGAGGTGGGCACCATGAGGGAATACAGGTGGAGGAAGAGACGGGCGCCCTATGAGGGAATACAGGTGGAGGAAGAGACGGGCGCCCTGAGGGAATACAGGTGGAGGAAGAGACGGGCGCCCTGAGGGAATACAGGTGGAGGAAGAGAGGTGGGCACCCTGAGGGAATACAGGTGGAGGAAGAGAGGTGGGCACCCTGAGGGAATACAGGTGGAGGAAGAGAGGTGGGCACCCTGAGGGAATACAGGTGGAGGAAGAGAGGTGGGCACCATAAGGGAATACAGGTGGAGGAAGAGAGGTGGGCACCATGAGGGAATACAGGTGGAGGAAGACAGGCGGGCGCCCTGAGGTAGTAACAGGTGGAGGAAGAGAGGCGGGCGCCCTGAGGGAATACAGGTGGAGGAAGAGACGGGCGCCCTGAGGTAGTAACAGGTGGAGGAAGAGAGGCGGGCGCCCTGAGGGAATACAGGTGGAGGAAGAGACGGGCGCCCTGAGGTAGTAACAGGTGGAGGAAGAGAGGTGGGCGCCCTGAGGGAATACAGGGGGAGGAAGAGAGGTGGGCACCATGAGGGAATACAGGTGGAGGAAGAGAGGTGGGCACCATGAGGGAATACAGGTGGAGGAAGAGAGGTGGGCACCATGAGGGAATACAGGTGGAGGAAGAGAGGTGGGCACCATGAGGGAATACAGGTGGAGGAAGAGAGGCGGGCGCCCTGAGGTAGTAACAGGTGGAGGAAGAGAGGCGGCGCCCTGAGGTAGTAACAGGTGGAGCAAGAGAGGCGGGCGCCCTGAGGTAGTAACAGGTGGAGGAAGAGAGGCGGGCGCCCTGAGGTAGGAACGGGTGGAGGAAGAGAGGCGGGCGCCCTGAGGTAGTAACGGGTGGAGGAAGAGAGGCGGGCGCCCTGAGGTAGTAACGGGTGGAGGAAGAGAGGCGGGCGCCCTGAGGTAGTAACGGGTGGAGGAAGAGAGGCGGGCGCCCTGAGGTAGTAACGGGTGGAGGAAGAGAGGTGGGCACCATGAGGGAATACAGGTGGAGGAAGAGAGGTGGGCACCATGAGGGAATACAGGTGGAGGAAGAGAGGTGGGCACCATGAGGGAATACAGGTGGAGGAAGAGAGGTGGGCACCATGAGGGAATACAGGTGGAGGAAGAGGCGGGCGCCCTGAGGGAATACAGGTGGAGGAAGAGGCGGGCGCCCTGAGGGAATACAGGTGGAGGAAGAGAGGTGGGCACCATGAGGGAATACAGGTGACTGAGATAAAGGTAGCAGGTAGAAGGTAACAGGTGGAGGAAAAGAAGCAGGTACATTGGGGTAGCAGATGGATTAGGATAGCAGGCACTTTTCACACGACGATTTTTCTCTGGCCCTGCACTTAGAACAGTTTTCCCAAAGCCAAAAGGTTCTCTTTGGCTCGAGTCTAGGCAGAAGCAGAGAAAGTTGTCTCAGTGACGGAATGGCAGTGTGGGGTGACAGGAGGGTGAAGGGCACTGCAGGGTAACGATGAAGAGACGCTGTGAGGAGGTAACAGGCGGTGGGGCGCACACAGCTGGGAAGTAAGTTTGAGAAGTGCTGGCAGCCGGCATAATGGCGCAGTGACACGGCACTCTGTCTCCGAGCCCCGGGACACAGCGAGTCAGGGCAGCCGGTGGCCTCCCCTCGGTAATGTCCGGTGTGGATCTCAGGACATGAGGGGCCTAGAGAGCTTACTGACCTCCAGGCAGCCGGCGCTGGTCCCGAGCAGAGCGGCCTCGTCAGTGCGCAGCCCGCCTCCTCCGGCCTCGCTCTCTCCTCAGGCCGCCGCGTCCGCTTCCCTAAGCTGGCGGTGTGCGGCCCCCAGATCTCTCTGCTTCAGCTCTTCTCTGTGTTTCTCCGCCGTCTCGCTCTCCGATATGTCGTCATTTCTCCGTCACCTAACGCCCTGCTGTCTCCTCCCACCTCTCACAACCTGAATGAGGGCACAGGACCTGCGGCGTCACTCGGCCTGGCGAAGTGTCGCCATTCAGGGTAAAGGCGGTGCCATTTTGTTGGTGGGAAGGCATGATTGATAGCTGTCACATTGAAGCAGAGAGGAGTGCAGCGATTTCTAGAACAGCACATTTCGGAACTCAAGCTCTCGTGCAAACAGTAATGTCTCCACATTGCTGAAGAAGCTTTGCCGTCTGTGGTCAGCCAAATAGAGGTCTGAAATAGAGTTGCCAGCTGTCCTTTGTGTGAAGCCATGGCCCATCTTGTCCTATAATGGACTCCTCTCTTATAATTGTTTCTCTTGAAACCATACACATTGCAGCAGGGGCGTAACTTGAGGCGGTGCGACTGCACCGGGGGCCCTTAAGGTCAGGGAGGCCCCTCCATTGTTGCTCCACTTTATTTATCATATTTGCACTCACTTGGCATCATTTAAGGAAAGCAGGCACCTATGTCTCTGCTAGTTCAGTCTTTAGTTGTTTGCCTACATCCAACTGAGTTAAAAGACAGACAAAAGTTCACTTTGAAAGGGTTCCATTTAAAGCGGACCTTCACTCTGAATAAGAGCATATCTTATATGTTTCTCACACCCTGTACATACAGATTGCTCACATTAAAAATCATCCTGCCTGCACATCCAAGATGGCGGCTCATGGGGCTTCAGGCAGCCTGCAAACAGGAAGTGCCTTCTGACTGTGTCGCTCTGCATTCTGGGATTGCTGTCCTTTCCCTGACCCCCAGCTCTGCTCTGTCTGTGCAAAGCACAGATGGCGGCGCCCGTATCCTAGAGTCCTGAACTGAATTGCAGCCCAGTGGGGAAAATAATAATAAGTAAGTGACTAAAAAGTAAAATATATTAATTTCAGATGCTGGGGAAAATGTTTTTAAGGGTTTGGGCTTTTCATTAAATGATGCTGAAGGTCCGGTTTAATGGTCGCACCGGGGCCCTGTCACACTGCATTGCAGCTTTTTAATATCGGGTTCTTCCTTATCCTGATCTAGCAATAGTTGAATAATACAGCACAGGCTTAAAAGTCTTCACTTCATAATTAAAGTAGACCTAATCCTGGGTTTTGATCCTTGCCCCCAGGGCACCCCAATTTGGAAAGCCCCACTCAGTGAAACCCTCCGGTTGCCCGGTAAAACTCACCATTTCCTGTTCCCACAGCCAGGGCTGCTTCTAGGACAGAGCGAGCAGAGCAGCCCTGGGCAACAACGCCATTGGGGGCGCCTTTATAAATAGCAATCCTGTGTTTTTCTGATGAATTAGGCCCTTGTTACAGGTGCTGGCCATAAGAAAAGTCCTGCATCCTCCTATATTGGGCTCAGTCTTGGGAAGAGGGCATTGCCTGCTGCTAAGGTAGAAGCACAGCATGGTATATACCTTTATGGGGCAGCAGCAGTGCCAGCATGCCTGGAAACTGCCCTGCCCACAGCGCATGTGCAGGCTCTCTTCCAATCCTGTAAACGGTTAACAATTCGCTAAGGGGCAATTGTAGTTGAAAAAAATCAGTGCAGAGACGAGAGTGCAGATGGCCACATCTCTGCTAACAGGGTGCATGCCTGTGCCGGCCATTCACAAATTCTTGGTGCAAAACCAGCTAAAGGTATAGCTTACAGTGGCTGTGGCTTACACATGCGCCATTGGAATGGAAAGAAGGTAGGTTTTTACAGGGGCCTCGGGGGTTTCACACAGCAGGGCATCCCAAATTGGGGTGCCCAGGGTGCAAGGAATCAGGCGGCCCTGGAGTGTCAAAGATGCCAGGGACACTGATGTTGGGTTTGGTCCACTTTAAGGTTGCACAGTGACACCCCGACACTAGTAGTTGTTGCAGCTAACTCTCTTCTTAAACGGGACCCCTGTGGACATTATAATTGTTTTTATTAGGTCTAATAAAAGAGATTTTTATGGGAGCTTCTGCAAAGCTGGATTCTTTCATTAGTTCAAAGCATTTCACAAAAAATTTATATGGTTGGCACACCAAAAAAAGGAGATAAATGCCTAAACTGGGTTGGTAATGGTTTGGGTGCTACCTCCAGGGATTATATCGCAAATTAACTCCAAAAGTATACTTAATTAACCAATAGATAAGAAGCGCACACCAATATATTAGATTTGCAAAATCAGTTTTATATTCAATAAGGGATAACATAGATTACATATAATACATATGAAGAACAAATATATACACTTATATACAAGCTATACATGTAGTATGAGGGGTGTAGTCAAAAAAGGATACTCATATCAAAGAATCCAAGTATGTTCAGGCGAGGGTGCCGTGTTGCACCAAAACGCTGTAACCAATAACAGTATAGTGTAAACAATAACAGTAGCACTAGTATGTCTATATATGACTATGTGGTAAAAAGATTACCTATGTATCTAGTCTGGTTTGGTGCTCTCACAGTGGTCCTCAAATTAATCACATACAGGGTTAATAACCATATCGCTGCAGGCAAGTCAAGGAAAATCGTTTCTTATAGATATGAGATACACCATATCAAGTCAGAGATGTATACATGTCAGCATGGATGATTCAGCATTCTACAAGCATATGAATGAATCTAGCAGTATCAACGCTGACACCCCAACATACAAACATCCAAATGTGATTAGACACAGGCATGAAACAAACTGGGAATCAATACAAGCAGTTAAACATGACAAATAGATAATGATCGCTCAGTACAATTCACCGACATTTACGAATACTTTATTGCCTGCCAAGTAAGTACAGGATACATACAAGGAATGCTTTTTGGAAGGGAGGTACCCCTTTAGAGCTATAAACATTAAATATAAAATTAAAAATTGTTACATATTATACATTTAAAATTTTTTTAACATATATACATATGATGTTGTTGGTAACTCAGTGACATGGTAGAGACAGGTAGTTCGTGGCAGGTTAATCAGTGGTGGTTATTTAGCGCCTTATGGCTAGAGGAAAAAAGCTATTTTTGTACCTAGAGGTTCTGGTTGAGAGAGCCAGGTACCTCCGGCCGGAGGACAAGAGTTTGAAAAAAAGAATGACCTGGGTGTGTTGGGTCTTCAGCTATTTTTTTTGCCTTTGAGCAGATCCTTTCCGTGAATTGTTCCTCCTGGGATGGTAAGGGGCATCCATGGATCCATTCAGCAGTCCTGGTGATCCTCTTCAACATTTTCTTGTCCTTGGCTGTGATCCCGCAAGTACCAGACCATGAAGGAGGAGGTCAGAAGTGCGCCTATGGCACCATTGTAAAAGGTCTTTAGGATACCGTATCTTGCTAGTTGTCTCAAGAAGTATAGTCTCTGTTGGGCCTTCTTCAAGAGGACGGTAGCTTGCCTGCTCCACTTCAAGTCTTGCGTGATCACAGTGCCGAGAAATGTTGTGCTGATAGCGATATTGACTTCACCATTACCGATGAAAATGGGGCGATGCGTTAGGTGGGAACGTCTGAAGTCAATTATAAGTTCAACCGTTTTCTGGATGTTCAGGATAAGGTTGTTCTCTTCGCACCAGGATTCCAGGTTTTTTACTTGTGTTTGATAGGGAGACTCATCATTGTCGTTGATGAGGCCCACCAAGGTGGTATCATCTGCATACTTGATGATCTTGATAGATGGGTCTGAGGATTTGAAGTCGTTTGTGTAGATGGAAAAGAGAAGGGGAGACAGAACACATCCCTGTGGTGCACCTATATTTGTTGATCTGGATGAGGAAATAAAGGGGCCCAGTTTGACTCTCTGGGTCCTGTTCGTGAGGTCAGGGTAGCGATAATCTGACAATGCAAAGCGTAATACTACCTCCCCCCTGGCCGGCCAGTGCGTGATCGTAGCAGGCGGCGCTTCCTGCAGCCGCCCGCTACGTCACAACCGGCGGCTCCGTCCTGGCTTGCGGCGTCCACGCTGGTTGGCGGAAGTGACGTTCCCCACCCCTCCAGTTCGTGCAGATGCAGGAGGGCGGAAGTGACATCTCGCCACCTGCGATGGACATCTTGCAGGCGCACGGGGTGGAACACACCGGGCTTTGCCAAAATGGCTGCTTGTCAATGCAGCTGAACGAAAATAAATGAAGTACATTTTATAAAAGCGAAGCCTTGAGGAGGAGAATTGATTCTTCAAGGGGATGGTAGACTTTTATGTAGTCAATCTCATGTCTTATATAAAAATTAAAATAGAAAATAAAAAGATAGTTAAATGAGCGATCTTCTTTACATGAATCATTAACCCATTCAATGCCACAATACTCGTCCTTTACTGGTTATGATGGAAATTGAGATCTTTAAGGAATCTTATATTGTATATCTGAATTAGTGGAGAAAAAAAACTCAAGGTGGACCTAAACAGGATGACCACTACCTACAGGCCCTTATTTGCCATTAGGCACACAAAGGCACGTGCCTAGGGCGGAGCTACAGCAAGGGGCGGGGTGGGGCGGCTGCCAGCATAAATTAATAAAAAAACATTTTTCATTTGCCAGCAGTGAAGCTGCCGCCTTGACAGAAAACATACTGTGGGCAGTTTTCTTCTTAGTTCAATCAAGCAAGCAGGCGATGTACGCTGGCCTGTGCGCAATACCCAGCCACCCCACACTACCTTGCCCCTCCCTGTCTCCTCCCCGCTGTCAGGAGTTGCCGCCTGTCTCCTTCCTGCACATGCTGTAACCACTTCATGGATGCATGTGAGAGCAGCCCGGACGGCTCCAGCCACCTGATGAGACACAATCCCAGGAGCGTAGTGTAGAGGGGGGGCAGCTAAGTCAGGGGGAGTCCCACCTCCACCACTTGCTTTCCCCACAATGTGCGGCTCCTGGAAGGCTGACACACACATGGCCACTTCCTATGTGCAGCTACAGCAGTGTGTAAGGTGCTTCTGCTGTCAGAGTAATCTTCTCAATTGATTGGCTGGGCACCAGCAGCCCCGCCCCCTCTTCCTGTACACATCTCTCCCTCACTTAAGGTGCCTTTACTGGTAAGGAGAGATTTGTCAGTCGTAATGCAAATAACTTGGGGGGGGGGTTCCATCACTGTGTGTGTGTGTGGGGGGGGGGGTACGAGCTGCCCATGCTCCATATCTCTAGGTCTCCAGCTCATTATTGCAAGGTGTCTGGCAAGTAAACAAACACAGCACAGACACAGAACTTCCATTAACCCTTCCTCACCACTCTCAGCTCACTTGGAGATGACGGTGCCCCAGGTGAGCTAAGGTCCCCTGGCTACAGCTGATGGTGGAGAAGGGAGGGGGAACCCAATGTGAAGCTGGGGGAGCAAGATGGAGATGGAGAGCAGGAGAAAGCTGGGGGAGCAAGATGGAGATGGGGAGCAGGAGGAAGCTGGGGGAGCAAGATGGAGATGAGGAGCAGGAGGAAGCTGGGGGAGCAGGAGGAAGCTGGCGGAGCAAGATGGAGATGGGGAGCAGGAGGAAGCTGGGGGAGCAAGATGGAGATGGGGAGCAGGAGGAAGCTGGGGGAGCAAGATGGAGATGGGGAGCAGGAGGAAGCTGAGGGAGCAAGATGGAGATGGGGAGCAGGAGGAAGCTGGTGGAGCAAGATGGAGATGGGGAGCAGGAGGAAGCTGGCGGAACAAGATGGAGATGGGGAGCAGGAGGAAGCTGGCGGAGCAAGATGGAGATGGGGAGCAGGAGGAATCTGGGGAAGCAAGATGGAGATTTGGAGCAGGAGGAAGCTGGGGGGAGCAAGATGGAGATGGGGAGCAGGAGGGAACTGGGGCAGCAAGATAGAGATGGGGAGCAGGAGGAAGCTGGGGCAGCAAGATAGAGATGGGGAGCAGGAGGAAGCTGGCGGAGCAAGATGGAGATGGGGAGCAGGAGGAGGCTGGGGGAGCAAGATGGAGATGGGGAGCAGGAGGAAGCTGGGGCAGCAAGATAAAGATGGGGAGCAGGAGGAAGCTGGGGCAGCAAGATAGAGATGGGGAGCAGGAGGAAGCTGGCGGAGCAAGATGGAGATGGGGAGCAGGAGGAAGCTGGGGGAGCAAGATGGAGATGGGGAGCAGGAGGAAGCTGGCGGAGCAAGATGGAGATGGGGAGCAGGAGGAAGCTGGCGGAGCAAGATCGAGATGGGGATGGAATCGGTCCTGGAAGTGCTATCAGCCTTCAGGGAGGGTGATCTGGTTCTGGGGGGAGATTTTAATCTCGCTCTAGACCCCCTTATCGATACTTCTAGGGGGGGCCCGCACGAATCTTATGCAAGACTCAGGAAGTTGAAAAAAATCCTTGCGCTGCACAAGCTAGTCGACCCTTGGAGAATTCTCCACCCTAATGAACGTGATTATACGTTCTACTCCGGCCCCCATGGGTCCTACTCGAGGATCGACTGGTTCCTGGTCCCCCACGCCTCCCTGTGTCGGGTCTTGGACGCCATGATTGGGAGTATAACGGTCTCAGACCATGCCCCAGTCACCTTGACAGTTGCCTGCCCCACCCAAATTCCGAGGAGCTGGTCCTGGAGGCTTAACACGTTGTAGCGATAACCTTTATCGCCGGAGGGCTTCCCCGCCAGAGACGTCCTTTTCCCAATGGTGAGAGGTGCTGCAGGAATTCCAGAGTCATCCGTGAGGAAAGCAGGAACAGCCCTTACAAGGGCTAGTGAATTGTAACATAGCGTTTCCCCCAATAAGAGACAGATTGAGGGTGAATATGAACTTTATTAGGGCCACACTGTGCCTTATATGCAAGGCTCCATGCAAGGGGACCTCCCCCGTGGACCTGATGGAGGACTGCATGACAAACACACGGACCAATGGGAGCAGGGCACACAATCCCTCAACTCTGCCGGTTACGCAATCAGCAACACAATAGCCGTCTGTAACACAATCAGTAGAACAATAGCAGTCTGTAACACAATCAGTAGAACAATAGCAGTCTGTAGCACAATCAGTAGAACAATGGCAGTCTGTAACACAATCAATCAACACCATGGCAGTCTGTCTGGGACATGCTCAAGAAAATGAAAGGAATGGGTCTATGCAAAAACGGCGCCTTTAAAATCCAAAGGCAGAGTCTGTCACACACGTCCCTACTTGAGGAACAAAATGTTCTAGAGGAAGTACAGACGGATATTAAAAACTTTTTTTCAGTTCAACTCTTCCCCAGAGATAAGCCCAGGGACCTTATGGGAGTCGCATAAATGCGTCATTAGAGGTACCTTCATTAAAATTGGTTCCAGGATTAAAAAAGAGAAAGCCAAGCAGATTAGGGAGGTATTGGAGGAGATCAGGACTATAGAGAGGAAGCATAAAAAGTCCTTGGCTAGCAAATACCTCCCTGTCCTGACCTCCCTTAGGGAGAAACACAAAACATTATGCTGCGACAAGATAAAAGCGCAAATTAGCAACTGTCGTAGAATCTTCTATGAGTCGGGAGATAAATGCGGCAGACTTCTTGCGAGGGCCCTCAGGGAGGAGCGGGTCAAGACATACATCCCCAAAATTGCTACTGAGGGGGGTCGGGTAACACACCTGCTTAGGGAAATTGGGGAAACATTTAGGAGGTACTATGATCGTCTGTATAATCTACCAAAGAGGCAGGGGGGGGGGACTCCATAAAACGCTATCTTGTGGAGTCTAGGATGCCGAGGCTTCCCAGAGATGCCTTGGATGAGCTGGAGGACCCAATTACGATGACTGAGCTGCATAAAGCAGTATCAGGAGCGGCAGGGGGGAAAGCCCCGGGGCCGGACGGCCTTAGCCTCCCATACTATAAGAAGTTCTTCCCTCTCCTGGCCCAAAGGCTCCTTAAGGCCCTCAACTCGATTAGAGATGGCAACGCCCTCCCCATGGATTCGCTGAGAGCATATATCTCGGTCATCCATAAAGATGGCAAGGACCCGGCCCAATGTTCAAGTTACAGGCCAATTTCACTCCTGAACTCAGATTTGAAATTATTTGCCAAGATCTTAGCCTCCAGACTAGCTCCTCACCTACATAATACTATTGGCCTGGATCAGGCGGGGTTTATGCCGCACAGGGAGGTGAGAGATAACACCATAAAGGTCCTGAACCTCATCCACTTAGCCCAGAAAAACGGGACTCCCACCCTCCTACTCGCGACAGACGCTGAAAAAGCTTTTGACCGCGTGAATTGGGACTTCATGCGCGCCACACTGAGGCATATTGTGCTTGGCCCGAATGCTATGGGCTGGATTGAAAGTCTATATGGTTCCCCGTCTGCCGCGGTACCAGTGAATGGGGTCACATCAGACTCTTTCCGAATAGCAAACGGGACGAGACAGGGGTGCCCTCTTTCACCCTTAATTTTCATTCTAAGCCTGGAGCCGTTCCTGTGCCGCATCCGCCGTAACCCCGACATTAAAGGCTTAGACAACGGATCCAAGCAGTATAAGGTGGCTGCATATGCGGACGACCTGATTTTCAGTCTGTCATGTCCGGAGGTTTCCCTTCCTAATCTAATGATCGAGCTTGGAAGAGCCATGGGGAACTGTCTGGGTATAAGATCAATTTCCAAAAATCGGAGGCCCTCAATTTAACTATCCCGGCCAAGAGGTTCAACAATCTGAGAAGCGCTTTCCCTTTTAAATGGGCAAATGACTGTAACATACCTCGGAACCAAAATTGGCAATAATCTGGGAAAAATTTTTGACCTGAATTTCCCACCGCTTTTGAGGAAGTTTGAGGAGGAGACGGCCAGATGGGCGAATGGAAGGATCTCCTGGTTTGGCCGTGTCAATGCGACCAAGATGAATTTGCTTCCCCACCTGCTCTGTCTACTACTGGCCCTTCCAGTGATGGTCCCTCAGAACTTCCTACAAAAGGTTAGAGGGCTCTTCGTTAGGTTTGTTTGGGAAGGAAAGAAACCGAGGTTAAATAAGACAAGTCCAGTAAGTCCAAGGAAAGTGGGGGCCTCGGCTTCCCTGACCCGACACTTTATCATGCGGCGGTGCACCTCAGCAGAGCAGTGGATTGGTGCCTGCATGGAAATCATAAACAGTGGGTGGGTTTGGAACAGGGGTTCCTGGATTCCCCGATCGCAGGAATCATTTGGCTGGGGGATCATGGATCCTCACTGGCTCTGAGACATCCCACAGTGGGAGCCACTGTCAGAACCTGCAGGCGCCACCTTGAATGCCCGGAGCTCTCCCCTGCCCCCTCCCCGATGCTCCCGGTGCTGGGGAACCCTAGCTTTCCCCCAGGAAATGAAGGCCCCACATCGAGAGAATGGAGAGCAGCCGGGGTATACAGAGCCGGTCATTTCTGGGGTGAAGGGGGTTGGCTGGATCTGGGTGTACTAGCTCAAGATAAGGGGCTAACAGCGTGGACAGACTGGCAAAACAATCAGATTAGGCACTTCCTCCGTTCACTGCGGAGCTTTGCTGGAGGCCTAAGGAAATCCACCCCTTATAAGAATCTGTGTGCCAGTAAAACCGCTGTCCAACATACACTGTCCTACATTTATAAACTTCTGATTGCCCCTCCGGAGAACGAGAGGCCTTCCTTCCTGAGAAAGTGGGAGACAGATTTGGGAGTCTCTTTCTCCGAGGTCCAATGCAGAAAACTCTTGGCCATGCCGCACAAGACGTCCATTTGTACACGAATCCAAGAGTGCAACTACAAAATTGTGTCGCGCTGGTATAGAGTGCTTGTAGTTCTACACAAATGGTTCCCGGAGACCCCGGAAAATTGTTGGAGGTGCAATGGTGGAAGTGGTGATATGCTACACATCTTCTGGTCCTGTCCTGTTTTAAAGCCGTTCTGGGATCGGGTTAGGGAGATAGCGAGTAAAGTTACTGAAACTGTGGTGCCTGATGACCCGGCTATCTGCTTGCTTCATATGACCAAAGTCCCTCTAAAAAAATACAAGAAATCATTGTTGTGTCACCTTCTCAATGCAGCAAAAACCTGCATCCCCCTAAGGTGGAAAAACCCGGACCCTCCCTAAGTGGATATGTGAATCATGAAAGTGAATGAACTCATGCGGTTCGAGAATGTGATTCTCTCCAGAGAAAATAGATTCGAGAGTTTCACGACCACTTGGTTTGACTGGCTGAGGTTCTCGGAGTCTGCAGAGTGCAAAACTCTGTTGGTGGACACCCGGGGATCCGCTAGCTCTCCCTGCCCCCCCTCCCCCACCCACCTAGCATATTAATGACCACACAGACCCACGACTTGTTTTTTTTTTTCTTTTTATAGTTTAGGATCTATTCTATTGCTGTATTGTACATGATGCTCGTTGACATCCCTTTTAGGGCTTGAAATGTGTAATTCTGAATGTCCTCTCTCTGATGTGCTATATTTTTTCTGTACTGTTATTTTTGAAAAAAGATGGAGATGGGGAGCAGGAGGAAGCTGGCGGAGCAAGATGGAGATGGGGAGCAGGAGGAAGCTGGGGAGCAAGATTGAGGTGGGGAGCAGGAGGAAGCTGGCGGAGCAAGATGGAGATGGGGAGCAGGAGGAAGCTGGGGGAGCAAGATGGAGATGGGGAGCAGTAGGAATTGTCCCCTTGCTGGCTGCACTGCCTGGTGCCTCCCAGGGGGCAGAACATAGCGTATGTCACCTGAGCTGGTGATCGAGGTGCACTTCCTGGGAAGAAGTCTCCACTTCAGGAAAAATTAGTCGTGTGAAAATTCCGGGATTCAGTGGGAATGTCAGGTAAGAGCCATTCATTGTGCGCTGCTTGTTTTGGTCTGGTCAGGGCTTTCCTCAGCCTAAGCTGGGGTATTTCTTAGAAGAAAGCACCAAAAACCCATCCCCCAACCTGGGTCTAGGTCTGTTTAAGCTGGTCATGCCAAATCAAGATGCCCTGCCAGAGAGGAATAACAGCCGAGAGAGTAAAATAAATGGGTGTTGGTCCTCTTTAAGTGGACAAACCACCATGCATGTGTGCCCTGTAGTCTAAATTATTCCAGGGCCTGCAGTTTCAGTCCCCCTGTGGCATACTGCTTTGGGATGCGCTGCTGATTAATCCCCCCAGATTGACGCATTCAATCAAATTTTCTGGGGTTCCTACACCATGCTTATTATCCACGGCCACATCCCCGTCACCCCTGTAGCTGAGGCACACTCCCATGGCCAGCCATTCAGGTGGGCTGAGGCGCAGGAGGATGCTAAAGCTACAAGGGTGCCGGGGACGGGGAACTTATATTTAATATGATGGGCCATTTCATAGTTCGGTGTGTGTGTGTGTGTGTGTGTGTGTGTATGTGCATGAATGGGGTGTGTGTGTGTGTGGATGGAGTGTGTGTGTGCGTGGATGGGATGTGTGCGTGGATGGGATGTGTGCGTGGATGGGGTGTGTGTGTGCGTGGATGGGATGTGTGTGCGTGGATGGGATGTGTGTGCGTGGATGGGATGTGCGTGCGTGCGTGGATGGGGTGTGCGTGTGCGTGGATGGGGTGTGCGTGTGTGTGCATGGCTGGGGTGTGTGTGTGCATGGATGGGGTGTGTGTGTGCGCATGGATGGGGTGTGTGTGTGCGCATGGATGGGGTGTGTGTGCGCATGGATGGGGTGTGTGTGTGTGCATGGCTGGGGTGTGTGTGTGCGCATGGATGGGGTGTGTGTGTGCGCATGGATGGGGTGTGTGTGTGCGCATGGATGGGGTGTGTGTGTGCGCATGGATGGGGTGTGTGTGTGCGCATGGATAGGGTGTGTGTGTGCATGGATAGGGGGTGTGTGTGCATGGGGGGGTGTGTGTGCATGGATAGGGTGTGTGTGTGCATGGATAGGGTATGTGTATGCATGGATAGGGTGTGTGTGTGCATGGATAGGGTGTGTGTGTGCATAAGTTAGTTGTGTGCATGAGTTGGGTGTGTTTGTTGTGTATGTATGGGGGGTGGCAATTCATCGTTGTGTGTGTGTGTGTAGGGGGGGTGCACATTACCAAACAGTGCCTAGGGCAGCATAGATCCTAAATACGGCCCTGACTAACTATATCATTTTGGTAGAGCTACAATTCATAATGCTTGGTTACAAGATAGTCTATAGGATCAGATGTGAATTGAATAATTGTTAGGGGAGCACTCCACCTGGAATAGCCACTTAGAATGCCCCCAAAAACGTCAACGGTTTGTGTTTGATGATCACAAACAGGTGATATGGATTGTTCCTGACGCTGGTAAAGCTTTGATATATATCATTATTGGCACATGAGATCATATGAATGGAGCATAATCTAATTCTTCATTTAGGCCTTTAGGGGCCGTTGCATCTAAAGTGAAGATCCATTGAAGTTCATGTCTTAGGAGGGCCTTGTCTCTATCACCACCCCTTCTTGCTGCTGGTTGGTGATCGATGGCCATGAAACGCAATTGGGATATCTGATGTCCCATTTGCATGAAGAGGCGAGCGACCAGGGATTCAATGTCTCCTCGTCTAATCGCGCTACGGTGTTCGCTGATCCTGGTTTTTAATGCCCTTATAGTTTTTCCAATGTATATCATGCCACATGGACATTTCAATAGATATACAACGTAAGTTGAATTACAATTGAAAAACTGCTTAATCCTGTATTGTCTACCAGATTGGGGATGGTGGAATGTGTTGCCCTTAATAACGGCATTGCATTGTGCACATCCTCCACAGTGAAACATACCCTGTATCGCTGAGGATGGCGGCATCCATGTATGATGTGGTTGAATCTGGGATTTCGGACTATATGTATCTGCTCTAAAGTTTTGGGTCGCTACCTATGATATGCCAATATTTTTTTATGCTCTGTTCGAGCCTAGGAGAAAGGGCTGAGAAGGTGAGTATGGCTGGGATACGTTTAGGACTATTGCGTGGATTGTGTTGTAATAGTTGTGACCTATTTTTTTCTCTGGCCTTATCCCTTGCTGTCACTAGTTCTTCAGGTGAGTAGCCCCGTGTCGTAAATTCATTAATCAACTCTTCAGATCTGGCTAAGAAGGTGTTGTCGTCTGAAATGATTCGTCTTAGTCTAACGAATTGGCTGTATGGTAGACTCTTTTTGAGGGATTCTGTGTGAAAACTCTTATGGTGGAAGAAGGTCGTTCGGTCGGTTGGTTCAAAGCGTTTCACATCACAAATAGTCTATCCATATAATCTGAGGGAGCCTTTTGAACCCAGGCAGTGGTGCATTGGCCATAGGAAGGGCTGGGAGATTTCCCTGTGGGCCACTGCTTCTCATTCCCCCATCCAATTCCTGCCTCCCTAGTCTACCCACACCTATCCCCCCTGTATACAGCCAGCCATGAAACCCCAGCTTATGTTCTACCTCTATCTCAGCCATCCTGTTATCTGCAGATGAGTCAGGGCAGGCCTTAAAGAGGGCCCACACCCATTTCCTACCGAATGAGTGTGAGGCCAGCCCAGGCTGCATTGTGACAGGCTCAGGAGGACATGCAGATTGCTGAAGCGCCCCTACGCATCAATTATGCAATGCTTACCTTGATACTCAATCCTTGGCTGAGATGCAGCCCTGCCCTTAGATTGGCCACCGGGTCGCATTCTATTTTTCCAGGCCTTATCGGTCCACATGTCCAATGGCAGCCAATAAGATAAGGTGTACAGGGGTGGACCTGACCTCTCTTCTGCCTGCAATGCAGGGAAGGAGTAGGGAAGGGAGGTGGGCTGAGGATGCTGACCTACCAATAGTTTACTTGACAAATATGACAACAGTAAAAAAAAATAAAATGTATTTTAAACTAAGAAAACCTGGTCAATTGCAGCCTTCGCTTCAGCGCTGCTAGGTGACTGACTCACACAGCCTCATTGCAGGTGCAACCATGAAGGTGTAGATCAAGTGGGTGTTATCAGAGAGAATTTTTTAAAGTCTTTGTCCAGGCATACACTAACCTGTTTCTTCCCACCTTATTACCCTTAGAAACAGTGTATAATAAGCCATTTCCAAGCTTCTTAAAACCTCTGATTATATTTTTATACATTATTTATGCAAAGTGCAGCTTTCTATGCTTCCATTTCTGGGTGTGGTTGAGCTGGGCACATAAGGCGTCAAGTAAGCTGCTTGCGTGGTAGGATGAAAACAGCATTAATTTAAAGGGAAACAAGGCAAAAAGTAGTGGAACACCACCTGAATTCCTTTGCCATAGACACCAACCATAGCACTCTCTTGGTGGTCTATAGCTACACCTTGGCGTGGTGGTGCGGCTTAAGCATACTTCTGCAGATGTGTGTGACAGAGCCTGTTTTTACCAGATTTAGAGACAGATTATAGGTTGGTCTGCAAGCTAACAGGGTTGAGTGCTGCGGCTCCTTTAAGTCTTTAGTAACCTAATTGCCCTGCTGACTTGCACCTCCCAGGTTAGTTATAAAATGGTCTGAGCAGCTGCCACTCCCCCTTTGTTCACTTAGAATTTGTGCAAGCACATGGGGTGTGGGGTTTAGGCTGTATTGCAAGGTCTTGGCCCTTCCACCCCATGGCTTGCACATGAGGTTTAGGTTAACCTCAGGTAAGCTGCTCCCATTTTATCTATTGCATTGTATGTCCCAAATCGGTCTCTCATAGATTAGAGTTAGGACTGCACCCATAGAGGCACCTTGGCGTGGTGGTGCGGCTTAAGCATACTTCTGCAGATGTGTGTGACCGAGCCTCTGTTTTTACCAGATTTAGAGACAGATTATAGGTTGGTCTGCAAGCTAACAGGGTTGAGTGCTGCGGCTCCTTTAACCCTTCTAGTGCCAGCTACGTGAGTCTCACGTAGCTGCCTCTCCAACCTTTTAAGTGCCAGCTACGTGAGACTCCTGTAGCTGACTTTAGAGCCCCATAAAAAAAAAGTATAAAACATACAGACTTACCTTACCCCTCATTTGAAAGGGCCAGCGATTCTGTACAAGAATCACCTGTTTGATTTCCGCCCTTGATTGATACTCAATCCTTGGCTGAGATGCAGCCCTGCCCTTAGATTGGCCACCGGGTCGCATTCTATTTTTCCAGGCCTTATCGGTCCACATGTCCAATGGCAGCCAATAAGATAAGGTGTACAGGGGTGGACCTGACCTCTCTTCTGCCTGCAATGCAGGGAAGGAGTAGGGAAGGGAGGTGGGCTGAGGATGCTGAGCTACCAATAGTTGACTTGAAAAATATGACAACAGTAAAAAAAAATAAAATGTATTTTAAACTAAAAAAACCTGGTCAATTGCAGCCTTCGCTTCAGCGCTGCTAGGTGACTGACTCACACAGCCTCATTGCAGGTGCAACCATGAAGGTGTAGATCAAGTGGGTGTTATCAGAGAGAATTTTTTAAAGTCTTTGTCCAGGCATACACTAACCTGTTTCTTCCCACCTTATTACCCTTAGAAACAGTGTATAATAAGCCATTTCCAAGCTTCTTAAAACCTCTGATTATATTTTTATACATTATTTATGCAAAGTGCAGCTTTCTATGCTTCCATTTCTGGGTGTGGTTGAGCTGGGCACATAAGACGTCAAGTAAGCTGCTTGCGTGGTAGGATGAAAACAGCATTACATTAAAGGGAAACAAGGCAAAAAGTAGTGGAACACCACCTGAATTCCTTTGCCATAGACACCAACCATAGCACTCTCTTGGTGGTCTATAGCTACACCTTGGCGTGGTGGTGCGGCTTAAGCATACTTCTGCAGATGTGTGTGACCGAGCCTGTTTTTACCAGATTTAGAGACAGATTATAGGTTGGTCTGCAAGCTAACAGGGTTGAGTGCTGCGGCTCCTTTAAGTCTTTAGTAACCTAATTGCCCTGCTGACTTGCACCTCCCAGGTTAGTTATAAAATGGTCTGAGCAGCTGCCACTCCCCCTTTGTTCACTTAGAATTTGTGCAAGCACATGGGGTGTGGGGTCTAGGCTGTATTGCAAGGTCTTGGCCCTTCCACCCCATGGCTTGCACATGAGGTTTAGGTTAACCTCAGGTAAGCTGCTCCCATTTTATCTATTGCATTGTATGTCCCAAATGGGTCTCTCATAGATTAGAGTTAGGACTGCACCCATAGAGGCACCTTGGCGTGGTGGTGCGGCTTAAGCATACTTCTGCAGATGTGTGTGACCGAGCCTGTGTTTTTACCAGATTTAGAGACAGATTATAGGTTGGTCTGCAAGCTAACAGGGTTGAGTGCTGCGGCTCCTTTAACCCTTCTAGTGCCAGCTACGTGAGTCTCACGTAGCTGCCTCTCCAACCTTTTAAGTGCCAGCTACGTGAGACTCACGTAGCTGACCTTAGAGCCCCATAAAAAAAAAAGTATAAAACATACAGACTTACCTTACCCCTCATTTGAAAGTGCCAGCGATTCTGCACAAGAATCACCTGTTTGATTTCCGCCCCCGGGCCTCTGATATTCAGGAGGGGGCCCGTAATAGCCCCCCCCCCGCCGACATCTGCAAGAAAAAAAAGTAAATGTCATTTACTCACTTTTCAGCGCGATGGCTCTCCCCGGGTCTTCTCTTCACCAGGGGGGGCTCCGATCCCCCCCCCCCCCCTGGGCTTTCCACGCTTCGGGTGAGGGCCCAGAAACAGCCCTCACCATCCTCTTCGGCCGACGCTGGCCCCGCCCCTAACCCCGCCCTAGCCCCGCCCACTTGATGACGTCATCCCGCTCCTCGGGTTAACGGCGCCCGGGCTCCGATCTGTCAGTTGTCGGTAGCGTTCGGAGCAGGGAGGGTGGCAGGCAGGGTGGCTCTGATCTCCACTTAGTGGCTATGTGGGCTACCGGTAGTAGCCTGCAGGGCCAGGGGCTGGTCTGGGTCGGTAATGCTGGATAAGGGGGACCCTATGTCATTTTTTGGGGGGATTTTAAGGGGGGGGGGGACCCTACATCATTTTTTTTTTAAATTAACCCCTTACAACTATGCAATCATATTGCATAGTTGTATCCTATCTGAAATCTCCTAAACTGCTGTTTCAGTTTGAGGGAGTTTCCTGGGCAGGAAAGGGTGTCTACCAATACATATGTGGTACCATTGTAACCGGGAGAAATAGGGCTTTCACACGCAATAATATTTTATTAACAAACTTACATTTTTTATTACAAAAAAACACTACAAATTGCAAAAAATAGTTTTTTTTTATTTTTTTGCACATATTTCACCCAAGAGTATTGAGAATACACTAAAAAAAGGCCAAACAAGACATTTCATGTTGAAGCCCAGACTCTGCTAAAAAAAACAATATATAATTTTCCTGGAAAATCCCTGGAAATCCCTTCAAAAATCCAGGTTGAACACATGTAGCGCAAAAACGTGAAAAGTAGTCTGGCAACAGAGTGTGACAAAAAAACTCGGTAGGCTGGCACTCAAAGGGTTAAGTCTTTAGTGGTCTACAGCTCAGCAAGAACGAGCACACTAGTGTTCTGCAGCCAGTAGTCTTGTGCTTTTTACCCTCAGATGTGATTAGCATATGAATAGCAGTTGCATCTGATTAGCCTTTTTGATCACTACCACATCTAATTAGTATTTGAATCATCCACGGCTACCTTTGCGCTTGTGTTTATCATGAACACAACTATGGAGCCAGACAATAGAGCCTTCACCACTGATTCCCAGGGTGTTAATTTGAAATGACTGCTGGTGTGTAACAACTGATTTCAGCCAATGTATAAGAACACTGGTAATAGCATATCATAAAATAGTATTGGTATATTTTTGTCTATTATTTGCCATATGTAAAAAATGTGCTTATAGTGTAATTATTCATTTCAATGACATTATATATGTATATGTGTAAGAGTGTGTGCATGGTGATGAGCACAATATGTTGGACTCTTACAGTCCCTGCCCATTATGATGATTATTATGCGGCATCACAGAGCCACTTTTTTAAAAATAAGAACATAAGGTGAAACTGTAAACCTTGATATCTCAAACATTTTTTCTTCAATTTAAAAACAGAAAACAGTTTAGGACAGTGCCAACCATAGCCCGACACAATGGTCTAACAATTACCGTTGCTTACTGTATCTCTTTAAGCCCACACACATTTCTGGGGTTGCTTTAAAACAGTGGGTAAGAAATATATGGGAAATTGTCCAGTAAAATGAAAATGTGGTTGTTGTTCCAACCTTGAACACTAGATGGTAGTATAAGACCACAAATGAAAATAGGAAAAACTACAGACAACATTGTATAGAGCAAATGTTTTATAATTATAAGCCAGAGTAACATACAGGGAGATCATCCGTAGCTCACACCCTATGTAAGACGGCTGGTGGGGCTATTAAGGGGTAGACTGGAACAGCCTAGAAATCCTGTGTAAGACGGTTGGTGGGGCTACTACAGAGAGTGGCCTGGATGCGGCTGCAGCGTTTTATTACCTTTTCAACGAGCCCACAGCGCAGACGCGGCTCCCCTCTGATTCCCAGCTTTTCCAGCCATGCATATTCATATGCGGATGGAGAAGCTGAACAGAATCCTAGCTGCACACACGATCGGCACGCAGCAACACTCAGCAGGCCCAAAAAGGATGCAAGTAATGCTGATGCCAGATGTGCATGCGCCATGGGCTCATGGGCTCTATAAAAAGTTATAGACTCCAGGGCTATATTTGGTCCAATTAAAAGCAGAATTTTCTGTCAAACCCCCTTTCCCCCACTGCGCCAGCCTCTCCGGATGCCTGAGACAGAACAGGGAGGTCAATCTCTGTAAATGGCCAGCGGGCATGCACATGGACCTGAGGGATGCTGTTTTCTTTCTTTCTGTGCGGCTGCTACCTGTGCCCTGGTGAACTTCTGAGGTAAGGGTTCTTGTTTTTTGGAACCTCCCCCCATCCTGCCCCAGTGCCAGGTGAGAGTGGCTGAGTGGGGGTTTTTTTTTTGACTGTACTTCCGCTTTAAGGGTGATAATGTTGGGGGGGTTTAATAGAGTGATGCCCAGGAAAAACATGTGAGTTGACAGCTTTTTTTTTTTTGGTGACCACCCCTCACCCTAGCGCCAGGACCTAGGTTAAATTAGACTGGACATCCACTTTAAAGTAATTGCGCCAGTGAAAAGGTATTTAACTCTTCAGGCCTCAGCGGCACACAGCATTGAAGCTGGAATGGTAGTACAATATGGAAGTTGTAGTACTGACAGTAGGTCTTCCTTTCCCTTATGTACTACCTGAGGAAATACCTTCCTAATTGCAGACTTCAGGCTATGGAATGGGATCTGGCGGCTGATAGGATCACAGCTATTGCTGTCCTGAAGACAAACTTCCTACAGGTGGCTTTTGTTAAAGCCTTCATAAACAAACTCTTGGCAGTGCAGAATAGCCCCATCATCCTTGGGGGAGATCTAAATGTGGCAATGGATCCTTTGTTGGATTCTTCCACGGGAAGATCGGCTCTGGCATACATGGCATTGAAAAGAATAAAGAAAGCCCTTCAGAGGGCTCAGCTTTGTGATCCTTGGCGTATTAGCCATCCTACCACTAAAGACTACTCATTTTACTCCTCGGTCCATGCCACGTATTCCAGAATCGACTATGTTCTATTATCCCATGGACTACTGCCCCAAGTGGTGGACACTATTGCCCTTATTCATCAAGCGATAGCGCCAGGTAGTGTCTGACGAGCGCCAGGTAGCGGCAGCTAACGGCGACTACCGACTCAAGTACGCCCGCGGCGGTCACAATGACGCATTTATCAAGCAAAATGAGGCTAGCGCCGGCGAGAGCGACGGCTAGCGCGGCATTCATCATGAAGCCGCCTGGACCGAACAGCGCCGCTGCAAATTCCCTCACAGCGCCAGGTATGAGCTGTCGCTCCCTGGCGATGTCCAATGCATTTCAATGGAGCAAGCTATAATTAATCATAATTAATTGGTATTAATTTTTTAAATTTTTTTTTTTAATGTCAAAAAATCGGAGAACACTTCTGCAATGTTAGGAATTATTTTTAAGTCAAAAAAAAAAAATAAAAAAAAAAGTGCAGAATTGATCTAACAGGTCTGAGATTAATGTATTCATATAACAAAATGATTCTAAAAACATGTATAATGTTACATTAAAAAAATATGGTTGTTTAGGGGTTAAAAACGAGTTAATACAGATCACCGCCAGCGCTCTGGGGTTTAAACAAGGAATGGACAGCGACAGCACATTCGGAGCGTGATTTGTTGATGAATATGAAGCTAGCCGTTCGCTCTGGCCATTCGTTGTCAGGCGCTCACATACAACGCTGGACCTGTGAAACAGCGACCCCCCAGCCAGTATTCAACATTACCGCACACCGACTGAGTCGCTGTCATCAAGCTAACGCCGGCCAAGCACAGCGAATACTGGCTGGCGCTGAAAAAATCACGCTACAGTCGCTCATCTGTCGCTACCTGGCGCTATTGATGAATCGGCCTCTAAAAATAGAACCTATGGTCATATCTGACCATGCCCCGGTGGCCCTTGCTATCAGCTTGACCGGGGGTTCGAGGGGGGGAGTGAATGTGGAGGCTGAACGAGTCCCTTCTGAAGAATGAGCCACTGGTCCAGGACCTGCAGGGAACTATCAAAAGCTACTTTGAGCTTAACAAAAGCGCGGACACTTCTCCGTTCAACAATTGGCAGGCTCATAAAGCAGTCATCAGGGGCTCGCTCATCAGACACGCGACTGCGATAAAAAGGGATCGGAAGCAGGAGCTGCAGAAGCGTCTCGAGAAGATCCAAGAATGCATAAAGCCTCACTGGCCAAAAGTAACCTTTTGGCACTCACAGAGGCCAGAGCTGCTTTGAACTCACTACTGACCTCAAGAGCTGCATATATTATTAAGCGTTGTAAAAGATTATACTTTGAATGGGGAAATAAGAGTAGTGCACTCTTAGTGAGGGCCCTTAGGAAGCAGCAAACATTAAACTTTGTGGAAGCAATTAGAGATGAGCGAACTTTTTTTGAAAAATTCGATTTGACTGATTCGCCGAATTTTCCGACAAAAATCGTTTCGACCCGAATTTATTTGCGACGAATCGCTATTAAAAATGGCTATTTCTGAGCTTCCTAGAGCCTCAATAGGGTTGTAAACCATTCTGCCTTGCTTTAACACGCATAGGATGCTTGCTGGGTTAGTGAAATAATACTGTAAATAATTAGGACATGCAGATCAGAGGCATCGCTATTAGAATCGCAGAGCGGCACAATTACAGAGAGTTGAGGTGGCATCACTATGAGGGGCCCCTATATTGCCTGAAAAACACACCCTGGAGCTGGCAGCGGCAGGAGCCCAAACATTGGATTTGGCTCAAAGAGACATTGGAGTTGGCAGCAGGAGCCCAAAAATTGGCTGAATGACACCCTGGAGTTGCAAGCAGCAGCAGGAGCCCAAACATTACTTTAAAGAGACACTGGAGTTGGCAGCAGGAGCCCAAAAATTGGATGAATCTCACCCTGGAGTTGCAAGCAGCAGCAGGAGCCCAAACATTACTTTAAAGAGACACTGGAGTTGGCAGCAGGAGCCCAAAAATTGGATGAATCACACCTTGGAGTTGCAAGCAGCAGCAGCAGCCCAAACATAGCTTGAAAGAGACACTGGAGTTGGCAGCAGGAGCCCAAAAATTGGATGAATCACACCCTGGAGTTGCAAGCAGCAGCAGCAGGAGCCCCACATTGGCTGAAAGAGACACTGGAGTTGGCTCCAGGAGCCCAAAAATTGGATGAATCACACCCTGGAGTTGCAAGCAGCAGCAGCAGGAGCCCAACATTGGCTGAAAGAGACACTGGAGTTGGCTTCAGGAGCCCAAAAATTGGATGAATCACACCCTGGAGTTGCAAGCAGCAGCAGGAGCCCAACATTGGCTGAAAGAGACAATGGAGTTGGCAGCAGGAGCCCAAAAATTGGCTGAATCACACCCTGGAGTTGCAAGCAGCAGCAGCAGGAGCCCAAACATTACTTTAAAGAGACACTGGAGTTGGCTTCAGGAGCCCAAAAATTAGATGAATCACACCCTGGAGTTGCAAGCAGCAGGAGCCCAAACATAGCTTGAAAGACACACTGGAGTTGGCTTCAGGAGCCCAAAAATTGGATGAATCACACCCTGGAGTTGCAAGCAGCAGCAGCAGGAGCCCAAACATTGGCTGAAAGAGAAACTGGAGTTGGCAGCAGGAGCCCAAAAATTGGATGAATCACAACCTGGAGTTGCAAGCAGCAGCAGCAGGAGCCCCAGCATTGCTTTAAAGAGACACTGGAGTTGGCAGCAGGAGCCCAAACATTGGATGAATCATACCCTGGAGTTGCAAGCAGCAGCAGAAGCCCAACATTGGCTGAAAGAGACACTGGAGTTGGCAGCAGGAGCCCAAAAATTGGCTGAATCACACCCTGGAGTTGCAAGCAGCAGCAGCAGGAGCCCAAACATTGCTTTAAAGAGACACTGGAGTTGGCAGCAGGAGCCCAAAAATTGGATGAATCACACCCTGGAGTTGCAAGCAGCAGCAGGAGCCGCCCAAACATTGGCTGAAAGAGACACTGGAGTTGGCTTCAGGAGCCCAAAAATTGGATGAATCACACCCTGGAGTTGCAAGCAGCAGCAGCAGGAGCCCAACATTGGCTGAAAGGCACACCCTGAAGTTGGCATCAGCAGGAGGCCAAAAATTGGTTGGAAGGCACACCCTGAAGTTGGCATCAGCAGGAGCCCAAAAATTGGCCTAAAGACATAAATATGTTTTGCACCATTTGGAAAGTGTAAAACGTGGCACCATGCTGAATCTAGTCGCATGCATCAGGCATTGGTGGGTGGAAATCCTGGCTGATCCATCCCTGATTCATTTTGACAAAGGTGAGTCTCTCCACATTTTTAGTTGACAGACGAGTTCTCCTCGCCGTAACTATGGCCCCCGCCGCACTAAACACCCGCTCAGATGGCACGCTACTTGCCGGGCAGGACAGCTTTTCCAGGGCAAACTCTGCTAGTTGCGGCCACAAGCCAAGTTTGGCTGCCCAGAAATCCAGTGGATCCTCAAGGTGTGTTGGCATGGTCATGTCAAGGTATGACATGACCTGCTGGTTGAGGTCCTGCTCCAGGTCTTCCTGCTGCTCATGAGTAGCCTCACTATGCGGGTGTAGAAAGCTACTCATTAGCGACTGAAGACTGAGGCTGCTGCTGATGGAGCTGCTGCTGCTGCTCCTGCCAACCCCCCCAGCAGCCATGGCAGTGGAAGGTGAACGCAGAGGTCCCCTCGAGTCAGACCTGCGGGAGTATGGACCATGGCGCAGATAGGCATCGGCCAACTGACTACGTAGAATGTCTTTGTAGTAGTTCAGTTTGTCCTCCCTCTCGGCGGGTTTAAAAAATGCCCCCATTTTGTGCCGGAGCGAGGGTCCAATAAGGTGGACAGCCAGAAGTCATCCCGCCGACAAATGGAAACAATTCTGGGGTCACTACGCAAGCACGTGAGCATGCTTCCTGCCATTTGCGCAAGTGACTCGGATGGACTACCTATTTCTCCATCTCCACTGCATACTGCCACGGTGTGTCCGGGTCCTCTGTCTCGCCTTCCTCAAAACCCTCTAGCTCCTCTGGCTGCTCCTGCTCCTTCTCTCCTGTCCGCTGACTAGATAAACCAGCCATTTCGCCAAGCCTAAACTGTGCTTCACTGTGCCCCTCCTCCTCCTCTTCCTTCTCCTCCTCCTCCTCCAGTTCAGCTCCAACGGGGTTCATGTGGCCGTAAGATGTAGACGCCATGTCTCCAGTGCCCTGACCAGCCATGGTTTCCAACATGTGCTGTAGTACATGAAGCAGTGGAATCACGTCGTTCATCCCGTAATCCTGCCGACTGACAAATAAAGTGGCTTCCTCAAAGGGCCTGAGCAAACGGCAGGTGTCACGTATGAGCTGCCACTGGTTGACATTGAAGTTACACAGGGGAGTCCCCCTATCCGCTTGGATCATCAGGAAATCCGTGATGGCTTTTCTCTGTTCATATAATCGGTCCAACATATGAAGGGTAGAATTCCAATGGGTGGAAAAATCGCAAATCAGACTATGTTGGGGGATACCGTTCTGACGCTGTAGCTCAAGAAGGGTGTGTTTGGCGGTGTATGAGTGGCTGAAGTGCATGCATGTTTCCTTGAAGTTGTTAGGATGTCTTGCAACTGGGGGGAACACTTCGGAAACCGCTTGACAACCACATTGAAGACGTGAGCCATGCAGGGGGCATGGGTCAGCCTTCCTTGGCGCAGCGCAGACAAAATGTTCTTCCCATTGTCGGTAACCATGATTCCCATTTTAAGTTTTCTTGGAGTAAGCCATGTTTGGATTTCCTGATGAATACATTTAAGCAGTTCCTCCCCTGTGTGACTCCGTTCGCCAAGACAAACCATGTGAAGCACTACGTGACACCTCCGTGCCCTTCACACATGGTAGACTGGAGGGGCACTGAGACTTGAGCCTACAGTGGAAGGTGAGGAGATGGCGGAGGATGAGGAGGCCAAGTCGCACAGTGTCACAGGCCCAATGGGCAGGGAGCGCGGAGGCCGAAGCGGCGTGACCTGTCCAAGTTGCTGCTGCTGCTGCAAAGGGACCACATTCACCCAGTGGGCCGTAAACGACATGTACTGTCCCTGACCGTAGTTACAGCTCCAGACGTCGGCGCTGCCATGCACTTTGCTACACACCGACAGACTCAAGGACTGGCCCACCTTCTGTGCAACAAAAGTGTGCAGCACTGGTACTGCCTTCTTGGCAAAGAATTGGGAGCGGGGTGCCACTTGGTGAGGAAGCAGACTGGACCACCCCTTGGGAGCCTCAGTTCTCCCAGGTTGCTTTATGGTGACGCATCATATGTTGACGCAGGGCCGTGGTGCCAACATTTGGGCCCTGGCCACGCTTCACCTTCTGCCTACATATCTTGCATGTGGCCATGTTACCCTCCTGCGGATGCTTCAGGAAAAACTGCCACACTGCCGAGTAGCTACTTTTCCCACCAACAGGCCTCACTGATTCGCTGCTATTGTCGCCAAGTCCAGGAACCCCTGCTCCACTACCTTCCGATAAGGTAGCCTGCCGCGCAGCAGGTGCTCTACCCAGGCCCCGGCCCCGTTTGGCTCCAGGCTTTACAATTGTGCCCCCATGCTGACTGCCAACCATGCTGCTAACACCTTGCTGCCTGAGCTGCTGACTCCAGGGCAACCTGCGCCCCTCTTCTCCTGATGATGACGATGAAGCCCCTTCATCACCCGGCTCCCAAGTGCGATCGGCTTCATCATCATCATCACCGAGTTGTGGCTGTACGTCACTGATGTTCTCGGTTTCCTCAACAGTGTCTGGCGCAGAAGCTGGAAATCTCGCAACACCCACGACACTGTCCACATCACTATTTGTCTGCCGAGCTAAAGAAGCCACCTCCATTTCATGGCTGGGCAGTAGCTGCTGACTGTCCTCTATCTGATCGTCCTCCTCACTAAAGAGTGGAGCTGAACCCAAAGCATAGGATACGTCGCTGGGGGAGGGAACAGCGTAGGACAGAGGCAATGGGAGGACAGGGACTGCTCTCGGGGCATGCCAACTCAGGGTTGTGTCAGAGGAACCTACCGACCCTAGACTGGGGGTCTCAGATGTAACTTGTGATGATGTTGATGAGCGCGTTAACCAATCTACCACGGCAGATGCGTTACTGGTGGAGACACGACCGCTAGCAGATACTGGCAGATCAGGTCTCTCACCGCGACTCCTGCTGCCACTCGCCCCTAGTCTGCTGCGACCTCTGCCTGCTGAATCTTGGCCTCTGCCACTCCTCTTTGAACATTCTGGCACTTGTCTGCCTGACATTTTTATGTATTTGCTTATTTAGTATAAACAGATAGGGTGCAAGGTGCAGCTTTGGGGTGCCCTGCGGCCTGGTTTATTGAAAGCAGTCAAAAAGGAAGTGCAAACTGAAGTAGCTTAATGAAGCTGATGCTGAACAACGCTTATGTTGTATAAGAGATAGGGTGCAAGGTGCAGCTTTGGGGTGCCCTGCGGCCTGGTTTATTGAAAGCAGTCAAAAACAAGTGCAAACTAAAGTAGCTTCATGAAGCTGATGCTGATCAACGCTTATGTTGTATAACAGATAGGGTTAAAATAGCATGTGCCTTGGGATGCCAGTGTGGCGTAATGTATTTTAAGCTAAACAGAAACTATTAACACTAATCCAATTATGAGAAATGCTTTTGTTTAACAGATAGGGTTAAATAGCATGTGCCTTGGGATGCCAGTGTGGCGTAATGTATTTTAAGCTGAACAGAAAGTTTTAACACTAATCCAATAATGAGAAATGCTTTTGTTGAACAGATAGGGTTAAATAGCATGTGCCTTGGGATGCCAGTGTGGCGTGATGTATTTTAAGCTGAACAGAAACTTTTAACACTAATCCAATAATGAGAAATGCTTTTGTTGAACAGATAGGGTTAAATAGTATGTGCCTTGGGATGCCAGTGTGGCGTAATGTATTTAGAAACATAGAAACATAGAAACATAGAAGGTTGACGGCAGAAGGAGACCATACGGTCCATCTAGTCTGCCCTTATGTGTATACTGTATGTTCTCTTTATCTTAGGATAGATGTGTGCTTATCCCAGGCATGTTTAAATTCAGTGACTGTTGATGTTTCAACTACCTCTGCTGGAAGTTTGTTCCAAGCACCTACTACTCTTTCTGTAAAATAATATTTTCTAACATTGCTCCTGATCTTCCCCCCGACTAGCTTCAGGTTGTGCCCCCTTGTTCTATCGTTAAGTTTCTTCTTAAAAACACTTCCCTCCTGAACCTTATTCAATCCTTTCACATATTTAAAGGTCTCAATCATGTCCCCCCTCTCCCTTCTTTCCTCCAGACTGTACAAATTAAGTTCTTTAAGTCTCTCCTGATAAGTTTTAAGTGTAAGTCCTTCCACCATTTTCGTTGCCCGCCTTTGGACACGTTCTATTTGAATAATGTCTTTTTGCAGGTAAGGTCTCCAGAACTGCACACAGTATTCTAGCTGTGGCCTTACCAGGGCTCTATACAGCGGCATCACAACCTCCCTCTTCCTACTGGTGATGCCTCGAGCTATGCAGCCGAGCATCCTGCTTGCTTTTCCCACTGCCTGGCTACACTGTCCACTCATCTTGCAGCTATCAGTAATCAGTACCCCTAAATCTCTCTCCTCCGAGGTCCTGGCTAACACAGTACTGCCCATACGGTACTCAGAGCAGGGATTCCTTCTCCCCAAGTGCATGATTTTACATTTAGAGACATTAAACTCTAGTTTCCACAGTTTTGACCATCTATCCAGTAAAGCTAAATCATTTTCCATGTTGCAGACACCTCCAGGAATATCCACCCTATTACTAACCTTTGTATCATCAGCAAACAGACAAACTTTTCCTACCAAGCCTTCTCCTATGTCACTTACAAATATATTAAAAAGAATGGGGCCCAGGACAGAGCCCTGCGGCACACCACTTGTAACTCGCCTTTGTTCAGATTGCACGCCATTTACAACAACGCTCTGATACCGATCCCTCAGCCAACTGGAAATCCACTGAACTATCCAGGGATTGAGTCCTACCTTCAATAACTTATCTATGAGCTCCTTATGTGGTACAGTGTCAAAGGCTTTGCTAAAATCCAGATAGGCGATATCCACAGCACCACCTTCATCTAACACTTTAGTGACATTGTCAAAGAAATCAATAAGATTGGTCTGACATGATCTGCCCTCAGTAAAGCCGTGCTGTTTTGGGTCCAATAGGCCATTAATTTTTAGATGGGAAATTATCTGTTTTTTTTAAGAGTGTTTCCATTAATTTGACCACTATAGATGTTAAACTAACTGGCCTGTAATTACTGGCTTCTTCTCTACTCCCCTTTTTATGGATTGGTACGACATTGGCCATTCTCCAATCATCTGGAACCTCACCAGTTGAAAGGGAATGGTTAAGTAAATCAGTTAGAGGGGCTGCAATCACAAACCTAAGTTCCCTTAAGCTGAACAGAAACTTTTAACACTAATCCAATAATGAGAAATACTTTTGTTGAACAGATAGGGTTAAATAGCATGTGCCTTGGGATGCCAGTGTGGCGTAATGTATTTTAAGCTGAACAGAAACTTTTAACACTAATCCAATAATGAGAAATGCTTTTGTTGAACAGATAGGGTTAAATAGCATGTGCCTTGGAATGCCAGTGTGGCGTAATGTATTTTAAGCTGAACAGAAAGTTTTAAAACTAATCCAATAATGAGAAATGCTTTTGTTGAACAGATAGGGTAAAATAGCATGTGCCTTGGGTTTCCAGTGTGGCATAATGTATTTTAAGCTGAACAGAAAGTTTTAACACTAATCCAATAATGAGAAATGCTTTTGTTGAACAGATAGGGTTAAATAGCATGTGCCTTGGGATGCCAGTGTGGCGTAATGTATTTTAAGCTGAACAGAAACTTTTAACACTAATCCAATAATGAGAAATGCTTTTGTTGAACAGATAGGGTTAAATAGCATGTGCCTTGGGATGCCAGTGTGGCGTAATGTATTTTAAGCTGAACAGAAACTTTTAACACTAATCCAATAATGAGAAATGCTTTTGTTGAACAGATAGGGTTAAATAGCATGTGCCTTGGAATGCCAGTGTGGCGTAATGTATTTTAAGCTGAACAGAAAGTTTTAAAACTAATCCAATAATGAGAAATGCTTTTGTTGAACAGATAGGGTAAAATAGCATGTGCCTTGGGTTTCCAGTGTGGCATAATGTATTTTAAGCTGAACAGAAAGTTTTAACACTAATCCAATAATGAGAAATGCTTTTGTTGAACAGATAGGGTTAAATAGCATGTGCCTTGGGATGCCAGTGTGGCGTAATGTATTTTAAGCTGAACAGAAACTTTTAACACTAATCCAATAATGAGAAATGCTTTTGTTGAACAGATAGGGTTAAATAGCATGTGCCTTGGGATGCCAGTGTGGCGTAATGTATTTTAAGCTGAACAGAAACTTTTAACACTAATCCAATAATGAGAAATGCTTTTGTTGAACAGATAGGGTTAAATAGCATGTGCCTTGGGATGCCAGTGTGGCGTAATGTATTTTAAGCTGAACAGAAACTTTTAACACTAATCCAATAATGAGAAATGCTTTTGTTGAACAGATAGGGTTAAATAGCATGTGCCTTGGGATGCCAGTGTGGCGTAATGTATTTTAAGCTGAACAGAAATTTTTAACACTATTCCAATAATGAGAAATGCTTTTGTTGAACAGATAGGGTTAAAATAGCGTTCAGGGCTAAATAGCAGAAAGGGTTAAATAGCATGTGCATTGCATGCACAGTGTGCAGCTGTATTTAAACCAAACCAAATATATTAACAGTAACCCAGTAATTATGAAATATGAATCATAGGCAGCACTAGGCACCCTGTCAATGTGACTTGTATGCTGCTGGATTGTTCCGGTTTTAAACCTATCTTTCCCTAGCTCTGTCTACCACTCTAAATCTCCCTAACTATCTGTCTCTCTCTTTACCTGTCTGTAACTGTCTGTACTAGCTATCGCTACCTCTCACCTAACTAAGACTGTCTGCCTCTCCCTGCAACTAGGTCCGTTCTGTCTGCAATGCAAGTCTCAACTGCGCAAAAGGAAAATGGCCGCCGCTATATATAGCACGGTGACGTCACCGGGCTTCCTGGCTGCTGATAGGCTGCATGTGACTGTCCCATCGTCACTTGCCCCTGGGGACATGTCTGAACATGTCCGTCCACCATCTTAGAATGCCTGTCATTGAGTTTAAAGGAAAACTTCTATCGATCGAATCGCCGGGAAATTCAGATTCGTTCAGAATCGAATTTTTCATGAAATTCGGAACGAATCCGGGTTCGTCCGGATCGATTCGCTCATCCCTAGCAGCAATCGTTGACAGGCAACAAAAGAAGTTGTATAGCACGCCAGATATAGCAAGAACCTTCCAGTCCTTTTACCAGAAACTATACAACATTTGCCCTCGGGGGGGAGACTCGGACCAGGGATGCCTAGATCTGATTAAGCTCGACCACACATAAGATCTCAGCATATGCAGATGATCTTTTGTTTTTCATCACAAACCCAGCGGTGAGGCTGCCAGTATTACTGAAGGAATTTGAGCAATTAGGTAGGTTGTCTTTTTTGAAGATAAACTACGATAAATCGGAAGCCCTGGGGGTGAATCTCCCGAGAGAGGTGGAGGCCCAACTGAGGACATCCTTCCCATTTTGATGGCCCCCTTCTGCTATTACCTACTTAGGTACTTTCGGTATCACGAAAAAATGGTGGATGGGATCTATGCAGCGAACTTTGTCCCCTTGTTAACTAAACTTAAAGGCGATTTGGCGAATTGGGACCTCCCTACTTTCTCGTGGCTAGGCAGAATCAGTATTCTTAAGATGACGGTCTTACCTAAGATACTATACTTGCTCCAGACCCTCCCGATTCAAATCCCCAGAGCATACTTTAAATCCCTAAATTCGTTGTTCATTAAATTCATCTGGCAGGGGCGTAAATCAAGGTTGAAGATGCAGCTCCTCTTTAGGTCAAAACAATCGGGCAGGCTTGCTTGTCCAGACCTCTTACGATATTGGTGAGTGGTTCACCTTCAACGTGTTTTAGATTGGCATCACCAGGGCGTAAGGAAGAAATGGGTGCACCTGGAGGCGACCTGGCTTTATACCCCACTTAGCTTGGGCTGCCAGGTCGGGATATGCCCTCTGTAGAGATCATTTCCACTACCGTTAGAGTCTTTGATAAGCTCAGGGCCAAGCAGGAGATATCCCCGTGGCCGACCCCCTTGGTGCCGTTGGTGCACAACCCATCCCTTCCCATAGGCATTCTCCCTCGCCTTCGTGAGAGCTTTGAGGAAAAGGGTGTCCCGAGAGGGTTGGATCTCATCCCACCCAGTGGGTGGGCGCGATTGGAAGATTTGAGAGGAAAGTGGAATACGTCCTTGCTTGATCCGTGGCTTTTGTTCACATTTCAAAGCTTCCTCCTGAGCTTGGGGCCTAGACAGGCGATGCTCAGGACCCTCACCCCCTTTGAGCAGTTAGGGTGAAGATGACCGGGCGCCCCGCTTCTGCGCGGACTGGGAGAGGGACCTGAACAGACATCTGACGAAGGAGCAGTGGAAATACATTTTCCTGGCTATGCACAAAACTTCCATCTCCTCCAAGATCCAAGAGACTAACTATAAGTGCCTCTCAAGGTGGTACTACACCCCGCAGAGGTTACATGGTTTTTCCCCGACCCATTCCGCTTAGTGCTGGAGGTGCTGGAGAGTGGTTGGTAGCTTCTTTCACATCTTCTGGGAATGCCCTAAGATTGTTCCCCTCTGGCGTCGGTGGCTGGGATCTCTGAGGAAATTGTGGGGCAATCGGTGGCTTGGGACCCCTCCCTGAAGTCCTATAAGAAGTCGCTCTTGATGCATTTCATAAATGCAGCAAAGGCGTTGATTCCCAAATTGTGGAGATCCGAGGCGGTTCCCTCGGTGGTGGACTGGGTCAGGGAGATCAACCATATAATGGAAATGGAGGAGCTCACTGCCTCTGTGCATGAGACCACGGCACAGTTTTTAAAGATTGGATGCCCTGGTTTCTCTTTAGAGAAACAGACAGGTTTAAGCAACTTATGACCCCCGGCTCTCCCCCTCCTCCCCCCCCCCCCCTTGAGCCCCTTGTGTGCAGCTAGCTCTTGTGCTCACGTAGGTCTGGAGACAGTGTTAAAGGAAACCGATGAGGAAAGCTTAAGATGCACTCATGAAGTACGGAGAAGCGTACTGGTGGGCTGCCTCCCCCCTGGTTCAACCCTCCCTCTCTCTTACCTCTCCTTCCCCATTCTTCCTCCTACCTTCCTTCCTATACTTTTTTTTTTTTTGTTCTCCTTCTTTTGTTATTCTTCTTTTATATATAAGGCTCTTATAGACTAAGCCGTTCTTATTTTGAAGCAAGGAATTCTAAGTGGAGTGGGGTGGACCTTAGGTTGGGGACCCTTTCCCGAGTGGGGGCCCCCTCCGCGGCCTAATTGGCGGTGCCTTCGTGGGGGGACCACCGCCGCAATGGGTAGAGAACCATATATAGACGCGGGCTGATGATGGTTTTCTGTTGTATAAGTATACATATGATACCCCAAGGATTTACATGTATATGCCCTGTTCACCTGTTTATCTGAGATGGCTTTGTAAACTTGCAAATGTACTTTTCAATTGTCTCTTTATTAAAAATGAAAATAAAGAATTTCAAAAAACTTCCTGCAGGTTCTCACCATGGTAGGTACATCTAAGGTAGGTTTGCATACCTCCCAAGTGTTCCTCAGGAGGGACTGTCCCTCTTTTGAGTCCATGTTCCCCTGTCCCTCATTGTTCTCATTTGTCCCTCTTTAAGGTGTAACATACAGATCTGCATCAATAAATTATTAATTTGCCCCTATCTCCAACCCATCCCTCAATGAGGGGGTGTGACTTGATTTAAAAATGAGTCCTCTTTCCTACCCTGAAAAGTTGGAAGGTATGGGTTCGGCTGTTCATCCTAGAGGTCCACGGTGAACATGATTTGCGATGGTAGTCTATCTCAGGACCCGGTCAGTTAAACCGCCCTGAGTTTCTCCAGGTTTTCTTCAACTGCTGCAGGATGATCAGTGACGATCACATTATCCAATCACTTCAACAACAGGGCCACTTGGGTAAAAAAGACACTTTTTCTATATACTATACTAAGTATACTATACTTCTGGCGCCTGGTGCTGAATCAACCCCAATGATACAATTTGTTGTCTTACTATTAAAGGCCTCACGTCATTCTGTACACTCTCCAATGTCATGGTACTGCCTCATACTATTCAAGTGCACCACAAACCAGCCAGTGGCTCTTTGTGTCTTATACAATCTTAAAGTGGTGCAAAACCCAGGAATTTGGCTTTCCCGGGTTTTGTCCACTTTGTAAAACCCCCCCAAAAGCTGTTATTCACTCACCTCTCCTCAGTCAACTGGTGCATGCACTGGCTCTCATCCAATGAGAGATGTTTGCCCTACTATGTCATTAGGCAATCGGCTCTTATTGACTTAAATACGGAGTGCCAGCTGCCGCATTCCCAGTAGCGTGATCTGAATAGCTGGGACAGGAGCGCGCATACAGCCCAAGAATGCAGGGGATGCGGCACCTTTCGCTCCCTATTTAAAACATTAAGAGCTGTTTGTCGAATTAAGTATGCATGGCAAACTGCTCTCATTGGACAAGAGCCTACGCATGTTCCTTTGGCCCGTGGAAAGGTGGGTGAATACCTTCGCCCTGGATGCCCTGGTTTCTCTTTAGAGAAACAGACAGGTTTAAGCAACTTATGACCCCCGGCTCTCCCCCTCCTCCACTAGAGGTATTCGCTCAACCAGACTCCTGCTAAAACCTGCCTCCACACAAAAGGTCACAAATCTTTTATGAGCTTAGAATATACTATTCTAGATAAATTCCAATACCAAATCCCAATTCCCACCCAGCAACAGTGACATCTAGTTGACAGACATCCTCACTACACCTATTTTCCCCACACTGAGTAAGAAATAAGACTAAACAAGACTTAATAATTTACACTATTAATATATAAATAAAATATAATAGGGGGCAGCATTAGCCACACCTAGTGGAAAATAGGGTAATTGTGCTAGGTCTAATATATTGTAGCGTCTGAATGACGTTGATGAGTCTACAGATATCCTGGCTATATGGCAGATGGTTTCTGTCTCTGAATCAAGCTGTTTCACAGAGCGTCGGACCTGTGGCAGTTAGCATCTGTTAGAAATTGTAAAATTAGGTAAGTTTAGCACCCGTCTGTTTTTAGGTTAATTAATCCAGGCATTAGTCCAGTCCAGGTTACCATAAGATAATTGAGAGATAGTGATAGGAATTACTACGTAGTTAAACCGGACCAACACCCTTACAGCAAACAATGCTTATATGCACCCCCCATGGCAATTCAGATTGCTGCACATAAAAATTAATTTACCTCTTTCTAACTCCTGCTCTGATTTATTGAGATGATCGAGAGCAGCTGCAACTTCTGCTGCTGTGCGCTCACACCCCCGCCTGCGCGCACATCCTGGGTATGCGGTATGCGGCCTCTCCCGCTGCCCATTCACAACAAAGACAGCTGCCTCACAAAAATTATGTCAGTTCAACGGGTGGCTCTGATTGGATGAGAGCCCTCGCATGCACCATTGGACTGGGGAAAGATGAGTGATTACCAGCGCCCCTCCGGAGTTTCACACAGTGGGGCATCCTAATCTTTTAGATTTCAGGGTTGGACCCAATGGGTTTAGTTTCACTATAAAAGGCCCTGATCATGCGTGCACTGTCAACAGAGGCTTTTGCATGTGCACTGAAAACAAGACTGGCACCAGTGCGCTCAGATCCATAACAGATCCATGTTCCCTTTGGAGAGAAAATCGTGGTCTGCAAGTGTCGTAGACATCATAAATTCCTGCTCTACCTCCACCATTCTTTCCTCTAAGTCCAGTTTGGCTTTCCCTTGTTTCATCCTGACCCCTTGATAGCATTGATAGCACTACCTCTAACAACCACCTTAAATGCATCCCAAAGTGTGCTGGCTTAGGTTTCATTACCATTGCTAAGCCAATATAGCTCTTGATCTCTCAGCAGGGCTTTGCATACCTCGCTGTCTTCCAGCCACAGTAGATTGAGCATCCAGGTCCTCAGACCATTCCGCCTGCAGATAGACAGATATATAGTAGCATCGGTGAATGATCGGCCGCGTAAATATTCATGAGACACAACCTGGGCTAGAAGTACTTTTAGCAGTGAGAGATGATTGGAAGACACTTTTGATGGTAATATATCATAAATGTCATATAACTCTTATAGAACAAGAAGCTATATAAATTCATTCAAAATACAGTGAAGGACTTGAAGAGATTAAGCACAATGGTTCATTGAACATGGACCTCTCTATTACCTCAATGAATAATAAACCGATCTTCTCTGCCTCTCTGCCTTAAATGGCAGATATGCGCAGAAAAGACATGCTGGCTTACTGCACTCTAATTTCCAGCTTCCATTCTCTTCACTTCCCATGAAGGTGGGGAATTGAGTATGGCACTGGATGCTGGAAAAATAGCTAATATTAGCATATTTCTCCACCTGTTGAATCTACATTAACCCCTGATTGGCACTGTAATGCATAACTCAGGGAGCCACGTACCTTCCCAGCCTCAACAGTGTGCAAGACCTCCACAAGCATTTTGATCCAGCATACAGTCTGCAAGCCACACAGCAAGGGTTGGCAAGGGGTGGCTCCAGAGCTACAGGTTGGGGACTCCTGTGATAAGTCAGTGAGAGTGATTTACAGTATGTGAGACCTAGTGGCATGAGAAGGCCCTATCCTAAGGATGTCCTGTAAACCCCAGAGCATCCACCCAGGGTACAAAAGGGGGTAGTAGGGTCTGTCAAAGATGATAGCTGGTCCAATTTATTGTCTAAGATTGTGTTAAAGTCCCCCAACATCAGCAAAGGATCAGGCAGAAAGAAAGCCACTTTTATGAGCTCTTGGAAGGACAGTTAGATGCCCTATTCTGAGTCAAATGATGATGTAACTGTTGGGTTGGTTTTTACAGGTATGTACAGCATGAACAACACTCACTGCAGAGACCTGTATAAACCTTGTTGTTCATTGTGTTTTTGGCTGGCCTTTTGTTTGAGCCAGTTAGTGACATCCCATTTCCATACCTAGCAACAATGTAATTTTCACCTCTCTTGTCAATTTAATGTCACACATTTTACACCGGTTTTAATGTGCATCACCTTAATATGTTGCAGTCATTCCTCAAGACTCTATGAACAGATGCTGTTATTTTCATTTTATTTTTTAAAATCTTCCAATGTTTTATAGTTATTACCAAGTAGACCGAAAACAATGCACTGAACATAAGAAAATATCAATTCATCTTTTTAAAAATGATTTACACAGTTGCTATACAGGAAAAATATAAGAGTAGCATAGACATTTGTATTATTCTTTCATGTATTCAGAATATAAAAATATATATTTTATACTGTACGTCAAAGCATAGTTCCACGATTCTCTCGCATGTGTTATAATCTAAACTAGAAATATTCTTTAGCTTATTTTGTATGCAAAAACATTTTCATTGTTTCTATCATGATGCCACCTCTGAATGGTGAATATTTGCAAGGGTTAACTGAGCCTGCATAGTAGGGTATGACCTCCTGGAATTATAGATGAGTTTTCCAAATAGGCCAGTGGCGACCAATACCACTGCCAAAACACAGATGAGGATCATCGTCTCTACTGAAATAAATTTTCCCCGAGCTGCAAATAAATAACAAAAAAATGTTACTACAACAAAAAAAGCGAAAAAATGAACTCCAGGAAGACAAAGAAAATAGCTGAAAGACGAACCTCAACTCGGCATGAAAATGGACTTGAATTTAAGATTAGATGTAAATCATTACAGTAGACCAAAAAACTGTGATTTCCACCCCACCTGGTTATAGTCTGCTTTACAGGGGCATCCCAATTTGTTGTGGAGGCCCCAGATAGAGCATTGTGTTTTCCCTTTAAAGTAATACATTTTCAGCCAAGTAAATTGACAAAATGGATGTTCGCCTTTTGTTCACCAGCAGCTGATGGTGGTATTCTGGTACTCTACTCGCAACTTATCAGAACGTCATATCGAATTCCCTGTGCCATCCAAGCTGTATCGCTTGTCTGCAGACAGCCACTGTGATAAACAGCCACCCACCTGCCATCAGTCACAATGATAACACCCACTGCATTCACTGAGATGGAGGAATCATGTCAGGGCTGTGAATGTCCCCTGTATAGCAGTGATTGGAGCTGGCATGCAAATGTGACTGATGGCGGGGGCTACCTTTATCATGGAAGCTGCCTGGTGACAGTCAATACAGCCATGATGGCACAGGGAATTTCTTCCCTGTATAACCGCAACACCTATCATTGCTCCTAGCTCCAATCATCCTAATCTTCACAACACTGTGGTCTATCTTTCAGATCCACATGAGTGGAAAAGCCATGCTCTTGTTTAAAAATTATTCTACCTTTCTGTGCATCTGTGTTGTGCATGGCAAATGTGGACCCCCATCACCAGAAATACACTGACCTCCCTATATCTCATAGATTAGGTATGCAAGTCGGTAGAAAGGTAGATCTTCGATGCTTGGCAGGTATGTGAGTGGGTAGGTAGGTATAAGGGTGGGTGGTTAGGTAGATAGGTAGGTGGGTGGGCAAATATGTAGGTTGGTGGGTGGGTAGGTAAGTTAGGTAAATAGGTTGGGGATGGGTGGTCAAATATGTAGGTTTGTGGGTGGGTAGGTAGATGGGCAAGTGGACAGGTAGGGAGGTTGGTCAGGGTATGGCGACTGCCACCTCTACTCCAGTGTCTGGATATGTAGGTTAGTGTGCATGGATCAGTAGGTAATTGGAACCATAGGTAAGTGGGCAGGTAGCTGTGTGGGTTAGTAGGCAGATAGCTAGGTGGGTAGGTGGGACAGTAGGTAGCCAGATAGGTAGGTGAGTGGATAAGTAGGTGAACACAGAGGCACCATTTTTAATATTATGTGAGATTCTATATACTGCAACATGCCTCATTAAGTGTTGTGACATCAATGACACAACTGATCTGGGCTGGATTCCTATCCTCGGTCCCTGGCCAGCTCCAGTCCTCGCCACCTCTCTCAGAGCTGACTGACACTGCCCGGCATTTCTGCCTTGAGGCTGGAGGAAGTGGTCCCCATTTACATAGTGCGGGGGGAGACCAGCTTCATGATTATTTGTATACCCTTCAGCCCCTGCTGCCCTGGCTGCACAGAAAACATGATCATAATGCACAGTTGCTTATTGTCACAGTCCATTATTACACAATAAAAGTTGATGGCAGGGAGGCAATAAAAAAAAAGAGATCAGCAGATCATGTCACCGTATCCATATATTAATGTACATAGTGTGTCCTCTACAACAAACATTAATATGCAGAGCATCAGTGGATACTGTCCCTTGACACAAACATAATACACAAAGTGTCTGCGGATTCTGACCCCTGACACAACTATTATTGTGCAGAGCACCAGCGGACCCTGTCCCCAAATAAATAAGTAAATACAGAAAAAAATGTGAGTTGCCAAAATATCAAGTATCTAATTTTCTCTAATCAGCCTCTGGATTTTATGTATTGATGACCATCATGTTAAGCACTGAAAAGTGGACCTATACAAAGCAGGGGAAAGACAGGCAAGCAAAGTGGGGATCAGCTATCCTCTCCTGCACACATTTAGTTGTGTCACACAGTCTCATTTAGGGGAGAGATTGCGCCACATGTCAATACTAAAATAAAAAAGGTGGTCATGAAAAACCAGGTGCTGGGCTACAGGAAAGCAGCTAAAACTCAGCATCACAGCATCTGCATAGGGGGTAAGCAAACATTGATTTGTTTTTACACTTAGCTCGGACAGTGGCAATTACAATCTGCTATTCAGTCTGTAAAAGACGCAGAACAAAACCCACCAGCACTAGGCCTGGAATCTAAAAGATTCCAGGGCCAGCCACTGGCTTTTCAATTGGGATGCCCTGCTGTGTGAAACCCCCCTGTTCGCTGATAAAAACTCACCTCTTCAAGCTCCAATGGCGCTCTTGTTCAATGAGAGCTGCTTGCTGTGACTACATAATTTGGTAGATGGCGTTGTGTGCCGCCCCCGCCACAGCCATTCAGATAGGAGCTGTCCATTCAAGTCAATGAGAGCCGCCTGCCGAATGATGTAGTCACAGCAGATTGGATCTTATTGGATGAGAGCCCGCACATGTGCCGTGAGCATGGGAGGGTGAGTCAAATTCCTGGGTTTTGTTCAGCTTAAAAACATTTTTTTTGCATAAACACATTCAATGCTAAATTTATGGTACATGTCACCCAAGGCACCCTTTAGTCATGACAGCCCTCTTTCACAGCACATTAAATGCAATGGTAACCAAGGGGTTAACCAGCAGCAGTCACAGTCAGCTTTAATTGCAATCCAAAGTATGTCACAGTGTCGATGTATCTCACTGTGTCCCAGCACACAGGTATGGTAGCTGAGGGTAATGTTTAATGGGACCACAGCATGGGGAGCTGGCAGTATGGTATCACAACAGACAGACACTCAATGGCAACCAGGATAGGTAAAAGCATCAGCATGTTTTATTGTTGCAAGGTCATGAAAAGAAAGGTTTAATGCTTTATTCCACATCACGGTCAAATACACAATTCACAGGCCAATAAACTTGCATACTGTAGCCTGTAGAATGCTAACAGAGACACAATTGCTTCATAATAAAGTTTCAGTGTAAGGGTAAAATTGTCTTGTGTCTTTCAGGCAGAGGTACACTTACGTATTAAAACGTTTCCGTGAAAGGGTTAAAGGGTCCATCATGAACCAAACACAAGTACTCTTAATTGTCAGAACGTTTCAGCATAGAGGCTAGGCAGTACTGTATTTCCCAATTAAATCTAGGCCTTTATTCAGAGGATGACTTTAGCGGACACCATGCCACTTTGAGCTGAGCACCCTCTCGTAGTGGAGACCATCTTTGGGGTATCCCAAACTGGGACACTGGGTTGCCCAATGTCAGCAGAGGGGCCATTGGACTGCCAGCAAGCAAACACACTAGGAACCTCTCGTCATCAGGTGTCCGAGCCCAAATGTTCCCCAACACGAGGGCTTCTCCCTCATACAACAGTCACTACAGGGCAGAGTTCTCAGACAGGGGAAGCCACATCTTACCAGAGTACAGCAGCTCCATCTTAGCGGCCTGTTGGTCCCTTTGGATCCTCTCTATTCCTAAGGGGTGCCTCCTCTGTCACTTCCATGCCAGGACTCCACTCGGTTTCTTCCTGCATGAATCTCAACTCTCTCTGAGTAGACCTGAACTCTCTCTTTCTGCACTTTCTGCTGTACTACAGCCACATCTTCTCACTCGTTTCCAACTGCATCCAGGCTTCATCTCTGTAGTAGTCCACCAGGCGTCCTATGCAGGAGTCTATACCATTCCTCCCCTTAGCATGGTTATGGATGATATCCCTGTCTATCCTTCTGGCTTCACCTTATAATATCTCTACCCCATACAATGTTGCTTGTAGTTTTCCCTCCAAAAACGTCCCAGCCAATCTCAGCAGTTTCCTGTTGTTCCCCAAATGTATCTTATGTATCCTAAATGTCAACTTTAAGTTATAATTCTGAGAGTCTGAAATAATTTCGCTTTTCATTTGTGGTCTTACACTCCCACCTACTGACCAAAGTGGGAATGGCAACACCATTTTCACATTAATGGATAATTCCCACATAATTGAATGGGGGGGGGGGAGAAAAATGTGGACTATTTCTGGCGAAAGTGTTATTCAGGAGAAGAGCACAAAGCTACGAGAGTCAGAGCCTTCCCTGCCCCCCTCGCTTGTGGGCTTGGGGCTAGGGCATATAGGGAAGTGATGGATGATAGAGAGGCTGCATTGGAATTTCAAATTGAGGAGGACATAGGAGGCAGTGATATTCCTAACATGATTACTGATTTCGGTCAACAGAGTACCCTCTAAATTGTTTCCACCCCTTAGCAATAATAAGCATCTGGAACAGTTTATGCAGTTGGTCCAGAAGGCATTTGAGGGGCGCAGTTGGGGAGCTAGGAGTTATGCCCCGGTAGAGAACTGACTTTTTTTGTTGCATTTTATTTTATTTGTTGGATACACTGGAGGGTGTGATTATACAACCTAGAAACAAAGGGGGCAGTTATTATATTGAGATGCCCCTATAGAGCGAGACAAAATCACAAGGATAGTAAAACTCCTGTTTATTATTCCTCTTTAACCATCCCTCTTCTGCCACTAGTGAGCCATGCAAAGATACCTATTTCTTCTGGTGCTTTATTTGAAGAGGGACATGGAAATGGTTGCACACTGGGCTAGGTTTATTTACAGTTACCTGTGTTACACTGCATTGTGATCATCTTCTTAGTACTCACCACCACTTCCAGATCCATGTTATCATACTCTCAGTCTTCTGTGCTACTGATTGCCCACTGGTACTTGCTGCCCCCAGTTTTGCCCCCTCCTACTCTGCTGCTGGGCCTGTGCTGCTGCTGAGCCCTCTGCTAGGTTGAGTCAGAGGCACGGGGCCAGTTGCCAGGGGAGGGGTTAGGTAAGTAGTAGAGGACAGTGACAGGGGGGAATTGGCTAAGTAAGTGGTAGAAGACAGTGACAAGGTGTAGTGGGGTTAGTTAAGCAGTAGAGCACAGTGAGAGGGGGTGAAGGGGTTAGACAGCGGGAATACCCAAAGTGGGTTTTGCATAGAGCAAGGATACAGAACAAAAACATGAGACTTTAGAGAAAATCAAAATCAACAGAAAATTAAAGACAAATCTCTGAGATTTGTGACTGCGTTATTTTCTGATTTTGAAGATGTCAAGAAGACAGCGCAGAAGAATGTCCCAATTTTTATGGGGACTATGCATTAAGCAAAATACTAAGGAATGGTATCAAGGTAATTAAAAGAAAAACAGGCAGTTTAGGTTCCAGATTGTCCCCGAGCCTAGTGCAAGACACAAAGAGGCCGATTCAGTAGTAGCGCCAGGTAGCGACAGATGAGCGCCAGTAGCGTGATTTTCACAGCGCCGGCTAGTATTCGCTGTGCTTGGCCGTTGTTCGGTTGTTGACAGCGACTCAGTCGGTGTGCGGTAATGTTGAATACGGGGTTAGGAGTTGCTGTTTCACAGGTTCCGCGCTGCAGCATATTCATTAACAAATCACGCTCAAAAAATTCTCGCGCTGTGAAAAGCTTGTTTAAACCCCAGAGCGCTGGCGGCGATGGCTTAAAAGTAGTTTTTAACCCCCAAACATCCATATTTTTTGATTAAAAAATTAAACAAGTTTTTCTAAACATTTTGTAATATGAATACATTAATATCAGACCTGTAATATCAATTCTGCACAAATTTTTTTTTTTTTTTTTTTTTACCATAAAAAAAATATCTAACATTGCAGAAGTGGTCACAGACTTTTTGACATTTAAAAAAAAAAAAAAAAAAAAACATTAATATCAATTAAATATGAAGATTTAAAGATTGCTCCATTGAAATGCATTGGAGAGCGCCAGGTAGCGAGAGGTCATACTGTGATGGGATTAGCAGCGGCGCTGTTCGTTGCAGTCCGCTACATGATGAATCCCGCGCTAGGTGACGCTCTTGCCGGCGCTAGCCTCATTTAGCGTGATAAATGCGTGATTGTGTCCGCCGCCTGGCGTTCTGATGTCGGTAGCCGCCGATAGCTGGCGCTACCTGGCGCTAGTGAGACACTACCTGGCGCTATCCCTTGACAAATAAGGCCCAAAGAAAACAGGCGTGCTGGCTGTCCACAGTTGGCACATATAGATGTGGGTCAAGGAGATGCCAATGTTGTTCATCAGTAGAACAAGGTAAAATAATAATCTAAATAAGTACTGGAATAGAGTTAAAAGCTACTGTAATACTACTAATGTTGTGTATTGTGCATCATGCATTTCTTGCATGTGCCAGTATAGTGTATACTCATAGATCTTTGAGGACTAAAATTGCCAAACATGTATATGGGGCAAAATTAGGAGTGACAGACAGAAATATATCAAACCTTTCCAAACTTTAGAGCTATCCATAAAGGTGGACTGGGTAGCATGAAAGTAATGGATCTTGAAAAAGTTATCTTGGGTCCCCGGGGGGTACTGGATCTTTGGCCTTTAGAAGAAACATTTTGTGGATCCTGAATGAGAGTTGGGATGTTGCTTTATATTCCACGGTATATATATATATATATATATATATAATTGAACTCATCCCGTTGGTCTTTTTGTAGAATCAGATAGTACTAAAATACAGAGGTCAATATTAATTAATGCTACCCAACAAAGATTTACCTATAATATTATTTGTATCTCTTTTTGTTCCACTTGGGAATTTTTCTATCCACATAGTTCTATTTATAATTATTAAATTACATTTTGTTCTGATCATATTATAGCACAGATATTGATTAGCCTATTCACAATTTAGTGGAATGTTGGAACAACATATAATGCTATCTAGCTATGCAGTTCAAGCTCTACTTCTTCAGTGGATATTTTAATGTGTCAGATATAGTTTTGTGTTTTTGTTCCTACAGCTTAAATGATGTGCATTCATATTTATATTGTTGATGGTGTGAAGCTTTCCCACCATCCGGGCCCCCGTGTGCCATTGGGCCTGGCCCAGCACGTTCCCCCAGAGTCTGTTATCCCGGGCCTCTGCGCGTGACACAAGCTTCCCCCTCCACCCTTTTCTCCCCCTTTATGGGGGACATGGGGGCGTTAGTGGGAAGAAGGGGAGGAGGCTCACAGTAAATGACCAATTAGCCTCGCTTCCTGTTCAGGAGGAGTGTCTAGTTGGCAGACAGCCTCTCTCAGACCACGAGCTCTTGGATTGGCCAGCTTTCATCCATAGCGGGGTAAGTCTGTTGATGCACTGCCACGTCTCAGCATGCTTATTACGTCATGTGCCCTGGCTGCATTTGGGCTGGCTGGGACCGTTGGTATATTGAGGCTTGATGGGCGGGACGAGAGGTATACAGAAACTGGATGAGCTCAAGAGAAAGGCTTGGACCCTTACCAAATTATTCCAGGAGAGTGGATACCCCTTCTCTTGAGGTCATGTTCAGTGAAGGCACTACAGAAAAAGAGAAGGTATCTTCTCAATAGTCAGTCTCCCTTCTCACTGCCTGGAAAGCCTGGAACATCCATGATCATCTTGTGAAGAGCGAATAAGACAGAATGACCCTGGATGGTTGGCGACAAGTAGACTGAATGGTTGGTTGATTTAAACCATACTTGATCTACGAATTGGGGACTATGGTCCTGGTGGGCTTTGATACTGACGGCGGTCTATAAGCCTTTGAAGAGCAATATGTGATTAGGTGGGTCCCTTCCACGATGGTCATTGGGAATAGTTGCCATAGTAGAAGGGGCTTTAAGAATGTATTGTGGTTTTTAGGAGTATCCCCTGTATCTGTTGGCCCCACATATATATTCAAGTGTAGGTGATGATCCAGGGTGATACTTGCAGACTAGTAGCTTGGAAGAGTGGTGCCCCTTGGGACAGCCATTGTAATTATTGGATGAGCCAAGGACAAGCTTTTTAGTGTTGCCCAGTCAGTATGAATGTAGCATACCAATTGCAGCTAATACTCACCTTGCAACCTATATTAAATACTGTATACCCTCACAGAAAAGTTTGTTTTATATAGCGATCAGAGTTGTGGTTAGTGCACCAATAGTAATGTGATAGATTTCCAATTATTTATATGTCTTTATTTACATAAGATCGTGTATACAGATGCTGGAAAAATGTTAGTAAGAGGTTAATGTGGTTCTTCTTTGGTCTACATACCATAGACTGCATGATACCATGTTCATGTACTTTCCTTTATCTAGAAGGGCATTCTGACCAGACAGACTGTCTGTGTTATCCTAAACAGCCCTGTCTCTGCAAGTCTCTGGTCCATTGTTTATCATTTCTTAACTGTAACTATACCTGCATATGTATCTGGCAAACTGTCAGAAAAGGGCCATAAAAATGACCTGACGCAAAGTGTGGTGGGCTTCACTACTTCTGTGCTGTGTGAATGCCACCATGATATCATCATGTATGCTTTATTACTATTCTTCTTCTTCTTTTATTTTGTAACTTTTATTCTCAATAAACCTCTCTTTTATAATTAATTCACCTGGGAAGACAGTTATTCAAAATATTTCCATAAAAGAACTGTATATGTTGGTTTGCTTGATGGGTAATATGTGGTAAATATGTAGTATCCCTATGCAGTAAACAGCAGATTTTGGCAAAAAATAAAATGTGCATGTCAAATATATTTGGCCAATTTGCTTTGACCCAGGGCTGCTAGAACCTACTCGAGTTTTGCTTTAAAGCGGTCCTTCACTCTGAATAAGAGTCTATCTTATATGTTTCCCACACCCTGTATATACAGATTGCTCACATTAAAAATCATCCTACCTGTATCTACTGCATGTTATAAGCCTTTAAACATCCAAGATGGCGGCTCATGGAACAACAGGCAGCCTGCAAACAGGAAGTGCCTTCTGACTGTGCTGCTCTGCATTCTGGGATTGCTGACCTTCTCCAGGTGCCCATATCCTAAAGTCCTGAACAAAGTTGCAGCCCAGTGGGGGAAAGAATAATAGGTAAGTGATAGAGATGAGCGAACTTTTGAAAAATTCGATTCGACTGATTCGCCGAATTTTCCGACAAAAATCGTTTCGACCCGAATTTATTCGCGACAAATCGCTATTAAAAACGGCTATTTCTGAGCCTCCTAGAGCCTCAATAGGGTTGTAAACCATTTTGCCTTGCTGTAACACGCATAGGATGCGTGCTGGGTTAGTTAAATAATACTGTAAATAAATATAACATGCAGATCAGAGGCATCGCTAATAGAATCGCAGAGCGGCACAATTGCAGAGAATTGAAGTGGCATCACTATGAGGGGCAGGAGCCCAAACATTGCTTTAACCCTTTTGTTGCCAAGCCCGTAACACCTACGTGCTGGCTTGGCTGGGCCTTAAGTGCCAAGCCCGTAGGTGTTACGTGCTTGACTTTCCTCGCTTCTAGTTTAAAAAATAAAAATAAAAAATACTCACCTGACCCCTTGTTGGATCCGGCCGGGTCTCCTCTTTAATTTGCTGCCATCCGATCCCCCGTGGGGGGTCGGATGGCTCCAGGAGAGCCCCCGGAATAGGCCGCCCCCCCCCCCCCCGCTTCTGCAGCAGCAGCTTCTAACTGTAAAAAAAAAAAATAAATAAAAATGACATTCACTTACCTGTGTGTGCGCTGGCTCCCGCTGTCCCTCCTCTTCACCTGGGGGGCCTCCGATCCCCCCCCTTGGGGGCGGGGCTTATGAAGTCATCCCGGCCCCGAACGGGCTTCAGCTTTCTCAGCTTCTCAGATGCCGGTGATCGGCGCTGGGGAAGGAGGTGATAGGAGATCCTCTGATCTCCTGCCTTCTCCTTCTCTGGATGCCGATCACCGGCATCTGTCAGCTGAGCGGCGAGGGACAAGAGCTTGCAATCGAAGGTAAGTACAGTAAAAAAATTTTTTTTTTTTCTAATAAAATACTTTTTATTATTGTGTGGTGGTTTTTTTTAACAGTTAACACTTTGTGAGCTGGTAAGGGGTCCATGAGACCCCTTATACCAGTTCACAAGGCTGGGGGGGTGGCAAGTCACCTGCCCTAGCGGGTGACTTGCCATTAACCCCCGCACCCCCATTACCTGCCTCCCCAAAGGCCAGGGGGGGGCAGAAGAGCCCGGGCCCACATAGGCTATGTGGGCTCGTAGGCTGCAGGGTGGGGGGGCCACCAAAGCTGGCCCCCCCACTCTGTGCCTACAAGCCCCCATAGCTGGTCCCGGGCTGGTTACTTTGGGTAAGGAGAACCCCACGTCATTTTTTTTTTGGATTTTTAAGGGTTTTAACCCTTAAAAATCCCAAAAAAAATGGGGTCCCCCTCCCCGGGAAGGGGGACCCTATGTCATTTTTTTTTTTTAATTAACCATTTGTCATCCAGCAGCTATAAAAGGCTTCTGGGCAGGAAAGGGTGTCTACCTATACATATGTGGTATCGCTGTAACCGGGAGAAATTGGGGTTTCTCACGCAATAAGATTTTATTGACAAACTTACATTTTTTATTACAAAAAAACTCTACAAATTGTAAAAAAATATTTTTTTTTTATTTTTTTTCACACATTTCACCCAAAAATATTGAGAATACACCTAAAAAATACAAACAAGACATTTCATGTTAAAGCCCAGACTCTGTTGAAAAAAACAATATATAATTTTCCTGGGAAATCCCTGGAAATCCTTTCAAAAATGACAGTTGAACATGTGTAGCGCAAAATAATGAAACATCGTCTGGCAACAGGGAGTGGCAAATGCTGCAGGTAGGCTGGCAGCGAAAGGGTTAAAGAGACACTGGAGTTGGCAGCAGCAGGAGCCCAAAAATTGGATGAATCACACCCTGGAGTTGCAAGCAGCAGGAGCCCAAACATTGGCTGAAAGAGACACTGGAGTTGGCAGCAGCAGGAGCCCAAAAATTTACTGACACACCCTGGAGTTTCAAGCAGCAGCAGCAGGAGCCCAAACATAGCTTGAAAGAGACACTGGAGTTGGCTGCAGGAGCCCAAAGATTGGATGAATCACACCCTGCTGTTGCAAGCAGGAGCCCAAATATTACTTTAAAGAGACACTGGATTTGGCAGCAGGAGCCCAAAATTGGATGAATCACACCCTGGAGTTGGCAGCAGCAGCAGCAGGAGCCCAAACATTACTTTAAAGAGACACTGGGCTTGGCTTGAGGAGCCCAAAAATTGGATGAATCACACCCTTGAGTTGGCAGCAGCAGCAGGAGCCAAAATATTACTTTAAAGAGACACTGGGGTTGGCTTCAGGAGCCCAAAAATTGCATAAATCACACCCTGGAGTTGGCAGCAGCAGCAGGAGCCCAAATATTACTTTAAAGAGACACTGGAGTTGGCAGCAGGAGCCCAAAAATTGGATGCATCACACCCTGGAGTTGGTAGCAGCAGCAGCAGCAGGAGCCCAAACATTACTTTAAAGAGACACTGGGGTTTGCTTCAGGAGCCCAAAAATTGGATGAATCACACCCTGGAGTTGGCAGCAGCAGGAGCCAAAACATTACTTTAAAGAGACACTGGGGTTGGCTTCAGGAGCCCAAAAATTGGATGAATCACACCCTGGAGTTGGCAGCAGCAGGAGCCCAAACATTACTTTAAAGAGACACTGGAGTTGGCAGCAGGAGCCCAAAGATTACTTTAAAGAGACACTGGGGTTGGCTTCAGGAGCCCAAAAATTGGATGAATCACACCCTGGAGTTGGCAGCAGCAGCAGCAGGAGCCAAAACATTACTTTAAAGAGACACTGGAGTTGGCTTCAGGAGCCCAAAAATTGGATGATTCACACCCTGGAGTTGGCAGCAGCAGCAGGAGGAGCCAAAACATTACTTTAAAGAGACACTGGGGTTGGCTTCAGGAGCCCAAAAATTGGATGAATCACACCCTGGAGTTGGCAGCAGCAGCAGCAGGAGCCCAAACATTACTTTAAAGAGACACTGGAGTTGGCTTCAGGAGCCCAAAAATTGGATGATTCACACCCTGGAGTTGGCAGCAGCAGCAGCAGGAGCCAAAACATTACTTTAAAGAGACACTGGGGTTGGCTTCAGGAGCCCAAAAATTGGATGAATCACACCCTGGAGTTGGCAGCAGCAGAAGCCCAAATATTAATTTAAAGAGACACTGGAGTTGGCTTCAGGAGCCCAAAAATTGGATGATTCACACCCTGGAGTTGGCAGCAGCAGCAGGAGCCCAAACATTACTTTAAAGAGACACTGGGGTTGGCTTCAGGAGCCCAAAAATTGGATGAATCACACCCTGGAGTTGGCAGCAGCAGCAGGGGCCAAACATTACTTTAAAGAGACACTGGGGTTTGCTTCAGGAGCCCAAAAATTGGATGAATCACACCCTGGAGTTGGCAGCAGCAGGAGCCCAAACATTACTTTAAAGAGACACTGGAGTTGGCAGCAGGAGCCCAAAGATTACTTTAAAGAGACACTGGGGTTGGCTTCAGGAGCCCAAAAATTGGATGAATCACACCCTGGAGTTGGCAGCAGCAGCAGCAGGAGCCAAAACATTACTTTAAAGAGACACTGGAGTTGGCTTCAGGAGCCCAAAAATTGGATGATTCACACCCTGGAGTTGGCAGCAGCAGCAGGAGGAGCCAAAACATTACTTTAAAGAGACACTGGGGTTGGCTTCAGGAGCTCAAAAATTGGATGAATCACACCCTGGAGTTGGCAGCAGCAGCAGCAGGAGCCCAAACATTACTTTAAAGAGACACTGGAGTTGGCTTCAGGAGCCCAAAAATTGGATGATTCACACCCTGGAGTTGGCAGCAGCAGCAGCAGGAGCCAAAACATTACTTTAAAGAGACACTGGGGTTGGCTTCAGGAGCCCAAAAATTGGATGAATCACACCCTGGAGTTGGCAGCAGCAGGAGCCCAAATATTAATTTAAAGAGACACTGGAGTTGGCTTCAGGAGCCCAAAAATTGGATGATTCACACCCTGGAGTTGGCAGCAGCAGCAGGAGCCCAAACATTACTTTAAAGAGACACTGGGGTTGGCTTCAGGAGCCCAAAAATTGGATGAATCACACCCTGGAGTTGGCAGCAGCAGCAGCAGGAGCCAAAACATTACTTTAAAGAGACACTGGGGTTGGCTTCAGGAGCCCAAAAATTGGATGAATCACACCCTGGAGTTGGCAGCAGCAGCAGCAGGAGCCCAAATATTACTTTAAAGAGACACTGGGGTTGGCTTCAGGAGCCCAAAAATTGGATGAATCACACCCTGGAGTTGGCAGCAGCGGCAGCAGCAGCAGGAGCCCAAACATTACTTTAAAGAGACACTGGGCTTGGCTTCAGGAGCCCAAAAATTGGATGAATCACACCCTGGAGTTGGCAGAAGCAGCAGCAGGAGCCCAAATATTACTTTAAAGAGACACTGGAGTTGGCAGCAGGAGCCCAAAAATTGGATGCATCACACCCTGGAGTTGGCAGCAGCAGCAGGAGCCCAAACATTACTTTAAAGAGACACTGGGGTTTGCTTCAGGAGCCCAAAAATTGGATGAATCACACCCTGGAGTTGGCAGCAGCAGCAGGAGCCAAAACATTACTTTAAAAAGACACTGGGGTTGGCTTCAGGAGTCCAAAAATTGGATGAATCACACCCTGGAGTTGGCAGCAGCAGCAGCAGGAGCCCAAACATTACTTTAAAGAGACACTGGAGTTGGCAGCAGGAGCCCAAAGATTGGATGAATCACACCCTGGAGTTGGCAGCAGCAGCAGCAGGAGCCCAAACATTACTTTAAAGAGACACTGGGGTTGGCTTCAGGAGCCCAAAAATTGGATGAATCACACCCTGGAGTTGGCAGCAGCAGGAGCCCAAACATTACTTTAAAGAGACACTGGGGTTGGCTTCAGGAGCCCAAAGATTGGATGAATCACACCCTGGAGTTGGCAGCAGCAGCAGGAGCCCAAACATTACTTTAAAGAGACACTGGAGTTGGCTTCAGGAGCCCAAAAATTGGATGATTCACACCCTGGAGTTGGCAGCAGCAGCAGGAGCCCAAACATTACTTTAAAGAGACACTGGGGTTGGCTTCAGGAGCCCAAAAATTGGATGCATCACACCCTGGAGTTGGCAGCAGCAGCAGGAGCCCAAACATTACTTTAAAGAGACACTGGGGTTTGCTTCAGGAGCCCAAAAATTGGATGAATCACACCCTGGAGTTGGCAGCAGCAGCAGGAGCCAAAACATGACTTTAAAAAGACACTGGGGTTGGCTTCAGGAGTCCAAAAATTGGATGAATCACACCCTGGAGTTGGCAGCAGCAGCAGCAGGAGCCCAAACATTACTTTAAAGAGACACTGGAGTTGGCAGCAGGAGCCCAAAGATTGGATGAATCACACCCTGGAGTTGGCAGCAGCAGCAGCAGCAGGAGCCCAAACATTACTTTAAAGAGACACTGGGGTTGGCTTCAGGAGCCCAAAAATTGGATGAATCACACCCTGGAGTTGGCAGCAGCAGGAGCCCAAACATTACTTTAAAGGGACACTGGGGTTGGCTTCAGGAGCCCAAAGATTGGATGAATCACACCCTGGAGTTGGCAGCAGCAGCAGGAGCCCAAACATTACTTTAAAGAGACACTGGAGTTGGCTTCAGGAGCCCAAAAATTGGATGATTCACACCCTGGAGTTGGCAGCAGCAGCAGCAGGAGCCCAAACATTACTTTAAAGAGACACTGGGGTTGGCTTCAGGAGCCCAAAAATTGGATGAATCGCACCCTGGAGTTGGCAGCAGCAGCAGGAGCCCAAACATTACTTTAAAGAGACACTGGGGTTGGCTTCAGGAGCCCAAAAATTGGATGAATCACACCCTGGAGTTGGCAGCAGCAGCAGCAGGAGCCAAAACATTACTTTAAAGAGACACTGGGGTTGGCTTCAGGAGCCCAAAATTGGATGAATCACACCCTGGAGTTGGCAGCAGCAGCATCAAGAGCCCAAATATTACTTTAAAGAGACACTGGGGTTGGCTTCAGGAGCCCAAAAATTGGATGAATCACACCCTGGAGTTGGCAGCAGCAGCAGCAGGAGCCCAAATATTACTTTAAAGAGACACTGGGGTTGGCTTCAGGAGCCCAAAAATTGGATGAATCACACCCTGGAGTTGGCAGCAGCAGCAGGAGCCCAAACAGTGTCAACAGTGTCTGGCGCAGGAGCTGGAACGCTCGCAGCACCCACGACACTGTCCACATCACTATTTGTCTGCCTAGCTAAAGAAGCCACCTCCATTTCTTGGCTGGGCAGTAGCTGCTGACTGTCCTCTATCTGATCGTCCTCCTCACTAAAGAGTGGAGCTGAAACCAAAGCATAGGATACGTCGCTGTGGGAGGGAACGGCGTAGGACAGAGGCAATGGGAGGACAGGGACTGCTCTCGGGGCATGCCAACTCAGGGTTGTGTCAGAGGAACCTACCGACCCTAGACTGGGGGTCTCAGACGTAAGTTGTGATGATGTTGTTGATGAGCGCGTTAACCAATCTACCACGGCAGATGCGTTACTGGTGGAGACCCGACCGCTAGCAGATACTGGCAGATTAGGTCTCTCAGCGTGACTCCTGCTGCTACTGGCCCACAGTCTGCTGCGACCTCTGCCTGCGGAATCTTGGCCTCTGCCACTCCTCTTTTCACTTCCAGGCACTTGTCTGCCCGACATAGTCTAACTGGCGTGTTAGTAGGTGATATTTTAAGAACCAAAAGTGAGCAGTAACACTCAGTCTTTATCACACTTTGGTCTTTATCAGGCCAAATTACTTTTAGAATAAGTGCAAAGGGTTATAGTAAATAGAGGCTGGTGTAGTCACAGAATGGGATGCCTCACAGCAGACTTGAGATCAGTTCAGTATATATGCACAGTAAGTGTATAAGCAGCCTGAAAACGCTAACAAAGCCAGTCAGCCAGCCAGTAACACTCAGGCTGGATGAAAAAAAAAAAAAATCTCCCTGTGACTGCCTCCGATTTTTCCTAACTTTCCCTGCTTCTCGCTGACTTCCTGCCTGTCTCCTGCCTGTCTCCTGCCTGTCCCTGTCTGTCCCTGTCTGTCTAACTGTCTCTCCCTGACTACAGCAGCGTCCTGTCTCTCACGAATGCAATAGAGAAATGAGGAAAAGCAAGATGTCCGCCGCCTTAAATAGCGCTGTGACGTCACCGGGCTTGCTGGCTGCTGATAGGCTGCATGTGACTGCCCCAGCATGCACTGGTGCGGGGTAGATGTCTGGACATGTCCCGTCCGCCATCTTAGAATGCCTGTAATGTAAATGAATGGATGTTAAAGGAAAACTTCCACTTCCACGGGGAAATTCGGATTCGATCCGAATCGAATTTTTCATGAAATTCGGATCGAATCCGGGTTCGTCCGGATCGATTCGCTCATCCCTAGTAAGTGAATAAAAACTTAAAATACATTAATTTCAGATACTGGGGAATAATTTTTTAAGGGTTTGGGCTTTTCAATAAATTATGGTGAAGGTCCGGTTTAAATACGGGTGCTCGCCGGGTTGGCGGTTTATGCCTATCATTGCATATTACTCCTACAGTATTTAAAATGCCTGCTAATATCAACTGCTACAAATTCCAGACAGTAAGAGGATGTGATAAAAGAGGATGGACTTACACGTTGAAAGTGTTCTTAAGATAGACTATGGGCCTGGCGCCACCCTGAGGAAGCTCCTCATCCTTTGGTGGGGAAGGGGTGTTGTGCAGATGGGGTTTTGTACATATGTTTTCTATGTGTGGCTTTTTAATGCCAATAAAGTGATTTGTTAGCTATAACCAGGTTAGAAAGAAACTCCAGTCAGAAAACCAGACTCTCTCTTTAATATACAACAGCAGGACACCCCAGATCAGGTTCCCCCACTGTGCATAGGCATTGCTAATCTAGAAAAGGGGGGAATCTCGGTATTCACCTCCTCCATGTTGCACGTCTCATTTGACTGCAGGTAGCCTGTCAGGGCAGCCAGTGGCCAAGCACATTACTGTGCAAGCCTGAGGCTAGGCTGCTCCACGGCTGCTGTAGAAGGATCCTAGAAGAGATAAGTATCCGGGGCAGATCCGTTCTCTAGTTTATCAGCATGGAGGCTCAGTGAGGGAGCCCTATCCGGCCTGCCCTGCTGCTGCATATTAAAGAGGGAGTCCAGTAATTGCTGACTTGAGTTCCTCTTTAACCTTTTGTGTTTAGCTGATGTTGGTTGATAGTTATTCCTGTAACCTGCAGGCTAAAATTTGTAGGTGGACAGACTTCTGCCTTTCCTTTTTAAATCCAGAGACTAAAAAGTTGGACATTTCTCTTTGAAAGGGGAACTGCGTGTGCACCCTCCACTCTAATGTTTCATTGTGTTGGCAGCAGATTGCACACGACACTCTTCCAGCATGCAGAAACAACGTCTGTTCAGCAGCAATCAGGAACATAAACGTGAACAGGATAAATCAGCAAGATATCTCTATATGGAGCATAGCAATCAGCTCCTTTCTTTTAGCAGGTTAAACATACTATGTATACAGTCACACAATGGTCTGCATAAGTCTTTCTGTTTTTTTCCTTAAACTAACTTTATTAATAGCATACAAAGCAGGCAGTTACATACTGGATGTAGTTGTTGCATTAAAGCTATTCCAACACCCTCACTCAACAACTGTCACGATCAGCTTACCTGTGCCGCGTTCCAGCGGTGTCCCCGTCGCCTCGCCATCCAGGCGCCGGCCGCGCCGGGCGGCTGCTCGTGTGGCTGCGGGCGTGCCCCCTCCTTCCCCTTCTGCGGGCGTATCCGGCATCAATACACGTGGTCGCGCGGGTGCGCGAGCACGTTCCTTCTATGCCCTCCGGCGGCGCTGCACTCAGCGTGGCCGCCGGAGGAGGTGAATAAATTAATCAGAGGGGCACGCCCCCTTTCAGTTAAAGGGCCGATGAGCCCAGCTGGGCAGCACGCCCTCTGTAGTGTATTGGGCCAATGAGCCCAATAGGAGTTGCTGGGCTGTACGCCCTATGTCCAATCAGGTGCTGGTTTTTAGTAGCACCAATCACACACCCAGCCCTAATCATATCCGTATAAAGGTTATAAAGGTTTACCTCACCAGTTGCTCAGTGCCTGTGATAGCACCTTGAACCTAGCCCTTCATCTCTGAGTATCGTGATTGATCCCTGTTGCCGACCTTTGCTTGAACCGACCATTCTTGATCCTAGACCCTGTTGCCAACCTTTGCCTGAACCGACCATTCTTGATCCGAGACCCTGTTGCCGACCTTTGCCTGAACTGACCAACCTTGATCTGAACTTCCGTTGCCGACTTCTGCTTGGAACCTTGACCACGATTTGCCTCCTCTATTTTTACTGCAGCCATCTCTGAACACCCGGTGCCGACCCTTAGCCTGTCTGGACTTCCGCTATACGCTCTAGCCATTGGGCTCTCTCTATACCGCTCCCAGCCACTGGTTCTTCAGACATCCGAACGGTAAGCCTCCATCCTTTGAGCCATTGAAGTCCTGGGGGCAACCGATCCCGGGCAGGCGTATTCTGCGTCCCGGCAAGCGGGGGCCCCTACAGGTGAAGCTGGCTGCGGAGATTGGGGGTTGAGGGCTTACCCGGAGGACTGGAGTTACCTGAGCGGATCATTAGAGGACCCAGAGCGTGACAACAACTATTATCCTGTCAGTCCCACTGTGGTTATGAATTTCTCAAACTTGGCTCTTGATAGTGGCTTTGTCATGCCATCAGCTATTATCTTCTCAGACTCAAAGTAAACAAACTCAGATATCCCACATGCCACTAAATCATGCAGGTGATGATGTTTCACATCAATGTGCTCTCACTGCTGGCAGGTGTGACCCAGCTAAAAGGTGTGTGCATAGGCCACTAAACATCTATGTTTAATAAGCAACCAAGCTATATGTAAAAGTGATGGCAGCCATCGAGTTAACAAGCAGAAGCTGCTAAAGGTGACATCACAGAGAGAGGCCCCATACAGCCATGGTAGAGCTGATATATAGGACTTAGACCTTGTTTTATCAGTTCTAATCAGACATGTGCTAGTGCAAAGACTACAGTGAGCCACAGAGAAAGTGGGTTGGGTGCACATGGGGAGAATAACACACAGAGGGAGAGAATCCGAACATCCTGGCCATCCAGCAAGCAAGTCAGCACACCTCTGAAGGAGGATACAGTCAAGCTTAGGATGACTGGAGCAGTTAAACTAAAGACATTCTATCAATTACCAATAGATAGTCCATCGCGGCCCCTAGAGCAGTAGCTCATATGGAGTTTTGGTTTGTAGCTCTACCTGGCAGTCTGTTTTGCAGGTGCCACCATGACAGTGTGCTTTCTCCACAAATTGTTGTAGGTAGATTTGCATGAAACAGCATACTTCTAGCACATTCACAGAGTGAGCGGTACTTTCTTTCTGCAACATCGTTTGTTCTGGGTTGTATGAAACTGTAGTCTGGAACACGATTCCTTTCTTTTTCAAAAATAGTTTGCACCTTGCCGCTTGTATATTCAGTTCCATTATCTGCATGCAGAGCTTTTGGCATTCTTCCAAATTTTATTAAACATTACTGCAAGATATTCTTCACGTTTCCGTGCTGTGCAGCAGGTAGACAGTTGTGTTCCTGGAAAAATCATCAATGAATGTGCGAAAATATCTTCTTACTGGGGATTTGAACACTCATTGGACTACATATATATGTGTGTATCCAGTAGTTGTGCAGATCCAATATGGCTTGTGGCACCTGAATTTGTACACCTTGCATTCCTTGCAGATGTGTCCTGTGTTTGTAATCCTGCTCTGGGCTCATTACTTTTGCTTAGAGACTCTGCTTTTCTTTTGTACATATCAACAAGTTTGCCTTTAACATACTTTTACATATTTTCTAGCCAATCATCTGATGGATTAGGCATAGGTTCCTGTGTAACTGTCCACGTACCTTCCCTTATCAGTAGCATCTTGACCTTGAATTTCCAGGACTGGTAGTTCTGGTTAGTCAGGCATGGCACCGTGAATTTGACAGGATTGATGTTAGTAGACATTTCCTCTCTTTCTCATGCTTCGCTGATTCACTGTTGCTCGGGGAAAATCCTCCTCAGGACTATTCCTGCTCTGGGCCCATTACCTGTTGGCAGTGGATTGCACACACACACTCTTCCAGCGTGCAGGAACAATGGCTGTTTATTCAGCAACAATTAGCAACATATGCATGAACAGGATACATCAGCAAGTTATCTCTATCTGGGGCAATGCAAACAGGTCCTTTCTGTAAGCAGGTTACATACACTATGCATACAGTCACACAGTCTGCATTGGACTGTTTTTTCTTTAAACTAACTTTATCAATAGCATAACAAGCAGACAGTCACATACAGTATGTAGCTGTTGCATTAAAGCAATTCCAACACATTGCAAGCACATGTACATGTGCATTTTTTAAAATGGTTTTCCCTTAGCTGTCCACACAAGCACACTGCTATTGGGTATTGCTTAGAGCCAGAGGTGAGACTAGAGCAGGAGGAGCTGCGATTCCTCCCCCATCTGCAGGTATAAGGGCTAGCATGCTGGTAGCTTTCCCAGTACACAAGCAGTCAAGACCGGGTCTTTGGAAAGAATGGCCAAAATTATAATAAAATAAAAACTTGTATTAACAAAAATGGCCCAGGCACACCAATGACTAATAACAGCTTGTCAATAGCAAGGTACAGTCACAACAACCTTGGGCAGGTTTGGCGTCTCTGTATTGACAACTAAGGGAAAACTATTTTACAAGCCGTGAACAAAAGTGGTATTTTCCCTGTCAAGCTGCCCATACAGGGACACCGCTTCATTACTATTGGGATGTACAAGAGCAGTATCCAACAGGGAGGAATTGCCACACCGGTGAGAATAAAACACAGGTGCCAATAATGAATGAACTGTTGCCTAAGCAACTTTTTTTCCAAACACTGTGTCTGCAGATGCCTATATGTCACCTGGTCTACCTGGTCTACAGAGGTCTGGTGCCAAAAGGTCCAGGATGCACCTACAGGTCTAGTAGAATGAGCTTTTACATGAAAATGGTGTTCCTTTCCCCTAGCAGAGTAGGCTTGTGCAACAGTCTGTCTGATCCAACATCTAATAGTGTGTTTGGCAGCTGCCAACCCTTTTTTAGGTCCAGTAGGGATCCCAAGCAAAATAGTATTTTAAGAAAACAGGGAGCGCAATATTCATTTCTTTAAGTGAATGGGATTAGAACAATAAGAAAGTATCATAATATCCCCATTCAAATGAAAAGCTGAAACCACATTTGGAAGAAGACATTTTTCAACATCTCTTTAAGTAGAGCATTGACCTTATTATCCATAGGATCTCTAACAGTAGCCGCATCTTCTAAAGGGAATATTGGATCTTCGAACAATTTTGGTGACTGCGGCATCCACCTTAGGTGCACTATCCCAATGTTTGGAATTCTCCTCTGTTTAAAGAATTTTGGAATGAAAATCTTATCTGTATACTTCCATTCCTTTAATATAATATATTTGATAGATTTATAGACAGAAATGGTCTTTGATTGAGGTTTGTCTAAGCCCTCGTACAGAATATGCTGCTTGTTAACTATATCGTCCATAGCCTTGAGCAGTTGTTCTGTTTCTTCTGCAGCAAATTAATACTGTATCTGAGCTTTTTGCAGGCTTGGATGAGTCACCTTCATTCTTCTGAGACACCATTTCAGAGTCTGAATCTTCCTCTACAGATGGAAGAAATAGTCATGGAAGCCAAACAGTCACTGCAAACAGAACCCTCTGCCCTTATCTGAACTTAGCACCCAGGATAAGTCTCTGTGGTGCTTAAGGTGCAGAGCTCTACACTTTTACTTGATGCCAAAAACATAGTAAAAAATGTCTGGTCACAAGACAGATCCACAGAGATTTACTCAGACAATAGCTGCTATCTCTGTATAGGAATAGTCAGAAAACTGGCCGAAAACTGGATAGGTGATCAGCAGGTAGGTGGTCACACTATAGGTAGCTGCCAGGGGTGGCAGCTGCAGTAGGTGTCGCCGAATGTCATCACATGACTTCTGACCCGGCATCTAGCCCCGCCACTAAAAAAATGATGGCACCAAAAGAAAAAATGCACAGAGCAAAATCAGCATAAGCACACACACTTCACCTTAGCCCTGGGGAAGCAACATTCTGGAGGGATGAGGCTTCCTCTAGCCCTTAGCAGTAAAGGGAACTTCAGCTCTTTAGCCCATCAGCCCTGACTAACTTCTAAGGTCTAGCATGGACCCTGATGGTCGGGGACCATAATAGTCCTCGCAACTGGAACCTCAGCAGCATCTATGCCCGGTGTGATCTTACTGAAAATAGAAAAAGACACTGTACAGCTCTTCAAAAATTAGTACTTATCCTGTCCCAACGGAGACTAGAGCTGAATAGGGAAAGCTACCGGAAAGCTGGGCCTTATACTTGCAGATGGGACAGCTCTGAGAAATTTGGCATCAAGCATTGGATAAGGCAGACTAATCTTTCACCTGCAGGACCAAAATCAAAAGTAATGAAACAGCGTCCCTGTATGGACAGCTTGACAGGAAATGTGGAACACTTTTTTCAATGTGGCAGGTAATACAATATATATATATATATATATATATATATATATATATATATATATCGTAAGCTGGAGAAGTGCCCAAAAAAGTATCCATTTCAAGTCCAGTGAATGGGAAGTAAAAGTCTGTATTCCTAATCTGATTCGGGTCCTGCGGGTGAGAAATTGGCATGCATTTTCCAATGCTTGATGCCAAATTGTATTACAGCAGACATTGGTGCAGGTAAGGAACAGTCCAAAATGTATTTACAGTACATGACTTTTTTAAGCCATACTCCAATTTGGTCCAGATTTGTGACCTCAGCCAAGTGTTTTTTAGATAATGGGCAAGCAATGAAACATTACATCAACAGGACCGACATGTTAAAAGTACTAATCATCAATGTTATCTAGTTTGTGCTGTCCAAATTGTTTTAGCCTGAGCTCAGTAACTGGCTTTACTATCATACTGTAACAGCTGAACATTCTTTAAAGCACTGTACAGTCTACTCAATCTTTCACTGTATTTATATTCTGCTGTAGCAAAAGGAAATACTCTATTCCTTTTTGATATATATATATATATATATATATATATATATATATATATATATATATATATATTTAGTAAGCAGTCAGCAAGGTTGGTCCTGGGTGGCACATGTACCACTGAGGCTGAGGCTTTCAGTGCCATAAGTCCCGGTCAAAGCTACTGGCTGGCAACAGCTAGTCTGTCAAGCAGTTTGTTTAAACTGGATTTGTGGGACCGGGATGTGGGAGTGGCTGTAGAGTCTGGTTGGGATAGCCACTCCCGTACTCCTATCCAGGATTCACAAACTGCTAGCTGAACACTCACGTGTGCACCTGAGTTGATATTAAGGGAAAAGCTGCTGGATGTCAGAGCTAACCCCAATACCCTGCTGGAAACTGGAAAGAGCTAGTGTCTGCCTAAAAGCCTGTTACTGGGTGAGCTCTGGAATTTTTTATTTTTTTTATAAAGAAAGCATTATTTGTTTGATGGACTTTTGATGCAATGCTGAACTGGAACTGGTGACTGTTCTTGAGAATAAAAATCCTGTGTTTGCACAAGAACTCTGCCAGTGCCTGCTTGTTTCTATGCCAGGTGGCTCACAAATGGTGGAGGATGCGATCAACATGTAGTTACTAAGGGAGAAGGCATACAAAGGAAGGACATGTTGCTGTTTATGCTGAACTGTTTATGTCCTGGGCAAAGTGTGCCACTACCTTGCAACGCCAGACAGCGGCCACGGTGGAGTTAATCCAGCAACTATTGCAAGCTAACTTGCAGCAACAGCAAACTAATGCACAGCAACAGCTACTTAATGCACACCTACAACAGGCAAAAACTTACAAACAAACTTATGTGCAGCACCTATGCTGCGAAGCAGGAAACCAATCGCCTATTGCTGGAGCAGGTGCTGTACTGTGCTGAGAGAGTTTTTCACTGCTCAAGCTGAGAAAAAGGAGACCGGCCCTTTTGTGGCTTGTAATGTGAGGAAAGCTGTGCGGCGTGCATTACAAAAAATGATGATGAGCTTGAAGCCCTCTGAAAGAGAAAAAGTTCTGGGAGGCAAATGGGTGGAGGTTCTGTCCCCATATCTGGTTTGGGAGCCGCATAAAGCCTATTTTGATCTGATTCCAACACAAGCCAAGGACTAAAAATTGCAGAGATAATGGCTCGGCTTGGAGTTACTTTAGCTGTGCGAGCCCGCTGAGTCCTTGAATGGCGTTTTGAAAAACAACAAGGCCCCACACTCCCAGATGTTTGATCTACTGCACCTGGTCCGGAAATGACTGCAGCCAGAGACGCTTAAGTCCATCTGATATGGTGGACCGCATTGTGTTAGACTGCTATGTGAGTGGGCTTCCCCAAGGTTTCCCAGCCACCCCCAGCTGCTGGTGTCCCCTCCCGAAAGAGTACAGATGAGCCTGGAGGGCCACCAATTCCAATAAGCTGCCCCAGGGGACAAAAACATTGCTGGGGCTGTAAACAAGTGGGGCATATTGCAGTGGACTGCCCCGGGAGGTGGAGCCAACAGAATGTAAAGCCAGTCGCCATTGCACTTTTTTTGCCCGTCCTACTTGCAGTGCAGGTACCCTACCAGCATTTGGGCCCCAAGAACGGCTGCTCTTGAAGGGATGGCACACATATTTTAGTAGAGAAAACTGCCATTCAATTTAATTGAGCACACCACTTGGCTCATAAAGTTTTTTTATTTCCTCTCAATCTGGGGAATGACTTATGGTCAGGTGCATCTTATGGAGCGAAAAATGTTTTACTATTAAAGAAACTAAACAAGCATGCCCTAAAATCCCAGTAAAAGTGTCTTACTTATGGTTGTTTTCTACCAGTCTGATCTCTCAGAAGAGAATGGTTTCCTATCTCCTTTTATACAGCCATGCAGCATCTTTCTTTGTGTCTATGTGAAAAGCCATCCCAGAATGCACCAAGTGTCCATGAGGAAAGCGGGTGTGCCTCTGTTTCCTTATGTCTGTGTACAGTAGTTAAAATGAGGAGCAATATATATTTCTAGCCTTGTGCAACATTCTATGTGGAATACTGTGCATCCCATGTCCTAGGTGGACGGTAGCTTATCTCTTTGGTGGTGCAGATGTAATATGTGATCAAGAATATCTTGCCTTATTGGCAGCAGAAGATTTCAAACTGCTGAAAGGAATCAAACAACTTATAGCCAACATAAAACACTACCCAAGGATGAAGAAAGGATATATTTTGGATATAGACACTTTGGGCTGTTGGGTGCTAGGGTGATGGTTCCACCTAAAATGTAATTTATATTCGGTCAGAGGGAGGATTGGCCTGAACCACCAACTTAAATAATTAAAAAAAAAAACTACTCTTAGTACCTGTACCACTTATAATGGCAAAGACCACACATCTTCCTAGACACCAACCCATATGGAACAATCCTTACCAGCTACCCCCAACCGACCTCTAGACTTCCCTAGTGACCAGGCCATAACAATACACACCCAGTTTTGTTATATGAACCGGCCATGGGTATCCCTGCTTGTACCATACTTTTGAATTATTGTAACGCTTACCAGTATGCCTTCTAATGTACCGTGCAGCCATCTTCTGATGAAGCCCCCCTAACAAGCTAAGTCATTGAGAACTAAACCTGAATATACACTACTCAAGGCTGCCTCAGAGAAGGCATTCACCAGAAAAGTAATAGCTACCATTTTAAGCTCCTTGGCTCTCAGTTCAGAAGAGATTACACTAGCTTAGTCTCTAGTGGCATCTAGCAGCCCCAACACCTTCCATCTCAAAAGATTCAGACAATAATCACAAGATGCAGCTGGACAACACCCCTCCACACCAATGTGTCAAGCCCAAACAGAAAAATGCCATAGAGGACATATAATCAAGAGACCACCAAATGAATCACAATGATTGAGCTTCAGCTTCATTCCATTTTCTAGGGGCCTCCTGGCTCACCAGGTTTTCTTATCTCTAGCGCAATCTAATAGCACATGCGCCATCTGTGCTCCAATCAGTGTTCTTTGCTGTGCTTAAAGATGAGAGGCATGTACATACCCGTGAAAGCCATTCTGCCACTCAGGATGTGCGCAGCAGCTAGAGGAATGCAGGGGATGACAATGTGGCCCACATATGTGCTGTAGGATAATCGGAATGCCCCATACACAGGGGAAATAATGCTCCACTTTTAAGTATTTAGCTATTGCCAGTTTGTTTTTCCAACAAAAATAATGATCAACTCTACAGCAGTATGACTGTTGTACCTAAAGAGAACATTTGAAAAAGGCGTTGGGGAAATCTGTGAAGGAAAATTGAAAAACAAAACCGGATTCTCAGCTGGATCGGTCATTACGCTGCTAAAGAGTTCACCTGTTACTTTGTATAACACCTAAAACCTGCCAAAAAGGGAGTTTTCCTTTAAAAAAATATACTCGTGCACTTTTATTATGCTGTCACCATGAAAGAAAATCTAGAAATACATCACTCAATAGTATATTATAGGAACTTATACTTCTCCTAGTGGCCACTTAAAACAGTCCATAGCAGATGATGAAAAATAGGTCGTATTTGTTTATTTCATTTCTTTTGGAAATCTATTGTGAGTTTTTATGTTACATCAAAAGGGATTGTTTCCTTTCATTTCCATTACTATCATTGTATATCCAGTATTACTTACCAGAGTCCACAGCTCCATCATTAATGTTAAGCTGTATTGGCCCATAGGTGACTGTATGAGGTTCTGGCAGTTCTCTCTTGTTTCTAAATACTCTTCTGTGGTTGGTACAGTTCTGAAAAAAATATCAAATTCAGCGAAACTTCTAAGAAAGTGATATCTACAGGCTGAAACAAAAATTAATGAAATATTTACGTTATATATATTCTTGGTGCATACTGTAAGCGGGTGTATATTTTACAGTTGCTGCTAACAGACTTACAGTAAAGCACATCTCCCACTTAAGTAAATCCAAGATTTTATTAACCCTTTAGCCACCCTTTCTTCTTCCATGCTAAACCCAATTTTGGCATTAAAATAATAAAACACCTAACCTGATCGCCGTAATGCATCCCTGACACCAATGGGGCTCTGCATGGCAGCCGTGCACTTGAGTAACAGTTGGACTTGAATGACAGACCAGTACAGTCAAACCGCTGCACAGCATTGGGCGACTGACTGTTAGTAAAGGTCCTATTTTCAGCTTCAGTGCAGATTGCTCACCCACCCAGTGAGTTTTTTATTTATGTTCTTGCCCAAATCAGGCTTAGCACAGGGAGGGGCAGGTAGGGTGTTACAAAATTCTTCCTCATAGGTGTTCCTCTTAACTGCAACTTCCAGTGGTTCCATGTTTTTATAGTATTTTGAGGTTTAATTTGGATCCATGTAGCAGAAAGTGTAGGTATACATCAAACTCATGTGCGAGGTTAGTGAGAACATCTTCCAAGATAAATTTTTGTTCCCAACTTCCAGTTCTTCGGAATCAGGCCTATCCTGACCATGGGGTCGGGTTAGAGGGCGGGTTGGGATAACATCTCATCATCAATTACACGCACACGGCCACACCCTCTCCATTTATTGCAATGGAGGTAGTGGACTGAGGCCCGACATGACCCCCCTCCATTGTAATGAATGCAGAGGGGGTGGCCATGTCCCTATGATTAATGGCAGGGGAGTGGTTTGGCGCGGAAGCACTGGTGAATGAAGTTTGAGGTCCCGGACAGTGCGAGATTGTAGGCTCAGATCCAGCGGTCAGGTGAACTACTGATCGACGCACTAGTCAGCCGTGGGGGACAAAAGGTAAGTATCCTTTTGTTTTTTTTAATAGGCTGCTGAATGATTTGTTTCAGATTAAAATAATACAGCATCAATCTAATATTTCATATTAGTCTTGATCCATTAAAGTGCTATTTCTGGTCTTGGGTAACTGTTCCAAGCGCAGGTCAGGTGGTTTACCTCTCCATGCAACTCCAAACTAGGGCAGGTGGAGCTGGCCAGGGAGTGTGCTGCAGGGACCTTTGTGGAACCAAGAAGGTGGAATGTAAGTGGAGTATCACGTTTTTTCTTGATTATGACTTAGTCTGTTTTTTTACATAACATTCAGTGTTCCAGATACATTATTCCTCAATGACTGCATGCAAGGCCGGGGTTAAGAGGTATCCCGTGAATACATTCAGAATGGTGCCATTAAATACCCACAAACAATGACAGAGAGAGATTGAGAGAATGTGTGAGATGACGGATGAAGGGATAGTAAGAGAGATGAAGAAAAAAATACACTGGAAATAGAGATAAGGGGGGAGAAGATGGGAATGTGGAAAAAAGAGGTGTATGGGACATGAAAGTGGAAAAGAACAATGTGAGGAATGTGAAAAGAGAGAAAGACTGTGGGAATTTTGGAAGAATACTGGCGCGGAGGCATGTCAAAAAGAAAACAGAGTAATGTAGAAAAGAAAACAAGAAAATGGAATGTGCAAAAGAACGAGAGGGAAAGTGGAAAAATGGTAGACACAAGTGATATGGAAAACTAAATCATGAGAAAATTTGGAACAGAAAAACTGATGGAATGCAAAAATAAGAAAGATGGAAACGTGGGAAAAGAAGACAGAATGTAAACAAAGGAAAACAATGGGAATGTGTACAAAGAAAGACAGAGGAAATGTGGAACAGAGGGAAAGATGGGGAATGTGGAAAAAAACAATTAGGTCAGAAAGTAGGAAAAAAGAATGGAAAATAAGAAGTAGCGGAGCGGACGCGCCAGGGCACAATAGAGGAGTATTTAGAGGGCTCTGGTATGCCAGCGGTCTCGGAGGAGATTGCAGCGCTGTTGGAGGACCCGATTGGGATTGAGGAGCTGATGGAAGCAATTAAACAGTCCCCCGGGGGGAAGGCTCCGGGACCTGACGGGATTATCCGTTAAATACTATAAAACCTTCGCCCCAGTATTGGGCCCACGCATGATAGAAGCGTGGAACTCGATAATGGACCCGGAGGTGCCGGGCTCATTCTCAGGTAGAGAGCTGGAGGCCCATATATCTGTTCTCCATAAACCGGGAAAGGATCCCCTGTCATGCAAGAGCTATCGTCCCATCTCCCTCCTCAATGCGGACCTGAAGCTATATGGCAAAATACTGGCCAATAGGCTGACACCGGTTGTGGCTCAGGTGGTCCACTTGGACCAACGGGCTTCATATTGGGGAGGGAGGCCAGGGACAATGTGGTGCGGGCGCTAAGTGCAGTTCATGTGGCGCAAAATACCGACATCCCTATGATGCTTTTGTCCACAGATGCAGAGAAGGCCTTTGATAGGGTGAGTTGGCCGTTTCTAAAAGAGACCCTCAGACATGTAGGCCTTGGGGTTAACATAAGGAGATTCATTGAGGCCCTGTACACAGTGTCCTCAGCCAGGGTCAAGGTGAACGGCCATCTCTCAGATCCGGCGGCTATTTGTAACGGAACTCGCCAGGGCTGCCCCCTTTCACCCCTGCTATTCGCCTTGACCCTGGAACCATTTCTGTGCAGAGTCCGAGGAAATGTGGACGTGGGGGGACTAGCAATTGGTGGCGCCACCCACAAGGTCGTGGCCTACGCAGACGACCTCCTGTTTTTTGTTACGAACCCCATGATCACGGTACCAGTTCTAATGAAGGAATTCAAAGTTTTTGGGAGGTTGTCCTTCTTTAAAATCAACTTCGACAAATCGGAGGCCCTGAATGTGTCACTCCCGGGGGACATGGCCAGGAACCTTCAACAGACATTTTCCTTTAAGTGGGCCAGGACCTCGATATCATACCTAGGCACTCAGTTGCCATCCCGGTTGTCGAAGATCCTGGAGTTGAACTTCCTGCCCTTGTCCCAGAAGAAAGCGGATCTGAGTAAATGGGACTCCCCCACCTTCTCATGGATGGGCAGGGTAAATATAATCAAAATGTCAATATTACCAAAACTCCTGTTCCTATTCCAGGCTCTCCCAATTAGCATCCCTTTATATTTCTTCACGGCCCTGGACAAGATCTTGATGGGATTCGTTTGGCAGAAAAAAAGACCTAGGCTCAGACGGCAGCTATTGTGTAAGCCCAAACATATGGGAGGCATGGCGTTGCCGGATGTCCGTTCCTACTGGCTGGCCTCTCATCTCCAAAGAGTCTGCAAGTGGCACACATGTAAGAGCACGAAAAGGTGGGTCCAATTGGAGCACGCCTTGGCTTCGGCCCCTCTAGATGCTACAGTCTGGAACAGAGAAACATATAGACCGGGGTTGAGTTCCCACCCAACAGTGGCAGCTACTTTGGAGGCCTTCCGATCCCATAGGGAGCGCCCGGGGGTCTCTCCATGGCCCTCTCCCATGATCGCACTGATGGACAATCCCCCGCTCCTGGGTTGCACCAGGGCGGCCCTCAGGGACTGGGGAAGGGCGAACCAGCTGAGAGGCAGTGACCTGATTATGGGGGCAGGGTGGGTCTCCATTAGTGCACTGAGGACTAAACTAGGGAACAGTGACCTTGACCCCTGGACACTCCTTCGTTTCCAATCAATTTTGTCCCGAATGGGTTTCCGGAGGGAATGCATCAGGGGGCACACAGAGTTTGAAAGGATTTGTCTAGAGGGGCAAACATACCCACACCTGATCTCTAAACTATATTCACTTCTTATTGGCGAACAGGACACCCCTCCGGCATTCTGGAGAGACTGGGAGACCGACCTGGGTAGAACAATAGGGGAGAAGGAGAGGAACAAAATAGCGACTCTAGCCCACAAGTCCTCAGTTGCCACGAGAATCCAAGAAGTTAACTATAAACTGCTGACTCGTTGATACTACACCCCTTTGGCCAGGCTGACTCGGGATGCTGGAGATGTGGCGATGGGAGAGGGACATTGTTTCACATTCTATGGACCTGTCCCGGGATTCGGGATTACTGGGGAGTGGTTCTGCCTATTATCGCCCAGCTTACTGGGGCGCGGTTGGGAGAGGACCCAGCCCAGGTTCTGCTCCACTCCACAAAGGTCCCGACAGGGAAGTACAAAAAATCTCTGCTTGTCCACCTGCTGAACGCGGCTAAACAGACAATACCCAGGTTCTGGAAGCAAAAAAAAGCACCCTCTGTTAGGGGTTGGGCAAGGGAGGTCATGAGCGTCAGGGAGATGGAGGACCTAACACTATCATGGCATGACAGAGATGAACAGTATAGAATTACCTGGTTGCCTTGGCTAATTTATGAGGAATCGGCAGAATTTAAGAGCCTATTTGTGTAATAGTCCTGGGACCGGCTCCGCGCCTCTTGCCCGCCCCATTCATCATAGTCCAGGTGGAAAGTGATGCAATTGCCGTGCTGCCAGTTGTGGACACGCAGAGATGTACGCCAGCTCAGGTGTCGAGTCCCACACGCCATACACCCTCCCCCTTTCCCACCCCCCCCCCCCACAATCCCCAGTCTGTTATCCCCCCTACTGCTTTCCCCCCTTATCGGGTTGGTATCCTGGACATGCATGATGCTGCAGGAGCTGCCCCCTCCGGTGGGCGGTGTGGCGATTCACACCTGCCTTAGGTGGGGCGGGCATCGCCCATCCTGGAGGGACCAGAACAGTATGACACCAAGCGGTGGTGATCGGGATCTAACTATATGGGAGCCTCGCCTTCCTGTTTTGGGGGTTGCGACAGTTACCTCCCCGCTGTATAACGTGTTGCAGTAGCAGAATCTGTTCCACACTGATATTATTGCGTGTGCCTTAGCAAACAGTGCTCCTGATTAACCTTCTTACCCTGTATTGTGTTGTATTGTATTGTATGTCTAAATGTATGTAATGTATAAAAATGTAAAACCCTTAAATAAAGAGTATTAAAAAAGAAAAAAATAAGAAGGGAATATGGAACAACACAATGTAAGGGATGGGAAAAAAATTAGAAAAGAAAACAAGAAAGAATGAGAATATCAATAGAGAGAGAAGAAAGTGGAAAAAAGGGAATGTGGAAAAGGGAAAACAGAGGGAACGTGGAACAGAAAAATAAAATAAAATAGATAATGCATACTTTTTTTAAAATTTAAATCTATTTCTAGTTTTTTCCCAAATACAGAGGCTGAGCAATATTACACTTAAAGAGGAACAACACACAGGAATTTTACTTTCCTCTGTGTGGCAATTCCACGAATTGGAATGCCCTGCTGTGTGTACCCCTCAGTTTCACTCACCTTGCTTCCACTTCCATGGTGCAGACTCAGGCAAGAGCAAGGGAGCTGATTGGCTGAGCGCGCGCTTAGCCAATCAGCATGCTTGCTGTTGCTCAGCTTCCTTTGGCGCCACTAGCTAAGCAGCCTGGATGGGTAAGCAGCTGAGCAGTGCCGAAGCCGAGTGGCACCGCCAGCTGCATCCTCCGCCCACCTTGCAGCTGTGCCGTGCCCGTGCTGCACATTCATAGGGGCAGGCGTGCGCATTGACCCCCCCCCCCCCCCCGCTTTCCCACCACCACAAGCCAATCTTATTTATGTTATTGTGTGAGGAAAAAAGAAAGAAGAAAAAAAAGTTACGGATATATAACATCATAATATGGAATTGCTATATTGATTAACCTCTATCATCTCTTTATCTTTTTCCCTTTCCACACATTTATTTAGAAAAGGAGAGGGTGTACCTTATTCCTATTGAATTGTGCCCCCCCTTCCTCCATTCCATCACCCGACACCTGATCAATTCTTACCTTTCTGGCATTATCCTTTCCTGGCACATACTCCATAGCGGGTACTATGGGTTAACGTCAGCCTAACTCTGATAGGACTGTCTGCTTAATAAAGTTTTGACTGGCCATGGCTGCCCCTTTCCTAGTATAATAGTCCCGGAAATTTGGGTGAGTTGTATTCCACCATGGAGTGTGTGCCAGAAGAGGAAAATCCTGGAAAGATAAGTATGGATTTTCCCTTTACCTGGCACCTCAATGGCATCATACTATGGGACTATCAGGATTGTACCAAACACCCGTCTGTCTTAAGTCAGTATCCCCCAATCTCCACCGCCACTTCCGCCTATAGACAAGCCCCCGCTTGTGGGAGACACGGGTAATGCCTCTCCCAGTCGGTTGCCCCCAGGACTTAACAGGCGCAAAGGATAGTAACTTAAGGTGCAGCTTGGTGTTTGGCAGGGAATCCCGAATGAGGATGCCGGGTGCGAAAGTCCGTAAATCAGGCCGAGGTCAAACCAGGTGGTCACAGGCGAGGTATCCAAGGGAGATGACAAAGAATGGTCGAGGGTAGCCGAGGTCAAGTCCAGGAGGTCACAGGCGAGGTACAGGAGGGTCAGGCAAGAGAGTGGTCAGGCAAAGCAGGAGGTCAGGGCAGGCAGCTAGCAAGAATAGTCGAGGTCCAAATCCAAATCCAAATCCAAATTCTTCACTAAGGTACAGCAACACACATCCAGAACCCAGAAGCTATAACGGGCACTGGGATACTGAAGCAGTATAACTTTATAGGGAACACTGGCCATTGGGAAAAGGGGACAATGGAGGGAAACAAACTGATTGGTGCATACAAGGAAATGGGATCGGTCCCAGGAGCTGGACGGCCCAGGCCAGACAGGCCGACCAGTCCCTGGGTCCGATCCCAGGAACCAGCCACAGATTGGACATTTCAAACTCGCCCCCGGCGGGCGCGCTGAGGGAAGCGCCGCCGGGAGGCATAAAGCAGACGTGCTCGCGCGCGCAAGCACGTTGAGGATCGGGCGCGCCCCCGCCAGGAGGAGGAAGCGCCGTGTCACAGGGGAGAGCCGCAGGGCCGCGCAGCCGCGCGGAGCGGGCTGCGACGCGGCCACCCACGGCGTCCTGCCCCGCCAGCCCCTGACCCCCACGACGATGCCGAGGAGCTGGCAGACCCGGGGACCGTCGGGCCGCAACCCGGTGGGAGCCACCCGGCAGCGCGCCGCGGGACCAGGAACGGCGATGAGGTAAGTGCCTAACATTACCCCCCCCCTGAGGAGGGGCCACTGGACCCTCCAAGCTGGGTTTTAAAGGATTCTCCCTATGAAACTTCTTTACCAAATTCTGCGCATGAACTTCTCTGGCAGGAACCCAAGATCTTTCTTCCGGACCGTACCCCTTCCAGTCAATAAGATATTGAAGAGAGTTCCGAAAGAAACGAGAATCAAGGACCCGGGCAACCTCAAACTCCTGATGCCCATCAACTACCACAGGACTAGGAGGACAATTAGGTTCATGGTTTCTTGCGGACTTAAGAAGTGAAACATGAAAGGAATTACAGATTTTCATGGATGAAGGGAGGGCCAACCGGTATGTAACCTGATTAACTTTGTGTGTTATGGGGAATGGGCCAATAAACTTAGGTCCTAACTTAGCGGAGGGTTGGCGAAGCGCCAAGTTCTTGGTTGAAAGCCAAACCCAGTCACCCACTTTAAAGTTAGAACTAGATGATCGCTTGCGATCAAAAAATTTTTTCTGTTGACAAGCGGCCCTAGTTAGGTGTTGCTGGATTTTATTCCACTCCCCTGGCCATTTGGAAACCCATTCATCCACAGAGGGAACTCTAGAGGGTTGGTCCGAAAGAGCAGAAAACTTCAGATCCTTGCCATAAACACAGTGGAAAGGAGAAACCCCTGTGGATGAATGCGTGGCGTTGTTAAAGGCAAATTCCGCAAAAGGTAAGAAGGAGGCCCAATCAGTCTGAGAACCCGCCGTAAAACAGCGCAAATATTGTTCCAGGGACTGGTTCGTTCTCTCGGTTTGACCATTCGACTGCGGATGAAAGGCCGAGGAAAGGGAGACGGTGAACCCCAACTTGGCACAGAAAGCCCTCCAGAACCGGGAGACAAACTGGACCCCCCTATCCGAAACAACATCCATGGGAATACCATGAATCCTAAAGACATGAGTAATGAAAAGTTGAGCAAGAGTTTGAGCTGAGGGGAGTTTCTTTAAAGGGACGAAATGGGCCATCTTGCTAAAGCGGTCCACAATTACCCAAATGACCGTATGTCCCTGAGACGGAGGAAGGTCAGTAACAAAATCCATGGCCAGATGTGTCCACGGGGAGGCAGGAATGGATAATGGAAGGAGTGGGCCTTCCGGTGAGCTCCTCAAGGACTTACTTTGGGCACAGACTTTGCAAGCGGAGACAAACCTTTGAACGTCCTTCCTGAGAGAGGGCCACCAAACTTGGCGTAACAATAAAGCTATGGTTTTCTTAATCCCTGGATGACCAGTTGTTTTGGTATCATGAAAATGGGACAAAAACTCAGACCGGTAAGTAAAGGGCACAAACAGGGCTGACACGGGTTTCCCAGGAGGAGCTTGGGCCTGGAACTGAGTGAGATCAGGAAGTTGAGGTTGAATGGCGGCCACCACTAGGGAGCGAGGTACGATGGGAGAAACCACCCTTTCCGGTAAGTCAGGGGGAGAGAAACTCCGAGCCAGGGCGTCTGCCTTTATATTCTTAGACCCGGGTTTATACGTTATAGAAAAATTAAACCGAGAAAAGAATAAGGACCAACGAGCCTGTCTAGGAGTTAACCTCTTGGCGGACTGGATGTATTCTAGATTTTTATGGTCAGTAAAGACCGTAACTGGATACTGAGCCCCCTCCAGCCAGTGTCTCCATTCCTGGAAGGCAAGCTTGATGGCCAGTAATTCTCTGTTGCCGATATCATAATTCCTTTCGGCCGCTGAGAATTTCTTGGAAAAGAAGGCACATGGATGGAGGCGTGCAGGTGAGCCGTTGTATTGAGACAAGACCGCCCCGACCGCTAACTCTGAAGCATCCACCTCCACAAGGAAAGGTCGTTGTTCATCGGGATGGACTAGGACGGGAGCAACGCTAAATACCCTCTTAAGATTCCCGAAGGCCTGGACAGCTTGAGCCGGCCAAACCGGGGGGTACCCGCTTTTCTTAGTTAGGTTAGTTAGAGGTGTAACCAGGGCAGAGAAATTCTTAATGAACCTTCTATAAAAATTGGCAAAACCCAAAAACCTCTGCAGGCCCTTCAGATCTCTGGGCTGCTCCCATTCTAAAACAGCCCTCACCTTAGATTGGTCCATAGACAGACCAGATTTGGAGATAATGTAACCGAGGAACGGGACCTCAGATACCTCAAATTGGCATTTCTTTAATTTGGCATATAAACAATTCTCCCTAAGTTTCTGCAAAACTAGGCACACATGTTTACGATGCTCGTCAAGGGATGAAGAAAAAATTAAAATGTCATCTAGGTAGACAACCATAAACCGGCCGAGATAATCCCTGAAAATTTCATTGACAAAACTCTGAAAGACCGCAGGGGCATTACACAGGCCGAAAGGCATAACCAAATATTCATAATGCCCTTCAAGGGTATTAAAGGCCGTTTTCCACTCGTCCCCCTGCCTAATTCTTATGAGGTTATAGGCCCCTCGGAGATCCAGTTTAGAGAAAACCTGCGCCCCGACCACCTGCGTAAAGAGTCCCTCAATAAGCGGTAGGGGATACTTATTTTTTACCGTGATGTTATTTAAGCCCCGGTAATCGATACAGGGGCGAAGTCCCCCATCCTTTTTCTCCACAAAAAAAAACCCTGCCCCTGCTGGAGAAGATGAAGGCCGAATAAACCCTTTTTCCAAGTTCTCGGCGATATATTCCCGCATGGCAAGGGTTTCCGCCCGGGTCAAGTTAAATATTCTCCCTCTGGGAGGCATCGTACCAGGGAGCAGTTCTATTGGGCAGTCCCAAGGTCTATGGGGTGGAAGTTTGTCTGCTGCCTTTTCTGAAAAAACATCAGCAAACTCCAAATATGGAGTTGGAATCCCAACAGGGAGTAGGCGCGTGACCCTGAGGGGAAATTCTAGGCAGTTCCGGAAACACTGGTGTCCCCACTTGGTAATTTGCCCCGAGACCCAATCAATTTGAGGATTATGCTCCTGCAGCCATGGCAACCCCAAAATCAAAGGAGTACCAGGCATGCTCAAAATCAGGAACCTGATAACCTCAGAATGACTGGCTCCTACTTTGATTTGCATAGGAGGTGATTGGAACCGAACTAACCCCCCGGCCACTGGAGTGCCATCAATGGCTGAAACCCGGATAGGAGTTGGCAAGGTCTGTACCATAATTCCTAGAGTCTGTGCTAGATCAGAGTCTAGGAAATTCCCAGCTGCTCCAGAATCTAGAAGCGCCTTTAGATTAACATATTTAGCACCATTCATAAACTGAACTGGGACGAAAACTGGAGACGATACTTGAGGAGATACCTTACAGCCTAGGAGGGCCCCCTCGAAACCCCCTAGGCTCTGAAGTTTCCCGACGGTTTCTTTGGGCAAAGTCTAACCATGTGGCCGGTCCCACCACAGTAAAGACAGAGCCCCTCGGATAGGCGTCGTCGTCTCTCGCCTTCGGTGAGCCTGGTGGCACCTAGCTGCATAGGCTCTTCTGAAGGTTGAGCGACTAGAGCCTCAGATTTTGCAGCGGATTCAGGATGTGATCCTTTCTCTAGGCGCCTTTCCCGGAGTCGGCGATCAATACGGATGGCCAAATGCATCAATTCATCCAGAGTTTGGGGTTCCGGGTAGTTCACCAGGGTGTCCTTGATAGAGTCAGCCAGACCTAACCGGAATTGGCCGCAGAGGGCAGGATTGTTCCAACGTGAGTCAATTGCCCAACGCCGGAATTCGGAACAGTAGTCCTCGGCTGGACGGCGTCCCTGGCGGAGGGTACGTAACTTAGCGTCAGCTGAGGCCCCTTTGTCAGGATCATCATAAAGGACCTCCATAGCAGCGAAGAAACTATCCACCGACTGGCGGATGGGGTCCTGAGCTGATAAGCTAAACGCCCAGGACTGAGGGTCTCCATGCAACAGGGAAATAATCAAGCCCACCTTTTGTTCCTGTGAGCCCGAGGAGACCGGGCAAAGCTGGAAGTATAGTTTACAAGAGTCCCGGAAATTGGCAAATTTTGCCCTATCGCCAAAAAACTTTTCAGGGAGCGGGATCTTGGGTTCCACAGTCATTGCGGCCGGAGTCCCCTGAGAAGTGGGGACAATGGGAGTAGGACGGTTCTCCTGGGCCGCAACTCGATGAGCCAGGTGCTCCACCACCGCTGTCAGGGCCTGCACCTGCTCCAGAATTTGGTCCATTCTTCTTTCTGGCCCGTTATAATATCAGGATTGTACCAAACACCCGTCTGTCTTAAGTCAGTATCCCCCAATCTCCACCGCCACTTCCGCCTATAGACAAGCCCCCGCTTGTGGGAGACACGGGTAATGCCTCTCCCAGTCGGTTGCCCCCAGGACTTAACAGGCGCAAAGGATAGTAACTTAAGGTGCAGCTTGGTGTTTGGCAGGGAATCCCGAATGAGGATGCCGGGTGCGAAACTCCGTAAATCAGGCCGAGGTCAAACCAGGAGGTCACAGGCGAGGTATCCAAGGGAGATGACAAAGAATGGTCGAGGGTAGCCGAGGTCAAGTCCAGGAGGTCACAGGCGAGGTACAGGAGGGTCAGGCAAGAGAGTGGTCAGGCAAAGCAGGAGGTCAGGGCAGGCAGCTAGCAAGAATAGTCGAGGTCCAAATCCAAATCCAAATCCAAATTCTTCACTAAGGTACAGCAACACACATCCAGAACCCAGAAGCTATAACGGGCACTGGGATACTGAAGCAGTATAACTTTATAGGGAACACTGGCCATTGGGAAAAGGGGACAATGGAGGGAAACAAACTGATTGGTGCATACAAGGAAATGGGATCGGTCCCAGGAGCTGGACGGCCCAGGCCAGACAGGCCGACCAGTCCCTGGGTCCGATCCCAGGAACCAGCCACAGATTGGACATTTCAAACTCGCCCCCGGCGGGCGCGCTGAGGGAAGCGCCGCCGGGAGGCATAAAGCAGACGTGCTCGCGCGCGCGCGCGAGCACGTTGAGGATCGGGCGCGCCCCCGCCAGGAGGAGGAAGCGCCGTGTCACAGGGGAGAGCCGCAGGGCCGCGCAGCCGCGCGGAGCGGGCTGCGACGCGGCCACCCACGGCGTCCTGCCCCGCCAGCCCCTGACCCCCACGACGATGCCGAGGAGCTGGCAGACCCGGGGACCATCGGGCCGCAACCCGGTGGGAGCCACCCGGCAGCGCGCCGCGGGACCAGGAACGGCGATGAGGTAAGTGCCTAACAGGGACGTAGCACACTAGAACCAAAGGGATGCTTAAAGAATTTTATTTCATATCACACTACAGTTATATTCACTGCAGCAGAGCACTTTTGCCCGCACTTACAGTGGAAATTCTAGACAATCAAATTGATAATGTCTTATGAACATATTGTTAGAGGACCATGGGGTGGCCTTGCATATGTCTTCCAATGATGTCCCGGTTTGCTGAAACCAGGTAGCTGCCATCGGCCCTGGTGGAGTGAACCTTTGTCATATGGGGCTGTAGATGTCTCTGTTTGTATGTGTTGGATATTATTGTAACTATCCATTTGGACTTTGTTTTAGTAGAAGGGACATGGCCCCTTTTCCCTTAAAAGGTATGACATATAGGTGGTCGGTCATCCTGAATGATTCTGTTTTTTGGATGTAGGCCTTTAGACAGGCAGCGACATTGAGAGGGTGACAGGAGTCTTCCATCGATTCTTCCCTGAACATCGAAAGGTGTATCACTTTGTTTGTATTCAGCACAGATGCTACGTTCAGAATGAAATCTTTTAGGGGAGTGAGTTGGAATCTGTCCGCAAAGAAGTGGATTTAAAGTTCTTTAGCCCCTAAGGCTCTAATCTCGGACGCCTGGAGGCCGATGTGATGGCCACAAGAAAAATGGATTTGAATGCTAAATTCCAGGCTGAGCATACCTCCACGGAAAGGAAGGGAGGAGCCGAGAGGTATTGGAAAACCAGAGCCAAAGGGTTCAAAAAGCTCCTTTCTGGCCTAATCTTCAAGGCCTCTTGCATAAACTGTGCAACTAGTTGTTCCATCGCCCATCTCTTCCCATCTATTGCCGACTTGAATCTTAAGAGTCCTGAGTCCTAAACCTTGACAGGCCTGCCTGCAGAAATTCAAAGAAATCCGTATCACCATAACTCTCTAGTGGTGAATTGGTCTCTTGGGAAAACCACAAAGCGGTCCCAGACCCTGTAGTATCTGATGTAGGTGGAGTTCTTCCTAGCTTTGTGCAGGGTATTTGCTAGACCTTCCGAGCAACCCGCTCCCAGGAACCGAGCCCTCTCAATAACCATGCCGTTAGATTCATCTTCTGCAGGCAAGAGTGGATTTCTTGGCCATGAGATAGCAGGCTGGGGAGGATCAGGATGATGTTCAGTCCTTCTAGTCTCAGCTGAGTGATCAGGGGAAACTGGTCTCCGTGGCCAGAAGGGGAGAACTGTAATCACCGTGGTTCTGGTCAGTTTCAGTTTCCCTAGAAACTTGAGAACTAATGGCACTGGTGGGAATGCATAGCATAGGCTGAAGCCACAGTTCTGGGATAAGGCATTTATCCTTACTGTCCCTGGGCAGGGTAATCTTGAAAAAAAAATCTCCCTTGCTGATGTGATGTGTCTATATGTCTTTATTATTTTCCGTCCGACCCACCGTGCGAGAGGCTGTCTGCCTCTTTATTCTCATCACCCGGAATGTAGCATGCGGTGATCTGAGTCTCGCTGGATATCGCCTAGTTCATCATTAGGGAGAGTTCTCTCATTGGAGAGAGGTGGCCCCATCTCTGGATGTATGCTCCCTTCGGCTTGTCGAGTTGAATCAAGACTGCCTTCCCCTTTAGCATGTGTTGGAGGGCCTTCAGTGCTATCCTCGCTGTTCTCAGTTCTAGCATGTTTGACACCACGGCCTTTGATCCACTGATCTCTCACGGTCATTCCGTTGCATGTTGCTCTCCAGACCCTGGAGCTCGCATCTGTCATGAGTATTGTCCACCGATGTTGCAGAAGTGATAGACAGTTTTTAGATTTGGTATTTGGGCCCACTATTCCAAGCAGGATCTCATCCTGTGGTGAATGTGAACCTATTGCCTCATAGATCTTCTCTTCTATTGCTTCAGAAAGCCCCACTAGAAAGCTTGCATTCTCCAGTGCGTCCACTTAACTATCGAAATGGTCATGATACCCAGCCATGATACCCAGAATTCCAAGGCATTGTCTTGCCAGGAGGTGCGTCATTATTAAGGCCATATAGTGGCCACCTTCTCCTCAGAGAGAGAGACCGTTGCCTCGACCATGTCTATTCTTGCTCCTAGATAAACACCTGATCCAGGAGCAGCTTCTCTGCTGTCTGCCATGAGGAGTAAATCATCGAGTCTCAGTCCTTCCAAACGGAGATGTACTGTCAGCGACAATAATACCTTAGGCTGAATGGCAGACACTAGCCAGTTTCCTCTCTGAATGGCCAGGGTGATTGTTGGGAGCATTTCCATATGGAATTTCTGGCACTTTATCTGCCTGTTGAGACCCCTGAGGTCCACTACGGGTCTTAACTTCTCCAATCTTGGGGACCAAGAACAGCTTTGAGTACCAGTCCCACTGTCTCTTCTTCACCAGGACCGTTATTATTGCCTGATGGAGCTATAAGGAGTTAAGGAGATAAGGAGTTGCAGCCTGGTAGGATAGATGCAGAATCCTTTGTCTTAATAAAATGGTTGGGTGGGCATCCATCTATGAAAGTTAGCAAATCTCCAATCTTCAGCACCCATCGATTTTCTAGCTCTGCTGCCCAGCGAGGAAAGAAGGTAGTTAATCTTGCCCCAACTGTCGCCCCCTGGGCAGGCTGATTGTCAAAAGTTCCTCTGGTTCCAGGGAGGAGAGGATGAGACTTTCTTTGCAGGTTTTCAAAATTGGGTTCTAAGATTCCACCAGTTCCTTGGGGCCCATCTTCTTGTCTTGCGGGAGTAACCCTGATTTTCCTCCTGTCACTCTTGTTTTTGAGTTTGCCCCCAACAATGACCTCTCATGACCTCTCATCATATGGGATCTTCGTCAGGTTGGATATGGGGTCTGCCGACCATGTTTTCAGCCAGAGCGAGCGTCCTGCTGCAACTGATGAGAGCATCATCTTGGACGTGCCCTTGGTTCCATTGATGGCAATGTCTGCTTACGTATGCTTACGTCCAGAATTTCCTCCAGTGTCCTTGATGCAAGTAACACAGATCTTAAGGGCCCTAGCTAAAGCCGACAGCACCAATAGAGGCCTTGCTGTTGCCCCCGCCACCGTATAGACCTTCTTTAGGTCGCTATCCTCCATTGAAGTGTGAGGTGACGTGCAAGCCTCATGGCGGTGGCGTCCACCACTGGCGCATTGTCCAGCATCTTTGGATTCTGAAAGGGCAGAATTTATTAATTTGATTCTTGTAGGCTTGCTTGGTATCCAGCGCAACCCATTCCTTCGGAAAGATCCTTCCTATCTCCGGAATAAAGGGGAAGGTAGTCTTAAGTTAACCGGGGGTAATATTTCTCCACCTCTGCCGACTCATCCGGTTTATCCTGGCACTTTAGGGCTTCCTTAATGGCTGCTATTAGTGGCTCCAGTAGAGGAATATCAAATTAATTTGAGGCTGCTTGAAGGGAATCTTCTATTTCCTCTTCCAAGGTTTCCTTTTGGAATTTCCGTGGTGTCTCATGGCGGGTCATAGTCGCGTTTTTCCTCGGGTTCTTGCTCTGTACCTGAGCTTCCATCTCTGCTTCCACCATTTGATTAATGGCGGACAAGTCCTTGCAGCACTACAGGAACACCTTTTTGCCCAGCATGACCTTATTGTCACACATACAGCACTCGCCCCTGCTCACAGTCCTGTAGTGGTTGTGACTGTGCCTTTTACCCCTGCGGGATGCAGAAGATGAACTTGACCTTGAACTTTTATGTCTCTTGCGCATTAAGCACTTGCTCTCTGCCTTGACCTGAATCCCAAACACTTCGTCCCATGTTTGGACTTGGACTTGTGTTTCCCAATGTGGGATAAAAAAATCAGCTAAGCAAGGCAGATGTAAGAACAGGGACCCCAGGTCGGTATGACATCAGTTACCTTTCCTGGACAGCCACCTTGGTGCTAGCACTCGTCGTAGTATCCATCCTGCATATAGAACAGGAATTAGGGCTCGCTTACCTAGCAAAGGATGAGCAGCAGCATGGAAAAAAACGCCATACTCATACCCCAAAACAACACAGAGACATGTTCCCGGTGGGGTGAGCAGCAATAGCCGATTTGCCACTTAAATCGTGACAGTGCACGCCGGCACTATGCTGCTTCTGTTTGATGAAACCAGAAGTGCTGCGGTGACTTCCACAGCTAAGGGCAGGTTCTTGGACCCTTCTCTGCACTGTGCCTCTTGAACCTGCTCCCCTGTCCGTTGAGCATAGGCATATAGTGCACTGATGCCAGCCATTTGGAGATCGCCAAGGTCTGTCCACATTCTGGGGCATGTTTAGCCACGAAGGACTAGTCACAGGGCAAATCAGCTAGAAACAATGGTCTAAGGTAAAAGAGAGAAACAAAACGATCTAAGCCAGAAAAAAAAATAGTAGACATCATGGTACTTACCATACTCCTACCAGTCAGGGCCTGAAAAAAAGAATAGGGCAGCGGCCGCCAATCAGAACTTTATTAAGCAGACAGTCTTATCAGGGTTAGGCTGACGTTAAGCTATACTATGACGGCATGGCACCAGGTAAGGAGAAAATGATGGAATGTGGAGGGGAGAGAAAGGGTGTATCTGGAAGAGAGTAAAAATTTTGAACATCTGGAAAAGCGAGATGATGGTAAAGATAATTAGAGGAGAGCATATTCAAAGTTGACTAACAAGGAAAACAAAAGGAATAGAGATATAGATGTGTTCTCGAGCAGAACGGCAAACTTTTAAAAAAGGATTTCAAAGGAAGACCTGCTGAGCCAGCTGAACTCTTTCTCTATGAGGGTGTGTCTGAATGACATCTCTATTATAGAGGTTTTGGGATGGTGCTCTGCATGATTGCACAGGTCGCACCCAAATGCCGGCCATGTCTGTGAATCTAAGTTGCCAAGACTTAACAAAATAAATGATTGCAATGCACTATAAGATGCAGTACTTACTGGTTTACAGATGGTTTCAGTGTTGTGACATATCTGAACACTGCAATGTAGGAAGACATTATTATAAGCCAGCCCGACAAACTTGAACATCTGAATCCTGAACATGGCCTCTGCGCTCACTCCGTTCATTATTATTGAGAGGGTCTCATCCAAAAACACATGGGAGCAGCTATTATAGAAGGAGATTACATAATGATATTATTAGCAATTATAATAATTTGTATATAAATTGTAATATATTCTTCCATGTTTGATAATAACATTAACAATTCAATGTAGAAGATTTAGTTGGTATGTATCTACACAAGGTTTGGGTGCTCCATCATTGCCATCATAAATGAAGATTTCATCACCTTAAAGAAATCGTCCAGACAAGAAAACAACAAGAATCTATACTCACCTTACTGATTGCAGAAATTGAGTACTATTTATTCTTGAGGAAACACCCACCTCCTGAAGAATGGAGTTAAACCTCTCCACAAGCCCACTTAATTCATTGCAAAGCAGGTAGGTGTGCTGAGGCAGCCTTGAATATCCCTCTGACAAACCCCTTCCTCATAGGTTTTCCTCAAATACTGTGAGAGAAGGCAAATTTATCTGGTTCCCTACCTCTTTAAATCGGATGAAAAGCCATTTCTAGGTTCATCACTCATGCTTTGGGATCCCTCACCCCCACTTGAGCCGCTAGGTGCTGCTGTTGGCTCAGAGCCGAATCCACTGCCAAAGCCACGGCCAGCAGCACTTTTGAGATCGCCGATTGGCTGATCTTAAAGGTGCCGCAGCAACGAGGTGCAGCAGGCTGGCTGCATCCTGGCATGCTGTTTGAGCACGCGTGCGCTTCCACTTCCAGCCATTCAGAAAGGCTGAGTGCGGGAGTGCACACAGCTGCAGGAAAGCCAGGGATTTGGCCGTTGGCGGAGACTGCTTTGTGGAACCCACCAGGATCAGGTAAGATTACCAACGTCCTGGGGAGTTTCGGGGGTGCCCCCAGGTTGCTGAAACATATTTACCTCTTCTCGCTGATGACCGCATCCTCCACTACCCTCTAACAGGGAGCGTGCCAGCGCCGGCCATTCACAAATGCCTGGTGCGTACACGTTCGCTGCTAGAGGGATAGCGGGGATGCGGCCGCGGCTCGCACATGCGCCTTTGGAATGGAAAAGAAGGTAAGTGTATGGGCGACCTGGGGGGTTTCACACAGTGGGGCATCCTGATTTTGGATGCCGCGTGGAAGGGAATTGATTGGCCCGGCCGATCGCCATGGGTTTTGGTCCACTTTAACCAGAGGGAAGGGGTGGGGTTCTCCTTAATAAGAGAATAGGATGGGAGGAGCTAGACTTTAGGCTTGAGGGGAAGAGGGCGGAGTTTATCCTTTAGCTATAAAAGTTGGATGGAGTCTCCCAAAATGCCAGGGGTATAATGGGCCAAGTTAATAGTGGGTCACTGGGTAGCTCACCACTTAAAAGCCAAGTTTAACACCAGTTCGGATGTGTGGTGGGAACAGCAACCCAGTTCAGAAGGAAAGACTGCTTTGGCACATAAAGGTTTTCAAGATACCTGGAGAGGACCCTGACGGGAGAGAGTGGGACCATGGGTGTGCCTGAGGCACGGATCTAACAGACAAGGAGCCACCTAATATTCTGAGTGTGCGAGGCCAATGAGAGGTGCCTGGACTCCGGTAAGGTGCAGCTGCCCCTTTTGAAAACCTTTAAGCCCCAGGGAAGTGTTAAACCCTGTTGAGTGCATTGTCCCTGGACATTCATTGGCCGCTGTAAAACTGGAACCTAACTAAGTTGTCCATAGCCCCAAGGTGGAGAGACTCTCCCTTATGATGTTTGCCCTGTGATTTTGCCCTGTGTGAATCCCTGCCTTATGCTACCAAGAGCTAGTGGTCCCATCAAAGTGGGGTAAAGTAGGCTCCCAATACTGCTGTGATTTACTGTGAAGTGAGAACAAAGAATTAACTGGATATTAACTGTGCTTTAGAACTGTGCCACGAAAACAACATATTATGCTCACCTGTCTTGAATAAAGGTGTATTGTACAGGGTGAGATGGTTCATTAGTGGGAGTGGCCCAACACTTCTCCAGTCTTATTATCAGGTGTCCTGGTATCTGCAAAACACGAGAAATAAAGGCTATGTTTTTACGTTTTGTGACAATAAAGCAGACCTTCATCCAGAGGGATATGTCTATGATTTAGCTCTAAGAACTGGTTCAGACTCCCTAAGCTTCCATGTGTATTTTATTTTGTCCTACCTGGCTCATTCATATCAGCTGCAAGCAAATTGGATAAGGCCCAGACACCTCTTGGCTCCATTTACATTGACAGAGGGGGCATGCCAAGTTCTGCCTCAGTGCACACTCATTAAAGGAGGCTGCATAGGGCTTGATCACCATGAGACCAGATCTCAGGACCTGGTAAGATTGTAGACAAAGCATCTGTTGTGGAACATAAGGGGAGTATTTTTTTTTCAGTCCGGCCTGGGATTTTCATAATTACCTGTGCACTGTTCTAAGAACATATTTAGATTAAAATATTAGGGGATGCAGATTTTTTTCTCCAAGTTTTAATATCACTCCATGAGGTGCCATTTACACATTTAAAAATAGAAATCTCTACCTTACTGGGAAAATCTGTATTTCATCTATATTACAGTCAGAACAGGGTATTGCAAATCCAAATCTCTATTGGTCTCCAACAGAGCAGGGAATGTGAGAGGGGAGAAGGCGCGCGCAGCTAGGCTTTCTGGAACCTGGGGCACAAATTTGAAATGGCACCCCCCCCACCTGTGTTCAGGCCCCCTTTTGGTGCCCCCCTGCCTCCCCCCAGCTATGCCCCTGAGCAGGAGAGCAGCCCTGGTATATCTGCCATCAAGGATAAATATTTTGCCTGATTTGAGAATCTTTTAGCTTTTTTCCCCATGGGGTTTCTTAGGACCTTCAGCAACTTTTGACCAGAGGTCTGCTTTAAAGCAACGCCACACCCCCTGATTTACTATTGCTCCCAAGACCTCCCATTTAGCCTAATTAACACGGAGAGTCGGGTCTCCACTGTTGTCGGTAAATAGAAGCTTAAGAACACACTATTGGTCACCAATGCCTCTACCAGTAGAAGGTGCCAGTGTATGTGGCGGCCTCCAGCACATGGACTGATAGATGAGCTTTAACAGATCTGCTGGCTACAGTGTGTTTTATGTGTCTGATAAGAAAAACATTGGGATGTATCAATTTGCTATAATGACGTCACCCCAAATATGGAAAACAGATTACTAGCTGGCAGGTGAATAGATTGAAATTGTCAGTTAGTCTGCTACCTAAAATGTTTTTGGCAGTGGCGTAACTAAATTTGAGTGGCCCTGATACGAATATTGAAGCGGAACTATGGTCAAAAATGACTATAGTACTATATGGCAGCGTCGCCACCGTTAAAACGAGAAATCAGGTGTTCGGACACTCACCGCTTCTGGGCCCCTTCTGCATCCACCGCATAGCAGCCTATCAGCCTCCAGGGCCATCGGCAGCCAGCGCTGATAGGCTCAGCCACTGGCCGCACTGATAGGCTGCTCGGAGTCACGAGGGAGAATCCTGGAGGCTGATAGACTGCACCGTGGCGGGTCCGGAAGTGGAGCAGAAGCGGTGAGTATCTTGGCGCCTGGTTCCTTGTTTTAATGGCGGTGATGCACAGCAGCGCCATGCATTGCCCCGTTGCTATATAGTACAGCAGAACTATGGTCAATTTTGACCATAGTACCACTTTAACTAGGGTTCTTTCAAGACTCATACAACATTTTCTGTCTGTTAACTCAATTGGATACAGCTAGACAAATAAAGACTGAAAAGATGAATGGTCTTCCCTTCTCTAAATGATGCCAAAGTGGGCACAGATATGATAAATAAGGTGGAGGAGCAACAATGATGGGACCCCTGACCTCCTTGGCCCGGTGTTGTTGCACCTTCTGCACCCCCTATAGTTACACCCCTGGTTTTTGTTAACTATACAGGAGAAAAAATAAGCATAGGCAACTTCTTTACTCTACACTCACCTGAAGAACTTCTTCAATACATTTTGGTTACTTACTAAAGCTTGGGGAACCTGAATGGGTGGAGAAATTCTCCACATTTTTGACCCAGCATAAACAAGACAAAAAAAAATTATACTCACCCTTTGTCCCCTACAGCTCCTGTGTGTTAAAACTTACCAAATGCCAAGATCCAGTTTGTATGGCACCTGTCTCCATTCAAAGAGAACGCCCCCACATCCTCAGAGATGCCCCTCCACACGCCCACTCTGTTCACTACAATAGAGGGGACATGCCAAGCCTCCAACCCTCACAAATGGAGACCTGCCCTGAACAGAAGGGCGCTAAATCGTGGCAATTTTTTCGTTTTTGAGTACTGGAGTCCGATTGAATTGCTACGGGGGACAAAGGGCCAGTATCATATCTCTTTTCTTTTTTAATAAGCCAACAAGTGCAACAATGACTGGTAGGAAAGAAAATCGTATCCAAAGGGCTTCCTCTGTGTGGGGTGAATGTGATCATACCATATAAACTCTGACAAATATGTTGTCTTCAAGCTTTAGTGAGGGGACAGTGGTCCACATGTCCTGAAAAGCTTCATCCTTGTACAACATCATGGAGACTGAAAAGTTTCCATCTTCTGTAGATAACTTTATGGTTCTGCAAATTAAGGGTTACCTCATTACAAATAAAATGGCAAAGCAAACAGTATATAATTAACCTTCTTTACCCCTGGGCTCTGTTCATGCACTTCCGCAACAGAGCTCAGACCCCGGGTAGTGAGGATCAGATGGCCCTGGAGTCCTGTAGACTCTATTGCCATTTTTGGCCCACTTTATTCAGCCAGCCCTGAAGTCTTTTAGACTCAAGGACCAGCCAAATACTTGGTTGGTCCTCTTTAATGCAGCATGCCACTTTCCACGATTGGATGGGATAGGGTTCTCTGCCTTCCTTTACCTCACACTGAGAGGCTGAGCTGGCCCCTACATCATTCTACGTAGACAGAGACGGCAGCCAGCTCACTCTAGTTGGTAGTTGCATTTGCCAACCACTGGGGGAAGCACTTTCCTACTACATCATCATAGGGACGGGGTTTTACTTCAAAGCCCCGTCCTGCAATCTTGCCGGCCGCCAGGCTGCAACTAGGCAGTGCAATCCGGCAGCCGGATGGGTTTGTTAACTAGCCTCACGGATACTAAGCAGTGCGGGGGCAGTGGGGGTGAGGCTGTGCGGCTGGTTTAAAGGTAATGCCCATGATCGCCCCGCCCTGTCACTCATAGCTAACCGCATAAGAAGGGGGGGGGGGCAGGGCTCGCGGGTCAAATCTAATGACACTGCATTTGAAACAACTGCTCTAGGGGCTGTTTTTTATTTACTATAATGTTATCCAATAGCATAAAGTACATTTGTTCATAGAGGACCATTCTTTTTATTATGTTGCATTGTTTATATATAGATATGGGTCTTTTGGGCTACAGCACAACCACACACATATACAGGGAGGCCGATTTATTAATAGCGCCAGGTAGCGACAGATGAGCAACAATAGCGTGATTTTCACAGCGCCCGCTAGTATTCGCTGTGCTTGGCCGTTGTTCGGCTGTTGACAGCGACTCAGTCGGTGTGCGGTAATGTTGAATACGGGGTTAGGAGTCGCTGTTTGACTGGTTCCGCGCTGTATGGGAGCGCATGACAGCGAATGGCCATAGCGAACGGCTCCCAGCATATTCATTAACAAATCACGCTCAAAAAATTCTCGCGCTGTGAAATGCATGTTTAAACCCCAGAGCGCTGGCGGCGATGGGTTAAAAGTAGTTTTTTAACCCCCAAACAACCATATTTTTGTAAAAAAAAAATAAACATGTTTTTATAAACATTTTGTAATATGAATACATTAATATCAGACCTGTAATATCAATTCTGCACAAATTTTTTTTTTTTTTTTATTACCTTAAAAAAAAAATCTAACATTGCAGAAGTGGTCACAGAATTTTTGACATTTAAAAAAAAAGAAAAAAAACATTAATATCAATTAATTATGAATATTTAAAGATTTCTCCATTGAAATGCATTGGAGAGCACCAGGTAGCGAGAGGTCATACCTGGCGCTGTGATGGGATTAGCAGCGGCGCTGTTCGCTGAAGTCTGCAACATGATGAATCCCGCGCTAGCTGACGCTCTCTCCGGCGCTAGCCTCATTTAGCGTGATAAATGCGTGATTGTGTTCGCAGCCTGGCGTTCTGGAGTCGGTAGCCGCCAATAGCTGGTGCTACCTGGCGCTAGTGAGACACTACCTGGCGCTATCCCTTGATAAATAAGGCCCTTAATTCCTATCAAACCTTTTTTGCCCCCTCACTGACATTTTGACATTTTATCCTTTCTTGCATTTATATTTTGGGGGCACACATTTATATATATATATATATATATATATATATATATTTATTTAATAGCCCCATTTTGAATACGTATACATAATATTTATACACAATATATATTCATTTTATTGCCCAAGGCGACAATGATTTTTACATTTTGTGGTAGTCTAATGAGCACCAAAACATTTTTAGTTTTTTTGTGCTTTATCAATAAAATATATTGCATATATCTATTTAACTATAGCGGTGCTCTCTTTTTTTTTGATAATGACTTCAACATCACTTCTAGCCATGTTCCAGTATTGAACACTAGGAAATATCTAGAATGTAAAACTGGATAACAACGATACAAATACAAATGGGAGAACCGAAAGCAGAACTAGAGTCTAGAAGATGCTTGGTTCAGTTAAAGCGGAACTCCAGTCACCAAGTAACACCCCTCCCTGGAGGATTCAGCTCTGTGCTGTCATTCAAGATGGCAGCACCCAGGTTCTGTGGGGTGCCCCCCATCTCATTGGGGAACCGTATAATCTGTTTTGCCTGGATCCCCCCGAGCTCATGGGGTCCAAGATTGGATCTTGTCAGCCCTCCTTATCCCTTGTGAACCCCAAAGAGATTTTCTCAGTGTTAGGTAGGCCTGCATGCCACAAAAATCCACCAGCACTACCGGGCTGACATTTTCTGATCTGCCAGCTAATTTGTGCTGCTGGAATATTCCTTGGCCATGAAGTGAAACCAGAACTGTATTTTTTTATTTGATTAAAGTGGACCAACACCCAGGATTTTGACTATCCTGGGTATTGGTCCACTTCCCCGGGGCACCCCGATCGGGGGTGCCCCGCTGTGTGAAACCCCCCAGAAAGCCCCCAAAACTCACCTCTCCCCGCCACGGACAAGCTGATTGACAGCGACGGACAAGCAGCTTGCCCGTCGGCACCTCCCGCGCGTCACTCTTGACGTGTGCGCGCCGGCCATTCAGAGACGGCCGGCGCGGGCGCGCGCACGTCTAGAGGAGCGCGAGTGAGGCGGCGGCGGCGAAAGCAGCGGCTGGAGAGGTAAGGTTTTTCGGGGGTTTTGGGGGGTTTACACCCCGCGGGACATCCCGATCTCGGATCTCCTACTCTGTAAACCCATTGGTTGCACAAAGAAGATTGGTGATACAAGTTACAGGTTACATTTAGGTGAAAATGAAAACAGATACAAATAACCATCATGTGGTGTAATTTCACAACATTTACTGAATAAAAAATACAAATCATTTTATTCAAAATGTCTTAAAAAACAAAAACTAACCTTATATCAACACTAATCCTGCTTTCTCCATTCGGCTGCTGCACCATGTAGTTAACAGGGTAACGACAGGCAAAAGTAATATTGATATAGGACCTTGTAACCACATCGGAAGAATTACTGTGTATTGTGTTAATAAACACAATATGGGAGTCATCTGATGCCTAAAATATAGTCACAGTTTAAAAATAGTATGTTTATGCTGGAATGGGGAATGATGCGCAAAGCAACAATGTAATTAATTCATAAAGTCTGATGCAAACAGGGAAAGATAAAACGTAATGCACTGTCTTTCATTGACATGTTCTTTAAAGATGTAATTTTACAAAATCCGCCTTTTGTGTACACTGTACATACAATGAAATCTCAATAAACACGTTTTAAAATAAAAAATGTATGTTTATATTGTTAGTGTGGCATTACATAGACAATGCTTAAATATAAAATAGTGTTGCCGATTTGGTTTCACCAGCCAGCTCTATTTTAATCTTTAAAACCAATAATTCATCTTTAAAAGGACTGTAAGCCAAACAGAAAAAATAAGGCAGCAAGTCTTCACATCTTGCAGCACCAGGGCTCCAAATTGTGCCCTGCTTTTTATATCTCTAAACTAAAATTTTCCAATGTTTTTGATATCTGGGCATTCCCAAAAGCAATGATAAAGTTCTGCAATTTCTGTGTCACATTGACAAGAGGTAGAACATATTAACAGGCTTTAAACTGGCCTGGTCCATTGAAACTCACAGGTTGATTCATCACTAACGCCAGGTAGCGACAGATGAGCGTCTGTAGCAGGCATTTTCAGAGCGCCCGCTAGTAGTCACTGTGCTTGGCCGTGGGTCGCTACTTTATAGCGACTCAGTCGCTGTTCAGTAATGTTGAATACATTGTGAGGAGTCGCTATTAGACCAGTACAGAGTTGTATGGGAGCGCATGTTAGCGACTGCTCATAGCGACCGACTCACACCATATTCAGCTAAAAAACAGCCTCACAAATCTCTGGCGCTGAAAAATACCATTTTGTGATCACTCACCTGTAAAATGGTTATTACAAGTATGTCACACACCCCGCTTCCGAATATTCATGACACTTGGGTAACTGTCCTGTAGAGGGCGATCTTGCAGAGATGACATGAAAAAAAGGAGCCCCTCCTGGCCCATAAATACCTGAGACCTCCCACCATTCCCCAGTATAAGACAGCAGTAAAGGGACCAGGAAGAGCCAAATGTAAACAGCAAAGAAAAAGGTTCACCATATAAAGGATCCCAGAAAACCAAAAAAGGGCGGGATGAAGCGGGGTGTGTGACATACTTGTAATAACCATTTTACAGGTGAGTAATCACAAAATGGTATTATTCCCAGTATGTCACACACCCCGCCTCCGAATATTCATGACACTTGGGACATCCAATAGCAGTGCCCATAATGGGTGGGGATCCCAAAAAGGCAATAATGCAAACTTAAACTACTGCAGCTTGCAGAACTTTGCGGCCAAAAACAGCATCCGCTGAGGCCCGCACATCAACCTTATAAAACTTGGAAAAAGTATGAACAGAAGACCAAGTAGCAGCCTTACAAACTTGTTCAACAGAAGCCTGATGCTGAAAAGCCCAAGATGCTCCAACAGCACGAGTAGAAGGAGCAGTAACATGAAAAGGGGGAACCTTCCCCTTGGCAGAATAGGCCCCAACAATGGCCTGGCGAATCCATTTACAAATGGAAGACTTAGCGGGCGCCAGACCTTTCCTGGGCCCGGAGGGCACCACGAAAAAGGCATCCATCTTACGAAAAGGAGAAGTAGCCACCAAATAATATTTCACACATCGAACCACATCCAAAGAATGTAAGGTCCTCTCCTTGTCATTACTAGGCTTAGGACACAAGGAAGGGAGAACTACATCCTGATTGAGGTGGAAGGCCAAAACCACCTTAGGAAGGAAATCTGGCTTAAAGCGGAAAACTACCTTGTCCAGGTGCTTCTCAAAGTAAGGAGCCTGAATAGACAAGGCCGCCAACTCAGAGACACGCTGAACAGAGGTAATAGCCACCAAAAAGGCAACTTTCTGAGTGAGCAGAGAAAGAGCAATATCATGCACCGGCTCAAAAGGGGGCCCCTGTAGAGCCGACAGAACCAAGTTTAAATCCCAAACTGGCAGCAAGGGCTTTCTAGGAGGACGCACATGAGTAACCCCCTGGAAAAATGTCTTAACCAGGGGATGAAGGACAAAAGACCTTTGAAAGAAAACCGCCAGGGCAGAAACCTGCCCTTTCAAAGTACTAAGCTGGAACGCCGAGTCCAGACCATGTTGAAGAAGGCCCTAGCCTCGCACCAGTTAATATAGGACCTCCAAGTCCTATAGTAGACGTTAGAGGAAGATCTCTTCCTAGCTCTAACAAGAGTCTGAACCACCGCATCAAAAAGGCCTTCCTCCTTTAAGATGGAGGTTTCAGCAGCCACGCCGTCAAAGCCAGCGTTGGTAAATTGGGGTAGCGTAGCTGACCCTGGGTGATAAGATCTGGAAGAAGAGGCAGATAAAACTGATCTACTGCCAGCCGCACGAAGTCTGCAAACCACACTCATCTTGGCCACCTTGGAGCCACCAGAATTGCTGGTGCCCCTTCTAGAGTTAGCTTGCGCACCACCTTGCCCACCATGGAGAAGGGGTGGGGGAACAGGTACAGAAACCCCAGTTCCCTCCAAGCCAGGGAGATGGCATCCACTGCCAGGGCCAGAGGATCCTGAGAGAGAGACACAAAGGCAGGAAGCTTGTGATTGTGACGAGAGGCAAAAAGATCCACCTCTGGAGTCCCCCACTTGTGACAAAGGAACTGGAATACCTTGGAACTGAGAGACCATTCTCCTCGGCGAGAGGATCTCCTGCTCAGGGAATCCGCCTTCGTGTTCTCCACTCCCGGGATGTAAATGGCTGAGATGCATGGGACATTGCTCTCTGCCCAAACAAGGATCAGAGATACCTCCCTGAGGGCACTCCTGCTGCGAGTCCCTCCTTGGTGATTGATGTAAGCGACCACCGTCCGATTGTCCGATCGGACTGGCAATCCCTGCAATAGAAGAGTCAAGCGAGACAGAACCAACCAAATGGTCCGTAGCTCCAAAACGTTGATAGGGGTATGAGCCTCCCGAGGCCCCCATAACCCCTGGAACTGATGTCCGTGGTGACTGTTTCCCAACAAGGGGTCAGAAAGGATTTGCCCTTCAAGATTGCTTGACACTAGCCACCACTGAAGGGACTGCTGAGCCCGGGGAGATAGCAGACAAGACTGATCCAATGACAGCGGACACTTGTCCCAAGTCGCTAGATGATGGAGCTGAAGCGTCCTCATGTGAAACTGGGCAAAAGGGACTGCCTCGAAGGAAGCCACCATCAGACCTACCAATCTCATCCCTAGCCGAATAGACGGGCGAGGATTGGAAAGCAGAAGCCGAACCAAATCTTTGATCACAAGAATCTTGGGCTGAGGAAGGAACACCCTGGCCTGAAAGGCATCAAGAGTCATGCCTAGAAACGAAACCTCCCTGGACGGGAGAGGGAGGACTTGGAATAGTTGATCACCCAACCAAACCTCTCCAGCGTGGATACCACCACTCTGGTGTCTAGCTCCGCTTGGCTGAGACAGGAAGCCAAAATTTGAAGGTCGTCCAGGTATGGTACAATGCGAATGCCCTGGACTCTGAGGAGGGCCATCACCCCCGCCAATACCTTGGTGAACACCCTCTGAGCCGAGGTAAGCCCGAATGGAAGGGCCACAAACTAAAAATGCTGATCTTCCACCACGAACCTGAGGAATCTCTGGTGTGCCAGGAAGATAGGTACATGCAGATAAGCATCCCTGATGTCTATGGACGTCATGAAGTCCCCTGTCAGGGTTGGAGTTCCTCCTTAGGCTTCTGAGTGTGCTGCTGGTCAATACTGCTGGCTGGCTCTTCTCTGGAACTTCCCCTGCATTGTGCTTATCCACCAAGAGATGGCTCTGTCCTGCAATCAGCCAGCACCTGTAACTCCTCAGCCTATATAAGCTGATCAGCCCATTCAGGCGGCGGATTAGCATTTTGTTATGTCATCATTATCCCAGTATGCTGTACCTAGATCCAAGGTACCCCTGAACCTTGCACCCAGGACTCCTGCCTCAGCTCTTGTGTTTGCTCCCCCTATCCCAGCCGTGCTTCCACCTTGGGATTTGGACTTTTTCTCTCATCCTTATGCATGCTTGTTGCCGGACTCCATCTTGTTGCCTGCTCCATCTTGTGTATGTACAGCCAGAGCGTGTTAATGTCACTTGTATATATGTATAGTTCCCTTACACATATATGTTCCCCTTTGTGATTTGTACTCTGTTTGATTGTAGTGTGTTTGATGTGTAATTACCACTGTTTTTTGGTTGCCACTGTTTTTTGTAGTTTGTTTGATGTGTAGTTACCACTGTTTTTTAGTTACCACTGGTTTTTCACTATTAAACACGGTTTGCCCCATATCCATTTCTGCCTCAGTCTCAATTTCTGGTCACTTTTTGCAATTGGGATTTCTCCGTTGGAAAATCCCTGACATCCCCCTAACGAAGAGAATCGTCGGCTGACCGCAAGGTTTCCATGCGAAACTTCCTGAAGCGGATAAACTGATTAAGGAGCTTCAGATCCAAAATGGGTCGCCTTCTTGGGCACCGTGAATAGATTGGAATAGAATCCCAAGCCCCTTTCTGCGAAAGGCACTGGGCAAATGACCCGCAAGGGTGAGGGCGCCCCCTCATTGCTGAGCTGGCTTAGCAGCGGGCTTGGGTTTGGAACTCCAATTGTGACCTGGACGGGCACGACCTCTGCCTCTACTCCAGGAATCACCTCTGAGGGTAGAGAAGGCCAAAACTCTGCCAGTTCTGGCACCACGAAAGGAAGGGTTAAAGGAGGCCGCCCCCCGAAAGGGATGACGTTGCCTCTTACGCTGAGGTAACTTCCCTCCTTTCGTGACAGAATCTAATCTTTCTCCAAAGAGCCGCAATCCCACAAAGGGAAGTGCTGTAAGCGACTTTTTGGCCACAAAATCAGCCGCCCACTGGCGCAACCATACCGACCGCCGAATAGCTACAAGCAAGGCCGAGGTTCTACCACACATGACCATGGTGTCATCCAAGGCAGCAAGCACAAAGGACATGAACAATTCACACCGCTTAAGGGCGGCGAACTCATCACTAGCCGGGTCAAGCCTGGAGGTACTCAACAGGTACTCAACAGGTCCAAAAGCGCCAAAGCACAAACAGGCCGCAAGGCTGAACCGACACTAGCAAACGCGTGGCAAACCATCTGATCAATGCGTTTATCCTCACCATCTTTGAGAGTGGTGGAGTCAGGAGAATGCAAAATAGAAGTATTGGATAACCAGAGCACCGGGCATCCACCTCGGGAGGGGACGACCATCATTTTACCACGTCCACCGGAAAGGGATACTTTTTCTCCTAACCTTGAGGAATACCTGGAAGCCGAGTAGGCTTCTCCCATTTCTTAAGAATAATGCCATCAAAATGCTTTTGATTTGGGAACTCCAGGCGCGGCTTGGAAGTCCCAAAGAATTCCCCTTTTTGAGGAGCGGCCTCCTCAGGAGGAGAAATTGCCAGAACCTCAAAAAGGTGAGCCAAGACCTTCGGGGTATCCACAGCATCACCCTGCCCTTGCTCAGTATCAGCACCAACAAACTGCTGATTGTCAGAACCCTCAGAATCCTCAAATAATTCCCCCTCTTCTAGCGGGGAATAATCAGACCAGTCAAGGAAATCATAATCATCAAACTCAAAGGCCGGCGCGGCTGGAGACAAATGCTTTCGCTTAGCCGAGGCCTTTCTGGCAACAGAGCCAGAAATAAATTTCTCAATATTAGCCAGTCTGGCACATACATCAGATTGCGACTCCCCACCTTTGACAACATCACTAGGGGTATGGATAAGGCAGGGTGGGGAAGGAGATGAGTCCGGGACCCCGGACCCAGACGCCTGGGCCCCCGACTGCTGCGTTATGGCCCGCTGAGCATAAGGTATGCAAACAAGTACATTATCCCCCGCAAGGGGTGCCCCACAACCCACACACTGCCAGGGTTGGCCCGAGGGGAGCCCAAGCCCGGTATCCTGAGAAGCCTCCATATGGTGATTTTAATGTAGTCGCAATGACCAGAGGGATTTACGCTATTAAGCTACCCGGGATGCCCCTTCAGGTCCCAAGTGGGAGGATTTTTTTTTTTCTTTTTTAGGAACCCTAAATTAAACTCTAAGGGACCCTAGGACCGGGAGAACTCCCTCTTTAAACTTCAAAAGAAGGAATCCCACCTAGAAGACATGAGAACAGATGTGACAGACTCTCTGCCCCTTTGGACTTTACATAGGTTCATTACTTTCATTTTCTTAAGCATGTTACAGACTGCCATTGTGTTGATTGATTACGTCACAGACAATGGCATTGTTCTGATTGATTGTGTTACAGACTGCCATTGTTCTGATTGATTGTGTTACAGACGTCTATTGTGTTGCTGATTGCGTCACCGGCAGAGTTGAGGGATTGTGTGCCCTGCTCCCATTGGTCCGTGTATTTGTCATGCAGTCCTCCATCAGGTCCACGGGGGAGGTCCCCTTGCATGGAGCCTTGCATATAAGGCACAGTGTGGCACTAATAAAGTTAAGTTCATCTTCACCCTCAATACTGAGTTCTGTCTCTTATTGGGGGAAACGCTATATTACAATTCACTAGCCCTTGTAAGGGCTGTTCCTGGTTCCTCACGGATGACTCTGGAATTCCTGCAGCACCTCTCACCATTGGGAAAAGGACGTCTCTGGCGGGGAAGCCCTCCGGCGATAAAGTTTATAGCTACAATTGGTGGCAAGCGGCGGGATGGTCCTTTCTACCCAGAGAGAGTGCTACCCTGATGGAGAGTCAGTATGACAAGTTGAAAAGGCTGACCCTGAAGGATCTACTCGAGAGCCAGGGAAGGTCAGCTAGCAACCGCCCACTTTACATAGGTTCATTACTTTCATTTTCTTAAGCATGTTACGAGCACCTGTTGAAAAGTGAAAACCGGCCTAGCAACAACGGCCGCAAAAACACATACAAACACACACACACAATCCACACACCTTTTCCCCCAAATAAAGTAAAACAACCCACAGGAGAAAAGGCCCCCCCCAAGGGGCACAGAGGGACACGGTAGGGGGGAGAACCCACACCAAGTAGGTGAAAGGGTAAGAGGGACGGGGCATCCCAAGCCGGGATCACCAACCCGGATCACCAACCCGGACACCGCCTACCCCTTTGTATGGGGTCTCACGGGGGAGCAAGCTCCCATATGCAGCCTACCATTGCCTGAACCTTCAGCCTAGGCTGGGAGGCATACTGCTATAGTTTAAATTAAAAAAGTTTCAGGCAGCAATAGAAACAAAAGGCCGGGGGTTACCCCAGCTACCTGCGAGGAGGAGACAACCATCTTCTGACTTGCTCGCCGACTGCAGAGACGAAAGACTGGGGAATGGTGGGAGGTCCCAGGTATTTATGGGCCAGGAGGGGCTCCTTTTTTTCATTTTCATCTCTGCAAGATCGCCCTCTACAGGTCAGTTACCCAAGTGTCATGAATATTCGGAAGCGGGGTGTGTGACATACTGGGAATAATGCTTGAAGCCCAGAGCGCAGGAGGCGGTGTGTTTAAAGTGTGTTTTTCAGCATCTATCCACTAGTAACAAAGCGAAAACATATGGAATTACATTGTAGCAACATTGTAACATGAACACTTTAATGGCAGACCTGTAATGTCATTTCTGAAGAAATATATAAAAAATGAAAACATTGTGAATAAACTGCTTTTTAAATGCCAGAATAGGTCACAGAATTATTTGTGATTTTTTGAAAAAAAAAATAAACAAAAACCCTGTTTAAGGAGAAGGAAAGGATCGTCCATTAAAATGTATGGGAGAGCGACAGGTAGCGAGAGGCCATACCTGGCGCTGTGCAAGGCTGAACGCCGGCTCTGTTCGCTGAGGCTGTGAAAATGATGAATCAGATGCTACATGCCGCTATCCCAGTCGCTAAACAGATTCTGCTTGATAAATGTGTAATTGTTTGCCGTGTCGGGCATTCACCAGTCACTACCTGTCGCTACTTATAATTAACCAGCCACTACCTGACACTATGCCTTCTTAAATAAGGACCTCAAAGTGACTGTGCTGTGCAATGCAGAAGAAGCGGATAAGTGCTCCAAAACTCATAAATCAGTTGCCCCACATTAAAAAGATTTCTCCAGGGGCATCCTGGTTTAGGGGGCCCTACAGTGTGAAACTCCCTGTATACTCACCTGGATCCTCAATCCCACGGCTATGACTAAGCTTAGCCGCACTTCATAGCATCCTGCATCATGCCCATTTCCTTTATGCCTGCTGGGGGCAGAATGAAATTAAAGATGGAGGTACGGAGGTACAGAAATACAGTAAGTAGGACCCCCCTCAGACAAGAAATCAGCCATTCCTAAATTAAAATGGGTTTTGGTCTGCTTTAAAAAATTTTTTTACCAAATTATATTTGGTTACTTTTAGTCAGGGGTGGACTAGGGCCAGAAATCATCCTGGGTACTCTCAGCCTGGCCAACCTACAAGCAGTGGATCCCCACACCAAATGTGCCTCCTAGTCAGTCAATTGGTGTGCACCATAGTTGGAGGGAGAAATCCTGGACTGGTGTGAATAAGGCCAATTTGGAAGCAACGTTACAGAAGCTTTAGTATTGTCTGGGGCAGAGCATGAGCTGGGTTGTCCTGACTGGATGTACAGTGGGGTAGGTATTGGGGTAAGGGTTGGTAGAGGACATCTGAGGCAGGGAGTGGAGGGGTTGTTAGAAGAGGAATAAGTGAAATCCGACACAAGTTTTGGGTGAGGTGTGTTGGATGCTGGAGTATTCCCCCAGCCCAGTCGGCCCCAGTGGAGGTGCAAGCCACCAAGAATCTGCCCCACACACCACACACTCCTGGACTTAGATAATGAGAACTCATATTCAACCAAGTTAACTGGCTGAGCCCAGGTGTGTTGAGATAAATGGTCAGTGCTAAGTGCAGGCCTGGAGAAAAATCACCCTGCAGGAATGGGTCAGGTTGCTGTCTCTGCAGCACTTCATACATATATCTGAATGATTTTTCTTTAACAGCAAAATAAAAGCAAAAAATGATTTTAGCTACTGAACTGGGCCTCAACAGCATTCATCTAATTTGGACTGAATAGAAGGACACCAATATGAGGCTCTTTTTGCTCTATCTGCTTCCGTGGGCTTCCTTAGATGGAGTCTGGTGCATCTGTTAGATTGCATTATGGAGGCTGATTCACTACTAACGCTAGGTATCGGCAGATGATCGTCTGTATAGCAGCGCTTAGAGCGACCACTAGTAGATGCTGTAAGCGGGTATCGGGCGCTGTAACATAGCACCTCAGTAGCTGTAGTAACCTGGCCCACATTGATGAATGTGATGTATGTGATGTAACACCAGCACAGAGCTGCAGGGAGCAAAATGTAGCGCCAGCTCAGTGCATACGACTCTCGGCGCTCCACACCATCAAAAACGGACACACACACAGCGTCAGCGCTCTAAATCTGGTTGCTGTGTGATTAAAGTCTGTTTTTGAACACATATACACCAGTAACAAAGCGAAAATCAATGACATTGTAACACTGGGACAATAACACTTTGGTGCCAGACCTGTAATGACAATTCTGCATAACAATCTAAAAAATCAAAATGTTTCTAAAAATGTTTGTTTGCAGCCAGGAGAGATCAAACAATGATTTGAGCAAAAAAAATTAAAATAAAAAATTTCAAAAACACGCTGTTTAAACACAAGCAAATAAACTGCCATTGAAATTTATGGGAGAGTGACACTGAGCGAAAGGTATTACCTGGCTCTCTGGAAGCTAGAGCGCCAGCGCTATATGCTGAGCCGCCTGTAATAATACATCGGACGCTACTTACAGTCGCTCACCAGATTCACTTTCCTAAATGTGGTTTTGCGTACAGCGGCCGGTGTTCACCAGAGGCACTACCTGGCGCTATCCCTTCTTAAATAACCCCCTTAGGGCTTGATTTATCAAGCACTTGTGCCAGACAGTGCCACATCAGTGCAAATTAGAGTAGTGAAAAATATCATTTAGAATTTTTTTTCACACTTGCGCATGTCCTGCCCTGCAAGAAACAAATTTACTAAAACATTTGCAGTGCAGCAACATGCTGATAAATTTCGAAATCATATTTTGCACTACTCTCATTTGCAATGAAATGGCATTGTCTGGCAGAAGCGCTTGATAAATCAGGTCCTTAGTCTCTGCTTATCCAGGAATTTCAGTCCTCCAGCTACAACTGAAGTGTTTTTAGGGTTTATACTTTCCTCAAATGAGGACAGTGGGACTCTTATAAGAACATCTAAATCAAATAAGTCATGTACACTTTAATAACAATAAATGACTAAAAGATTGCTAAAAACCTAACAAATAGAATTATCCTTCTACACAAACACCACAAGAGTATACTGAACTAAAATAAAGAGCACCAGTTCCTTCTAACTTTACTAACTAACTATACTTTTAATATTTACCATTATTGTTCCACAGTCCGTAAAATTGGTCTGGATGCTAAAGACATAAGAATCATCTACTTCTCTTCCTCGACATTCTGGATCATTGAGGTGCAAATCTGAAATCTGAAAAAAGACATTAAATCCACATGTAATATACAGTAGGAGAAAGGTTATGTCATGTAACCATAAGTGACTATCAGGAATGAATGGGTCCCCATAGTGCTGGTTCCAGTTCCTGCAGCTCCTGGTGTGGACAGCAATTAGTAAAAGAAGTATAGATTCTTACATAAGGCAAAAGGTATGGAGCCTAATGCTTACCCTTAAAGCGGACCAACACCCAGGGGGGATCGGCCCGGGAATCTATAAGATTCCCAGGCCGATCAGATCCCTCCCTGCGGGGCATCCGAAATCGGGATGTCCCGCGGGGTGAAACCCCACAGGAAGCCCAAAATCCTACCCTTTCCACGTTGCAGCGGTGCATGCGCGTCCGCCGCCGCCGCCGCCTCCCGCGCGTCCCTCTAGCAGGGCGTGCTTCCGCGCCGGCCGTTTGTGAATGGCCAGCGCGGGTGCGCTCCCTGTAAGGGGGACGCGCGGGAGGCGGCGGCGGACGCGCTCTGCTTATTCGGCGCTGCCTCTCGCTTGTCTGGCGGCGGGGATTGGCTGCAGCGGTCACGTGGGAGCGGGGTGAGGTGAGTTTTCGGGGCTTTCTGGGGGGTTTCACACCCCCGATCGGGGTGCCCCACTGAAGTGGACCAAAACCCAGGATAGTCAAAATCCTGGGTGTTAGTCCACTTTAATAAACACATTAATTGACCATGTGCATAAGAAAAAATAGGCACATACCAATTTTCATCTGCTAGTGAGGGTCCTTGTCCTGAATATATTGACAGAAATTACACAAAACAGGTCACAAGCTTTTGGGCACAAGGCCCTTCTTCAGATCAGTGGTTCAAAGCTGACCTGAAGAAGGGTCTTGTACCAGGAAGCTTATGTAGCACTTTCTATCAATACATTTGGAACGAGGATCCTCACTAGCAGATGAAAATTGATATGTGCATATTTTTTCTTATGTACAAGCTCCTGGTGTGGAGCCACAGCTAGTAATAGTCACCGACCTATTGGTCTTTATTGTTTGAGATATATATATATATATATATATATATATATATATACCGCCGTATATATAGAGACACATAAACCATTGGGTCTGTGAGTAAGCCAACGTGTACGATACTGGCAAATGAATCCTATGCTATTTTGAGCATCTGCACCCCACAGCATACTTTATCTGAGATTTTACATATTCTTCTTTATGCGCTGGGGAAGTAGGTTTGCAACCTTTTTGGTCCTCTTAATTTTTGTATGCTTTTTCTTTTGATCTGTTTTTCTTTCATTAGTTTGATGACATGGGTGCATTGTGTCATCCTTTTTCTTTTTTCTGATTTTATCACCTTAGTGGTTATTAATTAATTATTATTCCAGAGCAATTTTCTAGCTCAAATAGCTCCCGGGACAGGGAGAAAAAAAGTCTACCCCCCCCTCACCTAAAGTGTGCTGACACTGATCAGGTGAGAAAAAAAGGATGAAAGAGGGAGGAAGCAGGAAAAATAAAAGAGGGAAAGAAGATTAGCTGGCAATAAGGAACAGAAAAAAAGAAGAAAAGGAGAGAAGGAAAGAAAGAAGAAAAAAGGGAGGGAGAATAAAAAGGAAGAAGAAGGGAAATAGAATGCAAGAGAGGAAGAAAGGAAGGAATGAAAGAAATAAAGAAAGAAAGAAAGTGAAGGAAGGTAAGAAGCAAGAGAGAGGGAAGAAAAGAAGGGAGAAAATAATGAATGAAGGAAACAATGAATGAAGAAAGGCGGGAAAAGGAATTGAGGAAGAAAAAAAGAAATAAAAGGAAAGACAAAGGGAAGAGAGAGGGAAGAAAGAGAAGAAAGGTGGGAAGGAAAGAAAGGAGCAAGAGAAAAGGGCACAAAGACAGATAAGTAAACGTGCTGCATACCTGTGAAGGCAGTGAGTGAGTGGCTACCTGGAACCTGGCAGGCTTCGCTGAAGGGGAAAGGAGCTGTGCCCTGTGCTGAGCCCGGTGTTGAGCCCCTCAGCCCCTCAGCCCTCAGCAACAAGGTATCACTTTTCACTCATTGCATAGGAACTATTTGCTATTAAGCTATGTAGATCTTGATCTATAATTCAGGAAAGAGAGTGCCCACTCCTACTGGGTGTCAACATTATTAAACATTGTTGATTTATTTATTGCATTTTTCGTATGTTTGCATGTGTTCGATGCTTTACCATTAGCTAATATTGTTTAGTCTATTGGCTCTAGTGACTAAGGATGTGTTTACTATGAGCATCAAGGGTTTATAGACATGAGCTATTTTTAAGCTGTTTTAGCACAATACATTTTTGCTATTGGTTTCGTCTAATTGGTTATAATACCATTGAATAGTTTAATGTTCTTTCTTAAATCTGCATGTTGTGTTATTTGTGCAGTACACAGCTGTGCAGTCAGAATTTGTCTAGCACCAATGCCTGCCAACGCAGTCCGGTGCCAACGGCTGCTACTGCAGTGCTCCTCCAAGGCCTGCTTCAGGGTTTTATCATGCTCTGAGGCTTGTCCACGTCTGGTTTTGGCTTTGATACCCAGAACTTGGATCGTGTTTCTGGTCAATGTCAGGGTCGCCTAGTCCTGTTTTTGACCAATGTTACCACACTGCTCAAGGTCTGTATCCCATTCAAAGTCCTTGTTCATAGCTTCTTGCTCTTGTTTCTGGTACATGTTTAACATGGGTCAAAGGCAGAACACCGGCTGTCTTGTACACTTCATGCTAAAGCCCTCTGCCATGGCCCCCCACCCCAATTTGGGACATACAAATAAAAATTAAGCTTACAGGTGTTGGCCACCAATTTACCTAATGTTCAAAGGCAGCTTCAGGGAGAACGACCACCCTGACTGCTGCGCATTGATTGGCTGATCAGACACTCAGCCATGGCCGGGACGAATTAGAACGCAAAATCACTGCTCATGGCAGGTGAACGTTCAGTCAGTGCTGTTAAGGTAACTTTGTTTTTTATTTTTATATGAAACCATCTCAGCACCAGGCAGTAGGGGTGGCTGGCACCAGGGCCAGTATTACTCAACTTCTGGTTTACAGATTTAATCTTTCTTACACCTTTCCATGTGTTGCTAGTTTCCTCAGCTGTATCAACATCATTCGAACCCCCAAGTGGGCAGCCAAGAATACTGGGTGGGTGTTGCATGATAGGAGTCGTGTAAATGAGGGATGATTATTCTGTAATTGTATTTACAGTGATCAAATCTATAACTATGCTTGTTTAGCAATCCTCCCTGGTTGATGGCAATAAATGCTGGGGGAGGGGGGTGCAAGACAGTTGGGATGGTTGATGCACCATTTGTTCCTTTTGTTCCACAATCTGCAGAAAATGGGACAGATCTACATAAGACTTTGGGTCCAGTTAAATGCCCACCACAGCTGCATCCTGCATCTTGTATGAAAGCCCGCCGGTCACCAAATATACATTCCCCAGGAGTCATCCCACAGCACATGTCTGGCCAGGGGCACCCTCTTCTACGTCAGTACACAGCTGCGCCCACTGTAACTGTATGACTGGTGTGGCTGCGCACAGCAAAAGAGGTGTGCCTCTGCCTATTGCGAACTGCTAAGCTCCTTGTCATAACTCACTTACCTGGGTCCCTTTCCAGTGCTGTCTCCAGGCGGCCGGCCGCAGCAGTCCCTGTTCGGCGGCGGCGGCTCATGCGGCGCCGAGCACGACCGCCCTCCTCCCTCTCCTCCGCGCCCCAGCTCCTGTGCTTGCGTGCGCGCGAGCACGTAATTTGTATGCCCTCCGGCAGCGCTGCACTTAGTGCGCCCGCCGGAGGCTCAGTTAAAGGGCCAATGAGCCCGAGGTGTGTGGGGGGGTCACGCCCCTAGTTCTGGGTTTGGGCCAATGAGCCCATAGGAGGGTTTTTTGGCTATATGCCCTTTTGTTGTTCTGAACCAATGATTATGTAACTTGTAGAAAGCACCAATCACGCACTCACTTCTGGATCCTATAAAGGCTTCACCCTGTCAGTTGCTCGGTGCCTGTGATAGAGCCTTGTACCTTTTTTGTCTTCTGAATTATTCTCTTAATGATCTTCGTTGCCGACCCCTGCCTGAACCGACCATTCTCTGCCTGATCTCCGTTGCCGACCCCTGCCTGAACCGACTACTCTCTCTGATTGATCTCTGTTGCCGACCTTTGCTATCCACGACCATCCTGCCCGCTGCCAGCCTTGACCCCTGCTTCGTACCCCGACCTTGAGCTGCCTCATCCTACTGAACCATTGCAATCTCTGCTTACCCGATGTTGACCTCTGGCCTGTCTTTGGACTTCCTAGTGTCACCTGCTCCAACAATTGGACTCGCTCTTATTCCGCTCTTCGTCATTGGTTCTCCAGACCTCTAACCAGTAAGCTCCCATCCTTTGAGCCATTGAAGTCCTGGGGGCAACCGATCCCGGGCAAGCGTGTACTGCGTCCCGGCAAGGGGGGGCTCCTACAGATGAAGCTGGCTGCGGAGATTGGGGGTTGAGGGCTTACCTGGAGGGCTGGAGTTACCCGAGCATGACATTGTAGTTACCTGGGCGTGACACTCCTATTCAGCTTCTTTAGCCGCTCATTTATATGAGGAGAAGCTGATTAAAGCAGAGCAGAACCGCACCTGCGCTCACAGAAGCACTTTTTCTATACCAGAAAATGTGAAGTAGTATTTACTTTAGTAAATATAAAGGTTAAACTTACAAATATTGGAGGGTTCTTGGTCAAGAAGAAACTACTCGGGATCTCCACCTCTATTAAGTCCTTGGTGCAGATGACAGTTTGATTGATTTCTTCTGTTGGTAAAGAACAGTAGCACAGCATTTAAAGCAGACCAACAGTCTAAAACGAGACCAATACAACAAACAGTGCTCAAATACATCCCGCCCAAGGGCAATTTAGATGCTGCACATAAAAATTAATTTCCCTTTTCGTAACCCCTGCTGTAGTAAAATTTAGAAACAAAATGGTGGTTCATGGATGTGCAGGCCACCTGCAAACAGGAAGTGCTGCTGGGCTTCCTGTTACTGTGCATTATCAGTTATTTTTTGTTCCAAATTATTTTTTATTGAAAAAGATCTTTTTGAAATACGGCACTTGAAATACAGTAAATCTTTGCTCATGTATGTTGGAAAACAAAACTCTACATACCCATTCCTCAGTCGAGACAGATGCATAAATCTATCTATGATAAAACGGTTTAGAATCACTGATGAGTAACAGAAGAAGAGAAGTAGGGGAAAAAAGAGAAAAGAAGAAAGAAAAGGAAAAAGGGGGTGGGAAGGGGAAATGTGGGAGAAGGAGAATCCTTACTTCAAGGCAGTCAGTCCCTCTCGTATCATGCAATAGCTTGTATAGCCAAGAGAGGATGTGTTCTTTAGACTTAATTTGGAATTATTAATTTTGCGGTTGGAGTATTTATCAAAAAGAACTCAAACTCCTTCAGTAGGATAGGGAGGGAAATACCAGGTTGAGTCACAAAAAATAACATATCAGCGTACGCCGCCACCTTATATTCCTTCTTCATTTTCTCTACCCCCCTAATGTCGCTGTTCTTTTTGATCATCAGAATCTCTCCACACCAGTGGGGTCAATGGGCTCAATACTGTGGTAATTTCCCCACCCATCACCACATTTCTAGGGGCTTCAATGTCAGGGCATAGATTAGGAGAGAGGATACACCCCTGCAATGTGCCATTTCTAATCTTAAAGGGGTGTGATAGATGTCATTAGCTTTCACTCGTGCCATTTGGGATAGAATTCTATTCAGCTTTTTTTCATTCAGACCTATGTGAGAAAGCATCCATGCCATTCATGGCCATGCAACTCTGTTAAATGCTTTCTCAGCATCTGTGGAAAGCAAAATAGCTGGTGTGGTTCACTTTCACTGCATGATAAACCCGACCTGGTTCTTAGCTATTAGATTTGGTATGAAAGGAAGCAAACGATTGGCCAATATCTTTGCATATATTTTAACTTTAACATTGAGTAATGAAATTGGTCTATAGCTCTGACACTTCTCTGAGTCTTTTCCCTCCTTTGGAGTGAGGGTTATATGTGCTGCTAAAGTCTGGACTGTTTAATTTCTTCAGACACTTGGGCCACTACTTGATTATAGTTGGAAAATCTCCAATAGATGGACTCAATCTCCAATTCCAGGATGATATATTTCCTATACCTGGACCCACTATTTTGTGTAAGTCAGGTTGGTAGATAAATAGATAGTGGATATGTGAGTTAAAGGTATTGTCCTTGCCGTCTGGGTTCGCAAAAAGCAAAGAGTCAATAAGTGTCAGTTGGGAACGTTTCCTTTTAACCTTATGTAGAGCAGAAAAAGGCAAAAATGAATGTAAAATTGAGGTGTTCAGAAGTGGGTTAAGTCCACAATTCAGATCTCCCCCCATAATAAAGAACACATTGGTAAATTTCACCAGTTTATCTAAAACTAAAAATGGATTTGTGTTGTTTCACATTGGTGGCGTAGAGGTTAGCAATTGTGAGCAGGGTGTTATACACATAACCCTCAATAAAGATATACATGATATACATACTTTCAGGGTCTGACAGTGTTTGGTTCTAGTGTGAAAGGGATCATCTTCTGGTTAGATGGAGCATGATGCCATAGGGTATGCCATAGGATTTAGTTTGGGGACCTTATCTATCATGAAGTGTGTTTCCTGAAATAGCACCACCTGGGCCTTGTGTTTCTTTTAATGGGACAAAATAATGGACCTTTTACCAGGCTTATTGAGTCCCTTAGTGTTCAGGGATAGTACATTTAATGTAACTTTAGCCTGTGGGATAGAGGTTGGCATAATTCCACCCCCCCCCCCAAAAAAAAATGGGGGAGGGGAAAGAGAGAGGTGAGGGAAATTAAGGAAGGAAGAAGAGATAGATAGAGGTAAAGACAAGCAGGAGGGAAAAAGAGAAGAAAGAGTACAGAGTATGTAGGAGTTCAACAGGAACTGACCTCCATCCCCTGAACCAGCCAAAAGGCACTATAAAGGAAGGAATGTGTCTCAGCTCTGCCCTGTTGGGGAGCCATTCCACCTATATACTCAGCCAGAGTGGGAAAGGGAATGAAAACTGGCAAATTATTAAAGGCAGGAAGAGTACTGAGACACAGCTCCTCCCACCCAACGGAGCCCTGAAAACTTGTCCCTGACATCCATTGTGCCGGGACCTTGCGTCCGACTGAGGTTAATCCGCCTCAGCATTAGTAACTCATTACACTGCCTGTCTCCTTGTGTCATTAGGATTCTCCCCAAAAGAGGGCCTCCCCACCTGTACAGCAATTAAGTCCACCCCCTACAGCGCCTAACTCCAATTTTATCCAGCATAAACTCCCATAAATGCACATTAGGAAATACCTCGAGGGGCCTCTTCAGTCTCTATTGATTGCAACGTTTCACTTAGCTTGTTTTGTATGTACATATGATCTCAGGATTTTACTTCACTCATCCCCAAGACCTGCTGCCAGACCAAAACAAAGTAACAGCTGTGTTGCATGCCTCAGAGTTAACCCCTTGGGGCTTCAGCCCCTAGGACAACTTGGTAATGGGGAGTATAAATGTCTAAAACTTCAGTTAACTAAAAAGTTTCAAACCCCCAAATTTTTTTTCGATTAACCAATACCGTCAACCACACTAACATGTCCTAATAAACTGTGCTTATAAGAAGAAGGGGAGCATTAAATCAAGTAAATAAATCTCGATGAGGGCAATGACTACAACAATTACTGTACCAGGGTAGGTGAAGGGAGTAATTTCCCCAAAAGTCTCTGCAAAATCTACTTCCTGGAAATACACTCCTGCAAATGCAGACGCGGTTCCTTTAACTCATTCACCCAGTGCAGGTCTCTCATTTTCACCTATGTGGCGACACGCTGGAGGGGGCTAAGAGTCACTGTTTTCTTCCCTGTGTCTGCTGTATGGGCCATCATAACTGCCAGGCGCCCTGCTTCCGATACCTCGCTTCATTGTTGTTCCTTGTCAGGATTAAATAGTACCGGTATCAAAAACTCAGAGTACCAATCTGGTAGCTCAACTTCCGGTATGTGCAGATGATGATAAAAATCTCTCAGCTCATCAGGGGTTCTCAGAAGCAAAGCATCCATTATGTGTGGCCGTGAAGTAAAAGGGATAGCGCCACCTATATTGGATGTTCCTGTCCCTCAGGACTTGTAACAATGGGCGCAACACCCTCCTCTGCTGCAAGGTGATGGTGGATAAGTCCTGATACAGCTCAATCTTATAGGTGTCATTAAAGAGGATCTCCTCTCTCTCTTTCGCCTTCCGCAGTATTTTTCTTCGAGCTGAAATTTGGCCAAACAGCACACTAAAGGGTTAATTCAGAGAGACATAAAATGTTTTTCGTTGTTGTGTCAATCTGTTTTTTTTTTCGTTTTGTTTCCTCTTGCGTATGTGTGTACGCGTGATTCTAAGCATGCATCGGGAGCCTTCTGTAAAGTGTTCGTCACTGCGTATGCCAACGAGAATGTAATTTTTCAGCTTTCGTTTTTCATTTACGTTACTTAGGAAACAGCGTAGGCTTCCGTTTTTTTGCTTTTTCCAACGTCGCCTCTAACGAAATTTTTATGTTTCCCGTTACATTCTGAATTCTGTATTCTATAAATAAACGTTCAGACGGAAATCTGTCCGACCTTACGTATGCGCACACCAAAATTAACTCATTCATGTGCACGTCTCAAATTTTTTCTCACTCATTTCTGCTACAATGCTTACCTCATTTCCATCACGGTTTCTATATTCTTCACTGTGCGCACTTAATGCTTACCTCAATTCCATCGCAGTTTCTATATTCTTCACTGTGCACACTTAATGCTTACCTCAATTCCATCGCGGTTTCTATATTCTTCCCTTTGCGCACTTAATGCTTACCTCAATTCCATCGCGGTTTCATTTTTCTTTATTATTGAGTTCTGTTTTCATTTAACAATCTTTTTTTTTTTTCTTTAGAAAAATTGAACATTTTTAAAAAACTTTTTAAAGATATAAAATGTGAACAATTTTAAAAACTATTTACAAAGGCATGGCAGGCCCCAGAGAATTATTCTTTATCTGTGGTCCCCATCGAAGCTCTGAGCTCCTGTATATTGCCCACCAGCCGAAACACCGTTGCAGTGAGTTGGTCTAATGTCACCTGTGTGGTGTCAAAAAAAAAAGAGAAGAAAATTATTGTTCTGCAAATACATGTTTCACAGCTGTGGATGGAATGATTATTATGTTTTAATCTAACTCATGAGGCCATATATCATTATGCTAAGGAATTCTTTAATGGATGAGGCCATATATCATTATGCTAAGGAATTCTTTAATGGATGAGGCCATATGTCATTATGCTAATGAATTCATTAATGGATGAGGCCATATGTCATTATGCTAAGGAATTCATTAATGAATGAGGCCATATGTCATTATGCTAAGGAATTCATTAATGGATGAGGCCATATGTCATTATGCTAGGGGATTCATTAATGGATGAGGTCATATGTCATTATGCTAATTACATTGCCAAGGGATTTAGGATTATTGCTGATGATGTCATTTTCAACATACTCCAAATATTTACATTACAACTTACTTGGTGGGTGACCTCAGCTTCGGGGACCACCCTACTCTCTGGGGCCTGCCACTGCTGGGAATGTGAGCCTGTAAAGACATTTAAAACAGGCTCACTTCTTATGTCTGATTGTACAGTAACCAAATGACACTCAGAATGTGTGTGTGACATCACCCACCTTCTCCATGTTCCTCCTGGGCTTGATCTGCTGCCCTCTCAGCTCCCGATCTTTCACCCGCTACATATTCATCTATAAAAAGAGATTAAGGGAATCAGTTTTTGTTTAAATCACATACTGGAGGGTATTGCGTGAGTCCTTTGGTACGACTGCCTGCCCATGCGGTTAGGCCCCTCCTCTGTTGATAGGTCGAGGGGCTGGTCTGACGCAGCAACAGAGGAGGGGTAGGAAGTTGGCCCTGGAGATGCACCACCTTCACTTGGTGGTGCAGATTCATGCCGCACTGGCCGGACTGCGCGCCTCCGGGGGGGTCGTATACGATACTCCATTTCAGACACTATAAACGAAAAGAATTTCTAAATAAAGGCCTACCTTCTGTGTTTGTTACATCTACCATGCAATCGATATGTACTTACTTGGGAAATGGATCGCAAAAAATTAAAAAAAAAGCACCTGGGGCTTGTGCCCTCGCGTGAGGTCCGACCAGTGCTGCATGATCTGTGTAAAAGTGAAGGTGGTGTCCGTGTCCTGGTGAATCCTTGCCACGATCTCCAGGGCCAGCTTCCTCTTCTCAAAGTCGTTGGGCAGGTAGTCGTACCTGCGCTCCATCATTGTCTAAAAAACACAAAAAACTAAATAGTTGTTAGATCAAACAGCATACAAATATCATTCACAATTATATCAGTTGACTAAATGACATTCCCCATCACATTTCTAGCCTTAACCTATTTTTGTAGATGCAAGTGAGTTGGTTCGCACATGTGCGCACTAACTTCTGTTTGGCACGGAGTTTAAATCACTTTTAAAAACAACTGTTTCTTCCTGCACTTCCTTAAGGCCTATGCATGTATTTCGATGTCAAATCAACGTCCTTACAATACACTTACGAGCATAATAAGATCCTGTTGTTGGCGGGTGAAGATCGTGGGCACCATCTTTCTTCTCGTCCGCAGCAGATAGGTAGTGCCCCAGCGGTTTCCAGGATGCACACGGCCGAATGCACGCGTCCGTGTAAGCGTCATACCCAGTCATTGGGATTTAAAGGGTAATGGACATACAGCTCATTCTCTTTGTGAATGTCTTCATGGCACCAAAGAAAAGTAGTGGAAAGCAACCAGCAGCCAAGGAGCGCAAGACAAAAAGGCCGGAGCGGTATGAGGATATATCCTCAAGACCAAGCACTCGGTCCCACAAAACAAGTTAAAAGGTGCCGGAAATGCGGAGCAAAAGTGGCCACCACAAGGCTACATTGGCCACAACTCCAGGCCCCTCCAAAACTTCCACCATCAGGAAAATTACAGAAACTTCCTCCAAGAAGAAGGCTCCCTGCCCAACCACATCCAAAGAGAAAGGGAGCACAACTTCCAAGGGGAAAAGTAAGCAGAGCCCCCCAAGCACACCCTCTCCTGCTCACCCACATTTTCCACCGGAACACATGGAAACAAGCAAGTCCTATGCCACATCCACGGCTGCAAGTTCTGTGGCCACCCAGCCAATGACCCCCAGTCCTAATGCCAGCCGAGTCCATTCTTTCTCCAGCGACGTGACGGCCTATTCTTCCCCACACACCCAGCCAAGAATGTCCCCTGAATTGACAACAACCAGAGAAGAGCCAGAAGAACAACCATTAGGCCGAACCTTGCAGCGAGGCCACTTGAACGGGCGGTTCGCCTTGGCAAGTGGGCTAACTCCAAAGCTACTAGGAAAGTGCGAAAAAAACAAATCTGGGAAGAGCTCACCAGACAGGTTGTCACAGGCAGGATGTGGTGGCACAGGGGTAGATCCGCTTTGGCTCTGTACTGATAGCTAGTGCCGTGTCAGGGAAGCGGAGTCTAAGAGGCCACCGGTATTTACCAGAGCCCGACGCAAGGCAGGTTGAACTTGTAGTGGCGAGTGACCCCCAGGTCGCTACCCCCCAACAGCGGCTCAGACACACAGTCAGCCGAGGTAATGCGTGGTACCGAGGAGGCAGGCAAAAGGCGAAGTCAAGTTCAAGCGGAGGTCAGGGCTGGCAGCACAATCACGAGGTCGAAGGTAAGTAGCCAAGGTCGGGACGGGCAGAGAAGGTTCAGAGTCGAGGACAGGCAAAGGTCGGTACACAGGTGAGCAATACAGGAAACAACTGACGTTCAGTAACCATAGGAAGACCAAGATCCGGCAATAGATGGAAGGAAGTGCCCCTTTAAAAAGGGGAAGTGAAATGAGCGGCCACCAATCAAAGGTGAACCGGCCCTTTAAATTTAAAAAAAACGGCGCGTGCGCTCCCTAGTGGACGGGGACGTGCGCGCACCAGGGAGGAGACAGAGCGAGGCGGAGGATGGCCGAGAACAGTCGGCGCGCGGCCAACCGCCGCGCCGGAGGCCGGGGACCCGCCGCCCGAAGCCGGTAAGGAGGGAGAGCGGGGAGTGCCGCAAGATGGGTGCACGGCACTCGCCCTAACACAGGTGAATGCAACAGGGGACGAGAGGAAAGATGTTGAGCAGATCCAGAGAAAAATATCTGACCTCAAATATGCAGTAAGGAAGAAGCAGCACAAAATTGCAATACACCAGAGCTGAAGAAATGGTCCTGGCTTTGATCCACTCAGTAGCATTACAGGGCCTCTCTGGCACATATGACAGGGACACCCAGGACATTTCTGCAGGTTAGTAATGATTGTTTTAATGTGAGCTATTGAAAACTTTGGAAATGAGGCTCACAGGCAGATATGAACACAGGCCCCTAGGGAGTGGCTTTAAGGGGAGGTTACTGTTGTAGGCAGGTGTTTAATGGCTGAGGAATGGGCTTAATGATGGACACTCTCCCAGGGTGCAGTAGTTAATGGTCCTTAGAAAGGTTTTCAGTCAATACACGACCTTTAACATTATTTCGGGAAAATATAAAACAATTTATCTTACCAAAGCACTGCATGTGATGTGAATATAGTCAAAACTTGAGAACACTTACTTCTTTGTCTTTCTACCACTGGGGTTCTAGCTGTGCTTTGGTCAGACAAACTTGAGCTGGGGTCAAGGAAAGGTCAACATTGCAAGAATGCACAGCAGCATACTCAGAAGCCAAATGCTATTTGCAAGCTGACTGATTGTCCCTAAGGTGCCATTTTGGATGTGTAAAGCCGTGCAGCACATGCATGTTTTTATTCTTTAAGGTGACCAATCTTTAGGTACAGGGTGAGTCATACATATAAGATAGACTCAGATTCATTGGGAAGGTCAACTTTAACCGTTGGGGGGGTTGTCATTCCTGCTTGGCCACATGTGTTCTAAAGCATATCTACTCATCAGGCTCATCAAGGGATGTTTGTGTGTTTACTTGCCTTTTACTATTTACCCCAGCACAGCATCATGCCTCTGGAAGTGTGGAAGCCTCCTACAGTTTGAGCACGCAATCTACTTCCCTGCTGCCTAGGACACAGGACCAGATATATAGGGTAAGTGTAACTTTGCTGAAAGTGGTAATGCATGTGAATGCACATGACTAATTGGTCCCAAAGATATTTAGGCCCCAATCTGACACACTTTTTCACATGTCCCAACAGACTCCCCCACTAATGGATGTAATCCAGCATATGGAGGAGGAGGATGCCAGCCGTATTGGACCTTCGGAAATTACCCCCCTGGAACCTAATCTGCCACTGCCCCAGCATCCTACTGCACCAAATCCTCTGCAGCAGAGTGAAGCTGGATGCATGCTGCCAGCCCATCGTGGGCAGCAGGCTGAGACTGAGCCTACAGTCCCCAGTGCTAGCTCTGCTGCAGAGGTTTTGCCTAGCACATCTGTTGCTCGCCCTAGACCTCCAGCATCTGCAGGCGCTCAAACCCGGGGAATTGGAAGACGCAGTCAGCAACGTCGACCAGTTTCACAGGGGAGGCGCGTGCTGATCCTGGAGTCAACATGGCACCATGACAGCCGTTACTTTAGGCAGGTGACTCAAAGAACCACAGAGCAGATTACCGCACAATTAGAGAACTTCAATACTACCTTCACCACCATGCTGACTGAATTTAGGATGAGCAACAGCCAGATGGCAGAACAAATGGCCACCTTAAACAGACAGATGGCAGAACAAATGGCCACCTTAAATACAAACTTCACTGCCATGCTAGATAAATTTAGAACTAGCAACAGACAGATGCTGGAGCAGTGGCAGATTATGAATGCCACACATGCCCAGGTGTTGGGCCACCTCCAAGACCCACCACAACCTTATTATGGGCAACATCAATATTAATAATTTGACCTGGATCTGCTAAACATCTTTCCTCTACATCCCAACTCTATTTACCTGTGTGGTAAGCGCAACCAAGATTGGGTGGTTTATGCCTTTGCTGGTTTGTTTTGGAATTCACCCATAAAGCTCATTAGAGTGCTCACATACCCCACTAGCCAATGGCTGAGCTTAAGCCTCAGTGAAGCGGCCGATCAAGCTCCCACGCAGCAGGCTTGGGCCTAAGGAAATGGTGGCTGCCTCATCCTGTTTGTTGTCAATATTGGGGGACATTCTTGGCTGAAAAACATCACCATTTGCCCATGGAAAAGATTGGACTGGACTGGCATGGGGTCTGGCTGTCATAGGCTGGAAAAATTACAAGCAGGAGAGGGTGTGTATGTGGCCCTATGTATTCCTGGCCAACTATTCCCCTTGAAAGTCGTGCTCCCTATGGATCTTGATGTTGGTGGGCGGGTAAACTTCGGCATGAAGTCAGTTAGCTTAGAACTCCTGGATGTGGACAATTGCTAGGGGCCAGGAGTCTGGGCCAATTTATACTTATGTTTGAAAATGGATGTCCATGGAGTCTGTGAGTGCCCTTCACAAAAAATAATTCATATTTCCAGAAAAGGTATGGAATTGGACTTTAGCTGTTCTTGCCTAAGCTGATGCATTCATGTTTGTGTTGTTTTTACATTAATGAAGGTTTGTAATCACAAACATGAGAAAATAAACTGCATTACGTTCAAATCAGGTGTAAAATGTTTTGTAACTAAGGCATTACAACATTCTTAAACCAAAAAAAGGCCTTCACATAGGCAACAAATATAACAAACAGACAAAAACATAAACAAACTAAACAAAGCTTAAGAAAAATAAGAATCAATAACATGGGCACGGACAGATTGCCCAGAGGCACTAGGGGCCATCATAAATCTCTTCTGGCTCCTGCCTGGGTGAAGAGGGGGGCATATCCACGTAACAGGGGACACACTGCCTCAGGGCAAAGTTATGGAGCATGCAGCATGCTAAGATTATTTGTATAACCTTGTTGGGATCATACTGCAGTGCCCCCCCCCCCCCCCCCCCCGTATGGTCCAAACAACGAAATCGAGACTTCAACAGGCCGAAGGCCCTCTCCACTACGGCCCGGGTCTTCCGGTGGGCCCGATTATAGGACTCCTAGGCCGCATTCTGCAGGCAAAGAACGGGCGTCAGGGGCCAGGGCATGAGTGGATATCCATAATCCCCAGAAAGAATAACAAAATACTAACATAAATGACCACATTCTAAGCAACATTATTGTATAACATGTCATCTAGGGATAAAAACAGCCATAGGTTAAGACATGGGTCATCAACTATATTCATAGCCATACGGTGAAAAGGGAATGATGGAATTTGACCAAACTTACCCAGGAGCTATCCACCAGATAATTCTCCAGACTCAAAACGACAAAATAAGCCGGAGCTCCTCAATATATAGGCATCATGGGACTGGATACCCTCCAAGGACACTGAGGAATCGCATGTCCAGACCAACCACTGCTTGTATGTTCAGTGAGTGGCCCATCTTGCGGTTCCTGAATAAAAAAATTAAAAAAATTACACCAAGCCAAGGTAACCAACAAAAACTCTAACTCCAAAAAACAAATACATTTTGAGTTCTACAATCCCAAAATAAATAACAAAGGACATAAGTCTTTTAAATAAATGATATGGATGTGTTAGAAAATAAAGGTGAACATGCTAAGGACTAATTAAGGTCAGCATTAAAATGCCTTTATAAGGCAAACATGAAAAGTAATGATGAAGGTATGCATTCTAAACTGGTTCAAAGGGACACTTGAGAAGGAGGGATTAAGGTATGCATTCTAAACTGGTTCAAAGGGACACTTAAAAAGGAGGGATTAAGGTATGCATTCTAAACTGGTTCAAAGGGACACTTGAGAAGGAGGGATTAAGGTATGCATTCTAAACTGGTTCAAAGGGACACTTGAGAAGGATGGATTAAGGTATGCATTCTAAACTGGTTCAAAGGGACACTTGAGAAGGAGGGATTAAGGTATGCATTCTAAACTGCTTCAAAGGGACACTTGAGAAGGAGGGATTAAGGTATGCATTCTAAACTGGTTCAAAGGGACACTTGAGAAGGAGGGATTAAGGTATGCATTCTAAACTGCTTCAAAGGGACACTTGAGAAGAAGGGATTAAAGTATGCATTCTAAACTGGTTCAAAGGGACACTTGAGAAGGAGGGATTAATAGATAGTTAAAATTAAGTTTAGCTAAACAATATTAAAAAACAACATAATTAATGTACCGATAGATGTACTCATCGGCTGCGGGAGGGACCAATGCAACATGGGTGCAATCGATCGCACCCATGACATTGGGCATGTCGGCGATATTATAAAATCCCAATTTAATCACGTTCCAGGCTACCATGCCCTCCGTAAAGGAAATATATTTTGGACAAAGGGTAGCCATGCCATCCAGAAACTTGGATAGCGCGTGGCTCAGCGTAGGCTGGGGCATCCCCACGGAGAGGGCACCCAGCCTCTGGAATGAGCCGTTCGCCAAAAATTGCAGGCAGCCAAGCATCTTGGTCATACCTGAAATTGCTTGCCCCTTCCTCGTGGTGCGGGCTAACCATGGCCGCAGCTCGCTATACAATTTATGGAGGGAAACGCGATTGAGTCGGGTCAGCTCGAACAGCTCAACGTCATGCATCATGCGATCAATATTCATGCGTCTCCGGTACAATCTGGCCTCGGCCATGCTGATGCAGGTTATGCCATTGAGCTGAAGGCGCTCATACTCCTCCACATAGCCGCAAAACATGTTCAACAGGAATGCCGAGTCCAAAATGGTCCCGTAAGTGGAGCGGAAATGAATCCGTTTTACAGGGCGGAGGTCCATCGGAAATCAGGTCTCAGAATCAGACGCAAGCCTATCCCAATAACGTAACTTATCAGAACTAAAGCAAATTATCCAATTTCGATCCGTCCATCGAATGCGCATATACGCATTAACATGAACGCATTTACGCATGGAAAAAGTAACGTAAAAACAAAAAAACAAGGCAAAAATAAAAAAAAAATACACTAAAGCGAAAGTGCATGCAAATGTGTCTCTGAATCAACCCTTATATCTTTAGGCAGGGTATCACTCATGGACCTTGGTCTAAGGGGGGCTCTGTGTGCTCGTGTCTGTCTAGCAACATTGAAAATGGACTGTAGGGCCAACTGGTCCTGCTGAACTATCTCTGGGATCCCCTTGACCCGGAGATTGCATCTCCTACCTCTGTTGTCCAGGTCCTCCATATGGCATTGCTCATTCATCTTGTCCAGCCTGTGTGTCAGGCCTTGGATGTCTTCCCTTATGTCCTTGACATCCCGAATCATTGAAGAGATCTCATCCATCATCAGTAGAAGTTTAAGGTAAGCCGGGAGTTTGATCTCCCTCTGGACCTCTGAGTTCTCCTCCTCGTCTGAGTCACTCGCTGTGCGCTGAGAGGCTGCTGGCGCAATCTTGCTTCTCTGTGTCTGCCTGTCAACATCCGGCTTGCGTCCAGAATATGCCAGGCAGATTTTAGCCCAGCAGCTAGCCCGTTTGTCTCTGCATGTCCGCAGGTGTCCTGCCTTGTCACCACTTGCCCGTAGCTGCCGTCAGGTCTGCAAACTGCTGCTTTGATGAGGTTAGCTGCCATCCGTGAGCAGCACCAAGCCACGCCCCTGCATTGTCAGTTTTGTCAGTTGAATCCAGACAGCAGAATGGCTGAGATGCTGGCAGAGGAGGTTCCAAAACGGCTGCTACCTTTCTTTTCCAACTGTGCCAGGCTGTTGGTCCACTTTAAAGTAAACCAAAACCCAGGATTTTGACTATCCTGGGTTTTGGTCCTTTCCCCATGGGCACCCCAATCGGGGGTACCCCACTGTGTGAAACCCCCCAGGACGCTGAGACCAGATCACCTCTTCCCTGTCCCATGGCGCGTCTAAGAGCAACGGCTCGGACAGCTGAATCCTCTGCTTGCCTCTAACAGGGAGCATGCCCGCGATGGCCATTCACAAATGCCTGTGCAAATGCGCCCTGCTAGAGGGATAGCGGGATGTGGCCGCCACTCTTGGACGCATGGTGGGACTGGGAAATTAGGTGAATGGAGTGACCTGCGGGTTTCACACTGCAGGGCATCCCGATTTTGGATGCCCCGGGGGGGGTATCGATTGGCCCAGAAATCTTTGATCTCCCTCTGGGATTTGATCTCCCTCTGGACCTCTGAGTTCCCGGCATTGTCTGAGTCACTTGCTGTGTGCTGAGGGGCCGCTGGCACCATCTTGCTTCTCTGTGTCTGCCTGACGTCCGGAATATCTTGGGCAGATCATCCTTGCCCATAGACGCCGTCAGGTCTGCAAACTGCTGCTTTGGTGAGGTTAGCTGTCAGAGCCTAAGCACTAAGTGGCCATCCATGAGCAGCGCCAAGCCACGCCCCCGCATTGTCAGTTATGTCAGTTGAATCCAGGCAGCAGCATGGCTGAGATGCTGGGTGAGGAGGCTCCAAAATGGCCGCTACCTTTCTTTTCCAACTGTGCCAGGCTGTTGGTCCGCTACATTACATTAGCAGTCAAACTAGTAACTATATGGGTTATGATCAACTTTCTCCTTTGAAGAACTCGTTTCAAACCCATTCAGATCCCAAGAATTTGAAAAAAAATGAATTTTCATCTCCATCTCTATACTGTATATCTGGGTATTTAAAGCATTACTAAATTCTTGTATCATGTTAGCCAGGAAATTGAAGGTTAAAGGGAAAATCTGCTTTCAATGGTATTTTTAAAAGTATATATTTTGTGTACCAGAATGATGTCCTCAAGGTGCTGAGCTAATTTAGTATTTTATGTTATGTTAGCAAATGTGTGTTTTATGGAAGCAGTTTTCACTATCTGCAATCTGTTGCTTTAGGCAACGCACACATAGAGGCCGATTCATTAATAGCGGCAGGTAGCGACAGTTGAGCGACTGTAGCAGTATTTTCACAGTGCCCGCTAGTAGTCGCTGTGCTTGGCCATTGTTCGGTTGTTGATAGCGACTGAGTCGGTGTGCAGTAATGTTGAATACGGGGTGACGAGTCGCTATTTGACAGGTTCCGCCATGTATGGGTGCGCATGATAGCGACTGTGCAGAGCGACCGGCTCCCACCACATTCATCAAAAAATCACGCTCAAAAAATTCTCGCGCTGTGAAATGCATGTTTAAACCCCAGAGCGCTGGCGGCGATGTGTTAAAAGTAGTTTTTTAACCACCATATTTTTGGAAACCAAAAAAAAAAAATTTTGAAAGAATTTAGTAATATGAATACAATAATATCAGACTTGTAATATCAATTCTGCACAATTTTTTTTTTACCTTAAAAAAATTAACTAACATGGCAGAAGTTGTCACAGAATTTTTCACATTTAAAAAAAAAAAAAAAAAAAACATTAATAACAATGAATTATGAATATTTAAAGATTGTTCCATTGAAATGCATTGGAGAGCGCCAGGTAGCGAGAGGTCATACCTGTCGCTGTTCAAGGTCGGACGCTGGCGCTGTGGGCTGAGGCTGGAATAATGATGAATGAGTGGCTATCTGGCGCTATCTCAGTCGCTAAGCAGGATCGGCTTGATAAATGTGTGATTGTGGTGGGGAGCCGGCGTTCTCGTGGCGGTGCCCGTCATTACCGGTCGCTCACCAGTCGCTACCTGTCGGTATTCCTTCATAAATAAGGGCCCAAGTCTGTACAACAAGAAGATTGAAGCACACACAGAAAACTGTTGCCGGGTTTGTGTAAGGCTGATTGAGCTCTCTCACCTCTAAGGACTCCCTTCTCTCTTTTTGGTGTACCCACTTGGTTTATGTTGCCAATAGCAACAGACAAAACTGCTTTCATAAAACACACATTATCTAAGCTAGGAAAAACACTAAATAAGCTCAGCACCTTAAGGACATCCTTTTGGCACAAAAAATATACACTTTCAAAAATGCAATCAAAAGTGCTAGTGTTGCTAGAGAAAACTGTTTTCTTTTAGTTGCAAATAGAACAAAAAATAACAAAAAAGCTCAAAAAAGCTCAATAACAAAAATGTTTAAAAATGCAATCGAAAATGATATTATCCTTTAAAGTAGACCACCATAAATATCAACCCTGGGGTCTAACAGGTCAGGGATTTAGGGATTCCGGTTTGGGATGCCTCACTGTGAAGCACCCCTCAGTCCACAGAGAGCAAAAAAAAGGACAATATGGGATGTGTATTCGCAACAAAGCCATTGCCACAACCCAACAGCTCAACAGACTAAATAGTTACATATAAATAAATTCGAGGAATTAAAGAATAAAATGTTTAAACATAAATATACATTGGAAAAAGAAATGGCACAAGCCAGCTGTGGGAAGAGAGGAACATAATACAGCTGGCAGAAAGGCTGTGGATGGATGTGGCTTCTCCAGCTTTCTATGCCAGAGCTCTGGTCTAAGCAGGGCTTTGCGCCATGCATTAAAGTGCACCAAAATCCAGGTTAGTCAAAATCCTTGCCTTGCCCTGGGACAACCTGATCGGCGATGCTTTGGTGTGTGAAACCCCCCAGATCGCCTGATCTCACTTACCCTCTCCTAGTCCTACGGTGCATGCACAGCCTCTCGTCCAGTCAGTGCGCTCGGATTCTCTCCCACCCCTTCATCCAAGAGCTTGTCTAAGGCGAACGGAGGGCGCTGACGGTTGTATCCCCTTTAACAGGGAGCGTGCCCAAGCCAGCCATTCATGAATATCTGGCACGGGCACGCACCCTGCTAAAGGGACACGGGATATGGCCGCATGTGCTATTGGACCAGGACGACCTTGGGGAGTTTTACACAGCGGGGCATCCCAAATCTGGATGCCCCGGGGGGAGCTAGTATGCCTGCTCTGGAGTTTCACAGACTCCAGGGTGGGTTTTGGTCCACTTTATTATGCACGGCACACAGCGCTGATTGGACAGAGCCCACACATGCAACATGGGAATGTCGGGTAGGTTATTAGGAGTATACCAAACTGTTGCCTTTCAGCTGCCCTATTAGTGTATACAGCAGTTCCTTTTCCAGTCTTTCATCAAGCTGCAGTCTCCCATACTGTATTTTAAGTGGAACCTTCTGGCTTCATTTATTGGCATTAGACTGAGTTAAGGTCACTTAGAATGGACATAAAACATGGTAGCACGGTTACTGGAATTCTTGGAATTTTTAGCACCATGAAAATACAGCCCAGCTTATTGAAAAGGTGGAATCCGTCAAGAACATTCCTTACTGTACACTGTACTGTACACATTTCAAAAAGGTGAAGACTTGGGTTCTAGAAAAGGTCTTGCCGTGTATGTCTGTACTAAACCAGTACGCAAGCTGAATTAAACCATTATATAGCTTTAACAGCGACACTCATTGCATTGAAGGGAAATCACTGCGGTAGGGACATTCCTCTAGTGCATGGATGCACAACACAACCTGCTGCCCAGGGGCCATATGGGGCACGCACTGTCCTCACTGGCCCCCATCCCTAAGGGGTTAGAGAGCAGTGCAATCCACTGACCACTAAAGAGCAGTGTGTCGCTGCTGAAGCGGAAAGTGGGTCACCGATAAACTTCTCTGTAGAGATGGGTGACACATGCTACTTGATTGTTGTTTGTGCTTGATGTGTATGGAGAGCAGAGGAGTAGCCCGGCTTTCTGGCACCCGGGGCAAAGATTCGAAATGGCGCCCCCACCTGTTCTCAGGTGCCCCCTTTGGCGTGACCTGCTGCACCCGGAGCAAGTGCCCCCCCTGCTCCCCCCTATCTACAGCCCTGATGGAGATGCCCATGTAAGCTCTTCCCAGCTCACCTCTGCCCACCTCCCCTTTGCCTACCTCTTCTCTTCTTACCTGTGTTCATTTTACCTCTGCCTACCTCTACTCACCTCTTTCTGCCTTGTCCCATCTTGCCTCTGCTCCCCTCACCTCTACCTATCTTTATCCACCTCTTACCACCTCACCACTATCCATCACTTCTCTTACCATCTCACCTCTGCTCATCCCACCTCTGCTACACTCTTCCTGACTCAACTCTGCCCACCTCACCTCTCCCTGCCATACCTCTGCTCAATTCTCCTCTCCCTGCCTTACCACTGCCCACTCCTCCCCACCTCACCTCTTCCTATCCCCCCTCTATCCACCTCACCTCTTCCTATCTCCTCTCTACCCACCTCATCTCTTCCTATCTCCCCTCTATCCACCTCACCTCTTCCTATCTCCCCTCTATCCACCTCACCTCTTCCTATCTCCTCTCTACCCACCTCACCTCTTCCTATCTCCCCTCTATCCACCTCACCTCTTCCTATATCCCCTCTATCACCTCACCTCTTCCTATCTCCCCTCTTTCCACCTCACCTCTTCCTATCTCCCCTCTATCCACCTCACCTCTTCCTATATCCCCTCTATCACCTCACCTCTTCCTATCTCCCCTCTATCACCTCACCTCTTCCTATCTCCCCTCTATCCACCTCACCTCTTCCTATCTCCCCTCTATCCACCTCACCTCTTCCTATCTCCCCTCTATCACCTCACCTCTTCCTATCTCCCCTCTATCACCTCACCTCTTCCTATCTCCCCTCTATCCACCTCACCTCTTCCTATATCCCCTCTATCACCTCACCTCTTCCTATCTCCCCTCGATCACCTCACCTCTTCCTATCTCCCCTCTATCACCTCACCTCTTCCTATCTCCCCTCTATCACCTCACCTCTTCCTATCTCCCCTCTATCACCTCACCTCTTCCTATCTCCCCTCTATCCACCTCACCTCTTCCTATATCCCCTCTATCACCTCACCTCTTCCTATCTCCCCTCTATCCACCTCACCTCTTCCTATATCCCCTCTATCACCTCACCTCTTCCTATCTCCCCTCTATCCAACTCACCTCTTCCTATCTCCCCTCTATCACCTCACCTCTTCCTATCTCCCCTCTATCACCTCACCTCTTCCTATCTCCCCTCTATCACCTCACCTCTTCCTATCTCCCCTCTATCCACCTCACCTCTTCCTATCTCCCATCACCTCACCTCTTCTTATCTCCCCTCTATCACCTCACCTCTTCCTATCTCCCCTCGATCACCTCACCTCTTCCTATCTCCCCTCGATCACCTCACCTCTTCCTTTCTCCCCTCGATCACCTCACCTCTTCCTATCTCCCCTCTATCCACCTCACCTCTTCCTATCTCCCCTCTATCCACCTCACCTCTTCCTATCTCCCCTCTATCCACCTCACCTCTTCCTATCTCCCCTCTATCCACCTCACCTCTTCCTATCTCCCCTCTATCCACCTCACCTCTTCCTATCTCCCCTCTATCCACCTCACCTCTCCCTATCTCCCCTCGATCAACTCACCTCTTCCTATCTCCCCTCTATCCACCTCACCTCTTCCTATCTCCCCTCTATCCACCTCACCTCTTCCTATCTCCCCTCTATCACCTCACCTCTTCCTATCTCCCCTCTATCCACCTCACCTCTTCCTATCTCCCCTCTATCACCTCACCTCTTCCTATATCCCCTCTATCACCTCACCTCTTCCTATCTCCCCTCTATCACCTCACCTCTTCCTATCTCCCCTCTATCACCTCACCTCTTCCTATCTCCCCTCTATCCACCTCACCTCTTCCTATCTCCCCTCTATCCACCTCACCTCTTCCTATCTCCCCTCTATACACCTCACCTCTTCCTATCTCCCCTCTATCCACCTCACCTCTGTCCATTGCTAATCTTACCATCTTGCTTCTGTCCACCTCACCTCTGCCTATCTCTACCCACCTCACCTTTTCCCACCTAACTTCTGCTGAAATTACCTCTCCCTGCCTTAACTTTACCCACTTCTTCTCAACTAACCTCAACCCACCTCTGGTCATCTTACCACTTCCAGTTGCACAGACCCTGTTGCCAGAGGCTCCCTGTCACGCCTTCTGAGTTGCCTGAGTAGGCTTAATGCTAAAGCCTATGTGTTGGAAGTCATTTGGCAGATAGTTGGAAGACATTTACCTGGTAGTTGATAATACCAGACAATGGCCTGATAAGTGCTAAAAAAACACCTTGCACATTAAAGGGACTGTAACCCAATGACAATATGCAATCAGCTTACCTGATGCCTGCCCCACGTGCCTGAGTAGAAGCTGTAGCAGGGCTCAAAGCTTTGCCCTTCTTTCAATTTCATTCTACTAGGACTATGCAGAGCATGCTCGTAAAGTTGCACCATGAAACCCCCCTCCCAGCTCACCCATGACCCAGAAATTGAAACAAAGAAAGCTGTTAGCTTAGAATACATAAGCTATTTAGATATAATCAGAGATTTTGAGATGCTTTGAAACTGCTCATTTTATACAGTTTCCATCGATATATGTGAAGAGGAAGGCCTTGTGTGCCTGGACAGGAACTTTAACATGTTTTCCAATTCATATGTAATTTAAAAAATTCTAGGCTGCAGGGGTTCTCAAATGTCATAAAGGACAGGACGGGGAAAATCCAGGCAAAAGACGTCCATAACTATTTGATTGCTACATAGCAAAACCGAGCATCGTTCACATCTTTACAATGTTTTCTGTTTACAGCCAATGTTAGTAAATTGACCCTTTTATTCCAGTCTTTACTAGAACTTGCCTACAACTTTAAAGCTACTGTTGTAATGAAGACCATGTTTATTGGGCAATATAATGGGGGAGCAGATGCACACCGCATGGTATTGCCATACTTCTTTTTGTCCTCACATTCTTTGTGTCTATTATACATATATTACAACCTAGTGTTCACCCAGTACTTTTGTGTAGTGTAAGTAAGTGGCAGCTCAGTTGAATGAATGTGTAAAATACAATTATTACATAGAGTCACTTTCTCCCTGTAAAAGGCATAATTCTCTTATTCACAGAGGCATCAGGGAATTTGGAAATCTGGTCTCACCAGGATTTATATTTACATTGGCACCTTGCCCAATATAGCAAAAAATAATATAGGTTGTTGGTATAAGCATACATGGAGGCTGATTCATCATTAATGCCAGATATCGGCAGATGAGCGTCTGTATAGCAGCGCTTAGAGCGACCGCTAGTAAATGCTGTAAGCGGGTATCGGGCGCTGTAACAGAGCGCCTCAGTTGCTGTAGTAACCTGGCGGCATTGATGAACGTGATGTATGTTGGGTGTTCTAACACCAGTACAGCCCTGCAGCAATCGAAAGGTAGCGCCAGCTCAGTGCGACCGACTCTCAGCGATCCACACCATATCTATCAAAAAACTAAACACACACAGTGGCGGCGCTCTAAATCTGGTCGCTAAAGCATAGAGCGCCAGGTGCTGTGTGATTATAAAGTGCTTTTGGACACATATCCACTAGTAACAAAGCAAAAACACATGGAATTACATTGTTGGAACACTGTGACATTAACGTTTTAGTGCCAGACCTGTAAATACAATTCTGCATAAAAAAAAAAAAAAAAATTAGGTTTACCAACCCAGGAGAGGTGACACAATTATTTGAGAACCGAAAAAAACGATATATATATATATATATATAAAAAAAAAATGTAAAGAGAAGAAATGTCTATTGAAATGTAGAGAGAGTGACAGGTAGCGACAGCTATACGCTGAGCCACCTGTAATGATGAATTGTACGCTATATGGCGCTGTTAGAGTCGGTTACCAGAATCGCCTTCATAAATGTGGTATTGCGTACAGTGCCCAGCATTCACCAGACGCTGCCTGCCGCTACGAGGCGCTACCTGGCGCTATCCCTTGATGAATAAACCTCTTAGGCCCTTATTTAACAAGGGATAGCGCCAGGTAGCGAATGGTGAGCGAACGGTAATGACGCTCACCGCCACGAGAACGCCGGCTCCCCTCCGCAATCACACATTTATCAAGCCGATCCTGCTTAGCGGCTGACAGAGCGCCAGATAGCGAATCATTCATCATTATTCCAGCCTCACCCCACAGCGCCAGCGAGCGACCTTGAACAGCGACCGGTATGACCTCTCGCTACCTGGCGCTCTCCAATGCATTTCAATGGAGCAATCTTTAAATATTAATAATTAATTGCTATTATTGTTTTTTTTTTTTTTTTTTTTTTTTAAATGTCAAAAATTCTGTGACCACTTCTGCAATGTTAGATTTTTTTTTTAAGGTAAAAAAAAAAAAAAACAAAATTTGTGCAGAATTGATATTACAGGTCTGATATTAATGTATTCATATTACAAAATGTTTGTAAAGACATGTTTTTTTTTTTTTCAAAAAATATGGTTGTTTGGGGGTTAAAAAACTACTTTTAACCCATCGCCGCCAGCGCTCTGGGGTTTAAACAAGCATTTCACAGCGCAAGAATTTTTTGAGCGTGATTTGTTAATGAATATGCTGGGAGCCGTTCGCTATGGCCATTCGCTATCATGCGCTCCCATACAGCGCGGAACCTGTCAAACGGCGACTCCTAACCCCGTGTTCAACATTACCGCACACCGACTGAGTCGCTGTCAACAGCAGAACAACGGCCAAGCACAGCGAATACTAGCGTGCGCTGTGAAAATAACGCTACTGTCGCTCATCTGTCGCTACCTGGCACTATTAATGAATCGGCCTCCCCGTCATTTTGTTATGTTTCTAAACCAGTGGTATAAGTGACATTGATAGTACTCCATTTTGTCTCCATGATATTTACAGGGATGTAAGAAGTACAAGGATTGTTCACGATATGGACCAGCCGCAATAAAAATACCAATGCAGCATGGGGACATGATTGGAGACTTTACAGACCCGAGACCTGGCAGAGCTTACTTACCCTAATATTGCATTCGCTCACATGTCTGCCAATCTGATGCCTTACTTGAATTCCAGCAGCCAACAGGGCTCACCAAGTGCACAGCCCACCCAGTAAAACTGACTGGCCACCACTGGTCACATGGGAAGGCAAGGGAACACTAAGGTAGGTAAGTGCCACTGCCAGGTACTCGGTTAAAATTGGGTGCATGCTCGATGGGCCTTACAAATCTGAGCTGCAGTAAAAATACTCACCAATGCAGCATGGGGACATCCTGATTTGAAACTTTACAGGCCGAGACCTGTCAGTGCTTACTTACCCTAGTATTGCATTTGTTCATGTCTGCCATTTTGACGCCTTACTTGAATTCCAGCAGCCAATAGGGTTCACCAGTTGCGCAGCCTACCCAGTAAAACTGACTGGACTGCACTGGTCACATGGGAAAGCAAAGGAACACTACGGTAGGTAAGTGCGACTGTCCGGTACTAGGTTTAAATTGGGTGTATGCTCAATGGGCCTTCCCAAATCTAAGCGCTCACCCCCCATGCAGGACTAAGAAGACCAAAAGTTAGTTGTGGCTGTTGGTCCACTTTAGAATGGACCTACACCCTGTTAGATGTCTGTCTGAGACACCGGAGATTTTCTCCAGTGAGTTATACACATCTTCTTACCCATTAGGGACTGAAAGCAACAACACCCACAAGTTCTGGCTACAATAGCTAGAACTTGCTACCAGAGATGGTAATAATAATTACCATAATTAATTGAAGCTTCCAATCCCCTGTTGGACAAAGACACAGCCTGAAATAGGTGATTATAGCTCAGTGGAGGGTTAGGACGTCGCAAAAAGTTGCTCTTGGTCCAAAAAGGGTTAAGAATACTTGAAGCACGAAGAGAGAACGGGAGGGTTTCTAAAAAAAGTTATATTGTATGGCAAATTAGCGGTTTAAACCCCCCTTCTGCTTTTCACTTCTTGGTTACTCTACCAGACCCAGAGATACAAGCTCTCCTAGCAGCAGTGCCGACATTCTAAGATGCTGCATACCAGTGCCCCTACCCAAAGGGGGGCATGGAAAGTGGTACTTTATCAGAAAAAAGGCTTGGGAAACCCTTTAAAAGCAAACCTTGTTTGCTATTGAAAGTGAAAAGCAGACAAAATGTGTCCTTTAAGGTTACTTTTGGTTGCTATGACATTGGGTAGCCTTAATTTCAATGACACAATGATGTCCACATTTCACAGGTTGAAATGTGCAGAACTGGCAAACGTGAAGTCAGGAGTCTGCCAAGATCGGAAGATCAGCATAATTCCCTTGATAATTGGACATCCCTCGAAGCTAGGCCACCCCACTTATTCTCTAAAACAAAATGTTAGGCATGCCAGTATGGTAGCAGGCATAAAGAATATTCCTACAATTTAGAAAATGAATGTGAGCATATTGCGCACAGGCCAGCGTACATCGCCTGCTTGCTTGATTGAACTAAGAAGAAAACTGCCCACAGTGTGTTTTCTGTCAAGGCAGCAGCTTCACTGCTGGCAAATGAAAAATGTTTTTTTATTAATTTGTGCTGGCAGCCGCCCCACCCCGCCCCTTGCTGTAGCTCCGCCCTAGGCACGTGCCTTTGTGTGCCTAATGGCAAATTGTGCTTGTTCATATATAATATTGCTGACTATATTTCTTTTTTTGAGTCTTTACAGACACTATAAGTCTAATGAAACTTGTAGTAGAAGCCTGGCCCTATGGTTTTCATTCCCAGCACACAAACAACCCCACTCAGTCTTGTTTTATGCCTATAGTCATGGCTTTAACATTGGCAAGGTGGATGGTACTGAAGCCTGAATACAGGACTGATTTTTGTTTTAGATGAGATGGGGGTTTCCATTTCTGGAGCTAAAGTTTAGGCCATTGGGCACTTCCTAAAATCATACATCAGTCAAACAAAAAAAATGCTTTCATTCCCTTGCAGTCTATCTCTGCTGCTTCGGATAGCCCAATGCCAGACCCGCCTCTGCCACATCGATGCATGACATCACTGTGTTGTTGCGGACTATGCCGTGCCATCGTCACAGGAACTATGGCATGCCCCCTACATTGCAGTGAGTATCCTGGCTGCGAAATGGGGTGTGCAATATGACCTATACTAAATACTGGAGTAACTGGCCCACCAAAAAATTTTCATTAATCATAGGCACATTTAATAAAAAAGAACTGAAAAACTAGGAAAAATTCAAAACAAAACTGTAATATACACCTGAATAACCGCAGTGAATATATGTACAATGGGATATTGTAGCAAAACCCAATGTACAGTAACTTTAAGTAGCACGATAGAGATGTAATCAGTTCGAGATGGTCCCTCCACTACTCCCTGAGGAAGGGCATTTTTTCTATTGCCAAAATGCCATGGAATAGGAGGGCTCCTGCTTACATCGCTTGCAAAAATGAAACATTATCTATGTATACATTGTACTGTATTGCCTTGTCATCACTATTTCCCTCTGCTAGCCAGGAACTGAACACAGTCGGACCTTGTACCTTACAGTATCTTTGTATGCTTGCTTAAACTGATTACAAATCTTGCTACTCAAAATTATGTTGGGCCTTGCGAAAATATCCCATTGTATATATATTTATTGTGGTGTATAATACAGATTTTGTTTATATGTTGTAAATCCAATCCAATCCTTTTTAAATGTGCATATGATCAGTGAGATATCCAATATTTAATATAGGTTTTGCTGGAGGCCATTCTGTAGGGACCCCCCCCCCCCCCCAGAGTACAGTGGAAACCACACCCACTATCTCCATTTTACTTTGCTTCACATTTACTAGGGAGGTGCGTCTCTGCTTTCTTTTTTCAATTGTTGTTGCTCGCAGTATACCCCCACCACCTGCTTCCTACTGTAGTTCAGGGACCTAATTTGATTTCAGAGACTTACCGGTATTTGAATGTATGGTTGCTTAAAGGTAAAAAAAACACACTCATATTCTTTATTTGATCAGTTCTGAATCCAGTCAACTTGCCATTTATTTCACATGGGGGCTGGGGTCCACCCGGCACTAGCAGGCTACAACCATTCCCCTGTGTAGTGCACCGAATGAGAGCCAACAGCTCCTGGGAAGTACGGTAGCTGTGTATTTTACTAGCTGCAGTGCATGTCCTAACTATGGGGCTCACATGTCTAACACAGGGAGTCATGCTAATTGTTTGGTGAAGCCAGTATGACTTGCAGTGTGCATTGCTGTGTGGATTACTGTAGCCACTGATGGTAGTACCTTATTAATAGGCATCAACTAACCAGCTTCCCTTGGAATACTGTGCTCCGGAAATGGCAGTATATTAGTAAGCTAGGCTGATAATGTTTGTTTTCTCTATTGCCCCACTAAATTGCCCATAAAAACGTACCTATCCCTGGTCCTGCTGAACAGGTGCGGGCTCTCATCCAGTCTGCACCATATGCCACACATATCGATGTCCTCCGCACAGCTCTGTTTAGACACAGAGAATGCAGCAATATTGAGAGGCCGCATCCTCTGTTTCCTTTCAAACGAGGGTGCACTCCTCCCCCGGGTTATCTGGAATGGCTATGCGTGTGAGCAAATGTCAGCCCAGAGATGCTGGGGATACACCCACCGATGTTTACATCCCTGTGGGAGCCAGGGTAAGTAGGTAAGTTTTGCGGCGACCTGGGGCGGTTCACAGAGTGGGGCATCCCAATATGGGATGACCCAGGGGACAACTAGACTCCAGGACTGGCCACCCAGCATTTTGTCCTGCATTAACAATGCAGATTCATGGAATATATAATAAAGATTGAATAAGGTTCAGGAGTGAAGTATTTTTAGGAAACAACAAGGAGGCACAACCTGAAGCTAGTCGGGGGGGGGGGGGGGGGATTAGGAGCAATGTTAGAAAATATTATTTTACAGTAAGAGTAGTAGATGCTTGGAACAAACTTCCAGCAGGAAGTTGAAAAATCGACAGTCAGTGAATTTAAACATGCCTGGGATAAGCACACATCTATCCTAAGATAAAGAGTACATACAGTATACACATAAGAGCAGACTAGATGGACCGTATGGTCTCCTTCTGCCATCAACCTTCTATGTTTCTATGTAAAAAAGTGGCTTTAAAATCTTGACTTGATTTGAAACAAGGAGTACCCCAGGGATAGGCCTTGAGACCCATACCCTCTGTACTAAGACACTAAACTATTGCAAAGAAAAACAAATATTTATAAATATTACAAATATGTTCATACCTGAACCAACATTGGTATCCGATGAAATGGGACACACGAGAAGTAAACTTGTAAGGAACACTACAAGCAATGCCTTAAAGCAAGCTGTCCTCATGGTGGGCACTCCAAAGCTCTTGACGCATCAATGTGCAGAAACCCTCTGACATTCACAAATCTTGGTTCACTGTGATGAGCTGATTCGGAAACGGCCTAGCCCCATTTTTTTTTCTAAGTGTTCCCTTATTTTATCACCTTTGCGGTAGTGAGTGCCTCTTGCCCAGACATGGGACAATAAATTTCAAAGCCAACAATGGGATTCCCTAAATTCACACTGACTGTTAGTGGAAACCACGACAACCTACACAAAACTTTCACATTTCACTTTTAAGACCAAATTGCCCAACAATAGAAAGTACAAAGCAGGACCTTTTTTTTCTTGGCCAATAGTAGAAGCAGGATAACTTGCAATTTATTGGCCTGAAGTGTGGACCCCTTCTACTGCCCCACTTCATTGATGCCTTTAAGACCTTATAGTGTTTATCCGGTCAGCCTTGAACACTTGTGAGCGAGAAACACTATTTTTATTCCAGGAAACTATAAATACCAAACGTGTCATCCAACTGCTTGTGGTTAGATGAAATCAACAAAATCCCTTTTGAAATATTTAAGGAGAACACTGCTGTTTAGCTGTGATGTAGTACAGGACATAATGTGGGGAAACTCCTAGGATACTCTGTTGTGTAACGGTGTCGGAAAGGAGAAATAAAGAATTTATTGTGTGGCATTTACACACAAACCCATATGCTCTCCAGATCGTGGAAGAGGACACGTCATTACCTCATTTACCAGCTTGTTAAGTCTCTAGAGGTATAAAGCGTCATTTAATAATAAATAGTGATAACAACCAAAAATTTATTTTTTATTTACATGCACTAAATATAAGTTGGAAGGCAGTGAAAACTGCTTCCATAAAACACATATTTCGGCTAATACATTTTTAAGGTATTTCCTATTCAGCATTTGTTTTAAACATAGCTTTTGGGTTTTTCTTTTTTATTATGTCTATCCTATACCTATCAAGCTTTTTAAAGAAAAAATAATATAAATGCAGAGGTCACACACAAGACAGCACTGGATTGCTATGTTTTATGCCACCCTCTCAAGACATTGGCCCTTATTTATCAAGGGATAGCGCCAGGTAGCGACTGGTGAGCGGCCGGTAATGACGGTCACCGCCACGAGAACGCCGGCTCCCCTCCACAATCACACATTTATCAAGCCGATCCTGCTTAGCGACTGAGATAGTGCCAGATAGCCACTCATTCATCATTATTCCAGCCTCAGCCCACAGCGCCAGCGAGCGACCTTGAACAGCGACAGGTATGACCTCTCGCTACCTGGCGCTCTCCAATGCATTTCAATGGAACAATCTTTAAATATTCATAATTAATTGTTAATATTTTTTTTTTTAATGTGAAAATTTCTGTTACCACTTCTGCCATGTTAGATATTTTTTTTAAGGTAAAAACAAAAAAAAAATTTGTGCAGAATTGATATTACAGGTCTGATATTAATGTATTCATATTACAAAATGTTTTTATAAACTTGTTTTTTTTTGTTTCAAAAAATATGGTTGTTTGGGGGTTAAAAAACTACTTTTAACCCATCGCCGCCAGCGCTCTGGGGTTCAAACATGCATTTTACAGCGCGAGAATTTTTTGAGCGTGATTTGTTAAATGAATATGGTGGGAGCCGTTCGCTATGGCCATTCGCTATCATGCGCTCCCATACAGCGCGGAACCTGTCAAATAGCGACTCCTCACCCAATATTCAACATTACCGCACACCGACTGAGTCGCTGTCAACAACCGAACAACGGCCAAGCACAGCGACTACTAGCGGGCGCTGTGAAAATACTGCTACAGTCGCTCATCTGTCGCTACCTGGCGCTATTAATGAATCGGCCTCCCCGTATCACCTGTATTGATACTAATGATAAGCAAATATTTCAAGGTTTCTGGTCTACTTTTAATAGTGCTCATAAGATTTGCTTTGTTTTAAAGGGTAAGTCCACTTACAATTACAATTACAATTTTTGAAAGTGTATATTTTTGTGTGGCAAAATTATGTCTTAAAGGTGCTTAGCTGATCTGGCATTTTTAATTTTTTGCTAATGTTAGTAAATGTGTGTTTTATGGAAGCAGTTTTCATCTGTTGCTACTGGCAACGTACACCAAGTGCAGGTGTGTTGTATGTTGCCAATAGCAACAGATTGCAGATAGTTGCACAGGACACTGCTGCTGGGCATGTGTAGGGGTTAGTGAGCTCCCTCACCTTAGCAGTGGCCATAGCAGCAGTGTTCTGTGTGTGCAGGACTCGCTTCTTGGTGTACAGACTTGGTGTACATTGCCTATAGCAACCAATTGCAGGTAGTTAAAACTGCTTCCATAAAACACAGACTTGCTAACATGGGAAAAATAAAAAATACTAGATGAGCTCAGCACCTTACGGACATCCTTTTGGTCCCCCCAAAAATACACTTTATTCCATCAAAAGTGGACTTACCGTATATACTCGAGTATAGGTCGACCCGAATATAAGCCGAGGCACCTAATTTTACCACAAAAAACTGGAAAAGTTATTGACTCGAGTATAAGCCTAGGGTGGGAAATGCAGCAGCTACCGGTAAATTTCAAAAATAAAAATAGATACTAATAATGTTTTTGAATACCGTAAAGAGCAAGAAGGAGGGAATGTGGAAAAGAGCAAGAAGGAGGGAATGTGGAAAATGTTGGATGTAGAAAAGAGAAGACTGATGCAATCTGAAAAGGAGAAAAAAAGGTAAAGGCGTAAAATAAGAAAGAAAGAATGTGGAAAAAGGAAGAAAGAGTAAAAGAGAGAGATGTGTAAAAGTTAATTACTAATAGTTGTAAATGCTTTACCCCTGCAGTGCACGTGTCCCAGCTTTATCAGTGGAAAAGGCAATATATCCCAGTAGCCGTCCCACAGTCGGAGGCTCTCTATGAAGGGACAGGGGCGGCAGGGGCAGTGTGACAGTGTGACTGAGCTGCAGGTGGGGAAGCTGTGGCCTGGCTCTGGGGAAGGGGACACGGCGGCGCTGTGTGAGGAGACTCCGCGGCGCTGTGCTCCAGTTCCGGCTTTTGCCACCGCCCCGCACTGGCTCTGCCGCACACAGGTAAGTCACCCGTCACCTCTGTGTGGCACACACACACACACCTACCTGATGAGGGGGACACAAGAGGACCACATGCCCCACACTGCTCCAGCATCTAGAACATCCTCACTGCCGACGGCGACCATGCGTGGACGGCAGGCGGGGCTGCGCGGGGGGGCAGGCGTGGGTGCGCACCCGCGCGCGCGCACCTTAGCGGGAATAGTGATGGCCCTGACCCTTTTTTTCCTCCATTTCGCCCAAAATCTCCACTGACTCGAGTATAAGCCGAGGCGGCTTTTTTCAGCCCAAAAAGTGGGCTGAAAAACTCGGCTTATACTCGAGTATATGTACCTTTTACATTTTTTCTTTATTCTAACCATTACTTATTCCATTAAAGCATCATATATGGCAGCCTGAGGTCTGCAATGGCCATTCAAGCTTACTTAAAGAGGACCACCAATCAAAATAGACTGGAGGCCCCCTAGTACCTAATGCACCACAGCCTTCCAGCACCCTGATACTTGCCTCTTCCAGGTAATGTTCCACGGAAGCTGGACATGTGACACCGGCAACCAATTAAGTTCACCAGTCAGAGCTTGCACAGTAATGAAATCTTTGGTGCTGTATTTTTCCGGCACTAGTAAGCGCTTTTCATTACAGTTACAAGAAATCACTGCTGGGGACAAAGGAGACAAACTTTACAGTGCGTTTAGCTTGCATTTTAGTTGTTAGCATCCAAATTACACATTGTTAAGTAAAAGAAGACATTAAAATCAATTTTTATACCACCCAAAAAAACCCATTTGGGCCCAACTAAGTCATGTGTTTCAATTATTGACAAGTCCCAATGTAAGTTCTGTAAAAAAAATGTGTTTAATAACAATTATAAGCATAAAGGAGAAAGAAGGAAGGCCTGAAGAGAAGGGAAACCTTTACTGCACCATCAGTGGGCCCCAGAGAGGTGGGGTCCCCATACACTGTCCAGATGTTATTGTGATTTTGTTAAAGATTAGGTCATTGTATATACAGATGATGAGTACTAGGGAAACACAAACAAGGGAAGGCTGGAGTGTCAAGTATAGAGCATTGGAGGATCTGGTGAGAAGAGCAGGGATTCAAGGCACTTAGGGCCTGGGGTTAACACAGTCTGTATCAGGATGGAGCTAACAATGAGCAACTGGTGGACTGCTACACCCTGCACTGGTTCCGGAGTAGGGAATCTGCTGACAAGCTTGGTTTGACTTGAACATCACCCCAAGGGTGGACGGACTGCGCTGCAATTAAAGCAGGGTTCCACAACCATTATCAATGACCAGTGAGTCCAATGTTCAGTATGGGAAAAGTCCAATTCAAGTAGCCAGACACACAGCCAGGAAGTCCAGAACCAAGGTAGTCAGGGGTCAGGAGTGTTATGGGGTGAATCATGCTTTAGTTTGGCTTTCTTTTTCTTTCTTTCTCTCTCTCTCTCTTTCTCTCCTTTACTTCACCTGCTAACCAGCAAATCTTTATCTGCCCCCTATTGTTTCTAAAGGCAAACTGATACAGAATTTTCCTTATACATACACATGCAGCAATTCCATCTTAAAGTGGACCAACACCCAGGATTTTGACTATCCTGGGTATTGGTCCACTTCGGTGGGGCACCCCGATCGGGGGTGCCCTGCTGTGTGAAACCCCCCAGAAAGCCCCAAAAACTCACCTCTCCCCGCTCCCACGTGACCGCTGCTGCCAATCCCCGCCGACGGACAAGCGGGAGGCAGCGACGGACAAGAGAGCGCACCCGCCGCCGCCTCCCGCACGTCACTCTTACAGGACGCGCGCCTGCGCCGGCCATTCACAAACGGCCGGCGCGGGTGCACGTCCTGCTAGAGGGACGCGCGGGAGGCGGCTGCGGGCGCCGCGGGATTGTGGATAAGGTAGGGATTTAGGGGTTTCTGGGGGGTTTCACACCCGATCGGGGTGCCCCGCAGTCAGGGGACTGATCGGTCCGGGAATCTTATAGATTCCCGGGCCGATCAGTGGAGGGTGTTGGTCCACTTTAACTGAATCTGAGCAATCCCGAGCAAAGGGAGTGTCAAGCTTTTATAGCAGACATCTGGTTAATGCCAGGTGTGACCTGGCTGCAACTAATAAGCAATGAATGTGTTGTTTTTTCTTTTGTGTGATTTTGTTAATATTATGAGATCGTAAGCTCCATAGTGCTTTAAAAGGGCAATATTGCTGATTCGTAGCATGTATTTTGTAGAACATGTATATTATGTTAAGTTTAAAACCAAGGTCTCTTTAAGACTAAAGCATTCTTGGAACTTAAATATTTTGGCCTTGATTCATCAAGAGAATCAAAAATTCTCATTGTAGTACTGAGAATTTTAATGTTTATGAATCACCAGATATGAAGACAATGAAAGTCAATCGTATTGTTTACTACAGTGTAAAAGGAGTAAAAAGTTATTATTATTATTATTGTTTATTTATATAGCGCCATCAACTTCCGTAGCGATTTACAAGGTATGATTACAGACAAGGTAAAACATATAGTACAGAGAACAATACAAAATTAGATGCCACAGGTTGTGATACCAAGTGTTGTGAGCACAGGAGACAATAGGAAAGAGAGCCCTGCCCTTGCGAGCTTACAGTCTAAATACTTTTCTCATGAGTAAAAAAGTGCCATTGCCTTTCATTTTCTTCCTGTCTGGTGATTCATCAACATTTACATTTTTGTGCAGTTTTGAGAATTGTATTCAACTCTTGATGAATCAAGGCCTTTGTATTTAAGGAAAAGATGTATGGTGGCTGCTGGAAATGCAGCTTCTGAGCAGAAGGAGGGCGCTGAAGAGTGGGCTGCTACTTGCACACAAGGTAGATGCAAACCCCTGGTTTTCTGGCTAAAGATTTTAATTGTTTTGTATTTTGCTCAAAAATAAACGTGATTATGAATTTCCAAGACCTGAGTGAGGACTTTTACTACGGTAGATCCAAGCACGCCCACACCCCAACAAGGAGACACAGCAGGGGTGTTGTGCAAAGCCAAAAGGCCAGAGTGGGGTAGTCATCCAAGGAGCAGAGGCAAAGCAGGTGGTCAGCAGAGCCAAGGTCGAGATTCCTGCAGATACAGGAACAGGTGGAAGGCGTCACTACGAAAATTTGCAGGCATCTCACTTGTGCCCTTGGGCCTCCTTTTAAAGGTCTTTTGGCACCAGGAATCGCCATTCATGCGTCACCTGCATGACGCAACCAGGGAACACACTCGCCAAACTGGAACATCAAGAGGGTGTGACCATACGCACACATGTCCAAGGTTACAAGTATGAAAGCACCAACGCAGGCTGGCGTGAGCAGAGGCACATGTCTTGGGACAGCGTGAAGCCAACCCCCCACCCCCCACACACACACGCGCAAAAATATACCATTCAGATGCAGCCACTTCCAAGTCCCTACCCACCATAACTGGCTTCCCTTGATGACAGAGAAACTTCTGGTTACTTCAGCCAATGAGCTGGCATGGTAGAGGACTGCCAAATATAGCAGGCTACATTTCTACAGATTTCAGGCATCTCTAGGGGTTTAAAGTGGACCGAAACCCACCGCAATCGGCCCGGGAATCTATAAGATTTTCTGGCTGATCGATTCCCTCCCACCGGGGCATCCAAAATCAGGATGTGATCAGGTGTGAAACCCCCCAGGTCGCGCCATACACTTACCTTGTTTCCCAGTCCAACGGAGCATGCACGAACCACGGCCGCATCCCCGCCATCCCTCTAGCAGGGCACATGCCTGCACCAGGCATTTATGCATGCCCGCGTGGGCACGCTCCCTTTTAGAGGGAAGTGGGGGCTGTGGCCGCCAGTGCACTCGGAGCCGCTGGCCTTAGACAAAGGCTTAGAGGACGTAACGTCAGCGTCTATGAGCGTGCTGATTGGATTGGCACACGGATTGCAGGTCCAGGAAGAGGTGAGTTGGCATCACCGATCTGGGAGGTTTCATACAGCAGGGCAACCCCCGATTGCGGTGCCCCAGGGGAAAGGACCAAAACCTAGGCTAGTCAAAATCCTGGGTTTTGGTCCACTATAATAGCTGGTTGGGGGACACAATGGTCTTAGCCATTTTTGCTGTTATGTGCTAGATCTTCCAGGTAAATAGGTAAGCATGTTTTTTTTTTTGTACAGTATGTGTACGATAATCGCCTTTGGTTATTTTCTTCAGCCAGGGCTCCTATTTTACAAAGTTTTGGTACAACTATATAGCGAGTGTAGACAGGACTTCAATTGTTTGACTCTTCTGAGAATAACCAATGTATTCCACCTCCTATTATTGGTGATTTATGTTTCTAGACAAAGTGATGGATTGCAGTTTGCTAATTAATTCCGACACAAATAGCACCCTTCATAAATAACTTTCACTTTCAATAGATAAAAACTACCGGACACAATATTGGTATAGGCCATTTATTTTGAAGAGTGCTTCTATTACACAGAGCGTTCCTAAAAGCAAATTTCTTGTGTAATGAAGTCAATTCTTTTTTTCCCAAGGTTTCAACTAAAATGTTTTTCAGTTTTGATAGAGTGGGAAAAGGTTACAACCAGGTACATACCTTCTACCTTTCTAAGATGGAAGGACACCTGAACAGCACTTTCTGCACTCAGATCTATTCCTTACTGACTATAAACAGTTATTGTGCTAAAATCATTCAGCAGCAGCATCTTTTCACTGTAATAGAATTTGAATATAATTAATAAAAGATAAATAAAAACCTTGAGTGAGTAAAATAATTATGTATGTATGCAGATGTATACATTAACCTATGCATCAACACTTCCAACACCCAAATATTTTCTGTAGTGGGTAGGTAGGTAGCAGGCAGATTTTCTATTACCTGGGGTGTCATTCTGACACACACAAGTGGAACTTCCCTATAAGACATAAACAGAGAATTAAAGTGTAAAGAGACTGTAAACCCAATGGCAATAGTAAGACAGCAAGCAGCTCACCTAATGCCGGTCCCATGTGCCTCGCCTCCATTTCCTGCAGCGGGGGTAGAAGCTGTGGCAGGGCTCCAATGTTTACCCTCCAGGAAAGTGTCCACACAGAAAGTGGTCTAAAAGCTACTATGCCCCTTTGAGTTATTGGTAAGGGTGAGCATGCCAAGTCACAGTGGTCCCACAGCTGTCTCTGGCCACATCAGGGCATGCTCAAGACTCATGAAGCTACGACCCCTGAAAATGGCTCCTTTTATACTGTTCCCAAGGGAAGTTGGAAGGAAGTTGGTGTGTATCTGGACATGGACTTTAACTCATTTAAAGAGAAGAGAAAGGAGGGAGACCTGAAGCACTGAGTTATTTGTAACTGATTAAGTATTTTGTTTATAGATTGGTATAAATCATCATACCGGATTATTTTTAAAGGTATTTACATTTTTTTCAGTTTCAAAAGTTTTATTCAATTCACAAGTAAATAAAACATACATTTTGGCCCATTGTCATATTAACGTCAATAAACATTAACATTGAGCCAAAGTTACCACAAAACATTTTTGATGGTTCAAAAAGGCTTGAGATTGGCAGGAACAATCTATTGAAATGTTATCAGACCAGGACCCACAACAATTGATTAAAGATACAGAGATTTGGGCCCAGGGGGATGGGGAAACCCAGAATATGTCTAGCAGGCTAAGATTCCCAAGTAAGTAGAAGAGAAGTAGCAGAAGAGGAAGAAAAGAGAAAAGTGAGAGAAGGGGATGGAGACCCTCAACCAGGTATCAATGATCACAATTTCAAAGACACTATGCTATTTGAATGAATAGCTGGGTGGGCCTATTTCAGCCAGGGATCCCTTATCCCAGGTGAGTAGCTCTGAAATATTTGATTGCATTGCATGTCCCAACTTTGGGGACACAAAAATAGGAATAGGGACCCCACCAAAAGGGGTGACTTAACGTGGCGTGGGGGTTTAACACATGCGATTGCAATTGTATGCAAACGAAGGCCCCTAGTTTCTGCTGAATATTATATAGTGATGAGAGGGTTAAACTAGGCTGTAAATTGGAGCGACTCCCAACCCCTTTACTCAATCTCCAGGTATACCCACAAATGAGTCTCTTTAGAAATGTGAAGAGCAGCCAGTTGTGCAATTTGAACAGAAGCATAGTAATGAGGAAAGTTAGGAAGCCCTAGACCCTCACCCCTTCTGTGTGTCATCATAGTCACTTTAGCTATACAAGGCCTGCTAATTCCCCAAACCATTTTTGACACCCTCCTTTGGAATGCTCTCAGAGATTTGTGGAACGCAGACCAAGATCGCATAAGTGAGTCCAGGAATCTGAAAGTAGGAAAGTCATTTGGGCTGTATAGAGTGGCTAAGCTGGGTGTCAGCTTAAAGTGGACAAAAGCCCAGGATTTTTACTATGAGGCCGATTCATCAATAGCGCCAGGTAGCGACAGATGAGCGACTGTAGCGTGATTTTTTCAGCGCCAGCCAGTATTCGCTGTGCTTGGCCGGCATTAGCTTGATGACAGCGACTCAGTCGGTGTGCGGTAATGTTGAATACTGGCTGGGGGGTCGCTGTTTCACAGGTCCAGCGTTGTATGTGAGCGCCTGACAACGAATGGCCAGAGCGAACGGCTAGCTTCATATTCATCAAAAAATCACGCTCCGAATGTGCTGTCGCTGTCCATTCCTTGTTTAAACCCCAGAGCGCTGGCGCCGATCTGTATTAACTAGTTTTTAACCCCTAAACAACCATATTTTTTGAATGTAACATTATACATGTTTTTAGAATCATTTTGTTATATGAATACATTAATCTCAGACCTGTTAGATCAATTCTGCACATATTTTTTTTTTTTTTTTTTTTTACTTAAAAATAAATCCTAACATTGCAGAAGTGTTCTCCGATTTTTTGACATTAAAAAAATTTAAAAAAAAATTATTACCAATTAATCATGAATTATTATAGATTGCTCCATTGAAATGCATTGGACATCGCCAGGGAGCGACAGCTCATACCTGGCGCTGTGAGGGAATTTGCAGCGGCGCTGTTCGGTCCAGCCGGCTTCATGATGAATGCCGCGCTAGCCGTCGCTCTCGCCGGCGCTAGCCTCATTTTGCTTGATAAATGCGTCATTGTGACCGCCGCGGGCGTACTTGAGTCGGTAGTCGCCGTTAGCTGCCGCTACCTGGCGCTCGTCAGACACTACCTGGCGCTATCGCTTGATGAATAAGGGCATATCCCAGGTTTTGGCCCTTGCCCCCAGGGCGCCCCGATGCAAGATACCCATACATGCGCAGCCTCCTGCCAAATCGTCACGCTTGACTGTGCTGACTCGCGCTCGTCTAAGGGACCGGGTCTAGCCGAGCTGGGCCAAGCGGAGCAGGACGTGCCGAGAGCACCAGCGGTCGCATCATTGCTACCCTCTAACAGGGAGCATGGCCATGCTGGGCATTCACAAATGCTCGATGCTGGCACGTGCCCTGCTGAAGGGATAGCGGGGATGCGTCTGCTGCTCAAACATGCCCAGATGGATCAGGGGAGAAGGTGAATATACTGGGTGACCTGGGGGCTTTCACACAGCGGGGCATCTTCTTGATCCCCAGGGCGGAAGGAATCTACCGGCCCTGAAACCCCATTGGTTGTGGGTTTTGGTCCACTTTAATTACCTATATAGTTGGATTTCCATATGAAAAGAAAGTGGGACTGTAGGTGTCATGCCTGGAGTTCCTCCTTAGCCTTCGCCTGTTTCTCTGTAGTATGCAGCTTGACCACCAGGTGGTGCTGTCCTGCAGAGCTCCTGGAGATCAGCCAGCACCTGGGCTAATTAGCTGCTGGCCTTTATATGTTGAGTCTGGCATGTAGTCAGGGCTCAGCATTTTACTCTGTCATCTGAACCTGAACTCTGTAGCAGAGCCCCTGTGTCCTGAATCCTGAATCTGAACCCTGAACCAAGGACTTCCTTGTGAACCATTGGTTTCACTTCTGTTTGCTCTTTAGACTGGACTTCATTCCTGTATGTTTTTCCTCACTGCACTGTATGTATAGCAATCTGAGTGTTTATGTTTGCTTGTTTCTCACAATAAACACATTGTGTTTGCTGCACAATCCCAGTCTCTCTGCCTTGCAGTACTCTAATTAATTATTGGTCACTCTTTATTAATGGATATCTCCCTTGAGATATCCGTGACAATAGGCTGCTGAGGAGAGTTTCCAGGAGCATGACATTTAAACATGCTGACTTTACTGGGTGGCCACCCTGCTGGATCCCTACTATATGGATAACCTCACCTCCTTGATTCCAATACTGGAGCGGGATGGAAAGATGAGAGAGTACAAATGTACTCTTGTAGACACACTATTGGGGAAGTTCCCGGATGAATTTAGGGCTCAGTGGCGGCACGAGGCCAAGCAGGAGGAAGACGCCAACACTGCAGGGGCACCAGATGCCTTAATCTTTGTCCCAGATTTTGAAGATGGCTTCTGTCTCTATAGGCAGGTCAAATTCAGCGCTGCAAAGAATTATGGTCGTGGCCGTTTTCGAGCCAGAATCAGTTGAGCAGGGTGGAGTGGTGTCACCACCAGTAGGTATTCCATGAGGCAACTCAGGAGAACACTTTTTCAGGGATTGTTGGAATCCAGCATATTTTCCAGAGGGTGTCAACCTGATCTTAGAGAATCCTAACCCCCACACCCTACCTGGAATAGGATGAAAGTAATAGAAAACAAAGGGTTCCGGCACCAATTCCTGCATGAAATCAGCAATTTAACCTAAACTGCATTAAAAGCATCCAGAAGGAACTTGCATAACAAAAATCCATACAGTGAATAGTTCTGCAACATGTTCCCGGTACTGTCCTGTCCCCTTTATTTATGCATCATGAAAGTACTAGTAGTTGCCTTAAGTGCCTATTTTACATTTCATTATCTTCCAATAGGAAAAGATATCTGAAATTAGTAAATGCAGGGCCGGATTATGAGGGGGCGCAAGGCGCGCGAGCCCCGGGGCCTCCACCACTTGCCCTGCAAAGAGGGCCTCCACCAACCTTTGGTCTGGTCCAGGAGGCTTTTCAGTATTTGGTCTGACGGGGTGCGGGGCCAGCAACAAAGATATCGGCAACAGTGGGCCCCCTGTCCTGTGCAAGCCTTTGTTTTTGCAAACCTGCAGCCAAACAGGAGAGTCTAGAGCAGCAACGCTGGCGTCAGCAACACTACAGTGATGGGTGCGTGCAGAGCTGTCGCTGCACATAACCACCAAGCACAGCCGCCGGCAGCTCAATGCAGGGAACTGTTTTCTGCTGGACCAGCTGGGCAACTACACTACCCCCCTCCCAGAATGACAAAGCAGGAGTTCCCGAGCAGTGCGCACCCGCACAAGGGTGGCACAAGGGACTCGATCCGAAGTTCCAGTAAGTAGGCCTGTGCCAGACACCCACCAATCAGTTACTTGGCTGGACTATAATTTTAAAGGAAAGAAAATACTGTATCTGGGGCCTCCACCACACCTAATCCAGCCCTGAGTAAATGGGATCTGAATCCAGTACTTAACACACTAACAGAACATTGCTTTGAAAAAGGCCTGGAAACTTGTTTTCCATATACATAACTACTAGACATATAGGGGAATTTTATAAATGTAAATCCTTCCACACAATTATCTCGGTATCTTATTATCTCAGTTTAGTGATTCCTTCCACTAGACTGGACATGGTATCAAAATACCACAGAAGGAAGTCATTTCCACGGCAAATGCCTTGGCAGTTTCACAGAGCATTAAGGCACACTTTACAAGATTCTTGTCTCTCATTGGCAGAGTTGACTTCAATGACAAAGGGTCACATTCAGAAATCAGCAGCATGGTCTAATTCCTAAATTTGCTAAGCATTAAAGACCAGATGGGTTTGTTTAAAAAAAAACTGCCCCCCTCTCAAAGAAAAAACTCATCTGAAAGTCTCAGGCGGCCTGTCATGAAATAGGAAATTAAAGTTTTAATTACACCTACCAGTAATTGTTCCCATGACTTGTTTCATGATGGTCCACTATAATTTTTCTATTTCTTTTGGGGCGGTGGAACCTCATTACCGGTAGGTGTGATTAAAGGCAGGTCTGATTCTGGTAACTGAGGCTCTGGTCTTTTGGGGGTTTTGTGGCTTAGGTTTCTCTGTTAAGGACAAGCCCTTGGGCCTTCACCATTTGCCCTGCAAAAGGGCCTCCGCCAACTTTGGGGCTATCGGCCCGGGTGTTTATGTGTGCCACGGCTGGAAGAGACAGCAGTGGCAGGGATGGAGACAGCACCTGCCGCTCCTCCAGCTGCTGCCTCTTCCGGCCGGGGCACACGCAAACACCTGGTCCGAGCAGCGAGTTAGTGTGGCCTACACCGAGCCGCTGCCACAGCGCTCGCCGCTCCTTCAGCTGCTGCTGCTGCTGCCTCTTCCGGCCGGGTGGCAGTGTGGCAGGCAACCCAGACAGCAACGCGGGAGCGCACATAACATGTAAGTTTACTTTTTTCCCCCGATTTTTACATTCGCCTGATAAGACGCATGGACAACCCCCCACACACACACTTTTGGGACAAAAAAGTGCGTCTTATAGGGCAAAACGGTACGGTAACTACCTACCAATTTACCCACTTACCCTCCTACCTATCTACCTGCCTGATGACCAACCCACCTACCTATTCAACCACCTACTGATCCATCCACCCACCTACCTACGTACCTACACAGGACCTAGAGCTTCAGCTGGCAGTCCTGGTCCAAAAACAGAATTGTCAGACCCTGGAGCGGCCTGCCCACTTTCCCACCTCCCTACCTGCCCTCCTACCAGCCTTGCTACCTGCCATTCTACCTACTTACCCACTCACTCACCTATCTGCCTAACCACCCACTTTCGTACCTACTCACCTATTATCCACCCACCTACCTACTGATTTATGTATCTACTTGTCTACCCACCCACACGCCTACCTAACCTAAATTCCTATCTAAATTCCAACATATTCCTCTACCTGGCTAACCCCTTCCTGTCCATCTAAATACCTACCCATCTATCTGCCTACCCACCTATCTGCCTGATCACCCACCTACCTGACTACCCCACCTACCCATCTTTCTCCCTGCCTACCCACCTAAATGCCCACTTACCTATGTACTTCCCTTTTTACCTACCCAATCACCTATATGCCTGTCTGCTCACCCACCTACCTTCCTAATATAACCTACCTACCTAGGACATATAGGGATGTTTTCCTTTTTTTGGTGGGTGGGTCCAAAAACACCTCGAAGTGCTGGACCCTCGAACATGCAGGAAGGATCATTAACACAGGTTGGTAACAATTTAGATCTTATATCCTGTTGACTGTCATTCATAGGTACTAACATTTACCTGTTGGGTGGGTGAGGATAGTGGGTGGTTCAGCAATATCACTTTATAGATTGCTGTACAGGTAGTATAAAAGAGCACTTTATGTATAGATGTCTTTATTTAAAGTCCATCTCCAGGCAAACACTAACTTTTTCCCTCCTCATCCCTCTTGGGAACAGTAAATAATTAACCATTTCAAAGCACCTGAAAATTTCTTATTGTACATAAATATATTTTGTATTCTAGGCGAAACTGATTTCTTTGCTTCAATTTCTGGGTCATGGATGACCTGGGAAGGGCATATCATGGTTCAACTTCATGAGCATGCTGTGTTGTGGTCAGAGACAGCTGTGGGTCCACTGTGGCTTGCTGTTCTCACTCATACTAAGAGTGCCAAGGGACAGAGTAGCTGTAGGACCACTTTTTTGTGTGGTCCTGGAGGAATAACATTTTAAAAAGGGCAAACTTTGGAGCCCTGCCCAAACAGAAAATCGGTGTTTGGCCAAGCTTCTTGCTCTACTAGCAACCATAGCCATGTCAATTCTAGGCATGGCTGTAATTGGCCAGATGGGACACGTGACCCCCGCCATATAAAAGGCAGGGTTTGCCTCCCGGCGCTCTCAGAGCCCTCTGCATTAGATAGGAAGAGGTTGTCTGTGGAGATAGGGACAGATAGGGCATTGTTAAAAAAAAAAAAGCTGTCCTTTTTAGGGCATTTATTTAGGGACACTGGCTGGAGTCAGGGATGGACAGGTGACTGCGACTGAATTGAGGGACACTGAGGGAGTTGTTAAAAAATAAAATGCCCTTTTAGGCCAGTTAGGGACAGCGGCTGGAGTGAGGGACACTGACCGAGTTGTTGTTAAAAACAAACTTGTCCTTTTTAGGGCAGTTAGTTAGGGACAGCGACTGGAGTGAGGGACACTAAAGTAGTCACTATAGTTGAGGCCATGTTGGGGTCATTTGTGTTTAACAATACATAGTAGTTGAGTGTCCACATGTTCAGGCCACATGAGGCTCCTTTTTGGTTAATAACACATAGTAGTTGAGTGCCCACTTGTTCAGGCCATGTGAGACTCTTTTTTGTGTAGTAACAAATAGTAGTTGAGTGTCCACTTGTTCAGACCATGTGAGAGTCATTTGTGTTTAAAAACAAATAGTAGTTGAATGTCCACTTGTTCAGGCCACATGAGGCTCTTTTTTGTTTAATAACAAAGAGTAATTGAGTGTCCACTTGTTCAGGCCACATGAGGTTCCTTTGTGTTTAATAAAACATAGTAGTTTGCATATTAGAGCTTTTTAACTGAGCTACTAATGCTTTTTGTTTTATTTTATTAACTTTTTGGGCCCAATGTACACCTTTTTGGTGTTTTTACCTTTTTAAATTTGTCAACTTTGACAACTTTTTTTCCCCACAAAACAAAAAAGTAAAAATACAGAAAAAAAAGTTGTGGCTGACAATTTTATTGCTAACAAACATGCTGGATGCTGCCAGCATGTGTTTTAGGAATATAATAACCCTGTTAGTCAATGAAGTCGGCAGTTTACTCCAGCTTTTTGTTGGAGAAAATTCACTCTAGATACATTTGTGCACGCTTTTTTTTTTCGGCCCTCAAAACAACCCATAAATCAGTCGCAGGTGCCAGAATTTGCGCAGGCCTTATTCAGGCCTTATGTGTTAGGATAATAAATAAGGGTCGATTCATCGTCGTGCTCCTAAAAACCCCAAACCAAGCACCAGCAATTTTGCATGCGCCTAGGTGCCTTATTCATGGTTTTATGCACGCACGCATGGTTTCGTGCCTTCTTTTCTGCCCTCTGAACACTCCATAAATCAGTCGCCAATTTGCATTTGTGGAAAATTACAGGCGCAAGTTTATGCATTGGCACATGCTCGGGAGCAAATTTCTGCCTTAAAAAATGTGCTTAAAATTTAAATGACCATGAATCAGGAGGAAGCCTGAGCCTGACTTGGCGCACAAAAAACATGTGCAAATGCACAAGCGCACGACCATGAATCGAGCCTATAATAGTTGAGTGTCCACTTGTTCTAGCCTTATGAGGCTTTTTTTGTTTAATAACAAATAATAAATGAGTGTCCACTTGTCCAGGCCATGTGAAGTGCTTTTTTGTCTAATAGCAAATAGTAATTGAGTGTCCACTTGTTAAGACCACGTGAGGGTTATTTGTGTTTAAAAAAACACAGTACAACTTAAAAAGAAGCAAAAATACTTCTACAACACCGCACTAAAACCAAATTATTCTATTGTCAAACTCTATTTCTGTTAGTGTGTATTTATAATTTTCCCTGCGCTGGAGTTTATTAGAGCGTATTGGTGCGGTCTTAGAACATATAGAAACAAATCTGTACAAAAATACACTTCAAACTCCGTGGGGAGATAATGTCTCTTAAAGTACTTGAACCTGGATCTTCAGTCTCAAAACACCTTGGACATGGACAATCAATACTTTCCTTGTGAATCCCAACACCAGGAATAGTTAAATAATGTACCAGACGGTCTCATAAAGATTGTCACTTCGATAGATATTACACTTTTTTGAAGAAATGCCTCGTGATTATCAGCATAGGATTCCACCAAATAAATGAAATAAACCAAGGTTCGCCTTAGATCCTCTTTAGGGGTCAATTCCCCTTATTAATATGCAAAATCAGGCTCCACAGTCGTAGATCACATGAAAGTAAATTGAATGACAGACATAGCATAAAAGCTTTTAAACGGTTGGGCTGCCTGCTTGTTTTTATTTTGCTTACCAACAGGAAGAAATATCTAGCTTTTTAAAATCCACAGTTGAGTGTCCACTAGTTCAGGCCATGTGAGGCTCTTTTGTGTTTAATACCACATAGTAATTGGGTGTCCACTTGTTCAGGCCACTTGGGGGTCACTGCTGTTTAATAACAAGTATTAGTGGAGTATCCACTTGCTCAGGCCACTTGCGTGTCACTGCTGTTTAATAACAAGTATTAGTGGAGTGTCCACTTCCTCAAGCCACTTACAGGTCATTTTCCTGTTTCAGACCACTGTAACTGCAGGAATCTAACACGTGGCTGTGATGCTGGTGGTGATGGAGCTAGTGCTGCAGGGAGAGGACGTGTTTCATCTTTGCCTGCTACACCTTCCTCACGTGCCAGATTATCCAGACACATGGACAAGCATGGGCAGGGATGAGGCGGAAAGCATTTTGGTGCATATCGTTCCACCACTCAGGATTGCTGGAAATCAGTTAGGGCCTCCTGTTGCCTCCTCCTCCCACTCTGCTTCCTCCTCTGCTCACTCCTCATGCAGTCAGCACAGCCCCTGCACCATCAATTTGAGCACAGCCATGGGGAAACAGCAGCAGGCAGTGCTAAAACTCATCTGTCTGGGTGAAAGATCCCACATAGCCCAGGAGATGTGGACTGGCATCCAGGAGCAGACAGATGAGTGGTTGCTGCTGTTGCACCTAAAATTCCGGCAAGGGGGTGTGCAACAATGGGCATAACCGTGTAGCAGCCTTGGGCCAAGCTGGGTTGATGCACATCCCTTGCCTGGCACATGTGCTCAACTTGGTGTTGAAGAGCTTGCTGGCCCATTATCCAGAGATGCCAGAGCTGCTGCATAAAGTACATGGCATATGCACACACTTTTGTTGTTCCCACTCTGTTGCAGCTCACCCGACTGCACTACAGAGGAACTTCAGACTTCCCACCCACCGCCTCATATGTGACTTGCCAACCAGGTGGAATTCCACATTGTATATGCTGGAAAGGGTGTGTGAACAGCAGCAGGCAATAGTGGAGTTCCAGCTCCAAAATGCCGCACGAGTCATTGTGCAGACCAACAGCGCTTCACCACCAGTGAGTCGGCCTCCATCAGGGATATGTGTGCCATGCTGCAGTGCTTGCAGTACGCCACCAATATGGTAAGCCCTGATGACGCCATCATCAGCACTGCCATGCCCATTCTTTGTCTGCTGAAAAGAAACCTTCAGGCCATGATAGACGATGTGATGGTGACACAGGAAGAAAGCAGAGGAGGAAGAACCATTTAGCAGGGTTACTGGGCCAACAGTGGCCAGGTACTCCACTGTCCAGCCACTGGATTCAGAGGGGGAGGAGGAGAGCTTTCTCTCACAGTGGGTTGGTATCCACTGGGAGGGTACCTGGAGAGAGGAGCAGGAGGAGAAGAAACCTAACAGCATCTCCTTGACGCAGGCCAGCTTGGCTCACATGAGCCACTACATGCTCCAGTGCCTTCGGAAAGACCGCAGAGTTGCCCACATAGTCACCGTTGCCGATTACTTAGTGGCCACTCTGCTGGATCCCCTCTATAATGATTCCAGTTCAATGCTCTACTGGCGGAATTCCCAGCTGAATTTGAGGACTTAGTGGCAGCACAAGTCCAACGAGGAGGAGGATGCCAATGCAGTAGGGGCACCAGCACCACCTTACAGGGGAGGATGAGGGTGTGGGATGGCCACAATGTGGAACACCTTATTTAATTGTCCGCCACATCCTCCACAATTGGATACAGCCCAGGAGGCAGACTTTGACTTGCATGATGGATGACCATCAACGCGACATCCTTACATTCCTAAATGTTGAACCAGGCGTGGGGGTCCCACAGGTGAGTGGTTAAAGTGTTTGCTACCTCTTTTGCCTTTTCCACCTACCCCTCCTCTGTCTCTTCTACTTACGCCGCCACATTCACCACCTCCACCCCCCACCTGTAAAACATTTAACATCTCAATGTTTTTATTTACTTATTTTGTTATTTATTTATTTGTGTATTTAAGTATGTATATATGTATGTCTATATTTAGAATCAATATATGTAAATTATAATCATATAATAAATATATAAAATTATAAATACATAACACCACGCTAAAATATTAAAGCTGCAAATTAAAAAACAGATTCAATGTAAATAATGCTCAACGTGTATCAGTCCTTATTCCAACAAGGATAATGGGCCTGATGCAGAGCCTCCCCTGGTCTGAGCTTAAAACCTTCCGATTGTCCGGGGCTCCCGTTTGAATCGTGGCACAAATGTGATGCAGAGCCTCCGTCGGAATGGCTCCCTAACTGATCCGTCAATTTGTCTTTACTCCGGAAGTTTTTTTGCTCTCTCGGGTTGCCTTCAATTTGATCAGGGCTTCCGTTCCCGTTCACACGGGCGGCCCGTTTTTCCCTGCTTTTTCCTTGGTTTTTGAACGTACCTGCTTGGTTTCCGTCGTATTTGACCTTCCATTTTGGTGATTTTTCCAAGTATACTTACATCTCCATGGCTCTTCAGTTGCCAATCTGGCTACATGCAAGCGCACATCCCTAAACCTCCATTGGAATATGCATATGGCACCAACTGCCAATTTGACACATATATATATTGTCAAATGTATTTTTGGGTGTTCCTTCTTTCTTGCCATTAATGCATACCTTAATCTCTTTGGTGTTCCTTCTTCCTTGCCTTTAATGTTTACCGTAATTGGTTGTGAGTTTTTCTGATTTTTTGTCCCATATCTAAACCTTTTGCGTCATGTAAATGTGTGATGATGTTGTGTGATTGTACATTTGCAGGAAAGACAACTCACAAAATCTGTTTATGTTTTTTTTAATCAAACTTTTTTTTTTGTTTTTGTGGTTTTGAGATTATTTTTTTGATAAAACAAAAGTAAAAAACAATTTCAATTTGAATAAAACATGTTAAAAATTAGGCCTCGGGGTCTTGTGGCTGCGTTTTTCTTTGATCTGTGAATGAAAAACAACCTTAGTTTAGCATTGTTTTTATGGTTTGGTTGGGCGTTGTTTTTTTGGGGCCCTTTTTAAACCGGACCTTCAGCGTGCTTTAATGAAAAGCCCAAACTCTAAAAAAACGATTCCGCAGCATCATCTGTAAAAAAAAGATACAAGGACCCACCATTAATCCACAAAATACATAACAAGTTTCCTGGCCTAACTAAAGTCACTTTATTAACCTCTTGCTGCCTCACATTGCCCTAGTTCTTCTATCTGCATGTAGCCTAGTTTGTAGCTGCGTACATGGGTTAAACTAAGTTGGCCTTGTATTTAACGTGACAAACTAAGTTGTTTCAGACTATTCTTGCGCTTTGTTTTTTTTTTATTATAAGGAATGTGTGCGCGCACATAAACGCACGCTCGCATACTCACATCCATGATGATGTCGTCCTGCTCCTGTGTAAAGATGGCATAGCTCCTGGTATAGCTCTGACGTTCCCCCGCAGTGACGTGCAGGACATCCCAAATTGGAATGCCCCAGAGACATGATGCCTGTAACCCAGCCCTGGATTTCTTCACACTCCAAAGGGCTGGGTTACATGGGTTTTGGCCTGCTTTAAAACATCATGACCAAATCAGGTTAGGATGGAATAACCCACCTCCTTTACATTATTCTTAAAGTAACACAGGTTCCCTCACATAAAGCAGAACAAAACCCAGAGCGGCCACTGGTCTTCCCCCTGGAAATCCCAGATCGGGATGCCCCACTGTGTTAAACCCTTTTTACTGAGATTTTACTCAGAAATGGCAGACTCCCTCTCTTAAAGCGGAACAAGCCATGATTAGTTTAATGACCTTTGCAGGCGTATATTGTAGTGCCCCACCAGTCTGATCCAGACAACGGAACCTCATCTTCAAGAGACCAAAGGCTCGCTCCACCACAGAGCGAGTCCTCCTGGGGGCAGTATTGTAGGGCTCCTCTGCCTGTGAAGATGGGTGCAGGATTGGGGTCAGCAGCCAGGGGAGCAAAGGATAGCCAGAGTCTCCTGCCCAAAAACCAAAAAAAACCAACAAAATAAAAATAAAAAAAGGTGTGCATTGCAACAATAGAAAAGAGGGACAAATAGGTGAGTGGGGTAGGGTTGGAGGAAAGGACATTTGTAATGAGCATACATGCACATCCAACCTGTACACTCATTAAAAAAGTCTGGGGAATACTACTTACATAAGAGGGCAAGAACATGACGCAATAGGGTTCTATCACTTAACCCATTTAATTTAAAGTTAAAAAATTAGGCTAAAAATATACTAACAAAAAAATTACCAAATAGTGTGTTAAGGGAAAAAACAAAGTCACACAGGGTGGGCAAACAATACAAGTTTCATACACATACCCAGTAAGGTGGGTGAGCTCAAATAGGTGCAGCCTGGTTTCTGCCATATTCAGCAGGACAAGACCGCGGAGCTGGCGCCGCTGATGTGCTCCAACAGAGGACTGCATATTATTGCCTGAGTGCAAATACGGCTGCTCTGACTTGCCGTAAGTGAAGGCTCGGCGGCCCCGTTTCATTAGGGTGATTTCAATCGGAAAACAAGGCTCTGCATCACTGAACAAAACGGAACAATGAACGAGGCGTCCGTTTTGCCGGGAGCGGCTGAGCGCACACCTGAGCGCATAAACGCACACTAAAATCAACGTAGCACCCTTTTCTGACCCGATCAAAGCCCAAAACCAATGGGAAAACGCACGGGATAGCTGAATGGGGAGGCTCTGCATCAAGCCAAATATCCTTAGGCAGACACTGCCATCTGCTGGTCAATTTTAACTTGCTTTTTAAGTATGTTTTAAATATGAGTTTTGTCTTGTCATAATAAAAGGATTTGATTCATTTTATACTGATTTATTGTGTTAGTTTTAAAGGTTACTGTGGGGTATTAAAATCCTGCAGGTTTAACTTTTTTTTGGGTCCGCATTATGAAGGCCCAGAATTAGGTTTTTGTCCATTTCTTAGGTGAATTGGGAGTTTGGATAAAATAATACAATTATAAAATTTTCAATGTGTATAGTAGACGCTGCTGAGACTGCACCAGCTGTGTGACCAATTCTGGCGTGCACAACTCCTGAGGTGGGATTCAATAACTATAAAAAACCAGGAACAGGGAGTCCCACTACTCCCTAACCCACCCAGGCAAACTCGTGGCACCACCAACTATCTTAATATACCAATGTTTATTGCAAGTAATAGTACATGACATACAAACATATTAAAACATACTGATTAAAAAACATATACACTTTATTTGTCCTCTCTAAGGAACAAGGGGAAGGGGCAGGGGGTAACTACACCGGTATTAAATGATACAATAGGTAATGAGGACCTTGGAGGACACTATAAGATATTTGTATGGGTTTAGGTCCGCCTTAATCCAGACTATGCCTCACCTGTAATACTCATATGCCTGTATATGTGAGCATGTGCAAAACGTGCAATAACAAAAACAATCCTACCTGTACAATCCTCTAACTGTCAATAAAGTGCTAAGTGCCTATATGTAAACATGCTTTATGTGCAATTCCTAAAGTTTAAACCATAACTTAGATCAAGAGGACAGAGCCGAGTCAAGACAAAGGACAGACCCGTCTAACCATATGCAATACCAACAACAATAAAGCCTCACGTGTCCAATGGATATGTGAACCTCCGATGGGGGTCCCCCCACCCCAGCCGACGCGTTTCGTGACGAGCCAAGCGTCACTTCCTCAAGGCAGAACCTGCTCCTCACCGTCACCCAGCTCCTTTTATATTCACCATGCCAGGCGTGCCCGTGTCCCGCGCCGCCCTTGACTTCCGCATTACTGACACGCTCCGGCCGGAAGCGCGTCAGTATGCGTCATCCCGGCGCCACCCGACCGGAAATACGTAGTCAGCCCGGACTGCGTTCCAAATACCGGAAACGCTAGGTCCGTATATTCATATTTGTGGGCAAAGCTATAATGGGGTGCCACATAATAGCATCCAGATTGTATAGCGGCGGCCCCTGTAAATGGTCATGGCGCATAACTGGATACCCGGCAGGTAAGTATAAAGGAGCAACCCGGTGACTCTACGGTGCCCCACAGGCAGTATGACATAACCTGGGAGCCCGGACAGATGAGTGAGGAGCAAGGTCCTCACCTACTTAAAGAGAAACAACATTTACCCCTACACAACATACTAAAATGCATAAATATGCACAATCTACTACTTGTATTATCCTAATCTCATTTATGAATATATACAGCTATACACATATATACAACCAACCATGTCATAGATTCTAGCACAGACTAACAAAATGTATATCGAGTATACCTAGCCCGTCAGGGCTGGCCTCAATACAGGGCATTAATATACTAATTCACAAACGTGATACTGAAGTCTACCTAAATCCTCCTTTTAATCACTAGGGGTTTCTCGCCCTATTACTCACAAATGTGTTTCACTCCCAATACAGGGAACTATGCATACAAATAGGGCACCTGTCCCTATTTCCTGCCAGTGCATGTCCACTTGTACACATACTTCTCTATACTGTCCCAAAAATGCCCAACGGGATGCCCCTGACAAGGAGGGGGATACAAGGTGACAGATCAATCACATGCATCTGTAGCCACATTTGTCCAAGTGGTTCTCCAGGGGATCACACCTTTTTGGGTAGATGGGGCAGTATAGGGTGCCAACTCAGGGTGGGGCAGGTTGGTTTGGCTTGGAGGGTTTTGTGCTTTGCTGTGTTGTGGCTATGGAATGAGGTAGGTTTAATAAGGTAAGGGGGTTGGGGGGTGGTGGGAGGGGGATGGGGGTGGTGGGGGGTGTGGGTGTCACCAAAGGTATTTTATAGTTATGGACACTGGGGTTCAGCACTAATGATGTTGTGTTTAGTTTGCAGTGCACTTGGATTTTGACGAGGTCCTTAATCAGCCCGGGCTTTGAACATATACATCAGTCTTGGGAACTGAATGAGCGGCAAGAATTGGTTTAACACAGGAGGAATAGAATGAAGATCAGAGGTTGAAGATCCCCTGGAGAACCACTTGGACAAATGTGGCTACAGATGCATGTGATTGATCTGTCACCTTGTATCCCCCTCCTTGTCAGGGGCATCCCGTTGGGCATTTTTGGGACAGTATAGAGAAGTATGTGTACAAGTGGACATGCAGTGGCAGGAAATAGGGACAGGTGCCCTATTTGTATGCATAGTTCCCTGTATTGGGAGTGAAACACATTTGTGAGTAATAGGGCGAGAAACCCCTAGTGATTAAAAGGAGGATTTAGGTAGACTTCAGTATCACGTTTGTGAATTAGTATATTAATGCCCTGTATTGAGGCCAGCCCTGACGGGCTAGGTATACTCGATATACATTTTGTTAGTCTGTGCTAGAATCTATGACATGGTTGGTTGTATATATGTGTATAGCTGTATATATTCATAAATGAGATTAGGATAATACAAGTAGTAGATTGTGCATATTTATGCATTTTAGTATGTTGTGTAGGGGTAAATGTTGTTTCTCTTTAAGTAGGTGAGGACCTTGCTCCTCACTCATCTGTCCGGGCTCCCAGGTTATGTCATACTGCCTGTGGGGCACCGTAGAGTCACCAGGTTGCTCCTTTATACTTACCTGCCGGGTATCCAGTTATGCGCCATGACCATTTACAGGGGCCGCCGCTATACAATTTGGATGCTATTATGTGGCACCCCATTATAGCTTTGCCCACAAATATGAATATACGGACCTAGCGTTTCCGGTATTTGGAACGCAGTCCGGGCTGACTACGTATTTCCGGTCGGGTGGCGCCGGGATGACGCATACTGACGCGCTTCCGGACGGAGCGTGTCAGTAATGCAGAAGTCACGGGCGGCGCGGGACACGGGCACGCCTGGCATGGTGAATATAAAAGGAGCTGGGTGACGGTGAGGAGCAGGTTCTGCCTTGAGGAAGTGACGCTTGGCTCGTCACGAAACGCGTCGGCTGGGGTGGGGGACCCCCATCGGAGATTCACATATCCATTGGACACGTGAGGCTTTATTGTTGTTGGTATTGCATATGGTTAGACGGGTCTGTCCTTTGTCTTGACTTGGCTCTGTCCTCTTGATCTAAGTTATGGTTTAAACTTTAGGAATTGCACATAAAGCATGTTTACATATAGGCACTTAGCACTTTATTGACAGTTAGAGGATTGTACAGGTAGGATTGTTTTTGTTATTGCACGTTTTGCACATGCTCACATATACAGGCATATGAGTATTACAGGTGAGGCATAGTCTGGATTAAGGCGGACCTAAACCCATACAAATATCTTATAGTGTCCTCCAAGGTCCTCATTACCTATTGTATCATTTAATTCCGGTGTAGTTACCCCCTGCCCCTTCCCCTTGTTCCTTAGAGAGGACAAATAAAGTGTATATGTTTTTTAATCAGTATGTTTTAATATGTTTGTATGTCATGTACTATTACTTGGGACTCCCTGTTCCTGGTTTTTCAATGTGTATAGTACATTGAATAGTTTTTGCCTTTCAAACGTTGATTACCAATCAAATGTAAATGCAGATAGATGAGCTATTCGGGCCTAGAATTAGAAAAGTTAAAAACTTGCCTAGTCTGTGCTCACAGTCCTGTCCACTGTTATGTATTTTCTGTGGCCATTGCACTCACAGGATTATCTGTGATACTTCCAGTCACTGCAGAACAGGGCCACAGTTGCTTCAGCGATTGGGTGACAAGTGTCAGTCAGGATACCAACGCTGCTGCGACCAGTGACAGGATTGCAAGGGTGGACTGGGTGAGTACCGTATTTTTCGCCCTATAAGCCGCACTTATTTTCCCCAAAATGTGGGCGGAAAATGTCAGTGTGTCTTATCGGGCGAATGTGGGTAAAAAATACATAAAAAGGAAAAAGTTAACTCACTTCTCTATTGCTCGCGCTGTCCCTGCGACTTCTCCATGGCCCCAGCAGACAGAGACACCCGGATTTTACAGCGGCCACGCCCACCGCTGTATAAGGCTGTGTGTGTCTGTCTGTGTGTGAAGAGGGCGGGGACAGCGGGGACAGCGGGGAGGATTAAAAGGTGAGTTGTTTATTTTTTTTTTTTTTTACTTTTGCCTATAAGGGGAATGAAAGGGGGGGTGAATGACACACTACCTAAATGGGGAATGGAAAGGGGGGGGGATGCCACACTACCTATAAGGGGAATGCCACACTACCTATAAGGGTAATGAAAGGGGGAGAATGCCACACTACCTAAATAGGGAATGGAAGGGGGGAATGCCACACTACCTATATGGGGAATGGAAGGGGGGATGCCACATTACCTATAAGGGGAATGAAAGGGGGGAATGCCACACTACTTATATGGGGAATGGAAGGGGGGATGCCACACTACCTATAAGGGGAATGCCACACTACCTATATCGGCAATGGAAGAGGGGGGAATGCCACACTACCTATAAGGGGAATGCCACACTACCTATATGGGCAATGGAAGGGGGGGGGAATGCCACACTACCTATATGGGGAATGGAAGGGGGGGATGCCACACTGCCTATATGGAGAATGGGGGGGGATGTCACACTGCCTCTATGGGAATGGGAGGTGGGATGCCACACTGCCTATATGGGGAATGGGAGGGGGGATGTCATACTTCCTATATGGGGAATGGGAGGGGGAATGTCACACTGCCTATAAGGGGAATGGAAGGCGGGGATGCCACACTGCCTATATGGGAATGGGAGGGGGAATGACACACTGTCTATATGGGAATGGGGGGATGCTACACTGCCTATATGGGAATGGGAGGGGGGAATGATGCACTGCCCGTATGGGAATAGGAGGGGGAATGATGCACTGCCTATATGGGAATGGGAGGGGGGAATGATGCACTGCCTATATGGGAATAGGAGGGGGAATGATGCACTGCCTATATGGGAATGGGAGGGGGGAATGGGTAGGGATGCCTGGGTAGGGGGGAATGATGCACTGCCTATATGGGAATGGGAGGGGGGAATGCCACACTGCCTATATGGGAATGGGAGGGGGGAATGGGTAGGGATGCCACACTGCCTATATGGGAATGGGTAGGGATGCCACACTGCCTATATGGGAATGGGAGGGGGGATGCCACACTGACTATATGGGAATGGGATGGGGGGATCTCACACTGCCTATGGGAAGTAGGAAGGGGGGCATCCCACACTGCCTATGGGAATGGGATGGGGGAACGCCACACTGTCTGTAATTGGGTGTTTTAGCACAACATTTGGCTTGGAATATTTTTTTTTCTAGTTTTCCTTCCCCAATCCTAGGTGCGTCTTCTGGGCAGGTGCGTCTTATAGGGCGAAAAATGCGGTACTTTCTTTAGAGCTTTTCCTAAGAGTATCTATAGTCTGTTTGTGATCCCCCCCCCCCCTCCGAGGCTGGATGGGGGGATTAAAAGAAACAACCTCATCTGCTCTGTGCATCCAGTGCTTTCATCTGGTGTTTTACAGAGGACTATTCCCTGATCTGTGTGCATATCTGTCAGTCAGTTAACTACAGTGGGGCTTGGAGCATGCACAGAGCAAAGGGATACTGACCGCCAGAAGCGCTGAAGTCCACCAGCACTTTGCTCTGCTACTGCGGGGACCAGCGAAATATTTTTTAAATCCCCCTTCCTGTCTCAGCACCAGAGTAGGGGGCCAGGGATGGTGGATATGAAGAGGCTTTAGGATCTCTTTAAATTTTGTGTATATCCCCACCTCTGAGCTGGATCATGTGCACTAATGCTCTCCAGCCCTCTGTGACCCACGTTCCTTGCTCTTTGTACTGGGGCTCAGGCCCTTTGTTGTCTGTACTGGGGCCCACACCCTCCATACTGTAAGTCTATCTGTTTGTTATGTACATTTGGCCTCTGTTTTCCCTTTCTCATGTATGCGACTAACGCAGGACTGTCTGTGGCCTAGTGTACCCTCCCGCATTGAGAACTCTGCTGAAGACGTGGGTTGGGTACGGGCTCTGTGTCGAGTACTGGATCACCTTCATCCAAGGTGGTAGGCAGCTTGCCTCTCTGGTAGTGTAGATGGGTTGTTAGTCTTATGATGTTCCCAGCCTGAGAGTCTGTTCACCTGTTCCCAGCCTGTAATTCTAACCACTCAGTTCTTTGGTCTGTGCCCTTGTTGCCAGTCCATGTCTCTATTCCCAAACCAAGAAATTCACAAAATGCCTTGAGTGCCCAGAGAAATAGTTCCATTGGGCCTGAACGTAAATGATTGAAAATGGAACATAGACTTCAGGTCTACTTTAAGCTGCATTGGCAACATCTTTGATGCTTTGTAACAAATAAAGATGGGTATATTTAGAGGTATACAATCTACATATTAATATTTTTATTTGGTGTCTAGTACATTTTTATTTTTAGCTCAATGCATATGTTCTGTTTTTATAGGTTTTTAAGCCACATAATTCCTAAGGATATATTTGAAAACTAACTATAAAACCTTAGGAGAAGAAGCAAAAAAACAGAAAAACTTGCTCATGTACGCAGTCAGCAGGGTTGGTCCTGGATGGAAGATATGTGCCATTGAGGCTGAGGCTTTCAGTGGCATAAGTCCCGGGTAAAGCTACTGGCTGGCAAAAGTTAGGTTGTCAAGCAGTTTGTTTAAATTGGATTTGTTGGTATGTGATTTGGGAGTGGCTGTAGAGCCTGATTAGGATGGCCACACCCATAATCTAGTCCAGGATTCACAAACTGCTGGCTGAACATTCAGGTGTGCACCTGAGCTGATATTAAGGGAAAAGCTGCTGGATGGCAGAGACAAAGGAGCCATGTAAACTGAGCAGCAGGGGGGAAGGCGGCGGAGAGGCGGGGGGTGGGGGACGAGTCCCCCCCCCCCCCCGGCGGGAGGATCGTGCGGCGGGGAGGCGGCGGAGAAGGGACCGCTCCTGCGGTGTGCGGCTGCTGAGGCCAGCGGGGGCAGTGACAGCTGCTGCGGCGGGTCGGGGATAAGACTCCGCCGCAGCTCAAGTTTAAGTATCTCTATGCAGGCTGGATCACTCGGCGCCCCCAGGGAGGGAGACAACAGGGGCCGCTCAGCCCCCCTGCCTGATCAAGGGCTGAATGCAGGCTTCCCTGGGGATTCATCGCAGCTCTCCCCCTCACTCCAGCATCCTGGTGGGGGGAATGGACAGGGGCACCTCTCCCGGTCCCAAAGGCATGGGACTTACCTGGATGAGGGGGCGCGGCTAGAAGAGGAGCTGGATGATGCTCCAGGACCGTCCCCCTATAATTTGATGTCCCCCTCCCGGCAGCGGATTCCGCATGGCGGTGCTCGTCCTCCCTCGGTGGACTCCCAGATGGACGCTGGATGGGGGAATACAGGCATGCCTTCCCCTCCTGGGAGGGACTCTGACTCCATCTTATCCGGATCGGGTTCCCCCCGTGGGGCCCTGACCCCCCCAGGCGCGGCCGGTGGGGGCGCATGATGACCCAGTCTCCCCGTCCGGGATGACCGCCTCTCCATGTTGGTCTCGGGGATCTGCCAGTATGGGTGGGATGGAGCCCAGCGGATCCAGGATTGCCCCCTCCGAGATTGATCAGCACAGTATTAAGGCCCTTATTTCATCTCTGCCCACGAGGAAAGATTTCGAGAACTTTATCAACAGAATGGAGTCCACTTTCCGGAGAGAAATGGACGAAGTATCAAAATCAGTGTCTGTAATAGACAACAGGGTTACCTCTGTGGAGCAAGTTCAAGATTCGGTCCTTCAACGTCTAACCGCGCTGGAGAATAATCATAGCGCCCTGGAGGGGGCCCAAACGGAGTCCGCTTGTCAGATTGCGGGCATATTGCTTCATCAAGACTACATGGAGAATCGGGGGAGGAGAAATAACATAATTTCACATAAGTTCCTGAGTTCTCCAACCTCTCAGACACGGTGACACAGATCTTCAATCAAGTTCTGGACCGTCCGCCCGGGATTGACATGGAGCTGGATAGAGTGCATAGAGCCGCAGGCCCTAAAAACCCAGACCCGCGCAGGCCGAGTACACTTTTACAAGCTGAACGAAGCCATCATGTGCCAAGCGTGGATCAAAAAAAAACATTACGTTCAAAGGAGCACAGATCGTCCTGCTACCCGACCTGGCGCGTCGCACGCTTCAGATGCGGAAGGTCATGAAACCACTGCTGGAGAGTGCCAGGGCCGCGGGCGCCACTTACAGATGGGGCCACCCCTTTCATTTGATTCTCCAACTACGTGGCCGCAGCTTTGTCCTTAGCAGCCACTGCCAGCTTAGTGAGGCCTTTGATTTCTTGGGTTCCCCGGCGGTGGAACTTGAGAACTGGTTGTCTCCTTCGTTGTGCCCGCCTGGGGTCCCCGGGGTAGGCGGCCGCCGCATCGAGCCTCAGCCCAGAAGGATCAGAGCGGGTAGACCGCGAGCACCTAACGCAGCTAATGATTGGGTTTGAGTGAGGTTCTTCCTTTTTTCTTCTCCTACTGCGATGGCTCAAGTGTTCTGACTGCTTCTTCTATCCAGGACTTGTCCTTTGATGCATAGCGTGTTCCTCATCCGATCCCATGGAATGTTTTTGCTCCTCCTTTTTCTTTGCATGTTCCGGCGGACTTTTCAACTTTGTATCTCGGCCCTCTTTGCGCTGACGAGCCATGGACTGCTGGTCGAGCCCACTGGGGGACGAGGAGGAGCTGTTATGTAGCATCTTCAGCTCCTTTATCGGAGGAGATCGGGATGACTGTTGTTTACACGGTCCCCCTTGAGAGATGCTCAGGACGTTGTGGCATTATCGGGCGTATTGGCTATCTCGGAGACCACCAGTCTCGAGACTCTGATTGATCATCAGCGCTCCGGCTTGAGCAGCTCTCACGGGTTCTCGCCTTCCACTTCCCCCTACTTAGGTGATCCCCTACCCTCCTCGGAAAATACCTGGGGAAGCGTTAGGGGATCTGGCGCTTCACTGCGCTAGACTTGTTGGTTGTTTTACTTGCTGTGCCTAGTAGATTTCTGTTAGATTAACTATTGTTGTGACATAGTAAGTTGTGTTTTCCTTGTTATTGCCTGTTTCCCCCTTTTTTTTCCCTCTCTTCTCTGCCGCTGTCTTCTGCGCTTTATCCCTCCCTTATCCTCCTTTCCCCTTACTGAGGTGACCTGCCATACCCAGAGCCTTGTGAACTGGTATAAGGGGTCTCATGGACCCCTTACCAGTTCACAAAGGGTTAAGTAAAAAAAAAAACACACAGACACAAAATTCTTTATTATTCTTTTTTCACTTATACTTACCTCCCATCCAGTGTCCCACGCCGCTGCAGATGACAGTTGTCGGTAGTGATCGGAGCAGGGAGGGAGGGAGGCAGGGAGGTCAGAGCCTCCCTGCCTGCCACCCTCCCTGCTCCGATCGCTACCGACAACTGACAGAATGGAGCCTGTTTCTGGGCCTTCACTCGAAGTGTGGAAAGCCCAGGGGGGGGGGGATTGGGGCCCCCCCTGGTGAAGAGAAGACCCGGGGAGAGCCATCGCGCTGTGAGGTGAGTAAATGACATTTACTTTATTTTTTTTTTTTCAGATGTCAGCGCCGGCGTGGGGGGGGGGGGGGGGGGCTATTCCGGGCCCCCTCCTTAAGATCAGAAGCCCGGGGGTGAAAATCTACTACTTGATTCTTGTACAGAATCGCTGGCACTTTCAAATGAGTCAGGTAAGTCTGTATCCTTTTAACTTTTTTTTTTTATGGTGCTCTAAAGTCAGCTACGTGACTCTCACGTAGCTGGCACTTAACGGTTGGAGAGGCAGCTACGTGAGAGTCACGTAGCTGGCACTAGAAGGGTTAACGTGAAGGGTTTCAATGCCCCCGAGAAGAGATCTAAAGTTTTGTACGACCTCCATAAATGTGGTGCCAAACTGATTTTATTGCAGGAAACGCATTTTAAAGAGGGTCGAGTCCCGAATGTTAGGGATCGTTATTTCTCTTCTTGGGTTCATGCTTCTAACCCTGACGCCAAATCTGGGGGGGTTTCGGTTGCTATCCACAGATCTCTTCCCCACAAGGTCTTAGACTCCAAGATAGACCCCAAGGGTAGATACATTTTTCTGAAACTATCAATTTGTACAAAGATTTATACGGTGGCGAACCTGTACAGCCCCAACAAGGACCAGTCCCAATTTTGTCTTGGGGTCTTGAATCAGTTATCTGATTTTGCAAAAGGGATAGTCATATTGGGAGGGGACTTAAATATGCCATTTAACCCTCAAATTGACACCTCTTCTGGCAAATCCTCCATCCCTCTGTCCAGACTTAAGCTAAAGTGTATGTTGTCAGACCTCCGGTTGGTTGACGTGTGGAGAGCCCTGCACCCGGGTTCTAGAGACTATACGTTTTTCTCCAACGCGAACAACTCGTATAGTCGTATAGACTATCTCCTATTAAGCCACCACGCTATGTCCTGGGAACCACAGGCCAGCATTGGGAATTTTCTCTGGTCAGATCACGCCCCAATCTTCCTGTCCTTTGAGTTGCCCAGACTGTACCCGAATAGGTGGGACTGGCGCCTTAACGATAACTTACTGAAAGACGGGGTCTGCCTGGCAGCGGTTGAAAGCACCATAGAGCATTTCCTATCTGACCATGTAAGCGACAGCACCTCCCTCCCCACCCAATGGGAAGTGCTAAAATGCGTTCTAAAAGGTACTCTAATTCAGCACGGATCTAGGCTTAAAGGGGAGAGATCCGCTCTTATCAAGCAGACGTTAGCTCAGATCCAAAGTCTAGAACACGATCACAAGCTCTCACCTTCCAACGCCCTATGGCTGGAGTTGGAGAAGACGAGGGGGAAACTACAAAGTCTATACAATCAGTGCTACCTGCGCCACAGGGACAGGCTGGGAGCTATGCTCTATGAGAGTGACAACAAGCCAGGCAGATTACTAGCTAGACTACTTCACCCTCGTAGTTCAGCCTCATACATCCCCAGCATTAAATTGCAGGGGAATATTGAGACCTCCAATCCAGTGAGCATAGTGGGGGCTTTCAGGGATTACTATAGTTCTTTGTATAATCTACCCAGCTCCACCACCAGTGGGGCCAACCCCACTACAAGCGGCCGTCCAGGAGTATATTGACAGAACTCCGCTTCCCAGGATTCCGCAGGAGGAGACTGAGTTCTTGGAGGCCCCTTTTGGGGTGTCGGAGGTACTTAAAGTTATACAAAATACTCCTGGTGGGAAGAGTCCGGGTCCGACGGATTCACCCCTAGATTTTACAAACAGTTAGGTCCACGGCTGGCCCCTTTCCTGACCAGGGTCTTCAATGCAGTGGGTCCGGAGATTCCGTTTCCCAAGCAGTCATTAGCGGCAAAGATTACCGTTATTCCTAAACCCGGCAATGACCCCGCGGTGTGCGGCAGTTATCGCCCCATTTCCTTAATAAACGTTGATGTTAAGCTTTTTGCCAAATTAATAGCTGGTCGTCTTCAAGCACAGATCCCTAGCATCATTCACCCTGACCAGGTGGGGTTTGTCCCTGGCAGAGAGGCACGCGACAATACAAACAAGCTTCTCACTCTGATCTCTTATGTGAAGACCAGGGGAATCCCCGCCTGCTTGCTTTCATGTGATGCAGAGAAGGCTTTTGATCGTGTGGGTTGGGATTTTCTCCAGGCTTCACTTCAACAGATTGGAATTGGCCCGTCTCTACTAGGGAAAATTATGGCGCTATATAGGGATCCTATGGCCTCTGTCAGGACGAACGGTATTTTGTCAGCCCCCTTCCCCATTGGTAATGGCACTCGCCAGGGCTGCCCCCTGACGCCACTTTTGTACATCATCACGATGGAACATTTGGCGACGGCCCATCGGGACACAAATAAGATTTGGGTCACCATCGAGAAGGAGCTCTCCCCATGGCCGCTGGTCTCTCTGCCATGGACGAGCCCCCAGCCAAGAAAATGGCTTAGGTCTTTGCCGTTTTTGACTCAGCATTTGTTTACATTGTGGGACCGCATGACTGCTAGAGGCCAGCTTGTGAGACGCCCGGGCCCTTTGACGCCAATTCTGGGAAATCCAGGTTTTGAACCCGGGGTGGGGGTGGAGTCTTTCCTGGGCTGGAAGGCCGAGACGGCCCCGAGGTTGGGTCAGTTGCTGAGTGGGGGGGGGGGGGCCTCCCGTCCTTGGGCGAGTTGAGGGAGCGGAGTCCCGGGGTTCAGCTGTCCTGGTTCTACATGGACAGTTGCCGGCATTCGTGTTGGTGTTAAAGGTGAAGTGTAACATGGAGGGCCCATTGTCAGAGATGGAGGGGCTTCTCTCCTCTGCGTCCCCCGCACCTCATTCCCTCTCCTAGATTTACTCCGCCCTGGTGAACAATATTCATACGGGGCCGTTGAGTTTTATCCCGAGATGGGAGGGGGAGCTGGTTATGTCCCTCTCTGAAGAGGATCAAGCTAAAATGTTTTACCTTGCGCATAAGGTGGTGGTGGAGGGGGCCGCGCAGGAGAGGAGCTACAAGATTGTCTCCAGGTGGTATAGATGTCCATCGGACATCAAGAGATTTGCTCCCCTCTCCTCAGACCTGTGTTGGCGATGCCTTAATGAGGTGGGCGATATGACTCACATTTGGTGGGGTTGCCCAGCCATACGCTCCTTCTGGGATAGGGTGCTGAGCATATATACAGATGCCACCGGAGAATCAATTAGCAATTTCCCCCAGTTAACTCTTCTCTCCTTATGGGAGGGACCAGCATCACGTTACAGGACGGATATACTCCGGCACTTCTTATCAGCTGCAAGAGCAGTGATCCCCAGACACTGGTAATCACGAGAGATTCCCTCTTTACAGGAATGACTGATAGAACTGGAACGGATTAGGCGGGCAGAGGAACTGATCTGGGGAGATAAGGGGCTCAGGGACAAGTATGCGCTGACCTGGACCTGTTGGGAGAATCTACGGGACTCGGATAGGTTTAAAGACAGGCTCAATCAGCTAGGGTAACGCTGTGATTGTCCGTCTCTGGGGCTAGGTTCTTGCGGGAGTTGGTGTGAGGTTTGTCAAGTTATCAGGTGGGGCAGGCAACGGATTAAGTGGAGTCAAGACTACCCTTCCCTCTTCTCTTCCCCCTTTCCCTCTATCTTCTCTCCTTTTTCTATCCTTGTTAGGTACATCAGGAATTTCTTTGCAGCGGAGTCTCTTTCATCCTCATTCGGACGGTAGCCGTGCGTGGGGCTTCTCTGTTGTGTGATATGACTCCTATGGTTGTTGTTCTGAACCCTTTTCTGTTAAAACGTCTTTTGGTTTATCGTGTCTAAGATCTTACTCTGTACCGAAACAGGGACTGTTCCCTATGTATTGTTTCCGCTTGTATGTTTCAATAAAAACAGGTTATACAAAAAAAAGTTTAACCTGCCAAAGGCAATAATGATGGTGAACTTATACTATGCCATCACTGAATCTATTCTAAGCTGCTTCATTACTGTTTGGAACGCAGCCTCCATTACTAAACACAAAAGACAAAAACAAAATAAAATGGAATATTCTAAATGTAACTACTTACTGCTCCAGGTTTTCTTTCTTCTATCCTTCACTGGGTGCCATCTTCCCTTGGTACGGCAAGTTGGTGTATGTCCCGTGCCCGGTCTCCTCACCATCTTCGAAGAGGAGGGCTTCGAAGATGGTGAGGAGACCCAGCACAGGACCAGGGGAAGATATTCTTCAGGCCGGCGTCAGGGATCAAATGCTAACACTTGCACCCCAATTGTAAAACAAGTCCACAGGTCCCCTCTCCTTTCATCCTGGCATCCCAGCTAGGGACAGCGTGTGGAGTGTGGGAGCCTCTCTGGGATCTCCCCCACGTAACTACATACGTCATAGGAGGGGTGGGGGATAGAAGAGGTTTTCCTCAGGAGCGCCCCTCCATCACCTCCTGTGATATGTAAGTCATGTGGGGGTGAATCCTCAGAAGCTCCTCCTCTGAGGTATACAAGCCTTGCCCTGGCTGAAGATCGTGGGGGGGGGGGGGGGGGCGTGTTCCTCTTCCCTCCAGGTGCAGGTGTCGTTTGCAGTGTGTCAGTGCTGGCAATGGATGGGAAAGGTATCAGTTAATTTAGAAGATTAAACTATTTTGAAACATGTTTTTTTTTACCTTGACTTTACTTTTGAACTTGTCAGTGACCCCATGGATCCCTATACCAGTTTAATTACCATTACCCACACCACAAATGACCAGGATGGTGCAGACTATAGCATGGGCCCAGTTTGAGCACTGAACGTGTGCTGTAGGGCATAAGCGCTGGTAATGACCAGAACCGTTGGCCCTTGAGCCCTGGAATTACCAGCCCCTATGCTTTGTTTGCTAGGTTGGTAAGATTTAAGAGAGGGAGTAGCCCTCACATTTTCTCCTTAATTTTTTTTTAAAAATGGGGTGGGCTGCCAGACAGGGTGCAGCAGAATATTTGCTCTGCTAGGAAGATGTTTGGATGCATAAAGACGTAAGGGTCCTGAAGCAAGCAAGGATTATGGCCAACCCCTAACACCTTTCTCCCAAGCTCCTCAAGAATCTCCCTTCTGGAAAGAGACTGTGGGGCATTAAGACTAAAACATAAACCATTTCCCATGGCAGCTGCTCTGATGAACACAGCACCGAAATCTCTATGAGACTCCAGGGCAGGCATACTTTCTCCCCCCGAGGCATCCAGATTTGGTATTCCCTGCTGTGTAACCCCCCCCCCCCAGGTCACCCAGTAAGCTCCCCTTCTCCCCGATGCAATGGCACATGTGCGAGAGGCGACACTCCTTGCTATACCTTTAACAGGACGGGCGTCCATGCCAGCTATTTGTGAATGGCTGTCACAGGCACGCTCCCTATTAGAGGGTAAAAGGGATGTGGCCACTGGCGGGCTCAGGTCTTAGATGATTCTTAGACGAGTGGGAGGGAGCGGATCTGAGCTGTAGGACCAAGGAAAGGGGGGTTAGATTGGCGACCTGGGGGGTTTCACACAGTGGGGCATCCCAGATCGTGCCACAGGGGCAGGGATCAAAACACAGGATAGTCAAAATCCTGGGTTTTTCATCCACTTTAACATATGGGTTTTCTGGGGTTAGTGCAGAGTTCGACAGAGGGTGACCCACCTAACGCTACTGCTTCCAGTGCTACAATCTGTTTTCCAGCCTTCTTGGCTGTGTGCTGCTTGGAAACCAGGTGTAACACTGGAAGTGGCATATGAGTTTGGGGCATCCACCCATGGTTAGTAGTATTTTATAGGAGTGGGGTGCCCTGCATTCTCTGCATATTATGTTTTGGGTTCCGAAGGGGGATCACTGCACACTCTACACTCTACACATACATATTAAAGTCCCTGACTTGGCAACTTCCCGGCAGGTGTTTTGCAGAGGTCTGATGGTGGGATACTTATGATACAATCCCAAGATCAGGTCCAGACACCACCTTGTACAAAGGAAAACATTTGCCTCTGTTGCAAGCAATGGAGTATGGTCCACTGTTATGGAAAAGGCTGAGAATTGCCCACTGATGGGGCACATGCACGTGGACCCCCAGCTTGTTTAGCAATGTGTTTTTTTTGGATCAAAGGCACACCAATACACAAGGTTTACTTTGCAAGTAAAAATTGTATTAAAGATAAATATATACAAAAGTGTGTATATATTTATCTTTAATACAATTTTTACTTGCAAAGTAAACCTTGTGTATTGGTGTGCCTTTGATCCAAAAAAACACATTGCTGAGTTTATTTTGGGGGCAGGTGTGGCGATGCCCCCAGGAACTTATGAGCACCCCTACTAATTATCTACTTTTTTTCACTTTATATGGTGTGCCAACTACCAACCACTAACCCCCAGCTTGTTTATAAATTATCACACCGTCACACCTATACAAGCAGTTGTGGGGGAGAGAGGTAAGTATTGGAATTATTTATGTTTATTAGGATTATCTTTTTAATTTTGAAGGGGCTGGGGGTATGCTCACCCTCTGCTAAGAATACACTTACAGTATGTAATTTATACAAAAAGTGACTGAAAACAAGCAAGACTGTTACCATCAGCTAATCTGTTCAGTCTTGTAGAGTCCCTTTAAAGAGGAACAACACCTGGAATTTCAATCCTTGCAGGTTGTTGTTTCTCCCCACTGTGTGAAATCCCCTGCATCGCTTGCAAAAGCCCACTTTCCTGCCATCCTATGGCACATGCACAGATTGCTAACCAATCTGTGCTTGGGCTTTAGGGAAGACCTTGTGGGGACTGCGGCAAGTTACCGTGAGGTGTCCACCTTCCTAAAAGCTGTCCAGGGGCCTTCTACCCGAGCCAAGCAGTCGGAGACCACCGCCCACCCTCCGAGTAATCAGAGCCCAGTCCTTACCCCCTGCATGCCCACCCACCTGGCCACCAAGCTAACCACCAACCCTCCCGTCCCCGCGTACCTGTCTACCCACCCTCCTAGCCCATCTGCCTGACTGCCCACCTACCTGCTCTGCATATTAACTATCGGGGGAAAGGTTGGCCTGTTAGGGTACTAATATATTAATTGGTTGGGGGGGTCTGCATGGATGCTCTCTGCATATTAAATGGGGGGGGGGGTCACGCGGCCACGCTATTCATATAAATTGTGGGGGTTTGCAGATATGCGCTGCATATTTATAGTAGGGGGGTGGTCCACAGGCATGCTCTCCGCATATTAACTGCGTGCAGGCACACTCTGTATGGGGAGAGTAGGCTATAAATTTTAATTTTGGGGGTATGGGGGGACTATGGGGTGGGGTTCCCACACAGCACAAATGGAGGAGTGGAATTTTTTATTTATATAGGGATGGGAGTTCTGCAACAGAGCTTATCGGCTTATCCACTCATGCTGGGAAGTGGCTTGTCTTTTGTTTTTTTTAATGGTGCTGGTTACTAACGAATGAAGGTACTGTTAGACGGAGCGCAGTGTGGTTATCAAACTGGAGCGAGTGACAATGTTACGTGGTTCTACCAGAGAGCCATACTATTTGTTTTTAAATAGAAAATAAAAAGGTGAAAAAGCTGTAAACCCGGCTGCACCTCAAAATGGGGACTATAAAACTACAACCCCTCATAAACAATACAATGCATCAACCAACTCCACTGCATAAAATGGCTCAAATAATTTTAGGTGGGTCATTAGGAGTGTAAAAAGCATTTCATAAGTTATGTGCCCACTTTAGTTAGACCAGATCTACAGTAAAAAAATTAGACATTTGCGAGAGCATGTCTTCCAGTTTCATGTCACAGTCAGGGGACTAAAAAAGACCATTTACCGGGATTTTCACTATCCTGGAGATTGGTCCGTTTTCCGATTCGGGATACCCTGTTGTGTGAACCCCTGGATAGCCCTCAGAACTCACCTTTCCACCTGCCCCACAGCATATGCGTTGACTTTCCTGCAATAAGTGCTATAGGCAGTGCATATTAAAGTATCATTTGCCTGCTCTTTCTGGCGGCAGGTTGAATACTATATTCTCGCCATATAAGACGCACTCAGGATTTGGAGGCGAAAAATGAGGAAAAAAATATTCTGAACCAAATGGTGTGCGCTATTGGACGCTGGCACGAGTCACGGGCCACGCCCCACCTGGGTGCCGGCTCGCTCTGAATTTTCGGCGGCTACGGTGGTGGCAGGCAGTGGAGGAGCCAGGGAATGTTTTTTTTTACATGTGCCCGATAAGATGCACTGCCATTTCCCCCAACTTTTGGGGAAAAATAAGTGCATCTTATAGGGCGACAAATACATTATATATTCCTCCCAGTCTTCTGCCTCTCAGCTGATACATTGGTGTTGATTCTGCTTACATTGTGATCAGTTTTTTAGTCTAGGTCACACATGTCAAACTCACGTATCATCAGATTTGGCCAGCAAGCCCTGCCCCCCTGACCTGCCTTACATTTTGCTTAGGTGTCCCAAATCAGGATCAGAAATCAGGGTGTAGCATACAGCCCAACATACCCGAATCCTAAACACCGCTCTCCAGCCAACACAGCCCAGACCATGTTCTGCCCCTATAATGCTCTAGTCTCAGCATCATGATTGTGTGTCCTGGTGCAAACATTAAATGGGGCCCTTTCGTGGCTCACACAGTAAAAGTTTTCTTTCTTTCTAACTCAGTTGACTGCAGATAGACAAATAAAGACTGAAACCGAAGAGATGCTGCGAGCACAAAAAAATGATAAATGAGATGGAGGAGCAACAATGATGCCCCCCCCGACCTTCTGGGCCCCGGTTCAGTCACACCCCCTCAAGTTAAAGCGGACCTTCACCCTGAATAAGAGCATACCTTATATGTTTCCCACACTCTGTACATACAGATTGCTCACATCAAAAATCACCCTACCTCTATCTACTGCATGTTATGAGCCTTTAAACATCCAAGAGGCTCATGGAGCCTCAGGCAGCCTGTAAACAGGAAGTGTCTTATGAGTGTGTCGCTCTGTATTCTGGGATTGCTGTCCTTTCCCTGACCCCAGCTCTGCTCTGTCTGTGCAAAGCACAGCTATAACCTGCCCCCTGTACTTTATACTGCTCTTCTCTCCTCAGTATGTGTGGTGCTTCTGGGTCAAGATGGCGGCTCCCATATCCTAGAGTCCTGAACAGAGTTGCAGCCCGGAGGGGGTAAGAATAATAAGTAAGTTACTAAAACTTAAAATATATTCATTTTAGATGCTGGGGAATAGTTTTTTAAGGATTGGGGATTTTCATTAAATCATGCTGAAGGTCCGGTTTAAGCCCCCGGTGGGGACCATATTCCCCCCTGCCACAATATCTGCCCCCACAATACTAGTAACTGTAACTTCCTGGACGGATTTTTGGACCCAATCTGCAGGGGTAGATAAGCATGGCTAGGTAACTGTTTGACCCTGAAGTCAAATTGGGATGCCCCAAGGTAGAGTGTTAAAGTGGACCAAAACTAGGATTTTGACTATCCTGGGTTTTGGTGCTTGCCGACTGGGGGTGCCCCGCTGTGTGAACCTTCCCTAACTCACCTCTTCCCGGGTCCTGTGGCACATGCGCGAACGCTCATCCAATCAGTGCGTTCGAAGCTGCTCGAGCGTGCTGATGGCCGCACCCCCCGCTACCCTCTAACAGGGAGCAAGCTTGCACCGGCCATTCACAAATGCCTGGCATGGGCAGTGGCCCTGCTAGAGGGATGGCGGGGATGTGGCCGCAGCTCGCACATGTGCCGTTGGACCGGGAAACAAGGTAAGTGTAAGGGGCAACCTGGGGAGTTTCACATAGTGGGGTATCCCGGCTTTAGATGCCCCGGGGAGGGACTCGATCGCCATGGGTTTTGGTCAACTTAAAAAAGGACATACCGTCATTTCTGACAATTTGCCTGCCTTAAAGTGGACCAAAACCCGGGAATTTGACTATCCCGGGTTTTGGTCCTCACCGCGGTGGAATCCTAATTTGGGATTCGCCCCAAGTCGCCCATTAAAAACGTACCTTTCCTCTGTGCTGCGGTGCATGCAGCCAAGCGGTGCGTTCAGCTCAATTCCTAATTTTTGGCTAAGAATCAGCCGAATTTAGACAAATATAGTCTAATGCACAGGCGGCCGCCGTTATATCTAGGTTTTACTGTGGTGAGTTATATAGCGGGGCATCCCAAATCAAGATACCCCAGGGAAAAAGAATCAGGCAGCCGTGGAGACTTATAGATTCCAGTGCCACCCAAGATGGGTTTTGGTCCATTTTAAAATACAGACACAAATACAAACTTTTCAGGTTGGGAAAGAGGGACACATTTTAAATTAAGCCCCACTCCCTCATTGATTGATGGATAAGAGATAGGATGTAACAGGTACAATAGGTAAATGAATCATTTATTGCTGCAGATCTCCATGTTACACCTCAAAGAGGGACAATGAAAGCCTATATTATATGTTTCCAACACCCTGCACATACAGATTGCTCACATTAAAAATCATCCTACCTGCATCTACTGCATGTTATGAGCCTTTAAATATCCAAGATGGCGGCTCATGGAACATCAGGCAGCCTGCAAACAGGAAGTGCCTTCTCACTGTGCTGCTCTGCATTATGGGACTGCTGACCTTTTCCTGACCCCAGCTCTGCTCTGTCTGAGCAAAGCACAGCTATAACCCGTCCCCTGCACTTTATCCCACTCTCCTCTCCTCCGTAAGTGTGATGCTTTTGAGTCAAGATGTCGGCGCCCGTATCCTAGAGTCCTTAACAGAGTTGCAGCCCAGTGAGGGAAAGAATAGTAACTGACTAAAAACTTAAAATATATTAATTTTAGATGCTGGGGGATCTTTTTTAAGTGTTTGGGCTTTTCAATAAATCATGGTGAAGGTCCAGTTTAAGAAAAACTCAAAAGAGGGACAGTCCTTCCAAATCAGGGACACTTGGGAGATACTACATTTTTATCCCAGCAGCGCCACCGCCATGACTCAGCAGCCACTACCAGTGCCTATTTGCTGTGCCTGCTCCTCCGCTGTCAATTTCAGTTAACAATAAAGTTTTTGATGAAGGAAGGAAAAAAAGTCATCGGAGGTAGTTCCCGTACGTACAGACGTCCAGTACGTTGTGTGTGGTAGCCGAGCGGTGAGCGCGTCACATCCGGCGTCCCCTCCTCCTGTCCGTGCGGCTTCCTGGCTTGCTGCCCCGGATGGTGTATAGCTGGAGCGGTGCGGCTGCTGCTCTCCTGTCACCTGACGCAGCGGCCGGCGGCGCTCTCCCTCTTCCCCCTTCTGCCCAGCCCGCTCCCCCTCCGGCGGCCGCTTCTTCTCTGGTCTCCCCGTGTCCCCGGAACTCCGAATCAGGGCCCTCTTCTCCCGTCCCGGTGTCCCTCCCGGAGGGGGCCCGGCTACCGAAGATGGCGGCGGCGGGGGCTGCGGCGGGCTCCTCGGAGTGGCTGGTGCTGAGGGACGGCTGCCTGCGCTGTGACGAGCACGGAGTCAGCAGCTTGTCCTATCATCCGGCCCTCAACGCCATCCTGGCCGTCACCACCCGCGGGAGCATCAAAGTCATCGACGGCACCTCCGGGGCCTTGCTGCAGGCGTCTGCCATCCACGGTGAGTGTGCCTGGTGCTGCTGTGTGGCCGCCTCCTGCATGCCGGCGATGGGAAGGCTCCTGTCACCTGTGCTGTCATCCTGTCATCTGTGTGTCTGCCTCCCAACAGAGCAATCTGTTATTTGTTGCCAAATCTAGTCTTGTCGTTATGTGTTCTCTGCACCAGGGGGATACAACCACCAACAGCCCCTTTGTAGTAATTAGTCTGCAGACTGTGACAAAACCCAATGCAGCCGGCCCTGGAATCTTTTAGATTTCAGTACTGGCATTCCCCTGGGGCATGCCAAAAGCCCCTCCCCCAGGGCCACAAAACACATCAGATTCCTTGGTGATGTAAACAGCAGCGATTACATCCCCAGCATCTTTGGATGCTATCGTACCCTTTGCCTTACTACGTCGCTGAGGAAAAGGCTCTCATTGAATTCATCTGAATGGCTGGGGTGGGAGCGTACACATGCCGCGGGGGATGTAAACAATCAAAGCCGTTTGCTGAAAGGATTGTTCGAGAGCCCGCACATGTGCTGTTGGAGCTGGGAAAGGTGAGTTTTTATGGGCACCCTGGAAGGTTTCACGCACAATTCGATATGCCATGGGAAAAGCCTTGTGGCCAGCCCTGGAAGCTTTTGGATTTTGGTCCGCTTTAAATCTGAAGTCCATACAGGGCCTCCTTACAGAGCATAAAAATGGTCTGTGCTATTGATCCTGTTACTGAGGGATTGTGTGCTTAGACTTCAGGGGCTAGAAAGGGCTAAACCCAGGGCTGGCCTTTGGAATTTGCAGCCGCACAGCGCGCCATCATCTTAGGGATATGGCAGGCTTTTGTTGTAGTAGTAGGCGATTAGCTCATGCCAGGGACCACAGACAGAAATCTGGAGGGGGGCTGTAGGTTTTGTATATGTGAGCACTGTTTTTGCAGCAGACGTTGGAGTGCCGTATACGCACAGAGGGGGCACTTCTTGGGGGTGAGGATGATTCATTTGTACAGCGCTACTTGATAACACTTAATAAATATTGATTGGAGAGGGGGACAGTATGTTTTGTCCCAGCTGAAATGGGGCACGCCCCCTTGTTGCATTCAGTGACCTTTGGGGGATGGCTGGGTTATCAGGGGTGGCATTTGTTATGTAAGATTAGGGGCACAGCTTGATCACTTGTGCCAGATTTAAATAAATGGGGGCAAAAAGTCTGTACCAAGCGGGTGTCATCTTGCTTCCTGTTATGCTAAATAAATACTGACAAGTTTTAGAGGGCTCTTCCAGTCAAATAAGACTGGAGGCTCCTGAACATGGCAGCGGGTGGGTGCCATTGATATGCTTGTTGCCCTGCTCTGCATACCATTACTGACAGCCCAGACTATTTTTATTTTCCCTGCTTTCAAGTGCAAGTATGTGACCGCATCTGACTGGCCAGCAGCAGGTCAGGTTTGCCATGCTGGCAGATAAACAGCTCTGCCAATGCCCACCCACCTTACTGGCCACTGGCAGTCTTGTGTGGCTGTCACACTGTGTGTGAACAAGGAAATAGCTACTTCTGTACTGGGGCTAGTGTTATGGCTGCCGTATAGTTATGAAGATGAAAGCTAAAGCAGTTACTCACCCACTAACACATTTTGGATATTGATAAACCTGCACATATTCCCTCATTACTTTATTAATGGATTGTTAAAGTGGACCAACACCCAGGATTTTGACTATCCTGGGTTTTGGTCCACCTCCCCGGGGCACCACCGATCGGGGGTGCCCTTCTATGTGAAACCCCCCAGATCTCCGAATAAAACTCACCTCGCTCCTACGGGGCATGCGCGGCCGCTCGTCCAATCGGCATGCTCGGAGCCGCTGAGCTATGCGCGTCTAAGTGCCGTCATAGCTCAGCGGCTCCGAGCACGCTGGCGGCTGCATCTCACTCCCTGCGCATGCGCCGTAGGAGGGGGGGTTGAGGTGAGTTTTATTCAGAGATCTGGGGGGGTTTCACATAGCAGGGCACCCCCGATCGGTGCAGGCACTTCCCTGCTAGAGAGAAGCGTGAGATGCGGCCGCGACCCGCGCAAACGCCGTTGGATCGGGATGCAGGTAAGGTACACAGTGGGGCATCCCGATGTCGGATGCCCTGCGGTGAGGGATTGAATGCCCGGGAAGCACAAGTTAGGAACTTATTTTGTGGCTGTTCGGAACTTGAAAGGTTTAAAGTGATCCAGTCACTAGGATTTTGACTATCCTAGTGATTGGTTCCTGTTTTCACTCACCTTTCTGCTGTTCCCATAGCGCATGCACAGGCGCTCTTCTTCCAATCAGCGGTTTAAGCGGCGCAAACTATGAAGCCGCTGATTTGGGGAGTGCGCACCGCTACAGGGAAGCCGGGGATGAGGCCGCCAGCGAAGACAGTATCGCGGGACCCTTCTGGGTCATGTAAGATTAGCGGTGTCCCAGGGGGTTTCACACAGTGGGGCATCCAGTATAGGAGGCCCTGGGGGCAGCCTACCGACCCATTTTTTTTCATGGTAGAGGTGGGCACATGAAGAAGAGTGTCTAATTGCAGATCAGTAATCCTTGTTAGAAAATATAATCTACTTTGTTGTTCTGCTGGAAAGGAAGCACAGCTTTTAATTATAGACCATCGTAGTTAAAGGGGACTTTTTATTAAGGCACATGAACACAATCAAGTGTAAATATTTGTTTATCTGTGACCTGTGTGTAAAACCCTGCCCTCGTCATGGGAGACGAGAAGTGTCATTTTAGCCTCAGCCAGGTCAGTAAATCTATTCTGGTTGCAGAATGTAGTTATGGTTTATGTAGCTTCCATTCTATACAGTATTTAAGGATTGTACTTATTTTGTTTTTAAAAAGACTCTAGGACTGTCTGATTCCCTTTCACCAGAGCATCCCAGTTTCCCCCGTTGTCCCTTTAAGCTCGTCTCAATACTCTCCTCCATGGTGCAGCTCATCTTTTGTGTCCCTTTTGGGCACATGGTGGAGGGAGCAGGGGATGTTGTGGTGTGTGCAGATAAGCTTAGCTGTACACACTGTAGCTTTTTGACTCCCTCGCAGAGGTCACACTAATGCACATTCTAACGTAATATACACTAAAATCAACCTCCCCACACATCAGCAATAGTCTCGTGCGTATCACTATGTACTATTTGCTGGCCTTTTTCTGGGGTGTAGGAGCAGCATTGTGTGTATGTGAGGCGGCTGCTCGGGGTACCTGTCCTCAGGTCCGATGTGTAAAATACCCTGGATAGCCTTGTAAACTCATCTCGTCGGCAGTCCCACGTTGTGTTTTCTGTCTCTCCTCCAGTCAGTGTCTCATGCTCCATCCAACTTTACTAAGCATCTCTGACAGCCCATGCATCCGCTAGGGGTTGCCTGCTAGGTGAGTATAGACTGAGATCCGGGAGATTTCACCCAGTCGAGAATCTCAAATTAGAATGCGACGGGGATGTGGAATTGGCCTCCCTGGAGTCTCTGCAAAGGGAATACTAAAGGAAGTGGCCAAAGTTGCTGAGAGGAGTATTTTTTTATTTTTTCTCTTCTTCAGGAAAATATTTAGCTCGTCCACTGCCTACATTAAATTGTACCTTTCCGCAGGATAGGACCATTTTCCTTGGACATCCTGATTTGGGATGCTCTGCTGTGTGAAACCTCCTCAGATAGAAAGGAGAATTGTGTGGGCTGTCATTCCCACAGAGCATGGGAGACTCTTGTCCAATCAGTGCTTTTTGCGGAGCATACTAATGCATGCGATAAAGCATTGTTTAGAACAGAGTAGATGCATCCCCAGTCTCCCTGAGGTCTGTGACGTGCTCAGGGCCAAATTTGAATGGCAGTGTATGGGTGCACACTTGACTGCAGGGAGGTCGGGGATGCAGCTGTGGCTTGGGCGTAACAGGTGATTGTAGGTTGGGGGCTCAGTGGGGCATTCCAATTCGGCACTTGGTTGGCCAGCCCTGGAGTTTCAGGGCCGTTTTGGGTGATGGCTCAACTTTAAATAGTCAATGTACCTCTGCTCCCTCCACCATGCAGGTATGCTGGACGAGGACAGGGCATGTTTCGTGGGATTTCGATTTAGATTGAGCCTTTGCAGAACCTTTCACATAGGTTGCAGATAGCAGGACGTTCCAAATGGTACTGGTTCAGTGCAAAGTGGGGGGTTGGGCCTTTATCATAAGTTGCAGTATTTATTTATTATTCAGACTTAGACATATATATTCATGAGACACCTGTGTCATGTAGCTGTTTATCCCTCCAGTTTCTTTAAAGACAGATTGGATATATATGTACTGTGAAGTGACTTTTGTCCACATATCAGTGATTAGAAAAAGGGACCAAGCTTAGCACAATTATTAATACACATTTGAGAAATATTTTGACATTTGCCTGGTCATTGCAATCAAGGTTAAAGTCATTCAACAGGTAAATAAAAAAAATGTCTACTTACCTATTGTCCTGTGCAGCTGTTCAGTGCTAGCCAGTCTATCAGTAACTCATCTAATCAATGGGTTTGAGCTCACATTGCCCAGATCCTGCCTCTCCTTGTGTCATCAGTCACGGGGGTGTGGCCATGCCCTCTTCATTTGCTATGTTGGAGGGGGCGTGTCAGGCCTCGGCACACTCCCTCCATTGCAATGAATGGAGAGGGCATGGAAGCGCTCTGTGACTGATGACAGGTTGCGAACCGTAACCCAATGTATTTGGCCCAGACAGCGTGGGATATGGGGGCTTGCATCCAGCCAGCAGCTCTTACTGATTGCTGAACTAGCACCAATCAGCAGCGCGGGAAAACCCGATTTGGGATGCCCTACTGTTTGAAATCGCCTTTTCCCCGCTTTTATGTTGCATGCTCAGGCTCTTGTCTAATCAGAGTTGTTTGCCTTGCATACCTTTGTTTGGCAAAGGGCTCTGTGAATTGGTGGGGGTGGGAGCTCACGCACAGCCTAAAGAGGCGGGGGATGCGGTTGCCGAATATTTACATCAGCAAGGGAGCCTAGAAGGAAGTGCGTTTTGCTTGGGGGGGGGGGGGGGGGTCGCACAGGGGGCAACTCGAAATCTGATTTAGATTCCAGGTTCGTCCCTCTTGGGTTTTGTTCCTCTTTAAATGCACTGGAGGTGTCAGTCTTCACCTGGCAGCTCCTGTCATTTAGGAAAACCTGGTCAAGAAAGCATTTGCTGTGTGGTTGGTTTAGTGATCTTGGCAGAACTTGTGCCTGCACCAGACCCATACCCTTTTTTGCTTTAGCCCTTTTATTGCCAGCCACGTAAATTTTACGTGGCTGCCTCTCCAACCGTCAAACGCCAGCCACGTAAAATTTACGTGCCTGGTTTGCCCCCTGCTAGCGCCGGTAAAATAAAAAAAAACACTTACCTGACCCCTCATTCGAACCGGCCGGGTCTCCTCTTCACCCTGGGGGGCTCCGATCCCCCGTCGGGGCTCCTCCGGAGGAAGGGGAGAGCCCGGAGTAGGTCCCCCCCTCCGTTTTTGCCGCTGCTGGCTTTTCCTGTAAAAATAAAAATGACATTTACTCACCTCCATGTGCGCTCGATCTCACCGGCCCTCCTCTTCACCCGGGGGGCCTCCGATCCCCCCCAGGGCTCTCTATCTTCGGGAGAGAGCCTGTCAGGCTCTCTCCCCCTCTTCTTCCGACGGGCGCCGCCATCTTTCCGCGAAGGGGCGGGGCTTATGACGTCACTCGACCGGCATCATGACAGCCTCAGGCCTCTCAGCTGTCAGATGACGGTGATCGGCGGCCTGAGAAGGAGGGGACAGGAGATCCTCTGATCTCCTGCCTCCCCTCCTCCTCTGGCTGACGATCACCGGCATCTGTCATCAGATCAGTGAGGAACAGAGGAGCTGATGATCGCAGGTGAGTAAAGAAAAAAAAATGTATTTTTATAAAATAATTTTTACTATGTGTTTGTGTGTTTTATTTTACTGTTAACCCTTTGTGAACTGGTAAGGGGTCCATGAGACCCCTGTACCAGCTCACAAGGCTGGGGGCTGGCAAGTCACCTGCGGCTAGCGGGTGACTTGCCATTAACCCCCAGCCCCCCCATTTACCTGCCTCCCCAAAGGCCAGGGGGGGGGGGCAGAAGAGCCTGAGCCCACAGAGGCTATGTGGGCTTGTAGCATGCAGGGCCAGGGGCCACGAAAGCTGGCCCCTGTGCCCTGTTCTACAAGCCCCCATAGCTGGTCCCGGGTTGGTTAAGCTGGGTAGAGGGAACCTCACGCCATTTTGTTTTTAACCCTTAAAATTCCAAAAAAAAAAGGGGTCCCCCTCCCCGGGAGGGGGGGGGACCCTATGTCATTTTTTTTTTTTTAATTAACCCTATGTTACCTGTCACCCAGCAGGTATAAAAAGCTTCCAGCATCAGCAGGTGAGCAGAAGCCAAATTGATCAGCGTGGGAAACAGTGCTTTGGGATAGATGAGAGGTAAGTATTTAAAAAAATTATAATAAAATATTTTTTGTCTGTGTTTTTTTTTTTTTTTTTTTTTTTTTACATTAACCTTTTGTGGACTGGTAAGGGATCTATGTGACCCCTATACCAGTTCACAAGGCTCTGGGTCTGGCAAGTCACCTGTGGCTAGCGGGTGACTTGCCATTAACCCCGAGCCCCCTCATTACCTGCCTCCCCAAAGCCCAGGGGGGGGGGGGCAGAGGAGCCCGTGGCCATAGGCTATGCTGGCTTGTAGCCTGCAGAGCCAGGGGCCACCAAAGCTGGCCCCTGCGTCCTGTTCTACAAGCCCCCATAGCTGGTCACGGGCTGCTTAAGATGGGTAGGGGGTACCCCACACCATTTTTGGGTTTTTAACCCTTAAAATTAACCCTTAAAATTCCAAATAAATGGGGGGGGGGGACCCTATGTCATTTTTTTTTTTTAAATTAACCCTATGTTACCTGTTACCCAGTAGGTATAAAAAGCTTCCAGCATCAGCAGGAGACCAGAAGCCAAATTGATCAGCGTGGGACACAGTGCTCTGGGATGGATGGAAGGTAAGTATTAAAAAAATTCTAATAAAATATTTTTTCTGTGTGTTTTTTTTTTTACATTTAACCCTTTGTGAACTGGTAAGGGTTTTATGAGACCCCTATACCAGTTCGCAATGCCCTGGGTCTGGCAAGTCACCTGCGCCTAGCGGGTGACTTGCCATTAACCCTAAGTCCCCCAATTTCCTGCCTCCTCAATCCTGGGGGGCGGGGGGCGCAGAAGAGCCCCGGGCCATAGGCTATGCCGGACCTCACATGAATTTCTTTCTTTTTTTTTTTTAAATTAACCCTTTATAGTGTGGATGTTGGTTGTATTTTATTTGTAAATGTTATAAAGTGCTCTTTTCAGTTTGGGGAGTCTCCTGGACAGGAAAGGGTGTCTACCAATACATATGTGGTACCGTTGTAATCTAGAGAAATGGGGCTTTCACATGCAATATGGTTTTCTTTAATAAAATAAATGGTTTATTTAAAATAAATAAGATAATAATTAAGACAATTTAAAAAACAGTAGAAAAATTACGAACAAGACATTTCATGTTAAAGCCTAATAACAAAATGGTGAAAAATGACCTGTCAACAGAGGGTGACAAAATTTCAAGTTGGGTGGCAATTAAAAGGGTTAAAATTAGCTATGCATGTTGGGTATTGCTCTGCTCGGGGGACCTTGCGCTTTCAGATTTAGCTTGTTTTTCTTGTTTGCATATTGATATTTAAGCAAAAGGTTTTTATTCTGCTTTTTTATAAGTTTTTTAGGGAAACCCTGTGCAACCTAAGAATTCTTCAGGGGATTCCTTCCAGAAAGATGAGCCCACTGAAAAAATGCCAGGTATGCCTAGAAAGCTTAACATGTGTACTTTCAGGGAATATATGATTTGTTGGGGGTATTCCAAATGTAAAGGGTTGTTTTGGTACAAAAATTGCAAGGTGCGTACTTTGTCTGCAAAGCTGACATTGTTGAGTAAAATTACCGTTATGTGCATGCTTTACTTTGCGGTGTTTGTCAACTCTTCCCTTGACACTAACTATGCATGTTGGGTATTGTTCTGTTCAGGGGATGTTGCTTTTTCAGATTTAACTTGTTTTTTCTTGTTTGCTTATAGTTTGTTTAGGAAAATGTGGCTTTGATTCTGCTTTTCTATTCTTTTCTTAGGGAAACCTTGTGCAACCAAAGAATGAATTGAGGGATTACGTCCAGAAAACTGCACCCATGTCAACAAGCCTGGTACGCCTAGAAAGCTTGAGGTGTGTACCTCCAGAGAATATATAGTTTGTTGGGGGTGTTTCAAATGTAAATGGTTGTTTTTATTGAAAAACGCAAGGTGCGCTTAGCATAGTTGTATTTTATCTGAAATTCTCGTAAAGCACGGTTTCAGTTTGGGGGAGTCTCCTGGGCAGGAAAGGGTGTCTACCAATACACATGTGGTACCGTTGTAATCGGGAGGGATTGGGATTTCACACACAATAAGATTTTATTGACAAACAATTTTTATTACAAAAAAAACACTACAAATGTTTTTATTTTTTTGCGCACATTTCACCCAAAAATATTGAGAATTCACCTAAAAAATTACAAAGAAGACATGTTCATCTTAAAGCCCAGACTCTGCTGAAAAAAAACAATATATAATTTCCCTAGGAAATCCCTGGAAATCCCTTCATAAATCACAGTTGAACATGTGGAGCGCAAAATAGTGCAAAATGGTCTGGCAACAAAGTGTCCAGATAGGCTGACAGTTAAAGGGTTAAGGGGACTGTAAGGCCAACACCTGACGTGTCATGTATATGTCTCTCCTCACCTGCAGCCCCTTGTAGCGACTGTAGTAAGGCTCCAAAGTTTGCCTTCCTTTAATTTCCCACAAAAAAAGTGGCAACTGTTGTTGCTCTGAGTGAGCGAGCCTGGCAAGTTAGTGGTCCCACAGATGTCTTTGACCACAGCAGAGCAAGTATATGACTCCTAAAGCTTCTCAGCCAAAACCCAGAAATTAAAGTGATTCGCTTAGAATATTACAGCTATTGACCTGTAATCTGAGATTGCTTGGAATGGCTTATTTTAGACTGATTTCAAGGTGGATAAATTGGCGAGGGTGTGGTTTCGGCTATTCAAGCCTGGCTACTGGAGGATGAGTGAGGGGGCGGGGGCTGCAGCCCTCGTGGAGTTTGCAGATCTTCCCCCTTCTCCTCTGAGAGGATCATGAGGCATTGCAATCTTGGTGCAGTGCCTGGACCCTGTTGCTGTGGTTCTCTGCTACTCGCTGCAGCCTGTATGGTTTCCTCTCTCTCCAGATCAGCTGGGATCATTCCTTGCATGGCTGCTGGTCCACAGTTGTCTCCTCCCTTGCCAGGTAGGGGTCCCTTTGGGGGCAACTCTCCTTTTCATCTTTTCCTCTTCTCTGGCTCTGTTGTTTTTCTCTTTGTTCCAGGGTGGGGGTTTGGAAGCTGCTGCATCTGCCAGTGGTGGGATGATCGCAGCTGCCTGGAGTTTTTGTATCTTTGCTTAGTGCCGGGCAAGTTGGCAATTAGCGACAAACAGGGGGAGGTTTGAGGACTTGCATACTTAGCTGTCTTTGCTATCAGAGCAGCCATTGATGCCATGTCGGAGGCATCAGAGGCACCAGGATTTTGTAGCTTAATGGAGGTTTGTGCTGTGTGTCCAATGTGCCAGGCACTACTGGCCTCTAGCAAGGGGCCCCTGTGTTCATGGTGCTCCTCCATCCTGCAGCGGCTTACGCTTTTGGCAGGATCTGTCTTTGCTCTGGACTGTCCAACATCTCCCCCCCCCCCCCCCCCCAGGCTTTCTTCTTGGGCTCTTCTGAGCAGGATACCCCTTCCGTGGGGTTGGTGCGCTTGTAGAGCTTGATCAGTAGCCTTGACACCAGGAACATCCCGGGTCAGTCTCCATACAACCAGGTAGGAAGGCTACTGCCAAATGTAAGCATACGAGTCCTCTAAGGAATATAGCTTGAAGGAGGGGAACCTCTTTAGCAATTCTATATCCAGTTCCGCCCAATCATAGGGAGAGGTGTCGCAGTAGTGGAGGGAAGGTTCTCCCCATCTTTCCTATTTTGACAGGTTGGTGAACAGGGAGTGGGGGAAACCGGATAAGCTTCCCTCTCTTCCCAAGGTTCTGGACGCCAAGTATCCCTTCCCAGAGGACGCAGTTAAGGTCTGGTCTTTGTCACCTGGAATAGATGACCCGGGTTTCGGGTCTGGCTCGGCATATCCCGATCCCTACGTTGAATATTGCTGCATTGAGAGTTCCAGTGGACAAATGGTTAAACCAGCTAGCTAGACATGCGTTTTCCATGGTGGGGTCAATCATGCGGCAGGGGTGCGCCACATCCATGCCGGGCAAGGCCTGGATGAAGTGGCGAGGAGGCGTTTGAGGCATAGTACTTCACAATCCTCTGCACCAGCTGAACTCCTTCGCAAAGGAGATTTTCAATTACATTGTCAGCAATGAATGACATGGTGCGCCTGACGGCTAGGGGTTTGGCCTTGTTGATCAGCTGTTGCTGCTTCCAAAAGACACTTACTGCCCTTCCATCCTTTGGGGGTCGCCCTTTCGGCGAACCTCTGGATGACCTCGTCAGGAAGGCCACAGAAGGGAAGTCAACAAGGCTTCTGCAGAAGCGGAAACGGGGGACCTAATTTTGGAAGTCTTCTAATATTCATCCATTCTGGAGGTTCAGGGGTCGACAGATTCCAGGCGCCGTGAGGACAATCCCAGGAAGCGGAGGCCACAGGGGAAACCCAAGTCCCCAATGGGACAGCAGGCCACATCCGACCGGGTGGGGGGGATAGCTTCTACACTACACGCCAGTGTGAAGAGATCAAATATCCGATGCCTGGGTTGGGAAGTTGTCTCTTATGGATACAAGATCGAGTTTTGGACCAGGCCTCCACACAGGTTTGTGGAGTCCAAGCATTCCCGCATGGAGAATGGCGGCGGCTTGCGAAGATCAATAAATCTCTTGCTGGACCGGAAAGTGGTAGTGCCTATGCCCCCATCAGAGTGGGGCTGCGGTTTCTATTCGATACTCTTCGTCATCCAAAAGAAGGACTTAACCGTTCGACTTATACTGGTTCTCCGCCATCTCAACACTTTTGTTTGGGTGCGGAAGTTCCTGCATGGAAGATCTGTCATGACATTGCTGGAACAGGCATATCCTGGCCACCAGCGGTATCCACCTTTTGCGGTGGGCACTTAGCATTTCCAACTTGTGTCTCTGCCGTTCGACCTGCCCACGGCCCTGCAAGTTTTTGCGAAGGACTTGTTGGGGGTGATGGCGCTCCTGCGTAATCGGGGGTCACCCCATACCATTAGAGCTCCATCTCTACCAGAAGGGCTGCGGTATGTCAAGATGGCACTTTCCACGCTGGGACTTTTTGGGTGGGTTATATACTACCCAAAATCCCAGGATGGCGACTTGCCTGGGAATGACGTTGGATACTCACCTGGCCAGGGTCCTTCTTCCGATGCAAAAGTGCATGGCTTTTCAGGAAAGAGACCTTTTCTGGCTGATGTCCACCCCACTGTTCACGGCATGCGTCTCGTTTGAAACATCTTGAAAACGCTTTGGAATATAATTCTTTTTGACCTAGCTCTCGGTGTGCTGGCTGATTTTTGGATTTTCTGGATAGTGAAATGAACAATATATTTGTGTTTCTTGCAGCTAGCTTTGTTACTATCCAGCAAAGTTATTGCATTGCAAGCATGGAATGGGCTTTGTGAGAAATATTATATATACAGGTTTACCTCTCTGTGCTGGTAAAGTAGGACCTATGTCCTATTAACACACAGAGGAGATGATATCTGAAATGAGCGGCATCCTGGCGGATGGGAAATGCTTGTCCTGCTGTATGGCACAGGATAGTAATGTGTGGGTGAAACAATATAATTACAAGTAAATCCTAGGTAATCACGACATTGTCACGACCCCGATCGCCCGTTTTACTCGCCTTATTCTGGAGCCCTCGCCACATCAGTGCTCTCTGGACGCATTCTTGCTCACCTCTAGCCATGTGCACGCCTGTGCCCGGCCTTTCGAAATGGGCGGTGCGGGCACGGCAGCAAGGTGGACAGGGGATGCAACTGGGGACGCCAAAGGGAACCGAGTGACTGCAGTTTGTCAAGCCGATGTGGCTTAACAAACTGCAGTTACACTTCTAAAGATGCCTTGTACATAATTACATACCTCCCCAAGTGTCCCTGATTTGGAGGGACTGTCCCTATTTGGAGGCTGTGTCCCGCTGTCCCTCGTTGTTCTCCTTTGTTTGTCTTTGAGGTGTAACATGTAGATCTGCAGCAATAAATGGTTCATTTGCCTATTCAAAGTGTTTCTATTGTTGTAACTGTTACATCCTATATCCTATCCATCAATCAATGAGGGAGTGTGGCTTAATTTACATATTGCTCCGATTTCCCATTCTGAAAAGTTGGGAGGTATGTAATTATTTTGTGCCCAAACTGTCCCTTTTTAATTTTTATCCTTCAGCATGACCCACGGACAAATAAGGGGTCGTGCTGAAGGTTTCGTAGAAAAATTGTTACCGGTAAGCCTATTAGGGATTTTTTTTTCCTTGTGGACTGGATATCACACTTTGGTAAAGGTAGTCAACCCCTAACCCCCCCCCCCCCCCCCCCCTCCTGAGACAAGTCAGGCGCTGCTGTGGGGCGCACTGCGGAGTGCAGTTGGGCTTGCAAAGGTGATTACCTTTTTGGTCTTTGTGTTTGCCCTCACAGACCCTTTTAAGTATAGTCCTTTTGTTTGATGGATAATGGCATGTTAGCAGGCACGGCCTGTTATTAGAGAACAGCCAGAAGCCTCTCTGGGCTGGAAACAGCTTAAGAGCATAATCCTGGATGTAATTGATAAACCTTAACGTGTATGACCTGTGTATCTTCTTTGATTTGGTATTTATTTTAAGTTTGAATTTTTTTATAGGGCGTGGTCAATTGTCTTTGGATATCTGAATAGATATTGTTATGCATGGCAGCAGTGACAGATATCTAACATTGTATTGCTGCATCTTGGTTCAGAATTAACTTTTTTAGGTGTGTTTTTATTGCTCTCGGTGGTGCCCTTTAAATTAGCTATGGAAGATCATTGGACTACAAAGTCTATGTCCAGTCACGAAAAATTATATATTCCACTGCACTTCCCCAAAATGGTTTCCCACTAACAAACAGGTCCCCTTGGATTGTTGCACCCTGCATTGCAGTCAATGGATTGGGTGTGCTTCATTCACTGTGTTTGACATGGGGCGACATCCACTATTTCACTTGTGAATGGTGGAGGGACACCTAAGGTATACCAGGCACGTGCAGACATTTTTTTGTCTTAAAGCTGGAACTTAAATGAACCATCTGTAAGTTAGGAGGTACCTTAGTTTTCACCCTATAAGATGCACCTAGGATTTGGAGGAGGAAAAAAATATTTTGAACCAAAATACCCCCTCCCAGAACCTATTAACAGGACATGGCAGAATCTCCTCCCCCAATCACCCCTTATGAGTGTGCAAGAGCTTCCCCAGTCCCCTATAACATGCAGAATTCCCCCCCCCCAAAAAAAAAAAAACACAGGCAGTGTGGCAACCCCCTCCCCATTTAACAAGCAGATTGCAGAATACCTATATAACAGTATGCAGAATTCCCCATCACACATAAGAGTGCGGGAGGCCCCCTCGCCCCCATGGGGAGGGCGGGAGGCCCCCTCGCCCCCATGGGGAGGGCGGGAGGCCCCCTCGCCCCCATGGGGAGGGCGGGAGGCCCCCTCGCCCCCATGGGGAGGGCGGGAGGCCCCCTCGCCCCCATGGGGAGGGCGGGAGGCCCCCTCGCCCCCATGGGGAGGCCCCCTCGCCCCCATGGGGAGGCCCGGAGGCCCCCTCCGCCCCCATGGGGAGGCCCCCTCCGCCCCCATGGGGAGGCCCCCTCCGCCCCCATGGGGAGGCCCCCTCCGCCCCCATGGGGAGGCCCCCTCCGCCCCCATGGGGAGGCCCCCATTGCCCCCATGGGGAGGCCCCCATTGCCCCCATGGGGAGGCCCCCATTGGGAGGCCCCCATCGCCCCCATGGGGAGGGCGGGGTGCCCACGAAGAGGGCGGGGTGCCCACGGGGAGGGCGGGATGCCCCCTCCCCATGGGGAGGGGGCATAGGAGGGCGGGATGCCCCCTTGCCCGCTTGGGGTTAGGTCTGCCACATTCGCCCTATAAGACACACATGCATTTAGGGAATTATACAGTATTTTGTTTTGCCTGGACAGTCCCTTTTTAAAGGGGATCTGAATGCAAGTCTCTTTAGGTGTCCTGTTCAGCAAGCCCAAGAAGCCTTAAAGTGGACCAACACCCAGGATTTTCACTATCCTGGGTTTTGGTCCACTTCCGCGGGGCACCCCGATCGGCCTAAATAACTCACCTCACCCCGCTCGTGCACGAGCGCTCGTCCAATCAGAGCGCTCAGAGCCGCTGTGGTATGGACTGACAAGCGACGGACAACCACAGCGGCTCTGAGCGCGCTGGAGGCCGCGTCTCACGCTTCCTTCTAACAGGGAGCGCGCCTTTTGTCTCTGTCCAGAGGAGAGCCAGTGGATCCCAAGGCCTTCCCTCTCTGGGACCACCTTTTTGAGCCCATGAAAGATGGCAAATAAGTTTCTGACTTTCATTTCTTTGGCCAGAAGAATTAGTGATATGCAAGCCTTGTCTGTCAAGGAACCATATCTTTTGCAGACCATCAGACCTGACCCGCTTTACATGCCAAAGATTTCTTCAGAATTTCACAGGTCCTGGGAGGTCTACTTGCCAAGGCTCAGACCAGAGGACCTTAAAGTGGACCAACACCCACCGCTGATCGGCCCGGGAATCTATAAGATTCCCGGGCCGATCAGCTCTCTCCCCGCGGGGCATCCGAAATCGGGATGCCCCGCTGTGTGAAACCCCCCCGGACGCCCACAAAGCTTACCTTCTCTCCATTCCCATGTGCGGGCCGCCGCCACTTTCGCGCGTCCCTCTAGCCGGCCGTTTGTGAATGGCCGGCGCACGCCCTGTAGGAGGGACGCGCAAGATGCGGCCTCAGCTTGTCCGTCGCTTGTCCCTGATCGGGGTGCCCCGTGGAAGTGGACCAACACCCAGGATAGTGAAAATCCTGGATGTTGCTCCACTTTAAGGACCAACAGGGTATGCACCTGTTGGATACCAGAATCCTCCTGTTGACATACTTTGATTGCACTTCGTAGTGGAGGAGACCTGGCCATTAGTTGCTTTTGTTTGCAGGGAAAATAATGGTCTGCAAGCCTCCAGGTGGATTAGAGAAGCCATTCAGTTAACTTACAAAGGTTCTTAGGTACAGGCCCCAAAATCCCTGAGTGCACATTCTACTAGAGCAGTTTCTGCCTCGTGTGTGAATTGGTCAGGAGCTGCTCTGGAGGAGATTTGGAGAGCAGCAACTGCAGACAGTTTTGAAGCACTATTACTCTGTATTTCTACAGGGTAGATCGATCTTGCGAAAAGAAACAGGAATTTGGTAGATACCACAAGTTATTAAACCCCCCCCCCCCACCCCGAGGTAGGACACTAGTAGTATTTCTCGCTTATCATTTTGGGAAATGGCATTTACGATAGTCTTCCTGGACGGTGTCTTACACCCCCCCCCCCCATTTAATAATGTCCAGTTTGTTTTTCCTGTTTAGGTGGCAGGAGCTACTCGGCTAAGCCGTCCTGGAGGACTACCGGGAATGCCATTACCAGTAAGCTAATTGGGGTTTCTATGTATGTAAATTTGCGTTGCATAAAACTAGATGTACTAGTTTCTGTGCTTTTGTCAAAAGTATAAAAATATGTAAACAAAAAGATTGACACTGCTGGTATACAGAATTCTCATGTATTACCACAAGCTTGCATTTATCATATTTGTAATGGCTCTCTTAATTATGTTTTTGCAGCAAAGTCCGGTGGACGGTTGAAGTGCCAGTATTTCCCTACTGTAGATAAAGTCATCTTTGTGGATGATTATGCAGTTGGCTGTCGAAAAGATTTAAATGGTATTCTATTACTAGACACTGCACTTCAGACTCCAGTCAGTAAACCAGATGACGTAGTCCAACTTGAATTGCCAGTTACAGAGGTATGTCTTTTTTTTTTTTTTTTTATTATTTTTGTTTTAAATTATGTTTAAGGCTGTAGTCACGTCTGTCTGTTTCTCTAAGTACAGACGTTTTGTAATTATGCCAGAGGTGCATTGTATCAAGGTGTTGCACTTTTGATGTGCTTGCATTGGGGGACATAAAGGGGTAATATAGAATTTTTTGGAAAATTTTATACTAAAAACGTGACGTTTATGCATCTCTGCTTTTATAGCTGATTGTAACAACGTATATACCACCCTCTGCTGGAGTGGTATGTACTTTGTAATAAAACCACAGCCAGAAGAAAAGCACGACCTGGCACAAGGATAATCCAGGATCATGTCATTTCTTGATGGGAATAAGAGCAGGAATTCACGATTACATTATTTATAGTCCCCTAAATTTAAAAATACCGTTTTTGTGAGTACTCACCTGTAAAACGGATATTATGATTGTGACATACACTCCGCTTCCACAGTCATGACATCTGGGTAATCTCCAGTAGAGGACGAACTTCTGCAGAGATGAATGCAAAAAAAAGGAGCTCCTCCCGTCCATAAATACCTGGGACCTCCCACTAATTCCCCAGTGTAAGATAGCAGGAAGGGGACCAGGAAGAACCAATTATAACAATACTAACAACATAAACAATATATATTCACCATATAAAGGATCCGGAATACCAGAAGGGTGGGGTGAAGTGGAGTGTATGTCACACTCATAATATCCGTTTTACAGGTGAGTACTCACAAAACGGTATTATTCCAAGTGTGACATACACTCCGCTTCCACAGTCATGACATCTGGGACATCCAATAGCCGTCCGTCATGGGTGGGAACCAAAAATAGTAAAAGAATGCACCAACTTAAACCACTGCAGCTTGCAGAACCTTGCGGCCAAAAACAGCATCCGCTGAAGCCCGCACATCAACCTTGTAAAACTTGGAAAAAGTATGAACGGAAGACCAAGTAGCAGCTTTACAAACTTGGTCAACAGAAGCCTGGTGTTGAAAAGCCCAGGACGCACCAACAGCACGAGAGGAATCCAAAGAGAATTTTTTCCCAATGCACCACTAGTTATTTCTCAATGATATATGAATATAGGTGTGCCTTAAAGGAATCCCCAACAAAAGAGTATATCCAAATCTAAGTACACAATATGTGTGGCCCCAGCTACCACCAGGGGCGTCCCCAGGCACCACCAAATAAATTACTAGATCAAAGATATATGTAATCAATATTTATTAATAATTACAAAAGTATCATCACACATATATTAAAAACAAAATACTAGTAGCAGGGACACAGACAATCATCCCTCTTCCTCCTTGTGCAAAATATATAAATCCCTATCACACAATATAGAATGCAATATAAATAAAGTGGCTGGTGCAATATAAAGGTGCTAAGTGCTAACAAAAGTGCTAAGTGCTATAATATAACATTCAAAAACCTGTATAAATGTATCCCATATAGAAAGAGAGAACAAATAGCCAATCAAATTGCCCCAAGCTGGAATAGATTCATAAATGATAAAAAGTGCATAAGATATCACCAAATCAGAGGTTGAGAGTTGTCCCTGCTAATGACTGGCGTCCTGATCCCCCACGCGTTCCGTGAGACAAGCTCACTTCTTCAAAGGTGCCAGACACAGTCATGACATCTGGGACATCCAATAGCCGTCCGTCATGGGTGGGAACCAAAAATAGTAAAAGAATGCACCAACTTGCAGCTTGCAGAACCTTGCGGCCAAAAACAGCATCCGCTGAAGCCCGCACATCAACCTTGTAAAACTTGGAAAAAGTATGAACGGAAGACCAAGTAGCAGCCTTACAAACTTGGTCAACAGAAGCCTGGTGCTGAAAAGCCCAGGATGCACCAACAGCACAAGTAGAGTGCGCAGTGACCCTAAAAGGGGGAGTCCTCCCCTTAGAAGAATAGGCCCCAACAATGGCCTGACGAATCCATTTGCTAATCGTAGACTTGGCGGGCGCCAAACCTTTCCTGGGCCCGCAGGGCACCACGAAAAATAAGTAGTAGTCACCAAATAGTACTTAACACAGCGACCAACATCCAAATTGTGCAGGACCCTCTCCTTGTCATTGCTAGGCTTAGGGCACAAGGAAGGGAGAACAATATCCTGATTGAGATGGAAGGCAGATACCACCTTAGGAAGGAAATCTGGCTTAAAGCGTAAGACTACCTTGTCCTGGTGTCTTTCAAAGTAAGGGTTCTGAATTGACAGAGCCGCCAACTCAGAGACACGCCGAACAGAGGTAATAGCCACCAAGAAGGCAACCTTTTGAGTGAAAACAGAGCAATATCCTGTAGCGGCTCAAAAGGAGGACCCTGGGGAGCCGAAAGAACCAAATTCAAATCCCAAACAGGAACCATAGCCTTCCGAGGGGGTCGAACATGAGTGACCCCCTGGAAAAAAGTCTTAACCAGCGGGTGTAAGGCAAAAGATCATTGGAAGAAAACAGAGCAGAGACCTGCCCTTTCAAGGTACTAAGCTGGAACCCAAGATCCAGACCGTGCTAAAGAAACTCCCAAATCCTAGGAATCGAAAACACCCTGCCAGGCAAGGCCCTAGCCTCACACCAGTCAATATAGGACCGCCAAGTCCTATAGTAAATGCCAGAAGAGGACCGCTTCCTAGCTCTAAGCAAGGTCTGAACAGCCTCAGACAAACCTTCCTCCTTCAGAATGAAGGTTTCAGCAGCCAAGCCGTCAAAGCCAGCGTTTGTAAATTGGGGTAAAGAAGATGCCCCTGACAAATCAGATCCGGAAACATGGGAAGCAGGTACTGAACTAGCGCAAACCTTACAACGTCTGCGTACCAAACCCTTCTTGGCCACCTTGGAGCCACCAGAATTGCTGGTGCCCCTTCCAGAACCAGTTTGCGAACCACCTTGCCCACCATGGAGAAGGGAGGAAACGGGTACAGAAACCCCAGATCCTTCCAGGCAAGGGACAAGGCATCCACTGCTAGAGGATCCTGAGATAGAGACACAAAGGCCGGGAGTTTGTAATTGTGCCGTGAGGCAAAGAGATCCACCTCCGGAGTCCCCCACTTGCGACAAAGGAACCGAAAAACCCCGGGATTGAGAGACCACTCCCCTTGGCGAGAGGAACCCCTGCTCAGGGAATCCGCCTCTGTGTTTTCCACTCCCAGAATGTAGACTGCCGAAATGCAAGGAACATTGCTCTCCGCTCAGTGCAGGGTCAGAGAGACTTCCCTGAGGGCACTCCTGCTGCGAGCCCCTCCTTGGTGATTGATGTAGGCTACCGCCGTCCGATTGTCTGATCGAATCTGAACCGGAAGACCCTGTAAGTGCGACGTCAGCTGTGACAGGACAAGCCAGATGGCTCTGAGCTCTAAGACATTGATGGGGTTGTGAGCCTCCTGATGACCCCAGACCCCGCTGAACTGATGACTTTTTCCAGAAACCTCCCCAGTCCGACAGGCTGGCATCCGTGGTAACCGTCTCCCAGCGAGGAACCAGAAAGGATCTGCCCCTCAACAGGTTGCTCGACTCCAGCCACCACCGAAGGCACTGCCGAACTCTGGGAGACATCCTGAACAGTTGATCCAAGGACTGCGGACACCTGTCCCAATGCGTCAATAGGTGAAGTTGGAGAGATCTTATGTGAAACTGAGCAAACGGGACTGCCTCGAAGGAGCCACCATCAATCCCACCAGTTTCATCCCCAGTCGAATAGAAGGGCAAGGAATGGCCAGAAGAAGGCGGATCAGATCCTGAATCCCCTGCACCTTGGACTGAGGCAGAAACACTCTGGCCAGAATGGTATCCAGATTCATGCCCAAAAATGAAATCTCCCTTGATGGGAAGAGAGAGGACCTGGGCCGGTTGATCACCCACCGAACCTCTCCAGGGTCGACACCACCTGGTGTGTCCAGCTCCGCCTGCCGGAGGGAAGAAGCTGAAATCAGTAGGCCGTCCAGGTACGGCACAATGCGAATGCCCTGAGCTCTGAGCAGTGCCATTATGCCCGCCAGAACCTTGGTGAAGACCCTCGGCGCAGAGGTCAACCCGAAGGGAAGGCCTACAAACTGAAAGTGTTGATTCTCCACCACGAACCTGAGGAATCTCTGATGCGCTGGAAAAATTGGAACATGCAGATACGCATCCTTGATCTCTATGGATGTCATGAAATCCCCTTGACGAAGGGAATTGATGGCCGAGCGCAGAGTCTCCATGCGGAACTTCTTGGTTCTGATGAATCTGTTGAGGATCTTTAGGTCCAGAATGGGTCTCACGGAGCCATCCTTTTTGGGAACCGTGGAAAGATTGGAGTAGTAACCCCTGCCTCTCTCCGAGGGAGGCACCGGGCAAATAACTCCCATGTCCAGAAGGTTTTTCACTGCTAACAGGAGCCCCTGCGCAGCCTGAGGGTCCAAGGGCACCCGAGACCTTAAAAATCTTGGGAGGAGGCCAGTACTCGAACTCCAGTTTGTACCCGGAGGAGACCACTTCCAAGATCCAATTGTCTGTGACCTCCCGGGCCCAGACCTGGAAGAAGAGCCACAGCCGTCCCCCCACCCTTGCGGGTGAGGGCACCCCTTCATTGTTGAGCTGGTTTAACCTCAGGCTTAGGCTTGGAACCCCATGCAGACGCGGGACGGGCCTGACCTCTGCCTCTGTTCCAGGAAGAACCTCTAACACCCGAGAAGGCCAAACCTCTGACAGCTCTGGCACCTCGAAAGGAAGGATTGAAGGAGCCTGCCCCCCGAAAGGAGCGATGCTGCTTCTTACGCTGAGGTAACTTACCTCCCTTTGCCACAGCATCCAACTTGTCTCCAAACAGCCGCGAACCCAAGAAGGGGAGAGCTGTGAGCGATTTCTTGGCCGCAAAGTCTGCCGTCCACTGGCGGAGCCAGACCGATCGGCGCATGGCCACCAATAAGGACGAAGTCCTACTAGACATGACAATAGTGTCTTCCATAGCAGCCAAGACAAAATCCATGAACAATTCCCACTTTTTTAGAGTAGCGAACTCAGCGCTGGCAGGAACAAGGTGAGCGTCCCTTAACCAGTCCCTGATCAGAGATCTAGTAGCCACAGACACTAGTGCAGATGCACACACAGGCCGCAACCCACACTGGCAAAAGCATGGCATGCCATCTGATCAAGGCGCTTGTCCTCGCCATCCTTAAGGGTAGTGGCGTCTGGAGTGTGCGTCACCGAGGTGTTGTTCAATCCCAAAACTGGCGCATCGACCTTGGGAGGAGAAGACCAGCGCTTAACCGCTTCCACCAGAAAAGGATACTTCTTATCCCATCCCTGAGGAACACCCGGAAGCTGACTAGGTTTCTCCCATTCCCTAAGGATCAGTGCATCAAAATGACCTTGGGTAGGGAACTCCCAAACGAGGCGTGTGGGAACCAAAAAATTCCCCTTTTTTGAGAGGGGGCGCCTCAGGCGGGGCAATATCCAAAACCTCCAAGAGATGTGTCAAAACCTTGGTAGTGTCAACGGCATCCCCCCGCGCCTGCCCAACATCAGCATCGCAAAACTGTACATCGTCAGCCTCAGACTCCTCATACAATTCCCCCTCCTCTAACGGGTAATAATCCGACCAATCAAGGGAATCATCATCAACATCCCAAGCCGCCTGGACCAACGACAAATGTCTCTCTTTAGCCTGGGCCTTCTTGCCCACAGCGCTAGCAATAAATTTCTCGATTCTGGCCAACCTAGCACAAGCATCAGAGTGCGACTCCCCGCTAGCAACCATGTCACTTGGGGTAAGGATAAGGCGGGGGGAGCCGACCCAGAAGGCTGGGTACCCGACTGCCGCATTATGGCCTTTAGTGCACATGGAATACAAATAAGCACATCCTCACCCATAAGGGATACCCCACAACCCACACATGGCTGGGAATGTCCCAAAGGGAGCCCGAACCCGGTATCCTGCGGAGCCTCCATATGGTGATTTTTTTTTTAGGGTCAGTCGCAAGACCGTAGAGGATTTATGCTGTAAGCAACCCGGGATGCCCCCTTAAAGTCCCAGTGGGAGGATTTTTAGTGAGCAATTTAAGTCTAGGGAATCAAGGACCAGGAGAAACCCCTTAAAATGCACACACGCCAAAACAATGTGAAAAACATAATGAAGGGATAACAGTCACAAAGAGATGACTATATATATATATATATTTTCTCTACACCTATACCGGAAGAATTGCATATATACAAGCAAAATAAGTATAGCAAGGGGGGCCCCCACGTAAGCTAAGGAAGCCGTGCCAAGGGCCCGGCCCCGCCCCCCCGACGCGGCCTGATGGGGAGAAGCTCCCCAGGCTGAACCGTCAATAATAAAAAACGACTGTCAGCACCAAACACTCCTGTGCACACACAACACTCACACTGCCTGTACAATAAATGAGGACCCCCCCCCCCCAGGAGGGTAAGGAAGGGACCCGGAAGGGGGATAGCCCAAGCCAGAATCTTGGCATAAGAAATGTAAGAGACAGGGCATCCCAAACCGGGATCACCAACCCATACTACCGCCTACCCCTTGTAATGGGGTCTCACGGGGGAGCAAAGCCCCTTCAACACCACAAGGTGCTGCCTACCCTCACCAGGACCTGCAGCCAAGGCTGGGAGGCTCAAATAGGGTTAATTTAGAAAAGGTCCTGGCAGCAATAGGGACAAAAAAAGGGGCCGGGCGCGAGCCCAGCTTACCTGCAAGTAAGAGAAGTCTTCATCTTCTGTCTTGCTTGCCTTCCTGCAGAGAAGGAACTGGGGAATTAGTGGGAGGTCCCAGGTATTTATGGACCGGGAGGAGCTCCTTTTTTTGCATTCATCTCTGCAGAAGTTCACCCTCTACTGGAGATTACCCAGATGTCATGACTGTGGAAGCGGAGTGTATGTCACACTTGGAATATAAACTTTACGTCGTATTTGTTAGTTTTTCAGTCATGATTAAATTTTGGTATATTAAGTACTTACCACTATAATTTGGTGGGTTATAACCCTCTCTGTTCTCTTTGTGGCATTGTATTGGTTTACCTGTAGGTGCAACAGTTGTTGTCTGCATGCTTGGAGAAAATTGACGTTTCTAGTGCGGAAGGCTACGACTTGTTTATTATGCAACTGAAAGATGGCTTTAAAAATACCTCACATGAGACAGCAGCAAATCACAAGGTTGCCAAGGTAGGATGGTCTTCATTTAAATACTATTTTATTGCTTATAGATATATGTAATAATCTGCCTCTTTGGCATATGTGTTTCCTATATGTGTTTAATTTATGGTATTGGAGATATACTTTGGGGGGCATTTACCTGGGCACAGCATCCAACTCCACTGGCTGTCACAGGCCATGCACAGAGGTCGTGTGGTCAGCTGCTTGCATGACTTCTTTGGGGGGAGATATGAGTGGTTTAATAAGTGATCTACCAAAGTATGTTCTGCAAGCATTAGACTAGAGAACTGAGCTTCTCTGTGTAGGTTGAGTCATGCAACACACATGGTAGCAGTTCAGTCTGATGAAAGTACTGGAATTGACAGGATGGCAGTATAGTGCAGATCTCCAAATAAATTGAGGCACTGTGGGCTTTGTTCTGTTATTAAATCCCTTACAAAGGGAGATGGACAAAGTGGACAGTATCCATTACTAAAATACAAGTCTTCTTACAAATTTATACCTAGGTGGTATAAAGTGCATCCAACATCTCCCAATGACTGCTGGAAATATGAAGTTATGGGTTGCTCCTGCACATATTATGGGAATGTACAAAATGAGCTGACTTTTGGCACAATGCCAATTCTACTATGAAACGCCCAACTTTGTGGACCTAGGAGTGCAAGTTTTGTGACTGAATCCCGCTCCTCCCTCTGTAACACAATGGTTGGTCAGTTATTGAAACAATATTGATAGTGAAGCCTACCACTTTGCCCAAAGACTGCGCAGTTGGTTATAAACAATCTGATTATTCATTTACATGCTTTCAGACTCAACAATAGACATTCTGGGCGGGGGCTGGGCTGTGTAGCCCACCCCCTCCATTCTTTTTGTTCCTCTTTCCTGGGTTAACTCTCGTCCAAAGGGCGGGACTGCAAGATAAAAGGCATGGTTTCTCCCGGCCTATATATACTACTGGCTTCCCCTGTGCAATCCAGTTTCATTCTTGCAGTTGGACTGGACTGCAAAGGTTGTGCTTGGATTTCTTTTCCTTTAAATTCATTTATTCTTTTACTTTTTATAGGTTTTTTTTCAGGAAGCTGGAGATACAACCCTGTCTGTTTTCCAGGCCCTTACATTCCCCTCTGATCCGGTGGACCCACTATGTCTCCTAGAGTCGGTTAGGCCAATAGTGTCGGATCACGGGTAAAATTAAGGGTAGGCACCAGGGTCCTGTGAACGCAACACAGGGGACACCAGGGGCTGGTAGATCCCCCTCTAAAGGGACATCCAGCCTCAGGTTTTATCTGGTGACCTTCTGGGTTGACCATGGGGAAGATAATTCCCCTTTGCCTGTTCTTTTCCACGTTGGAGCAGTGGGGTAAGAAGCAATGTACTTTTTTAATTTTATTTTTTATTGGCAGTTCACTGAGCTCTAAAATTTTGGGTGACGGCGCATTTTTTTCCGGCCCCCTTCCTCGCCGCGGGCATACTACGCTCCACGGCGGGAGGCGCTATGGGAGCTGTCTGGTGTGTCTCCCTCATCATGGTGCTGGGCGCCATCATTGCTGCGAGGGCCGCTTAGCGCCCTTCGTTGGGGGCGGCGCCGCGGGATGACACGGATCGCGTCATCTTCCCGCGGCCCGCCCCTCGAGGTGCCTTGTCTGCGGCGCCATCTTGCTGCCTGTGCTGGTCTATTGAGAGAGATCGCGTGCTGTCGAGGCCCTATCCGCGCTGTCTGCTGGCAACCCTGGACGCGTGCCGGGCGCTTCCCCGTGTTCTGCATCCTGTGTGGCTGCCTGTCGCTCTCCGCGCACGGCGCTCGCCTTCACCTGGTCTGTGAGTTCTCTTTGGGGGTGACTTATTGGTGCATGTGCAGCGGGATACTCATGCGTTTCATGCTTATGTCTTTCAGGGGATAACAGTGTTGTGGTTTCTCCCGGTCCAATTCTCCCTCCCCCCGTCCCTTCTCTGTTTGGCATCCCTTGGGGGCATCCCGAGTGGCTTTGATTAGCCTTTACCCTGTGTTGGCCTATTATGCCTCTGATCGCCATATGGAGGCTTCTGGGGATAGCGAGCTTGGGGGCCCCTCGGTGCAGGCTCGGCTGTGTGTCATGTGTGGGGCATCCCCTCTGAGTGGTGTCAGCGCGGTTTGTGTTCTGTGCGCCCAAAGTATTGTGGAACAGGTTGGGATAAGTAGCTCTCTTTCCAGTCCTGTGCTTCCTACGGCATCCCCTACTCCCCCGCATCTGCATTTAGTCCCCAGTGAAGGGGAAGCTAGCAGGGGGTCACAATCAGATCTGGCCCTGCGCGTGGCCAGTATTGAGCGTCAGCCTGACCAGCGGCGGGCAAGGCCTTGGGTAAAAAGCGTCATGTAGACGCTGCTTTGTCCCTCTTTGCAGAGGAGGAAGAGGGCCATGACATGTACGGCGGCTGTGACTCCCCGGAGGAGAGGGAGTTGTTCCATGACTCGGACTCCTCTGGGGACTGTCAGGGTGAGTACGATAGTGATCTAGGGTCCTCCTCGGATGAGGATACCTGGCCCCCGAATTATACCGATAGACTCTTGTCGGCTGTTTTTGATACACTACACAAGGCGGCGAAGAAGAAGCAGGGCGAACTTTTCCGCCCTGGCAAGCAACGCCTGGAGTTCCCGGAGCAGAGCCATTTCTCAAATATGGTTCTTAAGGAGTGGGAACGCCCTAATAGGTTACCCTCGGTGCCCAAGGGGCTGGATAGAAGGTATCCATTCTCGGCTGATTTGGTTAAGCGCTGGTCGTGCCCACCTGAGGTGGACGCTAACACGGTCATTCCGCCCCCAGACACTACCACGCTGCGTGACAGCGCGGACCGGCGTATGGAACAGCTGGCTAGTCATGCCTTCACTTTTGTAGGGGACGGTTTGCGCCCGGTCTGCGCCGCGGCTATTGTGGCCATTGCCATTTAAAACGTCAGGCGTCTTGCCGAGGCCGTTCTCGTTAGAATATGGAAGATTATAAGGACCTTTTTGCTTTGTTCTGACTTTGTTGCCTTTGTGCTGTCTGCCATGGATAATGCTGTCCGGCTTGGCGTTAGGGCCTCGGCTCTGCTGGTTGCTATGCGTCGGTCCGTTTGGCTGGGTCAGAGGGCAGCTGACATCGCCGCTAAGAAGTCTCTCACTGGGCTCCGGCTTTTCGGCGAGCGTCTTGATGTTCTGACCAAGGATGGTAGGCTCCCCCAGCGTAGGAAGCAGGCTCGGCGCTTTCGGGGATCTTCTTCCTTTCGCCCTTCAAGGGGAGGTCGTGGCCCCCCTTTCTCAGGTAGTCGCAGAGACTCTTGGGGTTGAGGCAGATCCCGCGGTCGCCCCGGTCTCTCCTGGGGAACCAGGCCCAAACCCACTACAAGGCCCCTAAGGCATGAGGTGCCCTCACCCGACCGGGTGGGGGGACGACTTCAGCTTTTTGCTCACGTCTGGAGACTGCGCGTCTCAGGCCGATGGATTCAGGAGGTGGTTTCCTCCGGATACAAGAGAGTTTGCAGCCTGGCCGCCTCCAAGATTCCTCCGGTTCCGGATATCTCTAAACCCCGTGTCGGCTCAGGGACTGTTTGGCCGTACAATGTCTGCTGGAGTCAGGAGTCATTTGTCAGGTACCTCTTCAGGAACAGGGTCGGGGGTACTACTCCAACCTGTTCATGGTGCCCAAGAAGGACGGCTCCCTGAGGCCCATCCTGGACTTAAAGGGCCTCAACAAATTCGTCAGGTTTAAGCACTTTCGCATGGAGACCTTACGCTCAGCCGTAAGTTCCCTTCGGCCGGGCGATTTCATGACCACTGTGGACATCAAGGATGCCTACCTTCACTTTCCGATCTTCCCAGGTCACCAGAGGTTCCTGAGGTTCGCTCTGGGGGATCAACACTACCAGTTTGTGGCCTTCCCGTTCGGTATTACCTCGGCTCCTCTGGTTTTTACCAAGGTACTGGCCGGTGTTATGGCTCTCCTGCGGAACCAGGGCATCCGCATCCTCCCTTACCTGGACGACATTCTGATTGCTGCTCAGTCTCTTCATCAGGCCAAGATGGATACTCAGGTGGTGACGTCCATTCTCGAGTTCTTCGGCTGGGTGATCAACTTTCCCAAGTCTTCACTATCTCCGTCTTTGGCGAGGTCCTTTCTGGGCATGACACTGGATACTTCTCAGGTTTTCTACCTGAGCAGAAGGTGGAGGGCCTTCAGTTGCAGGCGCAGGCTCTGCTGTCGTATCCTCACCCCTCCATCCGTCTGGGGATGCAGTTGGTGGGGCTAATGGTGTCCTGCTTCGAGGCGTTCCCTTTGCTCGGTTCCACATGAGACCTCTTCAGTTACATCTCTTGTCGGCTTGGGATCGGACTCAGGAGTCCATGGATCAGGAGTTTGCTCTGTCCCGTCTAGTCAGAGTCCCTCTCGTGGTGGTTGGACTCGAGGAATCTTCTAGTGGGCAGGTCCTTTCTGCCTCAGTGATGGGAGATTGTCACCACGGACGCCAGTCTGACCAGCTGGAGGGGGGGGGGGGGGGGGGGGGGGGAGTTCGCCAGTCACTGAAGTTCCAGGGTCAGTGGGGTTACGCAGGAGGCCCATGCGCCCAGCATCCTAGAGCTGAAGGCGATCATGTTGGTGCTCTCCCAGTTGACTCCCCACCTTCGGGGTCGTGCTGTACAAGTCCGCTCGGACAATCAGACGGCGGTGGCCTATATCAACCATTGGGGAGGGACACGAAGCAAGCGAGCCCTCACCCCAAGTGGAGAAGACTGTTCCCTGCCTCTCGGCGGTTTACATTCCGGGGGTGGAGAACCAGTAGGCAGACTCCCTGAGCAGGGCCACGTCTCGTCTGGGGGAATGGTCTCTCAGCATCAAGGTATTTCACGCCCTGTGTCGCCACTGGGGTCAGCCGGATGTGGACCTGTTTGCGTCCCAGCACAATCACAAGCTTCCAAGATTCGGCTCCCTGTCAAAGGATCCTCTGGCCTTCGCCACGGACGTGCTAGCGACTCCCTGGACGGAGTTTCGGCTCCTTTATGTCTTCCCTCCATTTCCTCTGCTGGGTCGTGTGCGCCGCAAGATAGCCCGGAAGGGGGTACCGGCCATTCTAGTGGCCCCCCGCTTGCCGATGAGGGTATGGTTCGCGGACGTCTTCCAGATGGCGGTGGATCGGTACGTCTTGCCCGACGATCCAGAGCTTCTCACTCAGGGGCAGCTGCTCCATCCCAATTTACAAACGCTGGCTTTAACGGCTTGGCTGCTGAAACCTCCATCTTGATGGGCAAGGGTTTGCCGGCCTCCATTGTTGATACTTCAGGCTCGGAAGAAATCTTCGTCTGTGATTTACTATAGGGTCTGGCATGCTTATATTGCTTGGTGTGAGTCCAAGTCTCTATCTTGTCGTGAATTTTCCATTCCCAGGATTCTGGAGTTTTTGCAGCATGGTCTGGATTCGGGTCTACAACTTAGTATCCTCAAGGGACAGGTTTCGGCTCTGGCAATCTTTCTTCAAAGATCTTTTGCGAATCATAGGCTTGTCGAGACTTTTTTCCAGGGAGTTACTCATGTGCATTTGTCGCGTAAGCCTCTGTTACCGGTTTGGGATTTAAACCTGGTGCTTTCTGCTCTACAGGGTCCTCCCTTCGAGCCTCTGTGTAAGGCCGCTCTGTCCATTCTGACTCTTAAGGTAGCCTTTTTGGTCGCTATTACTTGCGTCGAGTCTCTGAGCTGCTGGCGCTTTCCATGAAACCTCCTTATTTTGAGCGGCATCAGGATAAGGTGGTGTTCCGTCTTAACCTGGAATTTTTGCCCAAGGTTGTATCTGCCTTTCATCTCAATGTATCTTGCCTTCCTATTGTCCTGCCCCTGCTAATTCCAAGGAATGGAATCTTCATTCTCTGGATGTGGTCAGGGCGCTCAAGTATTATCTGGTTGCTACTGAGCCCTTTAGGAAGTCTGACTCTCTTTTTTTGTTCTTTCTTCTGGACCTAGGAAGGGTTTGCCTCCAGCCAAATCCACTATCAGCAAGTGGATTAGACAGGCGGTGGTGCAAGCTTATTCTGCCAAAGGGAAGGAACCTCCCTTCCGCGATACTGCTCACTCTACTAGGGCTAATGGTGCCTCTTGGGCTTTTCAGCACCAGGCTTCTGTTGAACAAGTTTGTAGGGCCGCTACGTGGTCTTCTGTTCATACTTTTTCTAAGTTTTACAAGGTTGATGTTAAGGCCTCAGCGGATGCTGTTTTTGGCCGCAAGGTGCTTCAGGCGGTAGTGGCTTGAACTGCCTGCCATTACTCATTGGGGATCCCACCCTACTTTAAGGACACTGCTATTGGATGTCCCAGAAGTAATGATTGAAATGAAACAGGCTGTGCTGTACACTTGGAAAAATACAATTCTGTGATAACTCGCCTGTAGAATTGATTTTACTGTGTACAGCACGGCCTGTTTCATCCCTCCCTTGTTATCGTTGTTCTTGGTTGCCTCTTTATGGTGATTTGTTCAAAACGTATTTTTTGTGAGGCTGTGTATTTTTATCATGGTTTATCTCCCGGCTTCTTGCGTAACTGCTTTTCAACACTGGGGGTCTATTGGTGATTCCTGGCTTTTTATAGGGCCGGGAGGAGCCACAAGTCTTCTGCAATCAACTGCGCCACCTTGTGGCGGAATACCCATAAGTAATGATTGAAATGAAACAGGCCGTGCTGTACACGGTAAAATCAATTCTACAGGTGAGTAATCACAGAATTGTATTTTTGTGCTGCCATTGGTTGAGGGGCAGAGCTGGGGCACGAACTCTCTTCCAGCAGGGAGTAGGAGTGCTAGGGGCCACTTCGGGATCACTGTTTTTTTTTCTGGAGTCTGTCGGACAGGATTTGCTGTTCCTGTTGACCACGGGCCTCTGCCAGCGGGCTTCTCCCCGCACCTCCTCAGGCCTGCTCAGGCGGGGGGCCTGCTCTTCCTCGCTCATCTGCCTGGACCTCCTCTCCTCAGGCCTCCACCCGCACCTCCTAGGGCCGCTGGCTACACCTTGCTGGCCTCTCCTCAGCCTGTGCCTGCCTGCAACCCCTTCAGCCTCCTTGGTAAGGTCGCTGTTAGACTGGGGGTCTCCTGCTGCCGCACCTGCACTGCTCTTCTCTACTGGAACTAGTAGGATCTTTTTATTTACTTTTCTGTGTATATTCTGTATAATTTTGAAGAGATAACCTGATGCTATCTCTAATTCTTGTTTCGATTTTGTGGCTATGGGATAGTAGGTTGTGGTCCACCCGTAGAATTTCAGAGTAATCATTGGTGATTATTGAGATTCCTCATATACTTCGGTACTAGGCCCCCGGGGAAGAGGACAGCCCCGTTTGTTGTGAAAGCACCACCGCTGTGATACTTTACAGATTGAGTACGCAGCTGCCATCCTCAGAGGTATTTCCCTCTATGGAAGCTTCGGGGTCCTCTTCCTCAGGTCTTCTTGCTCCTATGGTGGCTCCACCCAGCTTTAATATTTCAGGGTTTAATTTCCAGCTGGAATTGGCGGACAGATTGGCCCACCTGGAAAGCCACTGCTTCCAGCCTAGGGATCCTGATGATCCTCCGGTCTCAAGATCTTTAACCCTTTAAGTGCCAGCCTACCTGGAGTTTTTGTTACGCTTTATTGCCAGACCATTTTTCACTGTTTTGCACTATGCATGTTCAACTGTGATTTTTGAAGGGATTTCCCAGGAAAATTATATATTTTTTTTTTTCAGCAGAGTCTGGGCTTTAACATAAAATGTCTTGTTTGTCATTTGTCAAGTGTATTCTTAAAAATTTGGGGTGAAATATGTGAAAAAAAAATAAAAATGTATTTTTTACAATTTTTGTTTTTTTTTTTTTTTTTTTTTTTTTTGTAATAAAAAATGTAAGTTTGTCAATAAAATCTTATTGCGTGTGAAATCCCAATTTCTCCCGGTTACAATGGTACCACATATGTATTGGTAGACACCCTTTCCTGCCCAGGAGACTCCCCCCAAACTGAAACAGCACTTTAAGAGATTTTTAGATCAAATACAGCTATGCTAAGCGCTATGTGCACCTTGCAGTTTTTTAATAAAAACAACCCTTTACATTTGAAATACCCCCCCACAAACTATATATTCTCTGGAAATACACACTTCAAGCTTTCTAGGCGTACCAGGCTTGTTGATGTTGCCACAGTTTTCTGGAAGTTCTCCCTCAATGTATTCTTTGGTTACACAGAGCTTCCCTAAAAAAGGATAAAAAAAAAGCAGGATCAAAGCCACATTTTCCTAAAAAAAAGAACTATATGCAAACAAGAAAAAACAAGTTAATCTGAAAAAGCAACATCCCCCGTACCGAACGATACCCAACATGCATAGCTACTGTCAAAAGAAGAGTTGCCAAACACCAAAAAGTAAAGCATGTGCACAATGGTAATTTTGCTTGAAAATTTCAGCTCTGCAGACAAAGTGTGCACCTTGCGCTTTTTCTACCAAAACAACCCTTTACATTTGGAATACCCCCCACAAACCATACATTCCTTGAAAGTACACATGATAAGCTTTCTAAGCGTACCCAGCATGTTGTAGTGGGCCCATCTCTCTGAAAGTAATCCCTCAAAGAATTCTTTGGTCGCACAGGGTTCCCTTAAAAAATGAATAATAAAGCAGAATAAAAAATGAGTTTTCCGGGGGGGCGTGGTTAAGCAATGGCCGCGTGAAGACGCTCACTGAGAGAGCTCTGCGCACAAATAATCTGGAAAGACCCCAATACCCTGCCAGAGAAACCCTATAACCACATGTCACGGAGAAGGAAGACTAGGGCAGCGGCTGGAAGCTCCCGAACAGCCAGGATCTCAGTTCTTCCCTGTGGGAGAGACTTCTAACCCGCGGAGCCAGGGCCGCAAGATGGCGTCGGGACTGGGACGCCGAGGGAAGGAGTCGGCAGACAACGTGGCCACAACTGCTCCCCGGCAAGAGGACAGTCAGAGAGAGGCACCAATGGCGGAGACGTGGGCGCGAAAGGACCCACCTGCCAAGTCACTGGTGGATGGCGGCGGGACGGCGAGCAGCAAGAGATGGTGGGGCGACGATCTGGCGGCGGCTTCACGGTGAGGAAGGAGCGACACCGAGGAGTGGAGGGGAGGCGGCAGACTGGCGGCGTTCCAGAGCCGCAGCGCCGCCCGAAACAGCTGACTTGAGCTCCGGGCGGGGAGAGCGGCGGCTGCCTCCACCGCGGCCCGCTGCGGAAGACGGCGGTGACAGCGGCGGAGCGGAGGGCGCTGGCGGAGGGCGGTGCCCGGATCTGAGGGGGGGGTGCCACCTTGGGATTCCCAGCAGGCCCCAGTTCACACCACGGGAGGGGCCGCTGCCTTGCCCCCTTCACGGAGGGACACTCTCTCATCAAGGGGAGCATCAGGGAGCAGATCATCCACTCCCCCATCATCCCCCTCCATCGCCACCATCATCAGTGTTGTTACCGGGGGCAGGAAGGGAGCAGCCGTGCCCAGCGCACCCGCACCCCTCTTATTCTGGCTCCCCAGCCAAGTGAAGCAGAGGAACACTAAAGGGAGCCCCAGATGTGGATTTGGCCATGGACTATTCCCCGGGCTCATCGAGTGAGCAAGGATCCAGATCAGCAATGACCCGCACGGTGCGGGGCTCACCCCCTCTTGCTCTGCTCCCCACGGGAGGCCGTGCGGTCTCGCCTCGCCGCGCTCCTGGCAATTAGATGGGGACGACCCAATGTGGATGGCGCCTGGGGACCCTGAAATACTGGCACATGGGGTGGCTGAATTAAACGCCGCAGGCTCATTTCCAGGGAGACCATCCAGGGTGGATACGCCCTTTGCGCACCCTCCAGATGACAGAGCAATCTGCAGTCGAGCACTGGGGACCCCGGCGGGTGCGGGCTTGGGCTCCCGTCCTGGCGAGGGACCACCGTCATTGGCGCGCCTTCCGGATCATGACCAGATCCCCTCGACACAATATAACCTAGAAGTCTTATTGAAATTCTTACCTTCCAGAAAAGACTTTGAGAACTACACCAATAGAATGGAGACCCTGTTTAGGAGAGAATTAGATGAAGTCACAAAATCTGTATCGGAGGTCGCAGAGAGGGTCCAGGTCTTGGAACAGAACCAGGGGACCACAGATCAGCATCTGGAAGCCTTAGAGAGAGCAAATACAGCCCTGCAGTGCACCCCCACGCCAACTCGAACCAACATATTGCCAGAGCATTGCTGCATTTGGATGATATGGAAAACAGAGGAAGACGGAACAATATCCGGATCCGAGGCCTTCCGGAGGTTCCAGAGCATAGTAACCTGGAGGCAGTCGCTTTCACGATCTTTAATGAGCTCCTGGGACGGCGCCCGGATGAGCATATCGAGATCGACAGAATACACAGAGCACCTGGACCGAGATCGACGGATCCTGCCAGACCCCGAGATATAGTATGCCGAATTCACTACTACAAAATAAAAGAGATAATGCGGAAGGCTTGGGAAACAGGGCCCTCATCTTACCACGGGGCCCCTATCACATTGCTGCCTGACCTGGCGAGACGCGCTCTACAGATGCGGCGGGTACTAAAACTGCTATTGGAGAAGATCAAGTCAGTGGGAGCCACCTACAGGTGGGGCCACCCCTTCCACCTAGTGGTCACCAATCAGGGCCGCTCTTTTGCTCTGCGCTCTCCATCTCAACTCCCTAGCCTCTTTGGTTTCTTGGATTTACCAGCCCTCCACGTGGATGACTGGCTTTCTCCAGATCTCGGCTTCGGTGAGGTGGGTCCTGAGCGCGGTGGTCGGCGACCTCGCAGTCCACGCAGAGAAGGCAACAGGCGCAGGAACCGGATAAACTAGTTGGACTGGGTCCGCCTCCCTCCGAAGATTGAGAGTGGGGGAGACTCGCTAACGGACACTGCTTTGGGACCTTGCCGGCTGGTTTACTTGTTGCGAGCCGAGAGGATCTGCGTTCGGGCTCCTCTGGACCGCCGATGCCACTGGGATTCCGGCCCCTTTCGGTCGTACGCCTGTTGTGGCGGACTAGGGCCAAAATTAAACATCTACACATCTTCCTGCTGGAGCTGTCTACCCTGAGGGGGCACTCGGCGGCCCTAGCGAGGAAACACCAAATTGGCGGTGATCTTGGCGCGGCATGGGTGGCCAGAGCGGCGGGTCTGGTTTGGGTTTTGCTGTTAATAAGTAGTTCTGTGTTAGCAGATGGTTATTTCTCCTGTTTGTTCTGGTTATGACATACTGTTATCTAACCTTTTTGGTTGCTGCGGGGGCTCCCTGGCCCGGCCCTGACGGGATTCGCCCCTACTCCGGACGCACATGGAACAAGATGGCAAGGAGCTCGTCTCTTGGCTCGTTCAGGTAGGGGGGGGGGAGCCTCGGCGGGGTGGGACCGCCCGGTTGCCCAGCAGCAACAACCTAGACGGGACAGTTATTTGTTATATTTAATTGTTAGTCACACATGTGGCTTAAATAAGTTACCTTGAAAGCCCTGTTTCACCTGGCATTGACGGGTATTGCACCTATCGTTAGGAAAGCGCATCTCTCATACCGAGGCTACTGCTTTTCATCCCCCCGACATAGGCCTTCTTCCCTTGCCCATAAGAGGCCATGTGAAGAACGTAATTAGTTACACTTAGTAATTTCCCCCTCAATTAGCTCCTCTCCCCCCCTCTTTTTTCTTTTACAATGTTTTTATTGGTGGTTTGCAAAATAGTAGCGCATACAAAATATGCATAGACAAGGTTATAGGAACATAGGAATAAAATGAACATTACATATTCATGCAGGTGTTCCAATACATTGTTTTCACCAGTGATATTATCTAAATTCAAAAAACATCTGTGTGGATTCAGCATAGAAGATTATTCTAAACGGTATGAATTCTGACATAGCCACAGAAAGTAAGTATGTGACCATCAATATAGAAAAAGGAAAAAACTTTATGATTAACTGAATACTCATGAAATACTATCATGGTGGCATCAAATAAATTTACAGGTGAGCTTTAAGGCGTTAGTGATAGGATGTGCAAACATTTTTAAGGGTACGACAGACAAACAGTAGGGTAGGGGGGTAGGGATGTGGGGGAGAGGAAGGGTGTAAAGAGGTAGGTGGGTCCAGAGGATTAAAAATGGTCAATCTACTTAAGAGGCTCAGGCGGATCAGGTAAAAGTGCTCTAAACTGGGAATATGGGGTCAGTCTGGCCTTTGGGTACGCTTATGTGATCCAGCCATTCTGTCTTGTATCTCCGTCCAGGGTAGGGTGCGGAGTTTCCAATTCCTCGCTATAGTGAGTCTGACAGCCGAGAGGACATGCTGGGCCAGTCTCCATTGGGTCTTAGTATATGTGTTAGTTTTAAGTGAAAGAAGTGCTTCCCAGGGATTCTTAGTAAGTGTCTATTCCAAGATACCCCCAGAAGCCTATATATTTTGTTCCATATCTCCTGGATAAGCGGGCATTCCCACCAAACATGGAGCATCGTACCAGTGTCCTGGCAGCCCCTGAAACAGAGGGGGGAGGAGGAGGGGAGAACCTATTGATGCGCTCAGGGGTGTAATACCACCTGAATAATACTTTATAGTCGTTCTCTTGGATCAGGGCATTATACGAGGCTTTGCTTGTGTTCTGTAGAATCGCCCTCCAGGCTTCCCAATCCCTCTCCGCCCCCAGCTCCACCTCCCATCTAAGCATATATGTATGTTTTACTTTGGGGGGGGGGCTATTAGAGACGCGTAGAGACTTGATATCAGGTTGCCCGCAAACTGGTCCCTGATAAATTTTTTCAGATGGCCCTGGATATAATGTTGCAGTTGTAATAATCTAAAGGTTTCCACAGGCGGAAAGTCCTCACCCAAGGCCAACTGCTGCTGAGATTTCATCCCACCAGGGGTGCAAAAATCATATAACATCGTAAGTTGCTTACGCTTCCACCATTTAAATCCCATCTGGTGGGACGGGCCAGGAGGAAACGTGGGGTTACCAAACAAGGGAGAGGCCGACAAATGGGGAGAGGCAAAGAGGTGTTTAATCGTGTCCCAGATATTCAGAGAGAGATTGAGTATGTTGGGCAAGGTCTTTGGTCTGGAGGGTTTGGGGGTCCATAAAAGCGAAGCGGGTGTAACTGGGCTACAGCTAGCGATGTCATTCAGCACCCAAATCGGCTTATATCTTGGGGCATGAAGGAGGGTAAGTGGTGCAATTTGGGCTGCCAAGTAGTATTTGTGGAGAGATGGGAAAGCCAGCCCGCCATCCTCTTTTTTTTTACAGTAAAGAATATTTCTCTTGATTCGGGGCTAAGACTTATTCCATGTGAAGGACAGAATCTTCCGCTTTAGGATATCTAACTGGCGTCTCGGCACCACTACGGGAAGGACCCTAAAAAGATACAAAATCTTCTGGGTAATTGGCATTATAAAGGCCCTCCTAGTTTTTGGTCAGCTTAATCCCCAGGTATGGAACTTCTGTACCCAGGACCAAGAGAAATTTTGAGCTAGCAGTTGTCTATTAAGGTCGGACAGTGAGATATCCAAGGCCATCGACTTAGAGGCGTTCAGCTTCAGGCCTGAGATTTCACTAAAGGAGGTTAACGTATGTATGGCATTGGGGACCGAGACGTGTGGGGAGGTAAGCATGAGAAGCATATCATCTGCGAAAAGCGAGATTTTATGGTCCCTGCCACCCCATGGTATACCCTGGATAGAGGGGTTCTGCCTAAGTTTTTCAGCCAGCGGCTCAAGCGCTAATACAAAGAGTATGGGGGATAATCCAGGGTAACAATCCCGGGCCAAATCCCCACCTCTGTAAGGAGATCCGAAGGTATTGCCAGGAAAGCGAATCAAAAGCTTTCTCCACGTCTAAAGAGAGTAGGAAAGCTTTGAGCTTCTGAGAACGGATCCCCTCTAGTAGCTGTAGGACCCGCCTCACCCCATCCCCAGCCTGCCTTCTAGGGACAAATCCCACCTGATCTCTCCCTAGTATGTCTCCCAAGAATGTATTTATCCTAGTAGCGATGATTTTGGCGAGGATCTTCAGGTCCAGGTTCAACAAAGAAATGGGTCTATAATTCGTCCAGGGCTGAAGATCCTTACCTGGTTTTGGAATCATCACAACAGAAGCCCGGAGCATCTCTGGGTCAATGGGGTTACCTTGTTTTATATAGTTAAATACTCTTACTAATCGGGGGGCTACAGTCGGGGCCAATTTTTTATAGAAAGAAGCCGTGAAACCATCAGGTCCGGGTCTCTTGTTGGGCTTAAGATTCTTAATAACTTTAAGTACTTCATCTACTGTAATATCCTCATCCACGTTCTGACTGTGGGTGTCCGAAATTGGTGACATAGCAAGATCCGCAAAGAAGGCCTGGATCTGAGACTCGGCCCGGGGCGGAGGCGAATCGTACAACCCAGCTAAACCAGCGGAGAATTCCTCCACTATATTCACTGGATTGTTAGTGATAAGGCCTCTGCTAGTCTTCAGCTTAATGGGCTTCGTTATGCTAGGTTGACACTTAAGTTGCGAGGCCAGCAGGGTGCCCGGTTTATTAGCGGAAATATAGTATTTTTGTTTAGACCTATGGTATCTCCCCTCAGCTTCCTCCATTTGCAAAAGATTAAGTTTGGTTCTGGATAGTTCCAAGGTACGGAGTTTTCTAGGATTGGGGTTAGTTTTAAAGTCCTTAGCCGCTAAATCATAATTTACCTGGAGTGTTTTGGATAGAGCCAACCTTTCTTTTTTCTTCCTAGAGGCAAGACCAACAAAATAGCCCCTCATGACCGATTTAAAGGCCCCCCAAATCATGGTAGGTGCCATATTCGGAGTCTCATTCAATGTGAAATATTCTGAAGCAGTTCTGTTGGCCTCCTCCCACCAGGAGTCTGGAAAAGAGAAGAGAGTCATTAAGCACCCAAGAGGAGGGTTTTGGTTTTTTAATTAGAGAGTTGCAGGATATTAGCACCATGTCATGGTCAGACCAGGGAATCGGATGTATGCTGGCTTGATCCACGCAAAAATATGATCTATTCTGGTGAATAGTTTGAGGAGCCGAGAAGTGGGTGTAGTCCTTTGCCTGAGGATGGAGGGCCCGCCATACATCTAATAAGTGGTGGGTGTCTAATAAGTTTCTAAAGTGTTTCCCTTCACGGACCACCTGAGGGTTAGGGGGGGAAGGACCGATCAAGGTGAGGTTGAAGAGTCAAGTTGGAGTCCCCACACACAAATACGACTCCCTTCTGGTGATCTTTTAGAATAGAAAACAAGTGTGCAAGAAACTGTACTTGTTTGGTATTTGGGGCATAATAATTAAGGATGGTGACTTCCGCGTCTTGGAGAGTGCCCTGAAGTAACGGGTATCTGCCATCTGGGTCAGCTATGTGACATGTGAATGAAATCCCATTACGGAAAGCTATAAGGACCCCCTTTTGTTTACGTTTACTAGCGGCTTGATAGAATTGGGAGAATTTGTAATTTATCTGCTTCGGGGAAGAAGTTGGGGTATAATGAGTTTCCTGAAGGCAGACCACATCCGCATGTTGAGAGTTGAATAATTTAAACGCTCTCGATCTTTTATTTGGGGAGTTCAGGCCCTGAACATTTACAGAGACTATTCTAAGCGCCATGTGGGATTGTATAGAAGAAAGACTGTAGCAAGCGGTTAGCAGTTAAAAGACCATATACTCGACCTATTGGGGGGTGGGGTATTGGGATTGTGGTGAAGGGTGGGAAAGGGAAAAAAGGGGAGGGAGAAAAAGACAACAAACATATATACTGAAATGTATAAAATATTTATTCCGTCAGCCTGTGACTAACCAAAGTCTTCCAGACCCACAGGAAAGTTATTTTCCTGGCTGGAAGTGGTGGAGCGCGAGACCTGTCGGGAGGCCACCAACCATAATTGTATCAAGGGACTTATAGCCGACCATTGAAAAAGTCGTCGCAGTGGGAGGCGTTAGGCAATACGCCCGCCCCCAGGCCACCCGACACACACGGCCCTGGCGCCCGGGTGGGGGGGGGGGGAGGGGCGGAACGGCCGGGGACAAAGGGCCGCACAAGCGCCCGCAACAACGGTACATAGCCATTAAGGTAATTCAATTATCATTGTTTTTTCAAAAACCTGGATCTTTAGGGGACCCGCAGAGGACTAAAAGCTCTAATTGAAGTACAGCAATCAAGATAAATGTTAATGGCAGCTGAGAGGAATAAAACTATATGTAAACATTACATGCAATATATCTTGCCCTGAAAAAAAAATCTATAAAGTTAAAGACATAACTGGGGCGATAAACCGCACAACAGTAAACGTTAACTGATTGTAAAGTCACCTCACTCCCGACCCCGAGGTGGAGAGATGTTCAGACACTGGACGGGGATATACCACGATGGCCTGGGTAACGCTAGTCCAGGGAAACTGGGAACAGCCGAAACGGCGGAAGAAAACACGTACCTTCAACGTTTTCCCTTGGGTCTGCTGGCTCAGTCAGACGTGTGTCTGAGCGGGTGGTTCAGTTTCGCTAGCCCTCGTTCCTTGATATGCACCAGGACAAGGTGGTGCTCCAGATTAAACACTGAAAAAACAAGGTTCAGCGTGGGACTGGCACATATACTATACAATGAATTTTATGTAAATACTCTAAGCTTTAATGAATATCAAAAAGGCACATTAAACATACCATCAACCGACATACATATTAAAAAACACATAAAAGTGACAGTAAAAAACGGGGGGCCCCCCCATGCAGCTATTGCAGCCACACATACACGTCTCAAACACTCACAGCCTCGCTACACAAACATGCCTAAGTAAAGGAGAGTCAGCATCCAAAAGACCCCTTGCCGGGGAATACTTAAATAGTCTCTCCCAGCGCTAGCGTTGGAACTGGCCAGTTCTCCTCAAAAGAGACACATATATCCTGGGCAAAGGCACTAGGTCACGGGTCCAGGAAAGAGATGTCCCGCAGTGACTAAATCTGGAGAGTCCCGCAGAAACAAATCCTGCCAGATCAGAGGGGACTTCTTAAATCAGGCCCGCATGTAGGGACTAAGCATATCCCGCCCGTATATAGCAGCGTGCACTTAGCTGTATCCAATGAAGCTGTCACAACCGCATGTCTTCAAGTTCCATCTGACAAGCCTGCGGGGACACGATATCAGCCAAATCTTCCGCTGTAGAGCTGTGCTGTGACGCACCAAAGTCCTCCCGATGGCCAGTAACAATTGTAATCAGCCGTGCCGAGGCATCAGGCGTGCAGGGCTGTAGAGCGGAGACGCAGGTGGGCCGGCCGTCAGCCGACACGTGTTTCGCTCCGCCCACCGGAGCTTCGTCAGGGTGGGGGGCGGGCGGGTCAATCTACTATTTAACTGCTATCGCAGTCCTTCTCATCCGGATTAGCCGCCAATCAGCATCCGCATCACCATCGCGTCACCTACAGGATGCAAAAGGCGCGGACTACGAATCCCAGCAGACCTATGTCACGCCACACACCGCCTCAGCTCCCCGCTACTAAATAGTTTAGGCTTATAATAAATCAATAGCCGTTCAACAAGGGGGGGCCTTTCAATTGGAATCTCATTTTCTGATTTTCGACGTGTAAATCCAGCGCTGCCTCATTAGTCACATAGACTTATAATTATCAATTTGAATACAATATCCTCCACGTCCTGGCTTCGTATGTCATGAAAAAGGGGACACACAACTTTCTCTATTGTCCTAAATCAGCATCCACTCATCAGGACAGCACACAGATCTTTGCCAGCGGCCATTATCAAGGGACATATAGAGGGACAAGCATAAATTCCTAAACATATTCATGCATACCCAAAGCCACAGTTCACACAATGCATTCGCCCTGTTGTAGCGTATACATCTTTTAGACAAGCTGAGCTGTAGCTAAAAATTGTATATTTAAGCAGGTATCTGTAAACACTGGGGATAAAACGCAGGCTGCAGGAGAAAGGGAATTCCAAGCCTCCTACTAAATGGTTGAAGCTGCCCTAATTCTGGCCACACCAAAAAGCCTCTCAGAGGCCACTGTACTTCAACTTCCCCTGAGTGCCCTACATATGCTAGACCTTCAGCTCTCATAGAAAAGCATTAAGCCCTGACTCTGTGTTGAGGCCATATGGAGTCATTGTACCCATTTCATAGATAAGTCGGGCCTCCTGTTGCAGCAGGCGTTGGTCCTCGAAACCTCTTCTGCCCCCCCCACGGAGGGCAAAGATCCCGCACACCTTGAGGCCCTCGGGGTTGCCCCGATGGAACTGGCGAAAATGTTCAGCCACTGGGCTGCGCTCGCTGCCCCTCCTGACGTCTCGTACATGCTCACCCACCCGTACTCGAAGCTCCCGCTTCGTCTTACCGACATACTTCATACCACACGGGCAGGTGAGCATGTATACCACCAGGGACGTGGCGCAACTGATGAACCCCTTGATGGGACGTGGCCTATCAGCACACTTAGGTCCCCAGAACATAGTCGCCTTCTCCATAAAAGGGCAAATGCTACAGTGGCCACATTTAAAGGACCCATTCAATTTCCTCACAGACTTAACCCTGGCCTCATCCGTCAGGTCACTATGAACTAGAAGGTCGCGAATATTAGGGGCCCGACGTGCCGTTAACAGGGGCCTAGGGCCCACTATTCTAGCAACAGTGGGGTCCATACAGAGTATATGCCAATTTCCTTCTAGGACTGCACGGAACGCCTCCCAATGTGAACCAAACTGTGTGATAAGTCTCACTGGCTGATCTTTTGAGGGGCCATATCTTTTGTTCAAAATGGCAGTATTGTTGCCTCTCAATAAATCCTCTCTGTTTTTCTCATACGCCTTCTTCACAGATGTCCTAAGGAGTCGGTGTGGGTACCCCCTATCCCGAAACCTCCTAGTCAACTCACGGGCCTCCTGTTTGAACTCCTGTTCTGTTCCACAGTTCCTGCGAATACGCAGGAACTGTCCCAGGGGAATTCCACGCCTTAAGGGGAGGGGGTGATGGCTGGTAAAATGTAACAACGTGTTCCCCGCCGTGGGCTTCCTAAATGTCGTAGTCAGCAATCTATCCCCATCCCGTCTAATTGCAAGGTCTAAGAATTCCAAGTTGTTGGGCCCTATCTTGAAGGTCAAGTGTATATTGCGTCCATTGGAGTTCAAATGGGTGACAAAGGACTCAAACGCATCCTGGGTTCCCCTCCACACCACCAGGATATCGTCAATATAACGCAACCAGAGGGCGACGTGCGCCCCAAAGTCAGCCCGCCCAAACACCTCCTCCTCCTCCCACCTACCGAGGTGCAGGCAGGCGTACAATGGGGCGCAGGCCGCCCCCATCGCGGTGCCCCTGATCTGGTGGTAAAAGTCCCTCTGGAAGCGGAAAAAGTTGTTATTCAAAACGAACTCCAACAGTTCCACCACCAGTTCGTTGTACGCTGCATCACAGGGACCTAACTCATCCAAGAACTGGGACACCGCTCTTAGGCCCACCGTGTGGGGAATGGAGGTATATAGGCTTTCAACATCGATACTGGCGAGAAGCCAGTCCCCTGCCAACGAAAATGGCAAGATCTTCCGGTGGACATCGCTAGTGTCCAGTACAAAGGACGGTAATACCGTCACTAGAGTTTTAAGGTTTTCATCAATGAATTTAGCGATGCCCTCGAGGGGACCGCCATTCCCAGACACGATGGGCCTACCTGGTGGTGTGGAGGGGGACTTATGTATTTTAGGTAGTGTATACAACACCGGGACATTGTAGTCCCTCACCCGAAGAAAGTCAAACAACTTGGACGTCAATAGACCTTCCTCTTTTGCCCAATCCAATTTATCATTCAGCCGTTTAACTACCTGGGGGAAGGGGTTGGATTCAACTTTCCTATACGTTGTGTTGTCACTCAATTGGCTCTGAATCTCTTTGATATAATACTCTCTATCCAGGAGCACCACATTTCCTCCCTTATCACTCGGGCGTACAATCACATTGGAGGCCCTTTGAAGGTCATTTAGGGCACTTCTTTCCTCAACTGAGAGATTGTCGCCAGTCCTAGATGCTCGCCAATTCCCTTTTGTCAGATCCCTCTGAACAGCTTGCAAGAACAACGATATATAGCGATTTGAGGATAAGGGAGGAAAGCTCTTAGACCGGGGCTTCAAGTTTCTGAGGTTGGGAACCAAATCAGGGATTTCTGCATCTTCAAAATCGGGTACGTCAGTTGTAAGGTTGCCACTCTCGTCCCCACTCACAACTAGAGTGGTTTCTTCCTCTCCCAGGGCCACCCCACTCACAGGTGCCTCTGGGCGAGAGAACATACTTTTAAATAAAACTTTACGGAGGAAGAGAGAGGTATCCTTAAACAGGGTGAATTCATCCCCCCCAATCGTAGGAGAAAAGGACAAACCCCTTGCCAACACTGACCTGTGGCTATCTTCTAGAACAAACTGAGATAGATTAATGACATTTAGTGTTGCCTCTTGTCCGGCTCCTGAGGTTAAGAGGGCCATCTTTTCCCTGGTTTCCGTATCCCTCTGAGGGTCTTTACCCGATTCGCCACACTGTCTCCACCTCCTTCGTCTCCTTTTTCTCCTGTTTGGTCTAAAAAAGACACTGACCTATTTGGTTTTCTCTTAGGGCGTGGGGGACTATCATCGGAGACTTCCGTCTCACAACCCGATAGGTCACTTGACACATCTTTCCAATTTCTTTGACGGTTCCCCCCAGGGCGAAAACGAGGCCTAACCTCTAGGAACACCTTGCCTTCCTCAAATTCAGAGACATCCCTCCAAAATTTCTTCTGCTTTATCTCTTTAACACTTCTCTGCACCCGTTCTACCTCTGCTTTTACCAGGTCATTTAATTTCTGGAAATCCGGGGCATCACTCAACGTATCTAATTTAGAGCAGCTGTCTTAAATTGCTTCATCTATCTCAGATAGCTGAATCATCTCCTCTTCAACTATAAGGGCCATAACTCTAAGTCCATGGTTTAGGCTCTCCTGCTGCCATTTAGACATGAATCTGTCTGTCCTTAAGTGTTCAGCTGGAATGATCCGCTCCCGCAAACCTCGCGGGATAGCTTTATGTTCAATATGTTTCTCAAGGGTACATATGTCCCAATATCTCTTCAACTGTCTTATGACAAGGGATTTATGTTTTCTAAAGAGGGGTCTGATTTCACCCCCACCTGATGACGCCAGTCCCCCTTGTGTCGTTTCAAAAGCTGACTGAATGCTTGACATACAACCTTTATCAAGTTTAAAAGCCATTATGTATGAAGTCTATGTTTTTAAATTTATATCAGTATTCACCTAGTAAACAAAGCAACGCTACTTACACCTCTAGCTGCGGGTATCAAAACTTGTGCTAATCAATTAACTACTCAAACAAAATACCAGCGGGGTCTCACACCATTCCCATTTGGAGGTAACAACATCTCCATAACCTATGAACAATTTACAAATAAAAGGAAGGGAGAACCCCACAGTGTCTGCATGTGCACTGTCTGATACTCCAGACGTCCCACAAACCGTAGACTTACTAAAGATTAAACACTGAAAAAACAAGGTTCAGCGTGGGACTGGCACATATACTATACAATGAATTTTATGTAAATACTCTAAGCTTTAATGAATATCAAAAAGGCACATTAAACATACCATCAACCGACATACATATTAAAAAACACATAAAAGTGACAGTAAAAAACGGGGGCCCCCCCCATGCAGCTATTGCAGCCACACATACACGTCTCAAACACTCACAGCCTCGCTACACAAACATGCCTGAGTAAAGGAGAGTCAGCATCCAAAAGACCCCTTGCCGGGGAATACTTAAATAGTCTCTCCCAGCGCTAGCGTTGGAACTGGCCAGTTCTCCTCAAAAGAGACACATATATCCTGGGCAAAGGCACTAGGTCACGGGTCCAGGAAAGAGATGTCCCGCAGTGACTAAATCTGGAGAGTCCCGCAGAAACAAATCCTGCCAGATCAGAGGGGACTTCTTAAATCAGGCCCGCATGTAGGGACTAAGCATATCCCGCCCGTATATAGCAGCGTGCACTTAGCTGTATCCAATGAAGCCGTCACAACCGCATGTCTTCAAGTTCCATCTGACAAGCCTGCGGGGACACGATATCAGCCAAATCTTCCGCTGTAGAGCTGTGCTGTGACGCACCAAAGTCCTCCCGATGGCCAGTAACAATTGTAATCAGCCGCGCCGAGGCATCAGGCGTGCAGGGCTGTAGAGCGGAGACGCAGGTGGGCCGGCCGTCAGCCGACACGTGTTTCGCTCCGCCCACCGGAGCTTCGTCAGGGTGGGGGGCGGGCGGGTCAATCTACTATTTAACTGCTATCGCAGTCCTTCTCATCCGGATTAGCCGCCAATCAGCATCAGCATCCGCATCACCATCACGCCACCTACAGGATGCAAAAGGCGCGGACTACGAATCCCAGCAGACCTATGTCACGCCACACACCGCCTCAGCTCCCCGCTACTAAATAGTTTAGGCTTATAATAAATCAATAGCCGTTCAACAAGGGGGGGCCTTTCAATTGGAATCTCATTTTCTGATTTTCGACGTGTAAATCCAGCGCTGCCTCATTAGTCACATAGACTTATAATCATCAATTTGAATACAATATCCTCCACGTCCTGGCTTCGTATGTCAGGAAAAAGGGGACACACAACTTTCTCTATTGTCCTAAATCAGCATCCACTCATCAGGACAGCACACAGATCTTTGCCAGCGGCCATTATCAAGGGACATATAGAGGGACAAGCATAAATTCCTAAACATATTCATGCATACCCAAAGCCACAGTTCACACAATGCATTCGCCCTGTTGTAGCGTATACATCTTTTAGACAAGCTGAGCTGTAGCTAAAAATTGTATATTTAAGTAGGTATCTGTAAACACTGGGGATAAAACGCAGGCTGCAGGAGAAAGGGAATTCCAAGCCTCCTACTAAATGGTTGAAGCTGCCCTAATTCTGGCCACACCAAAAAGCCTCTCAGAGGCCACTGTACTTCAACTTCCCCTGAGTGCCCTACATATGCTAGACCTTCAGCTCTCATAGAAAAGCATTAAGCCCTGACTCTGTGTTGAGGCCATATGGAGTCATTGTACCCATTTCATAGATAAGTCGGGCCTCCTGTTGCAGCAGGCGTTGGTCCTCGAGGTGGTGCTCCGCCTTACGCCGGACCTTCTACCTATGTGGGTGGCTTGGGCTCATGTGTTTGACATTGCCTTTCTTCTGTGCCTTATTCCTAGTAACTCTGAGACCAGGGGATTTATTTTCCCTCATCAGGTTTTGGAACTTTTTTCCTGGATTGTTTCTGGTCCCTTAGGGGGACTGCTCTCGTCTGCTTCCAGGGGTTAAGCGGCCCTTGGCCTAGCCTTTACTTGGCTGTTTTTTCCTTCTGGTCCTAGGGAAGATTTGGCTTCTTCCTGGACTATTGTTAGCGTTTGATCTTGTCAGGCTGTTACTCAGGCCTATTCCTTTGAAGTGATGAGTTTCTCTCACTTTATTCTGATTCTACTGGTGATTCGGTATCCTTGGCCTTTCACCACCAGGTTTTGTTGTACAAGTTTGCTAAACCGCTACTTGGTTTTTGGTTCATACCCTTTCAAGGGTTTTTATGATGTTGACGTGGGAGCCTTTGCTCATGTCGCCTTCGGTGGCAAGGTTGCAGGTGACAGTGTCTCGACTGTCTGCTGTGCCTTTTTTGTTGGGGATCCCACTCTACTTTATGGACACTGCTATTGGATGTCCCAAGTGTAAGTATTATATCTGGAGCAGGACGTACTGTATACTTAGAATAATACAATTCTGTGAAATACTCACCTGTAGAATTGGTATTATACGTATACAGTACGTCCTGCTCCACCCCACCCTGGTTTTTGCATTATTCTGGATCCCCTGTATGGTGATTGTTGTTATTGGTATCATTACCAGTTGTTTTTGGTGGTTGAATTCTCCCGGCTTCTGGTTCACTGCTTTTTAATGCTGGGGATTTGTGGGAGGTACTGTATACTTAGAATAATACAATTCTGTGAAATACTCACCTGTAGAATTGGTATTATACGTATACAGTACGTCCTGCTCCACCCCACCCTGGTTTTTGCATTATTCTGGATCCCCTGTATGGTGATTGTTATTGGTATCATTACCAGTTGTTTTTGGTGGTTGAATTCTCCCGGCTTCTGGTTCACTGCTTTTTAATGCTGGGGATTTGTGGGAGGTCCCTGGGTATATGAAGGGGCGGGAGGAGCCTGTTTTTTGCATGTCTGCAGTGCACAGCGCCATCTGGCGGAGGATAACCCAAGTGTAAGTATTATATCTGGAGCAGGACGTACTGTATACGTATAATACCAATTCTACAGGTGAGTATTTCACAGAATTGTATTTTTTTATGCCTCGCTTTATAACATTCGGAGCCCTCTGCGCGACATCCCTGGGAATCAGGAGCCCTCAGAGGCAACTACCTCATATATAGAAAGCACCCCTCTCCCGGTTATCCCTGCAGAAGAGGCTGAGCTTCTGGAGCTACCCTTTTTGAGGCAAGAAGTAGCTAGGGCAATCAAGGAAGCACCAGTGGGCAAGTGTCCAGGCCCCGACGGCTTTACCTCTAAATTCTACAAGCAATTTGGGCCCCATGTGGTCCAGTTTTTTAACAGATACTTTCAATAGCATTACTGAACAATGTCCCTTTCCTAGGCAGACACTGGATGCAGTGATTTCAGTTATCCCTAAACCGGGCAAGGACACCACCCTCTGCAGTAACTACAGGCCAATCTCCCTTATCAACATTGATCTCAAACTTTATGCCAAGATCATTGCCCTGCACTTGCAACCACTGCTTCCGAGCTTAATTCATTTGGACCAGGTGGGCTTTGTCCCCGGGGAGGGAGGCTAGGGACAACACCAACAAACTATTTGACTTGATATCACATGTACAGTCAACTAAGATGCCTGCCTTCTTGCGTGTGATGCGGAGAAGGCATTTGATAGGGTGGACTGGGCATTTATCAAGGCCACCCTCCGACAGATTGGTGTTGGCCCTGGCTTCCTCTCCAAAATTCTCGCCCTATATACCTCTCCAACTGCGAAGGTTAGAGCTAACGGACTTTATCCGACACGTTCCCTATAAATAACGGCACGCGGCAGGGGTGCCCTTTGTCCCCCCTTCTCTATATCCTCACCATGGAAAACCTAGCGATTGCCATCCGGAGCAACCCTGACATTAAAGGGATACAAGTAGCTGGACACCAGCACAAGGCCTCCCTCTATGCGGATGAACTGCTGTTGCATTTAACATCCCCACAAATCTCTCTCCCAGCAGTGCTACAAGAATTCAGGCACTTCAGTCGGGTAAGTAACTTCAAAGTTAACTACTCGAAGCCTGAGGCCCTCAACCTCACCCTGTTGCAGCGGGCAGTTAGCCAGCTGGAGCACAGTTTCCCCTTTAAATGGAAACCTCACTCCATCAAATATCTAGGCGTCCAAATCCCAGCCGACCTTTCCAAACTATATGAGCTAAATTATTCCCCTCTTCTAACTAAAACATTGGCAGACTTGGGCTCATATGGCAAGAAACCCATCTCCTCGTTTGGTAGGATTTTCTCCCAAAGCTTCTCTGTCTTCCAAACGGTCCCTATTAGAATACCGGGTAGCTTCTTTCGGAAACTGAGGTCAGCCTTCTCCAAATTCGTATGGGGGGATCACCAAACCGAGAATACGATTGTCAACGCTCTCTAGGGACAAGGGGAGGGGGGGCGTGGGTCTTCCAGATATGAAGGAGTACCACACTGCCGCAGTCATACAGAGTAGTGGACTGGAAGTGCAGGGGTAGGGACAAGCTATGGGTGCAGGAGAAATCACTCTCCCCTCTCAACCCCACCTTGATTGCATGGGCGGCCCCCCCCTCCCCAAACCGCAAAGGGATTCTACACCTGTTCTCGTGAGACACTTTTTGGAGACCTGGGACCCCCTACAGAGTAAATCCCAATTAGTCCGCAGACCGGGCCCCCTCACCCCAATTTTTGACAACCCCGCATTCGAACCGGGGCTCCTCTCCCGTAATTTTCTTATCTGGGAAGCGTTGACTGATACAACAGTGGGACAGATATTAAAGACAGGGAGTATAGCTACATTAAGTGACCTGAAAAAGGAGGCAGAGGGAAGACATGTCTCTTGGCTGCTACACAGGCAGCTACATGCATTCATTACCTCCAACAACTTGGTGGAGGTGTCGTGGAAACCACCAACAGAATTGGAATCCCTGGTCACGCAGGAAAACCCCCCTGCCCACGTAGTGTCCACTCTCTATTCTCTTCTTCAGAGAACGAAGCAGGCTACACCCCCTAAGTTTGTCAGAACCTGGGAGAGGGAATTGGGAATTCAGATCACAGAGGAGGACCTCGCCAAGATTTATCTGGGCACCTTCGGAGCGTCCGTTGCAAACGCCACCCAGGAGAGAAACTATAAAGTGCTCGCAAGGTGGTATAGATGCCCGGCGGATATACTCCGGTTTGCGGCTTCATACCCAGATAAATGTTGGAGATGCCAGAAAGAAACAGGCAACATGACCCACATTTGGTGGGGCTGCCCAGTTGTTAAGGCCCTCTGGGACCAAATATTTGCCATTTACGAGCAAATTTCAGGCACTAAGATAGCTAACACACCTCAGTCGGCACTTTTGACACTTATCCCTGGTCCGATGTCGGATTTTAAAAAGGGGATCTTGAGGCACTTTATATCAGCTATGAAAGCTATTATTCCGAGGCACTGGAAGACACAGAATCCCCCCACACTAATGGAATGGGTACAGGAGCTAGAAGCAATCCGACGCATGGAAGACCTAATCGCTAGAGACAGGGACCATATAGACCGGTTCTCATTGACCTGGACAGGGTGGATAGTATACCGGGACTCTCGCCTGGCAGCTGCGCTTCAACAGTGAGACCGGGGAACGACTCCTCACCGCCACGACCCCCCCCCCCCCCCCTGATGGGTCACTCGCGCCTGGAGGTTTATAATGGCCTCGAGCTGGCCTACGGACACGGATAGTGACGTGGATGGGCACAGATATGGTTTCAGTTTATCATGTTCCATCCACTACACAACCCCTTATATACTCCCCCTACTAGTACCTCGCCATCCCTACCCCCCCCAGCTTCTCCATCTTCTTTTAGCCTCACCCATCCCCTACACGGCACAATATCACAATATCAAGTACTTGCTGTGGGTCTCCTTCGCCTCTTCGAGTACACGTGGGTGCCGGGGCGGGGGGTTCTCCCGCAATGGTCAGCAGGGAGCGGACTCAAACTGACAGGTTGGGTGGCTGCGGGCTGGCCTAGGTGGCCCCACGGTTGTTTTCCGGGGACATCCCCAGCCCCACGTATCCCCACCTGAATGTGAGCAATTGTGATTACCCCCATCCCTGGGTTCAGTCTATGTAAAGTATTCTTTGGAGGTCACCATACTATGGGGAATGATGTGGGACCTGTGTTTATTGCAGAATGTAATCATGTGCTGTGCCCTCCCTTCCTTCCCCATCCCTTTTTTTTTTTATTCTGTACCCCCCTCCCCGTCTTTGAAAAACCAATAACATTTGATTATATAAAAAAATGAGTTTTCCTAAAATATCAATATGCAAACAAGAAAAAACAAGCTAAATCTAAAAGCGCAAGGTCCCCCGAACAGAACGATACCCAACATGCATAGGTACTATTAACCCTTTTAACTGCCAGCCTACTTGAGATTTTGTCGCCCTCTCTTGACAGGTCATTTTTAACCATTTTGCGCTATGCTTAACTGTGATTTTTGCAGGTATTTCCAGGAAAATTATATATTTTATTTTTGCGGCAGAGTTTAGGCTTTAACATGAAATGTCTTGTTTGTAATTTTTTTACTGTTTTCTAAAATATTTTTGAGTAAATTAAACAAAACAAAATGAAAATTTTTTTTTTTGAAAATTGTCTCCTTTATTTCAAATAAAACCTTTTTGCTGCTGCTGCCGAAGCGGGGGCATTCCGGGGGCTCTCCTGGAATAGGAGACGTGGCTGGCACTTAAGTGACGGAGAGGCAACCACGTAAATTTTGCCCTAGGTAGACTGGCAGTTAAAGGATTAGGGAAAAGGTTTTTTTCCAAACTGGTATAGCAAGTGGCTATAAGCTAGGCTGTCCACTACTTTTGGTATGTTTTTAAATTGCAATTAGACCTTTTTGATTAGTTGTTTTTAGACTGCAAAAACTGATCTTCTCATATGTTTCCTTTTCTTGCAGTGGGCTACTGTCACATTTCATCTTCCTCATCATGTGTTAAAGTCTGTGACGAGTGCCATTGTAAATGAGCTAAAGAAGATAAATCAAAACATTGCTGCACTACCTGTAGCCTCTTCTATAATGGACAGATTGTCTTATCTGCTGCCCAGTGCCAGGCCGGAGCTTGGTGTAGGACCCGGTCGCTCTGTAGATAGGTATGGTATACATCTGTCTAATGTCAGTTGTAAAACTGCTGCTGCATTTGTGATTATTCATATGCAATATTATTGTTTTCTGTTACTAGCAAGCCATACAGGCTGGTTTGCCAACATCTCTAGGTACTGGAAAATAGAAAAAAAACATGGATACCCCTTTCCTGTCCTGAGCAGCCCATTCTAGGCCAAGCACAAGCTCCATTGCAGTGAAAGGGGTGAGCATGGGCAGTCACTTTGGTGCAGGGAGTGGTGTTGGGGGTGCAGTGGAAGCCTATATTCTTGCCTGGACTTTTTCCTCTAACCTTTAAAATTTAAACTTTTTTTTTTTGGTTAAGTTGAAAATTCTCAAAAAACTGATCTCTGAAAATTGCAGAGGCTCTTAAAATAATTTGGGTGTCCCTCTAGATACTCTACCTGTCAAATGTACTTTGAAATTTAAAGCATTGAAGAAACAAAACCAATTGAGAATAAATTAAAAATAATGGATTACGGTTTCAACAAACTAAACTAATGTATTCTTAGTGTACATCCCGTCCCATTCCGAATGATATCCTTACTCATGGGTTATTCATCTTCAGTCAAGTGACTACAGAGCAGAAAGTGTCCCCTCCCGGCCCATATATACCGACGCACCTCCCACAGAACCCCAGATTTTCTCTGAAGTCTCGGACTGCCAGGACGAGAAAGTGTCTCTCTCTTTTTCAGGCAGGTGAGCGGGGGTCTTATAGCCCTATGGACCTGTTGAGCTATTCCCACCCGTGCTGTCTTTACTATACTGCCTCCCAGCCTTGGCTGTAGCGTTCGGGTGACGGTAGATGGCACCATATTAGGTGCTGAGGAGCTATGCTCCGCCGCAACTCCCCCACCAAAGGGTAGACGGTTCAGGCCATGGTGAGCCTTATGGGATGCCCTGCCTGCATTTGTGTGCCTGTCACCCCCCTATCCCTCAATAGTGGGTTCCCTCGTGACCGCTGACTCCCCTCGTTCCTCTGAGTCCCTTAGGGGAAAGGGGGGGTTCTCCTTTATATTATATGTCGTGTACCTTTTTGTTTTTTATGCTCCTGCGTATGCGGAGCGCATTATGCAGTAATCCCCGTTTGAATTGGTTGCACTGTTTTCTTTTTCTCTGATATCGCGCTCTTGTACACCGCTTGTATATGGCGGCGACATTTACCTCAGGTTCCTCAGTCACGTAGGCACGTCTTTTTCGCGCTCTTCGGCGGGCGGGGCGAGTGACGCCTTTTGCGTCGCTCCCCCGCGGCCTGCCCCTCGAGTTATATGTCTGGGTGCCATCTTGCCTCGGCGGTGCTGCGCGGCTGACGTCTCTCGTGTTCGATCTGTAGGTGCCCTAGCGGGGTATTCTTATTTATTAGTTTTATGTATATGTGCCTTACAGGATCCTCTTATGTTTTTTAGGCCTATAGAATTAGTGGTTTCTCTCGGCCTTTACATTGATTAAGGGAAATTTGTCTAATATCTTAAATCCTCCCACTTCCCTTGCGGTGCATTGGGGGAATCCCGTGTTTGCTTCTGCATTATTCCCATTTGGCCTATTTGAGCCACAATAAGTACCATATGGAGGCTTCTCAAGACAGAGTCCGGGGGTCTGTACTGATTGTGGGATTTCCTGTGTACCTGGCGACTTCAAGGTCTGTCTCTCCTGGTTGGGCGGTTGTCTGGGTTGCCCCTGCTGAGGCCGCTTCCCCTGAGGCCTTGCCTACTCCTTCTTTCTTGCATTCGGCTCCGGTTGCGGCGCATGCTAGCGGGGATGCCCAATCTGATTTTGCTACTAGATTGGCCGATCTGGAGAGGCGGATGGGCTGTTATGAGCCGCGCAAGGCTATTGGCAAGACACGGCATTTGATTGATAATACATATGTTTGCCCTATGACTTCTGAAGCACTGGAAGACATTGTTGGGTTTTCCCCTGAGGGGGAATTTTCTCTGAGTCTGAATCTGAGGATCAGAATAGGTCTTTTGATGATCCCAGGACCAAGCCTTGGGATGCAGCTGATACTGACAGGCTACTAGCCAATTTATTTGAAGTGCTTGAAATCTCTCCCCCTGTTGCCCCTCCGCAGCAGCAGGGAGAATTATTTTATGCTGCTAAACCGCGCTGGGAGTTCCCTGCACAGGCACATTTTGTTTTACAGGAATGGGAAAAGCCTAGTAGACTTCCAGGTGTTCCTAAAAGCTGGGAGAAGAGGTATCCCTTTCCCCTGGAAACTGCTAAATTATGGTGTTCCCCACCTGAGGTTGAGGCACCAATTCTTGGACTATCTCATACCTCTGTGGTGCACTCACCTGATGCTACCACCTTAAAGGATGTGGAAGACCGGCGCATTGATCAGCTGGCCTGTGTGGGGACTGCGCTGCGTCCTGTATGTGCATCTGCTATTACAACTGTGGCGATTAGAAGATTGATCAGAAGTGCCTTAGAGGGCGGTTCTGCGGCTTTGGGCAGAGATGTATTTAACTGGCTTATGTATTGTGAGGAATTTACTTCATATGTTCTTGCTGCCCTGGAGGATGCCATTAGAATGTGCGACTGAACCTCTGCTCTGCTGGTTGCTATACGCCGTTCGTTTGGCTGCGCCAATGGATGGCTGATATTGCTGCTAAGAAGGCTTCTGCTGGGGCCCCCGTCTAGATCTGTTTGCCAAGGAAGGCAAGCTGCCTCAGTGCAAGAAGCCACTCAGGGCCTTTCAGGGGTCCAGAGTTTCTCTGTCCCCCTTTTATTCCCCCAGGAGAGGACCGTGGCGAGTCATGGGGCAGAAGCAGAGGAAGTGGCAGGCCCGGTCCTTCCTGGGGTTCAAAGCCAAAATCCTCTCCCAAACCACCGCAGGCAGGAAGGGGCGCCCTCACCCATCCGGGTGGGGGGATGGCTTCGTTTTTTTGCTCACATCTGGAGGCGTCTTGTCTCAGACCGATGGATTCAGGAGGTAGTCTCCTCCAATTACAAGATAGTTTGCAGCCTGGCCGCCCCCAAGATTCACAAAATCATGGATAGCTCAGGACCCCCTGTCAGCTCAGTATCTGTACCTTGCTGTCCAAAACCTACTGGAATTGGGGGTCATTTGCCCGGTCCCTCTGCGGGAAAGGGGCATGGGCTATTATTCCAATCTTTTCACTGTTCCCAAAAAGGACGGATCAGTCAGGCCTATCTTGGATTTAAAGCTCCTCAACAAATTTGTCAGGTTCAGGCACTTTCGCATGGAGACTCTGCGTTCTGCCGTAAATTCTCTTCGCCCAGGGAACTTCTTGGCCTCTATAGACATCAAGGATGCTTACCTTCATGTGCCAATTTTTGCAGGCCATCAAAAATTTCTCAGGTTCAGATCAGCATTACCAGTTTGTCGCTCTGCCATTCGTTCTTACTACTGATTCAAGGGTGTTCACCAAGGTGTTGGCAGGAGTAATGGCTCTGCTGAGATCTCAGGGCATTCGCATTCTGCCTTACTTGGACAACATTCTTGTAGTTTCTCAGACTTTGCAAGAAGCAGAGTTGGACGTTCAGGCGATGGTATCCACTCTGGAAAAGTTTGGCTGGGTGATTAATCTTTCCAAGTCTTCCCTGTCTCCTTCCAGGGTAAAGCCTTTTCTGGGCATGACTCTGGATACCTCTCAGGTCAAGGTCTTTCTCCCTCAGCTGAAGGTAGAGGGTCTTCTGGCACAAACACAACTCCTTCTGTCTTGCCCTCATTCGTCCATCAGACAGGCTATGCAGTTGGTGGGTCTGATGGTGTCTAGCTTCAAGGCGGTCCCATACGCTCAGTTTCACATGAGACCTCTCCAGGTTCATCTCTTGTCAGTATGGGATCGGGACCCAGGGTCCCTGGATCAGGTATTTGTTCTGTCCCCTCTGGTCAGGCAGTCTCTGTCATGGTGGCTGGACCCAAGGAATCTGCTAGTGGGCAGATCTTTTCTGACTCCCTGTTGGGAGGTGGTCACCACGGACGCCAGTCTGACTGGTTGGGGGGGCTATTCTTAGTATACAGTACGTCCTGCTCCAGATATAGTACTTACATTTGGGTTATCCTCCGCCAGATGGCGCTGCACTGCAGAGTCATGCAAAACAGGCTCCTCCCGGCCCTCAAATACCCGGGGACCTCCCACAAATCCCCAGATTTCTCTGCAGCGCTGACTGCAAAGACATGAAGTATCACTCTCTCGCAGGTGAGCGGGGCTATTGAAGCCTGTGGCCCTGTTGGACTATTCCCACCCGTCCTCATTGTGTTGTGCCTCCCAGCCTGGGCTGCGCTGGTCGGGTGAAGGTAGGCAGCACCACGTGTGCTTATGGAGCGCTGCTCCTCCGCAGTCCCCCACCAAAGGGTAGGCGGTGTAGGCTGATGGTGAGCCTCTATGGGATGCCCCTCCCGCATTACTGCCCCTTGCCCCGTGTAGCGGTGGGTCCTGTACCAAGGACCACCATCCTCCCTCGTTCCCCCCGTAGTCGGGGGGGGGGGGGTGCCTGTGTGGTCTGTATTGGATCCTTGCACGTATATGGCCTTTGTCTGTCTTCGGACCTTTATAGATATGGTGTCAGCCGCCGCGCCCTTTCTATGTATGGTCTGTATTGGACCCTTGCACTAAATAGGCCTTGTCTGTCTTTGGACTTTTATAGATAAGGGGTCAGCCGACGCACCCTTTCTATGTATTTTACTTGCGGACTGCCGCCACCGCACACGCTTAGTTGAAGGCTCCGCGCCGGGCGGCGGCCGTTACCTCAGACACCTACGTGTCCTCATTGGCTGTTGTCGGACATCGCGCTCTTCGGGAGGGCGGGGTCTGGTTTGGCGCGCTCCGCGTCATGGACCGCTGGCCCGCCCTTCGAGGTACATGGCGCCATTTTGCCTGTTCGCGTGGGATGCTCCTGATTACCGTGGTACTGTAAGTGCCCTCGCGGGCGGCTTATTCTCAATTATAGTTTTCCTGGTTCTGACACCATTTTCTTCTTTGTGTCTTTCAGACCGGTGAACACCATTGGCTTCTCCCGGCCCGGTGTAAAATTATAGCGTGCCTTGTAATATTCTCCCACTTCCCTAGCGGGTCTTTGGGGCATCCAGGGTTGCTCATAGTGTAAATCCCTACTGGCATATTGTGCCTTGAATAATCACCATATGGAGGCATCTCAGAATTATGTGACCAGGGTCCCTCTGGGACAAGACCGGCTGTGTATAGCGTGTGGACAACCCCATGCTGATGCTGACAGGGCACGGGTCTGCGGACCCTGTGCCAAGCAAGCACTGGCTCTGCAATCAGGTCTGCCAGTGGCTGCACCTCGCTTCATTTCACCTATTTCCCCTTGCTTAAATCTCACTCCTGCTGAGTCGCATATAAAGGGGGAGTTGCAGCCTGTTGCGTCTTCCAGACTGCCCACGGCTGAACAGTTTATTGCGAGGGTGTCAGAGCGCAAGGGCCCTGGTAAGAAGTGGCACTTGACGTCTCCTGTTTCTGTTTTTCCTATGGGAACTGAGGAGTTTTGTACGCTGTGTGACTATTCCCCTTCTGATGAAGGAGAGCTATTCTCTGACTCATCTGATGAGAGGCCGAGGAGTCATGACGATTCTGGACCTGAATTCTGGGGCCAGTGTGACACTGACGATTTGTTGATCAAGGTCTTTAAGGCTCTGTGCATCTCTCTCCCTGGTGAAGCTTCCAAGCCGAGAGGGGAGCGTTTCCATACAGCAACAGCACGTTTGGAATTCCTAGAACAGGCTCACTTCCATGCTCTTGTTCTCAAGGAATGGGAATGTCCCAGTAGACTTTCAGGGGTCCCAGGGGACTGGGATAGGAAATACCCCTTTCCCCCTGAGGTGGTTAATTGCTGGTCATCCCCCCCCCCCCCCCGTGGTGGATGCCCCGATCATTGGGGTTCCTAACCCCCCCTCCTTTATTACAGCCCCTGCTCATAATACCCTTTGGGATGCTGAGGACCGGTGCATTGAGCTGCTGGCCTCCCACGCCTTTTCTTGTGCAGGGACGGCGTTGCACCCGGTCTGTGCCGCGGCTATTACTGCAGTGGCCACTCGAACCCTCGTCAGAAATATGCTTGATCATCACTCTGATAATCTCCCCTGGGAGGTGTTTAATGCACTCTCCAACTGTGAGGTGTTTGTAAGATTCATCCTATTAGCGTTGGATGACACCATTAGAATGTGTGCAAGAACTTCTGCCCTTGCTGTGGCTATACGTCGCTTGATTTGGCTGCGACAGTGGGGTGCTGATGATGCTACTAAAAAGACTGTTACTGGGCTTCCCTTTAGAGTGCAACGCTTGTTTGGGGCCCGTCTAGACCTGTTTGGCAAAAAGGGTAAGTCACCCCAACGCAGGCGGCCGTCTCTGCCCCTTCGGGGCAGAGGCACCCCTATTTCCCCCTTCCTTAGTGTTAAACAAGAACCAGGGGTGTCCTTCGTGGGGGCTCGCGCAGACTCCGGCCCCGGGAGCAGCAGACAACACTCTGGCCCCTCCGGCAGGGCTAAGCCTAAATCTTCTACCAATCCCCCTCAAGCGTGATGGGGCGCCCTCGCCCGTCTGGGTGAGGGGATGGCTGCGGCACTTTGCTCTTGTCAGGAGGCTTTACGCCTCATAGTAGTGGATTCAGGAGGTTGTGTCCTCCGGATACAAGATAGTTTGCTGCGCGGCCTTCCCCAGTTTTATCAGGTCCCAGGTACTCCTGGTCCCTGCCGCTGTTCAGTTGCTGGCACAGGCCATGCAAGGCCTGCGAGGTCTGAGGGTCACTTGCAGATTGCCCTTAACAGGCAGAGGTAGGGGCCGCTACACCAACTTTTCCACAGTCCCCCAAAAGGATGGGTCAGGCTGGCCCATTCTGGATTCACAGCAATTCTCCAATTACAGGCAGTTTCTGCATGGAAACTCTGAGATGGGCCATCAGCGCCTTGCGCCCAGGGGGGATTCTTGCCGTCTGTGGAGCTCTAAGATGCTTATGTTCACATCCCTGTGCCTTCAGGACACCGAGGCTCTTCAGGTTCGTGTTGGAAGTCCAACACTGCTAATTGTGGCCTTGTTATCTGGCCTCTCTTCAGCTCCCAGAGTGCTCACTCAGGTGCTGACGATGGTGATGTCTTTGATGAGACCAAGGGGCGTCCGCGCGATGACCTACCTGGACGTCCTTTCTCACTTCCCAGTCTCTGTGTCAGGCTAAGTTGGATACCCGGCTGGTGGTGTCCATTGGTAGTCATTTGGATGGGTGATCAATCACCCCAAGTCCTCATTGTCCCCTTAAATGGTAACTCCATTACTAGGAATGAATCTGGATTAGGTTCAAACCAGAATCTCCCCTTCTCAGCAATAAAGTGGGCAATCTGGTCACATGGGCTCAGTCCCTCATTGCTGTCCCTTCACCAGGCAGGGATGCAGCTGGTGGGCCCATTGGTGGCTTGCTCGGAAGAGGTCCCTTATATTCAGTTCCCCTTGGGCCCTTCTGCGACTTCTATTGTTAATACAGGACCGGGATCCAGCATCCATGAAGCAGGGTCGGTGGGCCTTCCCACCTGGTAAGAAGGTTTCTCTTGGAGTGGATGAACTCAAGGAACCTGTCTCGGGGAAGTTCCTTCTTGCCCCTTCCTGGAAACGGTCACCATGGATGTCAACCTATCAGGTTGAAGGGGGAGGGTTTCTTCTGAAACTCCCTGCGATTCTGGGAGTGGTGGAGTCCTTAGAAGGTCCTTACACCTATTGATGTTCGAAACGGTGAGCGTTTTCAGTTGGTTCTATCTCGCTTGACTACTTCCCTTCTGGGCCTGCCAGTTTGGGGGCGCTCGATCTGTCTGACAGTGTCCTACATTAATCATTGGAGGGGCCTGGAGCTGGTGGTCCCTCCAGGAAGTGTCTATGTTCCTAATCTGGGTGGAGACAATGTTCCCTGCATATCAGTGATATTCACTCCGGTGGAGCCCCTCTGCGACAGGATGTGCTGATCCCTTGTCACTATGGGGTCCAACCAGTTGTGGATCTGTTTGTGTCCCGTCACTATCACAGGCTCTCGGCCTTTGTTTCCCTGTCCCAGGATCCTCTGGCAGTGGTCCGGATGTCTTAGTAACGTCATGACAGGACGTTCGGTTCTGTAGGTCTTTTCTCCATTCCCCCTGCTAGGCAGGGTTCTGCGCAAGATTGCTCTGGTAAGGGGACCAGTGATTCTGGTGGCCCCCAGGTGCCCTAGTAGAGTGTGGTTTGCAGACATGGTACCGAGGACAGTAGTTTTTCTGTACCTTTTGCCAGGAGTGCCAGCTCTGATCACTCAGGGCCCCCTTTACGTCACTCCAATCTACAGTCTCTGGCCTAGTCGGCCTGACTGCTGAAACTTCCATCTTGATGGAGACAGGCTTATCTGTCTCGATGATTGAGACTATGGGAAGGCTAGGAGCAAGCTTCTTCCTCTTCTTCTTCTATCTGTTATAGGGTATGGCATACCCATATTGATTGGTGTGAGTCTAGGTCTCTTCCCTGTTGGGCGTTCTCAGTTCCCAGGGTTCTAGAGTTGGTTTCAGCATGATTTGGAGTTGGTTCTCCAACTCGGTACTCTGATGGGTCAGGTTCTGCCCTGTCCACCTTGCCTTAGTAGTCTCTGGTTCAGTCTTCCTTGGTTAAGACTTCTTTCAGGGGGTACTCATGTGCGTCCCCCATGTAATCATATGGTCCCTGCTGGGATTGGAATTTGCTTTTCTTTCTGTCTGCTTGCAGGGTTTTGTCCCTTTGGTCCTATTCAGGATGCCGTCTGGCTGTTCTTACCCTCAAGGTTGTCCTTCTGGTGACTGTTACCTTGGTCAGGCATGTGTTAGCGGGCGGCTCTGTCTACCTAGCCCCATTCTTTGAGATGCACCAGGATAAGGTGGTGTTCCGCCTAAAGCCGGACTCTCCGCATCAGGTGGTGTCTTATGTTCATTGATTGTTCAGCAACACTGAGGAAAGGGTTCTGCATTCCTTGAAAAAGTGTTGGAAGTTTTTTCCTTGGTAGTCTCTGTGTCCCTTAGGAGAACTGATGTTCCTTGGGGCCTATGGTCATTACATCCTGAATGTGCCCAATCTCGTCTGCTCTCGGGGGAGTTGGGCGGCTTTGGCCCTGGTTATTTCTTTAATGGATGTTCCTTCTGGTACTTGGAAGGGTGTTTTGGCTTCTGCCAAGTCTTCTGTTAGCGATTGGATTCGTCAGGCTGTTACTCAGGCCTATTCCAACAAGGGGAAGAATCTTACATTCGCTTTGATTCTTATTCTACTCATGCCTTGATGCCTCTTGGGCTTTTCAGCACCAGGCTTCTGTTGAACTGGTTCGCTAGGCCACTACCTTGGCCTCCTGTTCATACCTTTGCAAAGTTTTACAAGGCTGATGTTAGGGCCTCAGTTCATGCTGTCTTGGCCGTATGGTTATGCAGGTGACAGTGGTTTTAAACTGTCTGCTGTTGTCGTTTTTGTTGGGGATCCCACCCTACTTTATGGACTTTATGTTTTGGGTGGTTTAATTCTCCCGGCTTCTTGTTCACTGCTTTTCAATGCTGGGGATTTGTGGGCGGTCCCTGGGTATTTAAAGGACCGGGAGGAGCCTGTTTTGCATGTCTCTGCAGTGCCAGTGCAGCGCCATCTGGTGTTCTACAGGTGAGTATTTCACAGAATTGTATTTTTGTTATGCATAATCGTATTTCTATTGGGGTGCCTTGTATGCTGCGTTATCCTTGACATATACTTTAAGGTTATACAGATATATTGTATGACTGTGATTATATCTGGATGTATGATTGCTGTAATGACTTCATGCTTATGGTACCCTTTTTTTATTATGTCTTCCAGGGGGATTACCTTCCTTGATAGTTAAAAGGGAGTTCTCCCGGTCCTTAGGTCCCTCACTCAAATAGGGGCTTTACTAATCCTTCCACTGACGGACGTTAAGGGGCATCCCGGGTAGCTTACTGGCGTAATTCCCACTGGTCATTGCGACTACCATAAAAAATCACCATATGGAGGCTTCCCAGGATACCGGGCTCGGGCTCGCTTCGGGGCAACCCTGGCAGTGTGTGGTTTTTGGGCCATCCCTTGCGGGGGATAATGTGTTTATTTGTATTCCATGTGCACAGCAGGCCATTACGCGGCAGTCGGGGTCCCAGCCGGCCTCGTCACCTACCCCACCCCCCCTTATCCGTACCCCAATTGACACTGTCATTAGCGGGGAGTCGCAAGCTGATGTTTGTGCTAGGCTGGCCAACATCGAAAAGTTGATTTCTAGCTCTGCGGTCAGAAAGGCCCCAGATAAGAGAGGGCATCTGTCGCCGGCTGCGCCGGTACTGGATTTTGAAGACTATGATTCCCTTGACTGGTCTGATTATTCCCCACTCGAGGAGGGGGAATTGTTTGAGGAATCTGATGCTGAGGATCAGCAGTTTTTTGATACTGATACTGGGCAGGCGCTGGGGGATGCCGTGGATACCTCCAAGATCCTGGCCCATCTATTTGAGGTACTGGATATTTCTCCGCCGGCGGAGACCCCCCCGCAGAAGGGGGAATTTTTTGGGACTTCTAAGCCCCGCTTGAAGTTCCCAAATCAAAATAATTTTGGTTGCATGATTCTTTAGGAATGGGAATGGGAGAGGCCTAGCCGGCTCTCCCCGGGGTTCCCTTGTATCCCTTGCCGGTGGACGCGGTGAAGCACTGGTCGTCCCCTCCTGAGGTCGATGCGCCCGTTCTTGGATTGTCCAACACCTCCGTTGTACATTCTCCAGACGCCGCCACTCTTAAAGATGGTGAGGACAAACGCCTTGATCAGATGGCATGCCATGCCTTTGCCAGTGTGGGTTCAGCCTTGCGGCCTGTTTGTGCCTCGGCGCTTGCGACTGTGGCTACCAGGTCTGTGGTTAGGGACCTGTTGAGTGGTTCCCAGCTTAACCCGGCCAGTGACGAATTCACAGCCCTTAAGCGGTGTAAATTATTTTTGACCTTTGTTTTATCTGCTATGGATGACGCGATTATTATGTGTAGTAGAACCTCGGCATTGCTGGTGGCTATTCGCCGATCGGTCTGGCTACGCCAGTGGGCAGCTGACATTGCAGCTAAGAAGTCACTCACAGCGCTACCCTTCCTGGGTATGAGGCTGTTCGGGGATAAATTGGATTCAGTGGCAAAAGGTGGAAAGTTACCTCAGCGTAAGAAGCAGCGTCGCCCCTTTCAGGGGGCAGGCTCCTTCAATCCTTCCTTTCACGGTGCCAGAGCAGGCAGAGGCTTTACCTACTCTCATTTCAGAGATGATTCCTGGAACAGAGGCAGAGGATGCGCACGTCCAGGCCTTAACTGGGGTCCCAAGCCTGCTGCCAAGACAGCTCAGCAATGAGGGGACGCCCTCACCCTTGCGGGTGGGGGGACAGCTGCAGCACTTCTTCCTGTTCTGGGCCCAGGAGGTCACAGAACCGGCCTCCTCCCAGATTCCTAAGGTCTCGGGTCCCCTCGGATTCCCGGGCTGCGCAGGGGCTCCTGTTGGCTGTAAAGAATTTTCTGGTCATGGATGTCATATGCCCGGTGCCTTTCTCAGAGAGAGGCCGGGGCTATTATTCCAACCTCTTCACGGTTCCCAAAAAGGATGGATCCATAAGACCCATTCTGGATTTGAAGCTTCTCTACAGGTTCATCAGAACCAAGAAGTTCCGCATGGAGACTCTGCGCTCAGCCATCTATTCCCTTCGTCAGGGGGATTTCATGACATCCATAGACATCAAGGATGCTTAGCTTCATGTACCAATCTTCCCAGCACACCAGAGATTTCTCAGGTTTGTGGTGGAAGATCAGCACTTTCAGTTTGTGGTCCTCCCTTTCGGGTTGACTTCGGCACCAAGGGTGTTCACCAAGGTGCTGGCGGGCATAATGGCCCTTCTCAGAGCCCAGGGCATTCACATTGTGCCGTATTTGGACGACCTCCTCATTACGACATCCTCTCTGTCAGGCGGAGCTGGACACCAGGTATGGTGGTGGCGACGCTGGAGAGGTTCGGCTGGGTGATCAACCACCCCAAGTCTTCTCTCTCCACCTCAAGGGAGATCTCGTTTCTGGGCATGAATCTGGATACTATTCGGACCAGGGTTTTCCTTCCTCTGTCCAAGGTGCAGATGGTTCAGGATCTGATACGTCTTCTCCTGTCCAAACCTCCTCCTTCTATCCGGCTAGGGATGAGACTGGTGGGATTGATGGTGGCTTCCTTCGAGGCAGTTCCCTTTGCTCAGTTCCACATGAGGTCACTCCAGCTCCATCTATTGTTGGCCTGGGACAGATGTCCGCAGTCATTGGATCGGTCATTCATGATGTCTCCCCGGGTTCGGCAGTCCCTTCAGTGGTGGCTGGAACCAAGCAATCTGATGAGGGGCAGATCTTTTCTGACCCCTTGTTGGGAGACGGTTACCACGGATGACAGCCTGTCGGGCTGGGGAGGTTTTTGGAAGACGCGTCAGTTCAAGGGGCTGTGGGGTCCTCAGGAGGCTCACACCCCCATCAATGTCTTGGAGATGAGAGCTATTCGGTTGGTTCTGTCATGCTTGACGCATCACCTACGGGGCTTACCGGTTCAGGTTCGATCAGACGATCGAACTGCGGTAGCTTACATCAATCGCCAAGGAGGGACTCGCAGCAGGAGTGTCCTCAGGGGTGTTTCTCTGATTCTTGCATGGGCGGAGAGCAATGTTCCATGCATCTCAGCAGTGTACATTCCGGGAGTGGAAAACACGGAGGCGGACTCCCTGAGCAGCGGATCCTCTCGCCGAGGGGGATGGTCTCTCATCCACAAGGTATTCTGGTCCCTCTGTCACACGTGGGGGTTTCCGGAGGTAGATCTCTGCCTCGCGTCACAATCACAAGCTCCCAAAGTTTGTATCTCTGTCTCAGGATCCTCTGGCCCTGGCAGTGGACGCCATGTCTCTTGCCTGGAGGGATCTGGGGTCCCTGTACCTGTTTCCCCCCTTCTCCATGGTAGGCACGGTGGTGCGCAAGCTGGCTCTAGAGCAGGGGTACTCAACCACTTCTTGTAAAGGTCCATTTACAGGCATCTGGTGAGAGGCGGAGGTCCGAATGGGGCGCTGTCAGGGGGGATGGATAGTTAGAAATCAGCACATTGGGGGTGGGCTGGGGGTGGATTATACCTTGCAATGCCTCTTCCTGTCCGTGCAGTACTTCATATTGCAATGCTAGGTGCCAGGGAGTCATGACACTGGCAGGGAGACAAACAACTACAACGCCAATCTGTAAAGGGGCAGCGCTGAGCATGGCAACACAGAAGCAACTAAGTGCATCGCTGTCAAGTCAGGGGTCCAGAAATTTGGCACCGAGGTCCGCATTCGGACCCCGGTCCGCCAGTTGAGTACCGCTGCTCTAGAGGGTGCACCAGCAATTCTAGTGGCCCCAAGGTGACCAAGACAGTTTTGGTTCGCGGACGTCGTATGGCGGTAGATCAGTACTGGCTGCCCCTGTTTCCGGATCTGATCTCTCAAGGTCCACTACGTTACTCCAATTTACAAACGCTTGCTTTGACGGCGTGGCTGCTGAAACCTCCATCTTAAGGGAGGAAGGTTTGTCTGAGGCTGTGATTCAGACTCTTGTTAGAGCTAGGAAGAGATCTTCCTCTAACATATACTACAGGACTTGGAGGTCCTATTTTGGCTGGTGTGAGGCTAGGGCCTTGCCTTGCAGGGTGTTTTCTAATTCTAGGATTTTGGAGTTTCTTCAACACGGTCTGGACCTGGGGTTCCAGCTTAGTACCTTGAAAGGGCAGGTCTCTGTTCTGACTGTCTTCTTTCAAAGGTCTTTTGCTCTGCATCCTCTGGTTAAGACTTTTTTTCCAGGGGGTTACTTATGTGCGTTCTCCTAGAAAGCCTTTGTTGCCCGTTTGGGATTTGAATTGGTTCTGTCGGCCCTCCAGGGGCCTCCTTTTGAGCCGGTGCAGGATGTTGCTCTTTCTATGCTCACTCAAAAAGTTGCCTTTTTGGTGGCTATTACCTATGTTCGGCTTGTCTCTTAGTTGGCGGCTCTGTCCATTCAGGCCCCTTACTTTGAGAGACATCGGGACAAGGTGGTATTTCGCTTTAAGCCAGATTTCCTTCCTAAGGTGGTTTCTGCCTTCCACCTCAATCAGGATGTAGTTCTCCCTTCCTTGTGTCCTAAACCTAGCAATGACAAGGGGAGGGTTTTGCACTCTTTGGATGTGGTTCGTTGTGTGAAGTACTATTTGGGGCCTATACTGCCAAGGGGAAGGTTCCCCCTTTTCAGATCATTGCTCATTCGACTCGTGCTGTTGGGGCTTCTTGGGCTTTTCAGCACCAGGCTTCTGTTGAACAAGTTTGTAAGGCTGCTTCTTGGTCCGCCGTTCATACTTTTTCCAAGTTTTATAAGGTTGATGTGCAGGCCTCAGCGGATGCTGTTTTTGGCCGCAAGTTTCTGCAAGCTGCAGTGGTTTAAAATTTGTGCATTTTTTGCCGTATTGGGATCCCCACCCATGATGGACACTGCTACTGGATGTCCCACTTGTCATGAATATTGGAAGCGGGGTGTGTGACATACTTGGAATAATACCATTTTGTGATTACTCACCTGTAAAATGGGTATCATAAGTATGTCACACACCCCGCTTCATCCCGCCCTTATTGATATTTTGGATCTTTTATATGGTGAACCTTTTAGTGTTATTGTTTATATTTGGCTCTTCCTGGTCCCCTTACTGCTGTCCTATACTGGGGAATGAGTGGGAAGTCCCAGGTATTTATGGACTGGGAGGGGCTCCTTTTTTTTTTCCTGTCATCTCTGCAAAGTTCGCCCTCTGCTGGCCATAACCCACTTGTCATGAATATTGGAAGCGGGGTGTGTGACATACTTATAATACCCATTTTACAGGTGAGTAATCACAAAATGGTATTTTTGCTAATTCTCTCCGTGGGTCGTCATGAAAGATTATGGGGGTTTGTGTTTTCTCCCAGGGTGTGGAGCCTCCCTCTCTCGGTGGGTCATCATAAAGGGTCCATAGAAAAACTGTTACCGGTAAATCTTAACAGGGGATTTTTCTCCTTTCATCCTTCATGATGACCCACAGAGAGAGGAAGGCTTCACCCTCTGGGAGGAAATACATACTGAACAGAGTTTAAAACCCCACCCCTTCCTGTCCACCTCAGTTCTTTGTGTTTCCAACCACTGGACAGTAGGCTGCAACCAATTTGTTTTAGTTTTTTGTATTCAGCTCCAGTCATTTTGGAGGAGCCCGCTGAGCCTGAACCATCTGTTTTTGGGTGTAGTTCACCTGAGGTTCACAGGTGGCCAGGGCAGTCTAAGGATCTTGGGCTGGGGGTGGTCAATTTAGAAAAATTAGTCTTATACTCAGTCATCCGGGTACGATATAGATGTATCCTTCAAGGGATTCTGCTTCCGCAGGAAGAAATATGAAGGATACGGACAATGACCCAAAGATTCATCAATTCTTTTCAGTTTTCTCTACAGTAAATCAGGAACCTGCTTGGTATCAGGACAGCAGAAATCCCAGCATTAGTGTGGGCTCAGCTCCATATGAAATCCTGTCAGAGATTCCTTCTATCTCATGGGACAGGCAGGTGCCCAGACTTGCTTCATAATGAGAACAAGATAGTGTCTCCCCTGGTAGACAGGTCCAGTTATCCTAAAAAAGGAAGACAATCCTTTTCAACAGACCTCAGCTCCTGGGGTTGGGGAGCCCACCAGGACATTTAATAGATCCGGGAAAAGGGGCCACCATGCATAGAAAGCAGATCCTCCAACTTCAGGGAACTTTTTGCTAGCACTGAATCACTTTCTACCAGATATCTCAAGCTGAGAAGTCCAGATCTGCTCCTACAATGCTTTCTAAATCATCAGGACGGGACCAAGTCCTTAACACTAATCTATCTAACAGTTAATTTAAAGAGCACCCTAAAAACTATTGCAGATTCTAACCCCTCTGTCAGAGGGTGACTCAAGGGCTCCTCTTCAGATAAAGATCCTTACTATTGCCAACAACAAAATGAGAAATAATTTGCTCACTAACACGGAGGGGGTATTGCATTAGCAGTGAATGCCCTGACTCATCTCTGGTATTTTCACCTAACTTATTACTTCCCTCCTTTCAAAATGATGCCACAAAAGATCTAGAAGATAGCGCAGGAAAGGGTCAACGTTCTCTTCCTAGCTCCATGTTTTTTCCAGGAATATTCTGGTTCTCTGAGCTTTAAAGCATAGTGAAGAAGGGGCCATGACATCCTACTCTGCATCCAGAGCCAGCAAAGCTTCAACTGACAACATGGATCTGAGAGGGCTATCTAAGAACAGAGGTTCTGCTTGGCCAGAGTGATAGGATTCTCCTGGAAGGTCAAGTATTGACCACCAGACGCATCTATGCACCAACAGTCCTCGAATTCCTACAGAAAGAATTCGAAAAAGTATTAGTAGGACTCCTTCTAGACTGACTGCCAGTGAGGACAGCAACAAAAAATCAACTATTTGTAAAAAGCCAGCACCCCTTAGGTTTTCCAAATGAGGACTTAAACGGTGCTTAAAAAGGGTCCTGGAACCTCCATTTGAGCATTGCAGAAAGTGCCATAAAAGCGGTTAGGTTTGAAGGTGAGTATGTGACCTGCAGGTCTTAACAATAAAGTAACCCTACTGTTCTGTTCTCCCAGATAAGGCCGTACTGAGATTTGATCCTTTAATTCTTTGCCAGGGATGCTACATCTAATAACAGGACCCAAGATATAGTACTCCCGACATGCCGGCTAAGGCAGGGTCAGAAAAGCATCAGAAGAGCATTAATGGCGGGGAATGGCGACTAATGGACTAACTTTTTATACAAGAACAAAACAAGAGGCCTAGATGCCTTTCAAATGATTTAAAACGGACTGTACAGGCTTATTCCCCCAGAGGACTCCTACCCCGCTTTCTGCGCATTCTACCACAACCAGGTCCGCTTCCTGGGCCAGAGGACTGGTGCCTATATAGTAGAGCACAGTAAGACAGCAAGGTGGCCTTCACCCTACACTTTCCTGACTCACTATAAACTAGTTATCCCTTATGTGCAAAACAGACTATTGTGCAAGCATATACATCCAGAGGAGTTCTTTGCAGTTTTCTGTGCATTCAAACCCTAGCTGGGCAGAGATGTTTTCACCTCACAGCTCCTTAAATACTATAGACTATATCTCCTACAAGATCTTGGTAGAAGTGTGTACTAGCAGCTTCCCACCCCTAAGGTTTAATTACTTTTCTAATCCTCTCCTTGGGTCATCATGAAGGATAAAAGGAGAAAATTCCCACTTGACTAAGACTGAGGTGGACAGGAAGGGGTTGAGGTTTTAACCTCTGTTCAGTTTGATTTCTTCCAGGAGGTGGAGTCTCCCTCTCTCCGTGGGTCATCATGAAAGATTTATTTAAAAAAAACGGTACCGGTAAGTCTAACAGGGATTTTTCGCTATTCCTCGCTGTAAAATAGAAGGCAATCAGTCATTGCTTAGGTGTGGCAATGACATCATTGCCACACACAACAGTGGCAATGAATGGAGGATGCGGAGCTTTGCAGCTAAATCAGACAGCATTATCTGGTATTAGAGTGAATCAAAATCAGTGAAAATTAAGAAATGGTACTTCTCATGGAGTAATTCAGGGGGTGCTAGTTATAAATGAGGGTTTTTGTCTGCTTTAAGCTACTTTTAAGACTATTTGTCTTTTGCGTCCCTCCTCTTGCCACAGCTCTATTTAATTTTTATCAGCCAATACTTTAAACGGAATGTCCACTTTCAATGGTATTTTTGTATATTATTGTGTACCAAATCACAGGTGCTGAGGTTATCTAGCTTGTTCTTTATTTATTTTTACATTTTCACATTATTTTTAGTAAATATTTTGATGTTTTTTTTACTACATTCAACTGTATTAGCAACCGTCCACAAAGTCTTTATATAAAGAGCTACAAGAAGAGAAAAAGCGAGTCCTGTACACACAGAATGCTGCTGCTGCTATGGCTGCTGCTGAGGTGAGCGTATGCTTTTACTTGGCTTGCAGCAACGTTGTGAGTACAGAGCTTTTTAGAACTTGGTGTACGGGTGCTAATGGCAACAGATTGCAAGTAGTGAAACCTGCTTCCATAAAATCCACATTTGCTGACATAACCGAAAATAATTATTTCCTGGTCTTTTGCATTTGATTGTGAATTTGTTTGTATAATGGCAATAAATACTGTTCTATTCTCTGCCAGGTCCTTGATGTACAGTGAGGCAAACAGGCGAGAGACCTTTACGTCATGGCCTCATGTTGGCTATAGGTGGGCTCAGCCTGATCCTATGGCTCAAGCGGGTTTTTATCATCAGGTAAGCCAGAAAAGTTTGTGAAAGTTCTGTAGCAAGTCTCTCTTGTAGGCCTCAGTTTGAGCAGTTATACTCAACACAGTGAAAATGAAGAGCAGATTTACTAACAATTTCCTGGAAAGAAGAACTACAGTAGCACCACCAGACAATGTATCCAAAAACATATATACAACAATGATATAGCTACCCATTAAAATTAAAACATCCCACCACCAGAGAACAGAGCACATGGTATAAGGCCAAGCAATATCCACCAATTTAAATATGTAAAGCGGAACAAAACCTGCATCTGGCCTTCCTCTGGGGGTGCTTGTAATTCCCTTCCCCACTCCAACAGGGCATGCTCGGGCTCTTGTCCAATGATAGCCATGAATATGTCATTCGGCAAGCTGCTCTCATTGTCCATGTGAGGCACGCTTTCCATTCTAGTCAATGAGAGCTGGTTGCCAAATGACATAGGGGTCAGAACTTGGTGAGAATACCTGCTCCTTTTTTCGGAGAGAGAAACTAAATTCACTTTTATTGTCTACCTTTTGGCTGATTCAGAGCCAGGTGAAAATGTACACCCAGTAGACAATGAAAGTGGCAATTTTCTCTCCTAAAAAGTTTTGCTGATGGTCACTGCTGATGGCTCACAATGAGACCCCGCACGTGCTCCTTTGGAAAGTGGTAGAGTTAATTTTGGCGTTTTGGCCTGTTAATCACAGTGGGGCATCACAATTCGGCATGCCCCGAGAGACTGGAATAAAACCTGGGAATTTGACAACTGGGTTTTGTTCCTAACCAGTTAATAAAATTGAATGATACTTAACGAGTAGCATAATTGCGAACATTATACTAAAATGCTAAAAAAAAACAAAAAAACTTTACTGAGATGTTTGTAATAATGTTGCCTGTTAACACCTAGCATTTTACTTGTTAAATGATTATCCTTTAAATAAAAGATCCAGATCTTTTCAAAGTCACCTTTTACTGCTATAAATATCCAAATAGTGACTAAATATATACGTATTAATGAATATTTTCTAGTTCAACATAGATGCTAAAATGCTTATGCATAAAAGTGCAAAACTACATAAGGGAAAAGGTCACTCTGTATACACTGTATACATGTTTGGCTGCTAGCAGGTACCCTCTTTCTCAGGCTTTCAAAGTATAAAGCAGATACTTGTAACTAAAACTCTGTACACACTAACTGCATACACAAAGCGCCTCTAATTCTTTTGTCTGTAGCCAGCTCCTCATTGAGTAGGGAATGTCTTCCTAAGTAAGAGGTGCTAGTTGCCTTCTCTTGACCATATGAAATCCTTTATATTATGAATTTTCTTTGACATGACAATAATCTGAATTATGCAGTGGCAAGTGGAACTTTGGTAATATGTTTCTCTGTCTTTGGCAGCCGGCATCTTCGGGAGATGATCGCGCTATGTGTTTTACTTGTAGTGTTTGTTTAGTGTGTTGGGAACCTACAGATGAACCTTGGTAAGTTAAATACTGGTCTTATTATACCATGTCAAATACCTCATGTAACCTAAGCATTACTAAACTGCCATTTGCTTTCCTTGCAATTCTTATTTGTCTGTCTGTCATAAAGCTGGCTATTGGCTCTGAAGCCCACATCGCAGTGGGTCTTCATTTCTCTTCCTTTTTAAGTATTGTCATATTACATCGAAAAGTGTATTTTAACAGATCAAAGATTTTCCAATGATTTTCAAAACTGCTATGGGTTACTTACCGCCCACCCCACAAAAAGACACTCCCCTTTGCTCCTGCTCAGCAGCTGCACCCCTGTCCGCCATTCTAAAACCTACCGGTTTCCGAGAATAAGGGTTGGGGCACTACCTTCTCCCCGACTAAGAGTTTCTACCAGCTTACGCTGGTAAAAGTGTTGTCCATTCATTCCAATTGACTGGCACGCCTGCCCCGCCCCTCCATTGCAATGAATAGATGGTGCTGTGTGACTGACGTGAGGGGTGGGATGGCACGCATGGCATCGTGAGTGCCGTTCCATGAAACCGTGAGGTTTCAGAGCCTCAGACCAGCCTGGGCGAGCTGTGAGGGAGTGAAGGGTAGTCCCTGTGGTTTTTTTTTGTTTTTTCCCTTTGGGTTTAGTAACCCTTTAAGGTCACACTAAGAGTTCATATTTTGTGATACTTTTATGTAAGAATCTAAACTTTGTGGTCCACAAGCATTGTACAGTGATCAATGATTTGAAAGCCATTTAAAGGACAATCCAGCTCAGTTTTTGCAAATTTAAAATCCTTACCAATCTCTATTAGCGCTAAAGTAGCGCTAATAAGTAAGCAAGAAAACTCTTACCTGCAGGCAGAATCCAGCAGTGAAATCGGGCAGTGCTGCAGATTCCGCATTGATCTTCCACCAGCCCAGTGCTTCTAGCGGGAGCGTGCGACTCCTTGAGCATTGGCGTCCAGCTGCTGACCCGGTATTTAGCAAGATGACGGCAGGGGTCAGGGGAAATCTGTGGCACTGTCCAGTTTTGTCGCTGGATTCCACCCGTAGGTAAGTGTCTTTTTCTTATTTTACTAGTTAGCACTGTTTCAGCACTAATAGGGGGAGGAGATATTTTTAAATTAGAATAACAGGACTGGAGTGGCTCTTTAACCCTTCTAGTGCCAGCTACGTGAAATTTACGTAGATGCCTCTTCTTTCGTTAAACGCCAGCTACGTAAATTTTACGTACCACCTGGCTTTCCCCCTGCTAGCACAGGAGCTGACAATCTGAGGTGAGTAAAGACATTTTTTTTTTTTTTTTTTTTTTTTTTAATAGTCATTTTTACTGTGTGTTGTTTTTTTTTTTTTTTTTTTTTTACTGTTAACCCTTTGTGAACTGGTAAGGGGTCCATGAGACCCCTATACCAGTTTACAAAGCTCTGGGTCTGGCAAGTCACCTGCTGCTACAGGGTGACTTGCCATGAACCCCGAAACCCCTCATTACCTGCCTCCCCAAAGCCCAGGGGGGGCAGAAGAGCCCGTGGCCATAGGATATGCCGGCCTGTTACCTGCAGGGCCAGGGGCCACCAAGCTAGCCCCTGCGCCCTGTTCTACAAGCCCCCATACCTGGTCCAGGCTGGTTAAGCTGGGTAGGGGAGACCCCACACCATTTTTTATGGGGGGGATTTTTAAGGGAGAGGGGACCCTATTTAATTTTTTTTCCCCCTGTCACCCAGCAAGTATAAAAAGCTTCCAGCAGCAGGAGAGCAGAACCCATAAGTGATCAGCGTGGGGACACAGTTCTCTGGGATAGCTGGGGAGGTAAGTATTAAAAAAAATAATACAATATTTTTTGTCTGTGTGTTGTTTTTACATTTAACCCTTTAACTGGTAAAGGATCTATGAGACCGCTATACCAGTTCACAAGGCTCTTGGTCTGGCAAGTCACCTGCGGCTAGCGGGTGACTTGCCATTAACCCCAAGCTCCCCAATTACCTGCCTCCCCAATGCCAGGGGGGGGGGGGGCAGAAGAGCCTGTGGGGATAAGCTATGCTGGCTTGTAGCCTGCAGGGCCAGGGGGCACCAAAGCTGGCCCCTGCGTCCTGTTCTACAAGCCCCCATAGCTGGTCCAGGGCTGGTTATGCTGGGTAGGGTATTTAACCCTTAAAATTCCAAGAAAAGATGACCACTCCCCCCCCCCCCCCCCCCTGAAGGGATTCACACCAATTTCTTTTATTTGGGGGGGGGGGGGGCTTCTGGACAGGAACGGGGGGGCTATTGATACATATATGGTACACTTGTAATCGGGAGAAATGGGGCTATCACATGCAATATGGTTTTCTTTAATAAAATGCTTTATTTCAAATAAGTGAGACAATTTAAAAAATATATTTTTTATTGTTTTCAAAAATATTTTAAAAAACAATAGAAAAATTGCAAGGCATTTCATGTTAAAGCCTAAACTCTACCGCAAAAAAGTAAATATAATTTTCCTGGAAATTCCTGCAAAAATCAGTTAAACATGGAACACAATGGTGAAGAATGACCTGTCAACAGAGAGTGACAAATTCTCAAGTAGGGTGGCAATTGAAAGGGTTAAAATTAGCTATGCATGTGGGGTATTGTTCTGCTCGGGGGGACCTTACGCTTTCAGATTTAGTTTGTTTTTTCTTGTTTGCATATTGATATTTTAGGAAAAGGTGTTTGTTCTGCTTTTTTATAGACATTTTTTGGGGAAACCCTGTGCAACCTAAGATTTCTTCAAGGGATTACTTCCAGAAAGATGAGCCCACTACAATAAGCCAGGTATTGCCTAAAAAGCTTAACATGTGTACTTTCATGGAATATATGGTTTGTTGGAGGTATTCCAAAAGTAAAGGGTGTTTTGGTAGAAAAAGCGTAAGGTGCGCTGGAATTTTCAAGTAAAATGCTTTACTTTGGGGTGTTTGGCAACTCTTCCCTTGACGGGACCTATGCATGTTGGGTATTGTTCTGTTCGGGGGATGTTGCTTTTTTTCAGAAAAATGTGGCTTTGATTCTGCTTTTCTATTCTTTTTTCAGGGAAACCCTGTGCAACCAAAGAATTTATTGAGGGATTACTTCCAGAAAACTGCGCCCATGTCAACAAGCCTGGGGGGGGGTGTGTATCTCAAATGTAAAGAGTTTTTTCTTGCAAAATTGCAATGTGCGCATAGTGCCTAGCACAGTTGTATTTTATCTGAAAATCTCCTAAAGCGCTGTTTCAGTTTGGGGGAGTCTCCTGGGCAGGAAAGGGTGCCTACCAATACACATGTGGTACCGCTGTAATCGGTACAATAATACAATAATCACAAGAAGATTTTTTTGTCAAACTTAAAGCGGACCTTCACCCTGAATAAGAGCCTATCTTATATGTTTCCCACACCCTGTACATACAGATTGGCCACATTAAAAATCATCCTACCTGCATCTACTGCATGTTATGAGCCTTTAAACATCCAAGATGGCGGCTTATGGAAGCCGCCATCTTATCAGGCAGCCTGCAAACAGGAAGTGCCTCCTGACTGTGCTGCTCTGCATTCTGGGATTGACCTTTACCTGACCCCAGCTTTGCTCTGTCTAAGCAAAGCTATAACCTGCCCCCCTGTACCTTATCCCACTCTCCTCTCCTCAGTAAGTGTAATGCTTCTGAGTCAAGATGGCGGCGCCCGTATCCTAAATTCCTGAACAGAGTTGCAGCCCAGTGGGGGAAAGAATAATAAGTTAGTGACTAAAAGCGCAAAATATATTAATTTTAGATGCCGGGGAACCGTTTTTTAAGAGTTTGGGCTTTTCATGAAATCACGCTGAAGGTCCGGTTTAAATTTTTTATTACAAAAAAATACTACAAATTGTAAAAATAATTTTTTTATTTTCTTGCACATTTCACCCAAAAATATTGAGAATACACCTAGAAATGACAAACAAGATATTTCATGTTAAAGCCCAGACTCTGCTGAAAAAAACATATATAATTTCCCTGGGAAATGCCTTCAAATATCACAGTTGAACATGTGGAGCGCAAAATAGTGCAAAATGCCTAGTTCCACCCAAAGGGGATGACCCAAAACACCCCTAAAGTATACCTGTATAATTAGACCGCAACAACCAGAAATTAAGTAAATTAATAAGAACCCTTTATTTACATATGGGTGTTAATACAGCGCTAGAACACACTTATCACATTTAAAAAACATACAATTAAAATAATCAGACCCCCTGGATGGTGATTGGACAAGGTTTCTTGTGTACTTAGTTGATCAAAGGGGTCCCTAGGGATACAGTATCATAGCTGTGAGCAACACTATGCAATCATATACATAGTGATTATAAGTGTCATAATATATATAGAGCAAAAACATTTAATACATGTGCAATTAATGATTACATATCTATAACAATTCTATCAATAAAAATCTATATTAAAGTGCCAAGTGCCAAACTAAACTTTTATCCTGCAAAAAACTAATTAGATATATAGTGAAAATATATACAAGTGATTCCTGTCTCAAAGAGACTGAATAAGGTGCCAATAACTAACCAATCCTACTACCCTAACATGAGAGTGACTACCATGTAGCTATGGCTGCCCGATGGGGACTAATAGAAAGTATGTAAAAGTACTTCACCCGATATGCATGGCTGTCCTCCTGGGGGTCAAAATCAAGCGAAAGGCGACGCGTAGCGTGACCCGGCTGGATCACTTCCTCAGGCCGTCTCGCTGTGGTTGCCGCCCTGCCCGTCTTATATCTGCGGTGTGTGTGCTCCAAGTGACGCGAGGACGGAGCACGTCACCACGCGCCCCGCCCGCCTCCCCGCTTGGGGAGCGTAAGGGCTACGTGACGGCGCGTGCCACCCCACACCTCCACCCAGAGCGCACCCGCCGGGAGTCTGACGGTGCGGGGCCGCGCGCACGCCCGGCGCGCAGGCGCACTCCCCTGCAGTAGGAGGCACCCGCCCGCCGGGATGCGCGACAGTGCCCGCGGCCCCCCACCGCCCCCCCCGTCAGCTAGATGGTGCTTTGAAGCATACTTATCCTCCCAGCATATTTCTGAGTTGAAATGCTTCAGCTGTAAGATGAAAGACAGAGCACGGCCGCAACCATTCCTATTTTCTTAAAAAACAATTATACGCACAATCACAGTGTTATTAAAAATTATTTATCTACATAAGTGTTTCTAACTGAATTATCTATTTTACATTTATCTTTGCTAATAGGACACCCAACTGCTTAATTTCTGGTTGTTGCTGTCTAATTATACAGGTATACTTTAGGGGTGTTTTGGGTCATCCCCTTTGGGTGGAACTAGGCATATCCCATACCATTAATGGTTGGGACCTGTCTATAACCAGCACACCTTCAGATTAACAGTGGTGCAGAGTAATACTGTGTTTTGCTCAAATAGTGCAAAATGGTCTGGCAACAAAGTGTGACAAAATCTCCAGATAGGCTGCTAGTTAAAGGGTTAAGTGTATGAAATGCTAATTCCCTATAGCTTTGTTTATAGCAAGAACTATCTGTGATATATTCTACCTCCTTTACAGGTCTGAACATGAAAGACATTCCCCTAACTGTCCATTTGTAAAAGGTGAACATACCCAAAATGTACCCCTTTCGGTCACCCTTGCCACATGTCCTGCTCAGTTCCCCTGCACAGATGGCACAGACAGGATAACCTGCTTCGGAGTTGGGAACTGTCCACATTTCTTAACTGCTGCAACCAAAAGAGGCAAAATCTGTGTCTGGGATGTATCTAAACTTATGAAGGTAGTATTTTTAGTATATATTTTTTTATTTGTTTTCCTTTTTCTTTGATGTTGTAGCATTACATTGTGTTAAATTATACATTTTTTTTTTTTTTTAGGTGCACTTAAAGTTTGAGGTAAACCCCTATGACCCTGCGATAGTCCAGCTCTTGGTTCTTTCTGGTGAGTCTGCTACCACAGTGGAAGCAAGAAGGCCAACACTGGCATGGTTAGAGGGTTCATCTAGCTGTTCTGATATTCCAAAATTAGAAGGTGACAGGTAAGGCCTTATTTTCTCATTGTATCTCTGCACCATGTAAGATTCAAGATATATGAGCATTTAACATCTCTTTTGTTTAAGATCCTTGGAATCATAAAAATAGGCATGAAGATAGTATGCATAGCTTATTTAGGCCATTATGTACCATATATTTTTTTTATTTTTTTTTTTTTTTTAGGTAAGTGCTCTTGTTCTAGTTTAAGAGGTTCTGAGGAGTAATGTTGATTGGAGCTGAATTTAAAAGTTGACTGCTAATGATTGTTTACTATTAGGGCAAATAATGAAATCTTTCATTTTAGTGATGACTTGCTGGATGATTCAGATAGTGAGGAGCGCTCAAGGTCGGACTCTGTAACCGGTATGTTTTTTGTTGTCTTAAAGGTACTTTCTAGGCATAAAAAAATATTGTCACCTTTTCTCCCCCAAGAGCAGCTTGCTCTTGGCCCAATGCTAATGCCTTTACACTCCCCAGTTTTGGAGACTGGGTCCTGCAGCATGTGCATACCTAACTGTTAGGGCTGCCTCATTCACTGTAACAGAGCTGGAGTATGTCAACACGTAGCGTAACCCCTTTTACCAAGATGGGTAAGACTTACTGCACTGGATATTGTCGTGCCTGCTGCGAGGGAGAGGTGGTCTATATAGGCTGGTCTATAGGTGGTCTATATAGAAAGAGGCTTTAATATCTTTTTAACTCCTTCCTGAGTGGTTTGAGAGGCCTTGAAGACATTCAGAAATATTTGGGTATATAATTGGGCAATAGACCCATATAATCCACTAGGCAGGAGTCACTTTTTGTCGACACACTGCTGCACTAGCTGGTGCTTGAATGCATTTCCGGCATCAAAGACCTCCTAAAGACTTCCCATGGAATAATTGTTCAGAATGATTAGTGAAGATTAGTCAGCTTTGGGAGGTTTTGAGCCTTTTGGCCTGCCAGAACACCAAACTGCTAGTACCTCACTCCAGCAACTGCTGCCTATTTGTTTCTTAGTGTCTTTCTGCTTCTGTACCCCACTCCACTAACAAACTCTTGCTTGCAGGAGATGGCTGTGATTGTATAGTAACAACAATATAGCATGTCCTGCTGTGTTATGTATTCATTATCTCCAGGACGCAAAGCCAACAGTTGGTTCATATAGACTCGCAGAGTGTTATTGCTGCGCCTTGCTTTGCACCCAGTGACTCCTACTCTCTATGCAGAGCCTTTCTAGCAAATAGAAGCACCTACTACTATCCTTATGGGGTCACATCTGGTTGGGCTTCAAAGTAAAACACCAAATACAAGGTAGTGTGGCTACATTTCAAGTATAAATAACAGAGGAGAGTGATAGAGGAAGAATGTCTCCCTGACAAGCCAGGTGGGATCCCACACCACCCTACTCTTTTCTCTAATTAAACACATTGATATACATTGATATACATCACTTTAGCTCAGATTTAAGTTGAAACATTTGTTTTATTTCAACACTTTCGACACTTTCTTTTCAAAGGATAATCCAATATACATGGTCTACTCTACATGCTTTTAGTCATTATCTTCTGCAAAAGGAAATGCTGTCAGGTAATCTTCAACTTATAAATTCATGATAGGAATTCACATACGCATTTCATGGGTTAAATCCCCCTTTTTCAATGGGATCTCTACAGAGATAATGGTAATTAAAGCAATAGGACAGCACATTAATTGGTTATGCACTTACAATTATTTTCATTGCATTCGATAACATTGATATCCATGACAAGTCTCTTTAAATCACCTTAGGAGAATGTTAGACATGCCCAGATGGTTTATCTATAAAGTAAAGTAATATTCCTTCTTCATGACATCTGGGTAATCTCCAGTAGAGGGCGAACTTCTGCAGAGATGAATATGCAATAAAGAAAGCCTCTCCTGGTCCATATATACCTGGGACCTCCCACCAATTCCCCAGTTTTCTTCTCTGCAGAGAAGGCGACAAGACAGAAGGTGAGGACTTCTTTGCTTACAGGTAAGCTGGGCTCGGCCCGGCCTTCTATTATCCCTATTACTGCCAGGACCCTTTTAAATTACCCTGTATTGAGCCTCCCAGCTTAGGCTGCGGGTCCTGGTGATGGTAGGAGCACCCTATCGGTGCAGCAGGAGCACTGTTCCACCGTGAGACCTCACTATGGGGTAGGCGGTTATCCAGGTTTCTTGGTGATCCTGGTGTGGGATGCCCCGTCCCGTTAGGCTTATGGCCGGCTCCTGGCTGGATTTCCCCCCTTCCGGGTCCCTGATTCCCCTCTGTGGGGGGGGGGGGGCCTGGCCTAAATTTCGTTTTGGCGATATTGCATTTTGGCCGATATTTCGTTTTACCCTGCCTTAGTCAAGATGTGAGTGTTTCACTTGTGTGTATGTGTGTGAGTGCTTGCTGTTACTGGCCTCAAGGTCTGACTACAGCCTGGGGGAGCTTCTCCCCCTCAGGCTGCGTTCGTGAAGGGGGCGGGGCCGGGCTCGGCGCGACCGCGGTAGTCCCGTCCCCTTATTTGGCACGATGACGGTGCTGGTTGGCTAGGGGTCCGCGTTGCTGGGAGGGGGGCGTGGCCTTGGGAAACGCACGTTCTGCACTGGCCCGCCCTCCCCCTGCTCTCCCTTCCCAGGCACGAGGCTGCGTGGGGGCCATCTTCCCTGGCAGGCAGCTTGCACTCGGGGTGGTAAGGGCCTGATGGCCATTTTCCTTAGCTTGTGTGTGCGTGGGGGCCCCCACTGGTCTCTGTTTGGCTGTGTTATGGTATATATATATATATAACACACACACACTTCCGTTGTGTGGCTGTTAGATCAAATGCTATTGCATTTTTTTACACTGCTCTGCTCTTATGTGGCTTATTTTGTGTGTTACAGGTTGCCCTGTATATGTGCATATTAAGGGGTCCCTCCTGGTCCTGGGGTCCCTAGTTATAAAAATTGTCCACCCAAAAATCCTCCCACCGGGACTTTTAAGGGGCATCCCGGGTTGCTTATGCGTAATTCCCTGCGGGCTTGCGACTGACCACAAAAATTCACCATACGGAGGCTCTGCAGAATACCGGGCCCGGGATCCCTTCGGGACAATCCGGGCCATGTGTGGGGTGGGGAGTATCCCTTACGGGGGAGAATGTGCTGATCTGTATACCATGCGCACAGAAGGCCATAACGTGGCAGTCTGGTACCCAGCCTTCTGGGTCGGCTCCTCCCGCTTCATCGCCTTCCCCTCCCCACCTGATCCGTACCCCAAGTGACATTGGTACCAGTGGGGAGTCGCTTTCTCATGTGTGGGCTCGGTTGGCCAGGATAGAGAAAATGATTGCTAGCACGGTGGGCAAGAAGGCCCAGGCTAAAAAGACAGTTGTCGTCGGCCCAGCCTTTGTGGGATATTGACGACGAGTCCGCTGAATTGTCCGATTATTCCCCGTTAGAGGAGGGGGAATTGTATCAGGATTCAGAGGCTGACTATGGTCAGCCTGGGAATTCCAATGTCGGGCAGGCGCTTGGAGATGCCGTTGATACGGCCACTGTTTGTCACAATTATTGGAGGTGTTGGATATTGATCCACCTGAGGCGCCCCTTCTTAAGAAGGGGGAATTTTTTGGGGCCCCCAAGCCCCGTCTGGAATTCCCTACCCAGGGTCATTTTGATGCGCTGACACTTAGAGAATGGGAGAGGCCCAGCCGGCTTCCTGATGTGCCTCAGGGATGGGATAAGAAGTATCCTTTTCCGGGGGAAGGCGGTCAAGCGCTGGTCTCCTCCTCCTGAGGTCGACGCGCCTGTTTTAGGTTTGACCAACTCTTCTGTGCTGAACACCCCTGACGCCACCTCCCTTAAGGATGGCGGGCATAAGCGCCTTGATCAGATGGCGTGCCACACATTTGCCAATGTGGGCTCGGCCCTGCGGCCTGTTAGTGCATCTGCCCTGGTGTCGCTTGCTACCAGGTCTCTTATCAGGGACTGGCTGAATAACGCTCAGCTTGATCCAGATGACGCTGACTTCGCTATACTTAAGAAGTGCGAATTGTTCATGGATTTTGTCATGGCAGCGATGGAAGACTCCATTGTCGTGTGTAGTAGGATGTCAGCCTTACTGGTGGCCATGCGCAGGCTGGTCTGGCTCCGTCAGTGGACAGCGGACGTTGGATCCAAGAAGTCGCTCACAGCTCTCCCCTTCTTGGGTGCACGGCTGTTTGGAGATAAATTGGATGCTGTTGCTAAAGGAGGTAAGTTACCTCAGCAGAGGAAACAGCGCCGTCCCTTTCGGGGGGCGGGCTCATTCACTCCTTCCTTTCGAGGGGCCAGAGCGTCTAGGGGTCTGGCCTTCTCAGATGTCAGGAGCTCGTCCTGGAACAGAGGCAGAGGTCTGGCACCTCCCGCGGCTGCTTGGGGTTCCTAGCCCAAGCCTGCCGTTAAACTGGCTCAGCAATGAAGGGACGCCCTCACCCGCATGGGTGGGGGGACGGCTGCGGCTCTTCTTCCAGGTCTGGGCCCGGGAGGTCACAGACAATTGGATCTTGGAAGTGGTCTCCGAAACTGGAGTTCGAGTACTGGCCACCCCCAAGATTTTTAAGGTCTCGGGTGCCCTCGGACCCTCAGGCTGCACAGGGGCTCCTGTTAGCAGTAAAAAAACCTTCTGGACATGGGGGTTATATGCCCGGTGCCTCCGTTTCACGGTTCCCAAAAAGGAGGGTTCGTTGAGACCCATTCTAGATCTCAAGGTTCTCAACAGGTTTATCAGAGCCAAGAAGTTCCGCATGGAGACTCTGCGCTCGGCTATCAATTCCCTTCGCCAAGGGGATTTTATGACATCCATAGACATCAAGGATGCGCATCTGCATGTTCCGATTTTTCAGGCACACCAGAGATTCCTCCGGTTTGCGGTGGAGGATCAACATTCTCATTTTGTAGCTCTTCCCTTCGGTCTGACCTTGGCACTGAGGGTCTTCATCAAGGTTTTGGCGGGCGTAATGGCTCTGCTCAGATCTCAGGGCATTCGAATTGTGCCTTATCTGGACGATCTGTTGATTTCAGCTTCTTCCCTTCAGCAGGCGGAACTGGACACCCACCAGGTGGTGTCGACCCTGGAGAAGTTCGGGTGGGTGATCAACCGCACCAAGTTTTCTCTCTCCCCGTCTCGAGTGATTTCATTTCTGGGCATGAATCTGGATACCAGTCGGGCCAGAGTGTTTCTGACCCAGGCCAAAGTGCAGGGCATTCAGGGCCTGATCCGTCTTCTTCTGGCCAGTCCTTGGCCCTCTATCCGACAGGGGATGAAACTGGTGGGTCTTATGGTGTCCTCCTTCGAGGCGGTGCCGTTTGCACAGTTTCACATTAGATCTCTTCAACTTCTCCTATTGATGTATTGGGACAGGAGCCCACAGTCATTGGATCAACCTTTCAAGATGTCTCCCAGGGTTCGGCAGTCCTTTCGGTGGTGGCTGTACTCGAGCAATCTGGTGATGGGCAGATCCTTTCTGGTCCCTTGTTGGAAGACGGTTACCACGGATGCCAGCCTGTCGGGCTGGGGAGGTTATTGGAAGAGTCATCAGTTCAGCGGGGTGTGGGGTCCCCAGGAGGCTCACACCCCCATCAATGTATTAGAGCTCAGAGCCATTCGACTGGTTCTGGCTCGGCTGACCCCACAGTTGCGGCGTCTTCCGGTTCAGGTGCGTTCGGACAACCGAACGGCAGTGGCTTACGTAAATCACCAAGGAGGGACTCGCAGCAGGAGTGCCCTCAGGGAAGTCTCTCTGATCCTGCACTGGGTGGAGAGCAATGTTCCTTGCCTTTCGGCAGTCTACATTCCGGGAGTGGAGAACACGGAGGCGGATTCCCTGAGCAGGGGATCCTCTCGCCACGGAGAGTGGTCTCTCAACCCCAAGGTTTTTCTGGATTTTTGCCGCAAGTGGGGGACTCCGGAGGTGGATCTCTTTGCCTCGAGGCACAATCACAAACTTCCGACCTTTGTGTCTCTTTCTCAGGATCCCCTGGCTTTGGCAGTGGATGCCTTGTCACTGGCTTGGAAGGACCTGGGTTTTCTGTACCTGTTTCCACCTGTCTCCATGCTGGGCAAGGTAGTTCGCAAACTGGTTCTAGAAGGGGCACCAGCGATTCTGGTGGCTCCAAGGTGGCCAAGAAGGGTTTGGTACGCAGACGTTGTAAGGATGGCAGTAGACCAGTACCGGCTTCCCTTGCTGCCGGACCTGCTATCTCAGGGTCATCTACTTTACCCCAATTTACAAACGCTGGCTTTGACTGCTTGGCTGCTGAAACCTTCATCTTGAAAGAGGAAGGTTTGTCTGAGGCTGTTGTTCAAACCTTGATTAGGGCTAGGAAGCGGGCCTCTTCTGGCATTTACTATAGGACTTGGAGGTCCTATATTGATTGGTGTGAGGCTAGGGCCTTGCCTTGCAGGGTTTTTTCGATACCAAGGATTTTGGAGTTTCTTCAGCATAATCTGGATCTTGGGTTCCAGCTTAGTACTTTGAAAGGACAGGTTTCTGCTCTGTCGGTTTTCTTCCAGAGGTCTTTTGCTTTACACCCGCTGGTTAAGACCTTTTTTCAAGGGGTGGCGCATGTGCGGCCCCCTCGGAAGGCTGTAGTCCCTGTTTGGGATTTGAATTTGGTTCTTTCGGCTCTGCAGGGTCCTCCTTTTGAGCCGTTACAGGATATTGCTCTTTCGGTTCTCACTTAGAAGGTTGCTTTCTTGGTGGCTATTACCTCGTTGTTCGGCGTGTCTCTGAGTTGGCGGCCCTGTCGATTCAGGCCCCTTACTTTGAGAGACACCAGGATAAGGTGGTCTTTCGTTTTAAGCCAGATTTCCTTCCTAAGGTGGTGTCTGCTTTCCATCTCAATCAGGATATTCTCCCTTCCTTGTGTCCTAAGCCTACCAATGACAAGGAGAGGGTTTTGCACAATTTGGATGTTGTTCGCTGTGTGAAGTACTATTTGGTGATTACTTCTTCCTTTCGCAAGACGGACGCTCTTTTTGTGGTGCCCTGCGGGCCTAGGAAAGGTTTGGCGCCTGCTAAATCTATGATTAGCAAATGGATTCTTTCGGGCCAAAGGGAGGACTCCCCCTTTTAGGGTCACTGCGTACTCTACTCGTGCTGTTGGTGCATCCTGGGCTTTTCAGCACCAGGCTTCTGTTGAACAAGTTTGTAAGGCTGCTACTTGGTCTTCTGTTCATACTTTTTCCAAGTTTTACAAGGTTGATGTGCGGGCTTCAGCGGATGCTGTTTTTGGCCGCAAGGTTCTGCAAGCTGCAGTGGTTTGAGTTGGTACATTCTTTACTGTTTCTGGTTCCCACCCATGACGGACACTGCTATTGGATGTCCCAGGTTCACCTCATGAAGAAGGAAGTGGAGTGTATGGCACACTTAGAATAATATGAGTGTGCCATACACTCCACTTCGCCCCACCCTTGTTTGTTTCGGGTATTCTGGGGCTTTTATATGGTGAACCATTGGTTTTGATTGTTACGGTTATATTTGGTTTTTCCTGGTCTCTTTACTGCTTTTATACACTGGGGAATTGGTGGAAGGTCCCAGGTATATATGGACCGGGAGGGGCTTTCTTTTTTGCATATTCATCTCTGCAGAAGTTCGCCCTCTGCTGGAGATTACCCAGATGTCATGAAGAAGGAAATGGAGTGTATGGCACACTCATAACACCCGTTTTAAAGGTGAGTACTCACAAAACGGTATATTTTCCTTCCATGAGACCTATTTATCTCCAAGTTCCATTTAATTATAATCGGTCTCTTACCTTCCAGCATTTGTGTTCTTTACCTGTAAAAGGTCCAAATATAGTCCTATCTGTGGAACTTGGAGACAAATGGGTCTACTGGAGGAAATTATAATTAAGGCACTTAAATATTGCTTTGTACTTTATAGATGTCCTACATTAAAAAGACCTATCACCGATATCCAATGTTGAATACAATGAAAGCTATTGTAAGTGCATACATGTTGAATGATCTTGGCACAAAAATGTCCTGTCCTATTGTTGTAATCACCATTATCTCTGTATGTAACAGCACATTGAAAAAGCAGGGTTTAACCCGTGAAATGCGTATGTGCATTCCTATCATGAATTTATGAGTTGAATATTATAATCTAATAATCTGAAGATGACTAAAGGCATGTAGCGTGAACCGTGTATATTGGATTATTCTTTGACAAGATAGTGTCATATGTTTAAAAGAAGAATAAATGTTTTAACTTAAAGCTGAACTTGTACAAGACTGAAGTGATGTATGTCAATGTGTTGAATTAGGGAAAAGAGTAAGGCATGTGTGGGAAGAAGCAGGGGGATTCCCTCACCTCTTTTAGTATATGTATGTGTGTGTGTGTGTGCGCCCTTGAGCAAGGCACCTAACCCCCCAAATGCTCCCCGTTCCAAAATTTTATGCAGTATTGCTTATACTACTTTATTGTAAACTTTGACCCTAAATAGGACTTGTTAAATGGGCTTTTTCTCCTTATAATTGATACTTATAGAATATTTTTCTTTGCAGGCCACACATCTCAGAAGGAATCATTAGAGATGACCCTGGACATAACAGCTCTTGGCATACTCCAGCAGCCAGAAAAGCTACAATGGGAAATTGTTGCAAATGTTCTTGAGGATACAGTAAAGGATTTAGAGGAACTTGGGGCAAATCCCTCCTTGCTGAGTTGTAAAAGTGAAAAGCCGAAGGATAAGCACTTGGAACAGCACAACATTCCCTTCCCTTGCTTGTTGACTGGTGGCTTATTAACTTATAGGTCCCCATCTTCCTCTCCCACTAGTAGTAATTCTCGCAGATCTCTAGATGCTTTAAACAGGACTCCAGGTGAGAGCTCCTCTGAGCAGGACTCAACTGATAATGAATCTGGCACGAACTCTGAACTTAACTCTCCTATAGTAAAAAGGACTCTACCCATATTGTTGTTGTACAGCATCAAAGAGTCTGATGAAAAAGCAGGAAAGCTCTTTTCTCAAATGAACAATATCATGAGCAAAAGTTTACATGACGATGGATTTACAGTTCCTCAGATCATTGAAATGGAGTTGGATAACCAGGAGCAGCTACTGCTGCAGGACCCACCCGTCACATATATACAGCAGTTTGCTGAGGCCACTGCCAATCTAACGTCCCCTGATGCAGAAAAATGGACCTCTATGGTTCCCAAGCCTGGGACTCTCGTGCAATGCATGCGGCTGCCTAAATTTGCAGAGGAGGAGAATCTTTGTGTCGACTTCATTATTCCTTGTGCTGACGGTGTTCATCTTTTAGTAGGCTTAAAAAAATGTCCTGCGGAGTCCTTGAGTGCAATAAATCAAGTAGAGGCCTTGAATAATTTAAACAAATTGAATTCTGCTCTTTGCAGTCGGAGGAAAGGAGAAGCTGAACACAGCCTTGGAGCTGTGAATGGAACAAGTATCAATGTTATTCCTTGTGAGTCCTCCACAGATGTTCAAGATCCCTTAATTATACATCCAGACCAGAGAAGTGTTAGTGGAGGCTACCTGTTGATTTACAAAATGAATTATACCACCAGGATAGTGACCTTAGAGGAACAACCAGTAAAAATCTTGCATATTAAAGACCCTCAGGATGCACTTACCTCACTTATTTTGTTACCGCCTGACATTTTAGATAACCGAGAGGATGACTGTGAGGAATCCTCAGAAGAGGTCCCATTGACTGCTAAAACTCTCGGCACTAAAGAGAAGAAGTCAGACCTGCTGGGTCTGGGACATATAGTAGTAACAACTCAAAGTGGGAACGTGAAAATCTTAGATCTTTGTACATTTGAAGTCATGGCAAAGGTAGACCCTCCAAAAAATGGGGCTACAGATGAAATGGACCATTTTGTTTCAGTTGTTTACTGCTCAGGCACAGATAGACTTTGTGCCTGTACTAAAGGTAATGAACATGTTGCTCTTATTTTTCTTCCAATCCATTCCAGGCACTCCTTACTCTTGGGTTTCCCTCCTCCTTGCTGATCACGTGACTGCAAGAAAGAAAACAGGTGCGGCCCTCCCGGCCCATAAGTAGCAGCTGCCCCTAATCAGATCAGTTTTCTTTCTTGCAGTGGCAAGATGACTGATGAAGATTCAGGAATTCGCTCTCAAGGTTTTGCCTGTCGGCTCTCTGCATAGCTTTATTCTCAACGGATCCCTCAAGTCCCAAGTTTATGCCTCCACAGCGTTGGTTGGTTTGGGGTCCGTGAAGGTAAGGTGGAAGCGCCGGGGTCTTGGGGAGCTTACAGAGTATAAGCTCTGGGCTGCAGGCTTCCTGGAAAGCAAGTCAGCCGCAGGTTTTTCTCTGGTGTACCTGCTGAGGAATGTTTTTTTTTTTTTATTTTTACCCTTCCTTCTTCCAGTTAGGCAGGCTTGTTTCATATAAAAAAAAAAGAAAAAAAAAAGGTGCTTGCTTCGGCAGCACATATGCTAAGATTGGGCAATACCGAGAAGGGCAGCCCTGCGCAAGGATGACATGGAATTTTTTGTAAAAAAAGAGGGAAATTCCTTTTTATTTTTGTGTGTGTATATGCCTTTAAGGAGCATGGCTGACGCCACGCAGGGGGCGGTGTTATCACGGGCCCACGTGGTTGTGTTTCCTTCAGTACTCCTTCACTTGGTGGCTGGTTCTCTGCTGGAGCCAGGTAAGACAGACACGAGGCTGCGGCAGTTGTCGGGGCGCAGGCTTGCTATTGCGGTGCGCCTGGCCAGCTGGAGGAGCCGGGTCCATGAGCGCCTTCGCTCCTCCAAAGAGAGGCGTATGGATCAATTGGCCGCCATGCTTTCGCCATGATAGGTTCTTTTCTCAGCCCCGTTTGTGCCACGGCCATTGTGTCCCTGGCTTCGAGAAAGAAGAGGAATTTAGCCAGGGCTAAATCTCGCAGACTGACCCAAGAGTCCAAGGACTTTAAGGACTTGTGCGTTTGCTATTACTGCGATGGAGGATGCGGTCAGGCTGGCGGCGAGAACTTCTGCTCTCCTTGTGGCTTTGCGCCGTTCATTGTGGCTTAGGCAGTGGTCGGCGGATGCCGCCGATAAGAAGGCGCTTACGGGTCTACCCTTTTTAGGGAGCAGACTTTTTGGAGAAAAGCTGGACGGTATGGTGAAGGACGGCAAACTCAAAGGAGAAGGTCGACTCTGCCTTTTCAGAGGTCTTCGTCATTTCGGCCTTTTCGGAGGGGCAGAGGGGCCTTTCGGCCTTGCTCCCGTAGAGATTTTTGGGGTAGAGGGAGAGCGCGTAATTGGGCAGGAGGGGCCTGGAGAAGTAGGCCTAAACCTCCAGCCAAGTCCACTCCAGCATGAGGGGGCGCCCTCACCCGAGCGGGTGGGGGGACGGCTTTTGCTTTTTGCTCATATCTGGAGGCGCCATGTGGCGGATCTGTGGATCCAAGAGGTGGTGTCTTCAGGTTACAAAATCGAGTTTGTAGCCAGACCGCCCGCAAGGTTCCTTCGGTCAGGGGCATCCCGGAACCAGTCAAAGCTAGATGTCCTGAAGTCCGCTGTTCAGCACATTCTTCAAAAAGGGGTGATTTGTCGAGTACCCCTTCAGGAAGAAGTTTAGGGGTTTTATTCCAACCTTTTTACAATTCCCAAAAAGGACGGGTCGATTCGTCCCATTTTAGACCTGAAGGATCTCAACAGGTATATCTGCGTGAAACATTTCCGCATGGAGACGTTGAGGTCAGCTTTAACAGTAGTTCGACCCGGGGATCTTATGACTACCATAGACATAAGGGACGCGTATCTGCATGTGCCGATATTTCCGGGGCATCAAAGATTCCTGAGGTTTGCCCTGGAAGACCAGCATTTCCAGTTTGTGGCACTCCCGTTCAGGATATCCTCGGCTCCAAGGGTATTCACCAAGGTTGTGGCGGGTCTCATGGCAATCTTCAGGAGCCAAGGGATATGTATTGTCCCCTATTTGGACGATCTCCTAATTTCAGCCAGATCGCGTCAGCAGATTTTAAAGGACACGCAGACGGTCCGATCGACTCTGGAAGAATTCGGCTTGGTGATCAATTACCCGAAGTCTCATATCACTCCGGCGCCGGTAAGGAACTTCTTGGGTATGACTCTGGACACTGTCCAAGTCAAGGTTTATCTGCCAGAGCAGAAGGCTCGGCTAATTCAGAATCAGAGTGCTTTCTGGCTTGCCGGCAGCCGACTATTCGGCTGGGAATGAGGTTAGTAGGCCTGATGGTAGCCTGCTTCGAGGCAGTACCTTTTGCCCAATTTCACATGAGGCCCCTTCAATGAAATCTATTGGCAAGCTGGGATCGAGCCCCGCAGTCGCTGGATCAAGTCTTTGTACTAACGCCCTTGGCCAGACATTCTCTTCTGTGGTGGATGGACCCTCTTCATCTGTCTGTAGGCAGGTCCTTTTTGTCACTACAGTGGCAGATCGTTGCCACGGATGCCAGTCTCACAGGATGGGGCGGCATTTGGCAAACTCTGAAAATCCAGGGTCAGTGGGGGCCGAGAGAGAATCCGCTTCCCATAAATGTATTGGAGTTAAGAGCTATCCGGCTAGTGCTTCAGTATCTGACCCCCAGCTTAAAGGGGCGGGCAGTCCAGGTCCAGTTGGACAATCGGACGGCTGTAGCCTATATCAGTCATCAGGGGGGTACTCTGAGCAAGAGTGCTCTAGAAGAGGTAAGCCGGATTCTGACTTGGGCAGAGGAGAATGTTCCCTGCATCTCGGCAGTTTATATCCTGGGGGTAGTAAACCAGGAGGCCGACGCTCTGAGCTGGAAGGTTCTGCATCGGGGAGAATGGTTCCTCAGTCGGAAGGTTTTCCAAGCCCTTTGTCTTCGCTGGGGGCGTCCGGAAGTGGATCTCTTTGCGTCCAGACACAATCACAAGCGGCCAGAATTCATGTCCCTGTCGAGGGACCCTCTGGCCATAGCCACGGACGCCCTGTCAGTCCCTTGGGCAAGGTTCAAACTTCTGTACATTTTTCCCCCCGTTTCTGCTTCTGAGTCGTGTACTAAGAAAGATAATTCAGGAGGGGGTACCTACCATTCTAGTAGCTCCTCATTGGCCAAGAAGAAGTTGGTTTTCGGACATAACAAGGATGGCGGTAGACCATTGGCGCCTACCGGTCAAGCCGGATCTTCTCATTCAGGGGGCGCTTCGGCACCCGAATTTACAGATGCTGGCTTTGACGGCTTGGCTATTGAGACCTCGGTCCTAGCAGAGAAAGGATTATCGGCTAAGGTCATTCATACCATGATTCAGGCCCGGAAGAAGTCTTCTTCCATGATTTACTACAGGGTCTGGCGGTCATTCATATCCTGGTGTGAGGCTAGGAATTTTTCATGCAGAAGGTATTTGATTTCTAGAGTTCTAGAATTTCTGCAGGATGGCTTAGAAATGGGCCTAGGATTAAGCACCCTAAAAGGGCAGGTATTGGCTTTATCTATTTTTTTCCAGAAGTCTATCACTAGTAATAGACTCATTAAGACTTTTTTTCAGGGAGTCACTCATGTCCGTCCGCCGCGCAAGTCTATCTTACCGGTATGAGACTTGAATTTGGTGTTGACTGCTCTACAGGGGGCTCCTTTTGAACCTATGATTGACGCTCCAATGAGCATTTTGACGCTTAAAGTGGTATTTTTAGTGGCAATCACTTCTGTGCGGCGTGTTTCGGAGTTAGCCGCTTTATGTATGAAATCTCCTTATTTTGAGTTACACAAAGACAAGGTAGTTTTTCGGTTTAAGTCAGATTTTTTGCATAAGGTCGTCTCTCCCTTTCATCTTAATCAGGAGGTAATTCTACCCTCCTTGTGCCCAGTTCCGGCTAATGCTAAGGAAAGGGCACTTCATTCCTTAGACGTAGTTAGAGCCATAAGGTATTATTTGGCAGCTACAGATGCCTTCCGCAAGACGGATTTTCTTTTTGTTATTTCAGAAGGACCAAGAAAGGGGCTTCCACCGGCTAAAGCCACTGTCACTAAGTGGATTAGGCAGGCAGTAGGAAGAGCCTACTTGGCCAAGGGGAAGGAACCCCCTTTTCGGGTCACGGCCCATTCCACTAGGGCCATTGGGGCTTCCTGGGCTTTCCAGCACCAGGCTTCGGTGGAACAGGTCTGCAAAGCTGCCACCTGGTCTTCGGTTCATACATTCACCAAGTTTTACAAGGTGGATGTTAGAGCCTTAGTTGACGCTGTTGTTGGCCGGAAGATTCTCCAGGCAGTAGTGAAGTGAACTACCTGCCGTCTTCTGCGTTAGGGGATCCCGCCCATAGATGGCACTGCTTTTGGAGGTCCCAAGAGTAAGGAGTGCCTGGAATGGATTGGAAGAAAAAACACAATTCTGTGAGGTACTCACCTGTAGAATTGTTTTTTCTGGGAATCCATTCCAGGCACTCCGGCCCACCCGTTTGGGGTCATGTTATCTTCTGACGCTTCTCTGTTGGTGGTAATCCATTTTTATTATTATTTCATGGCATTTAGAAAAAAAAGAAAAAAACTTAATATAACATTGTTTGAGAGCATTTTTTGTTAGATTTGGATGTGTAGTAACATGGACTCTTATTAGGGCCTCCCGGCCTGTCTCTAGATTATTTTTACTACTTTTTAAGTAAACTGATCTGATTAGGGGCAGCTGCTACTTATGGGCCGGGAGGGCAGCACCTGTTTTCTTTCTTGCAGTCACGTGATCAGCAAGGAAGAGGGAAACCCAAGAGTAAAGAGTGCCTGGAATGGATTCCCAGAAAAAACAATTCTACAGGTGAGTACCTCACAGAATTGTGTTTTTGTTTAACTCCTCAGTAGATGTACATTTTTCATGCGTTTTTACATTGCACTTGTATTATCTTTTCTTCCTTTGTCCTTAATGACGACCCACAGAGAGAGCGGTTTCACCCCCTGGGAGGAAACACAAAATGAAAAGAGGTTAAAACTCCAACCCTTATCCTCAGTTTTGTTTCCTCTGGACAAATAGCCTGCAGCCAGTTTTTGGTTTTTAGTTTATCTATTTCGGCTCCAGGAGCCACCGGAGAAGCCTTGGACCGGAGGCAGCCAGGGCAGTCCCTCATATTCGTCAGCGCACTAGGTGTGTTCTGTCCCCTTTTAATTGCCCTGAGGATTCTGGGCTGGCTGAACGAAGCCTTGGGTCGTGGCGGTGTTGGTCTTTTTCCTTTTTCTTTGCCCCTGGGGATGCAGGGTGAGGAAGAGGGTGAAGAGACTTACTGTTGCTGAGCTGGCAGCACTCTGACGTCACTTTGGGGCATAGCCTCTACACGTAGGATGACCCGGAAGTATAGCCAGCACTCACAACCACTACACAGGCTGGAAGGGATTCCGGACAAAAAAAAAACGGCGACTCACCGGCAGCCCACAGCACTGTGAATCCTCCGTTTTCAGCCAACTTGGAATCTAGGTGCAGGCATAACACTAGCCATAACACAAAATGCCACAGGAAAGGCCGGTAATGTAAAAATTGCTGTTTATGCTGATATTCCGGGAGTATGTATACATAGCTTTGGGTGTATTAGACTAGAAAGGACAAAATACAATACCAAAGTAAAGGATAAGGCTAGAGACCAGGACCCCCCAAAAGAGAAGCCCAAGGACCCTAAACCCAACCCGCTGTGAATCCTGTAGCGTTACACTTCCGGAAACCTGGCAAAAGCCTGTCCATCAGACATGCCTACAGTTAAGAGTGGGAGAGGAGACTTTGTGTACATGGAGATGTTGGCTATGTGGAATGAAATGGCCTTAATATTCTATAAATCTTTTGCGTCGTACCCAGGGGTATCCACTGTTACTAATAGTATCCCTTACTGCTTCTATTCCTTTTGCAGAGACCCACAGTTCTGGGCCTGTGCAGTTTGAAACAGGATCGGAGGGAGCAGGGGGGTTGAGGGTGGACTCTCATCCGAGTCCTCCCTTAATGAGGGTATACAGTTGGATAGAAGGAACGAGGGAGCCTCCAGTTCCTCCGGAGCCTTGCCAGAGGACCTGTTTATTAGATGGCATTTATAATACATGGGGAATCATATCATATCATATATCACATGGGAGTGAGGATAAGCCCTTATCCATCCAGGATATATGTACTTATAAGAAATTTTTGGAGAAGAAATCCAAAACATTTTCAGTCCATTCAGCACTTTTCAGGGAACAGGTCATGGAACCTTGGAGCAAATGCTCAAAAATAGATGCAGCACTGGTCAGATCTCCAGAGCGACAGAAGTTTTGAGGATATGGGGGCAATGCCTGATCCAATAGATCACAGGGCAGAGGGCATCCGAAAAGAGCTTCGGATACTGCATCCTTCATATTCAGACCTGCCCTGGTAGTATGGAAACATGGCTCAATAACCTGAAGGGTTATTTGGAGAATTACACTCTTAAGAGTCTTAAGACCTTACTTACTCTCTTTAGAGCCGTTTTCCTTCTCCACTATTGCCTCAGAAGAGACCATAAGGGGCACTTCTAAGTCAAGCGCTCTATTAGCCTGTGCCAGAAGGGCACTTTGGCTTGAAACATGGGCAGGAGACCTGGTTCTAAAGCAAAGTTGTGTGGCATTCCATTTCATGGTAATCTCCTGTTTGGAGAAGACTTATGATTCTGACTTGTTCTAATAAAGCAGGTAAGGGATTTCCAAATGGGAAAATAAAGTTTCAAACCAAAACTTCCAGGCAGTTTCAGGGCAGACAGAATGAGCAGAAGAAGAGATGGACACAGACAAACCCCCAGAGGGCCTTAAGTTTCAGTCCTGATAAAGATTACCTGGTGGGGGGTGGCTCATCTGGTTTGTAGCTGGCTGGAATGCAGTCTCCCAAAGTCAATTTGTGCTACAGACGTTGGAAAGGGTATACCGCGTAGATTTTTTTTATCCATCCCTCAATGTTTTTTTGTTAACCAAAATACCAAGGGACATCAGAAAGAGGGAAGCCTAGTCTTACAAGTAGCAGGCTCTTATAATCAATTTAGAATTGCAGGATGCATATTCCAGTTCTGCCTCAACATTGCACATTTCTGAGATTTGCAGTACAAACAGACCAGTAGCTTTATCACTACCAGTACAGGGCTTTACCTTTGGTGCACCTCAGACAGGAAGCAATTATAATTATTCCGCACATGTACTATTTACTCTTGCTAATCAGGTCAGAGGAATCGCTACTAGCAGACAAAGAGAAGACTTTTCTTCTTCTAAGAACTTTAGGATGAATTGTCAATTTAGAAAAATCTAATCTGGTACCCAGCCACTGTTGCAGATTCCTAGGGTATGATCTAGACGGTATCTTTCAAAAGATTCACAAGATTGGAGCAGTGACCCAGGAATTCCTCAAGGCCCCACAAGTTTTTGTACGGGAAATCATGACCTTGCTCGGTCTCATGTCGGCTGCAATTCAGACAGTCCCATGGGCTCAACTACACCTGACAACCCTGCAGAGATTTATTTTGTCGCATTTGTACAATGCCCAGACTCAGTAGATCAGAAAGTTCAAATAGAGGAGGATGTACTAGAACGCCTCCATTGGTGGACAATAACCTGTAATATTAAGAAGACTGTGGAGACAAAAGAATCCTGTGGCGATTACGACAGGTGCCAGCTCCTGAGGTTGGGGAACCCATCTGGACAATCTGAATGTCCAGGTTAAGTGGCCTACATACCTAGCAAGGAGATCCTCCAATTTCTGGGAACGAAAGGGAGTCAAGCTGGCATTGGATAATTTTTTTACCAGAAACCTCGGACAAAGATGTCCAGATCCACTTCGACAATGCTTCCATAGTAGCGTACCTAAATCATCAGGTCAGAATATAACAGATCGAGTGGTGTCTAAACCAGGGAGTTTTCCTCCAGATAGAAGCCCTTTGAGGCCTTCCGCAGATAGACCTCTTTGCCAAAGCCAACTATTCAAAATGAGAGATATTTTACTCTCTGATGAGGGAAGACTGTGCCCTAGCAGTCGATGCCTTGCTTTTCCCTGGAATTTTCACCTACCTTATGCCTTCCTTTCTTTCAGATTACTGCCGCAAGTGATCCTGTAGATAGTGCGAGAAGAGTTGAACGTTCTCTTCATAGTTCTTTTGGCCAAGAAGATCATGGCTTTCAGAACTGAAAGGATGGTGAAGGAGGGGCCATAGCATTTACCAAATGTTCTGGATTTGCTTCATCAGGGTCCCATTCTGCCTCCAGAGCCAGCAAAGCTTTAACTGACAGCACGGATCTTGAAGGTGTCATCTTAGAGAGGGCTGTTCTGTCAGTGATTAGAACCCTATTGGACAGTGGTAAATTGACCACCAGAAATATCTATGCAAAGCTTAGCTTAGCTTCATTTTCTTCATTAACAAACTGAAGACAAAGTATGTAGCAGCAGTCCTCGGATTCCTGCAAGAAGGGTTGAGAAGGGTATAGCAGTCAGTATGTTAAAGACTGAGACTTTATCTGTTTTTTCTAGTCTATCAGTTGAGACAGGGTCAACTTTTTAATCGGTTCTTTAAGGCAATTACCCATAAAAGGCCAACACCCAATCCTTTATTTTTGACAAAACTTTTGCCAAAGACTGCCAAATCTCTCAATAGGTAAAACAGCCATGTGGTTGTCACCCCACACCTTCCTCAAGCACTACAGACAAGATTCTGCAAAACATCAGTCCTTTGGTAGAAGGTTCTGATTAGCAGCTTCCCACCCCTAGGGTATGATTACTTGCTAATGTTCTCTGTGGGTCATCCTGAAGGACAAAGGGACAAAATCCTTGTTAGACTTACCAGTAAATGTTTTTCTACTTCAGGTCAGCCCCTTAGTTCCCACTCGCTGTCCTAGGGTATACCTCATGTTACTTGATTAGACTGGGGCAGAGGGTAAGGGGTGGGGTTTTAACCTCTGTTCAGTTTGTTTTTCTTCCCAGGGTGTGGGGTCCACTCTCTCCTTGGGTCAACCTGAAGGACTTGTAGAATAACATTATTGCTCAGTCTAACTGGGATTTTTTTATTTCTAGTATGTGGCCCGAGAGTCCACCTCACTTTGGATGGGGTAGGGAAGGGTCCAAGCTATTTTGGGTGATTTGTAATATTTAATGTCATACCCTGTGTAGCACCTGAACCAACAAATTAACTGTCTGAGGCAACCCCCCTCCGTCTTGCCACCTTCCCCCAGCGCTTTGTGTCCTGGACAGGTCCCTGATCTATGCGCGTTTCCATCTATTCATTGAAGTGAATGGGTGAGTAGAGGGTTTTTTTTGTTGTTTTTTTGGAACCCCCTCAGGTCATCTTTCATCCTATGCACAAATCTATATCCCCCCTGGTCAAGTGAATGACCAGATGGGTCTGTACACTTGAATGGGCATATGGGAGTATGCACAGGTCAGCGGATTTCGCTCTGCGCATTCTAAATTCAGTGACTGTGCTTTATTACAGGCGAGGTAAGAACTCCCCAGCCTTAGTGTTTGGGGACCGACATCCACTTTAAACCTAACATGGACCGATTCTTTAAATGTGTAGGCGACCCAGCATAAATTCCTGCTAGGTATCACCAATTAGTGATGCACCAGACACCCCATTATTCTGGTCAAATGCTGAATGTGTCAGTCTATTCGGGTTTTTTTTGAAACCCCAAAGCCAAGCAAATTAAAGTCTATAGGGGAATCAGCTGAGTTGATGCCTTTTTTTTTTTTTTCATTTGATGTCTGGGTTAGCAGCTCGGCACATCGGGCATATTCGTTGTCCTGGAGGAACTCCTGGCTCATGTCAATGTGCACTGGACTCTTCTATATCCGCATGGCCCGTAAGGGATGCCTGTAATCCGGTGGGTTATATGGGCAAGCCACCACCTGGGATGTCAGGCAAGTTAGTTTACAAAAACTTTTACATCGTGTGAGATCCAGCACCAGTGGTCAGTGATTCCAGCACCAGGTGCAGCGATCTTTTAATCTGCTGCACAGAGTGGCTTCCCGCATTGTGTGTGCTCCTGTCCACCTGTTTAAGTGAATAGATTACGCCATGAGAGGGCATAAACCAATCGGGTACATGGGGACCATCTTAGACCAGAGAAGACTGGTGGTGCACTCCTTCGCCACTCTTGGTAAGTATTACACCAGTGGGTCTGGACAGTGGTGCTGCACTGGGCAAAAGAGTAGTATAGTAGGAAGTCGTGGCAGTCTGTGCTTTAGCTTTTACTTCTTTCAAGGCCCAGATTTGCAAGGGCAGGATAGGTCCAACAATTTTCCTAAAGCAGTAATAAAACCTTGAATAACAATGACCTGTAAAGTTTATCTCATTTGCATTCAGGAGGGGAGCTTCATTTTCTTCAGATTGGAGGAACATGTGATGATCTTGATGAAACGGATATCTTTGTTGAAGGTTCCCTGACAAAGACAGTGGAGCAGTTATCGGAGGGCATCAGGCCTCCTTCAAACCCTTCCAGCCCTGGTATCACAGGTAACCAACTAACTATTCAAACGTACATAACCACACACAGTGGTGGTAAAGGGACACTGTAGGCAAAGTGCATAAACAATCATTAAATAGCTCACTTCATAATGGCTGCACTCTCACCAGCAAACAGCTGCACATCCCCTTAATTCCTTTGCAGTGGACCACCAATAATAACTCTTACCTGGTCTTGACTGCTCAACTTTCAGCCCATATCTCCCCTCTCTCCTATCTCCTCCTGCTCATGCCCTTCATCCTCGGTGCTGGCCCTGGTGACCCTAATCAGCATATGAATATTCTAATAAACGTTTCAATCAGTCACATCTAATTAGCACTTGAATTGTCTGGTGGTTGTACAGTAGTTGTGATTTGGAGTAAGACCATGCCTGCACCTTGATCATTGGACTGGTCTGTACAAACTGATTCTAACCAATGCATTAGAACACTGGTAGTAGTTTATAAATGCACATAATATAATATTGCCATATTGTCTATTGTTTGCATTTATGTTCTTAGTATACAGTACGTCCTGCTCCAAATCTAATACTTACAGTTGGGATATACTCCGGCAGATGGCGCTGGACTGCAGAGACATCGGAAATAGGCTCCTCCCGGCCCCTCAAATACCCGGGGACCTCCCACAAATCCCCAGAATTTCTCTGAAGTCTGGCTGCGAAGGACGAGAAATGGCTCTGTACTCGCAGGTGAGCGGGGCTATTAGCCCGCGGCCCTGTAGGACTATTCCCACCCGTTCCACTAGTAATATGCCTCCCAGCCTTGGCTGCGCTGGTCGGGTGAAGGTAGGCACCACCTGTTAGGTGCTTAGGAGCGCTGCTCCACCGCAATCCCCCACCAAAGGGTAGGCGGTTCAGGCTTATGGTGAGCCTCTATAGGATGCCCCTCCTGCACTATTGCCCCCTCACCCCTGCCCATTGGTGGGCCCTGTTTAAGTGGCCGCTGCCCTCCCTCATCCTCCTTGTAGTCTTCGGGGGAAAAGGGTGTGTGTAAATATGTATGCTATGCATTCTGTGTTTTACAGCTTTTTTTTTTTCCCATTCTGTTAGTCTTGTGTCAACCGCCGCGCTGGCTTGACTTTACTGTCTTTTTAAAATTGCCGTCGCCGCGCGCTGACTTGGTTCCGCGCTTGGCGGCGGCATTACCTCAGGTGCTGGTGCGCCATCATTGGCTGCTTGCACGTTCTTGGCTTCGCGCTCTTTGGGGGGGGGCGGGGCCCATCTATGGCGCGCTCCGCGTCATCGCTGATACCGGTCCGCCCCTCGAGGTATACTGACGCCATCTTTATCCTGCCTGTTTGGCCCATGTGCGACAGACCCCTACCTACCGCGGTCCGTAAGTGCCCTCGCGGGCGGCTTTATATCTTTCATTTTTATTACTGTGTGCTTACAGGTCTTGTCTGCTTATGTCTTTCATGCGGGGCGAACCCTTTTGGCTTCTCCCGGCCCTGTATTAGTATATACTTGTAGGCCTTGTAAAAATAATACTCCCACTTCCCTAGCGGGTTATTGGGGCATCCGGGGTTGCTATTTAGCGTTATTCCCTATCGGCGTATAGCGCCGCTATAATCACCATATGGAGGCATCCCAGGATAAATTATATTACAGGCTGGCCGCTGGTGGGTTTTGTTCCACTATAAGGTTCCCCCCTTGTGTTAGAAACCTCCTGTGTTCTATGAGTTAGTCCATAGAACGGGAACGCCTGATTATCGCCTCTTATGTGAATCCATGGTGGCTGTGGAGCAGCATCAAGTGTGCAAAGCCAGTAGTGGTTTCCCCCTTTTGTGGATCGGTTTGAATCACTGAATTGAATCCTGCACCCCCCAGGTCCCATCTCCAGTCACCGATGCCTCTGTGTTATTCTAAGCATACAGCACGTCCTGCTCCAGATGTAGTAATTACATGTGGGTAATCCTCCGCCTGAGGCGCTGTTCACTGCAGACATGTAGAAAACAGGCTCCTCCCGGCCCTACATATACCGAGGGACCTCCCACAAATCCCCAGATTTCTCTGCAGTGCTCACTGCGAAGACATGAAGTATCACGCTCTCGCAGGCGAGCTGGGGCTTTACAGCCCAAGGCCCTGCGGGACTATTTCCACCCGTCCTCCTTATGAAAGAATGTCTCCCAGCCTGGGCTGCGTCGGTCGGGTGAAGGTAGGGAGCACCATAGGTGCTTACGGAGCTAGACTCCACCGCAATCCCCCACCATAGGGTAGGCGGTTAAGGCAAATGGTGAGCCTTCAGAGGATGCCCCTCCCGCATCAGCGCCCCATACCCCGTGTAGCGGTGAACCCCGAGTATTGGGTCACCTTCCTTCCTAATTTCCCCCGCTATTGTGTTAGAAACCTCCTGTGTTCTATGAGTTAGTCCATAGAATGGGAACGCCTGATTATCGCCTCTTATGTGAATCCATGGTGGCTGTGGAGCAGCATCAAGTGTACAAAGCCAGTAGTGGTTTCCCCCTTTTGTGGATCGGTTTGAATCACTGAATTGAATCCTGCACCCCCCAGGTCCCATCTCCAGTCACCGATGCCTCTGTGTTATTCTAAGCATACAGCACGTCCTGCTCCAGATGTAGTAATTACATGTGGGTAATCCTCCGCCTGAGGCGCTGTTCACTGCAGACATGTAGAAAACAGGCTCCTCCCGGCCCTACATATACCGAGGGACCTCCCACAAATCCCCAGATTTCTCTGCAGTGCTCACTGCGAAGACAGAGGATGCCCCTCCCGCATCAGCGCCCCATACCCCGTGTAGCGGTGAACCCCGAGTATTGGGTCACCTTCCTTCCTAATTTCCCCCGCTATTGGGGGGAAAAGAGGGGGGGGTTGTGTGTACAGATGGCTTACATTGCCCCATTACACTGTGAGTTGAAGCCCTTGACGGTTACTGGGTGTCAGAGCTGCTTTTCAGCACTTATCTTAACTTAGCCGCTGCGCCTTAATGTCCTTCTTTTCTTTCCTGTCATGTCAGTCCCTGAAGTGATTCACTCGGTAGGGGCTCAGTTCTAACTACTCGTTTTTCTATTGGTTACGCGCTCCGAGCTTCGCGCTCTCCGGGGGGGGGGCGTGGTCTGATGTGGCGCGTTCGGCGTCATGTTCAGCTCTGGTCCGCCCTTCGAGGTTCGCTGGCGCCATTCCTTTCACGTGCGCATGGTGAAGACTGTCCTCCCCTCGCTGTTCTGTAAGTGCCCTCACGGGCGACCTTTCTTTAGCTTTCGCTTCTCCTCGCTTTGCTCTGACATCCCTCTTCCCCTTGTGTCTTTCAGACCGTGAGCTTCGGTGGCTTGGCCCGGCGTAACGCCCGGCCCTGTCTTCAAAAAAATCACTCCCACTTCCCAGCGGGTCATTGGGGCATCCAGGGTTGCTTTATAGCGTCAATCCCTACTGGCATATTGCACATAATAATCACCATATGGAGGCATCTCAGGATATCGCGAATGGGGTTCCCTTGGGACAAGCCCGTCTGTGTGTAGATTGTGGGGTCTTACCTAGCAGCGGTGACAATGCACGGGTCTGCGTCCCTTGTGCACAGCAGGCGCTAGCCGGTATTCCCACCTCTTCTGAGGCTGGGCCCGCACCTCGCCTCGCTTCACCTACTCCCCCAAATCTGAGCCTAACCCCCAATACCAGTGGGGATTCTCATTCCGATTTGGCCACTAGGCTGGCTAGGGTGGAAAACGTAATTGCTGGCTCCTTGGCGCGCAAGGCCACCGCCAAGAGGCGACATTTGAATCCTGAATCTACTATATTTCCTATAGAATCTGATGATTTACTTCTTTCCTACGCTCATTCCCCCTCAGATGAAGGGGAATTGCTCTCTGACTCAGGGTCATACGATGACGAGTCCAGGGGACAGGAAGATTCTGGTTCTGATCATTGGTTCTCGGACGACATGGATAGACTGTTGACCCAGACGTATTGTCCCTCTCTCCCCGGCAAAGTGGGGATCTGTTCCACACTGCTAGGGCGCGGTTGGAGTTTTCCGAACAAACCCATTTTAATAGCCTCGTGCTGAAAGAATGGGAACACCCTAGCAAACTTCATGGGGTTCCTAAAAGTGTGGATAAGAAATATCCCTTTCCTGCTGACCTGGTCAAGTGTTGGACATCACCACCAGAGGTTGATGCCCCAATCCTAAGCTTGTCCAACACCTCTATTATGCACTCCCCCCGACACTACTTCGCTGCGGGATTCGGAGGATTGGCGTGTTGACCAACTGCCATGTCATGCCTTTGCATTTGGGGGAGCGTCGCTCCGCCCAGTGTGCGCCTTAGCCATCACGGCGGTGGCGCTCAGGACCGTGGTTAAGACTGCTCTTGAAGGGGCGGATGACTTGCCCTCTGATGCGGCCAATGCTCTGGCCACCTGTGAAACTTTTGTGAACTATATCCTATCTGCGTCGGACGATGCTATTAAGTTGAGTGCTAGGGCTTCTGCCCTGGTGGTAGCTATACGCCGAGTGGTCTGGTTGCGCCAGTGGGCTGCTGATAACGCCGCCAAGAAGGCCCTTACAGGGCTTCCATTTAAGGGATTGCGCCTGTTTGGAGAAAGGTTAGATATCTTTGCCAAGGGTGGCAAGTTACCCCAGCGCAAGCGTCAGATTCGGCCCTTTCGTGGCCCAAGCTCCCTATCGACCCCCTACCGGGGGGCTAAGCGAGGCGGAGGAGTGTCTTTCGCTGGGTCTCGGGCAGAGCCCTGGAACAAGAATAAGGGACGCCGTCCCGGTGCCTCCTGGGGGGGCCCAAACCCAAGGCCCCTCCCAAGACCCCTCAAGCATGAAGGGGCGCCCTCGCCCGTCAGGGTGGGGGGACGTCTACAGCACTTAAAACATGTCTGGAGTCGCCACGTCTCAGACCTATGGATTCAGGAGGTAGTGTCCTCCGGTTACAAGATAGAATTTGCTGTACGGCCCCCTACCAGGTTCGTTGGGTCCCGGATCCCTCAGGACCCTGTCTCAGCTCGGGTCTTGATGCTGGCTGTGCAGGACCTTCTGGATCTAGGGGTCATTTGCAAGGTCCCCTTAAGAGGCAGGGGATTCTATTCCAACCTTTTCACGGTACCCAAAAAGGACGGGTCAGTCAGACCCATTCTGGATTTAAAAATCCTCAACAGATTTGTCAGAAACAAGCACTTTCGTATGGAAACTTTGCGCTCGGCCGTCGCCTCGCTGCGCCCAGGGGACTTCATGACATCTGTGGACATCAAGGATGCTTACCTGCACGTTCTGGTGTTTCCAGGACACTAAAGGTTTCTCAGATTTGCGCTGCTGGATCAGCATTACCAGTTCGTGGCCCTGCCATTCTGCCTCACGTCGGCTCCCAGGGTGTTCACCAAGGTGCTGGCAGGGGTGATGTCCCTGTTGAGACTAAAGGGCATACGCGCTGCAACAGGGTATCTCAGTCCCTGTGTCTCCGTTGGGGTGTCCCAGACGTGGATCTGTTTGCGTCCCGTCACAATCACGAGCTCCCGAGCTTTGTATCCCTGTCTCAGGATCCTCTGGCTCTGGCCACGGATGCCCTGTCCATGTCTTGGAGGTTTCGGCTCCTGTATGTGTTTCCACCAATTCCCCTTCTGGGCACAGTTCTGCGCAAGATTGCTCTGGAAGGGGTACCCGCGATTCTGGTGGCCCCAAGGTGGCCAAGAAGAGTGTGGTTCGCAGACGTGGTTCAAATGGCAGTAGATCAGTACGATCTGCCAAAGTTGCCAGATCTTCTAACTCAGGGGTCTCTACGCCATCCCAATTTACTAACTCTGGCTTTGACGGCTTGGCTGTTGAAACCTCCATCCTGATGGAAAAGGGTTTGTCTGCATCTGTAGTGGCTACTATGGTGCAAGCCAGGAAGAAGACTTCCTCTGCTATCTATTATAGAGTCTGGCATTCTTACATTGACTGGTGTGAGTCCAGGTCTCTTCCCTGCCGGGAATTTTTGGTCTCTAGGGTGCTGGAGTTTTTACAACCTGGTCTAGACTTAGGCCTTAAGCTTAGTACTCTGAAGGGCCAGGTTTCGGCACTGTCTATCTTCTTTCAGAAGACCTTTGCCCAGCATCCTCTCATCAGGACTTCATTTCAGGGGGTCACTCACGTGCGTCCTCCCCCGCAAGCCTATGGTACCTGTTTGGGATTTAAACTTGGTTTTAGCGGCCCTGCAGGGTGCTCCCTTTGAGCCTATTCAGGAGGCTGCTCTCACTGTTCTCACGCTCAAGGTTGTCTTCTTAGTAGCTATCACCTCTGTTAGGCGTGTGTCTGAGTTGGCTGCCTTATCTGTTCAGCCTCCCTACTACGAGAGACACCAGGATAGGTGGTGTTCCGCCTCAGACCAGACTTTCTACCTAAAGTGGTGTCTGCCTTTCATTTGAATCAAGATATTGTGCTCCCTTCTCTGTGCCCTAATCCTAGTAAGGAAAGGGTTTTGCATTCCTTGGATGTCATTAGGTGCGTCAAGTATTACCTAGTTATCACTAAGGCCTTCAGGAAGACTGATGCTCTCTTTGTTGTGCCTCACGGGCCTAGGAAGGGTTTGGCTCCCGCCAAGTCTACCATCAGTAAATGGATTCGTCAGGCTGTGGTTCAAGCCTATACTACTAAGGGGAAGTTTCCCCCCTTCCGTCTTACTGCTCATTCTACTCGAGCTGTTGGGGCTTCTTGGGCTTCTGCACCAGGCCTCTGTGGAACAAGTTTGCAAGGCCACTACTTGGTCTTCTGTTCATACCTTTACTAAGTTTTACAAGGTTGATGTTAGGGCCTCAGCTGATGCTGTGTTTGGCCGCAAGGTTTTGCAGGCGGCAGTAGTTTAAACTGCTTACTGCTGCCTTTTCTGTTGGGGATCCCACCCTACATTACGGACACTGCTATTTGATGTCCCACATGTAATTACTACATCTGGAGCAGGACATGCTGTATGCTTAGAATAATACAATTCTGTGAAATACTCACCTGTAGAATTGGTATTATATGCATACAGCACGTCCTGCTCCAACCCACCCTGGTTTCACGTTGTTCTGGATCCCCTGTTTGGTGATTGTTATCATTGTTATTATTGCCAGTTTTTGGGTGGTTGGTTTCTCCTCGCTTCTCCTTTCACTGCTTTTCAATGCTGGGGATTTGTGGGAGGTCCCTCGGTATATGTAGGGCCGGGAGGAGCCTGTTTTCTACATGTCTGCAGTGAACAGCGCCTTAGGCGGAGGATTACCCACATGTAATTACTACATCTGGAGCAGGACGTGCTGTATGCATATAATACCAATTCTACAGGTGAGTATTTCACAGAATTGTAATTTTGCCCCCTCCTCCATCAGTCACAGTGGTACTCCTTCACCCTCTCTATTTACTGCAATGGAGAGGTGTGCCCTCCATCATAGTGAATTTGGAGGGTGTGGCAGCATCACTGTGACTAATAGTGGAGGGTGCAGGGGGAAAGCGCTCATCGAACTTGAACAAAACCAAAACAGTTTTTCACTATATCCAGTCCAGGTCTTCCCAGAAGTGATGACAGTTGGGTGATCCACCGCCAGGTGGCACTCGACTGCAAGATCAAAATCTGTCGCTCCTCCCGGCCCCCTATAAAAGCAGGTGTCTCATTATGATTCCCGAGTGTTCATCTTGCAGTCTGCTGCTGAAGATCATTTGGATACTCTCTCCTGGATATCTGCAGCTGAGCGGGGCCTCCTAGCCGTCGCCCGCTGCGCCCTTATTCCCACTTTACCGTGGACCCACTACGGTCTCCCAACCTTGGCTGATCGGGACGGTGAAGGTAGGGTGAACGCCAGGGTCAGGCGTTGGCAGAGCTAGGCTCTGGGCCGCAGACCCTGCCTAAAGGGTAGCCGGCCATAGGCTGATAGTGAGCCTATGGGAGGGTGGAACCACTCATGCCCACAGGGATTCATGCCCTCCCTGCCCCACAAGCTTTATTATGTGTTTTGCTTGGTGAACTTCACTTTTACTGCATTGAGATTTTGGACTCTGCGGAGTCCCTTAATGAGCTGGCTTGCACTGTGTTTTTGGTTACTTACCTCCCTCGCTCCCTCAAGGCTCCTGCTCCTCTCCCCTCTCCATCTTGCTGCTGCGCTGTGAGGGGGGGGCGGCGCTTCTCGGTGGAGGCCTTTTCTGTTATGAGGCCGCAGCCCCTGCTGCGGGGTGCGCGCCACGCGCACGTCACTCGGCTGGTCTGTGTCTCCTCAGTCTCCGGGCCCCCCTCCATCTTGGGGGCGGGCAAGTTTTTTCGCTGTCGGCTGGGGGCTGTGCTGCGCGATGACGCTTTTCACGTCACTGCTGTGCTGCCCGCCCTTTGAGGAACGCGTTCAGCTGCCTACTCCACGCCATCTTGCCCTGCTCCTACTGCACGCTGTTGGTCTGCTCCCCGAGCTGAAGCCATCGGTGTCGTGAGTCCCTCTTGCTAAACAGTCTGTGGGATGCTTATGGTTTTTGTTTGTTTGTGTTTTCTAGGTGGGCCCCTTTGATAGATTAAGGGTTGTGGTTCCTCCCAGTCACCGACCCCACCTCTCTCCACGCCCTCTCCCTGTTAAGAGGGATCACATAAGAGGGACTCATTCTGAGGGCTTGTCAGGTTTTGGCCTCAGTGCCTTGTAACCTGCATACCATTACTCTAATCACCTTAATGGAGGCTTCTGGGGATAGTGAGCTAGGGGCCCCATCCGGGCAGGTGAAGCTCCATACCATGTGCGGCACTAGCCCTCTGGGCGTTCTCAGCTCTGTTTCTGTCACTTGCGCCAAAAGTGTTATTTTGGAGCATGATCGGGCGGGCGTATCTGCCCCTAGCCCGTTATGGCCTGCGGCCTCTCCAGACCCCCCACTGTTGCACTCAGCCCCCAGCGAGGGAGAAGCCAGTAGGGGGTCTCAAGCTGATTTGGCTTACCGGGTGGCCAGCCTTGAGAGCCAGATTTCTCGCTCGGCTCCTAAGAAGGCCACGAGTAAGAGGCGGCATATTGAGCCGGTTTATTCTGATAATGATGGCGGCAATAATGATGATGATCTTTTTTGAGGTCCCGGCTCCGTGGAGAAGGGCAAGTTGCATGAGGACTCCTTCTCCACGGTGGATTATTCTGTCTGCTATGACAGCGGGCTGCACATTGTCCCTCCATAGAGCGGCTAAGAGGAAGCAGGGTTATTTGTTTAGACCTGAAAGACAGAGGCGAGTCTTTCCTGAGCAGGCCCATTTTTCTAACATGCTTTTCAAGGAATGGGAAAGGCCTAACAGGTTACCGTTGGTGCCCAAAGGCCTGGACAGGCGGTATCCTTTTCCCGAGGAGTTGATCCGGCTATGGTCACGTCCTTCCGAGGTGGATGCCCTGTGTCGGGTCTGTCCAACACTACGGTCATGCCTTCACCCGATACTGCTTCCCTACGTGATCCTGCTGACAAGCGCATAGATCAGCTGGTCTGTCATGCCTTCACCTTTGCCAGTGTTTGGTTCCGCCCTGTGTGTGCCGCGGCTATTGTCTCCCTGGCCATTAGAAAGAAAGTGAGACGTCTTGTGGATATTGCTAAGTCTCGCAAGTGGGCGGAGGAGTATAAAGACCTCAAAGCTTGCGTGGAGTTTATTGCCTTCGTTGTCTCTGCCATGGATGATGGTGTCCGGCTCGGTGCCAGGGTCTCGGCTCTGCTTGTTGCGCTTCGCCGCTCGCTCTGGTTGCGGCAATGGTCGGCTGATGCCGCGGCCAAAAAGTCGCTCACTAGTATCCCCTTTGTGGGCCACAGGTTGTTCGGGGAGCATCTGGACCTCCAGGGACGGTCATTTCGGGGCTCATCTGCCTATCGCTCCTTTCGAGGAGGAAGAGGCTCTTCATTTTCAGGTACTCGCAGAGAATTCTGGGGCCGAGGTAGGTCCCGTGGCCGAACCAATCCCTCTTGGGGAGCCAAGTCCAAGCCCCCTGCCAAGGCCCCTCAGGCATGAGGAGGCGCCCTCACCTATCCGGGGGGGGACGGCTTCTGCTTTTTGCTCATATCTGGAAACCGCACGTCTTGGATCGGTGGATTCAGAAGGTGGTGTCCTCCTGTAACAAAATAAAGCTGGCAGTTTGGCCGCCCTCAAGATTTCTTCAGTCGCGGATATCTCAGAACCCACTGCAGGCACAGGGCCTACGATTGTCCGTCCAACACCTTCTGCGGTTAGGTGTGATTTGTCCTGTACCTCGTCAGGAACCGGGTCAAGGTGTAGCGATAACCCTTATCGCCGGAGGGCTTCACCGCCCAAGACGTCCTTTTCCAAATCGTAAGAGGTGCTGCAGGAATCCCAGAGTCGTCCGTGAGGAAACAGGAACAGCCCTTACAAGGGCTAGTGAACTGTAATATAGTGTTTCCCCCAATAAGAGACAGAACTCAGTATTGAGGGTGAAGATGAACTGAACTTTATTAGTGCCACACTGGGCCTTATATACACAAGTCTCCATTGCATGACACACATACCGACCAATAGCAGCAGGGCACACAATCCCTCCACTCTGCCGGTGACACAATTAGCAATACACTAGACGTCTGTAATACACTCAATCCGAACAATGCCATTGTCTGTGACGTAATCAATCAATACAATGGCAGTCAGAACAAGGAATAACGTAATCAATCAATACAATGCCAGTCAGAACAATGAATAACGTAATCAATCAATACTCTGGCAGTCTGTAACATGCTTAAGAAAAGGAAAGTAATGAACCTGTGTAAAGTCTAAAGGGGCAGAGAGTCTGTCACACAAGGCTTTTACTCAAATCTGTTAACGGTGCCCAAGAAGGGCGGAATGCTGAGACCTATCCTGGACCTGGGGATCCCGCCCTAATGGACGCTGCTTTTGGATGTCCCAACTGTCATCACTTCTGGGACAACCTGGACTGGATATAGTGAAAAATACAATTCTGTAAAACTCACCTGTAGAATTTTTTGAATATATCCAGTCCAGGTCGTCCCACCTTGCCCTTGTTTTCATTATCTCTTGTTTGCCTGTTATGGTGATTACCATTTTTATATTGGACCGTTGTCCTTAGTTTTCTGTTTGAGAGAGTACATGCTGAGGCTATGTGAAGTAACATAGTTGCTTGGCCTCCCGGCCTGTCTCTTTTCTTACTGCTGTTTAACCACTAGGAAATCATTATGAGACACCTGCTTTTATAGGGGGCTGGGAGGAGCAACAGATTTTGATCTTGCAGACGAGCGCCACCTGCCGGTGGATCACCCAACTGTCATCACTTCTGGGACGACCTGGACTGGATATATTCAAAAAGAATTCTACAGGTGAGTTTCACAGAATTGTATTCTTAGTATACAGTACGTTCTGCTCCAGATAGATTACTTACACTTGGGTTATCTTCCGCTAGATGGCGCTGCACTGCAGAGACATGTAAAAACAGGCTTCTCCCGGCCCCTCAAATACCCGGGGACCTCCCACAAATCCCCAGATTTCTCTGCAGTGCTTACTGCGAAGACATGAAATTATCACTCTCTCGCAGGTGAGCGGGGCTATTAGCCTGCGGCCCTGTTGGACTATTCCCACCCGTCCTTCGTGTGATGTGCCTCCCAGCCTGGGCTGCGCTGGTCGGGTGAAGGTAGGCGGCACCATGCGTGCTTATGGAGAGCTGCTCCACCGCAGTCCCCCACCAAAGGGTAGGCGGTATAGGCTGATGATGAGCCTTTATGGGATGCCCCTCCCGCATTATTGTCCCATGCCCCGGTAGCGGTGGGCCCTGCCATCTTCCCTCATTCTCCCTGTAGCCTTCGGGGGGGGGGGGGGGGGGGAGAAGGGGGGGGGGGTGTGAGTGAGCGTGTATCGTGATTCGTGCATACGGCCTTTTGTCATGTTTTTTTACTAGTATATGTGGTGTCAGCCGCCGCGCTGACATGTCTTTTTTTACTATTGCAAATGCCGATTCCGCGCGCGTCTTTTCCTTCATTTGGATGTTCCGCGGCGGCGGCGTTACCTCAGACGCTTCTGCGTTCTCATTGGCTGCTTGTCGGTGGACTTTGCGCTCTTCGGGGGGGGGGGCCTGGCTTGGCGCGCCCTGCGTCACGGCTCGCTCTGGCCCGCCCTTCGAGGTACTCTCGGCGCCATGTTGTCAGGTCACGCGCGCGTGTGACGGTTTTACTTACCGCGGTCCGTAAGTGCCCTCGCGGGCGGCTTTATACTCATTGTAGTGTGTCTGGTTCTGACACCCCTTCTTCCCCGGCCCGGTGTAATTGATATTTGGGCCTTGTATATTTACTCCCCCTTCCCTAGCAGGTCATTGGGGCATCCAGGGTTGCTTCATAGCGTAAATCCCTACTTGCACTGTGCCTAATAATCACCATATGGAGGCATCCCAGGATAGTGTTACTGGGGTCCCTTTGGGACAAGACCGGCTGTGTGTAGCGTGTGGACAGCCTCATGCTGATGCTGACAAGGCACGGGTCTGTTTACCCTGTGCTGAGCAGGTTCTTGCATTGCAATCTGGCCTGCCTGTGGCTGCACCTCGTTTCACTTCACCTATTCCCCCCACCTTAAATCTCACTCCTGTTGAGTTGCACACTTGTGGGGTTTCTCAGCCCGATGTGTCTTCTAGACTACCTACTGCTGAACAGATTATTGTAAGGGCCCTGGTAAGGAGCGGCACTTGACGCCTAATGTTATTGTTTTCCCTATGGGAACTGAGGAGTTTATGAATCTGTGTGGCTATACCCCATCTGATGAAGGGGAGCTCTTTTATGACTCAGGCTCATCTGATGAGAGACCAAGGGGTCATGACTATTCTGGCTCTGACCCCTGGGCCCGGATGACACTGACAGATTATTGACCCAGATTTTTGAGGTTCTGTCTATCTCTCTCCCTGGTGAGGCTCCCAGGTAAAAAGGGGAGCTTTTCCATACAGCAAAATCACATTTGGAATTTCCAGAGCAGGCACATTTCCATACCCTTGTGCTCAAGGAATGGGAGCGCCCCAGTAAACTTCCCGGGGTTCCAAGGAGTTGGGATAGGAAGTATCCCTTTCCTTGCTGAGGGGGTTAAATGTTGGTTACCCCCCCCCCCCAAGGTGGATGCCCAGATCCTAGGGCTATCTAACACCTCTGTCATGCATTCCCCTGATTCCACTACCCTGCGGGATGCTGAGGACCAGCGCATTGACCAGCTGGCCTCCCATGCCTTTGCATGTGCGGGGATGGTGCTGCGCCCGGTCTGTGTCTCTGCTGTTACTGCTGTGGCCACTAGAACCTTATCAGAAATATGCTTGATAGTGCCCCTGATGATCTCCCTTGTGAGGTGTTTAACCCTTTTGTTGCCAAGCCCGTAACACCTACGTGCTGGCTTGGCTGGGCCTTAAGTGCCAAGCCCGTAGGTGTTACGTGCTTGACTTTCCTCGCTTGTAGTTTAAAAAGTAAAAATAAAAAATACTCACCTGACCCCTTGTTGGATCCGGCCGGGTCTCCTCTTTAATTTGGTGCCATCCGATCCCCCGTGGGGGGTCGGATGGCTCCAGGAGAGCCCCCGGAATAGGCCGCCCCCCCCCCGCTTCTGCAGCAGCAGCTTCTAACTGTAAAAAATAAAAAAAATAAAAATGACATTCACTTACCTGTGTGTGCGCTGGCTCCCGCTGTCCCTCCTCTTCACCTGGGGGGCCTCCGATCCCCCCCCAGGACTTACCGATCTTCAGGAGAGAGCCTGGGAGGCTCTCTCCTCTCTTCTTCTCGATGGCGGCCGCCATCATGCCTCTAAGCCCCGCCCCCTTGGGGGCGGGGCTTATGAAGTCATCCCGGCCCCGAACGGGCTTCAGCTATCTCAGCTTCTCAGATGCCGGTGATCGGCGCTGGGGAAGGAGGTGACAGGAGATCCTCTGATCTCCTGCCTTCTCCTTCTCTGGATGCCGATCACCGGCATCTGTCAGCTGAGCGGCGAGGGACAAGAGCTTGCAATCGAAGGTAAGTACAGTAAAAAAAAATTTTTTTTTTTCTAATAAAATACTTTTTATTATTGTGTCGTGGTTTTTTTTTTTAACAGTTAACCCTTTGTGAGCTGGTAAGGGGTCCATGAGACCCCTTATACCAGTTCACAAGGCTGGGGGGGTGGCAAGTCACCTGCCCTAGCGGGTGGCTTGCCATTAACCCCCGCACCCCCATTACCTGCCTCCCCAAAGGCCAGGGGGGGGCAGAAGAGCCCGGGCCCACATAGGCTATGTGGGCTCGTAGGCTGCAGGGTGGGGGGGCCACCAAAGCTGGCCCCCCCACTCTGTGCCTACAAGCCCCCATAGCTGGTCCCGGGCTGGTTACTTTGGGTAAGGGGGACCCCACGTCATTTTTTTTTTTGGATTTTTAAGGGTTTTTAACCCTTCAAAATCCAAAAAAAAATGGGGTCCCCCTCCCCGGGAAGGGGGACCCTATGTCATTTTTTTTTTAATTAACCATTTGTCATCCAGCAGCTATAAAAGGCTTCTGGGCAGGAAAGGGTGTCTACCTATACATATGTGGTATCGCTGTAACCGGGAGAAATTGGGGTTTCTCACGCAATAAGATTTTATTGACAAACTTACATTTTTTATTACAAAAAAACTCTACAAATTGTAAAAAAATATTTTTTTTTTAATTTTTTTTCACACATTTCACCCAAAAAAATTGAGAATACACCTAAAAAATACAAACAAGACATTTCATGTTAAAGCCCAGACTCTATTGAAAAAAACAATATATAATTTTCCTGGGAAATCCCTGGAAATCCTTTCAAAAATGACAGTTGAATATGTGTAGCGCAAAATATTGAAATATCGTCTGGCAACAGGGAGTGGCAAATGCTGCAGGTAGGCTGGCAGCGAAAGGGTTAATGCACTCTCCAGTTGTGATGTTTTTGTAACTTTTGTACTATTAGCATTGGATGACACCATCAGAATGTGTGCCAGAACTTCTGCCCTCGTGGTGGCTATACGCCGCTTGGTTTGGCTGCGACAGTGGGTTGCTGACAATGCTGCAAAGAAGGCCCTCACTGGGCTTCCATTTAACGGGCTACGCCTCTTTGGGGACCGTCTAGACCTTTTTGCTAAGGAAGGTAAGTTACCCCAGTGCAGACAGCAGTCTCGGCCCTTTCGGGGCCAGGGCTCCCCTTCACTCCCCTACCGTGGTGCTAAACAAGGAAAAGGGGTGTCCTTCACGGGGGCTCGTGCAGATTCCTGGCACAGGAGCAGAGGACTATGTCCTGGCTCATCCTGGGGGGCTGAGCCCAAGTCCTCTCCCAAGCCCCCTCAGGCATGATGGGGCGCCCTCGCCCGTCAGGGTGGGGGGGACGGCTGCAGCACTTTGCTCAAGTCTGGAGGCATGACGCCTCAGACCGGTGGATTCAGGAGGTAGTGTTCTCCGGCTACAAGATAGTTTGCTGTGCGGCCTCCCCCAAGATTCAACAGGTCCCGGATCCACCAGGACCCTGTATCAGCTCAGGTGTTGGTGCAAGCCGTGCAAGGCCTTCTGGGTCTGGGGGTCATTTGCAGATTCCCCTTAAGAGACAGAGGCAAGGCGTTCTACTCCAACCTCTTCACAGTTCCCAAAAAAGATGGGTCAGTCAGGACCATTCTGGATTTAAAGATCTTCAACAAATTTGTCAAGAACAGGTGTTTTCGCATGGAAACTCTGCACCCCGGGGAATCAGCTCCTTGCGCCCCGGGGATTTCGTGACGTCTGTGGACATCAAAGACACATCCCTGTGTTCTCAGGACACCAAGGTTCCTCAGATTCGCGTTGGAAGATCAACATTACCAATTGTGGCCTTGCCATTTGGCCTCACTTCAGCTCCCAAAGTGTTCACCAAGGTGCTGGCGGGGGTGATGTCTCTGAGGTCAAGGGGCATCCGCGTGCTGCCCTACCTGGACGACATACTCATCACCTCTCGGTCTCTACAGTAGGCAGAGTTGGACACTCAGCTGGTGGTGTCCACCCTGGAGTCCTTCGGCTGGGTGATCAGTCACCCCCAGTCCTCTCTGTCCCCTTCCTCGGTGACCCCGTTCCTGGGAATGATTCTGGATACGGTTCAGTCAAGGATATACTTTCCTCAACAGAAGGTGGAAGCTCTAACTGCGCAGGTGAGGTTCCTGCTGTCGTGTCCCCAGCCCTCCCTCAGGCAGGGAATGCAGTTGGTGGGCCTGATGGTGGCGTGCTTCGAGGCGGTGCCTTTTGCTCAGTTTCATTTGGGGCCCTACAACTTCACCTTCTGTCGGTATGGGGCAAGGACCCAACGTCCTTGGACGGGGTCTGTGTGCTTTCCCCCCCTTGGTCATGCGGTCCTTTTTGTGGTGGCTGGACCACAGGAACTTGCTGGGGGGCAGGTCCTTTCTGGCCCCCTCCTGGGAGATGGCCAGTCTGTCAGGATGGGGGGGGGGGGGATTCTGGAAGTGCCTGCAGTTCCAGGGGAGGTGGGGCCCTCAGGAGGCCCACTTACCCATCAACATTCTGGAACTACGGGCGATCAGGTTGGTACTGGAGCAGTTTACCAATCACCTGAGGGGTCTGGCTGTGCAGGTGCGCTCAGACAACAGGATGGCGGTTGCCTACATCAACCATCAGGGAGGGACCTGGAGCAGGGGGGCCCTCCAGGTGGTGTCGCGGATTCTGACATGGGCGGAGGCCAATGTTCAATGCATTTCGGCTGGGTACATCCTGGGGGCAGAGAATCTACTGGCAGACTCTCTGAGCAGGGGGACCTCTCGTCAGGGAAAGTGGTCCCTCTGCAACAGGGTATTCCAGTCCCTGTGTCACCGTTGGGGTCTACCGGATGGGGATCTGTTTGCATCCCGTCACAATCACAAGCTCTAGGCTTTTGTCTCCCTGTCTCAGGATCCTCTGGCCTTGGCCACAGATGCTCTGTCCATGTCATGGCAGGAATTTCGGCTCTTGTATGTCTTTCCTCCATTCCGCCTGCTGGGCAGGGTCCTGCGCAAGATTGCTCTGGAAGGGGTGCCAGCGGTTCTGGTGGCCCCAGGTGGCCAAGAAGAGTGTGGTTCGCAGACGTGGTGCAGATGGCAGTAAACCAGTACGTCCTGCCGGGGGTGCCAGATCTGCTCACTCAGGGCCCCTTACGCCATTCCAATTTACAAACTCTGGCCTTGCGGCCAGAGATACCACCATGGTGAAGGCTAGGAAGAAAACTTCTTCCATCTATTATAGGGTATAGTGTACCTACATTGACTGGTGTGAGTCTGTCTCTTCCCTGTTGGGTGTTTTCAGTTACCAGGGTTCTGGAGTTCTTACAGCATGGGTTGGAGTTGGGACTCCAACTCATTATTCTGAAGGGTCAGGTTTCTGCCCTGTCTGTTTTTTCTTCAGAAGTCTTTTGCTCAGCATTCTTTGGTTAAGACCTTCTTCCAGGGGGTTACTCGTGTGCGTCCCCCACGTAAACCTATGGCCCCTGTTTGGGATTTGAACTTGGTTTTGTCTGCCTTGCAGGGTGCTTACTTTATCCTATACAGGATGCGGTTCTTGCTGTGCTTACCCTCAAGGTTGCCTTTCTGGTGGCCATTACTTCGGCCAGACGTGTGTCTGAGCTGGCGGCTCTGTCTACTCAGCCCCCATACTATGAGGGACACCAGGACAAGGTGGTGTTCTGCTTTAAGCCAGACTTTCTGCCTAAGGAGGTGTCTGCTTTTCATTTATATCAAGATATTGTTCTTCCTTCATTGTGCCCTAATCCTGGCAACGCTAAGGCAAGGGTTCTGCATTCCTTGGATGTGGTTAGGTGTCTGAAGTGTTACCTAATAGTCACTGCGTCCTTCAGGAAAACCGATGCTCTTTTGTGGTCCATTTGGGCCCAGGAGGGGTTTGGCTCCTGCCAAGTCTACTATTGGCAAATGGATTCGCCAGGCTGTGATTCAGGCCTATTCTGCTAAGGGGAAGAATCCTCCCTTCCGCCTTACTGCTCATTCCACTCGTGCTATTGGTGCCTCTTGGGCCTTCCAGCTCCAGGCTTCTGTTGAACAAGTTTGCAATGCCGCTACTTGGTCTTCTGTTCATACCTTGTCAAGGTTTTACAAGTTTTACAAGGTTGATGTTAGGGCCTTCAGCTGATGCTGTTTTTGGCCGTAAGGTTTTGCAGGCGGCAGTGGTTTAAACTGTCTGCTGTTACCTTTTTTGTTGGGAATCCCACCCTACTTTATGGACACTGCTATTGGATGTCCCAAGTGTAAGTAAGCAGGGCGTACTGTATACTAAGAATAATACCATTTTGTGATTACTCACCTGTAAAATGGGTATTGTAAGTATGTCTCACACCCTGCTTCGGAAAGATTAATTACACTTGGGTTATGTCCTGTAGAGGGCGAACTTCTGCAGAGATGAATAGAAAAAAGGAGCCCCTCCTGTCCCATAAATACCTGGGACCTCCCACACATCTCCCAGTATAAGAAAGCATTACGGGGACCAGGAAGAGCAAAATAAAATCTGAGAAAAACAGTATCACCAAACAGAGGATCCAAGATGCAACTCAGGGCGGGCGAAGCAGGGTGTGAGACATACTTACAATACCCATTTTACAGGTGAGTAATCACAAAATGGTAGTATTCTAAGTATGTCTCACACCCTGCTTCGGAAAGATTCATTACACTTGGGACATCCAATAGCAGTGTCCAAAAAGGGTGGGGATCCCAACAGGCAAAAGTGCACAAATTAAACCACTGCCGCTTGTAGAACTATGCGGCCAAAAACAGCATCCACTGAGGCCCGCACATCAACCTTATAAAACTTGGAAAAGACATGAACAGAAGACCAAGAAGCAGCCTTAAAAACGTATTCAACGGAAGCCTGGTGCTAGAAGGCCCAGGAAGCCCCAAAACACGAGTAGAATGAGCAGTGATCTGGAAAGGGGGATCCCTCCCCTTGGCAGAGTAGGCCCTAATAACAGCCTGACAAATCCATTCACTAATGGAAGACCAGACGGGCGCCAAACCTTTCTTGGGCCCGGAGGGCACCACAAACAAGGCGTCCATCTTCCGAAAAGGCGAAGTAGCCACCCGTCCAGTAGCCCACGTCCAGACCATGCTGAAGAAACTCCAAAATCCGAGGAATGGAAAACACCCGACAAGGAAAGGACCTAGCCTCACACCAAACAATTGTAGGTCCGCCAGGTCCGGTAGTAGATATTAGAGGAAGAACTCTTCCTAGCATTGACAAGAGTCTGGACAACGGCTTCAGATAAACCCTTTTCCTTCAAAATGAAGGATTCAGCAGCCACGCCGTCAAAGCCCGCGTTTGTAAATTGGGGTAACAAAGCTGACCTTGTGTGATTAGATCCGGAAGCAGAGGCAGCCTGGATCGACCGCCAGCCGGATGACGTCTGCGAACCACACCTGTCTTGGCCACCTTGGCCCACCAGGAATGCCGGCACACCCTTTTGAGCCAGCTTGCGTACCACCTTGCCCACCATGGGAAACGGAGGAAACAGATACAGGAGACCGAGCTCCCGCCAGGACAGAGACATGGCATCCACTGCCAGAGGGTCCTGGGACAGGGACACAAAAAGCCGTAAGCTTGTGAATGTGACGAGAGGCAAACAGATTCACCTCCGGACTCCCCCCCACCTGCGACAAAGGGATGGAAATACCTTACTGTTGAGGGACCATTCCCCCCCGGCGAGAGGTCCCTCTGCTCAGAGAGTCCGCTGCCAGGTTCTCCACCCCTGGAATGGAAAACTGCCAAAATGCACGGAACATTGCTCTCTCCCAAGCAAGAATCATAGACACCACCCGGAGGCACTCCGACTGCGAGTCCCGCCTTGGAGATTGATGTAAGTGACGGCTGTCCGATTGTCGGAGCGAACCTTAACTGGTAAGCCCTGAGGATGATGTGTCAGGTGCGGCAGCACCAACTGAACCACCCTCAGCTCCAGAATATTGAAGGGGATATGGGCCTCCTGAGGACCCCACAGCCCCTGGAACAGACGTTCCCTCCAGAAGCCTCCCCAGCCAGACAGACTGGTCCAGAGACAGAGGACATTTGTCCTAAACTGATAGAAGATGGAGCTGACTGGGTCTCATGTGAAAATGAACAAATGGCACTGCCACGAAGCAAGCCACCATCAAACCTACCAGCCTCATGCATTGCCCGATGAACAGACGAGATATGGACAGAAGAAAACGGATAAGAGCCTGAAGAACATCCACCTTCAGCTGAGGGTAGAGCACCCTGGTCTGAATAGAAACCAGAGTCATGCCCAGGAACGAAGCCCCCCTTGACGGGGATAGAGAGGACTTGGGGTAAATGATAACCCACCCGAACCTTCCCAGCGTTGTCACCACCGCTCTGGAGTCCAGCTCCGCCTGGTGGAGAGAGGATGACGTAATGAGAGTCATCCAGGTAAGGCAAGATACAAATGCCCCGGACTCTGAGAAGGGGCCTCATGCCCGCCAAAACCTTGCTGAACACCCTGAGTGCCAAAGTCAGCCCGAGGGGGAGAGCCACAAACTGAAAGTGAATGGTTGTCTACCATGAAAAAGAGAACCCTTGGTGTCCCAGGAAGACCGGAACATGAAAGTAAGCATCCTTGATGTCTATTGAGGACATAAAGTCCCCCGGACGAAGGGAATAGAGCGCAGAGTCTCCATGCGAAAATTCTAGGTTCAGAGGAACCGGTTGAGAAACTTTAAGTCCAAAATGTGCCTTATGAATCCATCCTTTTTGGGCACCGAAAAGAGGTTGGAGTAGCAACCTCTCTATGGGGGAAACCGTATAAACAACCCCCAGGTCAAGTACCTGTGCGGTCCGAGGGTCCGCAGGAACCCGAGACCCGAGGAATCTGGGAGGAGGCCGGTATGCGCACTCCAGCTTGTACCCAGAGGAGACTACCTCCGGAATCCAGTTGTCTGTGACCTCCAGAGTCCAGACCTGGGCAAAGAGACGCAGCCGTCCCCCCCCCCCCCCCCCACCCATGAGGGCGCCCCTGCCCCAGGAAACTCCTCTGAACGCAGGGAAGGAAAATTCCCCTGCTCGTCCGAGAACCACGAAAGGAGAGAAGGAATGAGCATGAACCCCGAAAAAGCCAGCGCTGTTTTTTTTTTATTTTATTTTTTTTATTTATTTTTTTTTTTTGCTGAGGTAACTCACCTCCTTTCGCCACAGAGTCTAATCTATCACCAAACAGGCGCAGACCCACGAAGAGTAGCCCTGGGAGCGCCTCCTTTGCAGCGATATAGGCCGCCCATCGGCGCAACCAGACCGATCGGCGCATAGCAACAAGCAATGCCGAAGTCCCGCTACACATACGGATAGTATTATCCAAGGCTGAAAAGACAATGCAATAAATTCCACACCGGAAGGATTCAGTTGGGAACCATCCAAACGGCCCCTGATTAACGCTCTAGTAGCCAACGACCGTAAGAGCAGAGGTACTAACCTGGCGCAAGGCCGAACCCACACAGGCCAAGGCATACGAAACCATTTGGTCGAGCCGTCGGTCCTCACTATCCTACAAGGTAGTGCAATCCGGGAAATGCACAACCGATGTACTGGACAATCCCAGTACTGGAGCGACGACCTCTGGGGGTGTCGACCAACGCTTAACAACATCAACGGGAAAGGGATACCTCCTATCCCACCCCTGAGGGATACCAAGGAACCGGCTAGGCTTATCCCATTCTTTAAGGATCAGATTGTTTAACGTTTTTCTGATCTGGGAACTCCAAACGAGGTTTGGCAGACCCGAAAAAGTCCCCCCGTTGCGGAGGAGCCCCCCGCAGAAGGGGAAATAGCAAGCACCTCAAAATACGGGTCCGGAATCTGAGGGTATCAACGGTATCCCCGCGCTCCGTACCGGCATCAGCTTCCAGGCACTGCCGATCAGCATAGTCTTCAGATTCTGAAAACAATTCCCCTACCTCAAGCGGGGAATAATAAGACCAAACAAGTCATAATTATCATAATCAAAAGCCGGCGCAGGGGGTGTCAAAAGCCGTCTCTTAGCTGGGGCCTACCTGGCCGCAGAGCTAGCAATCATCTTCTCAATGTCGGCCCGTCTAGCACAGCCATCGGACTGCGACTCCCCGCTAATGACAGTCACTTGGGATCAAGCCAGGCATGGGGGTGTAGGTGATGTGGCCAGTGGAGCCAACCCGGCCGCACGGGGTCTGGATTGCCGCGCAATGGCCTGCTGTGCACACATTTGTACATTTACTCCCACAAGAGATACCCCACAGACCACACACTGCCAGGGATGCCCCTAAGGGATCCCGAGTCCGGTAACCTGGGAAGCCTCCATACAGTGATTTTTTATATATTAGTCGCAATGACCAATGGGAATTGCGCTAAAAGCTACCCGGGATGCCCCTTAGAGTCTGTTAGTGGGAGGATTTGGCAATGACAAAGGGAACCCCAATTAGAAACAAGGGACCTAAAGGACCGGGAGAAACCCCCCTTATTTATAAAGGCAAGGTAGTCCCACCTGGAAGACACAATAAGGGTCCCATAAATATACAATATGCACACAGAAAAACATTTTAACCACAACATATGCAGCATATATCAATATTCACACACACATACGGTGATAAGGAAGACCATGAAGGGGTCAAGTGCAGGAATTAATCCGATAACCCCAGGCCCTCCAGCGCAGTGCCAACAGAGCAACTAATCATATACAAGAAAAAAACCAAAGACCCGAAGGGCACTCACAGAAGCCTGAAATGACGTCAATTCAGCAGCAGCAGCAGCACCAGGAGGAAGGGCGGGCCAGCGCGATTCGTGTGACGCGTGTGTTGCCCCGCCCCCTCCCAATCCGGGAAAAGACAAGTGGCTCCCAGCCAATGTCTGAGAGCCGCGAGACGCGCCATAGGAGAGGGGCGGGCTGTAAAAGAGCGCCGAGCGCCCGGCCCGCCCCCTCCTCAGTGAAGGAAAAGAGCCGAGCTCCTCAGCAAAACTGCGGAGCCGGCCACAAGCTGTCGGCCCGCCGCCACTGTCGGGCGGGCGTGCTGGCCACTGAGTACAGTACACAAACATACACACACTCTCACACGCGCGCTGGCAGTAAAACAGCACACAAACACAATATAGAGGGTAAGCCCCCCCCCCCCCCCCCCCCCCAAACTATCCGTGAACGGGGAGTAATGGAGGGGAAGCCAGAAAACTACATACTAAGTAGTGATGGCATAGATACGGACAGGGCATCCCACGTCAGGATCACTAACCTGACAACCGCTTACCCCTTGGTGGGGGCCTTGCGGTGGAGCATGGCTCCTGTATAAACACCTCTAAGGTGTGCCCTACCCTCACCCGGACCTAGAGCCAAGGCTGGGAGGCATTAGGGGGCTTAAGCATAAGGAGGTCCGGGCAGAAATAGGGATAAAAATGGCCGGGTGTGAACCCGGCCTACCTGCAAGGAGGAGACTTCATCTTCTGACTTGCTCGCCGTCTGCAGAGACGATTACTGGGAGATGTGTGGGAGGTCCCAGGTATTTATGGGCCAGGAGGGGCTCCTTTTTTTCTATTCATCTCTGCAGAAGTTCGCCCTCTACAGGACATAACCCAAGTGTAATGAATCTTTCCGAAACAGGGTGTGAGACATACTTAGAATAATACAATTCTGTGAAATACTCACCTGTAGAGTTGGTATTATAAGTATACAGTACGTCCTGCTCCACCCCACCCTGGTTTTTGCATTATTCTGGATCCCCTGTATGGTGATTGTTATTGTTATAGTTACCAGTTTTTGTGTGGTTAAATTCTCCCGGCTGCTTGTTCACTGCTTTTCAATGCTGGGGATTTGTGGGAGGTCCCCGGGTATTTGAGGGGCCGGGAGGAGCCTGTTTTTACATGTCTCTGCAGTGCAGCGCCATCTGGCGGAGGATAACCCAAGTGTAAGTAATCTATCTGGAGCAGGACGTACTGTATACTTATAATACCAATTCTACAGGTGAGTATTTCACAGAATTGTATTTTATCCCTCTAACGGGTGTTGGTCCCATGGACAGTATATAAAGACAGGCTTGGGGGGCATCCAGAATGTTGAACCCCCCCTCAGAAATAACACAAAGAGCGGACAATCTGCTTAACTTTACCTTGAGCCTGCACTGGAAAAGGAGTCCCGCTGCTGGCACGCAAGTGGGCAGGGCATTCCAGTGGCTGGTGCCGAGAACATGACCATGACCCACATGACGTCCCGCCAACTAATCGCAGGACTCCTTTTCCAGCACAGGCTCGAGGTGAAAGTAAGCATATTGAGCCTTTTTGGGGGGGGGACTTAGGGGGGGGGTTGTGTGGGGACTTCAGCATCCGGACCAACAACTGTTGGGTAAAGGTGGAATTTGCTGCTGCTGGGTTGATTAGCGACTCGGCAGTCACTCCCAGCTTTGACCCTGAAGTGCTTGGCTTAGACTTTTTTTTTTTTTACATTTTTCAGGGCCCTAGTCAGCTTAGGTTGAGGCTGCTGTTTAGTGTCCCGTTGGCCATAAATCTGCCTTAAAGCTAATTGCCATTACATAAATGGAGCTTCGATTTGTGATCACGCATTTGTTGTAGCCTATCCTTTGTACTGTAGCAGATGCCTTGTAGAAAATATTTGAATTGTTTTTTTACCCAATCCAGGTGTAGATCTCCTAGTGGAACAGCCTTTCTCTTTGGAGATGTTGACCTGTTTAGTGGAACTAACCCGTTTTGAGACGCTTATTCCAAGGTTTTCTGCAACTGTGCCACCATGTTGGGTTGAAGTCCAGCAGGAACAGCAGCAAAGACGCCATCCTCAGCACTTACACCAACAGCATCATGGCGATGCTGCCCAACACACCCGCACCTGGAAACTACAAAATGACAGGTATTACTTTGTGGGGTATTTCATGTTACAGCTATATATTAAATATGCCATAGTGGCATCCTGTTCTAATTTCTATTAAGTGTTTGAACAATTGATCTATTTTTTGTTCTTGTCTCAAGAAGAAGTGGTTCACTGGCCCAGATTCTTAGTCTGTGAATATTACTGTCAATTCCTGTAGCCAGGGGTTGTTCTGTGATTGGTAAATTATATATTCCATGGATTTCTCTTGGATCTTGTGATCAGACTGATTTGGTTCCAGAACAACTGGTAGCCATTTCTGAACAATCACAAGACTTGTGCATTTTATGTTTGCAATTTAGGACCGGATATGGTCTCAAAACTTCCTTAGGGCAGCATACCAATGAGATATTAAGGCTCCTCCCCAAGGTAGGAGCACATGACCACCAAAATACATAAAAGCTTTAGCTCCTCCTCCAGGCACCAGTTTTGTGTTCCTGCCTGTGGCAGGAGCCAGACCACCAGCTCCTGAACCAGGGTTTTAGGTAAGTAGACTGGGCCACTGTGGGGCTTGCCGGAGGCCAGGGGATCCCTCCCTGCTGCCTCTCCCCCCTCCCTGGACGCAAATCCGAGCAGGGCTGGGTGCGAGCTTCAGCACCCAGCGCCAGTCAGCTCACCCTGCACCGGAGAAGTGCAGAGTTAGAGTGCACCTGCGACATCCCTGGCTATACTCTGCACTAAAGGGGAAGAACCCCCTGCCATTACGGGGAAGATACAGGCGGAGGTCGGAATTTTGCAGCCCCCGAAAGAGTGGTAGGCTCTTCCCCTCCATTTTACCATTCGCTGGAATTAGAGAACCCCCTAGACACCCCTCATTAGCTCCTGCAAGCATCCTGGGACGGGTGCCCCTGCAACATTCTTGGCCGGGCACCCCTCATATCTGAGCCTTCTGCGCACCTTGGACGGGTCACTCCTTATTGAAGCACCTCCAAAGTATCCAGGGCCGGACAGCCCTCATTGAAAGCCCTCCAACCATCTTAGGTCAGAAAACCCTCAGGTAAGTAGTCTCAAATCATTTGGACTCGTGCAGCCCCAATTGAAGCACCCTCAAAGCAGGCTGAGCCAGGCACTCTTCATCTGAGCACCTTCAAAGCACTCCGGTTCAGACATCCCCTATTAAATAAATCGCCCTCCCTGCACCTGGGCTAGGGGTTGGATATCTCTCATTCAAGTTCCTTATTTGCACTCTGGGCTGCAATTCTCCATTTAAGCGTTTTCAAAGCACCTTGGACATAACCCCCACTGAAGTATCCCTAAAACACCCGGGGTCTGCAAACACTCACTCGTGCACTCTCAAAGCATCTGGGAACTGACAGCCTGTTTAGAAGAACCCTCAAAGCATCTGGAGCCAGTCCCCGCTCAGTTAAGCGCCTTTAAAGTTCCCTGACCCGAACACCCTGCACCTGTGCGCCCTCAATTATCCTAGGCCGGTCTCCCCTCATTTAAGTGCCCTCAAAGCTTTCCGGGCCGGGACTTCCCCCTCAAACCAAGAAATCCAGAAATGGGAGGCGGCAGCAGACCAAAGGATAACAGGGGGCAGACAAGAAGTGCAGCAGCAACTACTCAAGGTGATTTAAACCGCTACATATCGAAGCCTATAAAATCGGCTCGAGAATCTGGCTGCTCCACGTCCGACAGCACCCTGTCTGATATTTGGGCCTATCTGCGGTCTATGCCGACAAAGGAGGATCTCTCCACGATCACTCGCTCAATCGGTGAGAAGCTATCTGAAGAGATGGGACTCTTACGTGGAGATCTCAAACAACTGGACTCTAGGCTTGCCGGGGTTGAACAGCAGTGTGAGGAAGACAAATCCACTATTCAACAACTAATTTGCTGTCTCCAGGCGCAAGAATCAGTGACTGCTACTCTGGCCCTTCATCTGGAGGATTTGGAGAACAGTAGTCGGCGAAACAACATACGGGGGCTCACCGAAGCGACAAGAGCGGAGGACCTCCTACCTACCTTGCAGGGGATCTTCTCTACGCTGTTGGGGGCACCGCCGGGCAGCGACTCCAAAATAGAGATAGACCGGGCGCATAGAGCAATCGCCCCCCCCCTCCTCAGAACGACCCCCCAAGAGACGTTATCTGTAGAATTCATTTTTTTCCAAGAAAAAGAAGCAATCATGGCAGCGGCCAGAAGAAAAGGTCCGCTGGACTTTGATGGTGCAATCCTGCACTTCTATTCAGATCTCTCAAGGTCCACCTCCTCCGAGGCGGATGGTCCTTCGGCCGCTGCTGGAGACTCTCAAGCAGAATAACGTCACTTAGATGGGGGTACCCCTTCGCATTAATTGCCTCAAAGCAGGGGAAGACCGTCTCCCTTCGCAAGCATGAAGACCTGCGCCCCGTTCATGTCCCGGACTGGCTCTCCTATCCTCCGGACCCTTATCCCTCGCAAGCAAGAAGATGAGCAGACCCTCAGGCTATTAACCCCTAAAAACCTGACCAACCGCAGGATGGACCTGTCATTGAACTGATGGTGGGCCCCTCCTAGACCCACGTCCATGTATACTTTTGACCAGGTCGTATGACTCTGATGCTGCTAATTCTTAATATACAGTACGTCCTGCTCCAGATAAGATGCGTTACACTTGGGTATTACTCCGCCAGATGGCGCTGGACTGCAGAGACCGTGAAAATTGGCTCCTCCCGGCCCTCAAATAGTCGGGACCTCCCACAAATCCCCAGAATTTCTCTGCAGTCTGGACTGCAAAGGACAAGAAGATCTCTCTTCTCGCAGGTGAGCGGGGCTATTAGTCTGCGGCCCTGTAGGACTATTCCCACCTGTTCCATTATTAATGTGCCTCCCAGCCTTGGCTGCGCTGGTTTGGGTGACGGTAGGCAGCACCGCTGTCAGGTGCTTAGGAGCGCTGCTCCACCGCAATCCCCCACCAAAGGGTAGGCTGTATAGGTTTATGGTGAGCCTCTATGGGATGCCCCTCCCGCCTTATTGCCCCTTGCCCCTGTCTATCGGTGGGCCCTCTGTAAAGTGGGCGCTGCCCTCCTTCGCCCTCCCTTGTACCTCTGGGGAGGGGGGGGGGGTGTGACTTTATGTGTATGTTTTATGCCTTGGTGTTTTCACTGTATTATGTGCTGCTTCGGTGTCAGTCTTTGCGCTGACTTGGTTGCACTGGTAGCCTTTTAGAAAATGCCGCCGCGCGCGCTTCTTGTGCTCCGCGGTTGGCGGCGGCATTACCTCAGGCGCTGTTGCACGGTCATGTGTGCTGCTTCGCGCTCTTTGGGGGGGGGGGGGGCGCAGTTGACGTGTCACTGTCTCCGCGGCCCGCCCCTCGAGGTATACCGGCGCTATCTTTCGATGGTTCGGCTGCTGCGTGACTGGCATCTACCTACGGCGGTCCGTGAGTGCCCTCGCGGGCGGCTTTATTTACCCTATGTCTGAAATTAGTCACTTATGGGGTTCTCTTCGTTTGTTTTTCAGACGGGTAGAGCTCTATTAGTTTCTCCCGGCTCTTCTCCCTCTATTTAGTTATTAAACTTTTGAGGCCTAGTGTATAAATTTACTCCCACTTCCCTAACGGGCTATTGGGGCATCCCGGGTTGCTTTTTATAGCGTGAATCCCTATCGGCTTATTGTGCCGCTGTAATCACCATATGGAGGCGTCTCAGGATAATGTGCTCGTGGTTCCTTCGGGACAAGCCCGGCTGTGTGTAGCTTGTGGGGTGTCCCCTACTAGTGCTGACAATGTGCGGGTCTGTATACCTTGTGCCCAGCAGGTGCTTGAGCTGCAGCCTGGTTTACCAGTAGCTGGGCTTGCGCCACGTATTGGCTTCACCTACTCCCCCAAGCTTAAATTTGACTCCTATTGAGTTGCATACCAGTGGGGACTCTCAACCTGATGTGTCTTCCAGACTGGCTAATGTTGAGAAGTTGCTGGCTAATACCCTGGCGTGTAAGGCCTCTGCTAAAAAGCGGCACTTGACGCGTGATGTCACTCTGTTCCCTAAAGGGATGGGTCAGTCGGACCCATTCTGGACTTAAAGCTGCTCAACAAGTTCATCAGGACCAGGCACTTTCGCATGGAGACCCTGCGCTCCGCGATCAGTTTGTTGCGCCCGGGAGACTTCATGACCTCCATAGACATCAAAGATGCTTACCTTCATGTTCCAGTCTTCCCAGGGCATCAGAGATTCCTCAGGTTCGCACTGGTGGACCAGCACTACCAATTTGTGGCACTGCCCTTCGGTCTCACTTCGGCCCCCAGGGTCTTCACCAAGGTGCTGGCGGGTGTCATGGCTCTCCTGAGGGCATTCTTCCCTATCTGGACGACCTTCTCATCACTTCTCAATCCTTCCAGCAGGCGGTATTGGATACACAGCGGGTGGTGACTGTTCTGGAGTCATTCGGCTGGGTGATCAATCACCCCGAATCTTCTTTATCCCCATCTCTGGTGACTTCCTTCCTGGGCATGAATCTGGATACTGTTCAGGCCAAGATCTTTCTTCCTCAGCAGAAGGTGGACTCTCTGCAAGCTCTGGTTCTCTCCCTGCTGTCATGCCCTCATCCCTCCATCTGGCAGGGGATGCAGCTAGTGGGGCAGATGGTGTCCTGCCTCGAGGCGGTTCCATATGCGCAGTTTCTCATGAGACTCGAGGAACCTGTAGGGGGGCAGATCCTTCCTGACCCCTTGTTGGGAGACAGTCACCACAGATCCCAGCCTGTCGGGTTGGGGGGGCTTCTGGAAGTCCCTACAATTCCAGGGGCTGTGGGGCCCTCAGGAGGCCCATGCTCCTATCAACATTCTGGAACTGAGGGTGGTTCAGTTGGTTCTGTCCCAATTGACTCCTCAACTGCGGGGTCAGCCAGTCCACGTTCGCTCAGACAACCAGACAGCGTTTGCCTACATCAATCAGGGAGGGACTCGGAGCAAGAGTGCCTTCAAGGAGGTGTCCATGATTCTGTCCTGAGCGGAGGACAATGTCCCTTGCATCTCAGCAGTGTACATTCCGGGGGTGGAGAATCTGGAGGCAGATTTTCTGAGCAGGGGGACTTCTCGCCTGGGGGAATGGTCTCTCAACCGCGAGGTCTTCCTATCGCTGTGTCACCGTTGGGGGGGTTCCGGAAGTGGACCTGTTTGCATCCCGCCACAATCGCAAGCTCCCAGTCTTTGTCTCTCTGTCCCAGGATCCCCTGGCCCTTGCGGTGGATGCTCTGACTCTATCCTGGCAGGGTTTCCGTCTCCTGTATCTATTCTAAGTGTGCCATACACTCCACTTCGATCTTCATGACATCTGGGTAATCTCCAATAGAGGGCGAACTTCTGCAGAGATGAATATGCAAAAAAAAAGCCCCTCCCGGTCCATATATACCTGGGACCTCCCACCAATTCCCCAGTTCCTTCTCTGCAGGGAAGGCGACAAGACAGAAGATGAAGACTTCTTTACTTACAGGTAAGCCGGGCTCGCGCCCGGCCGTCTGGACCCCCCGGATGTTCCTGGGGGTCCAAGCCCAAATCTGTTGCCAAGCCTCCTCAGCCATCAAGGGGCGCCCACACCCATCCGGGTGGGGGGGCGCTGCGGCTCTTCACTCGTGTCTGGAGACAACAGGTCTCAGACAGGTGGATTCTGGAGGTTGTGTCCTCCGGCTACAAGCTAGAGTTCGCTGCATGGCCGCCTCCAAGATTCCTCAGTTCTCGGACTCCTCTAGACCCCTTGGCACCTCATGTGCTGTTTCTGGCGGTGCAAAATCTCCTGGGCTTGGGGGTCATCTGTCAGGTCCCTCCTGTGGAAAGAGGTCAGGGTTTTTAATCCAATCTGTTCACAATTCCCAAAAGGGATGGGTCAGTCGGACCCATTCTGGACTTAAAGCTGCTCAACAAGTTCATCAGGACCAGGCACTTTCGCGTGGAGACCCTGCGCTCCGCGATCAGTTTGTTGCCCCCTGGGAGACTTCATGACCTCCATAGACATCAAAGATGCTTACCTTCATGTTCCAGTCTTCCCAGGGCATCAGAGATTCCTCAGGTTCGCACTGGTGGACCAGCACTACCAATTTGTGGCACTGCCCTTCGGTCTCACTTCGGCCCCCAGGGTCTTCACCAAGGTGCTGGCGGGTGTCATGGCTCTCCTGAGGGCATTCGCATTCTTCCCTATCTGGACGACCTTCTCATCACTTCTCAATCCTTCCAGCAGGCGGTATTGGATACACAGCGGGTGGTGACGGTTCTGGAGTCATTCGGCTGGGTGATCAATCACCCCGAATCTTCTTTATCCCCATCTCTGGTGACTTCCTTCCTGGGCATGAATCTGGATACTGTTCAGGCCAAGATCTTTTCTTCCTCAGCAGAAGGTGGACTCTCTGCAAGCTCTGGTTCTCTCCTTGCTGTCATGCCCTCATCCCTCCATCTGGCAGGGGATGCAGCTAGTGGGGCAGATGGTGTCCTGCCTTGAGGCGGTTCCATATGCGCAGTTTCACATGAGACCTCTTCAACTCCATCTCCTATCAGTCTGGGACAAGAGTCCCCTGCCTCTGGATCAGGCCTTCATTCTTTCCCCTCTGGTCTGGCGGTCCCTCTTGTGGTGGCTGGACTCGAGGAACCTGTTGGGGGGCAGATCCTTCCTGACCCCTTGTTGGGAGACAGTCACCACGGATCCCAGCCTGTCAGGTTGGGGGGGGCTTCTGGAAGTCCCTACAATTCCAGGGGCTGTGGGGCCCTCAGGAGGCCCATTCTCCTATCAACATTCTGGAACTGAGGGTGGTTCAGTTGGTTCTGGCCCAATTGACTCCTCACCCGCGGGGTCGGCCAGTCCAAGTTCGCTCAGACAACCAGACAGCGGTTGCCTACATCAATCCACCGCAAGGGCCAGGGGATCCTGGGACAGAGAGACAAAGACTGGGAGCTTGTGATTGTGGCGGGATGCAAACAGGTCCGTTTACTGCTTTTATACACTGGGGAATTGGTGGGAGGTCCCAGGTATATATGGACGGGGAGGGGCTTTCTTTTTTTGCATATTCATCTCTGCAGAAGTTCGCCCTCTACTGGAGATTACCCAGATGTCATGAAGATCGAAGTGGAGTGTATGGCACACTCATAATACCCGTTTTAAAGGTGAGTACTCACAAAACTGTATTTTTTTCCTCCATTCCCCCTGCTGGGCGCATGTGCTGTTGGGGCCTCCTGGGCCTTCCAGCACCAGGCTTCTGTTGAACAAGTTTGTAAGGCTGCTACTTGGTCTTCTGTTCATACCTTTTCCAAGTTTTACAAGGTTGATGTTCGGGCCTCCGCTGATGCTGTTTTTGGCCGCAAAGTTCTGCAGGCGGCAGTGGTTTGAACTGCACGTTGTTGCTTTTGGGGATCCCACCCTATGTACGGACACTGCTATTGGATGTCCCATCTGTTATGAATCATTATCTGGAGCAGGACGTGCTGCATACTTAGAATAATACAATTCTGTGATTACTCACCTTGTATTGGTATTATAAGTATGCAGCACGTCCTGCTCCACCCCACCCTGTTTGCATTATCTTGGATCCAGTGTATGGTGATTGTTATCCTTGTTAACGTTGTTAATTATCATTGGCTTCTCCTGGTTCTCCTTACTGCTTTTTCATACTGGGGAATTTGTGGGAGGTCCCGGGTATATATGGGACCGGGAGGGGCCTCTTTTTGCCATCTCTGCAGTCAAGTGACCTCTGTCGGAGGTAATCCCGTCTGTTATGAATCATTATCTGGAGCATGACGTGCTGCATACTTATAATACCAATTCTACAAGGTGAGAAAACACAGAATTGTATTTTCACAGCTATCGTAACTCTAGGACCTTAACGTGATTCAGTGGGTAATAATGAAAGCAAAAAGGTTACTTACCTTTTGTCCAGCACAGCTGATTGGGGTCAGTCCAGCGATCACTAGCTCACCTGATCGTTGTATCTGAACCTACGCCACAGCCGCCGCAGAGAATGGAGAAAGATCGCTGCCCTGCCCTCCCTATTCATTACAATGGAGGTAGTAAGCTGAGCCCTGACACACCCCCTCCATTGTAGCGAATAGAGGATTCGTGTCCAAGCACCTGTGATGGTGGGGGCATGGTACAGTGCTGAAGCACTGGTGAATGGCATTTGTAGCCCTGAACGGTTCGGGAATGCAGGGGGTCATGTCTAGCGATCAGGTGAATAACTCATTGCTGCACTGGCACCAATCAGGTGCACAGGACTTAAGGTAAGTGCCCTTTTGTTTTTTTATTGCCTGACTTAAAGTGTCTGTCCCTGCAGTAGTGTTTGGGTTGCTTGTGTCCCATTTAAAAGATCCTCTGCACAAACAAGCCAAAAGTGAAGAATACATTGCCCCTGGCATGAAACTGCATGGATTGCAGGGAGTTATTTTTAAATTATGTTGGTTGTATTTTAAGTACATTGATGCGTTTCAGCTCATTAATATTAATGGACAGCGTTTTTTCTGTGTGGCACAACGCAGTGTAAGCATATAGATATGAACCTAGTCTAAGACAGGGGTGCTCATGCCTAATGTTCCACTTCAAGGGGCTGCAAAAAATGTAGCTGCAAATGCCTTTATTTATATGCAAAGCTGGGCGGTGGGGTGAAATGAAATGGAAGAGGTAAGGTTACTAAAGGTGGGTAGAGGTGAGGAGTGGGCAAAGGTAAGGCAGGTTAAGGACATTTCAGCAGAGGTGACGTTGGTAGACGTAAACAGAGGTGAGTCGAGGTGATGTTGGCAGAAGTGAGATGGTAAGAGAAGCAATGGACAGGGGTGAGGTGGGTGAGAAGATGGTGGGCAAAGGTGAGCTGGGATGAGTCTACTTGGGCATTAGAGACACACTGTTCTCTAGTGGTCAGCCGCTTGCACTGCAAGGAAAGCTTTGCTCACAAATTCTTTAGGGGGGCTGCAAGTACAAGCCAGTTCAGCTGCCTTGTGACTGGAGCATTGCAGGTTCGATTCCTGGCCATGGGATATGACTGAAGTGCTCTTGAGACACCTAAAGCCCCAACTTCTTCTTGGGCACTGTAATTAGGGCAGCCCCCACTCCTTCAGGCATGTGTACATGTGGAGGAAAAATTCCTATGTGTGCTGAAGCATACAGTGGCCACATATAGCCCCCTCGCTGTTACTCCGTCTTGTTAATGAAAAGATTCTAGGTAATCTTACAAGCTTGCAATTGGTTTGGAGTGGTCTTCATCACATTGCTGGTACTACATTGAACAATTGGTTGTGTAAAATATTTTGAATGTGTGTATATATCAATTTCTTTTTTCCTTTGTCACAGCACGAGTTGGGATGAACATGTGTTTGAACTGGTTTTACCGAAAGCCTGCATGGTCGGACACGTAGACTTTAAGTTTTTATTAAATTCCAACATTACCAACATTCCTCAAATTCAAGTGACGTTGCTTAAAAATAAAGCTCCTGGAATAGCCAAAGTTAACGGTAAGACTGCTGCTCTTGCACTGCTTTTTTTTTTTTTCCCTCCTGATCTGTGAAATGTGACTACTGGCGCTGAGGCAGGACGAGGGTGGTGCTACAGATCAGGAATGCTGCCATCTCGGGAGTAAAACAGAGAGCCGCATCCCCTTGCTCTGTGCGCCCGGGAGCATGCACGGACCCAGCAGATGCTGCTTTCTATCTTTTTCTGCTGCGGCTGTGGTAGACCGAGAGAAGCGGCGCAGGCCCCTTTGTTACCCCCACCCACCCCCGTCCTGCGTCGCCAGGGTAGGGTGGTTTTACAGGGTAATTTTACTGACTAAATTTCTGCTTTAACCTACAGGGAGCTCACGCAGTAAATACTTAGGTGTAGGTCTTTATCTACTTCCATTCAGGAGACACACTGCAAGAAGGCCTGCCTCCTTGACATTCGCTCTTAGAAGCCGCAGGATGCTCCTCTAACCCAGAGGTGTCACACTCACTCCTGAGAGGGCATCAACAGGCCAGGCTTTGTGGATCTCTATATATCTATCGCTCTGTATGAGCATTAATTACTCCACCTCTGCAGAGATATGCAAAATCTAGCCTTTCAGGAGGGAGTTTGAGACCTGAGCGCCATCTGCATCAATAGCTTGAGTATCTGTCACAAAAAGGCACTGTTCCTGTCCTGCTGACACTGCCTTCATGGTTTCTGCTCTGTTTTGGGACCTTCTTATGTCGCATTGCTTCTCTGTATTCTCTGAAAGGCTTTTGACGCAAATGCTGTCTAAATCTGGTAAACAATGCTGGTCTTGTGTCATGTCCTGTTTCTGATAGCCTAAAACCTTCTTCCCAGGGTTTAAGGAGTATTCAGCTGGTTTGGGGATGGGGAGGGGGGCGGTAGACCAAAGACATTCAAAATGGTGGGAATAGCTGTTGTGTTACTAGGTGACTTGGTGACTTAAACCAAACTAACACAAACAGTGCTCATAGGCATCCCTCCCGAGGGGAATTTAGGTTGCTGCACATAAAAAATTATTTACAGTTTTCAAACTCCTGCTGTGGTAAATTTTAGAGACAAAATGGCGGCTAATTTATCTGCAGGCCACCTGCAAATAGGAAGTGCTGCTGGGTTTCCTGTTACTGTGCATTATGTTATGTCAGGTCAGTTGAATCCAGGCAGCGGCATGGTTGAGATGCTGGGAAAGGAATCTCCAAAATGGCTGCTACTACTAGAGAGGTGGTGTTTCAGCTTTGAGTGGATGCAGGAGCAAATGTAAGTGCTGACAATGCTTCAGTATCATGCATGCAGATGAGGTTTGTGAGCTTGATCTGGTTTAATAGTCACAAGTTATTTATCTTAGAGCGGCATCTGCTCTTTGTATATATCATGGGACATAATATTTTCAACACTCCTCACAGCTAATAATTGCATACTGATGAAGATTATTAAGTCATTATTGAGTCATTGGAGTACGTTCAGAATGGGAATGGGGGATTATTAAGTAAATGGTGATAGGAGAGGGCATCACTTACTGCAGTATTCACTGTTTCGAATTGGTGAATGCACTGTGCATCACACAAAGACCTTGCTGAGCCGCCGAAGGATCCAAAGGTGAGCAAATAAATTCCAAGTTGTCCCTTTGGCATCCCGTTTCCCTGTGGAACCTGTGGAATGCACACACCCCTGCGTCTGACATAACTCAATGGTTGGGCCGGGCACAGCTGCAGGAATGCTGTCGCAGCCCTTGATCACAGGGAGGGACTGGTGGAAAGGTAAGGGGTCTGTCAGTCATCCCTGGGGTCCAGCACTGGATTTGTTGGTGATTGGTCCATTTTAAGAATTTTACTGTATGGGAAGTCTTGCTGCGCTTGTTCAAATTGCGTTCGGGGGCTAAGTTCATAGTTTTTTTTAAAGCAGACCTAAACCTTCCTGGTGAAGCCATTTTTCCTAGTATGAAGTGGTGAAAATGCTTGGAAACACCTGTACCCCTGTTATAGGCTTCCTTGGACCCAGGCAGGGATATGGAAAAATCCAGCATCATATCTTGCTCAGAACCTTTTACTGGGACCAGGAAATGATTAACTCAGATGATTGTCTGTTGTAGGGGCGTGTCCTTTATACAACCTTCCTTATGTGGGCTCCACCTGGGATACCCCCCCCCCCCCCCCCATCCATTTGTTGGTTATTTGCTTTTTGTTCGAGATGTCATGGTTTATTTTTGCTGGTTCCCTTCTTTCCTAAGCCTTGTTACTGGGCAGTGTGAGAAGGTAATTGGGAAGCAGACATCTGGTGGCCCCTCAAAAGAAAAGCTATTCAATGGTTGGTTCTGGGGACCGGTACATCAGCTGTTAGGTAGGTTTCTTCTCTCACGGTCCTGTTGTAGAAACGGGCATTTCAGTCTTGGTCCTTCAATATGAGGGCTAAAGAGCCTATTTGGAGAAATTGATTTTGGCCCTTGAATGTTCTGGGCCTTTAAATTCTGTCCCTTTATGGGTGGCTGTCTGGAATGTTGCCTTCCCTGTGGCTATGCCCTCAGTTGTTTTTTTTTTTTTTTTTTTTTTATTTAGTGTTTTTTTCATGCAAGTTCCCTTGACATCTATAATGACCATGTGTCCTTTCGAGGGACCTGGAGGTCATATTTTTGTTCTTGAATCCATGCCCTTTTAATTTTTCTGGGTGGGATGCATGCTTAGTCTGCATGTATTTTGGGCCGATAGGCTATGTTGGCTCAGGACCAGTGAGCATGTTTCAGAAAAGGCATTGTATGGTAAGGGAATGAGCATTTTCACTGCAACTGGGCTATATGCCCTCCAGAGGGGACTCTGCTGCTAACGGGTTGAGACGGGGCTTCTGCGTTTACACACTACCTGGCACTTTGTGACTTCTGGCAGTAATTCAGGATCATGGCAACTGTTTTTTGCAGCCATGGACACATTTAAGGCTCAGACTGCATTGAAGTTAATGAGCTCATTGCAGCTAATGGTCTAAAACTTTATACAGGGGACCAAGAAGTTGGACATCCGTAGAGGAATAAGCTGATGCAGATCCTGATTATAGGTGGAAACCAAATAAAGAGAAGACAGGAAACTTAATCTACTGGATGCACAAGGTTTTAAAGTTTCTGGTATCTGAGGTCCAAGACACTGAAGATATTGCATGCATTTCTCATCATAATTTTCCAAAACCATGTTACAAACGGTTGTCAAAAGGTTTGTCCACCTATGTTGAACAGGATGTAGCCAAAGATTGTTTTGTATTCTATTTACCATATATTTCGCACTAAAAGACGCACCTTCCCATAGGACGCATTTGTAGGAGGAAAATAAATATTCTTAACAAAATGTTTTGCTAACCCCCCCAAGAGCCAAATAATTGTCAAGGTGCAGAATCCCACCATTACAGGCAGAGTGGCATTGCCCCCCCCCCCCCCCCCCCCCAATTGCCACTGCTGTATGAAGCCGGGTGCCTGTGTGTGCTGGTGCTGCGGACAAGAAGCAGATACAGCTTCCTCCACCACTACTGCTCCACAGCAACAGCACACACAGAACGAACACCCGGCTCTGTACAACGTTGGGCGTGGCCAATGCTCGAGTGTCAGCCATGCTCTGTCAGCCATGCTCATCCGCTGTATGGAGCAAAGTGTCTGTGTGTGCTGCTGAGAGGTGGTGGGGACAGTGCGAGCGTCCGATACAGCTAGCTGTGCCGCTTGCGCTGTCCCTGTCGCTTTTCCACGGCGCCAGCACACAGACACCCGGGCCTTTAAATGGCGGTGGGCGTGGTCAATGCTTGAGCATCGGCCATGTCCACCTGCTGTACGAAGCCGGATGTCTGTGTGTGCAGGCGCCGGGAAGATGGCAGCAGATACAGTGAAGACTGCGGGGACAGCGCAAAGCGCGTAGGATGGAAAGGGGAGTTAACTTTTTCACCCCCCCCCCCCAATCGCCCGATAAGACGCAATGACCTTTTCCACCCACTTTTGGGGAAAAATAAGTGTCTTATAGGACGAAACATGGTATTCACTTAAATCTGCTACTGATGTCCTGTTCTGTCTGTGGAAACAGCAATCATGAAGGCTAAGTCCATGGCTCCTAGCAGAACTCCACTTAAGGCCTACTCTGAGGACTTGTCTGGTTTAAAATACTCACCCGGTCCCAGCTTTTCTTTCACTCCCACAGCCATGGTGGTTCACTGTTTTTTCCGAGTGGTAGCCACTGCTACATGCTAATCTTGAGGGGTATCTGACTATAGGTCCTTGTTAAGAATTAACTGTTTACGTTGTCAAAATAGTCAATGCAAATCACTTCCTGTGCTCCTTTTTTTTATCAACCATTGTGCATGTACATGTGCTACATTTTTATTTCTGTGTTTTTCATAGAGGCCCCTGTAGATAGACACATCTCCTTCCCTTTGTCTCCGGCTTTCAATGTGGAAGTCCAGAGAAATGGAAAGCCTACCCTGGTAGATTTAACTGACGACATACAAAGCATGGAAGTAGAGGACTCGCAGTGTAAGTGCTCTAGAAAATACTCTTAAACCTTGCTTCTAAGATCAAATATATCTTGCCTTATAGTGGTGGGCAGGCCATGTGATGACCTGAAACCATTAGAGTAAGCTTGTTTAATCTTTTATTTTTTCTTTTAAGGTCCAAGGTTATGTCCGTTCTTAGAAGAGCATAAAGAAGATATTTTGTGTGGCCCAGTATGGCTGGCAAGTGGTCTTGATCTTTCAGGTCACGCTGGAATGTTGACATTAACAAGCCCTAAACTTGTGAAAGGTTTGAGAAATACTTTCTTTTTAAGCCTTCCCAAAGTATGTTTTTGTATTCTTAATTTCATTACTAGCATAATAAGTTAATCAGACTTGTATTACCAAGCAGGTTTAATATTTTGTATTTCTTCTGTTTTATGTGGACGATGCTGCTAATGGTTGCCACAACAGAAAAGTTAAATACAGTGCCAATCATTGAAGGATCCCAGCGCTGGGCACTGCTATTTTTGCTCTTCCAGCACAGAGCACGTTCCCCACTCTATGCCCTGCCTGCCTGCCCGCCCGCCCTTCTCCGCTTTCTTCAACTTGGTCTAAATACAAGTTTGGTTGTTAGTTCTTTAGCCTGTAATTATTTAGTGAAAACTTTTTGTGAGGGTGAGTTCTTGGCCTTTGAACATACTCATTTTAAATCATTGGGCTCTTTACAATGCATCTCTTGTCTCAAAAGCCATTAGTCCACCAGGAATTATAAGAATTTGCTGCATTGACAATTAAGTTGTCAGTTGTAAAGGAGAGTGTCCTCCTTTCGTTAATCAGGCACATCCGATGGACAGATTGCTGCATATTCTGGTTGAGGTTTTACCTATACAGAGAATTATTTTCAAAAGTCTTTAGAGGCTTTCAGCATTTGACCATTACAGAGAAAGGCTGCTACTTGGTAGTCCGTTCATACCTTTATAAAATTCTACAAGATTGATTAGCTGGCTGAAGCATTTTTGGGGCACAAAATGTTGCAGACTGCAGCCAGTATGCATCTTGGTTTTGCAGACCTTTACAGTTTCTATAGTATTCTTTCGCCACATTAATTTTAAACGGCTTTGAGACTTACCATGGTTAAAGAACAAGAAGACCATTAGCTGCTTCCTCCACGTGAAACAGAAGAAAAAACGTTTTAACTCTGTGCCGACTTGGTGTTTGTTTCCAATAATCGATTACAATAATCTCTTCCCCAGTTGTTTCCGTGTTCCTCCTCGAGGTAGGAGCCGAACCACTAGCTCCTGGATCGATTGGTTCAGGTAAGTATTTTTCCGGTACTATGGGCCTGTAAGCAGGCAGTCCATTTCTTGGTCCCGAAGACACTCTTGCCTGGGGCCCGGGATACCCTATGGGATTATTGGCCAAATCCCATTCTTTGATTTATTTCAAAGGAGGGTAAGTAAGTATTCCCTCTTCCTGAGGATGATTTTAGGGAAGAAGCGGGGGTTACCGGACCCCATACCTTTATTTTTAAAAAAGGGGGACCTAATTTTTATTTTTGGGAACATAGGAAGAACCCCTCTGTTGGTTGCACTGGTCTTTTTTGTCTTGTGCTGGTACCTTTTAAGAGGCGGGGAAGAGAGGGGAATGACGTGTTCTCTCGCTCTCTTCCCCGCCTGCCGATACTTCCGCATTCGGCTTACCTTCGCCCGGGCAGCCGGTGAGGGGGATCGGTGCTCTGCGGGTGGACGCTGGGATCCAGCGCCGGACGACGAGCCGGGCTCTGCGGCGGCGGAGATCCTCTGCGGGGGTCTTCTGCGGCCGGCGAGCGTTCAGGTAGGCAGCATGTGTTTACACACACGCTCTGTTTTCATAAGCATGTTCCCGGAAATTAGGTCCCACGCTTCTTCCTCCCAGGGCTGCTGATGTCACATCCCGGCGCCCTTGGGAATTTCCTGTTTTTTTTTTCCCACAACACGTGTTTTTTCTTAAAGCAATAGCACGGCATTTTGGTGTTTAGGTATATTATGGCCTCCCCTTCTATTTTTACTATGAAGGGTTAATATTTTAATACGGATATGATTCCTACCCTATTTAGGAGGGTTCAGGAAACTAATCTCTGGTGCCTCTATCCAGAAATATGGCAGAACAGGCGCAGGACGGGTTTTTGGATACTATTGAAGATTCTTCCACTGAAATTACTTATGTGGACCTAGACTCTTCAGCATGGCGCCGGCTGCCGATTCTGGGAGGAGGAGGCCCTGCTCTGCCCCGGTAAGTCACCTTTTGCTATACTTGGGATATATATATATGTATATGTTTATATGTATATATTTTTTCAGGGAATAGGATTTAGTTCACGTCCCTATTCTTGCTTGTGTTTTTTAGTCAAAGAGCCCGGACAAAGCTTCCAAAACTGTATCAAAGTCCTCTATTGCCGGATCTAAATCCAGTAAAAAGAGTAGAAGATGCCCGTTATGTGATATGAAGCTTGCAGATTCCTACGTTAAGCCTCTTTGTCAGATATGCACAGATAAAGTGGTTAATAAGGAGCATAATGACGATTTGATGAAGTTGATGAGGGAACCTAAAGACCAGATCTCTTCTTCCCCTATAGCTCAGGGGGCCCTGGAAGTCGCTAGTAACCAGATGGGCTTTTTACATCCAGCGACTGGTCACTTTGATCCTTCCATGTTTTCCGCACATATGGGGAGACCCTCTTTTTTTTTTTTTTTCTCTCTCAGGAAACTTGTTCCTGACGATGAATCAGAGGGAGGTGAGATGGAAGGAGCCATCTAAGAAAGTTTTTACTTCTAGAGGTCTTAAACGTAGGTACCCATTTTCAGAAGAAGATTCTCAGCTTTGGAAAAAATGTCCCAAATTGGATGCCCCTTTTGCCAAGGTTTCTAAGGGTGCAGGATTAGCCTTTGAGGATTTTGGGGTTCTTAATGATCCCCTAGATAAGAAGATGGATTCTCTGGAAAAAGGCTTGGCATGTGGAGTCCAATTTATTGAGAACTAATTTGGCATCCAATTGTGTTATCAGAAATCTGGGGTTTTGGCTACAACAACTGAAGGACTGTCTTTTAGAAATGACTAGTCTAGATAAAATTTTGAAGGCTTTACCTATTCTCTTTTCAGCAACGGCATTTGTTACGGATGCCATGGCTGAATCTATTAGATTTTCAGCACAAAATCTGGCAGTGACCAACTCCGTGCCTGGTCTGGCGATGTTGGGTCTAAGATGAGACTGTGTGCTATGCGCTTTAGGGGTGAGTATTTGTTTGGCTCAGACTTAGGTAAAGTTTTGGATATGACGGACAGAAATAAATGTTTTCCGCCTCGTCCTAGGGCTGCGGCTGATAGAATGTATTTTCCCAGAAATTCTTTTAGGCTTCCCTTTCTTAACAAGTGTGCTCCTAAAAGAGCCAGGGGAAAAAGTTCAACCCTGTTTGGAACTTATCAGGCAAGACCCAAGAAGCAATGACGCCAATATCATTATTGGCGCCAGGCTAGGAAGGTTTAGCACAGCCTGGCAAGGCATGTTGGATTGCCCTTTCATTCTAAGAGGTATTACGGAGGGGTTCCACATAGATTTTTGTCAAACGCGAGTCTGGCGGACATGAGGTCAAGGGGAGTCATTGTTCCAGTGCCACTTCCTCTGCAGGGGACAGGGTTCTACTCCAGCATTTTCCTAGTAAGGAAGAGCTCGGGAGGGTTCAGGTTTATCCTGAACTTGAAGAGTCTCAACCTTTTTGTCCAGTACAGACATTTCAGGATGGAAACGATTTATTCTGTAAAGAATATGCTTTTCAGAGGTGCCTTCATGGCGTCAATAGATTTAAAGGATGCTTATTGGCAAGTTCCAATGAGCCCCCTGGCTCAGTCTTTTGAGATTTGCAATAAGAGACGAAGACCAGATTTTGCATTTCCAATTTGTCTGCCTTCCCTTCGGCCTTGCATCTGCTCCAAGAATTTTTACCAAGGTTCTGGCCGAGCCCTTGGTATATCTGAGACGCAGAGGGATAGGGGTGGTCGCCTACCTAGACGACCTTCTGCTTTTTGCTCAGTCAAAAGACAAACTATGGGAGAATATTTGTTTCTTCATGGATCTGTTGACTCACCTGGGGTGGGTTGTGAATTTCAACAAGTCTTCTCTAGCACCTTCGCAGATTATGACCTACTTGGGATTCGAGATCAATTCGGTCCGTCAAATCCTTACTCTTCCTCATCAGAAAGTCATAGCTGTCCAGGAGGCAGTTCGATCTATCTGCTCAGAAACAATTCCCTCGATAAAACAAGAAATGAGAGTTCTTGGATTTCTGACATCATCCTTTCCGGCGGTGAGATGGGGCCAACTTCACTCCAGATGCCTGAAAGGACATATTCTGAAGAATTGGGATGGCTCCCCGCAGGGATTGGATCTACAGCTTCCAATATCAGACAAAGTAAAGAATTCTCTGAGTTGGTGGTTGGAGGAAGGTCTGTTCCTAAGAGGTTTGCCTTGGGGAGACCCATCCAATCTAAGAGAATTGGTGGCAATAAAGGAAGCTTTATGGTCCCTGAAGTCACACCTGCGAGGGAAGCACGTGCAGATCAGATCAGACAACGCGACTTCGGTGGCCTACATAAACCATCAGGGAGGAACGAGATCCTCGAAATTGATGGCCATAGCATGGGAAATATTGTCATGGGCAGAAATCAATTTGAAGTCCCTGACGGCGGTCCACTTGAAAGGGACCCTGAATCAGGTTGCAGATTTTTTGAGCCGATCACAGATGAAGGAATCAGATTGGTCTCTGGATCCAGATGTTTTCAAGACAATTTGCGTTCAGAGGGGCGTTCCGGAGGTGGATCTGTTTGCATTGGCAAGAAACCACAAGGTAGACCAATATTTCTCATTGGATCCGAGGGATCGGTCATTGGGAGTAGACGCGCTAGCTCAGCCATGGCATTTCAATCTGGCCTACGCCTTCCCTCCGGTGCGTTTTGATTCCAATGGTGCTGAAGAAGCTCGTGAAGGAACCAGCTACAGTTCTCCTGGTAGTTCCGTGGTGGCCAAGAAGATCCTGGTTTTCAACTCTAGTGGAGCTATCGATTCAGGACCCTTGGGAAATTCCGGTGACTTCTCATCTCTTATCCCAGAGTCCTGTTTACTGTCTGAATCCCCAATGGTGGAGGTTAACAGTTTGGACCAAGTCTCCTTACTGCAAAGAAAGGGATTTTCATCCCCAGTGATAAGTACTCTTCTGGCAAGCAGGAAGACAGTGACCAGAAAGATTTATCTTAAGGTATGGAAAACCTTTAAAGTGGACCAACACCCAGGATTTTGACTATCCAGGGTCTTGGTCCACTTCGGTGGGGCACCCCCGATCGGGGTGCCCCGCTGTGTGAAACCCCCCCGAACCCCCCGAAAAACTCACCTCTCCCCGCGCCGACGGACAAGCGGCTCCTCCGCCGCCGCCTCCCGCGCGTCACTCTTGGCGCGCGCGTGCCCGCGCCGGCCATTCACAGACGGCCGGCGCCGGCGCGCGCACGTCTAGAGGGGTGCGAGGGAGGCGGTAAGGTAAGGGGTTTGAGGTGTTTCACCCCGCTGGACATCCCGATCTCGGATGTCCCGCGGGGGGGGAGGTGATCGGCCCGGGAATCTTATAGATTCCCGGGCCGATCACCCGTGGGTGTTGGTCCACTTTAACTCTTGGAAGACGGAAAATAGCAAGACTTCCTTTAAAATACCGGTTATTCTGGATTTTTTGCAAGATGGAGTCAACATGGGCCTTAGTGTCAATACACTAAAGGTTCAGCTGGCAGCCTTGTCAGTTTTTTTGGATAGAAAGCTTTCAACTATTTCTATCATTAAAAGGTTTCTACTTGCAGTCAAACGTTCTAAGCCAGCTCCTTGTAAGGTGATTTCCACAATGGGACCTAGCGAAAGTCTTATCTTTATTAAGTTCTTCACCCTTTTATCCAAACAAGAATTTGGATATCAAGTTGCTTACGTGGAAGGTATTATTTTTAGTGGCCATTACTTCGTCCCGAAGAGTCAGGGACATTCAAGCCTTGTCATGTCGCCACCCATTTCTCCAGGTTTTTACAGATCGCATCGTGATGGAAGTGGACCCTTGCTACCTTCCTAAATTTGCATCGGATTTCCACAGATCTCAGGAGATCATTATTCCTTCCGTCACAGATGAAGATCCGGAACTGGTGGCTTTGGATGTCAGACCTCTCCTATTACAATATCTGCATCAAACCAAAGATTTCAGGAAGGCCGACAGCTTGTTTATCTCCTTTTCAGGCCCCAGGAAGGGTTTGAGGGTCTCAAAAACTACATTAGCTAGGTGGATGAAAAGTACCATTAAACTGGCATATGGAGATGTCAATTTACCAAGTGGGATAACCGCTCACTCCACGAGGAGTGTATCCACGTCTTGGGCAGAGCAAGCCGGGGTCTCCATTGAACAGATTTGTAAAGCAGCCACCTGGATGTCGGCTAAGACTTTTTCAAGACATTATCGTTTGGATCTCTTATCTCAGAAAGATCAATCTTTTGGCCGAAGTGTTCTTCGTGCAGTTCTTCCCACGCTATGAGGTAGTCCTCGCCTATGTCTCAGGCGTATGCTGCCCGACGGATGTTTTGAGAAAACTTAAGTTAGTTACCTGGTAACTTTTTTTCTAAACATCCGTAAGGGCAGCATACGCCGGCTTCCCTCCCTAATATTTTAAGCATGGGGGATAGTTTGCATATAAGTTTGTTATTATGAGACTGTGTCTCTTTTCTCTCTTTCAGATCTCTACAACAACTGGGGAAGAGAGGGAGGAGTCGGGATTTTTTTTTGCTGGTGGTCATGTGTTCCCCTCGGTGGGAGGAGCCCAGAGGTCTCAGGCGTATGCTGCCCTTACGGATGTTTAGAAAAAAAGTTAAAAAAAAAAAAAAAAAAAGTTACCAACTAACTTAAGATTTTAAATAATTTTTTTTTTTTATATAGGAATGGCAGGTGGTAAATATCGGTCTTTTTTAATTCACGTAAAAGCTGTAAATGATAGAGGAGCAGATGAATTATGCAATGGAACTCGACCAGTTGTTCGGATACCACCCATAAAGCCGCAGAGTGTAAAGGGACATTCTCTTGCTTCTTTATTGGCCAAGGTTGTGCCTGGAAAGGTATGGAATAGACCCATGTGCCCATGTCGGTCTTTAGCATCTTTTAAATATTTTTGAAGATTGTTAAAATGTATTTCTTAAAGGACAAGTCTGTTCCGAAAATGGATACTGGCGCATCTTCTCGAAAAGTGGATAACCTCCGAGGATGTGACTTGCTCCAGGAGGTCTCTGTCACCATAAGACGCTTTAAGAAAACTTGTATCCCAAAAGAAAGGTAAATTGATTTCCTTTAGACCGCAAAGCACACCAGTTGGTACCTTTTACCTTATTTCCTTACTCTAATTTTCCAAATTTAGGAGACACTCCCATTTACAGATGGGACAGAGTTAATGGTACCTGAATCCTTAGCCGGCGAATCCTTGTCGGTGTTCCATCTGGGAAAATAACATGTCATTCTCCATTTTCACCCCCAGGTGGCACATGCAAGCATGCTCAGTAGGTCTTTTGACAATGGCAACGTAGCGTTTAACCATTTTTTTTAACCTTCAAATGCTCTTATGCAGGCACAATAGTAATCGGGTACACTGTTATCTGCCACCCCTGGTTGGTCTCCTGGCACGTTTCATGAAGTGGCACTTTTATGGCATCTCCAGGTTTTACAGGCTTCCTTCAGTGGCAGCTATCACCCTGGAGGAATACAATTGACTTGATCCCACCCTTTTCACTTTTTTGAAAAATGCCTTAGATGCTGCCATGCAGCTGCATCAGTGTGCCTAAGAGTTCAGGAAGCCTTGGTTCTTGGTAAGATGGAACATGTTTCTAGGAGTAGCCTTTCATCACTGCATGTATTTTCTAAGCCCACTCAGGCATGAGGGGAGACCCTCTTACTGTTGGGTGGCGGGATGGCTTCTGCATTTTGTCCCCATTTGGAGGTGCCATGTAACAGATGCCTTGATACTGGAGATAATTTCTTCAAGTTACAAGATCAAATTCAGGGGCAGACATCCTCGAAGTTTGTCCTGTCAAGGGTTTCCTGGGAATCCAGGAAAAGCAGAAGCATTGAGATCCGCTGTAGCTCACTTGTTGCAGCTCGTCACGTTCCCTTTTAAGGGAGTGAGGTTTCATATTCGACTCAAATCTGTTCGTAATCCCCGAAAAGGATGGTTCTTTGCGCCCAGTGTTAGACCTCAAGGGCCCCAACAGTTTTGTCTGTCTTTGGAAAGTTCACATGGAAACTTTAAGTTCCACAATGGCAAAATATTTCCGCTTTGCAGTAGATGGCCTGCACCTTCAGTATGTGGCTGTGCCTTTTGGCCTGCCTTCAGACCCAAGGGTGTTCTGGCAGGTCTCATTTCTAAGAAACCAGGGGACACAAATTATGTTATTTGGGACGAGATTCTTTTGGGGGGCCTTGAGAGATACAGAGTACATATTATTGTCTTTGGAAAGCTTTGGCTGTATAGTCAACTAACCAAAATCACACATCATTCCCTCAAGAGTTACCTCCTTCCTATGAATGACATTAGACACCGCTCAGGCCAGAGTTTTTCTTGTGGAACAGAAGAGTCTCACTTCAGGCCAGGGTACAGGCTCTCTTGACCTGCCCTCACCCGGCGATCCGTCAACAAATGCGCTTATTAGACATGATCGTGTCTTGCCTTATGCACAGTTTCACACAAAACCCATAAAGACTCTGGATCACACCCTTTACATTAAACATTCAGCAAGGAAACCTCTAGCCTGGTGTCTGAATCCTCCCCCCTCCCCTATAGGGAGAAAAAGTCTAAAGGGAAAGGCAAGAAAAAATTTCAGAGCAATAAGCGAGCGGTGCACATCTGTATCTCATAATCCAAGAGTTTAGGCGGTCATCACTTGACAGGCCCAAATAATGCATACACAGTAAATATTCTTATTCAGTGTTTCAAAACATAATTTAATGCTTGCCAAAATAAAAACTTTCTGTATGCATTGTGTATATTTACTGGTGGAAAAAACATTTACAGTTAATGTAAAATCCTTTTTTTCCTGATGTAGCTTGATGGGTCTGGCCTTGCCTCAGGAAGCAGCTAGGCAGCCTTTGTCGTTCACCTACCCTCTGGTTTGACAGGTTGGCTACCCTTTTATGGCGCCCGTTTATCTAGTATCTTGGGCATCACTGGGTTGCCAAATTTCATTTTAATATTTTTTCACTGATGTAACAAAACGGGGGTTATGTGGAAGATGGGTGTCTACAGTATATTGTCTGCCTCTAACTAGAAATAATTAATATGTTATTAAATGTCTACATACTTTCTCCAGGAGGAAATTGATTTTATGGTTAGGGATTAAAATCCTGTTGTTCCTAATGGTTTATAATTTGTTTTACTTCTTTGTTTTAGAGTGCAAAGATGCGCCATGTTGCAGTTTTCAGACTTTCATGAAAAGCTTTTGATTACTCTTTGTAAAAAGACAGATGATGGATTGGCTACTGAACATGCACAGAGCTTGGTACTAGACATCCTCTGCTGGTTGGCGGGTGTACATGCCAATGGTCCAGGCAGGTATGGCTACATATCAAAATGTATAAGAATAACCTTCTCCTTTAAAACTTAGTAAAATTTAAGTTTTCATCATTTTTATATAAAAAGATAACCACATATAATCCAAATTTTAACCTGAGTTAGTTACCAATAAGTGCAGGGCATCCTGATTTGGGACCAGGAACATTCACCAGGATAGTGAAAATCTTGGTGATTGGTCCACTTTAAATTACATAATATAACAGGTATGCTGGTTATATGGGACTATATAATCTCCTTTTAATTAAAAACGTATTCATTTATAAGCCCAAACTGGGCTATCTGTTCTAATGTTAAACCGATATTTTATGCTTCAACGGTTTGGTAAGAGTTTGGTGTGTGTGTAATGTATATTGTGTGTGTATATATGTGTGTATGTGTATATATATATATATATATATATATATATATATATATATATATATATATACTGTAAAGGAGGGTGAGGACACATCAAGGCTGTGAAAGAGGGTGAGGACACATAGAAGACACAAGTCCCACAGTTATGCTTGTCTGTTGAGAGCGAAATGTCTGATCTTGCTGGCTCTACCCCAGCCTGCCAACTGGCTCTGTGCACATGCTGGAGCTGCTGTTCTGCTGCCACCATCTCGCCAGCTACCAGCCGGCTTTAAGCCCTAGAACCTATTTTTGGAGCAAAAATTTGAGACCTGTCTTATTCTCGGGGATACACGGTGTGTATATGTTGTACATAACAAAATATTGACTGATCTTGAAGTTGTGTTTCATTCCTTATTACATGTTTTCTCTGAAGTTTGAGGGAAGGAAAAGAGAGCTTGCTGTTAAAAACAAGGAAGTGTCTTTCTGATATTGTCCGGACATGTTTTTTTGAGGCTGGAAGAAGCATTGCTCATAAATGTGCCCGATTTTTAGCTCTGTGTATTAGGTTGGTAATACTTTTTTATTCTATAACTTGCAACATATTATGTTTTTATCTTTAAATTCTTTATCGGCAAAGGATACTTTTGTTGAGCTTCAGCTACAGGGGACCTCCAGGGTTAACTCCCCCCCCCCCCCCCCCCTTTCCTACAATTTCTGCATCCTGTATGAAATTATATCCTGTATACTGTCACCCAGTCACTGAAGTAGCTGTAGACTGGCAGCTACAGTGATAGGGTTATAACGGGGTCGATCATGAACTTATGCAGGGTGTAGATCAGGGCTGTCACTCATTTTCACCCAGGGCTAAATTAGTATTATGATTGCTTTCAAAGAACCAGTAAATAGCAGACAAAAAACTAAATGCAAACACGACCATTAAAATGTATGGTTACAGACACAGAATGATTTTGTCTAGGACAGATGCAAACACGCACTGATATATTTTGCCCAGGAAAGCCATAGAATTATTTTTCCCAGGATAAGCGCAAAATTTTATTTTGCCCAGGACGGATGCAGAATAATTTTGCTTCCAGGACGGATGCAGAATAATTTTGCTTCCAGGGCGGATGCAGAATAATTTTGCTTCCAGGGCGGCTGCAGAATAATTTTGCTTCCAGGGCGGATGCAGAATAATTTTGCTTCCAGGGCGGCTGCAGAATAATTTTGCTTCCAGGGCGGCTGCAGAATAATTTTGCTTCCAGGGCGGATGCAGAATAATTTTGCTTCCAGGGCGGCCGCAGAATAATTTTGCTTCCAGGGCGGATGCAGAATAATTTTGCTTCCAGGGCGGATGCAGAATAATTTTGCTTCCAGGGCGGATGCAGAATAATTTTGCTTCCAGGGCGGATGCAGAATAATTTTGCTTCCAGGGCGGATGCAGAATAATTTTGCTTCCAGGGCGGATGCAGAATAATGTTGCTCTCAGGACTGATGCAGAACAATTTTGCTTCCAGGACAGATGTGTTAGTCACCCCCCCCCCCAATTACGAACTGTTGCAGACTCTACTCCTCTCCCCCCAAAACGTTAAAAAGGCATGTACTAGCTGCTTTTATAGGCTACTTACCTGGGATTAGATGTGGTACTGTGCTCCACAGTGGAGAGCAGTGTACCAGTGCATCACTCGACAGCACCTCATATAGACGTGAGGGTATGCTGCCAGTGTCGGAAGCCTTGGAGTGACTGGGCCAGCTAGAAATGGCACTACCAAGCCTCCACTGTCTGGTACCTTACAGAGGGCCACAAAAAAGACTTGGAGGGCCGCATCCGGCCCCCCGGGCCTTAAGGTTTAACACATGTGGTGTGGATTATAGCATGTAACTCAGAAGCATTCAAAGCAGCGCATCTTTACTATGATTACATGTATACATATGCGTATATAACTTTTTTTTCTCCTTCCAAATAGCAATGGAAAATGTGATCCTAACCAACAAGGCTTTGGCTATGTTCTTTTAAAGGCCTTGCTAGAAAACATGACTTATCTGCCTTCTTCTGCCACTGGAGGTACTGCTCCTGAAATTTCTCAAATAGACACCAAATTGTGGTTTTCATTTAATTTACTTCTTTGTCCCATATTTTTTTGTCAGGTGCTGTATATTGGTATTTTGTTCTCCTGAACTATGTTAAAGATGAAGATCTTGCTGGTTGTAGCACAGCCTGTGCATCTCTTCTCACAGCAGTCTCAAGACAGTTGCAAGATCGCCTCACACCTATGGAAGCCCTGCTGCAGACTAGGTATGTAGCCTGGTGTCCTAATTGCTCGTTCCTGGTGCATGATGGCTAACATTACAAACATAAGAATTGCAAGAGCAATAAGCCATTATTCCAGCTCTGGCTTGCTCGCCAGACAGACCTTTAGTGAGGAGCTGTCCCCCCCAATAAAAACAGACTTTGTATGTCTACATACCTCCTTCCCTTTCTTTTTTTTCTCCCATCATCCTTCAGCATGACCCACGGCTCCACCCTCTAGGAGGAAACACAAATCTGAACAGGGGTTAAAATCCCCATCTCTGTTCTTTGTGTTACCTCCCTGGGAACCATGGGACAGTTAGACTACAGCCTGTTGTTTTTTTAGGTTGTTTTAGCTCCAGGAGATTCCTGGAGAAGCCTGCTCAGCCTGGAATCTTTAATTTTCGGGTGTAGTTCACCTGAGGTTTACAGGCAGCCAGGGTAGTCCCACATAGTATATTCTAAGCATACAGCACGTCCTGCTCCATCTATAATACTTACACATGGGTAATCCTCCGCCAGATGGCGCTGTTCACTGCAGACATGCAAAAACAGGCTCCTCCCGGCCCCTTCATATACCCAGGGACCTCCCACAAATCCCCAGATTTCTCTGCAGTGCTGACTGCGAAGACATGAAGTATCACTCTCTCGCAGGTAAGCGGGGCTATTACAGCCTGCGGCCCTGTGAGACTATTCCCACCCGTCCTCTTCGACAAGATGTGCCTCCCAGCCTGGGCTGCGCTGGTCTGGTGAAGGTAGGAAGCACCATGGTGCTTACGGAGCAACGCTCCACCGCAATCCCCCACCATAGGGTAGGCGGTCAAGGCTGATGGTGAGGCTTCAGGGGATGCCCCTCTCGCATCATTGCCTCACGCCCCATGTAACGGTGGACCCTATGTTAACGGGTCGCCTTCCTCCCTCGTTCCCTCATTAGTCAGGGGGAAAAGAAAGGGGGGGGGGGTTGTGTGTATAGCGGCCTTAGTGTATACTTACACGCTTATGGCTTAAATGTGTTTCACTGGGATCGGGGATCAGAGCCTCGCTCTTACCTTACTGTTTAAGCACCACTAGTATTCTGCCGCAAGTACGGCGGCGGCTCGCGGACGCCCTGGCGTCGTCTTCTTCCTCCTTCCCTTCTTAGCCTTATCGGCTCTTCATAGGTTGCGCTGGCTTGAGCACCTGTCTTAATAAATGTGTCTCTGTCACAGACCGGGATTCTTCCCCGACGGGGAGCCGCAGGAGAGCCCGAGTACAGATCGCGGCTGTAACTGCCACTGCTCCGAGCGCCATTTTTTAATAGGCCGTCTGCCTTTTACTTCTCCTGTCTGTACCACCATTGGCTGGTTGCCTTACGAGCTTCGCGCTCACTGGAAGAGGGGCGCGGTTTCGGCTTGGCGCGCTACGCGTCACGATCGGCTCAGGCCCGCCCCCTGAGGTTCTTCGGCGCCATTTTCTTCTCCCGCGCGCGTGGTGAAGATCGTTCCCTCCTCTCTGTATGTAAGTGCCCTCGCGGGCGACTTTTCTTTACTCTCATCCCCATTGCGCATGGCTCTGACATCCCGTTTCCCCTTATGTCTTTCAGACCGCGGATTCAAGTGGCTTCTCCCGGCCCAGCATAGCTCCCGGTCGCGACCATATAAACTTACTCCCACTTCCCAGCGGGTTATTGGGGCATCTAGGGTAGCTTACAGCGTCAATCCCTACTGGCAAATTGTGCCGATTAAATCACCATATGGAGGCATCTCAGGATATTGTGAACGGGGTTCCTTCGGGACAAGCCCTGCTGTGTGTAGCTTGTGGGGTCTTACCTAGCAGTGGTGACAATGCACGGGTCTGTGTTCCTTGTGCACAGCAGGCGCTATTGGTGCTTCCCGTCTCCTCTGAGGCAGGGCCTGCACCCCGCCGCACTTCACCTACTCCCCCAAGCCTGAGTCTAACCCCCAATACCAGTGGGGATTCTCATCCTGATCTGGCCAAGAGGCTGGCTAGTGTTGAAAACGTACTTGCTAATCCCCTAGCGCGTAAAGCCACCGCCAAGAGGCGGCACTTGAACCCTGAATCGACCCTCTTCCCTGTAGAACCTGATGATTTGTTGCATTCCTATGCCCATATCCCCTCGGACGAAGGGGAACTGTTCTCTGACTCAGGGTCATATGACGATGAGTCCAGGGGTCAGGAGGAGTCTGGCTCCGAGCATTGGTCCTCGGATGATGTCGATAGACTGCTGGTTCAGATCTTTGAAGTACTGTCTCTCTCCCCCTGCTGCGGCTCCCCGCCAAAGGGGTGATCTTTTCCATACTGCTAAAGCTCGCTTGGAATTCCCCGAGCAGACCCATTTCAATAGCCTTGTGCTTAAAGAATGGGAACATCCCAGCAGACTTCACGGGGTCCCTAAGAGCGTGGATAGGAAATATCCCTTCCCTGCTGACTTGGTTAAGTGCTGGTCATCGCTTACCGAGGTCGATGCTCATATTCTAGGGTTGTCCAACACCTCTATTATGCACTCCCCTGACACTACTACACTACGGGACTCTGAGGACCGGCGTGTTGACCAACTGGCATGTCATGCCTTTGCATTTTGAGGAGCGACTTTGCGCCCGGTTTGTGCCTTAGCCATTATGGCGGTAGCGATCAGGGCCGTGGTTAGGAGTGCTCTCGATGGCACAGATGAGTTGCCTCCTGATACTGTCAACGCTCTGTCCAGCTGTGATGCGTTTGTGAACTTTATCCTGTCTGCATCGGACGATGCTATTAAGATGTGTGCCAGGTCATCTGCCCTGGTGGTTGCTATACGCTGCGCGGTCTGGTTGCGCCAGTGGGTCGCAGACAATGCCGCCAAGAAAGCCCTCACGGGGCTGCCATTTAAAGGGCTGCACTTGTTTGGGGATCGATTAGACCTCTTTGCCAAGGGAGGCAAGTTACCCCAGCGCAGGCGACAGATTCGGCCTTTTTGTGGCCAAGGCTCCCTATCAACCCCCTATCGTGGGGCCAAGCAGGGTAGAGGGGCGTCCTTCGCAGGGGCCCGCGCTGATTCCTGGCACAGGAACAGAGGACGCCTTTCAGGTTCCTCCTGGGGAACCAAGCCCAAAGCCCCTTCCAAGGCCCCCCAGGCATGAGGGGGCTCCCTCACCCGTCAGGGTGGGGGGACGTCTACAGCACTTCGAGCACGTCTGGCGGTGCCACGTCTCAGACCGGTGGATTCAGGAGGTAGTGTCCTCCGGCTACAAGATAGAATTTGCTGTACAGCCCCCCACCAGGTTCATTGGGTTTCGAATCCCTCAAGACCCTGCCTCAGCTCAGGTGTTGTTGCTGGCCGTACAGGGTCTCATGGACCTAGGGGTCATTTGCAAGGTCCCCCCTGGAGACAGGGGCACAGGGTTCTACTCAAACCTTTTCAAAGTACCCAAGAAGGATGGGTCAGTCAGGCCCATTCTGGATTTAAAAATCCTCAACAAATTTGTCAAGAACAAGCACTTTCGCATGGAAACTCTGCGCTCGGCCATTGGCTTACTGCGCCCAGGGGACTTCATGATGTCCGTAGACATCAAGGATGCTTACTTGCACGTCCTGGTGTTTCCGGGACACCAAAGGTTTCTCAGATTTGCACTAAAAGATCAGCATTATCAATTTGTGGCCTTGCCATTAGGCCTAATGTCGGCTCCCAGGGTGTTCACCAAGGTGCTGGCAGGGGTGATGTCCCTGATAAGGTTAAGGGCATACACGTGCTGCCCTACCTGGATGATATTCTCATCACCTCTCGGTCTCTGCGGCAGGCAGAGTTGGACACTCGGCTGGTAGTGTCCATCCTGGAGTCCTTCGGCTGGGTGATCAATTACCCCAAGTCATCCCTGTCCCCCTCCTCGGTGACTCCGTTCCTTGGAATGATTCTGGATACGGTTCAGTCAAGGATATTCCTTCCTCAACAGAAGGTGGAGGCTCTGACAGCGCAGGTGAGGTTCCTGCTCTTGAACCCACAGTTCTCCATCCGGCAGGGAATGCAGTTGGTGGGCCTGATGGTGGCGAGCTTCGAGGCGGTGCCCTTTGCCCAGTTCCACTTGAGACCTCTGCAGCTTCACCTTCTGTCAGTTTGGGACAAGAACCCTGTGTCCTTGGACGGGTTCTGTGTGCTTCCCCCCTCGGTCAGACAGTCCCTTGTGTGGTGGTTGGACCACGGGAACTTGACAAGGGGCAGGTCCTTTCTGACCACATCCTGGGAGACGGTCACAACGGATGCCAGTCTGTCAGGTTGGGGAGGATTCTGGAAGTCTCTGCGCTTCCAGGGGACGTGGGGCCCTCAGGAGGCCCATTTGCCCATCAACATTCTGGAATTACGGGCAGTCAGGTTGGGACTGGAGTGATTGACCCAACACCTGAGGGGTCTGTCCGTCCAAGTTCGCTCAGACAACAGAACGGTGGTTGCCTACATCAATCATCAGGGAGGGACCCGGAGCAAGGGTGCTCTCCAAGAAGTGTCTCAGATTCTGACATGGGCGGAGGCCAATGTTCAATACATTACGGCTGTTTACATTCCGGGGGCGAAGAACCTGCTGGCGGACGCCCTGAGCAGGGGAATGTCCCGTCAGGGGGAGTGGTCCCTCTGCAACACGGTATTCCAGTCCCTGTGCCACCGTTGGGGTCTACCGGATGTGGATCCGTTTGCTTCCCGTCACAATCACAAGCTCCCGGTCTTTGTCTCCCTGTCTCAGGATCCTCTGGCCATGACCACAGATGCCCTGTCCATGTCTTGGAGGGAGTTTCGACTCCTGTATGCGCTTCCACCGTTTCCCCTTCTGGTGAGGGTTCTACTTTTTCGGGCGCAGCCTTCAATACTTGTGGGCTACCCGAAAGTGTGAGAGCTTCTTCTTCTTTGGAGCGGTGGGTACAGTGGCAGCGACCGCAGCAACAGCAGCAGTCTAGCAGAATTGGCAGCCCACAGCAGCTCTTGATACAGGGTATTTTCCCCAAAACGTGTCGCTGGTGATCGACCTTCCGTCCACCCTTCAACACTTATTTGGAGACCTTTTGATGGAATATTAAGTACTAATTAAAAGTTTTGTTAACATTGCCTGGTAGCGCTGGGACGATTCAGGATAAAACTGTTTGTATGCTAGACATTGTTATTTTAATTGTCCCTTAGCCTAGTTCATCTAAAGCAAAGGGCAAGCACAAAGACAAATGCCCCCCTAAGGAGAAGCCTAAGGATCCTAAACTCACTTGTTCTGTGAATCTTGCAACGTTTTACATTTGGATTCTTGGCAGAAGTCTATTTACCAGACATGCGTTAACCTAAAAGTGGGAGAGGAGACCTCGGCTATGTACAGGAAGTTCTTAGCTATGAGGAACGAGATTGCTTCACTTTTTGACACTCGCAAACCTCCCGGTTCAGTTCCTGTGGAACTCGCTGCTGACGCACCTGCTCCCCAGTCAGAACCCGTCATTTTAGGCACTAAACCTCTTTCCCTAGTTGCATCTCTACATGCCATTAATCTACCCTGTCCAGCACCGATTCAAGAAGTAACAAGTTCTGACATAGTTGAAGAAAGTGATGATGAACTTTCTTTAGTAGACTCTCTTAATGAGGGAATACAGGAAAAGTCTCCAGAGGGGCCCCCAGCTCCTCTGAACCAATACCGGAAGATGGTAAATGGGGTATTTAGTGTGAGGACAAACCTTTATCTCTACAGGATATAATGTATAAAAACTTCTTAAAAAGGTTCCAATGCCTTCCCATTCACTCAGCCCTTAAAGATATAATCAAGTCTGAGTGGGAACGACCAGAAAATAAATGTTTCATGCCTAACTTGTTAAAAAGAGTTTCCCCTTCATGACATTGAACCATGGAGCAAGTGTCCTAAATTTTATGCTCCATTGGGTCAGATGTCAAGTGCAGCGGATTTAAGCTTTGAGGATATGGGGTCTCTCCATGATCCTATAAATCTTAGCAGTGAAGGCATTCTAAAGAGGGCTTGGGATGCTGCCTGCTTTACCTTTTAGACCCAGGCTGGCAACCGATGTTGTCGCCAGGAGCATGGAAGTTTGGCTCAATAGCCTGAAAGGTTTTTTTGAAGGATGACACTCCTAAGTAGAGTATTTGATACTTTAGCTATTCTTGTTAGAGCGAATTCCTACATAACTATTGCTTCAGAAGAAGCTATCAGAGCTACGGCCAAATCTACCACCTTATTAGCTTGCGCCAGAAGGGCGCTTACAGGTGATCTGGTTTCAAAGGCTAAATTATATGGCATCCCATTCTGTGGCAATCTCTTGTTTGGGGGAGGACCTGGACCCTATTTTTACTCGTTCTAACGAGTTGGGTGAAAGTTCCCAAACGAAAAACAAAAATTTCCAAGTCGTATCTTGCTAGGTGAGGTCTTGAGGTAAACAAAACGACCATAATAAAAGTTGGGCACAGATTAGATTTGCTTGGCAAACTCCAAGAGGGCCCAGACCTCATTCTTGACAGAGACTACCCAGTAGGGGGGGGGGGGGGGGAGGCTCAGCAGGTTTGAAGCCGCCTGGTAAGCGATTTCCTAGAATCAGATTGTGCCACACTGGAAATGTGATACTGTTTAGAATTTTCATCCATCCCTCAATCTTGTTTTGTGGTAACCAGATAACCAGTGGGGCGGGGATTTCTATTCTCACGTGTTTCTGGTGCAAAAGACATCAGGGAAATATTGGATGGTCTTGAAATTAACAATTTCATCAGGTACAAAAGGTTCAGGATGGAATCCATATACTCAGTATGGAACATCCTTATAGAACAGGCCTACATGATTAATCTAGACCTATAGGATGCCTAGCTTCACGTACTAATCCTTGCATTACATCTTAAGTTTCCGAGGTTTGAAATTCAGACAGATCAAGGGACCTGTCATTACCAGTACAGAGAAGATCTTGGGTGTGCTTTTACTCCTGAATAAGTCAGAAGAGGTACTACTAACAGATCTAAGAAAGGATACTTTTTCCCTTCTGAAAGACTTGGGCTGGGTGGTCAAACTAGAGAAATCAAATCTAGTGCCCAGTCATTTTTTGCAAATTCTTCGGATATGACAGACTAGGATTTTGCTTCCACAGGAAAAAATACAGAATCATTATGCTGTCTCAAAGGTTTATAAGTTGTACTCTGATTTTTCTCAGTGAAAATGCTATGGGCTCAACTTCATTTGAGAAGCCTGCAGAATTTTCTGCTATCTTGGTGGGACAGGTGGATCAGGTAATTCTAATGGAGAAAAATGTGCTAGAAAGTCTCCATTGGTGGGTGGACAGATCCAGGGGTACTAAAAAGAGGAAAACCGTGGAAGCAAAGGAATCTAGTTCCTGGGGTTTCGGGGCCCACTTGGACAGCCAGAATGTCGAGGGGAAATGGCCACCAAACATTACAGGACTATCCTTCTATTTTAGGGAATTAATAACAGTCAAACTGGATCTGGAACATTTTTCCCCCCAGAAATCTCATGCTTCCACAGTAGCATACATAAATCATCAGGGTGGGACCAGATCCCCGGTACTGACTTGGTCAATCCAATTTTGTTTCCCTTACAGCAACAGGTCAGATCTATTTTGGCAGTTCATCTGAAGGAGGCTAGGTCAGGGTTCAACAGACCAAATGCTGTCTAAATCAAGCTTTTGAATAACCTTTTACTGGCAAGAGAAAAGGCCTAGCAGCCTCCAAATTAACTATTGCCCGTTGGATAAAACAGACTATTGTGCAGGCTTATATATTCTTACTATACAGTACGTCCTGCTCCAAATCTAATATTTACAGTTGGGATATACTCCGCCAGATGGCGCTGGACTGCAGAGACATCGAAAATAGGCTCATCCCGGCCCCTCATATACACGGGGACCTCCCACAAATTCCCAGAATTTCTCTGCAGTCTGACTGCGAAGGACGAGAAATGGCTCTCTACTTGCAGGTGAGCGGGCGGCTTTATATCTTTCAATTTTGTTACTGTGTGCTTACAGGTCTTGTCTGCTTATGTCTTTCATGCGGGGCGAACCCTTTTTGGCTTCTCTCGGCCCTGTATTTGTATATAACTTGCAGGCCTTGTAAAAATAATACTCCCACTTCCCTAGCGGGTTATTGGGGACATCCGGGTTGCTATATAGCGTTATTCCCTATCGGCGTATAGCGCCGCTATAATCGCCATATGGAGGCATCCCAGGATAATGTAACCGGGGTCCCTTCGGGACAAGACCGGCTGTGTGTAGCGTGTGGGCAGCCTCATGCTGACGCTGACAAGGCGCGGGTCTGTGTACCCTATGCTGAGCAGGTGCTTGCATTGCAATCTGGCCTGCCAGAGGGTGCACCTCGTTTCACTTCGCCTACTCCCCCAAGCTTAAACCTCACTCCTACTGAGTTGCATACTAGTGGGGATTCTCAGCCTGATGTGTCTTCTAGACTGGCTACTGTTGAGCAGTTGATTGCTAAGTCCTTAGCGTGTAAGGCCCCTGCTAAGAAGCGGCACTTGACGCCTAATGTCACTGTTTTCCCTATGGGAACTGAGGAGTTTGGGAATCTGTGTCTATACCCCGTCTGATGAAGGGGAGCTCTTTTCTGATTCAGGCTCATCTGATGAGAGACCAAGGGGTCCTGACTATTCTGGCTCTGACCCCTGGGCCCCGGATGACACTGACAGATTATTGACCCAGATTTTTGAGGTTCTGTCTATCTCTCTCCCTGTTGTGGCTCCCAGGCAAAGAGGGGAGCTTTCCCATAAGGCAAAATCACGTTTGGAATTCCCCGAGCAGGCACATTTCCATAACCTTATGCTCAAGGAATGGGAGCGCCCCAGTAAACTTCCCGGGGTTCCAAAAAGTTGGGATAGGAAGTATCCCTTTCCTGCTGAGGTGGATAAATGTTGGTCACCCCCCCCCCCGAGGTGGATGCCCCGATCCTAGGGCTATCTAACACCTTTGTCATGCATTCCCCTGACTCCACTACCTTGTGGGATGCATTGACCAGCTGGCATCCCACGCCTTTGCATGTGCGGGGACGGCGCTGCGCCCGGTCTGTGCCTCTGCCATTACTGCTGTGGCCACTAGAACCCTTATCAGAAATATGCTTGATGGTGCCCCTGATGATTTGCCTTGTGAGGTGCTTAATGCACTCTCCAGTTGTGATGTTTTTGTAAATTTTGTCCTCTCAGCATTGGATGGCACCATCAGAATGTGTGCCAGAACTTCTGCCCTCGTGGTGGCTATACGCCGCTCGGTTTGGCTGCGCCAGTGGGCTGCTGACAACGCTGCCAGGAAGGCCCTCACTTGGTTTCCCTATAAAGGACTGCGTCGGTTTGGGGACCGCCTGGACCTTTTTGCTAAGGGAGGCAGGTTACCCCAGCGTAGGCGTCAATCTCGGCCCTTTCGGGGTCAGGGTTCCTTCTCCTCCCCTTACCGTGGTGCCAGACAGGGGAGGGGGGTTTCCTTTCCTGGGACCCGGGGAGATTTCTGGGGCAGGGGCAGAGGACGTGGGCGTCCTGGCCCCTCCTGGGGTCCCAAAGCAAAATCTTCCCCCAAGCCCCCTCAGGCATGATGGGGCGCCCTCACCCATCCGGGTGGGGGGATGGCTGCAGCACTTTGCTCATATCTGGAGGCTTCATGTCTCAGACCGATGGATTCAGGAGGTAGTGTCCTCCGGTTACAAGTTGGAGTTTGTTGCCTGTCCCCCTACAAGATTCATCAGATCCCGGATTCCTCAGGACCCTGTGTCAGCGGTCCCTTATGCTCAGTTCCACTTGAGGCCTCTGCAACTTCACCTATTGTCAGTATGGGACAAGGACCCAGCGTCCCTGGACAGGGTCTGTGTGCTCTCCCCCCTTGTCAGGAGGTCCCTCTCGTGGTGGATGGACTCAAGGAACCTGTTGGGGGGGGCAGATCCTTTCTTGCCCCTTCCTGGTAGACGGTCACCACGGATGCCAGGTTGGGGGGGTTTCTGTCCCTGCGGTTCCAGGGGAGGTGGGGCCCTCAGGAGGCCCACACACCTATCAATGTCTTGGAACTGCGGGCGATCAGGCTAGTTCTGGCTCACTGGACTACTCACTTTCGGGCCTGCCTGTTCAGGTGTGTTCTGACAACCAGACGGCAGTTGCCTACATCAATCAACAGGGAGGGACCCGGAGCAAGGGGGCCCTCCAGGAAGCGTCTCTGGTCCTGACTTGGGCGCAGGCCAATGTCCCCTGCATATCAGCTGTGTACATCCGGGGGGTGGAAAATCGCCTGGCGGACTCTCTGAGCAGGGGGACCTCTCGCCAGGGAGAGTGGTCCCTATGCAGCAGGGTGTTTCAATCTCTGTGTCACCGTTTGGGCCAACCAGATGTGGATCTGTTTGCGTCCTGCCACCACAAGCTCCCAGCTTTTGTCTCTCTGTCCCAGGATCCTCTGGCCTTGACCTCAGATACACTAGCAATGTCATGGCAGGACTTTCAGTTCCTGTATGTCTTCCTTCCAATCCCCCTGCGCAAGATTGCTCTGGAAGGGGTGCCAGCAATTCTGGTGGCCCCCAGGTGGCCAAGAAGAGTGTGGTTCGCAGACGTGGTGCAACTGGCAGTAGAACAGTACACTCTGCCCTTGGTGCCAGATCTGCTCACTCAGGGCTCACTACGCCATCCCAATTTACAAACTCTGGCTTTGACGGCTTGGCTGCTGAAACCTCCATCTTGATGGAGAAGGGGCTGTCTTCCTCGGTTGTGGATACTTTGATTAAAGCTAGGAAGAAGTCTTCCTCTTCCATTTATTACAGGGTTTGGCGTGCCTACATTGACTGGGGTGAGTCCAAGTCTCTTCCCTGTCGTGTGTTCTCTATTCCCAGGATTCTGGAGTTCCTGCAGCATGGGTTGGAGATGGGACTCCAGCTCAGTACTCTGAAGGGTCAGGTTTCTGCCCTGGCTATTTTCTTCCAGAAGTCCTTTGCTCAGCACCCTCTGATCAGGACTTTTTTCCAGGGGGTCACTCATGTGCGCCCCCCCCACGTAAGCCTATGGTACCTGTTTGGGATTTGAACTTGGTTCTGTCAGCCTTGCAGGGTGCTCCCTTTGAACCTGTGCAGGATGCTGCCTTGGCCACTCTTACGCTCAAGGTTGTATTTCTGGTGCCTATCACTTCTGTCAGGCGTGTGTCTGAGTTGGCGGCGCTTTCCATTCAGCCCCCCTACTATGAGAGACACCAGGACAAGGTGGTGTTTCGTTTCAAACCTGACTTTCTGCCTAAGGTAGTGTCTGCTTTTCATTTGAATCAGGATATTGTTCTTCCTTCTTTGTGCCCTAATCCTAGCAATGCTAAGGAGAGGGTTTTGCACTCTTTGGATGTGGTTAGGTGTCTGAAGTACTATCTGGTGGCTACTGCACCTTTCAGGAAAACTGATGCTCTTTTTGTGGTCCCTTCTGGTCCTAGGAAGGGTTTGGCTCCTGACAAGTCTACTGTCAGCAAGTGGATTCGTCAGGCTTTGATTCAGGCCTACTCTGCTAAGGGGAAGAATCCTCCCTTCCGCCTTACTGCTCATTCCACTCGTGCTATTGGTGCCTCTTGGGCTTTTCAGCACCAGGCTTCTGATGAACAAGTTTGCAAGGCCGCTACTTGGTCTTCTGTTCATACCTTTGCAAAGTTTTACAAGGTTGATGTTAGGGCCTCAGCTGATGCTGCTTTTGGCCGAAAGGTTCTGCAGGCGGCAGTGGTTTAAACTGCCTGCTGCTGATTTTTCTTGGGGATCCCACCCTACTTTATGGACACTGCTATTGGATGTCCCAACTGTAAGTATTAGATTTGGAGCAGGACGTACTGTATACTAAGAACAATACAATTCTGTGATTACTCACCTGTAGAATTGGTATTATGAGTATACAGTGCGTCCTGCTCCAACCCACCCTTGTTTTACATTATCTTGGATCCCCTGTATGGTGATTGTTATCATTGTTATAGTTGATAGTTTGGATTTTCTAATTCTCCCGGCTTCTCATTAACTGCTTTTCAATGTTGGGGATTTGTGGGAGGTCCCCGGGTATTTGAGGGGCCGGGAGGAGCCTATTTTCGATGTCTCTGCAGTCCAGCGCCATCTGGCGGAGTATATCCCAAGTGTAAGTATTAGATTTGGAGCAGGACGTACTGTATACTCATAATACCAATTCTACAGGAAGAGAATCTCTGCTGCAAGTGTCTGTACTGCACTGAAACAGAGCTATAGCTACTTCCTGGGCAGAAAGGACAGGTGCCTCTATAGAAGAGATCTGTCAAACAGCAATGTGGTCATCTCCCCACACCTTCCTCAAGTACTATAGACTTTTTCTCCTGTCTGCAAAGCATCAGGCCTTTGGTAGAAGGGTCTTACTTGCAGCCTCCCACTGTTAAGGTATAATTGCTTGCCTAATCCTCTTTGTTGGTTCTGCTGAAGGATGATGGGAGAAAATCCCTGTTAGACTTACCGGTAACTGTTTTCTATGAATCCTTCAGCACCACCCCCTTAATTCCCCCCATGTCCTATAGTTTATGTAATATTACTTGCTTAAGACTGAGGTAGGGAGGAAGTGGTGGGGCTTTTAACCTCTGTTCAGTTTTGTTTCCTCCCATGGGGTGGAGCCTCATCTCCGTGGGTCGTGCTGAAGTATTGATAGAAAAAACATTACCAATAAGTCTACATTGAGGAGCACCTTTACCACATTTCTTAACTTTTGTACTTCTGTTATTTCAATAGCAAAGTGAATTTCTGTTATGTGATGGTTGTTGTTTTGGTACAGATACGGGTTGTACAGTTCACCATTTGACCCTGTGCTGTTTGATTTGGAAGTCAGTGGTTCTTCGTGTAAAAATGTATACAGCAGTAACTCTGGTATACAGTCAGATGAAATTGACCTTTCAGATGTCCTGCTAGGTATGTAAAGTTGTGTATTTTGTATTTTAAATTCTTGTCTGGTGTGTAACCAGTGTGCACATGCCTTCACGAAAGGGAAGAAAATGAATTTTCAGTAAACCCATCAACAGAAATCTGTATGTAATAAATAATTCTAATTTTAAAGGCCCTGACTCTCATCAAGTGCTCTGGACCATAGCTTTAACCCTTTAAGTACCAGCCTACCTGGAGTTTTTGTCACCCTTTGTTGCCAGACCATTTTGCACTATTTTGCACTCCCCATGTTCAAATGTGATTTTTGAAGGGATTTCCCAGGAAAATGATATATTGTTTTTTTTCAGCAGAGTCTGGGCTTTAACATGAAATGTCTTGTTTGTCATTTTTAGGTGTATTCTCAATATTTTTGGCGAAATATGTGCAAAAAAATAAAAAATATATATATATTTTTTACAATTTGTAGTTTTTTTTTTGTAATAAAAAATGTAAGTTTGTCAATAAAATCTTATTGCATGTGAAATCCCAATTTCTCCCGGTTACAGCAGTACCACATATGTATTGGTAGACACCCTTTCCAGCCCAGGAGACTCCCCCAAACTGAAACAGAGCTTTAGGGGATTTTCTGAAAAAATACAACTGTGATATGCTCTATGCGCACCTTGCAGTTTTTCCAGAAAAACAACCCTTTACATTTCAAATACCCCCCACAAACTATATATTCTCTGGAAGTACACACCTCAGGCTTTCTATTTGTACCAGGCTTGTTGATGTGGCCACAGTTTTCTGGAAGTAATCCCTCAATCTATTCTTTGGTTGCAAAGAGTTTCCCTAAAAAAAGGATAGAAAAGCAGAATCAAAGCCACATTTTCCTAATGTTAACACATGTTAAGCTTTCTAAGCGTACCCAGCTTGTTGTAGTGGGCTCATCTTTCTGGAATTGTTCCTTCAAAGAATTCTTTGGTTGCGCAGGGTTTCCCTAAAAAATGTATAAAAAAGCTGAATAAAAAACACCCTTTCCTAAAATATAAATATGCAAACAAGAAAAAACAAGCCAAGTCTGAAAGCGCAAGGTCCCCCCGAACAGAACAATACCCAACATGCAGAGGTACTATTAACCCTTTTAATTGCCACAATTGTAGAAGTATTGAGCCAGCCAGCAAATGTTGTAAAATCCTTCAGCATTTATTGTCTTCGTTTAAAATCAGTAATCCAACAGGTCACAGCATAGATGAATATGTACACGATAAGCCCTAACACCAACGCGTTTCGGACAACAGGTCCTTAATCATGACATCTAATGAAGCAAGTAGGTAAAAGCCTTTAAATCCCTTCTAAGGGGGTTCCCATCAGTCATGCGTACAACAACCCTCCTGTAGCTAATTAGATTAATTCATAGCTATCCTGGGCGTCATCCCAGTTGAGCTGCTATATTAACTCCTAAAGATCAGGAAACTAATGGTTGTCTGGTGTATATGATATATATCACCAGAGCGCATGACAGAGAGGAAATTAAATATAACAACCCCTTTAATAATTGATTGTATTACATCAAATATACATTTAATATTAAATGTATTTAATAGGAAAAATAACAAAGTAATTCATAGAAATGCATAAAAATACAGGTCAAGAGTAAATTTCACTGCAGTAAATACTTTTCTCCATATGAGACAGTTATGTGAACTCATTCAAGTCAGGTAACCACAAGACTAACAAATATCTTTACAATATAATCATTTTGACAGGTTGATGTATCTCTCCTCTCCAGCTGTATCAACATTAGCGAAGTGAGATACATTCACTCGGAAGACCCTGAATGCTATTGTTACATTTACCGGGGATACATAATCACTGTTTGCTACATAAAGTTAACTTTCCACTGGCAGAATGCCCAGTGATCTATTTACATACTACATCTACTCAAAAAAATGGACCAAAGAGACATTTTATTTATCTACAAATAAGAGGAAATCTCCACATTACTCCATTGCAACTAATCCATACTTTAGTCCTCATTTAATTTTTCTTTATCTCTTCCTTTTAGTTTATTCTTTAAAGAACAACTAGACCCGAAAACCTTCGTCTCATTCTAAAGCTCATATAAGTCTTCAAAAACCAATCTCGCTCAAGGATTGTTTTACAGCTCTCGATTCCATCCCATTTTCACACGAGGGACACTATATGCCCTTTATTTCAAAAATAGATCAACGTCCCAGCGCGAATTCAGTCCTTTTGGGATACGGGTCCTTAGATTAAAAATCCAATAAACTTCCCTTTGGAGTAGTTTCTCCCGGGTGTCACCCCCTCTTATGTCTGGCACTACTTTCTCTATTCCCTTGCACCTGAGGCTGCTAACATCCCCTCCATGTATGTCTTTAAAGTGTTTACTAACATTAGAGGACAGTATCGTCCGATCTTGTTGGGCTGCCGATAAATGTTCCCAGATCCTTCGTTTTAAAGGTCTAGTTGTGCAGCCCACATATTGAGTCTGACAACTTTCACATGATAACAAGTAGATTACATAAGGGGTGTTACAATTAATAAAACTATTAATTCTATATGTTTGTTTGGTGACCAATGACGAAAAATGTGTCCCTCCAGACACACATTTGCATAAACCGGATTGCGAACCCCCACATTTATAGAAACCTTTACATGAAAGCCAGGTTTTTGTACAGACATCCCCCTTCCTATAAAGGCTGGGGGATAATCTCTGTCCTAAGGTGGGCGCTCGCTTACTAACCACCTTAATCCCATTCTCAGCTATTTGTTTCAGTTGGGGATCACATTGCAATAGTGGCAAATGTCTGTAAATAATATTCCTAATCTTAGGGAAGGAATTCTATGCTGTATGCGGTGGATACAGCAAGGGCCCCACCCTGGTTATAATCGCGAGGGCTCTCTGTCCTCCCCATAGCACCTCTTTTAGGGCTCCGTTTGTGACCACCCCTCAGCATAGTATCCCTATCTTTTGACCTAGCTATTCCCTTAGCTCTTTCCAATAAATTAGCACTATAGCCTCGTTGTGATAATCTGCGGGATATGGTCTCTAATTCCCCTTCAAATACTGCCTCCTCCGTGCAGTTCCTACGGGCCCTAATCATCTCTCCTACCGGGATAGCCTTTATGGTATGAGTGGGATGACAACTCTCCGCTCTAAGCGTGGTATTTCTCGCTGTCTCCTTCCTAAATGTGCTTGTGACAATCCTAGTCTTATCCTCAGACAGATATAGGCGCAAATCCAAAAATGGGATAGAATCGTTAGAGCTTTCTGAGGTAAAACGAAGATTAAGGGTGTTATTTAAATAAATGAGGAATTGTCCAACCGAATCTTCATCCCCCTCCCACACAAATATTAAATATTTTGGTCGCTATATAGATGATCTTATATTAGCCAAAAATGGATTCTTATGACCATAAATGACATCTCTCTCCCACCAACCCATGTAAAGGTTGGCGAGAGACGGAGAAAAGGGAGCCCCCATCGATGCTCCACAACATTGCAGATAGTATCCTCCAGCAAATAAGAAAAAATTATGACTCAGCAGATATTCTACTGCAATAATCAAGAATGTAACTAGTTCCCTGGGATAGAATGAATAGTTATTAAGGTGAGAAAAGATTGCCCGCAGTGCTAAATCATGGGGAATTACTGAATACAGGGAAGAAACGTCACGTGACCCACTTGTATGTAGATTTCCATTGAAAATCCTGGAGATGTCGCATCACATCTCCAGAGTCCTTCGAATAGCCCGGCAGTCTCTTTACCAGCGGCAATAAATGGAGGTCCACCCATTGCCCCAGCTTCTCATTCATCCCCCCAATACCCGCCACAATAGGCCGACCCATAGGGGGGCGTTGTGGTTTGTGGATCTTGGGGAGATGATGAAAAATCGGGGCAACGGGGGAATCCACATACATCGCATCGATGTCCTTCATCGACAAATTCCCTAATTCTCTGCCTTCATTTAAGATACCCTTTAAATGTATTTGGAAATCATTTGTAGGGTCTTGTGCAAGTTCCCGGTAGGTATACGTGTCACTGAGTTGTCTAAACGCTTCAGCCTCGTAGTCTTTCGCATTCAATACTACAACGCAGCCGCCTTTATCGACGGCCCGTATTACAATCTATTACTAGACAGACTTTTAATAGCTTTCCTCTCGCCACTTGACAAGTTATGCTTAATATTCGCTTTCCCCCTATCTGCCAATTTAATAAGATCGTGCTCAACTACTTCCTGGAAGGTGTCCAAAATACTATTCCTAGATTGCCCCGGATAGAATTTTTTATCTACTGGCCTGGGAATATAAGGGGGTAAAATCCTCTCGGGACCCTCATCAGACATATTATCTAAGAGCATTTTTAATGTAACATCCTGAAAGGCAAGATTTTCAAAATCACTACATAATTGATCAGACCCCAAGGCAAAAGATCCTTGACTCGGATCATCCAACTCAACATCATTATTGTATAACAAATCATCACCTTCTAAAGAGGAGAGTGGGGGAAGTTCCTCTAGGTTTTCCCTCCAAAAATGTTTGCGGAGGGTTAAATTCCTCACGAACCTATTAATGTCCATAACAGTGGAAAAAAGATCAAACTGACAGGTAGGCGCAAATGACTTTTAATTGCCAGCCTACTTGAGATATTCTTGGTGTGCCACACACCCCGCTTCACTTCTTAAATATTCATCCATTAATGGGTTAATCCACCGCCAGGTGACATAGTGCAGAGAGGAAGTCTTGTAACGAGCCCCCTTCCGGCCTATATATACCTGGTACCTCCCTTCAATTACCAGTATTTTTCTCTCTGCTTGCTGACAAGTCAGAAGATGGAAGTCTCCTGCTTACAGGTAGGCCGGGGTATTCTTACCCCGCCACCCCCCTTTTGGTCTATTTCTGCCCGGTTTGAGTTTGTATACCTTTATGGTGGAAAGGAAGCCTCCCAGCCTAGGCTGCTCACCGGGCAAATGGTAGATGGCACTTTAACCCTTTCGCTGCCAGCCTACCTGGAGTTTTTGTCACCCTTGGTGCCAAACCGTTTTGCACTATTTTGCGCTCCCCATGTTCAAATGTGATTTTTTAAGGGATTTCCCAGGGAAATGATATGTTTTTTTCAGCAGAGTCTGGGCTTTAACATGAAATGTCTTGTTTGTAATTTTTTAGGGGTATTCTCAATATTTTTGGGTGAAATATGTGAAAAAAAAAAATAAAAAAAAAAATAAATTTTTACAATTTGTAGTTTTTTTTGTAATAAAAAAATGTAAGTTTTTCAATAAAATCTTATTGCGTGTGAAATCCCAATTTCTCCCAGTTACAGCGATACCACATATGTATAGGTAGACACCCTTTCAGATAAAATACAACTATGCTATGCAATATGCGCACCTTGCAGTTGTTCCAGAAAAACAACCCTTTACATTTGAAATACCCCCAACAAACTATATATTCTCTGGAAGTACACACCTCAAGCTTTCTAGGCGTACCAGGCTTGTTGATGTGCCCATAGTTTTCTGGAAGTAATCCCTCATTGTATTCTTTGGTTGCAAAGAGTTTCCCTAAAAAAAGGATAAAAAAGCAGAATCAAAGCCACATTTTCCTAAAAAACTATGTGCAAACAAGAAAAAACAAGTTTAGTCTGAGAAAGCAACATCCCCCGAACAGAACGATACCGAACATGCATAGCTACTGTCAAGGGAAGAGTCGGCAAACACCCCAAAGTAAAGCATGTGCGTAAAAGTGATTTTACTTGAAAATTTCAGCTCTGCAGACAAAGTGCGCACCTTGCGATTTTTCAACCAAAACAACCCTTAACATTTGGAATATCCCCCATAAACCATATATTACCTGAAAGTACACGTTAAGCTTTCTAAGCGTACCCAACTTGTTGTAGTGGGCTCATCTTTCTGGAATTAATCCCTCAAAGAATTCTTTGGTTGCGCAGGGTTTCCCTAAAAAATGTATAAAAAAGCTGAATAAAAAACACCTTTTCCAAAAATATAAATATGCAAACAAGAAGAAACAAGCTAAGTCTGAAAGCGCAAGGTCCCCCGAACAGAACAATACCCAACATGCATAGCTACCTTTAACCATTTTAATTGCCAGCCTACTTGAGATTTTGTCACCCTCTGTTGACAGGTCATTTTCCCCATTTTGCGCCATGTTTTGCGCCATTTTTGCTGGAATTTTCAGGAAAATTATACATATATTTTCTGCAGCAGAGTTTAGGCTTTAACAAGAAATGTCTTGTTTGTAAATTTTATTTTGTTTTTTACAATATTATTAAGTAATAAATAAATAAATAAATAAAATTTTGTTTAGAAAATTGACTCCTTTATTTCAAATAAAAAATGTATTTTATTAAGGAAAACCGTATTGCATGTGAAACCCCCATTTCTACCGATTAGAACGGTACCACATATTTATCGGTAGCCCCCCGTTCCTGCCCAGGAGACCCCCCTAACTGAAACAAGTACTTTATAACATTTACAAATAAAATACAACTACCATCCACACTACAAAGGGTTAAATCGAGAAAAAAAATGACATAGGGTCCCCCTTCCTGGGGGGGGACCCCATTTTTTGGGGGGATTTTTAAGGGTTAAAAACCCTTAAAAATCCCCAAAAAAATTGACATGGGGTCCCCCTTACCCAAAGTAACCAGCCCGGGACCAGCTATGCAGGGCTTGTAGAAACAGGGCACAGGGGCCAGCTTTTGTGGCCCCTGGCCCTGCAGGCTACAAGCCCGCATAGCCCGTGGGCCCGGGCTCTTCTGCCCCCCCCTGGGCTTTGGGGAGGCAGGTAATGGGGGTGCCAGGGGTTAATGGCAAGTCACCCGCTAGTCACAGGTGACTTGCCACCTCCCCCAGCCTTGTGAACTGGTATAGGGGTCATGGACCCCTTACCAGTTCACAAGGGGTTAAATGTAAAAAAAAAACAGACACACAAAAGAGAAAAAAATATTTTATTAATTTTTTTTTTTACACTGTACTCACCTCCCATCCATCCTGGAGCACTGTGTCCCTCGGCGATCACTGGCTTCTGCTCACTTGCTGGAAGCCTTTTATAGCTGCTGGATGACAGAACACAAAGAGTTTATTAAAAAAAAAAATGACATAGGGTCCCCCCTCCCAGGGGGGCAGACCCCATTTTTTTTGGAATTTTAAGGGTTAAAAACCCTTAAAAATCCCCAAAAAGAATTGGGGTCCCCCTTACCCATCATTACCAGCCCGGGACCAGCTATGGGGGCTTGTAGGCACAGAGTGGGGGGGCCAGCTTTTGTGGCCCCCCCCACCCTGCAGCCTACGAGCCCACATAGCCTGTGTGGGCCCGGGCTCTTCTGCCCCCCCCCTGGACTTTGGGGAGGCAGGTAATTGGGGGTGCCGGGGGTTAATGGCAAGTCACCCGCTGCGGCAAGCGGGTGACATGCCATCCCCCAGCCTTGTGAACTGGTATAAGGGGTCTCATGGACCCCTTACCAGTTCACAAGGGGTTAAATGTTAAATAAAAAGACACAGAGACATAAGATATAAAAGATCTTTATTTATTTATTTTTTTACTTTACTCACCTCCGATCCTGTGTCCCCCGGCGATCTCCGCTGACAGCCTGCTCGTGTGTTTGAAGGAGAGAGCCTGGGGAGGGGGGGGGGGGGCGATCTCAGCCCTCTCCTCCTCCCCATCTGCCCTCCTCCAGGCACACGAGCAGACTGATTGTCTGTCTCACGTCCCGGCATTAAGAGGGCTGCTGGTGACATCATAAGATGTCACCTGGCCCCGCCCCCAGGGGGCGGGGCTAGCAGACCCGTTCCAGGAAATGGGGGGGGAGGGCAATTTCTGCCCTCTCCTCGCCACCGAAGAGGCTGGGGGGGGCGATCGGAGGCCCCCCCAGTGAAGAGGACACCCATCGGGAGACAGCGCGGCCTCAGGTAAGGAAATGTCATATTTTTTTTTTTTTTTTTTTTACATTTAGCAGCGGGGGGGGGGGCTATTCCGGGGGCCATCCGACCCCCCACGGGGGATCGGATGGCACCAAATTAAAGGGGAGACCCGGCCGGATCCAACGAGGGGTCAGGTGAGTATTTTTGATTTATATTTTTTTTACTGTCAGGGGGGAAAGTCAAGCACGTAGATTCTACGTGCTTGGCACTTAAGTGGAGTGGAAGCGAGCACGTAGAATCTACGTGCTTGGCACTGAAAGGGTTAAGTGCCTAGGAGCTTATCTCCTACCGCTCGACCTCATGCGTGGGGCAATGTGGCTATCCGGCATGGTGATCCGGAAATGGGATGCCCCTGTCCCGAGGGTCCCCGTAGCCCCTTTCTCTCCCGTTACGGTCCCTTCTCCCTTCACTATGGGGGGGGGGGGGGGGGTGTGAGGGTGTGCTTTAAGTATGTGTGTTTCACTTGTATCACTTCATTTCAACATGTGTGTGTTCATGATTATGCATTCACTGTTGTTCAGCATGTGTATACTTTTGGTCTGCTTGAAGGGCAGACTGCGCTGGGTAGGGGCTGGCCACTTTCCTTGGCAGACTATTGCTTTGTGGCCCCCTACGCCCTCCCCTCTTCCCCGCCTGGCATTTTTTGTACTCTTTAGGCTGCGCCATGCGGTCTTTATCCTCCCCCTCCGCCGCCTGGGCGCACGTGTAGTGGCCCATCTGAGAGTGATTTCCAGCTGATTGGCGTAGGGGGGGGCGGGTCCCGTTGACGCGGCAGCGGGGGCGCGACACCGACGTCTTGCGGCGGGCCCAGCATTTACTTCCTTTCAAAAGCAGTCTTTGTGCTGGCTGCTGGCTGCAGTCTTGCTCCGGCTGCTGCCTTCGCTGACCAGGTAAGTGGCCCCACCCGTTGGGGCCGTTAAGTGGGGAATGCATATTTCTTTATAGTGATATAGTGGGGAGTCACTTTTTATTAAGGGGGCATGATTTTGCTCTTCTTTAAGGGCGCTTTGGTACCATGCTTATATGTGTCTTATACACATGTGAGAATCTGATGGTTTTCTTTTCCTTTGCAGATCCTGGGATCCCTGCTTATGGTGGCCCTCCGGCTCTATGTGCCTGGCTAATTATTGGGATATCTCTTAAATGTGTATATATATATATATATATAGACATATATATATATATATATATATATATATATATATATATATATATATAGTTTATTAAAGGGGACCTTAACTTAAAAAAAAAAAAAAAAAAAATATATATATATATATAAATAAAAAATTCCTCCCTTCCGGGACATTACTAATAAAGGGGCATCCCGGGTTGGCTTATGCCTTAAGTCCCAAGTATTGCGAATACCATAAATCACCATATGGAGCCTTCCGTAATTTCCGGAAACTGTTCTGCTGAGCCGTTCGGGGTTCGTAGGTTGTGGGGTTCCACTCCCAGCTGATGATGTCTTTATTTGCATCCCTTGTGCAAAACAGACTATTGCGCGCCAGTCCGTTGCTTTGGCTGCGGGTCCATCGCATCCTTCATCATCTCCTACCTCTCCCTCCCTGTTCCGGACCCCGCATGACACTGTCAAAAGTGGGGATTCGCATTCCGAGGCGGCGGCACAGCCCAGCCCCCGGAAAGTAATGCCCGTTAAAGCAGCGTTAAAGGCCGCTGCAAAACGAAGGCACCTGACTCCGGTACCTTCGGCTCCACAGGACGAGCTTTGTGAACCTGTGGAATGGTCCGATGGATCCCCGGACGAGGATGAATTCCCGTCGGAGTCAGATGAGCCGGCAGGTCAGCTTGTGGCTGATGAGATTGGCGATTGGTCAGAGGGGGTTGTTTTTGACACCCCCTCTATTCTGGCTCAAATGTTTAAAATTTTGAGCTTAGATACGCCTGAGGCGGCCGCCCCGCCAAAGGGTCAGTTGTTTAAGGAGCCTCAGCCGCGTTTGGTTTTTCCCAGACAACACCACTTTGAGAGGGTGGTTCTTAAGGAATGGGAACATCCCACGCGGTTATCTGGAATTCCTTCCAGTTGGGAAAAGCGTTATCCTTTTCCACCAGAATTGGTGAAGCTTTGGTCTGTCCCTCCTGACGTCGATACCCCTGTACTAGGGCTCTCCAGCACGGCTATGGTACAGTCTGCTGAGACCACTGTCCCTAAAGACAGATCAGGTCAGATTGACCAATACGCTCGACATGGTTTTATCTATTCCGGGTCAGCGTTGCGCCCGGTATGTGCTTCAGCCCTTCTTCTATTGGCAATTAAGTCCTTAATTCAGGGGCTATATGAGGATCTTAATCCCGCTTGCAAACAGTTCACTGCGCTTAAGCAGTGTGAATCCTTTGTGGCTTATGTTCTGGCCGCTCAGGACGATGCGCTGACTATGAGTAGCAAGGCAGCAGCTATGCTGGTGGCTATTCGCAGGTCAGTATGGCTGCGTCAGTGGTCAGCGGACACGGCTTCCAAAAAGGTGCTCACAGCTCTCCCCTTTTTGGGGTTGCGTCTGTTCGGGGAGAAAATTGATTCAGTCGCAAAGGGTGGTAAGATGCCACAGCGCAAGAGGCCTCGTGTCCCCTTTGGGGGGGCAGGTTCCGGTAGGCCTTCCTTTCGAGGATTCAGAGCGGGCAGGGGTGCTTCCCTTCCCGCTACCAGTGGCGCAGGTTGGACTCGGGGGAGGGGCCGTGGCCGGCCCACTCAGTCCTGGGGCACCAAGCCCAAACCTGCTGATAAGCTCACTCAGCAATGAGGGGCTGCCCTCACCTGTGCGGGTGGGGGGGACTATTGCGACACTTCTACCAGGTTTGGAACCAAGTGGTTCCAGGCAGATGGATCCAGGAGGTAGTGTCGCCCAGTTACGACCTGGAATTCGAGTCTCACCCTCCTTCACGGTCCGTTCATGGGTCGGTTCATCCCGGCCTAAACTCTCATCAAAACGGAGTGTGTCTTCCTTTTGCCCAAATTCACACGAGAACGCTTCAGCTATTTCTGTTAGCGTGTTAGGACCAGCAACCTCAGTCGCTGGATCAGTCCTTCCAGTTGTCCTCCCGTGTACGGCAGTCCCTCCTGTGGTGGTTGGTCTCGACCAATCTTGTGTAGGGCAGGCCTTTCCTGACCCCCCTTTGGAAAATTGTCACCACGGACACCAGTCTGTCGGGATGGGGCAGATTCTGGAAGGAGCTGCGGTTTCAGGGGCAGTGGAGACCTTAAGGGCCCCACTTACCCATCAACATTCTGAATCTGAGAACCATCCGTCAGGTGCTTGCTCTCCTGACTCAGCACGTTCTGGGCCTTTTGGTCCAGATGTGTTCAGACAATCGATCAGCGGTTGCTTACGTCGGTCTTCAGGGAAGGACGCGCAGTCTGAGTACTCTCAGAGAAGTGTTCCTGATCCGGACCTGGGCAGTGTTCCATGTTCCCTGTCTCTCTGCGGTTTACATTCCAGAGGTGAAGAAACAGGTAGCGGACCGGTTGAGCAAGGGCTCTCCCCGTCTGGAAGATTAGGCTCTCCATCCTCGGGTGGTTCGCTCACTGTCTCTCCAATGGGGGACCCCGGAGGTGGACCTGTTGGCCCCTCATCACTATCACAGGCTCCCGAACTTCGTGCCGCTCTCCCAGGGTCCTCTGGCTCTGGCAGTGGACGCCATGTCCCTGAACTGGGGAGCTCTGGGATTTCTATACCTGTTTCCTCCGATGCCCATGCTGGGCAGGGTTCTTCAGAAGTTGGCTCTGGAAAAGGTGTACGCCGTTCTCGTGGCCCCAAGGTGGCCAAGACGAGTGAGGTTCGCAGACATCGTTCGGCTGGCAGTGGACCAGTTCGTTCTGCCTCTTCGGCCCGATCTGCTCACTCAGGGTCAATTGTGTTACCCCAAATAACCAGCGCTGGGTTTGATGGCCTGGCTGCTGAAACATCCATCCTGAAGGAGGAGGGTCTTTCTGATTCTGTCATTAAGACTCTGATCAGTGCCCGGAAGAGGTCTTCTTCCATCACCTACTATAGGACTTGGAAAGCCTATATCGCTTGGTGTGAGATAAGATCTTTTCCTTGTAGGGTCTTTTCGGTCTCCAGGATTCTGGAGTTTTTACAATCAGGGCTGGACTCTGGTCTCAAGCTTAGTACGTTGAAAGGGCAGGTCTCTGCCTTATCTATCTTTTTTCAGAAGCGTGTTGCACTTAAACCTTTAGTTAAAACTTTTTTCCAGGGGGTTACGCATGTGCGGCCTCCCAGGAAACCATTACTCCCTGTTTGGGATTTGAATTTGGTTCTTTCTGCTCTTCAGGCTCCTCCTTTTGAGCCTTTGCAAGATATTGCTTTGTCTACCCTGACTCAGAAGATTGTCTTCTTGGTAGCTATCACTTCTGTCCGGCGTGTCTCAGAGTTGGCGGCCTTAACTATCCAGGCGCCTTACTTTGAGAGGCATCGGGATAAAGTGGTCTTTCGGTTCAAGCCAGACTTTCTTCCTAAGGTTGTTTCTGCTTTTCATTTGAACCAAGATATTGTTCTTCCCTCCTTGTGTCCTAATCCTAAGAATGACCAAGAGAGGGTTTTGCATTGTTTGGATGTAGTACGCTGTGTTAAGTACTACTTGATTATCACGTCTCCTTTTCGTAGGACGGATTCCTTTTTTGTTGTGCCCCATGGGCCTAAGAAGGGTTTGGCACCAGCCAAATCTGCCATTAGCAAGTGGATACGTCAGGCCGTTACTGCGGCCTATTCTGCTAAGGGAAGAGTTCCCCCTTTTCGTATCACTGCTCATTCCACTCGCGCTGTTGGGGCGTCTTGGGCATTTCAGCACCAAGCTTCTGTTGAACAGGTTTGTAAGGCCGCCACTTGGTCTTCTGTTCACACTTTTTCTAAGTTTTACAAAGTTGATGTGGGGGCCTCAGCGGATGCTGTTTTTGGCCGCAAAGTTCTGCAGACTGCAGTCATTTAAGTTATGCTTCACCTGGCCTTGAGATGCCCTTCCCTTGTGGACACTGCTTTTGGATGTCCCATTAATGGATGAATATTTAAGAAGTGAAGCGGGGTGTGTGGCACACCAAGAATAATACCATTTTGTGAGTACTCACCTGAAAAATGGATATTGTTGGTGTGCCACACACCCCGCTTCACCCCCACCCTTTTCGGCATTGCCGAAGCCTTTATATGGTGAAGCCCTTTTTTATTTATATCAAAATTGATTTTGAGGTTACCGGTGGAATACTGGTACCTTGTCTTTCTGCTTTTTAATATACTGGTGATTGAAGGGAGGTACCAGGTATATATAGGCCGGAAGGGGGCTCGTTACAAGACTTCCTCTCTGCACTACGTCACCTGGCGGTGGATTAACCCTTTAATGGATGAATATTTAAGAAGTGAAGCGGGGTGTGTGGCACACCAACAATATCCATTTTTCAGGTGAGTACTCACAAAATGGTATTTTTGTCACCCTCTGTTGACAGGTCATTTTTCCCCATTTTGCGCCATGTTTTGCCACATTTTTGCTGGAATTTTCAGGAAAATTATATATATATTTTTTACAGCAGAGTTTAGGCTTTAACATGAAATGTCTTGTTTGTAAATTTTATTTATTATTTTATTTATTAAGTAAAAAAAATAAATAAAATTTTTTTTAGAAAATTGCTTCCTTTATTTTAAATAAAAAATGTATTTTATTAGGGAAAACCATATTGCATGTGAAAGCCCCATTTCTACCGATTAGAACGGTACCACATATTTATCGGTAGCCCCCTGTTCCTGCCCAGGAGACCCCCCTAACTGGAACAAGTAATTTTTAACATTTACAAATAAAATACAACTAACATTCACACTACAAAGGGTTAAATCGATAAAAACCCTTAAAAATCCAAAAAAAAATTACATGGGGCCCCCTTTACCCAAAGTAACCAGCCCGGGACCAGCTATGCAGGGCTTGTAGGAACAGGGCGCAGGGGCCAGCTTTTGTGGCCCCTGGCCCTGCAGGCTACAAGCCCGCATCCTGCCCCCCCCCTGGCCTTTGGGGAGGCAGATAATGAGGGTGCCGGGTGTTAATGGCAAGTCACCGGCTAGCGCAGGTGACTTGCCATCCCCCCAGCCTTGAGAACTGGTATAGGGGTCTCATGGACCCCTTACCAGTTCACAAGGGGTTAAATGTAAAAAAAACACCACACAGAGAAAAAATATTTTATTTATTTTTTTTTTTTAATACTTACCTCCCATCCATACTGGAGCACTCTGTCCCTCGGCGATCACTGGCTTCTGCTCACTTGCTAGAAGCCTTTTATAGCTGCTGGATGACAGAACACAAAAGGGTTAATTAAAAAAAAAATGACATAGGTTCCCCCTGGGAGGGGGGCAATTTTTTTTTTTGTAATTTTAAGGGTTAAAAACCCTTAATAATTTCCCCAAAAGATGACGTAGGGTCCCCCCTACCCAACATTACCGACCCGGGCCAACTATGGGGGCTTGTAGAACAGAGCGCAGGCTACTAGCCCACATAGCCACTAAGTGGCCCGGGCCCTTCTGCCCCCCCTCTGGCCGTTGGGGAGGCAGGTAATGGGGGGCTGGGGGTTAATGGCAAGTCACCCACTAGCCGCAGGTGACTTGCCAGAGCCTTGTGAACTGGTATAAGGGGTCTCATGGACCCCTTACCAGCTCACAAAGGGTTAACTGTGAAAAAAAAAACACCACACAAGTAATAAAAGTAATAAAAGTATTTTATTAAAAAAAAATTTTTTTTTTCTACTGTACTTACCTCCGATTGTAAGCTCTTGTCCCTAGCCACTCTGATGACAGATGCCGGTGATCGGCATCCAGAGAAGGGGGAGGCAGGAGATCAGAGGATCTCCTGGCACCTCCTTCCCCAGGCACCGATCACCGGCATCTGACAGCTGAGAGAGCTGAAGCCGGAGATCGGGGCTGGGATGACGTCATTAGCCCCACCCCCTTAGCGGCAAGATTGCCGCTGCCATCGAGGAGGAAAGGGGAGAGAGCCTCCCGGGCTCTCTCCTGAAGATCCGTAAATCCTGGGGGGGGGGGGGGGGGATCGGAGGCCCCCCAGGTGAAGAGGAGGGACAGCAGGAGCCAGCGCACATGCAGGTAAGTGAATGTCATTTTTATTTTATTTTTTACAGTTAGCAGCTGCTGCTGCAGAAGCGGGGGGGGGGGGGGCGGCCTATTCCGGGGGCTCTCCTGGAGCCATCCGAGCCCCCACAGGGGATCAGGTGGCACCAAATTAAAGAGGAGACCCGGCCGGATCCAACGAGGGGTCAGGTGAGTATTTTTTTTTGCCTGCTAGCAGGGGTAAATGCCAGGCACGTAAATTTTATGTGGCTGGCATTTAAAGGGTTAAAGCGTCAGGTCCCGCTGTGTCTCCGAAGGGACTATTAAATTAATTCTGCCAGCAGAATAAAATGTTTTACTCTCCTTAAATCCTAAAACACTTACCCCAACACGTGATCCCAGTCCCACACTGCCCGCACAGCTGCTGCCTTGTCCAATCTTGTGTAGTTAACACCCGATTGACCGCCCCATGCCATTCATCACAGGCACTATGGCACATCAGTGCTGGGCTAATCGCCTGGGGGATGGGGGGGATTAAAGGCGAGTATAGCTGGGTTTTTTTTCCTTGCCTGCAGAATGACCTTAACCCAACAGCAGTAATTGGGCAGCAAGCAGCTCACATGATGCCTATCCCATGTGCCTCTCCTCAATTTCCTGCAGCTCTGGGTAAAAGCCATGACAAAGCTCCAGTTCACTGTAGTTATGGTTGTAGTTATGATGAATGGACCACTAATGGGCACTTTATGGCCATATTCTGTTAGTGGACCAAAACCCAGGGCCAGCGGCCCTGGAAACTATAAAATCTTTAGACAAGCCTAGACGAGTTCATGTCAGCGCAGTCAACCTCGCTGTTTGGACTGCAGGCCGCACATGCACTATAGGACTGGTGAAAGGTGAGTTGGAGTGGGGTGACCTGGGGGGTTTTCACACAGCTGGGAACTCCACATCAGGGTGCCCAGGGGGCAAGGACCAAAACCTGGGATAGTCCTTTAAATTCCATTCCTCAAGAAGGTGATTTAAACCTTTAAGTGGCAAGACTGTATAGACTGCTTCTACATGCTCGCTTCTACTCCCTTTAAGTGCCATGTAGAATTGACATTCTTGGTGTTTTCCCTGCCGTGGGGGAGGGATGAGAAAAAAAGGATCCATCGCGATTCTCCAATTTTCAATCTTCGCGGAGGGGCAGAGGATGCATATTCCCTTCCCCGTGCACTGGCTTTTGCCATCTCATCGGCTGCAGTTTTATATGAGGAGCAAGGAGAACATCCTCTTCCTCTGGTATAATTGCCCGCCAGTTCACAAGGCAGAAGGGTCTGGAAAGTCATCTGCTAGCCAGAGGGTGACTTGCCACAATCTCTGTCCCCATTACCTGCCTTCTCGAAGCCTGGGGGGGGAGTGAGCGGCAGAAGAGCCTGTGAGGACCCGACTGGTACCCTTCAGGCCCAGGGACCAGCCAGTTGGCCTCCGCATCTTGTCTACTAGCCCCCATAGCTGCTTCGTTTGCTAGATAGTGGGGACCTCAGGACATTTTGTTAATTTTTTAGGGTTTAATCCACTGCATCTTTGGGTTGTCGTGCTGTTGGATTTGGCCGCTCTATTCATTTGCCAAATGGCATAGTTACAGCAAACTGCTCTGATTGGACGAGAGCCCACATGTGCTGTTGGACAGGCAAGGGGTGAGTTGATGTCACACAGCGGCTCATCCCAGTTCTGGATGCCACTGGGGCACAGAACAAAACCTGACATAGTCAAAATCCTAAGTTTTGTTCTGCTTTAACAGTCCTAGTAAAAATCCTCCATATAATGTCCGTCACGGATTCAAGCATAGAGGTAAACTTCTGGCACACAGGCTGTTTATTTTTTCAGCAGCAGGGGGAAGTTAGGGTCCTCTGACAAAACTGAAAGCCCCCTTTCTCCATGCCAGAACATGACTTGGGCAAAACTGCAGGGAGTTTGAAGAGATTCTTTACACTACGACATTCATATTTACCATTGTTATCTGGGCTTCTTGGGATAGGTTCCCCTAATCAATGTCGACACGTTACTCCTGCTACCCCCTTTCCTTACTGAGCCTCTAACACTGTTTCTGGTTTTATGTACTCCTGCCTCTTTCCTCACAGTTGGTCGGAACCCGCACGAGATGGCCCACAGGTTGAGCATGTTTGATTTACAGAATAAAAGTTCCAGTAGATGGGAGGTTTTTATAACCAAATTGCACTTTATATTCCAAGTATGCAGCACGCCCTGCTCCAGTAATGTTTCATTACATCTGGGATATAGTCCACAAGAGGGCGCTTTACTGCAGAGATGGCAAAAAAGAGGCCCCTCCCGGTCCTTATATACCCGGGACCTCCCACTAAATTTCCCAGTTCCTTCTCTGCAGTGGGCTGCGAAGGTCAAGATGATGGCTTCTCTTCTTGCAGGTAAGCTGGGCTGCATAGCCCCTGGCCCTGTGTTCTATTCCCACCCGTTCCACTCTTTACTTGCCTCCCAGCCTTGGCTGCGTGGTCGGGTGACGGTAGGCAGCACCTATTAGAGGTGTTTTTAATGGAGTATTGCTCCACCGCAAATCCCCCACCAAAGGGTAGGCGGCGCAGGTGAGCCTGTATATGGGATGCCCGTCCGCTTTAGCCCTCCTTACATGCCCCAAATATAACTATGGGCTTATACTCCCCCCTTCTCCCGTTTGCCCGGTTAGTCGGGGGGGGGGGGGGGGGGTCAGTGTCCGTGTTTGTATGTGTGTGAGTGATTGCAACTGTAAAGCTCTTTTATCCTTGTGACACCGTACGGCTGCGCTGGCACATAGGCCCAGCGCTCCTTCCTCTCCTCATTGATTAATTTTGATTCACTTTTGAAAGGCCTGCGCGTGCTCGGCGGCGGGCCGGTGACGTCACTGGGGCCGGCTGCTCGTTGATTGGCTGCGGGGCCAATCTTTGGCCTGTCCCCGCGTTCCTGGAGCTGTCCCCGCGTTCCTGAGCTGTTCAGCGCCATCTTGCCCTGGAGTGCAAGCTCTGCAACGTCCGTGAGTGCCCTCAGCGGGCTTGTATTTTGATTTGCCTATGTTTATTTGTTTTAGATACTATGCTGACTGAGTGTATTATATTGTGTCTTTCAGGCGGGACAACCTAATTAGAGGTTTCTCCCGGTCCTGTGCCCTATATTAACCATATTGAAATTAGGAGCTTAATTATTAAATCCTCCCACTAGCGGACATTTAAGGGACATCCTGTGTAGCTGCACAGCGTAATTCCCATTGGTCATTGTGACATTAAAATCACCATATGGAGGCTTCTCAGGATGTTGTGCTCGGGGTCCCATCGGCGCAAGCCCGGCTGTATGTGGTGTGCGGGGCATCCCATGTGGGCGATGATGTGCAGGTCTGTGTACCCTGCGCGGCAATCTGGGCTACATGTATCTAGGTCGGTACCTACTGGATTGTCCCCTACGCCCCCTCGCTTGATTATGACCCCCAGTGAGATCAACACTAGCGGGGAGTCTCAACCTGATGTTTCCACCAGACTGGGCAACATTGCGAGACTGATTGCTAGCTCTGCAGCCCGTAAGGCTCCAGCTAAACGACGGCATGTGGCGCCTGCTGCGCCGGCCTTTACTATGGAACAAGATGATTTCCTTGATTTGTCTGACTATACCCCTCTCGAGGAAGGGGAATTCTCAGATTCTGATTTTTCGGATGATCAGCATTGCCTTGGTGCTGATGCGGGCTCAGAGCATTGGGATGCTGATGACACCCATAGACTTTTGACTCAAATTTTTGAAGTACTTTCCATCTCCCCTCCTGCAGCGGCACCTAAACAGCAGGGGGAATTGTTTGGTACTGCAAAACCACGTTTGGAATTCCCAGAACAGACGCATGTTAATAATCTGGTTCTCAAGGAATGGGAGGGGCCTAGCCGGCTCCCCGGTATCCCTAAGGGGTGGGATAGGAGGTATCCTTTCCCCTCGGATGTGGTCAAATGTTGGTCAACTCCCCCAGAAGTGGATGCCCCTGTGTTGGGGTTGTCTGACACTTCTGTGGTGCATTCCCCTGATTCCACTACTTTGAAGGATGGCGTATTGACCAGCTGGCTTCCCACGACTTTGCCTGTGTGGGTTCGGCCTTGCGCCCGGTTTGTGCTTCCGCTATTATGGCCGTGGCTATTAGGACCTTGATCAGGGGCCTTCTGGACGGCTCCCATGAGGATCCTTCTAGTGCTGAATTTAGAGCCTTGTCACATTGTGAGATGTTTATCACCTATGTTCTCTCTGCCTTAGATGACACCATTCGGATGTGTAGCAGGACCTCTGCCTTGGTTGTCTCTATCCGGCGCTCGGTCTGGTTGCGCCAGTGGGCAGCTGACAATGCTGCTAAGAAGGCGCTCACAGGGCTCCCTTTTAAGGGACTGCGCCTGTTTGGTGATCGTTAGGACCTTTTTGCTAAGGGAAGTTGCCCCAACGCAAAAGGCAGCCGCGACCCTTTCGGGACTCTGGGTCCTTCACTCCCTCCTTTCATGGGCCTAGGTCAGGCGGGGGGGGTATCCTTCGCGGGGCACAGGGGAGATTTCTGAGGCAAGGGCAGATGCCGTGCCCGGCCCGGATCTTCCTGGGGGGCCACACCCAAATCTACTGCCAAGCCCGCTCAGCAATGAGGGGGCGCCCTCACCCTTGCGGGTGGGGGGACGGCTGCGGCTCTTCGCTCAGGTCTGGGCTCAACAAGTCTCAGACAATTGGAGTCTGGAGGTTGTCTCCTCCGGATACAAGCTGGAGCTCGCGGACTGGCCTCCTCCCAGATTCCTCAGGTCCCAGGTTCCTACGGACCCTCGGGCATCTCGGGGTCTGTTTCTGGTGGTACAAAACCTTCTGGCCATTTGTCAGGTCCCTCTGGGAGAGAGAGGTCAGTGCTACTATTCCAATCTCTTTACAGTGCCCAAAAAGGATGGTTCCATAAGACCCATCCTGGACCTAAAGCTTCTCAACAAGTTCATCAGGACCAGACGTTTTCGCACGGAAACTCTGCGCTCCCCTATCAGCTCTCTGCGCCCGGGGGTTTTTGACGTCAATAGACATCAAGGATGCTTACCTTCATGTGCCGGTCTTCCCAGGGGCATCAGCTGCTCCTCAGGTTCGCAGTAGAGGAACAACACTACCAATTTGTGGCACTTCCCTTTGGTCTCACCTCAGCCCCCAGAGTGTTCACCAAGGTGCTGGCGGGCATGATGGCCCTTCTCAGAGCCCGGGGTATTCGCATTCTTCCTTATCTGGACAGCAGGCAGAATTGGACACCCGGACGGTGGTGGCCACCCTGGAAAGGTTTGGATGGGTGATCAATTATCCCAAGTCCTCCCTCTCCCCGTCCCAGGTTACCGCCTTCCTGGGTATGACTCTGGATACCATTCAGGCCAGGATTTTCCTCCCTCAGCAGAAGGTGGACTCTCTTCAAGCTCTTATTCAATTATTGCTGTCCAGCCCTCATCCCTCCGTCCAGCAAGGGATGCAATTGGTGGGACAGATGGTGGCCTGCTTCGAGGCGGTCCCTTATGCTCAATTTCACGAGACCCCTTCAGCGACATCTTCTGTCAGTCTGGGACAAGAGTCCCCTGTCTCTGGATCAGGCCTTTGTTCTATCTTCTCTGGTCCGGCGGTCCCTCCTGTGGTGGCTGGACTCGAGGAATCTTTTGGGGGGCAGATCATTTCGGACACCATGTTGGGAGACGGTTGGGGGGGCTACTGCAGGGCTGTGGGGCCCTCAGGAGGCCCACGCCCCCATCAATGTTCTGGAGCTAAGGGCAGTTCAGTTGGTGCTGATGCCTCACCACCAGGGACTTCCGGTTCAGGTTCGCTCCGACAACCGGACTGCGGTCGCCTACATCAATCAGCAGGGAGAGACACGGTGCAAGAGTGCCCTCCAGGAGGTGTTGTTGATCTTGTCTTGGGCCGAGGACAATGTCCCGTGCATCTCTGCGGTTCACATTCCAGGAGCGGAGAATCTGGAAGCGGATTCCCTGAGCAGGGGGGCCTCTCGCCGGGGAGAATGGTCCCTCAACAGCGAGGTCTTCCTATCCCTTTCACAGGTGGGGGATGCCTGATGTGGATCAGTTTGCTTCTCGCCACTATCACAAGCTTCCAGCATTTGTCTCATTGTCCCAGGATCCTCTGGCGGTGGATGCCATGTCTCTGTCCTGGCAGGGGTTCGGTCTCCTGTTCCTCTTCCCTCCGTTTCCCCTTCTGGGCAAGGCTCTGCGCAAGCTGATTCAGGAAATAGTGCCAGCTGTTCTGGTGGCCCCCAGGTGGCCAAGACAGGTGTGGTTTGCAGACGTCGTGCAGCTGGCTGTGGATCAGTACCCTCTGCCCCTGGTTCTGGATCTTCTCACTCAAGGCCGGCTCTGTTACCCCAATTTACAAACTCTGGCTTTGACGGCCTGGCTGCTGAAACCTCCATCCTAAGGGAGAAAGGTCTGTCTGATTCGGTTGTTCAGACTCTGGTCAGGGCTAGGAAGAAATCCTCTTCTACCATCTACTATAGGACCTGGCGGACCTACATTGACTGGTGTGAGGCTAGGGCCTTTCCCTGTCGGGTGTTCTCCATTCCTCGGATCCTGGAGTTCCTTCAACATGGTTTGGATTTGGGTTTTCAGCTCAGCACTCTGAAGGGGCACGTCTCCGCCTTGGCTGTTTTCTTCCAGAGGTCCTTCGCTCTTCATCCTCTGGTCAAGACTTTCTTCCAGGGGGTCACTCATGTGCGCCCTCCCGGCAAACCCATGGTACCGGTCTGGGATTTGAATTTGGTATTGTCTGCCCTTCAGGGTCCTCCTTTTGAGCCTGTGCATGAGGCTGCGCTGTCAATTCCCACTTTGAAGGTTGCCTTCTTGGTGGCTATCACTTCTGTCCGGCGTGTTTCTGAGTTGGCGGCTCTGTCTATTCAGGCCCCATACTTTGAGAGACACCAGGACAAGGTGGTTTTCCGCTTTAAACCAGACTTCTTACCTAAGGTTGTCTCTGCCTTCCACCTCAATCAGGACATTGTGTTTGCTTCCTTGTGCCCTAATCCTGGTAATGACAAGGAGAGGGCCCTGCATTCTCTGGACGTGGTCAGGAATTTGAAATACTACCTGGTGGCTACAGCGCCTTTCAGAAGGATGGACTCTTTGTTTGTGGTACCCTCGGGTCCCTAAAAGGGTTTGGCTCCTGTTAAGTCTACTATTAGTAAATGGATTAGTCAGGCCATTGTTAGGGCCTATACTGCTAAGGGAAAGGATCTTCCTTTCCGTGTTACTGCTCATTCTACCCGTGCTGTTGGGGCTTCCTGGGCCTTTCAGCACCAGGCTTCTGTTGAACAAGTTTGTAAGGCTGGTACTTGGTCTTCTGTTCATACCTTTTCCAAGTTTTACAAGGTCGATGTTCGGGCCTCAGCGGATGCTGTTTTTGGCCGCAAAGTTCTGCAAGCTGCAGTGGTTTAAGTTTGTGCATTATTGCCTTGTTTTGGATCCCCGCCCTTTATGGACACTGCTATTGGATTTCCCAAGTGTAATGACTATCTGAAGCGGGGTGTGTGACACACTTAGACCAGGCGGCAGTGGTTTGAACTGCGCATTGTTGCCTTTTGGGATCCTCTCCCGTTTGTTGGACACTGCTATTGGATGTCCCAGACGTAATGAATCATTACTGGAGCAGGGCGTGCTGCATACTTGGAATAATACAATTCTGTGAATACTCACCTTGTTGAATTGATATAAGTATGCAGCATGACCTGCTCCATCCCACCCTGAGTACTTATTCTTGGATCCTCTATATGGTGACTGTTTCCTGGTTATTGTTGTTAATCTTGTTATTGGCTTCTCCTGGTTCCCTTACTGCTTTTTTATACTGGGGAATTTAGTGGGAGGTCCCGGGTAAGTAAGGACCGGGAGGGGCCTCTTTTTTGCCATCTCTGCAGTAAAGCGCCCTCTTGTGGACTATATCCCAGACGTAATGAATCATTACTGGAGCAGGGCGTGCTGTATACTTATAATAACAATTCTACAAGGTGAGTATTCACAGAATTTTTTCATTAAACAAAAATGTAAAGTATTTGACATCCTTGACATATTCCTCACTGTTATTTACTAGGTAATGGAAAGGTTAACAGCTGTACAGCTGCAGAGGGCAGTTTTACCTCTCTCACTGGCTTGTTGGAAGTGGAGCCCTTGCATTTCACTTGTGTTTCTACCAGTGATGGGACCAGAATAGAGAGAGATGATGCAAGTACATTTACAGGTGTGTATTTATTTAAATTCTTTCTAAAACTGTTTTGTGTTTTCTAAACTAAATGTGCCAGAATGCATTTGTTAAAAACAAGTATCTGAGAAGATACCTTTCTATATTTCGAGTCAGTGGCATCTGTATTTTTGCTGTAGTTGGCAAATGGATACTTTCCTAGACTGATCTCCAGTGAAGCAACCAGGATAGAAATGTGTACAGCCAGCCACATTTGATTAAAATGAGAAACTCAAATTGCTTAGAACCCAGGCCACTGCACAGCATGGTTCACCCAGCAGTGCAGTTGCCACTGCTGATTATGAGTTGGCAAGATCTTTCTACTTTGCCTCTCAATGATGTTCCTCAGGTATGCTGCCCCCAAGCTTCTGCCATTTTGTCTTCCCTTTTAGTTACTGTTTCTGTTGCTTCTGGCCTAGAGAAATAACATGGAAGAATATCAAATAGGAGACAAGGAGGCTGCAGCTACCAAGGGGAGCACCTGTAGGAATATAGCTGAGGGACAAAAAGACCACCCATAACCTGGCAAACTTTCATACTAATACAGATAGGATTATCTCAATATTTTAATCTGGGGACAAGTCAAAGTATAGTGAGGTTACTTGGTAATAAAGAAAATACAATAGAGTAACCTTGATTTTTCCCTAAAAAAAAAAAAAAAAAAAAAAGGTATTCTTAGTATACAGTACGTCCTGCTCCAAATCTAATACTTACACTTGGGATATACTCCGCCAGATGGCGCTGGATTGCAGAGACAAGGAAAATAGGCTCCTCCCAGCCCCTCAAATACCCTGGGTCCTCCCACAAATCCCCAGAATTTCTCTGCAGTCAGGCTGCGAAGGACGAGAAATGGCTCTCTACTCGCAGGTGAGTGGAGCTATTAGCCTGCGGCCCTGTAGGACTATTCCCACCCGTTCCACTAGTAATATGCCTCCCAGCCTTGGCTGCGCTGGTCGGGTGAAGGTAGGCAGCACCGCTGTTAGGTGCTTAGGAGCGCTGCTCCACCGCAATCCCCCACCAAAGGGTAGGCGGTTCAGGCTTATGGTGAGTCTCTATGGGATGCCCCATCGGTGGGCCCTGTTTAAGTGGCCGCTGTCCTCCCTCATCCTCCTTGTAGCCTTCGGGGGAAAAGAGGGGGGGTGGTGGGGTGTGTGTAAATGTGTATGCTGTGCATTCTGTGTTTTACACTCTTTTTCCATTCTGTTTAGTCTTGTGTCAGCCGCCGCGCTGACTTGCCTTTACTGTCTTTTTAAAATTGCTGCCGTGCGCTGACTTGGTTCCGCGCTTGGCGGCGGCATTACCTCAGGCGCTGGTGCACCATCATTGGCTGCTTGCACGTTCTGGCTTCGCGCTCTTCGGGGGGGGGGGCGGGGCCCGTCTATGGCGCGCTCCGCGTCATAGCTGATACCGGCCCACCCCTCGAGGTATACGACGCCATCTTTATCCTGCTTGGTTGGCCCATGCGCGACGGACCCCTACCTACCGCGGTCCGTAAGTGCCCTCGCGGGCGGCCTTATATCTTTCACTTTTATTACTGTGTGCTTACAGGTCTTGTCTGCTTATGTCTTTCAGGCGGGGCGAGCCCTTTTGGCTTCTCCCGGCCCTGTATTAGTATATAACTTGTAGGCTTTGTAAAAATAATACTCCCACTTCCCTAGCGGGTTATTGGGGACATCCGGGGTTGCTATATAGCGTTATTCCCTATCGGCGCATAGCACCGCTATAATCACCATATGGAGGCATCCCAGGATAATGTGACTGGGGTCCTTTCGGGACAAGACCGGCCGTGTGTAGCGTGTGGCCAGCCTCATGCTGACGCTGACAAGGCGTGGGTCTGTGTACCCTGTGCTGAACAGGTGCTTGCATTGCAATCTGGCCTGCCAGGGGCTGCACCTCGCTTCACTTCGCCTACCCCCCCAAGCTTAAACCTCACTCCTACTGAGTTGCATACTAGTGGGGATTCTCAGCCTGATGTGTCTTCTAGATTGGCTACTGTTGAACAGTTGATTGCGAAGTCCTTAGCGTGTAAGGCCCCTGCTAAGAAGCGGCACTTGACGCCTAATGTTACTGTTTTCCCTATGGGAACTGAGGAGTTTTGGAATCTGTGTGGCTATACCCCATCTGATGAAGGGGAGCTCTTTTCTGATTCAGGCTCATCTGATGAGAGACCAAGGGGTCATGACGATTCTGGCTCTGACCCCTGGCCCCCGGATGACACTGACAGATTATTGACCCAGATTTTGAGGTTCTGTCCATCTCTCTCCCTGTTGCGGCTCCCAGGCAAAGAGGGGAGCTTTTTCATACAGCAAAATCACAGCAAAATCCCGAGCAGGCACATTTCCAAAACCTTGTGCTCAAGGAGTGGGAGCGCCCCAGTAAGCTTCCCGGGGTTCCAAAAAGTTGGAATAGGAAGTATTCCTTTCCTGCTGAGGGGGTTAAATGTTGGTCACCCCCCCCCCCCCCCCCCCCCGAGGTGGATGCCCAGATCCTAGGGCTATCTAACACCTCTGTCATGCATTCCCCTGACTCTACTACCCTGCGGGATGCTGAGGACCAGCGCCTTGACCAGCTGGCATCCCACGCCTTTGCATGTGCGGGGACGGCGCTGCGCCCGGTCTGTGCCTCTGCCATTACTGCTGTGGCCACTAGAACCCTTATCAGAAATATGTTTGATGGTGCCCCTGATGATTTGCCTTGTGAGGTGTTTAATGCACTCTCCAGTTGTGATGTTTTTGTAAATTTTGTCCTCTCAGCATTGGATGACACCATCAGAATGTGCGCCAGAACTTCTGCCCTCGTGGTGGCTATACGCCGCTCGGTTTGGCTGCGCCAGTGGGCTGCTGACAACGCTGCCAAGAAGGCCCTCACTGGGTTTCCCTTTAAAGGCCTGCGCCTGTTTGGAGACCGCCTGGACCTTTTTGCTAAGGGAGGCAGGTTACCCCAGCGCAGGCGGCAATCTCGGCCCTTTCGGGGTCAGGGTTCCTTCTCCTCCCCTTACCATGGTGCCAGACAGGGAAGGGGGGTTTCCTTTCCTGGGGCCCGGGGAGATTTCTGGGGTAGGGGCAGAGGATGTGGACGTCCTGGCTCCTCCTGGTCCCAAAGCAAAATCCTCTCCCAAGCCCCCTCAGGCATGATGGGGCGCCCTCACCCATCCGGGTGGGGGGATGGCTGCAGCACTTCGCTCACGTCTAGAGGCTTCATGTCTCAGACTGGTGGATTCAGGAGGTAGTGTCCTCCAGTTACAAGTTGGAGTTTGCTGCCTGTCCCCTTCCAAGATTCATCAGATCCCGGATTCCTCAGGACCCTGTGTCAGCTCAGGAGCTAGTGCAACCAGTGCAAGGCCTTCTGGAGCTGGGGGTCATCTGCCAGGTCCCTTTAAGAGAAAAAGGCAAGGGCTTTTATTCCAACCCATTCACCGTACCCAAAAAAGATGGTTCAGTCAGGCCCATCCTGGACTTGAAGATCCTCAACAAGTTTGTCAGGGGCAGGCGCTTTCTCATGGAAACTCTGCGCTCTGCCATCAGTTCCCTGCGCCAAGGGGATTTCATGACTTCTGTGGACATCAAAGATGCTTACCTTCATATTCCTGTGTTCCCAGGTCATCAAAGATTCCTCAGGTTCGCTCTGATGGATCAACACTACCAGTTTGTGGCCTTGCCCTTCGGCCTCACTTCAGCTCCCACGATGTTCACCAAGGTGCTGCCTGGCATGATGTCTCTGCTCAGATGTCAGGGCGTCCACGTGCTTCCCTATCTGGACGACATTCTCATCACTTCCCAGTCTCTACATCAGCCAGAGTTGGATACTCAGCTGGTGGTGTCCACTCTGGAGTCATTTGGATGGGTGATCAACCACCCCAAGTGCTCACTGTCCCCTTCCTTGGTAACTCCATTCCTAGGAATGAATCTGGATACAGTTCAGGCAAGGATCTTCCTTCCTCAACAGAAGGTGGACAGTCTGATTGCACAGGCTCAGTCCCTCCTAGCTTGTCCCCATCCCTCCATCAGGCAGGAGATGCAGCTGGTGGGCCTGATGGTGGCATTCTTCAAAGCGGTCCCTTATGCTCATTTCCACTTTAGGCCTCTGCAACTTCACCTATTGTCAGTATGGGACAAGGACCCAGCGTCCCTGGAGACAGGGTCTGTGTGCTCTCCCCCCTGGTCAGGAGGTCCCTCTTGTGGTGGATGGACTCAAGGAACCTGTTGGGGGGCAGATCCTTTCTTGCCCCTTCCTGGGAGACGGTCACCACGGATACCAGTCTGTCAGGTTGTGGGGGTTTCTGGAAGTCCCTGCGGTTCCAGGGGAGGTGGGGCCCTCAGGAGGCCCACACACCTATCAATGTCTTGGAACTGCGGGCGATCAGGCTAGTTCTGGCTCACTTGACTACTCACCTTTGGGGCCTGCCTGTTCAGGTGCGCTCGGACAACCAGGCGGCAGTTGCCTACATCAATCATCAGGGAGGGACCCGGAGCAAGGGGGCCCTCCAGGAAGCGTCTCTGATCGTGACTTGGGCGGAGGCCAATGTCCCCTGCATATCAGCTGTGTACATCCCGGGGGTGGGAAATCGCCTGGCGGACTATATGAGCAGGGGGACCTCTTGCCAGGGAGAATGGTCCCTATGCAGCAGGGTGTTTCAATCTCTGTGTCACCGTTGGGGGCCAACCAGATGTGGATCTGTTTGCGTCCCGCCACAATCACAAGCTCCCAGCTTTTGTCTGTCCCAGGATCCTCTGGCCTTGACCTCGGATGCGCTAGCAATGTCATGGCAGGACTTTCAGTTCCTGTATGTCTTTCCTCCAATCCCCCTGCTGGGCAGGGTTCTGCGCAAGATTGCTCTGGAAGGGGCGCCAGCAATTCTGGTGGCCCCCAGGTGGCCAAGAAGAGTGTGGTATAGCTGGCAGTAGATCAGTACACTCTGCCCTTGGTGCCAGATCTGCTCACTCAGGGCTCACTACGCCATCCCAATTTACAAACTCTGGCTTTGACGGCTTGGCTGCTGAAACCTCCATCTTGATTGAGAAGGGTCTGTCTTCCTCGGTTGTGGATACTTTGATTAAAGCTAGGAAGAAGTCTTCCTCTTCCATTTATTACAGGGTTTGGCATGCCTACATTGACTGGTGTGAGTCCAAGTCTCTTCCCTGTCGTGTGTTCTCTATTCCCAGGATTCTGGAGTTCCTGCAGCATGGGTTGGAGATGGGGCTCCAACTCAGTACTCTGAAGGGTCAGGTTTCTGCCATGGCTATTTTCTTCCAGAAGTCCTTTGCTCAGCACCCTCTGATCAGGACTTTTTTCCAGGTGGTCACTCATGTGCGCCCCCCACGTAAGCCTATGGTGCTTGTTTGGGATCTGAACTTGGTTCTGTCAGCCTTGCAGGGTGCTCCCTTTGAACCTGTGAAGGTTGTATTTCTGGTGGCTATCACTTCTGTCAGGCATGTGTCTGAGCTTGCGGCGCTTTCCATTCAGCCCACCTACTATGAGAGACACCAGGACAAGGTGGTGTTTCGTTTCAAACCTGACTTTCTGCCTAAGGTAGTGTCTGTCTTTCATTTGAATCAGGATATTGTTCTTCCTTCTTTGTGCCCGAATCCTAGCAATGCTAAGGAGAGGGTTTTGCACTCTTTGGATGTGGTTAGGTGTCTGAAGTACTATCTGGTGGCTACTGCACCTTTCAGGAAAACTGATGCTCTTTTTGTGGTCCCTTCTGGTCCTAGGAAGGGTTTGGCTCCTGCCAAGTCTACTGTCAGCAAGTGGATTCGTCAGGCTGTGATTCAGGCTTACTCTGCTAAGGGGAAGAATCCTCCCTTCCGCCTTACTGCTCATTCCACTCGTGCTATTGGTGCCTCTTGGGCTTTACAGCACCAGGCTTCTGTTGAACAAGTTTGCAAGGCCGCTACTTGGTCTTCTGTTCATACCTTTTCAAAGTTTTACAAGGTTGATGTTAGGGCCTCAGCTGATGCTGCTTTTGGCCGAAAGGTTCTGCAGGCGGCAGTGGTTTAAACTGTCTGCTGCTGATTTTTCTTGGGGATCCCACCCTACTTTATGGACACTGCTATTGGATGTCCCAACTGTAAGTATTAGATTTGCAGCAGGACGTACTGTATACTAAGAATAATACAATTCTGTGTTTACTTCTGTGGTATTATGAGTATACAGTACGTCCTGCTCCAACCCACCCTTGGTTTGCATTTTCTTGGATCCCCTGTATGGTGATTGTTATCATTGTTATAGTTGATTGATAATTTGGATTGTTTAATTCTCCCGGCTTCTCCTTAAAGTGGACCAACACCCAGGATTTTGACTATCCTGGGTCTTGGTCCACTTTGGTGGGGCACCCCCGATCGGGGTGCCCCGATGTGTGAAACCCCCCCCCCCCGAACTCACCTCTCCCCGCGCCGACGGACAAGCCACGGTCAAGCGGCTCCTCCGCCGCCGCCTCCCACGCGTCCCTCTTGACGCACGCGTGCCCGCGCCGGCCATTCACAGACGGCGGGCGCGCGCACGTCTAGAGGGGCGCGAGGGAGGCGGCGGCGGCCGGCCGCAGCCGAAGATAAGGTAAGGAGTTTGGGGTGTTTGGGGGGGGTTTCACCCCGCGGGACATCCCGATCTCGGATGTCCCGCGGGGAGGGAGGTGATCGGCCCGGGAATCTTATAGATTCCAGGGCCGATCACCGGTGGGTGTTGGTCCACTTTAACTGCTTTTCAATGCTGGGGATTTGTGGGAGGTCCCTGGGTATTTGAGGCGCCGGGTGGAGCCTATTTTCAATGTCTCTGCAGTCCAGCGCCATCTGGCGGAGTATATCCCAAGTGTAAGTATTAGATTTGGAGCAGGTACTGTACATGTACTGTATACTCATAATACTAATTCTACAGGTGAGTAATCACAGAATTGTATTATTTCCACCCTCCCCAACACATTTTAAATGGACTCTACTGGCATATTTAAACAGCACATTCTAACCTATAGTACCCCTGAGCTGCCTGGAACCATCTGTTATCGTGTCTCGTTCACCCTAGGTTCATAGGTAGCCAGGGTAGTCCCTCATAGCCTTACAGCTCACTAATTGTGTGCTGTCCACTTTAAATCCTGGCCTTTTCGGCAGCAGGTTTGCATGCCTAGTGAGCCCTCCTTGGACTCACCTCAGCCTTCGGGCCAGCAATCTCCGTTTGTCTTCAATTATTTTCGCTCCATCTTTTCAAAAATCTGCAGTGAAGAAGGGGGTGGAATCTTGCGACCGCTGACCTGGCGTCACTTCCAGGCACGGCCCTTTCATATGGGTGACCCGGAAGTACAGGCAGCACTAGCCTCCCACAAGCTGGAGAGACTCTGAACAGAGCGGAAATCTGTCGGCGAGTGGCAGCATTGTTGGGAGGTAGACTCTGTGGGCAGCAGCGGTGGCGTCAATCCCGCAGTCCCCAGCAAGGATCGACAAACCTGGGCAGAAGGATCCAGGTGCACGCAGAATTTCTTGTGGCCTTCACACCTCGTGAAAAATGTCTCAGGAGAAACTAGTAATGTACAAATCCTGATTTACTGTTTGGTATTTTATCTTGCTGCAAAGAAGGGGGGATTTGTATACGTAATATTTTTATGTCATTATCCTTTGTAGTCTACATGGGGAATTGAATGCGGACAAGGAAATGCACTTGTCTGTGTAGGATAACATGTATAAGAATTTTTTGTGAAAAAGTTCCAAATCTTTCCCCATTCATTCAGCACTTAAGGACATCATCAAATTTAAATGGGAACAAAGAAAATTCTCCTCTTTGAGACCTAGGCCTCGATTCAATAAAGGTAGAAAAAATTCTCATGGTAGTAAAAAAAAAATTCAATTAATGAGAAAAAAGCCTGAGAATGTCACTGTTACTGAATCACCAGATAAAGAGACAATGAAAGTTAATGACAGATTTTACTACAGTGTAGAAAGGAGTAAACGGTTCTCTACTTTTCTTAGGAGTAAAAAAGTGCCATTGACTTTCATTGTTTTCTTAGCTGGTGATTCAGCAACAGTGAAATTCTCAGGCTTTTTTCTCATGAATTGAAACATTTACTACCATGAGAATTTTTTTCTACCCTTATTGAATCGAGGCCCTAGTCTGTGTCTAACTCCTTTTTCTGCTTGTTTTGTTTACTGTGGGTTAGTCGCAAGGCCGTTCTACCCTTTCTAATTAATGCAACTCTGAAACTTTCTTCTGTTATTGGGAAATGTCTTCCCTGCCTCACTAGAACGAGTCAAAATAGTATCTAGGTCCTCTAGACCATGAAAGAGGATGCCACAGAGTTTGGCTTTGAAAGCCAGATCCCCTGACCACGTTTTGAGCCAAAGCACAGGACAGTCGGGCTGTAAACATCTGAAGCGCTAGTCTTCAGTCTTCCTTAGGAGTGCCACCTTCCAGATAACCCCTGAGGATACTGAGATACAGGTTTCCATGCTTCTGATTATACTATCTGCTGCCAAGGCTCCATGCCCTTTTTCTCTTAGGCTCCATGAAAATCCCAGTCGAAAATTGACCACTAGATGCATCATAGCAAAGTCGAGCAAGTCAACAAGCTGAAGAAAGAAGATATAATTGCAGTCCTTGAATTCCTGCAGGAAGGATTTGAGAATGGGCTAGCAGTAAGTACGTAAGGATTCAGACTTCAGCCTTGTCAGTCTTTCTAGACTGCCATTTGAGAAGGCATCAACTAATCAATCGATACTATTACCTGTTAAAAAAGCCAGCGCCCTTTAAAGGTTTTCAACTTGGGACCTCCATTTTAGCCGTTGGAGGGTGTACCAGAAAAATGGTATTTCTGAAATCTTGCTTTCTGTTGGCCAACACTTTAGATAGGCAGGTAAGTGAACTACAAGCCTTATCAATGAAGGAACCCTACTGTTCAATCCTCCTAGATAAGGCAATACTGAGACCTGATCCTTTATTTTTGCCAAAAATTGCTGCATCTACTAACAGGTCCCAAGGTATAGTGCTCCTGACATTGCCAGCTAGGGCAGGAACAGAAGAAATTCTCGCACTTCTAGGTGTGAGAAGAGCGCACAGATCATTTACCTGGGAAGATCCAGAGAATGGCGGATAGCAGAACAACTTGTGGTAACTTTCAGTGGCAAAAGAGGCCTAGCTGCCTCAAAATCCACTATCATCAGATGGATAAAACAAACTTTTGTACAAGCCTATAAATCCAGATGAGTTATTCCTTGTCAGGTGTTCGCACATTCAACCAAAACCATGTCGGCTTCCTGGGCATAGAGGACTGGTGCCTCTATAGAAGAGATCTGTAAGGCAGCAATGTGGTCTTCACCCCACACTTTCCTCAAGCACCATAGACTAGACTGACTTTCTGCAAAACCTCAGGCCTTTGGTAGGAGTGTGTTACTAGCAGCTTCCCACCCCTAAGGTATAATTTCTTTTCTAATTTTCTCCGTGGGTCGCCAAGAAGGATGAAGAGAGAAAATCCTGGTTAGACTTACCGGCTAACTGCTTTTCTATGTATCTTTCTTGACGACCCCTTAGTTCCCTCCCATTGGTCCTACGATTTACCTTATGTTACTTAAGACTGGGGTGGGGAGAAAGGGGTTGGGGTTTTAACCTGTTTTAACTTGCTCAGTTTGTGTTTCCTCCCAGGAGGTGGAGCCTCCCTCTCTCCGTGGGTCATCATGAAGGATTCATAGAAAAGCCGTTACAGGTAGGTCTAATGGGGATTTTTTTTAAATAAACTTATGTCACTATATTGTGCAGTATGTTTTTTTTTTTTTTTTTAACTGGATGCTTTTTATACAGAAAGATCTTTGGATTTTAATTCACTTTTTTTGTTTACACTAGTGAGTACGTTTGGGGTTACCCCTGCCGTTGGTGGCTTGTCAGCGGGGACGGTTGGAGAAGCCTCGACAGCTCTCAGCTCGGCAGCTCAGGTGGCTCTGCAGTCGCTCTCTCATGCGATGGCATCAGCTGAACAGCAGCTCCAGGTACTACAAGAGAAACAGCAGCAACTTCTTAAACTTCAGCAACAGGTAGGGGGCATTTTCCCATATTAACGTCAGTCGCTACACCCTACATATTATAATGCAGTGCTATACAGTGCTATAAAGTAATCCTTCATTCCACATTGAAGATTTCATTTATTTTTTGGTTTCCTTTATGTATACATTTTTCTTACGAAATCATTTTGCTACACAATGGTAGTCTTTGCCTGCGTACATAAAAGTCACCTTAAAATGAACAATCTACTCACTGGTACTATAGTTTTAAAGATTTAACCAAATCCCCTATATACATAATGCTGATAATGCTACTTAAATTAGTGAAGAAAATGTATAGCTTCTGAGCCCTTTGGAGATTGTTGTTCTGATTTTGTGCTAAAACAACAAGATTTGTCTATTTAAACAAAACAGAGCTGATTTCTGATTGGGCTGGAATGGACTAAAGCTACAGTTTTAGGAGCTGTTTGTAATATAAATTCAGGCTACTTATTCGGGGCCTTGTTTTTAATCGCTCTTTTGAAAAAGTAAAAGTTGTGGCTCCTAGTTGCTTTGGCTGTTTTTGTTTAAAGAGCCAAGAGTGGAAATGTCAGGCCCCCTTTACACCTTACCCATCACTGTATAATGGATGTTGCATCAGAATAGAGTCTGGAAGCCTCCCTACATCCCCACAGCATGACCTTTGAGACTTTCGAGCTCAACTTTTAATTTGTTAATCTGCAGGTACATGTTAAATGACAGGTGTATCTCAGAGTTCTGCCTGCTCAAACTTATGCAGTAATATGTACTGTGTAAGCTTCCTTCCCCTTCCTTATGTGGCTCTTTAGCTGGGCATTGTTGATCAGCACTGCGCACGTGACATAATGCACTTTTAAAATTTTCACAGGTAAAAAAGATCTGTTGTCAATCTTAACAGTTGCTGTGGCCCCTCATGGGAGACATTCCAACACATTTTTTCGATTGCAAAAAAGTAGCACAACTAGGTTTTCAGCTTTGTGACCAACCAAATTTAAGCTTTAAAACTGAAGTCCACTTTCGAAGTGTAGAATTTTTTTGTGCCAGAAGGATTTCCTTAAGGGGCTGAGCTGAACTAGTTGAATATTTTGCTATGATAGTAAATGTGTATTTTATGGAAGCAGTTCTCACCACCTGCAGTATGTTGCTATTGGCAAGTCTGCGCCCCAGGCGGAGAGAAGTGACCCCTGTACACACAGAACACTGCTGCTATGGCTGCTGCAGAGGTGAGGGGTCTCACTCAATCTTACACATTCCAAGCAGCAGTGTTCTGTGTGTTTAGATGAATGAAATAGAAAATAAAATGCCTGTAGCGAGGTTTTGTAATATGGTAAAAATGGGATAGCCGTTATGGCATACATGTTGCTTAGGTTTATCGTGGTAAATTACGGTTAAGGTTACTTGGGATTTTAAGAGAGCAGCAACATGTATCTTTATTCAATGATTGTTAGACCTTTGGTTCCTTTTTTTGTAATGGTTTATTTTTTCCAGAAGGCAAAACTAGAGGCCAAGTTGCACCAGACTACAGCAGCAGCCAGTGCAGCTGCCTCGGCAGTAGGCCCAGTTCACAACTCTGTGCCTCCCAACCCCGTTGCTGCTCCAGGATTCTTCATCCATCCCTCAGATGTTATCCCACCCACCCCGAAAACGACTCCTCTTTTCATGACTCCACCGCTAACCCCACCCAACGAAGCAGTGTCGGCTGCTATCAATGCAGAGCTGGCCCAGCTTTTTCCTGGCACAGTCATTGATTCTCCACCTGCTATATTGGCTTCCCACGGCAAGAATACAAACAAGCCTAGAGGGGTAAGTAAAAATGTTCATTCATATTAATTTATCCTAATCTGACAAAAATGCAGTTTTCCTCTATCTGTACATTAGAAATAGCCTATTACAGTTACATGCTAATTAGTTTTGACTGCTAAAGTGTAATATGGGTACCTGTAATACTGGTAATCACCCACTTTCCAGTGGTGGAACTAAGGAAAATGTTAGACTATTTAATTAGACTTGGAGTATGCTAGAATTTTTTCTAGGAGATATCCCCTGGGGTTGCCTTGCAGTATAATGTCCTCATGAACCCCTGCATCCCAACCTGCATACTCTTGTACATCTGTGATTGAACCACCCTCAGGACCAAGTGTGGCCTATGCCCTTATTCCATTTAGGTTTGTCCACACATATTTACTACCCCCTCTCTCTATAAAGACGCATTTGGCAAAATGCGTTGGCACCTTTTTTTTGTCTACAAGGTTTTAAGCATAATATAGTTATACCTTTGGGATATAAACTTCACTTTAGTGTTTAAGTGCACCTATACTACATATGCTAATTAGTTCAGTCACAGCTAAACCACGTGCTCAAGCCACTAACGGGGCCAGGCTTTGCAGATCTCCACACTGATGCACAAGTGAGGTAATTAGTGTTCAGGCAGAGCTGTAAAATCAGCACCAATGACCTCATCTGTGCATCAGTGTGGAGGATCTGCAAAATCTGGTCTGCTAGTGACCCTTCAGGAGGAGGATTGAGCACCTATGTACTAAACTGTCACTTAGTTGAAGTGCTCTCCATTGCTGAGCGGTGTGAACTGTGACTGAACGCATCATAGCTGTGGAGGGGGCTGCTTGACCAGGAGAAAATAAGTTATGAATATTAGGCAAAGGCTTTAGTACAAAAAAGAACAATGGCTGTTTTTAGGGCACTGACCTAGGACTGGAAGGTGATGACATAAACTTCCCTCTGACTCTAATGTGCCGTTTCTAAATCTGTATGCTGTAATTGTAAATCCGCTTTGTCATAGAACTTGATTAACTTTGTAACTACAATGGCAGTTATTTACAGGTTTAAAAGGAACTATAGGCAAGTCACCACAAAATGGAAGTTAATCACGTGACCGCTGATGACCAATCTGAAGTGTCCTTGAGGTAAATGTTTGTTGTGAAGTGCAGGACTGGAGAAAATTCACCCTTTAGAAATGGGTCAGGTTGGCATCTATGCATTTGAGGAAGTGGTGACATGCCTATAGTTCTGCTTTAACATGTACAGGTTACAGTAGAATATGGTGTGAAGGTAACAAGCCATTTTAAACATGTCTTATCAAACTAACAAGTAGTTCTAACGTCTTATCATTTTGCTTTAGACTCAGCTCGGCTCAGGTCTTGCATTGGCGATCTCTCACGCTTCTCATTTTCTACAGCCTCCTCCTCATCAGTCTATTATTATAGAAAGAATGCATTCTGGTAAGTTACCTTATATAATAGTATTTTGCCTTTGTAAAAGCATTATGCAGTTTCTCTCATACTCCACTTCAGGGCGGCATAAAATTGGATACAAATGGGTCAACGCTTGGCCGGAGGCTTCTTCCATGCTACGTTTACTTCCAGCTGCACCTCCCACTCCAGTTCATTCTTGCAGTTTGCATGTGGCAAGGGTTTTGCCTTTTTCCATTTTTTTTCCATTGGTATTTCTCTTACAGTTTTCTGCAGGAAACACAGGGTTGGTTTTCCAGAACCTTACCAACACCCCGTTTTGGTTGTACCCAACCTGGTTACCTCTGAAGTCTGTCCAGGGCCAAGGGCTAGAGCTGTGAAGGTCCGTGCCCTTGGTTCCTAACGGCACAGAAGGATTGCAGTCAGTTTTTAGGGACTAGCACCCCAGGAATTGGGATATTCCCTTTCGAGGGGCACCCCAATGGCATGTTAAGGTGACCCTGCAGGATGGAATATGTTTTCCAGGCAGATTTCCACAACTCCCTTTATTCCAGGTACCACTTATTTTAAATCATTTTTACACAGGTTCAAAGTTTGCACCTAGCTGGATGGGACAGGATAAAGTCATGCGCACAGTGTGTGCAGCATGACCGCACTGCATGCTTTCGCCGGCTTCGCTCTTACATGGGCAGCCGTGCTTCAACGAGGTGCACTTTGCATTTCCCTGTCGCCTCCTAAACCTGGATGAGAACAACCTCTTCTCCAGTAGAATTTCTTATACCAGACCCACAGTTGTTAAAATAAAAATAAAAAAAAACTCTCCAAAACTCATCTTTGAGCTCTTGGGAGATTTCCTTTTCCAACAGCTCAGTTGTACTGACATAACCTACAATGCAAAGTGTCAGGAAACCCAGCAACACTTCCTCTTTACAGGCAGCTGGCTATGGCCACTGCTGAGGTGAGGGAGTTCGATCAACTTTACACATGCCCAGCAGCAGTGTTCTGTGTGTGCAGGAGTCTCTTCTCTCTTCCTGGTGTGCGGTTGCCAATAGTGAGTCCTGTACACAGAACACTGCTGCTAGGCATGTGTAGAGTTAAGTAAGCTTCCTCACCTCAGCAGTAGCCATATCAGCTGTGCTCTGTATGTACAGTACTAGCTTTCCTAGGAAGGTCCAATGAAAGGTCTAGCAGCCACTTGGCCTAGCATCAGTAGATGGACCCAGCAGGTGGTAATCCTGGTTGCCTCCTTCTGGATCACTGCCCATTCTGCCAATGCGACTGGAGCTTTAGAACATCAAGCTTCAATAGAGCAGGTAGCGTATGTAAATTTTCTCTTCACACCTTTACAAAATTCTACTAACTGGATATAAGGACATCAGCAGAAGTGCCTTTGGGTGTAAAGTGCTGCAAGCAGTGGTGCATTCCTCAACCGAGATCTAATGTAATTTTGCTCATGACTAAGATAACCATTTTTTTTGATTTTTGATATTCCGGGTTCCCAGTTTGTGGTGTTTGTTTAGTATTGAAAAATGTTTTTTTTTTTGCTTAAGGCAAACACTCTTTCCTCCTGGGCAGAGTGCCTGGGATTACTGCTTTTTTATTACTGGAATGGGAAGTATATAAGTATAAGTCTGTGCTTTACTCCCTCCAGGTGCACGAAGATTTGTAACGCTGGATTTCAGTAGACCGGTCCTCCTCACAGATATTCTCATTCCTACCTGTGGTGATCTGGCTTCATTGTCTATTGACATCTGGAGCTTGGGTGAAGAAGTGGATGGAAGAAGATTAGTTGTTGCAACAGATATCAGCACGCATTCCCTCATTCTGCATGATTTGTTGCCACCCCCTGTCTGCAGATTTATGAAGGTAATAAAATGACAGGCAATTGTATTTTTTTTTTTTAGTATTAAACAAAGGATATATCAATTTATCATAGGTAGATGAACGATGGTGGCCCTATTCAATATTCCAAGTGTGACATACACTCCGCTTCAACTCTTCATGACATTTGGGTTATTCTCCAGTAGAGGGCGAACTTTTGCAGAGATGAATGCAAAAAAAGGAGCTCTCCCCAGTCCATAAATACCTGGGACCTCCCACCAATTCCCCAGTTCCTTCTCTGCAGGAAGGCGAGCAAGACAGAAGATGAAGACTTCTCTTGCAGGTAAGCCGGACCATTTTTGTCCCTATTGCTGCCAGGACCTTTTCTATTTGAGCCTCCCAGCCTTGGCTGCAGGTCCTGGTGAGGGTAGGCAGCACCTTATGGGTGTTGTAGGAGCCTTGCTCCACCGTGAGACCCCATTGCAAGGGGTAGGCAGGTTGGTGATCCCGGTATGGGATGCCCTGTCCCTTAATTCCTATGACCGGATTCTGGCTTGGATTCCCCCCCCCCCCCCCCCCTTCCGGGTCCCTTGCTTTCCCTCCGGGAAATTACTGTTTAATTACTGAAGCACTGTGTGAGTGTGTGTCTTTCACTTGTGTGTGTGTTGGTGATGACAGGGGTTGATTGTGGTCTCCTTCACTCTTTACCTTCTTTACTCAACCTGGGGAGATTCTCTCCCTCAGGCTGTGTTAGGTGGGGGGGGGGGGGGGGGACCGGGCCATCGGCGAGGCCGCGGTAGCCCCGCCCCCTCGTTTGGCGCGATTATGCGGGCCAGCCCAGGTCTGAGATCCGCGTTGCTGGGAGGGGGGCGTGGCCTGACGAGCGCGCATTCGGCGCTGGCCCGCCCCCCTTCTTCCTCTCCTCTGCTCGTGTGATTCTCCGGGGGCCATCTTGTGTGATTGCTCTGGCTGCTGCTCTTATTAACTCCTCAGTCGTAAGCGCCTGTGCGGCCACTTCCTTAGCTTCTGCGGGGGGCCTCCTCTTCATGCTTTTGTGCTTTCATATGGATATATAGATATTTTTAATTATAGAATATTCTGAGCATATGGTTGTATTGTGTATCAATATTAATATATTGGTATTTTTTAGTTATTTCTTCAGTGTGATTGTATTATTGCTTGTGTGTTTCAGATTGCTTCGTGTATGGGCTTTTTAAGGGGTTCCTCCTGGTCCTGGGGTTCCTAGGCTTAGATTGCTCACCCAAAAATCCTCCCACTGGGACTTTTAAGGGGCCTCCCGGTTTGCTTATTGCTTAAATTCCCTTCGGTCTTGCGACTGACCACAAGAATCACCATATGGAGGCTCCGCAGTATACCGGGCTCGGGCTCCCTCTGGGACAATCCCGGCCATGTGTGGGTTGTGGGGCATCCCTTACGGGTGAGTGTGCTTATTTGTATACCATGTGCACAAAAGGCCATATCGCTGCAGTCGGGTGCCCAGCCTTCTGGGTCGGCGCCCCCCGCTTCATCGCCTTCCCCTCCCCATCCGTACCCCAAGTGACATTGGTGCCAGCGGGGAGTCACATTCCGATGTTTGTGGTTGGCCAGCATTGAGAAATTTATGGTTAGCGCGGTGGGCAAGAAGGCCCAGGCAAAAAAGAGACATTTGTCGTCGGTCCAGGCTGATATGTCTGATTATTCCCCATTTAGAGGAGGGGGAATTGTATGAGGAGTCAGGCTGACGATGTACGGTTTGGCGAGGCTGATGTTGGGCAGGCGCTGGGGGATGCTGTTGACACGGCCACGGTTTTGTCACATCTCTTGGAGGTTTTGGATATTGCGCCGCCTGAGGCACCCCCTCTCAAGAAGGGGGAATTTTTTGGGGCCCACAAGCCTCGTTTAGAGTTCCCTACCCAGGGTCATTTTGATGCACTGATCCTTAGGGAATGGGAGAAACCTAGTCGGCTTCCGGGTGTTCCTCAGGGATGGGATAAGAAGTATCCTTTCCCGGTGGAAGCGGTTAAGTGCTGGGCTTCTCCTCCCGAGGTCGATGTACCAGTTTTGGGGTTGACCAACTCCTCCATGCTTCACACCCCAGATGCCACTTCCCTAAAGGATGGTGAGAATAGGAGCCTTGATCAGATGGCATGCCATGCCTTTGCCAGTGTTGGCTCGGCCTTGCGGCCTGTTTATGCATCTGCGCTAGTGTCGATGGCTGCTAGGTCTCTGATTAGGGACTGGTTAAATGACGCTCACCTTGATCCGGCCAGCGCTGAGTTCACTACGCTTAAAAGATTTGAATTGTTCATGGATTTTGTCTTGGCTGCTATGGAAGACACTATTATGTGTAGTAGGACTTATTGGTGGCCATGCGCCGCTCGGTATGGCTCCGTCGGTGGACGGCGGACTTTGCGGCCAAGAAATCGCTCACAGCTCTTCCCTTCTTGGGTATGTGGCTGTTAGGAGATAAGTTGGATGCTGTGGCAAAGGGAGGTAAGTTACCTCAGCGGAAGAAGCTGCGGCGTCCCTTTCAGGGGGCAGGCTCTTTCAATCCTTCCATTCGAGGTGCCAGAGCTGGCAGAGGTTTAGCCTTCTCGGGTGTCAGAGGCTCTTCCTGGAACAGGGGCGGAGGTCGGGCCCGTCCCGCTTCTGCCTGAGGTTCCAAGCCCAAGCCTGCGGGTAAACCAGCTCAGCAATGAAGGGGTGCCCTCACCCACACGGGTGGGGGGACGGCTGCGGCTCTTCTTCTAGATCTGGGCACGGGAGGTCACAGACAATTGGATCTTGGAAGTGGTCTCCTCCGGGTACAAACTGGAGTTCGAGTACTGGCCTCCTCCAAGATTTTTAAGGTCTCGGGTGCCCTTGGACCCTCAGGCTGCACAAGGGCTCCTGTTAGCAGTAAAAAACCTTCTGGACATGGGAGTTGTATGCCCGGTGCCTCCGTCGGAGAGAGGCAGGGGTTTCTACTCCAATCTTTTCACGGTCCCCAAAAAAGAAGGTTCTGTAAGACCCATTCTGGACCTCGAGGTCCTCAGCAGATTCATCAGAACCAAGAAGTTCCGCATGGAGACTCTGCGCTCGGCCATCAATTACCTTCGTCAAGGGGATTTCATGACATCCATAGACATCAAGGATGTGTATTTGCATGTTCCAATTTTTCCAGCGCATCAGAGATTCCTCAGGTTTGCGGTGGACGATCAACATTTTCAGTTTGTAGCCCTTCCCTTCGGGTTGACTTCAGCGCCGAGGGTATTCACCAAGGTTCTGGCGGGTATAATGGCCCTATTCAGAGCTCAGGGAATTCGCATTGTGCCGTATCTGGACGACCTATTGATTTCAGCTTCTTCCCTCAGGCGGAGCTGGACACCCACCAGGTGGTGTCGACCCTGGAGAGGTTCGGGTGGGTGATCAACCACGGGTCACGGGTGATTTCATTTCTGGGCATGAATCTGGATACCATTCAGGCCAGTGTGTTTCTACCCCAGACCAAGGTGCAGGGGATTCAGGATCTGATCCGCCTTCTTCTGGCCAATCCTTGCCCCTCTATCCGACAGGGGATAAAACTGGTGGGATTGATGGTGGCCTCCTTCGAGGCGGTCCCGTTTGCGCAGTTTCACATGAGATCTCTTCAACTTCTATTGACGCATTGGGACAGGTGTCCGCTGTCATTGGATCAACCGTTCAGGTTGTCTCCCAGGGTTCGGCAGTCCCTTCGGTGGTGGCTGGAGTCGAGCAACCGATCCTTTCTGGTTCCTCGCTGGGAGGCGGTTACCACGGATGCCAGCCTGTCGAGCTGGGGAGGTTATTGGAAAAGTCATCAGTTCAGCGGGGTGTGGGGTCATCAGGAGGCTCACAACCCCATCAATGTCTTAGAGCTCAGAGCCATCCGGCTTGTCCTGTCATGGCTGACGTCGCACTTACAGGGTCTTCCGGTTCAGATTCGATCAGACAATCGGACGGCGGTAGCCTACATCAATCACCAAGGAGGGACTCGCAGCAGGAGTGCCCTCAGGGAAGTCTCTCTGATCCTGCATTGGGCAGAGAGCAATGTTCCTTGCATTTCGGCAATCTACATTCCGGGAGTGGAGAACACGGAGGCGGACTCCCTGAGCAGGGGGTCCTCTCGCCAAGGAGAGTGGTCTCTCAACCCCGGGGTTATTCTAAGTATGTCACACACCCTGCTTCAGATAGTCATTACACTTGGGTTATACCGACCTGTAGAAGGCGATCTTGCAGAGATATCATGAAAAAAAAAAAAAGGAGCCCCTCCCGGTCCATAAATACCTGGGACCTCCCACTCACTCCCCAGTCTTTCATTTCTGCAGTCGGCGAGCAAGTCAGAAGATGGATGTCTCCTCCTTGCAGGTAGCTGGGTTAACCCCCGGCCCGCTTGTTAGTCTATTTCTGCCTGGACCCCCTTCTTATTATTACATTAATTTTAGAACTCCCCATAAATCCTCCCACTCGGGACACAGAAGGGGCATCCCGGGTCGCTTATATTGCGTAATTCCCTCGGGTATTGCGACTACCTATAAAATCACCATATGGAGGCTTCCCAGGATACCGGGCTCGGGCTCCCCTTGGGGCAACCCCGGCAGTGCTTGGGGTGTGGGGCACCCTTTACAGGGGATGATGTATTCCTTTGCATACCATGTGCACAGCAGACTATTACGCGGCAGTCCGGATCCCATGTGTCGGGTTCTGCGCCGCCGGTCCCTTCTCCTACCCCTCCCCGACTGATCCGTACCCCGGGTGATGGGGTCACGAGTGGGGAGTCAGGGGGATTCTTTGGATACCCCTAAGGTCCTGGCTAATATGTTTGAGGTTTTGGCAATCTCTCCTCCTGAAGCGACCCTTCCGCAGAAGGGGGAGTTCTTTGACGAGGCTAAGCCACGCTTAGAATTCCCTAATCAAAGGGTTGGGATAAGAAATATCCCTTTCCGGTGGATGCTGTGAAGCGCTGGTCGTCCCCTCCCGAGGTAGACGCCCCCCTGTTTTGGGGTTGTCTAGCACCTCTGTCTTGCATTCTCCTGACTGTTCTACTCTCAAGGACGGTGAGGACAAACGCATTGACCAGATGGCTTGTCATGGTTTTGCCAGTGTCTGGTCGGCCTTGCGGCCTGTCTGTGCTTCAGCGCTTTTAATAGTGGTTTCTAGGTCGGTTGTCAGGGACCTATTGTCTACCTCCAGGCTTGACCCGGCTATTGATGAGTTCACCGCCCTTAAAGTGGACCAACACCCAGGATTTTGACTATCCTGGGTCTTGGTCCACTTCGGTGGGGCACCCCCGATCGGGGTGCCCCGCTGTGTGAAACCCCTCCGATCACCCGAAAAACTCACCTCTCCCCGCTCCCAGCGCCGACGGACAAGCGGTTTGACAGCCGCGGACAAGCGGCTCCTCCGCCGCCGCCTCCCGCGCATTCACAGACGGCCGCCGCCGAAGACAAGGTAAGGGGATTTGGGGTGTTTGGGGGGGTTTCACCCCGCGGGACATCCCGATCTCGGATGTCCCGCGGGGAGGGAGGTGACCGGCCCGGGATCATATATTCCCGGGCCGATCACGGGAGGGTGACGGTCCACTTTAAGCGGTGCGAATTGTTTTTGTCATTTGTGCTAGCCACCCTGGATGATACCATGGTGATGTGTAGTAGGCGATTGGTTTGGTTGCGCGAGTGGGTGGCTGATTTTGTGTCCAAAAAGTCGCTTGCGACCCTTCCCTTCCTGGGCTTGCGGCTCTTTGGAGAAAAATTGGTCTCAAAAGGAGGTAGGTTACCTCTGCGAAAGAAGCAACGTCGTCCCTTTCGGGGGGGGCTTCTTTTACCCCGTCCTTTCGGGAGGTCAGACCTGAACGGGGATCAGCTGTCTTCTCCTCCAGAGGTGATTCCTGGAACAGGGGAAGAGGACGTGCCCGTCCAGGTCACAGCTGGGGCTCCAAGCCCAAAGCCGATGCTAAGCTGGCTCAGCAATGAGGGGGCGCCCTCACCCTTGCGGGTGGGGGGGCGGCTGCCACACTTCTCTCCGGTCTGGGACCAGGTGGTCTCGGACAGATGGATTCGGGAAGTGGTGTCTTCCGGTTACAAACTGGAGTTCGAGATCCGGCCTCCTCCCAGATTCTTCAGGTCTTGGGTGCCCTTGGATCCTCTGGCCACGCAGGGGCTCCGGGCAGCAGTAAAAGATCTCCTAGACATGGCTGTCATCTGCCCGGTGCGTCCCTCAGATCGGGGCCTGGGATACTATTCCAATCTGTTCACGGTGCCCAAAATGGAGGGCTCCGTTCGTCCCATCCTGGATCTGAAGTTTCTCAACAGGTTTATACGTCCCAGGAAGTTCCGCATGGAAACCCTGTGCTCAGCCATAAATTCGCTTAGTCAGGTGGACTTCATGATGTCCATAGACATCAAGGATGCTTATCTGAATGTTCCAATCTTCCCGGCACATCAGAGATTTCTCAGGTTCGTGGTGGAAGATCGGCATTTTCAGTTTGTGGCTCTTCCGTTCGGCCTTACCTCGGCTCCAAGGGTTTTCACCAAGGTGCTGGCAGGGGTGATGGCCCTTCTCAGAGCCCAGGGTATCCGCATCGTGCCTTATCTGGACGATCTTCTCATTATGGCATCCTCTCTCTGCCAGGCGGAGCTAGATACCAGGATGGTGGTGGCCACTCTGGAGAAATTCGGCTGGGTGATCAACTATCCCAAGTCCTTCCTCTCTCCGTCCAGGGTGGTGTCGTTACTGGGAATGTCTCTGGATACTTCTCAGTCCAGGGTGTTTCTCCCCCGTCCAAGGTTCTTTTGATTCAGGAATTGACTCAGCTTCTTCTATCCATTCCTCGTCCGTCCATCCGGCTGGGGATGAGACTGGTAGGATTGATGGTGGCTTCGTTCGAGGCGGTTCCCTTTGCCCAGTTTCACACAAGGACGCTCCAGCTCCATCTGTTGGCGGCCTGGGACAGGTCTCCGCTGTCATTGGATCAGTCCTTTCTGATGTCCCCCCGGGTTTGGCATTCCCTTCGTTGGTGGCTGGAACCAAGCAATCTGATGAGGGGCAGATCCTTTCTGACCCCTTGTTGGGAGACGGTCACCATAGATGCCAGCCTGTCATGTTGGGGGGGGGGGGTTTGGAAGGATCTTCAGTTTCAGGGACTGTGGGGGCCTCAGGAAGCTCACGATCCCATCAATGTTCTGGAGCTGAGAGCCATCGGGTTGGTTCTGGCTCACTTGACTCATCAATTACAGGGTCTGCCGGTTCAAATTCGGTCGGACAATCGGACGGCGGTCGCCTACATCAATCACCAGGAAGGGACTCGCAGCAGGCGTGCCCTCAGGGAAGTGTCTTTGATCCTGGCCTGGGCAGAGAGCAATGTCCCATGCATCTCGGCGGTGTACATTCCGGGAGTGGAGAACACGGAGGCGGACTCACTGAGCAGGGGGTCATCTCGCCCGGGGGAATGGTCTCTCAGCCCCATGGTGTTTCGGTCGCTTTGCCACCGGTGGGGGACTCCGGAGGTGGACCTCTCGTCACAATCACAAGCTTCCGGCATTTGTCTCTCTCGCGGGATCCGCTGGCTCTGGCAGTGGATGCCATGTCTCTGAACTGGAGGGATCTGGGGTTTCTGTGCCTGTTCCCTCCGTTTCCCATGGTGGGCAAGGTGGTGTGTAAGCTGGCTCTAGAGGGTGCGCCAGCAATATTGGTGGCTCCAAGATGGCCAAGATAGGTTTGGTTTGCAGACGTGGTAAGGTTGGCAGCGGATCAGTTAGATCTGCCCCTTCTGCCGGGTCTGCTCACTCAGGGTCAACTGCTCTACCCCAATTGCAGTGGCTGCTGAAACCTCCATCTTGAAGGAGGAAGGTCTTTCTGATGCTGTTATTCAGACTCTGGTTAGGGCTAGAAAGAAGTCTTCCTCTGCCATCTACTATAGGATTTGGAGGTCTTATATTGATTGGTGTGAGGTCCGGGCCTTGCCTTGCAGGGTGTTATCTATCCCTAGGGTTTTGGAATTTCTGCAACATGGTCTGGACCTGGGGTTGCAGCTTAGTACGTTGAAAGGGCAGGTTTCTGCCCTGGCGGTTTTCTTTCAAAAGTCTTTTGCTCTTCAACCTCTGGTTAAGACCTTTTTCCAGGGGGTTACGCATGTGCGGCCTCCTAGGCAGCCTTTGCTCCCAGTTTGGGTTTTGAATTTGGTTCTTTTTGTCTTTCAGGGTCCTCCTTTTGAACCTTTGCAGGATATTGCTCTTTCTACGCTTACTTAGAAGGTTGCGTTTTTGGTTGCCATCACTTCCGTTCGGCGTGTATCGGAGTTGGCGGCTTTGTCCATTAAGGCCCCGTACTTTGAGAGGCATCAGGACAAGGTTGTTTTTTGCTTCAAGCCAGATTTCCTTCCTAAGATGGTTTCTGCCTTTCATCTTAATCAGGACATTGTTTTACCCTCCTTGTGTCCTAAGCCCAGCAATGACAAGGAGAGGGTCTTGCATTCACTGGATGTGGTTCGCTGTGTGAAGTACTATTTGGTGGCTACTTCTTCCGTTCGTAGGACGGACGCCCTTTTTGTGGTGCCCTCTGGGCCTAGGAAAGGTTTGGCTCCCGCCAAGTCTTCCATTAGTAAATGGGTTCGCCAGGCCATTGTTGGGGCCTATTCTGCCAAGGGGAAGGTTCCCCCTTTTCGTGTTACTGCTCATTCTACTCGTGCCGTTGGGGCGTCCTGGGCCTTCCAGCATCAGGACTCTGTCGAGCAAGTTTGTGAGGTTGCTACTTGGTCTTCCGTTCACACTTTTTCCAAGTTTTACAAGGTTGATATGCGGGCCTCAGCGGATGCTGTTTTTGGCCGCAAAGTTCTGCAAGCTGCAGTGGTTTAAGTTTGTGCATTATTGCCTTGTTTTGGATCCCCGCCCTTTATGGACACTGCTATTGGATTTCCCAAGTGTAATGACTATCTGAAGCGGGGTGTGTGACATACTTAGAATAATACCATTTTTTGAATACTCCCCTGTAAAATGGGTATTATAAGTATGTCACACACCCCGCTTCACCCCCGCCCTTTGGTATTCTGGATCCTTTCTATGGTGAACCTTTTTTACTGTTACTGGTTATTTTGGCTCTTCCTGGTCCCTCTTCTGCTGTCTTAATACTGGGGAGTGAGTGGGAGGTCCCAGGTATTTATGGACCGGGAGGGACTCCCTTTTTTTTTTTTTTTTTTTTTTTCATGACATCTCTGCAAGATCGCCCTCTACAGGTCGGTATAACCCAAGTGTAATGACTATCTGAAGCGGGGTGTGTGACATACTTATAATACCCATTTTGCAGGTGAGTATTAACAAAATGGTATTATTCTTGGTGTGCCACACACCCCGCTTCACTTCTTAAATATTCATCCATTATTGGGTTAATCCACCGCAGGTGACGTAGTGCAGAGAGGAAGTCTTGTAACGAGCCCCCTTCCGGCCTATATATACCTGGTACCTCCCCTCAATCACCAGTATTTTTTCTCTCTGCTTGCTGACAAGTCAGAAGATGGAAGTCTCCTGCTTACAGGTAGGCCGGGGTATTCTTACCCCGCCACCCCCCTTTTGGTCTATTTCTGCCCGGTTTGAGTTTGTATACCTTTATGGTGGAATGGAAGCCTCCCAGCCTAGGCTGCTCACCGGGCAAATGGTAGATGGCACTTTAAGTGCCTAGGAGCTTATCTCCTACCGCTCGACCTCATGCGTGGGGCAATGTGGCTATCCGGCATGGTGATCCGGAAATGGGATGCCCCTGTCCCGAGGGTCCCCGTAGCCCCTTACTCTCCCATTACGGTCCCTTCTCCCTTCACTATGGGGGGGGGGGGGGTGTGTGAGGGTGTGCTTTTAGTATGTGTGTTTCACTTGTATCACTGCATTTTAACATGTGTGTGTGTTCATGATTATGCATTCACTGTATTCAGCATGTGTATATTTTTGGGTCTGCTTTAAGGGCAGGCTGCGCTGGGTAAGGGCTGGCCACCTCTCTTGCAGACTGTTGCTTTGTGGCCCCCTACCCCCTCTCCTCTCCCCTCTCCCCGCCTGGCTTGTTATGTTTTCGTTTGAACAGCACCATGCGGTCTTTACCCTCCCCCCTCCGCCGCCTGGGCGCACGTGCAGTGGCCCAGCTGTGAGTGATTTCCAGCTGATCGGCGTAGGGGGGGGCGGGTCCCGCTGACGCGGCGTCGGGGGCGCGGCGCTGACGTCATGCGGTGTCTGCGGCGGGCCCAGCGTTCTTGCCTCCTTCAAATACAGGAAGTCGCGTGGGTGCACGGCCGCACTTTGTCTTCGTGCTGGCGGCTGGCTGCTGGCTTGTCCGGCTGATGCCTTTGCTGACCAGGTAAGCAGCCCCTCCCGTGGGGCCGTTAAATGGGGAATGTTTTCCTTACAACAATATAGTGAGAAATCACTTTGTATTAAGGGGCCGTCATTTAAGGGCACTTAGTGCCATGCTTATATGTTGGTTTATACACATGTGAGGATCTGATGGTTTTTTCTTTGCCTTGCAGATCCTGGGATCCCTGCTTATGGTGGCCCTCCGGCTCTATGTGCCTGGCTAATTATTGGGATAGTTTTGAATGTATATATACATAGACTACATATAGATATATATATATAGTTTATTAAAGGGGACCTTAACTTGAAAAAAAAAAAATCCTCCCTTCCGGGACATTACTAATAAAGGGGACATCCCGGGTCGGCTTATGCCTTAAAAGTCCCAGTGTTGCGAATACCATAAATCACCATATGGAGGCTTCCCTAAATTCCGGAAACGGTTCTGCTGAGCCGTTCGGGGGGTGCGTAGGTTGTGGGGTTCCGCTCCCAGCTGATAATGTCTTTATTTGCATCCCTTGTGCAAAACAGACTATTGCGCGCCAGTCCGTTGCTTCGGCTGCGGGGCCATCGCATCCTTCATCATCTCCTACCTCTCCCTCCCTATTCCGGACCCCGCATGACACTGTCAAAAGTGGGGATTCGCATTCCGAGGCGGCAGCACAGCCCAGCCCCCGGAAAGTAATGCCCGTTAAAGCAGCGTTAAAGCCCGCTGCAAAACGAAGGCACCTGGCTCCGGTCCCTTCGGCTCCACAGGACCAGTTTTGTGAACCTGTGGAATGGTCCGATGGATCCCCGGACGAGGATGACTTCCCGTCGGAGTCAGATGAGCCGACAGGTCAGCTTGTGCTGATGAGATTGGCGATTGGTCAGAGGGGGTTGTTTTTGACACCCCCTCCATTCTGGCTCAAATGTTTAAAATTTTGAGTTTAGATACGCCTGAGGCGGCCACCCCGCAAAAGGGTCAGTTGTTTAAAGAACCTCAGCCGCGTTTGGTTTTTCCCAGACAACACCACTTGAGAGGGTGTTTCTTAAAGAATGGGAACATCCCACGCGGTTATCTGGAATTCCTTCCAGTTGGGAAAAGCGTTATCCTTTTCCACCAGAATTGGTGAAGCCTTTGGTCTGTCCCTCCTGACGTCGATACCCCTGTACTAGGGCTCTCCAACTCAACTATAGTACAATCTGCTGAGACCACTGTCCCTAAAGATGGGGAAGATCGTCGGATTGACCAATACGCTCGACATGGTTTTATCTATTCCGGGTCAGCGTTGCACCCGGTATGTGCTTCAGCCCTTCTGCTATTGGCAATTAAGTCCTTAATTCAGGGGCTATGTGAGGATCTTAATCCCGCTTGCAAACAGTTCACTGCGCTATAGCAGTGTGAATCTTTTGTGGCTTATGTCCTGGCTGCTCAGGACGATGCGCTGACTATGAGTAGCAGGGCAGCAGCTATGCTGGTGGCTATTCGCAGGTCAGTATGGCTGCGTCAGTGGTCAGCGGACACGGCTTCCAAAAAGGTGCTCACAGCTCTCCCCTTTTTGGGGTTGCGTTTGTTCGAGGAGAAAATTGATTCTGTCGCAAAGGGTGGTAAGATGCCACAACGCAAGAGGCCCCGTGGCCCCTTCAGGGGGGCGAGTTCCGGTAGGCCTTCCTTTCGAGGATTTAGAGCGGGCAGGGGTGCGTCCTTTCCCGCTACCTGTGGCGCAGGTTGGACTCGGGGGAGGGGCCTTGGCCGGCCCACTCAGTCCTGGGGCACCAAGCCCAAAACCTGCTGATAAGCTCACTCAGCAATGAGGGGCTGTCCTCACCCGTGTGGGTGGGGGGACTATTGCGACATTTCTACCAATGGAACCAAGTGGTTCCAGGCAGATGGATCCAGGAGGTAGTGTCGCCCGGTTACGACCTGGAATTCGAGTCTCACCCTCCTTCACGGTCCGTTCATGGGTCGGTTCATCCCGGCCTGAACTCTCATCAAGACGGAGTGTGTCTTTCTTTTGCCCAAATTCACACGAGAACGCTTCAGCTATTTCTGTTAGCGTGTTAGGACCAGCAACCTCAGTCGCTGAATCAGTCCTTCCAGTTGTCCTCCCGTGTACGGCAGTCCCTCCTGTGGTACTTGGTCTCGACCAATCTTGTGTAGGGCAGGGTTTTTCCTGACCCCCCTTTGGAAAATTGTCACCACGGACGCCAGTCTGTCGGGATGGGGCAGATTCTGGAAGGAGCTGCGTTTTCAGGGGCAGTGGAGAGCTTAAAGGCCCCACTTACCCATCAATGTTCTGAATCCAAGAACCATTCGTCAGGTGTTTGCTCTCCTGACTCAGTACGTTCTGGGCCTTCTGGTCCAGATGTGTTCAGACAATCGATCAGCAGTTGCTTACGTCGGTCTTCAGGGAAGGACGCGCAGTCTGAGTACTCTCAGAAAAGTGTCCCTGATCCGGACATGGGCAGTGTTCCATGTTCCCTGTCTCTCGGCGGTTTACATTCCAGAGGTGATGGAACAGGTAACGGACCGGTTGAGCAAGGGCTCTCCCCGTCTGGAAGAATAAACTCTCCATCCTCGGGTGGTTCGCTTATTGTGTCTCCAATGGGAGACCCCGGAGGTGGACCTGTTGGCCCCTCATCACTATCACAGGCTCCCGAACTTCGTGTCACTCTCCCGGGATCCTCTGGCTCTGGCAGTGGACGCCATGTCCCTGAACTGGGGAGTTCTGGGATTTCTATACCTGTTTCCTCCGATGCCCATGCTGGGCAGGGTTCTTCAGAATTTGGCTCTGGAAAAGGTGTACGCCGTTCTCGTGGCCCTAAGGGGCCAAGGCGAGTGAGGTTCGCAGACATCGCTCGGCTGGCAGTGGTCCAGTTCGTTCGGCCTCTTCGGTCCGGTCTGCGCACTCAGGGTCGATTGTGTTACCCCAATTTACCAGCGCTAGGTTTGATGGCCTGGCTGCTGAAACCTCCATCCTGATGGAGGAGGGTCTTTCTGATTCAGTCATTAAGACTTTGATCAGTGCCCGGAAGAAGTATATCGCTTGGTGTGAGATAAGATCCTTTCCTTGTAGGGTCTTTTCGGTCTCCAGGATTCTGGAGTTTTTACAATCAGGGCTGGACTCTGGTCTCCAGCTAAGTACGTTGAAAGGGCAGATCTCTGTCTTATCTATCTTTTTTTCCAGGGGGTTACGCATGTGCGGCCTCCCAGGAAACCATCACTCCCTGTTTGGGATTTGATTTTGGCAAGATATTTCTTTGTCTACCCTGACTCAGAAGATTGTCTTCTTGGTAGCTATCACTTCTGTCCGGCGTGTCTCAGAGTTGGCGGCCTTAACTATCCAGGCGCCTTACTTTGAGAGGCATCGGGATAAAGTGGTCTTTCGGTTCAAGCCAGACTTTCTTCCTAAGGTTGTTTCTGCTTTTCATTTGAACCAAGATATTGTTCTTCCCTCCTTGTGTCCTAATCCTAAGAATGACAAAGAGAGGGTTTTGCATTGTTTGGATGTAGTACGCTGTGTTAAGTGCTACTTGATTATCACGTCTCCTTTTCGTAGGACGGATTCCTTTTTTGTTGTGCCCCATGGGCCTAAGAAGGGTTTGGCACCAGCCAAATCTGCCATTAGCAAGTGGATACGTCAGGCCGTTACTGCGGCCTAGTCGGCTAAGGGAAGAGTTCCCCCTTTTCGTAAGCTTCTGTTGAACAGGTTTGTAAGGCCGCCACCTGGTCTTCTGTTCACACTTTTTCTAAGTTTTACAAAGTTGATGTGCGGGCCTCAGCGGATGCTGTTTTTGGCCGCAAAGTTCTGCAGACTGCAGTCATTTAAGTTATGCTTCATCTGGCCTTGAGATGCCCTTCCCTTTTGGACACTGCTTTTGGATGTCCCAATAATGGATGAATATTTAAGAAGTGAAGCGGGGTGTGTGGCACACCAAGAATAATACCATTTTGTGAGTACTCACCTGAAAAATGGATATTGTTGGTGTGCCACACACCCCGCTTCACCCCCACCCGCTTCGGTATTACCGAAGCATTTATATGGTGAAGCCCTTTTTTATTTATATCAAAATTGATTTTGGAGGTTACCGGTGGAATACTGGTACCTTGTCTTTCTGCTTTTTAAATATACTGGTGATTGAGGGGAGGTACCAGGTGTATATATAGGCCGGAAGGGGGCTCGTTACAAGACTTCCTCTCTGCACTACGTCACCTGCGGTGGATTAACCCAATAATGGATGAATATTTAAGAAGTGAAGCGGGGTGTGTGGCACACCAACAATATCCATTTTTCAGGTGAGTACTCACAAAATGGTATTTTTCGGTCCCTTTGTCGCAAGTGGGGAACTCCGGAGGTGGATCTCTTTGCCTCACGGCACAATCACAAACTCATGGCCATTGTGTCTCTATTTCAGGATCCTCTAGCTCTGGCAGTGGATGCCTTGTCCCTTGCTTGGAAGGATCTGGGGTTTCTGTACCTGTTTCCCCCTTTCTCCATGCTGGGCAAGGTTGTTTGCAAACTGGCTCTGGAAGGGGCACCAGCAATTCTGGTGGCTCCAAGGTGGCCAAGAAGGGTTTGGTAAGCAGACGTGTTAAGGCTGGCGGTAGATCAGTACCAGCTTCCCATGTTTCCGGATCTGTTATCTCAGGGTCAACTACTTTATCCCAATTTACCAACGCTGGCTTTGACGGCTTGGCTGCTGAAACCTTCATTCTGAAGGAGGGTTTGTCTGAGGCTGTTGTTCAGACCTTGATTAGAGCTAGGAAGCGGTCCTCTTCTGGCATTTACTATAGGACTTGGCGGTCCTATATTGACTGGTGTGAGGCTAGGGCCTTGCCTTGCAGGGTGTGTTCGATTCCTAGGATTTTGGAGTTTCTTCAGCACGGTCTGGATCTTGGGTTCCAGCTTAGTACCTTGAAAGGGCAGGTCTCTGCTCTGTCTGTTTTCTTCCAAAGATCTTTTGCCTTACACCCGCTGGTTAAGACTTTTTTTACAGGGGGTCACTCATGTTCGACCCCCTCGGAAGGCTATGGTTCCTGTTTGGGATTTGAATTTGGTTCTTTCGGTTCTCCAGGGTCCTCCTTTTGAGCCGTTACAGGATATTGCTCTTTCTGTTTTCACTCAAAAGGTTGCCTTCTTGGTGGCTATTACCTCTGTTCGGCGTGTCTCTGAGTTGGCGGCTCTGTCGATTCAGGCCCCTTACTTTGAAGGACACCAGGACAAGGTGGTCTTTCGCTTTAAGCCAGATTTCCTTCCTAAGGTGGTCTCTGCTTTCCATCTCAATCAGGATATTGTTCTCCCTTCCTTGTGTCCTAAGCCTAGCAATGACAAGGAGAGGGTTTTGCACAATTTGGATGTGGTTCGCTGTGTTAAGTACTATTTGGTGACTACTTCTTCTTTCCGCAAGACGGATGCCTTTTTCGTGGTTCCCTGCGGGCCCAGGAAAGGTTCGGTGCCCGCCATTAGCAAATGGATTCATCAGGCCATTGTTGGGGTCTGTTCTGCTAAGGGGAGGACTCCCCCTTTTAGGGTCACTGCGCATTCTACTCTTGCTGTTGGTGCGTTCTGGGCTTTTCAGCACCAGGCTTCTGTTGAAAAAGTTTGTAAGGCTGCTACTTGGTCTTCCGTTCATACTTTTTCCAAGTTTTACAAGGTTGATGTGTGGGCTTCAGAGGATGCCGTTTTTGGCCGCAAGGTTCTGCAAGCTGCAGTGGTTTAAGTTGGTGCATTCTTTACGGTTTATGGTTCCCACCCATGACGGACACTGCTATTGGATGTCCCAAATGTCATGAATAGTTGAAGTGGAGTGTATGTCACACTTGGAATAATACCGTTTTGTGAGTACTCACCTTTAAAACAGATATTATGAGTGTGACATACACTCCGCTTCACCCCACCCTTTTTGGTATTTTGGATCCTTTATATGGTGAACCATTGTTTCTTGGTTGTTAGTTTTGTTATATTTGGTTTTTCCTCGTCCCCTTACTGCTATCTTACACTGGGAAATTGGTGGGAGGTCCCAGGTATTTATTGACTGGAAGGAGCTCCTTTTTTAGCATTCATCTCTGCAGAAGTTCGCCCTCTACTGGAGAATAACCCAAATGTCATGAAGAGTTGAAGCGGAGTATATGTCACACTCATAATATTTGTTTTAAAGGTGAGTACTCACAAAATGGTGTTTTTGGCTGCTTAACAATTATATTTTTTGAGACAGAAGTTCAGTTATATAATTTCTACTAATTTAATTACGTTTAGATCACTGTAATTGGCCGGTATGGAAGTACAAATGCCAGGGCCAAGATCCCACTGGGCTTTTATTATGGTCATACCTACATTTTACCTTGGGAGAGTGAACTCAAGCTCATGCATGATCCACTCAGAGGTGAAAGTGAATCAGCAAGTCAGCCTGATGTTGACCAGCATTTAACTATGATGGTTGCTCTGCAGGAAGACATCCAGTGTAGGTAGGTTCTATAGTACTTTTAGAATATGATTTTAACTAACCATTCACAATTATTTATATCCATGTATTACTATGTGTGTATGAAGCAGTGTTTTCTTAATGTGTCGACAGGTATAATCTTGCTTGCCATCGACTAGAGACTCTTCTGCAAAGCATTGATCTTCCGCCGTTGAACAGTGCCAACAATGCACAATATTTCCTGAGAAAGCCAGATAAAGCAGTAGAAGAAGACAGTAGAGTGTTTTCTGCTTATCAGGACTGCATACAACTACAGCTCCAACTGAATTTGGCCCATCACGCTGTCCAGAGGCTAAAAGTGGCCCTTGGCATGAGTCGTAAAACTCTAAGGGAACAATACGATTCTAGGGAGCTGATCCATACATCATCAACAGAGCAGCTGCGCACAATGATCAGATACCTTCTTGACACCTTACTCAGCCTGCTCCATTCCTCTAATGGTTAGTGTTTTCATTGCTTACAAATTCCATGCATTCGTTTCTCGAACATTATTTCGGAGGAGACTGTAATAAATCTTACGCAAGCATACAGCAGATTATCAAATTGGTTAAAAAAGCAGACCCACATCAAGGGCTATGCATTATGAACAGTAGCTTAAGACTTTTTCAGCTTTGTCTGAAGGTAGGTATACCAGATCTTTAAAATATCTGTTCTGACATTTAGGTTTGGGCGAAAATATAAGCACGTTTCAATTCCGGAAACATCTGCTAATTAAATATTTTGTGTAATTATGTTCTACAGTAGTCCAGTTTGCGTTTTTGTATTTTTAAGTCTGTAGAATAGATGACTGAAACTAATTTTGTATCAGGGATTCTTTTCGCATAGCAATTGTGATAGGAGTCAAGGTGTTTGCCGCACCACTGGCCAACTAGCTTTGCATTTTGCAGTACTCAGGTTAAACTGGACCAACACCCGCTTTTTCTTTAATGGGTGTTGGTCCCACTGTCCTGTGATTGTGAGAAGCTCGGGGGCATCCAGAATGCTGGCTCGTAATGAAGGTGAGTATTACAAGCTTTGTGCGCGGTTTGCTGCGATGGGGGCTTCAGCATTCCGGATGTCCCACCGAGCTTCTTACAATCACCAGACGGCGGGACCAAAATGGGTGTTGGTCCGGTTTAAGAACATTGGATGCTGCTTACAGAGAGGGAAGGGCATAGTAGATGACAGTAACTCTCAGTAAGGTGTGCTGTTGATGCCTAGTCACCAACCTGTAGTTTTAATTTAGAAAAAGGATAACTTATAGGGGTATATACATGCCGGTACCTACCAAGGTCGTTTTTATTGTATAACATATAAGCAATAAGACCGCACCAGCCCAATCCTACCATAATTTTTGGTGTGCCTAGTTGGCTGCTGACTGTAAACTCAAACCAATGTGGGCTACCACATAACCCACAACCAAAGCCTTGCCCTAAATTATGGCACCACCACACTAAGTATAGTAAGGTAATAATAATTTTATTGTTTTACCAAAACACCAGAAATTGATTAAAAACAATTAAAAAGTCCCATTACATACGGGGGCGCTATAGGCACAAAGTGTCCCTCCTAAAACCATAAGTGTATAATATACTGTGTCAATTAGTTATACACCACGTATTCCTATATAATGCTACAAAAACATACATATAAAGCCTACAATCTAACAATCAATCATAAATCTATTATAATAATGCATACCATAAAGTGCAATTATAGTGCTATATTCAACCTAATCAATAAGCCCCCTGAGGACAAACCAGGGGTATCTTTCTGCCCAGATGAAGTAACGGGATTACCGTTACGAAACGCGTCGGCTGGGACGGGGTATAGCGCTCGGGCAAGTATTGCTTCTAATGGTGATGTATATAGCACAATTGTTTTGATGTCTGTTATTGTTTTTTCTCCCCTGGTTTGTCCTCAGGGGCTTATTGATTAGGTTGAATATATATTGCACTATAATTGCACTTTATGGTATGCATTATTATATTAATAGATTTATGATTGATTGTTAGATTGTAGGCTTTATATGTATGTTTTTGTAACATTATATAGGAATACGTGGTGTATAACTAATTGACACAGTATATTATACACTTATGGTTTTAGGAGGGACACTTTGTGCCTATAGCGCCCCCGTATGTAATGGGACTTTTTAATTGTTTTTAATCAATTTCTGGTGTTTTGGTAAAACAATAAAATGATTATTACCTTACTATACTTAGTGTGGTGGTGCCATAATTTAGGGCAAGGCTTTGGTTGTGGGTTATGTGGTAGCCCACATTGGTTTGAGTTTATTGTATAACATAATAGTCCATAGTCTCATTGGACGCTTGCCCCCAGCACTATAGATTAAGTGCACTATTGTTAGTGTACATTTAAATTTGAATGGCGAGATTTTGCCATGATTTGGATAGCTCATTAAATGTTTGCCATTTAAGGTTTAATGCACGTCAAATCTACTTCTAGCAGTTCCTAATGTGACAATGTTTAACATTCATTTGAGTTTCCGTAGCAACAGCTGGAGTTGTGTGCCCTGCTTTAAAATTCGCTGTGCCCTTTTCCAATTATTGCAAAAAATATGACCCCTGAAAATATGACATACCAATAAAGTAAAGCTCATTTAATGTTTGTTCCTTTTAGGACATTCTGTGCCAGCAGTCCTCCAAAACACTTTTCATGCGCAGGCTTGTGAAGAACTGTTCAAACACCTGTGTATAAGTGGAACCCCAAAAATTCGATTGCACACTGGCCTGCTTTTGGTGCAACTGTGTGGTGCTGAAAGATGGTGGGGCCAGTTTCTCTCCAATGTTTTGCAAGAACTTTACAACTCTGAGCAACTTTTGATCTTTCCTCAGGATCGGTGAGCTTATTTTTTTCTTTTTTTTTTTAGGCAGTGTACAATTGTGAGAAGCGATATGGCAAGAGGCAATTAATGATATTGGCTGGTTAGTGCCACCTATTGAGGGTACACCAGGTAGTCTTACAGTAACCGTCAGTATGGCAATTCCTCCTCCGTCCAGGTTGGGTGTATAGTGCCTTCTCGGCACCTTCAGCTTCAAATACTTTGCGCTCCAGCCGGTAATGCTCTGTAGCCACGCCCTCAATTGATCGTCACCACATCCTCTGTCTTGGGCAGTTTAAAAATACTACTCTACGGTCTATTTTTCTTTTTGGTAACATCATCTGCTACGCTGAGAGATGAGATATGTTTGGGCCATGATTCTTTTTTGCAGTGATTAACCACTTGTGAGCTGGAAAGAGGTATGCAAAGAGATCAGCTTTGATGCAATTAACCATTAGTGTCAGTGTAGTGACTGCAAGTGGGAGGTTGGTTATAGTCAGGACAGTAGGTCTGTGGCTTAGGCCTACTTTTATGGAAGTAGTTGTAAACAAAATTATGCCAAGTAATTAGGTTTTGGGTTGTAGAAGGTGTCTATAGAATAAATGTATTATATGTATGTATATATTATAGTGGAATATATATTAAACCCTGAATATGAGTAACTTTTGTTATTGTGTTTTCAGAGTCTTCATGCTGCTTTCTTGTATAGGCCAAAGATCTCTTAGTAACAGTGGGGTCCTTGAAAGTTTACTTAATCTGCTAGACAGCCTTTTAACTCCTCTGCAGCCACATCTGCCTGTATATAGGCGTGTTGAAGGTAAGCACTGAAAAACACCTCAAAAACTCCCCAAAAAACTTCATACGATTGAGTAAAAGCAGTATCTTGATGACAGTGCTTGCTCACACCTTCCTCCTCGTAGCTTAGCCCAGAACCGGGGTGTACTTTAATTTAACTGCCATGGCTCCACCTGAAATCTTAAAGGAGCACCTCAACCCTGTTGGCCTGAAATCACTCCAATAATGCCTCTAAAGACTAATCAAAAACCAAGGTCTCAGTTGGCATACATCTGCAGATGTATGTTAAAGCTGCACCGGCCACAACACACTCTATCAAAGATATATTCGAAGTATACAGCAAGTCCTGTTCCACTTGAATCCTTACTCCTGGGTAATGCATCCACAGTATGGCGCTGGACTGCAGAGACAGAAAAGTGGCTCCTCCTGGCCCCATACACACCAGGGACCTCCCACAAATTCCTCAGATCTTCTCTGTAGTCTGGGCTGCGATGACTAGAAGATGGCTCTCTCTAGTCGCAGGTGAGCGGGGCTTATTAGCCTGCGACCCTGTAGGACTATTCCCACCCGTTCCTTTTTTACTGCCTCCCAGCTTAGGCTGCGCTGGTCGGGTGATGGTAGGCAGCACCGCTGTCAGGTGCTAAGGAGCGCTGCTCCAACCGCAGTCCCCCGCCAAAGGTTAGGCGGTACAGGCCCATGGTGAGCCTTATGGAATGCCCCTCACCCCCTGTCCCTTCAATTGGCTCCTTTTTGGCTGGTCGTTACTTCCCCTTCGCCCTCCCTGGTAGATCTCTGGGGGGGGAGGGTGGTTCATGTCTTAACGATGTTGGGCTTATGTTATGATCACTTTTGAATAGGTTACACTGATTTTCTTGTTGCCGCCGCATGCTTGTACTCCGCGGTCGGCGGCGACATCGCCTCAGGCGCTGCTGCACCATCATTGGCTGGCCTTGTCATGTGGGCGTGTTTTCGCGCTCTTGGGGGGGCGGGCCTTGCGGATTACGCATTCTGCATCACTGTCTCCGCGGCCCGCCCCTCGAGGTATATGCGGGCGCCATTTTGGTTCTCTGTGCTGCGTGTGTCGGATCTCCCTATCGCGGTCCGTAAGTGCCCCTGCGGGCTGGCTTATGTTTGTATTTTCTGTACTGCATTTAGCTTATGGGATCTTTTTGCTTATGTCTTGCAGGCGAGTCAAACTTTTGTGGTTTCTCCCGGTCCTATCCCCTCTATTTAGTGTTAACTCTTTATTGGAGGGCTATTGAATTCCTTTACCTCCCACTTCCCTAGCGGGCTATTGGGGCATCCCGGGTTGCTATTATTAGTGTCAATCCCTATTGGCCTGTTGTGCCGTGATAAGCACCATATGAAGGCTTCTCAGGATAATGTGCTCGGGGTTCCTTCGGGACAAGCCCGGCTGTGTGTTGCGTGTGGGATGTCCCCTATAAGTGATGATGTCAGGGTTTGTGTACCCTGCGCCAAGCAGTCTAGGTTGGCCAGCATTGAAAGGCATATTGCCGGGTCTGGTCCCTGCAAGGCTCCTGCTAAGCGGCGGCATTTGGCACCCGGTGTTACTCTTTCCTATGGAGGCTGAGGAGTTTTTTTACATTACCAGGTATACCCCCCTAAAGGGGGGGAATTTTATTTTCTGATTCAGAATCATCTGAGGAACAGCCTAGGGGTTATGTTGAGTCTGGATCTGACCCATGGGCTTCAGATGATACTGACAGGCTTTTAGCTCACATTTTTGAAGTACTCTGTATCTCTCCTCCTGTGGCCCCGCAGCAGGGGGAGCTGTTTCATACTGTTAAACCACGCTTGGAGTTTCCTGAACAAACTCACTTTAATAATCTGGTGCTCAAAGAGTGGAAACGGCCTAGCAGGCTTTCCGGGGTACCAAAGAGTTGGGATAAGAGATATCCCTTTCCCGCTGAGGTGGTTAAACGTTGGTCATGTCCTCCCGAAGTGGATGCACCAGTTTTGGGGTTGTCCAACACATCCGTCATGCATTCCCCTGACTCTACTACCCTGCGGGATGGGGAGGACAGGCGCAGCTGTCTTGCCATGCTTTTGCCTGTGTGGGGACTGCATTGCGTCCGGTCTGTGCCTCTGCTATTACAGTTGTTGCTATCAAGAGCCTACTCAAGAGTGTCTTAGATGGGGCCCCCGATGATGCAGGTAGTGAAGAGTATAGAGCTCTTCTGCGTTGAGGATTTTGTTGCATATGTTCTCTCTGCCCTGGATAATACCATTAGAATGTGCGGCAGGGCATCTGCCTTGTTGGTGGCTATATGCCACTAGGTCTGGCTGCGCCAGTGCAGTGCAGCTGACAACGCTGCTAAGAAGGCTCTCACAGGTTTTTTCTTCAAGGGGCTGCGCCTCTTTGGTGAACGTCTGGACTTGTTTGCTAAGGGAGGCAAGTTACCTCGGCATAAAAGGCAGCCCCGGCCCTTTCGGGGTTCAGGTACCTTTCTTCCTTCCTTCCGTGGTTCCAGAGTTGGACGGGGAGCTTCCTTTGCGGGGGCCCGCGGAGATTTTTAGGGCAGGGGCAGAGGACGTGGCCACCCTGGTCCCTCCTGGGGTCCCAAGCCTAAGTCCTCCCTCAAGCCCCCTCAGGCATGAAGGGGCGCCCTCACCCATCCGGGTGGGGGGACGGCTTTGGCTCATTGCTCATGTCTGGAGGCGTCATGTCTCAGACCGGTGGATTCAGGAGGTAGTGTCCTCCGGAGTTTGCAGCCTTGCTGCCCCCAAGATTCATCAGGTCCCGGATAGCTCAAAACCCCGTCAGCTCGGGGTCTGTCCCTTGCTGTCCAAAGCCTTCTGAAATTCGGAGTCATCTGCCGGGTGCCCTTAAGGGAAAGGGGCAAAGGCTACTATTCCAATCTTTTCACTGTTCCCAAAAAAAACGGGTCCTTCAGACCCATCCTGGATTTAAAGCGCCTCAACAAATTTGGCAGATTCAGACATTTTTGCATGGAGACTCTGCGCTCCGCTGTGAATTCTCTACGCCCGGGGGACTTCATGACCTCTGTGGACATCAAGGATGCTTACCATCACATACCAAACTTTCCAGGTCATCAGAGATTTCTCAGGTTCGCTCTGGAGGATCAGCACTACCAAATTGTGGCCTTGCCCTTCGGTCTCACCTCGGCTCCCAGGGTATTCACCAAGGTGCTGGCAGGGGTGATGGCTCTGCTGAGATCTCAGGGCATTTGCATTCTTCCCTACTTGGACGACATTCTTATCACTTCTCAGTCCTTCCAACAGGCAGAGCTGGATACCCAGCGGGTGGTTTCCACACTGGAGTCATTTGGCTGGGTGATCAACCACCCCAAATCTTCCCTGTCTCCTTCCATGGTGAAGTCCTTTCTGGGCATGACTCTGGATACATCTCAGGTCAAGATCTTTCTTCCTCTGCAGAAGGTGGAGAGCCTTCAAGCGCATGCACAGCTCCTTCTGTCTTGTCCTCATCCGTCCATCAGGCAGGAAATGCAGCTGGTGGTCCTGATGGTGGCATGCTTCAAGGCGGTTCCATATGCTCGGTTTCACATGAGGCCTCTTCAGCTTCATCCCTTGTCAGGTTGGGATCTGGACCCTGTGTCCCTGGATAAGGTGTTTGTTCTGTCCCCTCTGGCCAGGCGGTCTCTATCGTGGTGGCTGGACTCAAGGAACCTGCTGGGGGGCAGATCCTTTCTGGCCCCTTGCTGGGAGACTGTCACCACGGATGCCAGTCTGACCGGTTGGGGGGACTTCTGGAAGTCCCTGCAATTCCAGGGTCAGTGGGCCCTCAGGAGGCCCACACCCCTATCAACATTATGGAGTTGAGGGCAATCAGGTTGGTTCTCGCCCACTTAACCCCACACCTTCGGGGTCGGGCTATTCAGGTCCGCTCGGACAACCAGACGGCGGTTGCCTACATCAATTATCAGGGAGGGACCCGAAGCAGAAGGGCCCTCAAGGAAGGGTCTCTGATTCTGTCCTGGGCGGAGGACAATGTTCCCTGCATCTCGGCAGTGTACATTCTTGGGGTGGAGCATCTGGAGGCAGACTCTCTGAGCAGGGGGACCTCTCGCCTGGGAGAATGGTCCCTCAGAAACAGGGTGTTTCGCTCCGTGTCACCGTTGGGGTCAGCCGGATGTGGATCTGTTTGCGTCCCGTCACAATCATAAGCTTCCAGTCTTTGTCTCTCTGTCCCAGGACCCTCTGGCCTTAGCCATGGATGCCTTAGCGATGTCTTGGAAGACCTTTCAGCTCCTGTATGTTTCCCCCGTTTCCTCTCCTGGGCAGGGTGCTGCGCAAGATAGCTCAGGAAGGGGTGCCAGCCATACTGGTGGCCCCCCGTTGGCCAAGAAGGGTGTGGGTCGCAGACATCGTGCAGCTGACAGTAGATCAGTACGCCCTGCCCAGGGTTCCAGATCTGCTCACTCAGGGCCAGCTACGCCACCCCAATTTACAAACGCTGGCTTTGACAGCCTGGCTGCTGAAACCTCCATCTTGATGGAAAAGGGGCTGCCTGCCTCAGTTGTTAATACCATGATCAGGGCTAGGAAGAGGTCCTCTTCTTCCATCTACTATAGGGTTTGGCGTACCTATATTGACTGGTGTGAGTCTAAGTCACTTCCCTGTCGTGTTTTCAATTCCTAGGATTCTGGAATTTCTGCAACATGGTTTGGATCTAGGTCTTCAACTCAGTACTCTTAAAGGTCATATTTCTGCCTTGGCCATTTTCTTCCAAAGATCCTTTGCTCAGCATCCCCTGGTCAAGATCTTTTTCCAGGGGGTTACTCACTTGCGTCCCCCACGTAAGCCTATGTTACCAGTCTGGGTCTTATCTGCCTTGCAGGGGTCCCCTTTTGAACCCCTGCAATAGGCCCCTTTGTCTATTCTTACGCTTAAGGTAGTCTTTTTGGTGGCTATCACCTCTGTTAGGCGTGTTTCTGAGTTGGCGGCGCTTTTCATCAAGCCCCCTTACTTTGAGAGACACTAGGACAAGGTGGTGTTTCGTTTTAAGCCAGATTTTCTGCCTAAGGTTGTTTCTGCTTTTCATCTCAATCAGGACATTGTTTTGCCTTCTCTGTGTCCTAATCCTAGTAACCCTACACGCTTTGGATGTGGTTAGGAACCTGAAGTTCTATTTGGTGGCTACTGAATCCTTCAGGAAGACTGATGCTCTTTTCGTGCTCCCGTCTGGACCTAAGAAGGGTCTGGCTCCAGCTAAGTTTACTATCAGCAAGTGGATTCGTCAGGCTGTGATTCAGGCCTATTCTGCTAAGGGGAAGAATCCTCCCTTCCGCCTTACTGCTCACTCCACTCGCGCTAGTGCCCCTTGGGCTTTTCAGCACCAGGCTTCTGTTGAACAAGTTTGCAATGCCGCTACTTGGTCTTCTGTTCATACCTTTTCAAAGTTTTACTAGGTTGATGTTCGGGCTTCAGCTGATGCTGCTTTTGGCCGCAAAGTTCTGCAGGCGTCAGTGGTTTAAACTACCCGCTGTTACTTTTTGGGGATCCCACCCTACCTTACGGACACTGCTATTGGATGTCCCAGGAGTAAGGATTCAAGTGGAACAGGACGTGATTACTCACCTGTAGAATTGGTATTATACGTATACAGCACGTCCCGTTCCACCCCTCCATTGTTATCATTATTCTTAGTTACCTCTTTATGGTGATTGTTCTTATGTTAAATTTTTTTGATAATGGTTATAGTTCTCCCGGCTTCATGTTAACTGCTTTTCAATACTGGGGATATGTGGGAGGTCCCTGGTGTGTATGGGGTCGGGAGGAGCCACTTTTCTGTCTCTGCAGTCCAGCGCCATCTTGTGGATGTATTACCCAGGAGTAAGGATTCAAGTGGAACAGGACGTGCTGTATACGTATAATACCAAGTCTACAGGTGAGTAATCACAGAATTGCATTTTTTTTTTCTTACGTATTATTTCTTAGAGTAATAAAGCATTTTAGTACATTTTGTGATTCTTGCACGTGTATTCAAAAACGTTTGCCATTTTGGTAAACTAATATAAGTATTTTACCTGGATAAGAAACTGGGTAGACTTGTTGCCCATCTTCAACAATATCTCAATTTGTAGGTGTCCTTGACATTCCAATGATAAGCTGGGTGGTGATGCTGGTATCCCGCTTACTGGACTATGTTGCAACAGTGGAAGATGAAGCTTCAACTTCAAAAAAACCTTTAAATGGAAAAGAGAGAGAACGCTTCATGTCTGGTATGTAGATGACTCGGGTTATATGAAAGTATATATTGCAAGATTTTTTTTTGGTATATATATATTACTTACAAGAATTTTAATTACAAAGGAACAGTTTGTTTTCAGTTTATTATTTTTTGTGATTTTCGTTATTTGGTTTTATTTGAGTAATATTCCAGGTGTAATTCATATCTTTGTACAGGCAACCAGTGGAGTTTCATAAACAACAATCTGCACACTCAGAGTCTAAACCGCTCAGCAAAAGGAAACAGCAGTTTGGATAGGCTCTACTCCAGGAAGATCCGGAAGCAGCTTGTGCATCACAAGCAGGTAATCTGTATGGTGTGTAACACACCATTGGATCTAATTTACTAATATAAACCGGTTCAATGTTAAAATATAGTTACGTTTCAGATAATAGTTTATTAAAAAAAAATATACAGTATCTCCTGATTGTATGAGTATGTTAGATCTGTTTTGTTAATCAAGCAGGACTACTCAAAATGATTGGATATACGCTCACAACCACACCCAGATGGATCCCTGTTTTTAAGGCTGGTGAAGCGCCTCTCCTTCAATGGTCGCTATGGTTTGTGTCTGATAAAGCTGCAGTTCATAAAGGTTATGAACTAGCAATCATAGGACAATTCTTATTAATTAAAGTTAATTATTAAAACACAAGTACAGTATTTTCTCTCCCCTGGCGCTGAGGCAGGACAGTGGGGGGTTACAAGAAAAATGCCTTACCTTGGCTGCTATCCAGCACATTTACCCCAATTAATCCAGGGCTTGGAGAGGCTTTGTGTCTGGCCCTGCATGCTTATTCATTTAAACCGGACTGACACCCTTACAAGAAACCAAGCCCATATGCATCACTCCACAGGGCCTTTCAGTTGCTGCAAATAATTAATCTTTTTGTAACTCCTGCCCTGGTCGATTATTCTAAGTATGTCACACACCCCGCTGAAAGACATTCATTACATGTGGGTATACTGACCTGTAGATGGCGATCTTGCAGAGATGTCAATAAAAAAAGTAAGACCCTCCCGGCCCATAAATACCTGGGACCTCCCACTCATTCCCCCAGTCTTTCATCTCTGCAGTGGCGAGTAAGTCAGCAGATGTCGTCTCCTCCTTGCAGGTAGCCGGGATGACTTCTATTCCTGCCCGGATCCCTTTGTTACATTACTTGCCTCCCAGCCTAGGCTGCTGGTCCGGGCAATGGTAGATGGCACCCTAGGTGCTCAGGAGCCGTGAGACCCCATAACAAGGGGTAGGCGGCTAACCGGGTTGGTGACCCCGGTTTGGGATGCCCCGTCCCTTGGTCCCTACCCTAGCATGGATTCCCCTTCTTCCGGATACCCTTAGAAGGGGGGGGGGGGGGGGGTGGGCGGGTCCTTATGGATTCATCTGTTTATTATTTGGTGTGTGTGCATGTTTTTACTTGGGCTTGCGCCGGCGGTCCTACAGCGCCGGCCTCCGGCGTTTTTATTAAGCAAAAATGGCAGCTGTAGGCGCCCTAGAGGAGTCTTTCCCCTCAGGGCGGGGCCAGGCGTGCACGTGCCTACGGCCCGCCCCCCTGCTGCGGGCGCCATTTTCAAGTCCTGGCTTCTGGCCGGGAGTGACAGGGGAGGGGCGGGGCTGGGCGCGACACGCGAACCGCGCCGGCTCGCCCTCCCTCTTCCTCTGCACACTACGCGTCTACTGTCCCCCACTGCCAGCGGGCTCCGGAGGGGTGAAGGTAGTGTGGGTGGCCTGTGGCCCATCATTTTTATTTATTGATTATGCCCCTCACTGGGGTTGCTGGGCAATGCTGTTGTTAACTTTTTAAGGTCATTTGCTAGCATGGTCTGATTGTGTGTTTCGTTTGTGGGTTCCAGCTGGACCATTGATCCTATTAAAGGGGGATTCTCCCGGTCCTAGGGTCCCTGGCTAAATTTAGTTGGCTTAAAATTCCTCCCACTCAGGACTTAAAGGGGCATCCCGGGTTGCATAACTGCGTAATTCCCTCGGAGCAAAAAATCACCATATGGAGGCTTCCCCAGATACTGAGCTTGTACCCCCCTCGGGGCAATCCAGACTGTGTTTGGGGTATCCCTCTTGGGGGGATGATGTATTTCTTTGTGTACCCTGTGCGCAACGGTCCATTACGCGGCAGACCGGATCTCTGGTTCTGCTCTGCCAGTCTCCTCTCCGTCTCCCCCTCGCTTGACACCTACCCCATGTGATGTGGTCATTGGCGGGGAGTCGCAATCTGAGGTGTGTGCCAGATTGGCCAATCTTGAAAAATTGTTTTCCAGTGCCGTTGCTAAAAAGACCACGGCAAAGCGAAAACATTTGTATACAGCCACGCAGGCCTTTGATATGGAGGATTTTGACTCCCTGGATTGGTCTGATTGTTCCCCGCGTGAGGAAGGGGAGCAGTATGAGGAGTCTGAGGGCTCCGATGACCAGCAGTTTGTGGGTGCTGATACCGAACAGGGCCAGGGGGATTCCTTGGATACCTCTAGGGTCCTGGCTCATATGTTTGAGGGCCTGGCTATTTCTCCCCCTGAGGCGGCTCCTTCGCTGAAGGGGGAGTTCTTTGAGGTGACCAAGCCGCGCTTGGAATTTCCTTATCAAAAGCATTTTGATGGTATCATTCTCAAGGAATGGGAGCTGCCGACTCGGCTTCCGGGTGTCCCTCCGGGTTGGGACAAAGATATCCCTTTCCGGCGGGCGCGGTGAAGCACTGGTCGTCCCCCCCCCCCTGAAGTAGATGCTCCTGTTTTGGGGTTGTCCAGTTCCTCAATCCTGCATTCTCCAGAGTGCACTACCCTCAAGGATGGTGAGGATAAACGCATTGACCAGATGACTTGTCATGGTTTTGCCAGTGTTGGGTCGGCCTTGCGGCCGGTTTGTGCTTCAGCGCTTTTATCGATAGCTGCCAGGTCGGTTGTTAGAGGACTTTTGACCTCTTCCGGGCTTGACCCGGCTACTGAGGAGTTTGCCGACCTTAAGCGCTGTGAGTTATTTTTGTCCTTTGTGCTGTCCGCCCTGGATGACACATTGGTAATGTGTAGCAGAGCTTCGGCCTTGTTTGTGGCTATCCGGCGGTCGGTTTGGTTACGCCAGTGGGCGGCTGATTTTGTGTCCAAAAAGTCGCTCACGGCCCTTCCCTTTGTGGGATTGCGGCTCTTTGGAGAAAAATTGGATTCGGTGGCAAAGGGAGGTAAGTTACCTCAGCGTAAGAAGCAGCGTCGCCCCTTTGGGGGGGCGGCTTCCTTCTCTCAGTCCTTTCGTGGGGCTAGAGTTGGCAGGGTTTCGGCCTTTCCTTCGTCCAGAGGTGATTCCTGGCCTAGGGGCAGGGGTCGGGCCCATCCAGGACACAGTTGGGGCTCCAAGCCTAGAGCCGCTGCCAAGCCGGCTCAGCAATGAGGGGGCGCCCTCACCCTTGCGGGTGGGGGAACGGCTGCAACTCTTCTCCCGGGTCTGGGTCCAAGAGGTCTCGGACAGGTGGATTCAGGAAGTGGTGTCTTCCGGTTACAAGCTGGAGTTCGAGTTCCGGCCCCCTCCCAGATTCTTCAGTTCTTGGGTGCCGTCAGATCCTCTGGCCGCCCAGGGACTTCGGGCGGCAGTAGCAGGTCTCTTGGACATGGCTGTCATTTGTCCGGTGTCTCACTCCGACCGGGGCCTGGGCTTCTATTCCAATTTGTTCACGGTGCCCAAGAAGGACGGATCCGTTCGTCCCATTCTGGATCTGAAGTTTCTCAACAGGTTCATTCATCCCCGGAAGTTCCATATGGAAACTCTGCGCTCAGCCATCCACTCACTTCGTCAGGGGGACTTCATGATGTCCATAGACATCAAAGATGCTTACCTGCATATTCCAATATTTCTACCACACCAGAGATTCCTCAGGTTTGTCGTGGACAATCGGCATTTTCAGTTTGTGGCTCTTCCTCGGCTCCAAGGGTTTTTACCTGTGTTGGCAGGAGTGATGGCCATCCTCGGAGCCAGGGGTATCCGCATTGTGCCCTATCTGGACGATCTTCTCATCATGGCGTCTTCCCTCAGTCAGGCGCAGCTGGATACCAGGACTGTGGTGTCCACTCTGGAGAGTTTCGGTTGGGTGATCAACTATCCCAAGTCCTGCCTCACCCCCTCCAGGGTGGTGGAGTTCCTGGGCATGTCTCTGGATACTTCTCAGGCCAGGGTGTTTCTCCCCCCGAGCCAAGGTTCTTCTGATTCAGGAATTGACTCAGCGTCTCCTATCCATCCCCCGCCCGTCCATCCGGCTAGGGATGCCACTGGTGGGATTGATGGTGGCATCGTTCGAGGCGGTTCCCTTTGCCCAGTTTCACACAAGGACGCTCCAGCTCCATCTCTTGGCGGCCTGGGACGGGTCCCCGCTGTCATTGGCTCAGTCCTTTCTGATGTCCCCCCGGGTGCGGCGTTCCCTTCGGTGGTGGCTGAAACCGAGCAATCTGACGAGGGGCAGGTCCTTTGTGACCCCTCGTTGGGAGACGGTCACCACGGATACCAGCCTGTCAGGTTGGGGGGGATTTTGGAAGGCTCTTCAGTTTCAGGGACTGTGGGGGCCTCAGGAGGCTCACGATCCCATCAGTGTTCTGGAGCTGAGAGCCATCAGGTTGGTTCTGGCTCACTTGACTCAGTTGCAGGGACTACCGGTTCAAGTTCGGTCGGACAATCGGACGGCAGTCGCCTACATCAATCACCAGGGAGGGACTCGCAGCAGGCGTGCCCTCAGGGAAGTGTCTTTGATCCTGGATTGGGCAGAGAGCAATGTCCCATGCATCTCAGCAGTGTACATTCCGGGAGTGGAGAACACGGAGGCGGACTCACTGAGCAGGGGATCATCTCGCCGGGGGGAATGGTCGCTCTGCCCCAAGGTGTTTCGGTCGCATTGTCACGGGTGGGGAACTCCGGAGGTGGACCTCTTTGCCTCTTGTCACAATCACAAGCTTCCGGCATTTGTGTCTCTCTCGCGGGATCCGCTGGCTCTGGCAGCGGATGCCATGTCTCAGAACTGGAGGGATCTGGGGTTTCTATACCTGTTCCCTCCGTTTCCCATGGTGGGCAAAGTGGTGCGCAAGCTGGCCCTGGAGGGCGCGTCAGCAATTCTGGTGGCTCCAAGGTGGCCAAGACAGGTTTGGTTCGCAGACGTGATAAGGTTGGCAGAGGATCAGTTACTTCTGCCCCTTCTGCCGGATCTACTCACTCAGGGTCCACTGCTCTACCCCAATTTACCAACGCTGGCTTTGACGGCGTGGCTGCAGAAACCTCCATCTTGAAGGAGGAAGGTCTTTCTGATGCTGTCATTCAGACTCTGGTTAGGGCTAGAAAGAAGTCTTCCTCTGCCATCTACTATAGGATTTGGAGGTCTTATATTGATTGGTGTGAGATCAGGGCCTTGCTTTGCAGGGCGTTTTCTATCCCTAGGGTCTTGGGTTTTCTGCAACATGGTCTGGACCTAGGTTTGCAGCTTAGTACGCTGAAAGGGCATGTTTCTGCCCTGGCGGTTTTCTTTCAAAAGTCTTTTGCTCTTCATCCTCTGGTTACCTTTTCCAGGGGGTTACGCATGTGTGGCCTCCTAGGAAGCCTTTACTCCCGGTTTGGGATTTGAATTTGGTTCTTTCTGCCTTGCAGGGTCCTCCTTTTGAACCTTTGCAGGATATTGCGCTTTCTACGCTTACTCAGAAGGTTGTTTTTCTGGTTGCCATCACTTCTTTTCGTCGTGTTTCGGAGTTGACAGCCTTGTCCATTAAGGCCCCTTACTTTGAGAGGCATCAGGACAAGGTTGTTTTCCGCTTCAAGCCAGATTTCCTTCCTAAGGCGGTCTCTGCTTCTCATCTTAATCAGGACATTGTTCTACCCTCCTTGTGTCCTAAGCCTAGCAATGACAAGGAGAGGGTTTTGCATTCTTTGGATGTGGTTCGCTGTGTGAAGTACTATTTGGTGGCTACTTCTCCTTTTCGTAGGACTGACGTCCTTTTTGTGGTGCCCTCTTGGCCTAGTAAAGGTTTGGCTGCCGCCAAGTTTTCCATTAGTAAATGCATTCGCCAGGCCATTGTTGGGGCCTATTCCGCTAAGGGGAAGATTCCCCCTTTTCGTGTTACTGCTCATTCTACTCGTGCTGTTGGGGCGTCCTGGGCCTTCCAGCACCAGGCTTCTGTTGAGCAGGTTTGTAAGGCTGCTACTTGGTCTTCGGTTCACACTTTTTCCAAGTTTTACAAGGTTGATGAGCGGATGCTGTTTTTGGCCGCAAAGTTATGCAAGCTGCAGTGGTTTAAGTTTGTGCTTTGTTGCCTTGTTTTTCTGGATCCCCACCCTTTATGGACACTGCTATTGGATGTCCCGCATTTAATGAATGTCTTGAAGCAGGGTGTGTGACATACCTAGAATAATACCATTTTGTGAATACTCACCTGTAAAATGGGTATTTATAAGTATGTCACACACCCCACCTCACCCTGCCCTTTTTGTATTCTGGATCCTTTTATATGGTGAACCTTTGTTTTAATTGGCTTTCCTGTCCCTTTACCTTACTGCTATCTTTATACTGGGGAATGAGTGGGAGGTCCCAGGTATTTATGGACCGGAAGGGTCTTACTTTTTTTATTGACATCTCTGCAAGATCGCCATCTACAGGTCAGTTTACCCACATGTAATGAATGTCTTGAAGCGGGGTGTGTGACATTTTACAGGTGAGTATTCACAAAATGTTAGTTTTACCCCCAAAATGGCATCCTACAGGCAATCTCCAGCAGAAGTGATGGCCTAAGAGGCACTTCAAGATGGCTGCGACCAGAAACAAGTGATGTGGCATTTCAGGTTTGAGTGGATACAGAAGCAAATATAAGTGCCGACAATGATTCTGTATCATGCATGCAGAGGGGAAAAAGGTGGTTTGGGGGGAGTTTTTTTCTCTTTCAGCTATGCAAGGCTGTTGGTCCAGTTTAAATGGGCAGATGGGAGTGCACACAGTGGGGGATTTTGGTCCACTCATTCTGTGTGCGGCAGCTGCTTGTGCAGAGATGGTGCTTCCTTACAGGCTAGGTAAGGCTTTTTTTTTTTAGCTTTATGACGAGACTGGTCATCCACTTTTAAGCAGAACAAAACCTGTGAATTTGCCCTTACTGTGTTTTGTTCCATGTCCCCATGGCATCCTGAAGCTGTGAGCCCCCCTTCCCAGGAAGTTTGAAAAAACTCACCTTTCCATGTTCTGACGCATGTGAGGGCTCTCTTCCAATGCAAGCCGTCTGCGTCATTCGGCAGACTGCTTTAATTCAATGGAGAGCGTGCACTGCTCTCCCCTGCACCCCCAACCGTGCACATTCGCCTTTGGAGCGTGGTGTGTTTTTTCAGGCTTCCTCTGGGTTTTCACACAGCAGGGCATCCCGTTTCAGGATGCCCTGGAGAAAATCCAGCGGCTGCTCTGGAACCTTTTAGATTCCAGGCCGGCTACTGGTCTGTTTTGTTTCACTCTAATACCGCTCTCAAGCCATCACTGCAAAATGTTACAAGTTTAATCCAGCTTTTTGGTACTATTGTAATACAGTTCCCAGTTGTGATTTCATTATACAGAAAAGTGTAAATAAAATAATTATAATATGTACCTGGGTTAATCTGGACGGAGCACAGAGTTGCAAGGTTTTAGGTACCTTTCTAGGCCTTGGCTAGCCACTGTCCAAAAAGAGGCTTGGACCATAAAGCAGTACTGGAGCATTATGGTTCATGCATGAACTTGGGGACAGGCTAGTAGAAGTCAGTTCTAAACGATGGTAATTGGAGGTTGGGAAATAAAGTCTAAAAAATAATAGTGGCGTTCTACTAGGGGGAATTTTAAGTCCTATGATAGAAATAAAATCTACGGTTTATTTACACATTTGTTAGAAACACTTTTGGCATTCCAGTCTTTGCAAATGTTTAATCTTGGATTGGCATAATATTCTGACCATGTAAAACTGATAAGAGTCATTTATTTCGTTTAATAAATTAACTTGTCTTCTAGCAACTTAATCTACTGAAGGCAAAACAAAAGGCTTTAGTGGAGCAAATTGAAAAGGAGAAAATCCAGAGCAACAAGGGATCGTCATACAAGCTTCTGGTGGAACAGGCAAAATTGAAACAAGCTACTTCTAAGGTGAGAAGGTAGCTTCTCAGCAGTGACCATAGAAAAATGAGAGGACCAAAACTACTCCCCCCACCTCCTGTTGAAATGACCCGGTCCTGAGCCTTATATATTCTAAGTATGCAGCACCTCCTGCTCCAGATGATAATTCATAACAGATGGGATTACCTCCGCCAGAGGGCGCTGGACTGCAGAGATGGCAAAAAGAGACCCCTCCCGGTCCCATATATACCCGGGACCTCCCACGAATTCCCCAGTTTCTTCTCTGCAGTCGGCTGTGAAGGTCAAGAAGATGGCTTCTCTTATCGCAGGTGAGCGGGGCTTAACAGCCCGTGGCCCTGTAGGACTATTTCCACCCGTTACACTTATTACTTAGGCCTCCCAGCTTTGGCTGCGCTGGTCGGGTGATGGTAGGCAGCACCTATCACAGGTGCTCTCTTTACGGAGCCTGGCTCCGACCGCAATCGCCCACAAAGGGGCCTTGTGGTGGCCGCGGTCAGCGCTGGCATCATCATCAAGAATCCCTGCGCACCCATTGGCTGTTGCGTCCCGGCCTGTCTGTGCGCTTCTCGGAGGGGGCGTGGCTTGTCTGTTGGCGCACTCCGCGTTGTATCCTCCTGCGGCCCACCCCTTGAGGTTTTTCCAGCGCCATTTTGGTCCTCTCCTGGTGTGATTGCCTGCTCCCCACTGCGGTCCGTGAGTGCCCCTGCGGACTTGGCTTTTATTCAATTGTCATTTCGATGTACTTATGGGGTGTCATTGTTATGTCTTTCAGGCGGGATAACTGTTTTAAGAGGTTTCTCCCGGTCCTGTCCGCTCTATTAGTTATATTAACTTTATTAGAGGCCTACACTGTAAAATCCTCCCACTTCCCTGGCGGACATTTGGGGCATCCCGGGTTGCTTGTACTGCGTAATTCCTATTGGCCAGTTGTGCCACCTTAATCACCATATGGAGGTTTCACAGGATATTGTGCTTGGGGTCCCTTCGGGACATGCCCGGCTTTGTGTGGCATGTGGGGCATCCCCTGTGAGTGATTATGTGCGGGTCTGTGTACTCTGCGCCCAGCAGTCACTTGCGCTGCATTCTGGGCTACCTGGGACTGGGCCTGCGCCCACTATGTCCTCACCTACTCCCCCTCGCTTGATCTTAACTCCCAGTGAGCTTAATACTAGTGGGGATTCTCAACCCGATGTGTCTTCCAGGTTGGCTAACATTGAGAGATTGCTAGCTCTGCGGCTCGTAAGGCCCCGGCTAAGAGACGGAATGTGGCGCCGGGTGTGCCTGTCTTTCCTATGTAGACCAAGAATTTCCTTGATTTGTCTGACTATACCCCACTCGAGGAGGGGGAATTATTCTCGGATTCAGTTTTCTGGCGATCAGCATTTCGGTGGCGCCGATTCTGGCCCTGACCACTGGGATGCTGATGACACCAGTAAGCTTTTAACTCAGATCTTTGAGGTGCTGTCTATCTCCCGCCCTGCTGCGGCTCCCAAGCAACAGAGGGAATTGTTCGGTACTGCAAAGCCATGTTTGGAATTTCCAGAACAGGCCCATTTCAATAATCTTGTTCTCAAGGAATGGGAGCGTCCCAGCCGGCTTCCCGGAATCCCTAAGGGCTGGGATAAAAGGTATCCCTTTCCCGCTGAAGTGGTTAATTGCTGGTCAACCCCCCCAGAGGTGGACGCTCCAGTGTTGGGGTTGTTGTTCAACTCCTCTGTGGTTCATTCCCCTGATGCCACTACTTGAAGGATGGTGAGGACCGGCGCATTGACCAGCTGGCTTCCCATGCCTTTCCCTGTGTAGGGTCTGCTTTGCGCCCTGTCTGTGCGTCTGCTATTACTGCTGTAGCTATTAGGACTCTCCTCAAGGGTCTGCTGGATGGCGCCCCTGATGATGCTTCTAGTGCCAAGTTCAGAGCCCTGTCACAGTGTGAGATGTTCATTACTTATATTCTTTCTGCCTTGGATGACCCCATCAGGATGTGTAGTAGAACCTCTGCCTTGGTGGTTGCTATACGCCGCTTTGTTTGGCTGCGCCAGTGGGCAGCTGATAACGCTGCTAAGAAGGCCCTAACCGGGCTCACCTTTAAGGGATTGCGCCTATTTGGTGATCACTTGGATCTTTTTGCGAAGGGGGGTAAGTTGCCTCAACGCAAGGAACAACCGCGGCCCTTTCGGGGTTCTGGTGCCTTTGCCTCCTCCTACCGTGGATCCAGGCCTGGGAGAGGGGTTTTCTTTGCGCGGCATAGGGGAGACTTCTGGGGCAGGGGCAGAGCTCGTGCCCGCCCCGGGTCTGCCTGGGGGTCCAAGCCCAAATCTGTTGCCAAGTCTCCTCAGCCATGAAGGGGCGCCCTCACCCATCCGGGTGGGGGGACGGCTGCGGCTCTTCGCTCATGTCTGGGGACATTAGGTCTCAGACAGGTGGATTCTGGAGGTTGTGTCCTCCGGCTACAAGCTAGAGTTCGCTGCCTGGCCGCCACCAAGATTCCTCAGTTCTCTGATTCCTCTAGACCCCTTGGCAGCTCAAGGTCTGTTTCTGGCTGTGCAAAACCACCTGGATATGGGGGTCATCTGTCAGGTCCCTCCTGGAGAGAGAGGTTGGGGTTTTTATTCCAATCTGTTCACAGTACCCAAAAGGGATGGTTCCATCAGACCCATCCTGGACTTGAATCTGCTCAACAAGTTCATCAGGACCAGGCACTTTCGCATGGAGCCCCTGCGCTCCGCGTTCAGTTCCTTGCGCCTTCATGACCTCCATAGACATCAAGGATGCTTACCTTCATGTTCCAGTCTTCCCGGGGCATCAGAGATTCCTCAGGTTCGCGCTGGAGGACCAGCATTACCAATTTGTGGCCCTGCCCTTCGTTCTCTCTTCGGCCCCCAGGGTCTTCTCCAAGGTGCTGGCGGGTGTCATGGCTCTCCTCAGGGCATTTGCATTCTTCCCTATCTGGACGACCTTCTCATCACTTCTCAATCTTTCCAGCAAGCAGAACTAGATACCCAACGGGTGGTGACTGTTCTGGAATCGTTCGGCTGGGTGATCAATCATCCCAAATCCTCCCTGTCTCCGTCTCTGATTTCCTTCCTGGGCATGAATCTGGATACTGTTCAGGCCAGGATTTTACTTCCTCAGCAGAAGGTGGACTCTCTGCAAGCTCAGCTTCATTCCCTTCTGTCCTGACCACACCCTTCCATCTGGCAGGGGATGCAGCTTGTGGGACAGATGGTGTCCTGCTTCGAGGCGGTTCCCTATGCACAGTTCCACATGAGACCTCTTCAGCTCCATCTATTGTCTGTATGGGACAAGAGTCGTCTGTCTCTGGATCAGGCCTTTGCTCTGTCCCCTCTGGCTCGGCAGTCCCTCTTGTGGTGGCTGGACTCAAGGAACCTGTTGGGGGGCAGATCCTTTCTGGCCCCCTGTTGGGAGACAGTCACCACGGATGCCAGTTTGTCAGGTTGGGGGGGCTTCTGGAAAGCCCTACAATTCCCGGGGCTGTGGGGCCCTCAGGAGGCCCATGCCCCTTTCAACGTCCTGGAACTTAGGGCAGTTCGGTTAGTTCTGGCCCATCTGACTCCTCGCCTTCAGGGCCGGCCGGTCCAAGTTCGCTCAGACAACCAGACAGCGGTTGCCTACATCAATCATCAGGGAGGGACTTGGAGCAAGAGTGCCATCAAGGAGGTGTCCATGATTCTGTCCTGGATGAAGGACAATGTCCCTTGCATCTCAGCAGTGTGCATTCCGGGGGTGGAGAATTTGGAGGCAGACTCTCTGAGCAAGGGGACTTCTCGCCTGGGGGAATGGTCTCTCAGCAGCGAAGTCTTCCTATCCTTGTGTCACCGTTGGGGGGTGCCGGGCGTGGATCTGTTTGCATCCCGCCACAATCACAAGCTCACAGTCTTTGTCTCTCTGTCCCAGGATCCCCTGGCCCTTGCGGTGGATGCCCTGACTCTATCCTGGCAGGGGTTCCGTCTCCTGCATCTCTTTCCTCCGTTCCCCCTGCTGGGCAGGGTTCTGCGCAAGCTGGCTCAGGAAGGGGTGCCAGCAATCCTGGTGGCCCCCCGTCGGCTAAGACAGGTGTGTTTCGCGGACATCGTTCAGCTGGCAGTAGATCAGGACGCTCTGCCCATGGTTCCGGACCTTCTCACTCAAGGGCGGCTTTGCCATCCCAATTTACAAACGCTGGCTTTGACGGCCTGGCTGCTGAAATCTCCGTCTTAAGGGATGAAGGGCTTTCTGATTCTGTGGTTAATATGTTAATTAGGGGTAGGAAGAAATCCTCCTCCTCCATCTACTTTTTGTCGTGTTTTTTCCATTCCTAGGATCCTGGAGTTCTCCAACATGGTTCGGATCTGGGACTTCAGCTCAGCACTCTCAAGGGTCACGTTTCTGCCTTGGCTGTTTTCTTCCAGAGATCTTTCGCTCAACATCCTCTGGGCAAAACCTTCTTCCAGGGGGTTGCTCATGTATGTCCCCCCCCCCCCCCCCCCCCGTAAGCCTCTTTTACCGGTCTGGGACTTGAATTTGGTCTTGTCTGCCCTTCAGGGCCCTCCGTTTGAACCAGTGCAGGAGGCTGCTCTGCCCATTCTTACTCTTAAGGTTGCCTTTTTGGTGGTTATCACCTCTGTCAGGCGTGTTTCAGAGTTGGCGGCTCTTTCTATTCAGGCCCCCTACTTTGAGAGGCACCAGGACAAGGTGGTTTTCCACTTTAAACCAGATTTCTTGCCTAAGGTGGTTTCTGCTTTCCATCTAAATCAGGACATTGTTCTTGCTTCCTTGTGCCCTAATCCTGGTAATTCAAAGGAGAGGGCCTTACATTCCCTGGATGTGGTCAGGAAGTTCTACTTGGTGGCTACTGCACCTTTTAGAAAGACCACAAACTTTGTTTGTGGTTCCTTCGGGTCCCAAGAAGGGTTTGGCTCCTGCTAAAGCTACTATTAGCAAGTGGATCCGTCAGACTATCTTTAGGGCCTATTCTACTAAAGGAAAGGATCCTCCTTTCCGTGTTACTGCTCATTCTACCCCTGCTGTTGGGGCCTCCTGGGCCTTCTAACACCAGGCTTCTGTTGAACAAGTTTGTAAGGCTGCTACTTGGTCTTCTGTTCATACCTTTTCCAAGTTCTACAAGGTTGATGTTCGGGCCTCAGCTGATGCTGTTTTTGGCCGCAAAGTTCTGCAGGCGGCAGTGGTTTGAACTGCGTGTTGTTGCCTTTGGGGATCCCACCCTACTTTTTGGACACTGCTATTGGATGTTTCATCTGTTATGAATTATCATCTGGAGCAGGACGTGCTGCATACTTAGAATAATACCATTCTGTGATTACTCACCTTGTAGAATTGGTATAAGTATGCAGCACGTCCTGCTCCACCCCACCCTGATTGCATCATCTTGGATCCTCTATATGGTGATTATCTTTGTTAGGTTGTTACTGTTCATTGCTCCTCCTGGTTCTCCTTACTGTTTTTCAATACTGGGGAATTTGTGGGCGGTCCCGGGTATATATGGGACCGGGAAGGGCCTCTTTTTGCCATCTCTGCAGTCCAGCGCCCTCTGGCGGAGGTAATCCGATCTGTTATGAATCATTATCTGGAGCAGGACGTGCTGCATACTTACAATACCAATTCTACAAGGTAAGTAATCACAGAATTGTATTTTTAGGGCCAGGCTTTTTTAGGTTTTGAGTCCTCGGAAACTTTCCCTCACTTCATACTCATTCTTTTAGTTTTCTCTTTTGCCACTTTTGGGACTGTACAGCATGTTGGCAGCTAAACCCAGCTTCCTATTTAAGTGATCAGCAACAAAATATTCATTCACCTATATACAGGTGCACTTTTCTCACAGTGATAAAAACGTTCCCACCAGTGATCGCTGCTTTATACATTGGATGTGATGTGTATATCTCAGCATATGAAAATTAAAGGTGCTCTATTGCCAATTTGTTTAATATTAAAAATCCATATAAACATGTTGGCTAATGAGGGAAGTGGGCACTCATACACCTGAACTCAATTAAACTCCCACCAAGCTTGTGGTTTAATCTCTCGTGGTAGGAATGGATCCAGGGGTGACAGAGCATGTCACCCCTCTTTTTCATTTTCTTCCATTAAAAAAAAAAAAGCCTGGCTGGATATTTCTTAATGCCGTGTGTATAAATGATCTCTCCTTCCGCCATCCATAGTTATTCTCATTATTCTTATCTCGTTATTATCATTGGGCTATTTTTCGTGATAGTGCTCCTTTAAAGTCCCTGTCTGGGTATGAAGTACTTACCAAGTCTCCCCCACTGCAGCCTCTCCTGGATTTGGTGCTAAAAAACGTTATCTCAAAGAACAGGGCCTGTGAAAAGTGCTGCCCCCGCCTCTCTTATAGTGGGCCAAAACCTGGGATTTTTGTTTCCATGGGTTTCGCTCTGCTTTATTGCTTTATAGAGGCATCCCAATTCAGGATACTTCCTTGTGTGAAACCCATCCACCCTGTACTCCCGGTAGCGCGCATATCAATACCTGCTCCCATGGCATAGAAGGGCATTACTTAATTAGTTTGACATTTTGTTTGCTATCGTTAAGCGAGTACAATTTTAGGCTTGTATTTGTTTATTCTAAGTATACAGTACGTCCTGCTCCAGATAGATTACTTACACTTGGGTTGTCCTCCGCCAGATGGCGCTGCACTGCAGAGACATGCAAAACAGGCTCCTCCTGGCCCCTCAAATACTCGGGGACCTCCCACAAATCCCCAGATTTCTCTGCAGTGCCTAAGACACTCTGTCGCAGGTGAGCGGGGCTATTAAAGCCTGCGGCCCTGTTGGACTATTCCCACCCGTCCTTGGTGTGATGTGCCTCCCAGCCTGGGCTGCGCTGGTCGGGTGAAGGTAGGCAGCACTATGTGTGCTTAAGGAGCGCTGCTCCACCGCAGTCCCCCACCAAAGGGTAGGCAGTATAGGCTGATTGTGAGCCTTTATGGGATGCCCCTCCCGCATTATTGTCCCATGCCCCGGTAGCGGTGGGCCCTGCACAAAGGGCCGCCTTCCTCCCTCATTCTCCCCGTAGCCTTCGGGAGGAAAAGAAGGGGGGGGGGGTTAAGCGTGTACCGTTATTCTTGTATCACCTTTTGGTATTTGTGTTGGGACTGGTATATGTGTGTCAACCGCCGCGCTGACTTGCTTTTTACTATTGCGAACGCCGCCGTGTGCGCCCTTTCCTTAATTGGATGCCCCGCGCCGGGCGGCGGCGTTGCCTCAGATGCTCCTGCGTCCTCATTGGCTGCTTGTCTGCGGACTTCGCGCTCTTCGGGGGGGCGGGGCCTGGCTCGGCGCGCCCTGCGTCACGACCCGCTCTGGCCCGCCCTTCGAGGTTCTTTTTGGCGCCTTTCCCTGTACAGTCGCGCGTGTGTGTAACGGTCCCCCCTCCCGTGGTCTGTAAGTGCCCTTGCGGGCGACTTTAATACTCATTATTTTCTTGTATGACTCTGACACCACTTCTTCTCATTGTGTCTTTCAGACCGGTGAATCCAGTGGCTTCTCCCGGCCCGGTGTATTTGTAGTTGGGCCTAGTATAAGTACTCCCACTTCCCTAGCGGGTCATTGGGGCATCCAGGATTGCTTTATAGCGTCAATCCCTACTGGCATATTGTGCCTAATAATCACCATATGGAGGCATCCCAGGATATTGGGACCGGGGTTCCTTCGGGACAAGCCCGGCTGTGTGTAGCTTGTGGGGTCTCACCTATCAGCGGTGACAGCACACGGGTCTGTGTCCCTTGCGCACAGCAGGCGCTAACGTTGCAACCCGCCCCTCCGGTGGCTGGGCCTGCACCTCGTCTCACTTCACCTACTCCCCCAAGCTTGAGTCTCACCCCCATTGAATCACATACAAGCGGGGATTCTCAACCTGATGTGTCTGCTAGACTGGCCAGTGTTGAAAGATTGATCGCTAATACCTTAGCGCGTAAGGCCTCCGCTAAAAAGCATCACTTAACTCCTGATGCCACTCCATCTTCTATGGAATCTGCGGAGTTGACGCATCTGTATGGCTACACCCCATCAGACGAAGGGGAGCTGTTTTATGACTCAGTCATCTGATGAGAGGCTAAGGGGTCATGACGATTCTGGCTCTGACCCCTGGACCCTGGATGATACCGACAGACTGCTGGTCCAAATATTTGAGGTTTTGTCTATCTCTCCCCCGGTTGCGGCTCCCAGGCAAAGGGGGGAGCTTTTCCATACTGCTAAAACTCGTCTGGAATTTCCTGAGCAAACCCATTTCAATAACCTCGTGCTTAAGGAGTGGGAACGTCCCAGTAGACTTCCCGGCATACCTAAGAGTTGGGACAGAAAGTATCCTTATTCCTAGTATGTCACACACCCCACTTCCCGATATTCATGACACTTGGGAACCCGGCCTGTAGAGGGCGATCTTGCAGAGATGACGTGGAAAAAAGGAGCCCCTCCTGGTCCATAAGTACTGGGTTCCTCCCACTATTCCTCAGTCTTTTCCTCTCTGCAGTCGGCGAAGCATTCAGAAGATGACTCTGCTTCAAGCTGCAGGTAGCCGGGTTTGCCCCGGCCCCTTTTTTTCTCTATTTCTGTCTGAAACTCTTTAAGCCTGTTTGGTTATATTGTATGCCTCCCAGCCCTGGCTGTGTGGTTCGGGCAAAGGTAGATACATACACCTTCTGGTGTATACAGGAGTATTACTCCTCCGTGAGACCCAAATGTGGGTAGGCGGCTTCCGGGTTGGTGATCCTGGCATGGGATGCCCCTGTCCCTTTATAATCCCCTTGTGCCTTATGGGTGCATTTCTATCCTCTCCCCTTAGTCTCCTTTAACCCTGCTGGGTAAAAAGGAGGGGGGCGTTATCTGGGCTTATTTGTCACCATGCACAAAAAAAAAAAAAAAAAAAAAGATATATAAAATATGTCTTTATTTCTTATTTTTATTATGTATGTTTTACTATACTATTTAATAGGACATGTTTTATTTAGATTTTCCTGTCTCTGTCTAGGCAGCATTTTTTGCTTACCTATTAAAGTATTTAAATTTTCCCTCCATTTTTGGCCATGTGATCCTGGAAGTGGGCGGGGCTTAGGCATGCTTTTATTCCGAGAGCACCTGTATGCTCTGTTTGACTTCCTGTTTCCTGCTTCCATGTGGCCTTACCTCATGATGTGAGATTATTGCATGGGCTGTGAGTAAAGCTGAAGGGAGTTTTTTTTTCTGTCATTTATTTATATTGTGTGCATTTGGTGACTGTTTTTTTGTTTTCTCTGTAGGTAGAAACTCCTTATTTAAAAAGGAGGTTCTCCTGGTCCTTATATAAAAAAAAAAATAAATAAAAAAAAACCCTTAAGCCTTATTTGGGGGTCCATTTGTGTTTCAATCCTCCCACTTGGGACTATTTAAAGGGGCATCCCGGGTAGCAATTGCGTAAATCCCATATAATCAATTATAGTATAATGCTAAACACCATATGGAGGCATCCCAGGATAACGGATATGCAATTCCCTCTGCACAGACTCGGCAATGTTTTGGATGTGAGGCACCCCTTGTTGGGGATAACGCAATTCTTTGCGTCCCTTGTGCACAATTAACTATTATACAGCAAACTGTCATCTCCTACTCCGCCTTGTCTTGTCCGTACCCCCAATGATATTGTCATGGGTGGTGAGTCGCATGCTGATTTATGTGCCAGATTGGCTCATCTTGAAGGATTAATGTCTACCTCTGTGCCTAAGAAGGCCTCAGCTAAAAGAAAGCACTTGACTCATGCCGCTCCGGCAAGGGAGTCAGACAATTGTGAATTGCTTGATTGGTCTGATCCTTCTCAGTTAGAAGAAGGAGAATTATTATGAGGAATCGGATGTTTCTGATGAACAGCAATTTGTTGGTACTGAGATTGAGCAGGGTGAAGCAAGTGTTGGGGATACCCCAAAAGCTCTTGCTCAGTTATTTGAGGTTTTGGTTATTACTCCTCCTGAAGTAGTCCCTCCTCAAAAAGGGGAATTCTTGGAGTCTCTAAACCTCAATTAGAATTTCCAAATCAAAAGCATTTTGATGAAATTATTCTTTAAAGAATGGGAGAAGCCTGCGCGGCTTCCTGGCATTCCCTTGGGCTGGGACAAGAAATTCCCAGCTGATACTGTTAAGCATTGGTCATCACCACCTGTGCCCACCGCTCTGGGCATGTGTACACTCACTGCACGGATGGTTTAAATGTGGAGGACAAATTCCTATGTTTGTGCAAGCATACAATGGCCATCTATGCATTAATATTTAATTAATTTATAGAGAGACTGGATTTTTAAAAGATACTCTGCTCATGGGTGGATGCCCCTGTGCTTAATTTATCCAATTCTTCTGTGTTGCATTCTCCTGACTCCACTACACTTAAAAATGGAGAGGATAAGCGTATTGATCAAATGGCGTGCCACGCTTTTTCCAGTGTGGGCTCGGCCTTGCTGTCTGTTGGTGCTTCGGCACTCATGACAGTGGCTATTAGGTCTGTTGTGAGAGACCTAATGATTTACTCAGGGCTTGATCCGGCCTCTGATGATTACGCCGCTCTTAAGCGATGTGAGATGTTTGCATCTTTTGTACTTTCTGCCTTAGATGATACTCTGCTCCTGTGCAGCAGAACCTCTGCCTTGTTAGTCGCCATCCGGCGGTCAGTATGGTTGCGGCAGTGGACAGCTGATTGCGCCTCTTTGGAGAAAGAATTGGATTCTGTCACTAAAGGAGGTAAGAAACAACGTCGTTCCTTTCGTGGAATAGAGGAAAGGGACGTGGCCGTCCAAGTCAGAATTGGGGGTCCAAAACCAAATCTGCCACTAAGCCTGCTCAACAACGAGGGGACGCCCTCACCCTTACGGGTGGGGGGACGGCTGCGGTTCTTCTTCCAGGTCTGGGTTCAGGAGGTATCAGACAATTGGGTTCTGGAAGTAGTCTCTTCCGGTTACTAACTGGAATTCGAGTCCTGGCCTCCTCCCAGATTTTTCATGTCCCAGATGCCGTCAGATCTGGCAATTGCGCACGGACTGCGGGCAGCAGTAGCAAATCTGTTAAACATGGCTGTTATCGGCCTAGTGCCTCCAGGGGAAAGGGGTTTGGGGTTTTACTCCAACCTATTCACGGTACCCAAAAAGGACGGCTCTGTTTGGCCTATCCTAGACCTAAGGAGACTCAATCAATTTATCAGTTTTGGAAAATTCCGCATGGAGTCTCTGCGATAAACGATCGATGCTCTCCGTCAGGGGGACTTCATGACATCCATAGACAAGGATGCTTATTTGCACATTCCTATTTTCCGGGTCACCAGAGATTTCTCAAGTTCTCGATAGAAGACCAGCATTATCAATTTGTGGCCCTGCCTTTCGGCCTTACCTCGGCCCCACCTTGGCCCCACCTTGGCCCCAAGAGTCTTTACCAAGATGCTGGCAGGAGTGATGGCTATATTCAGGGTCCAGGGCATCCGCATTGTGCCTTTTCTGGACGATCTTCTTATCGCGGCCTCCTCCCTCGAACAATCAGAGTTGGACACCAGGATTACACACTAAATAAAGAAACACTTCGTAAAACAACAATGGAAAAGGACCTAGGGGTTTTAGTTGACAATAAGCTCAACTGCAGTAATCAATGCCAGGCAGCTGCTGCCAAGGCAAACAGGATCATGGGGTGCATCAGGAGGGGCATGGGTGCTCATGACCAGAACATCATTTTACCCCTGTACAAGTCACTGGTCAGACCCCATATGGAATACTGTGTACAGTTCTGGGCACCTGTGCTTAAGAAGGACATATCAGAACTGGAGCACGTTCAAAGAAGGGCAACAAAGTTAATAAAAGGAGTGCGGGGGCTAGAGTACCCGGAAAGATTGTCCAAGTTAGGCTTATTTAGTCTAGAAAAAAGACGATTGAGGGGTGATCTAATAACTATGTATAAATATATTCGGGGTCAATACAAGGATCTGTCCCACAATCTATTTATACCCCGGAGTGTAACCATAACCCGGGGGCATCCACTAAGGTTAGAGGAAAGGTGCGTTCTCCACCGACATAGGAGGGGATTCTTCTCTGTAAGAGCAGTGAGACTATGGAACTCGCTGCCAGAGGAGGTAGTAATGAGGGATACATTAAAAATGTTCAAAAGTGGCCTTGATGCCTTCCTGGCATGTAATAACATTTCCGGCTATGGCTGCTAGACCACTGGAAGGAGTTAAACAGGCTGAACTGGATGGACTAAAGTCTTTATTCAGCCTTACATACTATGTTACTATGTTACTATGATGGTGGTCTCTACGCTAGAGAGGTTCGGATGGGTAATAAGTTACCCCAAATCCTCTCTCTGTCCGTCCAGGGAAATTCCCTTCCTGGGCCTGATTCTGGATACATTTCAGGCCAAGGTTTTTCTTCCTCAGTCCAAAATGGTTCTGATTCAGGACTTGATTCATCTATTCTTGTCCAACCCTCGTCAGGCTATCCGTCTAGGGATGAGACTAGTGGGATTGATGGTAGGTGCATTCGAGGCAGTCCCGTTTGCCCAGTTTCACATAAGGGCGCTTCAGCTCTTCCTCTTGATCAGACTTGTCTATTGTCTCCCCACGTTTTGCAGTCCCTTCAGTGGTGGTTAATATTGCACAACCTCCAGAAGGGCAAGTCATTTCTGACTCCGCGTTGGGAACTGGTTACCACGGATGCCAGCCTGGTGGGCTGGGGGGGCTTCTGGAAGAAGCATCAGTTCCAAGGATTGTGGGGGCCTCAGGAGGCTCATTATCCAATCAATGTATTAGAGCTTCCTGCCATACGTCTTGTTCTACTTCGACTGACCCATTTCTTACAGGGTCTGCCAGTTCAGATTCGGTTAGACAACCGAACAGCTGTTGCTTACATCAATCACCAGGGAGGGACTCGCAGTTGGGGTGCCCTCCGGGAAGTGTCTCTGATCCTTCAGTGGGCAGAGATCAATGTTCCCTGCATATCAGCAGTTTACATTCTGGGGATAGAGAATGTGGAGGCAGACTCCCTGAGCAGGGGATGTTCTCGCCAGGGAGAATGGTCTCTCAATCCAAGGGTCTTTTAGTTCCTCTGTCACAAGTGGGGGACTCCACGGTTGGACCTGTTTGCTTCTCGTCACAATCACAAGCTGCCAGCTTTTGTGTCTCTATCCCAGGATCCTCTGGCAGTGGATGCCATGTCTCTAGCCTGGAGGGATCTGGGGTTCCTATATCTGTTTCTCCATGATCAGCAAGGTGGTGCGCAAGCTAGCACTGGAGGAGGTGCCAGCAATTCTGGTGGCACCAAGACGCCTGTGGTATGCAGACGTCGTAAGGCTGGCAGTGGATCGTTTCCATCTGCCTCTTCTTCCAGATCTCATCACTCAGGGTCAACTTTGTTACCCCAATTTACAAACGCTGGCTTTGACGGCATGGCTGCTGAAGTCTCCATCTTGAAAGAAGAAGGTCTTTCTGATGTGGTTATTCAGACTCTTATTAGAGCTAGGAAGAAGTTTTCCTCTGTCATTTATTACGGGACTTGGAGGCCCTATATTGATTGGTGTGAATCCAGGGCTTTGCCCTGTAGAGTATTTTCTATTCCTAGAATTCTGGAATATCTGCAACGAGGTCTGGATATGGGATTACAGATTAGTACTTTGAAAGGGCAAGTCTCTGCCTTGGCAATTTTCTTTCAAAGATCGTTTGCTCTTTATCCTTTGGTTAAGACCTTTTTCCAAGGAGTCGTGCATGTGCGGCCTCCCAGAAAGCCTTTACTTCCTGTTTGGGATCTTAATTTGGTGCTTTCGGCTATGCAAGCTGCTCCCTTTGAGCCATTGCAGGATATTCCTCTTCCTATTCTTACTCAGAAGGTTGCCTTTTTGGTTGCTATTACTTCTATCCGCCGAGTTTCTGAACTGGCGGCTTTGTCTATTCTAGCCCCTTATTTTGAGAGGCATCAAGATAAGGTTGTTTTCCGTTTTAAACCAGATTTCCTTCCTAAGGTGGTGTCTGCTTTCCACCTAAATCAGGATATAGTTCTTCCTTTCTTGTGTCCTAAACCTAGTAACGACAAGGAAAGGGTCTTACATTCTTTGGATGTAGTTCGTTGTGTTAAGTATTATTTATTCTATTGGCTTACGGGTTAGGTATCCCGCTTACAAAATATGTCTCTGATTATGACCACACTATAGATCTTTTGGTAAAATTATTGCGTATTTAATTAAAGTTTTTCTAATACATACAAAATGACATAAAAAAAGCACAATTTCACACATCAGTTCATGTGATATCATCCAACATTACATTTACATATTATACAGATATGTCCATCGTTGCCTTCTAATAGTACCTTACAGGTGAACACAGATGGGCAGACATGATTCGCCTTGCTATGTCGGCTTTATCAATGCCCTTTTCACCTGAATAAAAACATAATACAGTATATGATATATCTGACGCGATGTTTCCACATTTATGTACACAATCATATAGCTACTTTTTACTCTTCATTGTATGTATTCACCTATTATTGATATGCCGCTATAGTAATATATATATATTCATATGCATACAATAATATACCTTATCTGGGATTATATCTTTTTGTCCTTTGTGTAATTTCCCTGAGAAAGGTCTGGCTGAGGAATACCTTCTATTTACAGCCGTATATGAGCCGGTGAGGTTTTTTTGTCTGTTGCGCTGTCCCTTTAAATGGATTTTGTTAGAATCCTGGGTGGAATTAAAATTTGCCTTTAAAGCATGTCAAATATAATCCTCTATATCAAATAAAGAGCCTTTCTTAGCGTTCTCGCCACTAGCAGTGTATACCTGTATATTTGTAGAATGAGCTCACAGCTTCTGTTTTAGCAGGCTTACTGTTTCCCACTGCAAATGCCACAGGATGGTCCAATTGTCCTTATTACCTATGGGGAGAGGGGAAAGGAGGATTGTATAATGCACATTACTTTCCCTATCCGTTGCTGGCCTCCTGGTTATTATGTAACTCGGTTTCCGGTCCTCCTTATGTTAGGAAAATACAATATGATTGTTCTACTTCTATTTTGGTAATGCAAATGCTTGGGACATAGATGTAATTGGTATAATCGCCCTTTTGGGTCTCATTTGATGCTTGGACATGCCATGTCCCTATATTGAACAATCTATGTCCCTCTATTCATTACTCTATATTTTTAGGTAATATTCTACGTTTATCAATTGTCTTTCCACTGTGTTAATTGCACTTTCTTTCTTTTTATGTTATTTCATAAAGTGTTAATATTAATTTATTAGTTTGCTTAGGTGTTTTTATGCATATTTCCTTGAGGTGATATTGCAAGTTCTACTCTCCATTCGCTCTCTATTTATTATTTCTTATTAGTTGATTCTTTGTTGTTTATGTAAGTTAGTTAATGTATGTCTGTGCACTGATGCCGACTGGAACTGCTTTAGGGCAAGTCTTGCACATGTGCTGCACATGCCGCTACATCCAAGCAGGTCCAACAGTAGAAATAGCAAATAAAGGGGAATTTAGAGCGAGACATTATGTCAATTGTCAAACAACCAATGTGATCTGTCTGTTAATGTGTGGGTGTGGGTGTGGGTGTTACTATGTAGGAAAAACAAACCGCCAATTAAAGAGGCGGATCTACGAACATCAATACAATATCAGAAATGGAAACCAAAAACTGCCAGTGATTCGCCATTTTGCCCTACACCACGATAATGACCCTAGCTCTTTAAGAGTTTTTGGCCTAGATAGGGTGCATGCATCCCAACGTGGTGGAAATATAGAAAAAATAACACTACAGCTAGAGACGAAATGGATATATACATTGGGGGCAACAAAATATCCTGGCTTAAATGACACTTTAAGCTTTGCCTCATTTCTGTAATAGTAGGAGGTGTGGGATGAGCTACACAAAATGAGAAATTGAGTAGTGGAAATGCATGTTCAGGTGGAGAGAGGAAGCTTAAGAAAATGAATGAGAACTCCATTTTGTAAATAAATCAAATGACCAAATATCATAGAAAACCTGCTATAAATAAAATGAATGTACAATATAACATATATGCATGTAAACTGAGAACGGTCTGGTAGGATATCTAAGATATGGCATGGAACTAATTTGATCTATAGGGGGGCTAATCCCACTGCATGCCCAGTGGATTCCTAAAAAGCAATTACCAGCAATTATAGGTTACCAAAAACTAGAATTGGGAAATTACCCAAAGGTAGAGCCAATAAGGTGGAAACGTTCTAAAGTAATTACAAGACTTGCCCTAAAGCAGTTCCAGTCTGCATCAGTGCACAGACATACATTAACTAACTTACATAAACAACAAAGAATCAACTAATAAGAAATAATAAATAGAGAGCGAATGGAGAGTAGAACTTGCAATATCACCTCAAGGAAATATGCATAAAAACACCTAAGCAAACTAATAAATTAATATTAACACTTTATGAAATAACATAAAAAGAAAGAAAGTGCAATTAACACAGTGGAAAGACAATTGATAAACGTAGAATATTACCTAAAAATATAGAGTAATTAATAGAGGGACATAGATTGTTCAATATAGGGACATGGCATGTCCAAGCATCAAATGAGACCCAACAGGGCGATTATACCAATTACATCTACCGTATATACTCGAGTATAAGCCGAGTTTTTCAGCCCACTTTTTGGGCTGAATAAAGCCGCCTCGGCTTATACTCGAGTCAGTGGCCGCTCTCACACACACTGACACTTACTGGCTGTTGCGCGCAGGTTGGTGGGAGGCGGCCATTGTTTCTATTGGACGCCGACCACATGGAGCACGCCCACCAACCGGCGCGCAACAACCAGGAAGTTCCTGCGCGCGTTTGTGAAAGCGGCGGAGGCAGTCGCGGCGGCGGAGGCATTGGCGGCAGCAGAGGGAACGGAGGTGGCCAGCACGCGTTTGTAAGAGCGGAGGCAGTGGCGGCGGCAGAGGGAACGGAGGTTGCCAGCGCGCAACAACAGGTAAGTGTGGGGGGGACCACTGGGTTTTTTTTTTTATTTGTAATTGTTGTTAACTGTTAATGATGCCAAGTGAGCGCACACATGATATCCAGGGCCTATAAGCATCACCAGCAGTAATAGTGTGGCAACCTGCATGTCTCAGGTCAGAGTGGCCATTATTAGGGCCACCTAGCCGGGCCCCCTTTTCATCCCTTGGACCCCTATACCTGAGTCCCTAATGGCTGCTGTCATCACATCCACAGCCTGCATTTCCCACCCTCGGCTTATACTCGAGTCAATAACTTTTTCCAGTTTTTAGGTGCCTCGGCTTATATTCGGATCGACCTATACTCGAGTATATACGGTATGTCCCAAGCATTTGCATTACCAAAATAGAAGTAGAACAATCATATTGATTTTTCACAAAGTATTTCCCTTTTTTTTTTTTTTTTTTTTAATGGTAAACATAAACAAAACAAAAAATAAGAGAGAGGTACATAAGAGCTCAGTATTATATTGCTATTTTTTCCATGGAAAGAGGACTCATCGTTTGTAAACAGAACGGCAGGTAACACTAAGGTCTCCAACAAAATGGAACCTGACAGTGCACTGAACAGAACTGGCCGATGACGCGTCGCGTCACTTCCGGCGGAAACGCCGGAGAGGGTGCGATCTGCGTACCAGCAGCTGGAACGCAAACCACCACATCCGGTTTTATAACCGGAGGTGGATTGGAATGCGCCCTGAGCTGGACGCATAAAAACACGTCATCGGGGAGCGTGGATAGGTATGCTCAGCGGGCGAGCGGGCGCCCGACACAAGCACAGCAGGAGGAAGATCCCCCTCACCACACGCTCCGACTGCTAAAAAGGAGGTAAGATCTCACTCTGGGGACACTAACATAAGGAGGACCGGAAACCGAGTTACATAATAACCAGGAGGCCAGCAACGGATAGGGAAAGTAATGTGCATTATACAATCCTCCTTTCCCCTCTCCCCATAGGTAATAAGGACAATTGGACCATCCTGTGGCATTTGCAGTGGGAAACAGTAAACTGCTAAAACAGAAGCTGTGAGCTCATTCTACAAATATACAGGTATACACTGCTAGTGGCGAGAACGCTAAGAAAGGCTCTTTATTTGATATAGAGGATTATATTTGACATGCTTTAAAGGCAAATTTTAATTCCACCCAGGATTCTAACAAAATCCATTTAAAGGGACAGCGCAACAGACAAACCTCACCGGCTCATATACGGCTGTAAATAGAAGGTATTCCTCATCCAGACCTTTCTCAGGGAAATTACACAAAGGACAAAAAGATATAATCCCAGATAAGGTATATTATTGTATGCATATGAATATATATATATTACTATAGCGGCGTATCAATAATAGGTGAATACATACAATGAAGAGTAAAAAGTAGCTATATGATTGTGTACATAAATGTGGAAACATCGCGTCAGATATATCATATACTGTATTATGTTTTTATTCAGGTGAAAAGGGCATTGATAAAGCCGACATAGCAAGGCGAATCATGTCTGCCCATCTGTGTTCACCTGTAAGGTACTATTAGAAGGCAACGATGGACATACCTGTATAATATGTAAATGTAATGTTGGATGATATCACATGAACTGATGTGTGAAATTGTGCTTTTTTTATGTCATTTTGTATGTATTAGAAAAACTTTAATTAAATACGCAATAATTTTACCAAAAGATCTATAGTGTGGTCATAATCAGAGACATATTTTGTAAGCGGGATACCTAACCCGTAAGCCAATAGAATAGAGGATTTTCAAGTCTTGATTATGTACCCACAACAATAAATCGATTATATAGGGGGTATAAGGGTCGCACAATATAGGGAAGCCCATTTGAGCAACCCTAGAGTGTAGTTTAAGTATTATTTAGTTACTACCTCGGCCTTCCGCAAGACGGATGCCATTTTTGTTGTGCCTTCTGGGCCCAAGAAGGGTTTTGCTCCTGCCAAATCTTCCCTTAGTAAGTGGATACGTCAGGCTATCATTGGGGCCTATATGGCGAAGGGGAAGGTTCCCCCTTTTCGTGTCACCGCTCATTCTACTCGTGCTATTGGCTTTTCAGCACCAAGCTTCTGTTGAACAAGTCTGCAAGGCTGCGACTTGGTCTTCTGTGCATACTTTTTACAAGGTTGATGTGCCGGCCTCAGCGGATGCTGTTTTTGGCCGCAAAGTTCTGCAAGCTGCAGTAATTTAAGTTATGCATTATTCCTTTGGGATCCCCACCAATTATAGACACTGCTATTGGATGTCCCAAGTGTCATGAATATCGGGAAGTGCGGGGTGTGACATACTAGGAATAATACCATTTTGTGAGATATTCACCTGTAAAATGGTTATTACGAGTATGTCACATCCCCCACTTCCCCTGCCCTTTTTTGTTCGAGGGATCCTTTATATGGTGATTATTATTATTATTTCAAATAATTTTACAATTATTGAATATAATTGGCTATTTTTGTTCTAAGGGATCCTTTATTTGGTATTATTATTCTCATATAATTTTACAATTATTGAATATAATTGGCTCTTCCTGGTTCTTCACTGCTGTTTAAAAAGACTGAGGAATAGTGGGAGGAACCCAGTACTTATGGACCAGGAGGGGCTCCTTTTTTCCATGTCATCTCTGCAAGATCGCCCTCTACAGGCCGGGTTCCCAAGTGTCATGAATATCGGGAAGTGGGGGGTGTGACATACTCGTAATAACCATTTTACAGGCGAGTATCTCACAAAATGGTATTTTCCTGCTGACATGGTCAAGTGCTGGTCATCGCCCCCTGAGGTCAATGCTACTATTCTAGGGTTGTCTAACACCTCTATTATGCACTCCCCTGACACTACTACGCTGCGGGATGCTGAGGACCGGCGCATTGACCAATTAGCGTGCCATGCCTTTGCCTTCGTGGGGGCGGCGCTGCGCCCGGTTTGCGCCTCGGCCATCACGTCTGTGGCGCTCAGGACCCTGATCAGAAGTGTACTTGATGGGTCTGATGAAGGGCAACCTGATACATGTAATGCACTAACTGTGATATGTTTGTGAACTTTATCCTATCTGCCTTAGATGATGCCATTAGGATGTGTGCCAGAACCTCTGCCTTGGCGGTAGATATACGCCGCGCGGTCTGGCTGCGCCCAGGTCTGCTGACAACGCTGCTAAGAGGGCCCTTACTGGGCTTCCATTTAAGGGGCTACGCCTGTTTGGAGATCGCCTTGACCTTTTTGCTAAAGGAGGCAAGTTACCACAGCGCAGGCGGCAGTCTCGGCCCTTTCGGGGCCAGGGGCCCCCTTCGCTCCCCTACCGCGGTGCTAAGCAGGGCAAAGGGATGTCCTTCGCAGGGGCTCATACAGATTCCTGGCGCAGGAACAGTGGATGACGCCCGGCGCCTCCTGGGGCTCTAAACCAAAACCCTCTCCCAAGCCTCCCCAGGCATGATGGGGCGCCCTCGCCCATCGGGGTGGGGGGACGACTACAGCACTTTGCGCACGTCTGGAGGCATCACGTCTCAGACAGGTGGATTCAGGAGGTAGTGTCCTCTGGTTACAAGATAGAGTTTGCTGTGCGCCCCCCCCCCTCCCCCCCAAAGATTCGTCAAGTCAAGGATCCCCCTGGACTCTGCCTCAGCTCGGGTCTTGATGCAGGCCGTGCAAGGCCTTCTGGATATGGGGGTCATTTGCAGTGTCCCCTTAAGAGAAAGAGGCAAGGGGTTCTATTCCAACCTTTTTACAGTCCCCAAAAAAGATGAGTCAGTCAGGCCCATTCTGGATTTAAAGATCCTCAACAAATTTGTCAGAAACAAGCGTTTTCGCATGGAAACTCTGCGCTCGGCCATTGGCTCCCTGCGCCCAGGGGATTTCATGACGTCGGTGGACATCAAAGATGCTTACCTTCACATCCCTGTGTTCCCTGGACACCAAAGGTTTCTCAGATTCGCAATGGAAGATCAACATTACCAATTTGTGGCCCTGCCCTTTGGTCTCACCTCAGCTCCCAGAGTGTTCACCAAAGTGCTGGCAGGGGTGATGTCTCTGGTGCGGTCAAGGGGCATACGCTTGCTGCCCTACCTGGACGACATACTCATCACCTCTCGGTCTCTGCAACAGGCAGAGTTGGACACTCAGCTGGTGGTGTCCACCCTGGAGTCCTTCGGCTGGGTGATCAATCACCCCAAGTCCTCCCTGTCCCCCTCCTCGGTGACCCCATTCCTGGGAATGATTCTGAATACGATTCAGTCAAGGATATTCCTTCCTCAGCAGAAGGTGGAAGCTCTAACTGCGCAGGTGAGGTTCCTGCTATCGTGCCCCCAGCCCTCCCTCAGGCAGGGAATGCAGTTGGTGGGCCTGATGGTGGCGAGCTTCAAGGCAGTGCCCTTTGCTCAGTTCCATTTGAGGCCTCTTCAACTTCACCTTCTGTCAGTATGGGACAAGGATCCAACGTCCTTGGACTGGATCTGTGTGCTTCCCCCCTCGGTCCGACGGTCCCTTTCCTGGTGGCTGGACCACAGGAACTTGATGGGAGGCAGATCCTTCCTGGCCCCCTCCTGGGAGACGGATGCCAGTCTGTCAGGATGGGGGGGATTCTGGAAGTCCCTGCGGTTCCAGGGGAGGTGGGGCCCTCAGGAGGCTCACTTATCCATCAACATTCTGGAACTGCGGGCGATCAGGTTGGTACTGGAGCAGTTGACCAATCACCTGAGAGGTCTGTCTGTGCAGGTGCGCTCAGACAACAGGACGGCGGTTGCCTACATCAACTATCAGGGTGCTACCCGGAGCAGGAGGGCCCTCCAGGAGGTATCGCGCATTCTGACATGGGCAGAGGCCAATGTTCAATGCATTTCGGCTGTGTACGTCCCGGGGGCAGAGAATCTACTGGCAGACTCTCTGAGCAGGGGGACCTATCATCAGGGAGAGTGGTCCCTCTGCGACAGGGTATTCCAGTCCCTGTGTCACCGTTGGGGTCTACCGGATGTGGATCTGTTTGCATCCCGTCACAATCACAAGCTCCCGATCTTTGTCTCCCTGTCTCAGGATCCTCTGGCCTTGGCCACAGATGCTCTGTCCATGTCATGGCAGGAATTTTGGCTCCCGTTTGTCTTTCCTCCATTCCCCCTGCTGGGCAGGGTACTGCGCAAGATTGCTCTGGAAAGGGTGCCAGTGATTCTGGTGGCCCCCAGGTGGCCAAGAAGAGTGTGGTTCGCAGACATGGTGCAAATGGCAGTAGATCAGTACGTCCTGCCAGCAGTACCAGATCTGCTCACTACGCCATCCCAATTTACAAACTCTGGCTTTGACGGCCTGGCTGCTGAAACCTCCATCTTGATGGAGAAAGGCTTGTCTGCCTCCGTGGTTGAGACCATGGTGAAGGCTAGGAAGAAGTCTTCATCTTCCATCTATTATAGGGTTTGGCATGCTTACATTGCCTGGTGCGAGTCTAGGTCTCTTCCCTTTCGGGTGTTCTCAGTTCCCAGGGTTCTAGAGTTCTTACAGCAAGGCTTGGAGTCTGGTCTCCAACTCAGTACTTTGAAGGGTCATGTTTCTGCCCTGTCTGTTTTCTTTCAGAAGTCCTTTGCTCAACATTCCTTGGTCAAGACTTTCTTTCAGGGGGTTACTCATGTGCGTCCCCCACGAAAACCTATGGTCCTTGTTTGGGATTTGAATTTGGTCTTGTCTGCCTTGCAGGGTGCTCCCTTTGAGCCTATTCAGGATGCTGCTCTGGCTGTACTTACCCTCAAGGTTGTTTTTCTGGTGGCTATTACTTCGGTCAGGCGTGTGTCTGAGCTGGCGGCTCTGTCTATCCAGCCTCCATACTTTGAGAGACAACAGGATAAGGTGGTGTTCCGCTTTAAGCCGGATCTCCTGCCTAAGGTGGTGTCTGCTTTTCATTTGAACCAGGATATTGTTCTTCTTTCCGTGTGCCCTAATCCTAGTAATACTAAGGAAAGGGTTTTGCACTCCTTGGATGTGGTCAGGTCTCTGAAGTATTACCTAGTAGTCACTGCGTCCTTCAGGAAGACTGATGCTCTTTTTGTGGTCCCTTCTGGTCCTAGGAAGGGCTTGGCTCCTGCTAAGTCTACCATTAGCAAATGGATCCGTCAGGCTGTGATTCAGGCCTATTAGGCTAAGGGGAAGAGTCCTCCCTTCCGCCTTACTGCTCATTCTACTCGTGCTATTGGTGCCTCTTGGGCCTTCCAGCACCAGGCTTCTGTTGAACAAGTTTGCAAGGCCGCTACTTGGTCTTCTGTTCATACCTTTTCAAAGTTTTACAAGGTCGACGTTAGGGCCTCAGCTGATGCTGTTTTTGGCTGCAAGGTTTTACAGGCGGCAGTTTAAACTGCCTGCTGTTAACTTTTCTTGTTGGGGATCCCACCCTATTTTATGGACACTGCTATTGGATGTCCCAAGTGTAAGTAATCTATCTGGAGCAGGACGTACTGTATACTTAGAATAATGCAATTCTATGAAATACTCACCTGTAGAATTGGTATTATAAGTATACAGTACATCCTGCTCCACCCCACCCTGTTGTTGCATTTTTCTGGATCCCCTGTATGGTGATTATCATCATTGTTATAGTTACCAGTTTTGTTTTGGGTGGTTAAATTCTCCCGGTTTCTTGTTCACTGCTTTTCAATGCTGGGGATTTGTGGGAGGTCCCCGGGTATTTGAGGGGCCGGGAGGAGCTTGTTTTGCATGTCTCTGCAGTGCAGCGCCATCTGGGGGAGGATAACCCAAGTGTAAGTAATCTATCTGGAGCAGGACGTACTGTATACTTATAATACCAATTCCACAGGTGAGTATTTCACAGAATTGTATTATTTCTGTGAACTTTAGGCTCTTTTCACACCTATCTGCTTGCGATGTGTTGGACAACGCGGTCACAGTGCAAGGCAAAATGCTGACCATCATTTTTAATATATACGAAGCGTATATCTGTGAACTAGCCCATTAAAAATAATGGGCAGTATTTTCCCTCGTGCTGCATTGGACAACGCAGTCACAGCGCAAACGGGTAAGTGTGAATAGAGTATTAATCTTTTAATGTTCAAGGTTTGTTTAGTTCTGCATTGGTTAATAGTAATACCTGTTTTAATGTATAGAAATATTTTAGTGCAAGCAGGCTCTTAAGTTTTCGGTAAAAATATTTAGGGGTAACAAAAATTTTCCAAATTGACTGAGTTTAAAATAAATGCTAGTGCCCAGCAAAATAAGGATAAATTATGTACATAGCCATTGGAGCTTACTAGTCCTGATATCTGCAGCGAATCAAAGTATCTACTATGTTGCCCTTGTCTGGTATTTTTTTTTCCTTAGTAGATGTGTGTTTTATGGAAGCAGTTTCCACTACTTGCATTAGGTTACTGCTGGCAACCCTACACCAAGTCTGTACATAATTATCTGCAGGAATAATAGAAATAGTAGCAGTGTTCTGTGTGAACTTGCATTTTTCTTCTTGTAGATCTTGATGTACAGACTTGTATGGTTGCCAATAGCAACAGATTGTAGTGAAAACTTTTTCCATAAAACAAACATTTGCTTAAGCTCCGCACCTTGAGAACATTCTTTTGTCACATAAAAAAAAAAAATCACCCTTTCAAAAATGCCATCAACAGTAGACGTTAATTCCAACCTCTAGCATTTGCATGTTTGTAGCCTTTAAATATTTTATTGTTTTCTAAAAATCTGTTTATTCCCCTGACAGCACTTTAAAGATCTGATACGCCTGCGGCGCACAGCAGAATGGCCCAGATCTGCTCAAGACACCGAAGTATCCACTACAAAAGAAAGTCCAGAAATTGAACCTCTGCCCTTCACATTAGCACACGAGCGCTGTATTTCTGTTGTGCAGAAGCTTGCCCTCTTTCTCCTTTCCATGGATTTTACCTGCCATGCGGATTTACTGCTTTTTGTGTGCAAGGTAGCCAAATTCCTGTTCTTTTTAGCAATAATTTTGTGGGACATGCCATACTTACCTTCAGCCACCTTTGACCAAATATATGAAATATATCATTGTTTTACTATACTAGGTGCTTGCCAGAATAGCCAATGCTACCCGCCCTACCATTCATTTGTGTGAAGTGGTGAATGAGCAACAGTTGGAAAGGCTTTTACTGCTGCTTGTCGGTACAGACTTCAACAGGGGAGATATCTCTTGGGGTGGAGCCTGGGCACAATACTCTCTGACTTGCATGTTGCAGGACATCTTGGCAGGTACAGTATTATTTTTTTTACATTTTTTTTTTTTGCTTTTTTTACATAGACATAGGGAAGATAGATAAATTAGGAAGAGACACTTGTAGTATATTGTACCACTCTGTTATTACTGCTTTTAGATGTTTTAAATGTTGGGTATGCTTTTTAACTTTTAGGAATGTTTATTACACCATGCATGTTTTTTGGTAAGTGAGGGGTATCCAAATATTGTAACCCTTATTTCAAGTGGACCTATCACCAGGTTCTAGACTATCCTGGTTATAGGTCTTTGCCCGGCTTTGTGAAACCCCCTAGACCGCTTACTCCACTCACCTTTCCGCCCTTCCTTATGCGGCCGCGCCGTTCAAATCAACGCTTTATGCCGCGCATACTAATGCATGCCATAAAGTCGTTGATTTAAACCGCGCGTCTGCATAAGGGGCAACGACAACCACATTCCCTGTGGGGTGCGTGCTCCTGCATGCCTAGCCTCCCTGACTGTGATCTCGAAGGGGGGGCGGGGCTCACACAGTGGGGCATGCTAGAGGTGCCTAGTCGCCGTCCTGTAGTTTTCTAGACTTTTATGGGATCATTTATAAATGTTACCAAAATAAGTAGGCCACAGGCCTTTTAACAAGAAGGAATCATTTATTAATATACCAAATCCATCAGACTTACCCATGTTGGTGTACCCCTGAAAATCACTGTGTACCCCCTTCAAGTTGAACAAAATGACTAGTGAGACAAATATAATTTAAAATCTGCAATGTTATGAAAACCCTATTGTAACTATTGTATTTAATGCTGAAAATGTGCTCTCATGGCAGGTGAGCTGTTGGCTCCTATAGCGGCTGAAGCCCTAGATGAAGGTGCTATGGCAGAGGAGGCTGGTGCCTCAACCGGAGAATCAGATGACTCCTTACAGCAGTCTGTCATACCATTGGTGGAGACTGTGGATGAACCATTAACACCAGATATCGCAGGTAAGCAGAAGGAAATCTGTATATTTTATATATCTGTAGTTTAGGCTTTTTCTGTAAAGGGTTTAATAGTGCTTGTTCTACCTATTTACGGGGTATTCCAAATCTGTGGAACACCCCAAATCACTCTCTCAGCTGCTCCGAATTCCACATGCCGCAGCCACATCCTCTGCTCGAGGCAGGGGCGGTGATGTCACCGGCAATTCATATTTCTGAAATGTGAATGGAACGCACGCCCCTGATGCCGTTGAGTGGCCCACTTGGGAACCGGGAAGTGGTGAGTTTCCGGACAATCTGTGGGGATACTCAGCGGGCATTCCAAATCAGGTCCTCAGGAAGAAACATCACCCAGGAAAGTTATTTTCTTGGGTGATGCTCCTTTTTCATGCTGTCCCATATACATTGCATTACGATAATGAAAAAGGGTTTCTACTAATAAATTCCTTATAGTTTAAATGTTACATAGCAGTATACCACTGAAATGTATGGGACTGCTATAGTAAATCTTGCAAAACATGATGGTAAACCGAACAAGTGGCAATGGCCCATAAGACGAGGTGGCAAACCACTTGCGCAGTATTAAAGATGTTTTCATCACCCTAAGGTGCTCCTCCTCTATCATCTTTGGATAAAGATAAAGAAATTGACCTTGAATTGCTACAAGACCTTATGGAAGTTGATATTGATCCCTTAGATATTGATCTGGAAAAAGATCCACTTGCAGCCAAAGTTTTCAAGGTAGGTCTGATTTTCAATTTTTTTTTTTTTTTTTTTTTTTTTTAACAATTTGTGTGTGGCAGCGCAGCAGCTCTGTTGTGACAGGGGAAGACAAACTGCCACTTCCTGTTGTGTGATGGGGGGGATTCTACACATTGCCTGTTATAGGGGTTTTGGGTATGCATAAACACACACACTGCACATTAACCAGAAAACCAGCAGCACTTCCGGTTTGCAGCTCCAGTAGACGCCATTTTGTATTCTAAGTGTGCCATACACTCCACTTCCTTCTTCATGACATCTGGGTAATCTCCAGTAGAGGGCGATGAATATGCAAAAAAGAAAGCTTCTCCTGGTCCATATACACCTGGGACCCTCCACCAACTCCCCAGTTTCTTCTCTGCAGAGAAGGCAACAAGACAGAAGATGGGGACTTCTTTGCTTACAGGTAAGCCGGGCTCGGCCCGGCCTTCAATTATCCCTATTACTGCCAGGACCCTTCTAAATTACCCTGTATTGAGCCTCCCAGCTTAGGCTGCAGGTCCTGGTGAAGGTAGGAGCACCCTATGGGTGCAGCAGGAGCACTGCTCCACAGTGAGACCTCACTATGGGGTAGGCGGTTTCCAGGTTTCTTGGTGATCCTGGTGTGGAATGCCCCGTCCCGTTAGGCTTATGGCCCGCTCATGGCTGGATTTCCCCCCCTTCCGGGTCCCTGATTCCCCTCCGGGGGGGGAGGGGGGGGGGGCCTGGCCTATATTTCGCTTTGGCCGATATTTAGTTTTACCCAGCCCTTGTCACTGTGTGAGTGTTTCACTTGTGTGTGTGAGTGCTTGATGTTTACTAGCCTCACGGTCTGACTACAGCCTGGGGGAGCTTCGCCATCTCTTTAGCTTGTGTGTGTGTGGGGGCCCCTATTTAGCGGGGGCCCCCACTGGTCTCTAACGTGTGTGTGTGTTTATGCCTTATATGCACTGTTTGGCTGTGTTGTGGTATATATCTATATATATCTATGTATATCTAATATATATATAATTTCCATTGTGTGGCTGTAAGATCAAATGCTATTGCATTTTTTACACTGCTCTGCTCTTATGTGGCTTATTTTGTGTGTTACAGGTTGCCCTGTATATGTGCATATTAAGGGGTCCCTCCTGGTCCTTGGGTCCCTAGTTATAAAAATTGTCCACCCAAAAATCCTCCCACCGGGACTTTTAAGGGGCATCCCGGGTTGCTTATGCGTAATTCCCTTAGGTCTTTCGACTGACCACAAAAATCCACCATATGGAAGCTCTGCAGGATACCAGGCCCGGGATCCCTTCGGGACAATCCGGGCCATGTGTGGGGTGCGGGGTATCCCTTACGGGGGAGAATGTGCTGATCTGTATACCATGCGCACAAAAGGCCATAACGCGGCAGTCTGGTACCCAGCCTTCTGGGTCGTCTCCTCCCGCTTCATCGCCTTCCCCTCCCCACCTGATCCGTACCCCAAGTGACATTGGTACCAGTGGGGAGTCGCTTTCTCTTGTGTGGGCTCGGTTGGCCAGCATAGAGAAAATGATTGCTAGCACAGTGGGCAAGAAGGCCCAGGCTAAAAAGAGACATTTGCCGTCGGCCCAGCCTTTGGGATATTGACGACGAGTCAGCTGATTTGTCCGATTATTCCCCGTTAGAGGAGGGAGAGTTGGATCAGGATTCAGAGGCTGACTATGGTCAGCCTGGGAATTCCAATGTCGGGCAGGCGCTGGGGGATGCCGTTGTTACGGCCACTGTTTTGTCACATTTATTGGAGGTGTTGGATATTGATCCACCTGAGGCGCCCCGCTCTTAAGAAGGGGGAATTTTTTGGGGCCCACAAGCCCCGTTTGGAATTCCCTACCCAGGGTCATTTTGATGCGCTGATACTTAGAGAATGGGAGAGGCCCAGCCGGTTTCCTGGTGTGCCTCAGGGATGGGATAAGAAGTATCCTTTTCCGGTGGAGGCGGTCAAGTGCTGGTCTTCTCCTCCCAAGGTCGAAGCACCTGTTTTAGGTTTGGCAAACTCTTCTGTGCTGAACACCCCTGACGCCACCTTCCTTAAGGATGGCGAGGACAAGCGCCTTGATCAGATGGCGTGCCACGCATTTGCCAACGTGGGCTCGGCCCTGCAGCCTGTTAGTGCATCTGCCCTGGTGTCGTTTGCTACCAGGTCTCTTATCAGGGGCTGGCTGAATAATGCTCAGCTTGATCCAGATGGCACTGAGTTCGCTATACTTAAGAAGTGCGAATTGTTCATGGATTTTGTCATGGCTGCGATGGAAGACTCCATTGTCGTGTGTAGTAGGACGTCAGCCTTACTGGTGGCCATGTGCAGACTGGTCTGGCTCAGTCAGTGGACAGCGGATGTTGGAGCCAAGAAGTCGCTCACAGCTCTCCCCCTCTTGGGTGCGCGGCTGTTTGGAGATAAATTGGATGCTGTTGCTAAAGGAGGTAAGTTACCTCAGCGGAGGAAACAGCGCCGTCCCTTTCGGGGGCGGGCTCGTTCACTCCTTCCTTTCGAGGGGCCAGAGCGTCTAGGGGTATGGCCTTCTCAGGTGTCAGGGGCTCGTCCTGGAACAGAGGCAGAGGTCGGGCACGTCCTGCGGCTGCCTGGGGTTCCAAGCCCAAGCCTGCCATTAAACCGGCTCAGTAATGAAGGGGCGCCCTCACCTGCAAGGGTGGGGGGACGGCTGCGGCTCTTCTTCCAGGTCCAGGTCTTGGATCTTGGAAGTGGTCTCCTCCGGGTACAAACTGGAGTTCGAGTACTGGCCGCCCCCAAGATTCTTAAGGTCTCGGGTGCCCTCGGACCCTCAGGCTGCACAGGGGCTCCTGTTAGCAGTAAAAAACCTTCTGGACATGGGGGTTATATGCCCGGTGCCTCCATTGGAAAGAGGCAGGGGTTACTACTCCAACCTTTTCACGGTTCCCAAAAAGGAGGGTTCGGTGAGACCCATTCTAGATCTCAAGGTTCTCAACAGGTTTATCAGAGCCAAGAAGTTCCGCATGGAGACTCTGCGCTCGGCTATCAATTCCCTTCGCCAAGGGGATTTTATGACATCCATAGACATCAAGAATGCGTATCTGCATGTTCCGATTTTTCAGGCACATCAGAGATTCATCCGGTTTGCGGTGGAGGATCAACTTTATCAATTTGTAGCTCTTCCCTTCGTTCTGACCTCCGCACCGAGGGTCTTCACCAAGGTTTTGGCGGGCGTAATGGCTCTGCTCAGATCTCAGGGCATTCGCATTGTGCCTTATCTGGACGATCTGTTGATTTCAGCTTCTTCCCTTCAGCAGGCGGAACTGGACAACCACCAGGTGGTGTCGACCCTGGAGAGGTTCGGGTGGGTGATCAACCGCACCAAGTTTTCTCTCTCCCCGTCTCGAGTGATTTCATTTCTGGGCATGAATCTGGATACCAGTCGGGCCAGAATGTTTCTGCCCCAGGCCAAAGTGCAGGGGATTCAGGGCCTGATCCGTCTTCTTCTGGCCAGTCCTTGTCCCTCTATCCAACAGGGGCTGAAACTGGTGGCTCTCCTTCGAGGCGGTGCCGTTTGCACAGTTTCACATGAGATCTCTTCAACTTCTCCTATTGACGTATTGGGACAGGAGCCCACAGTCATTGGATCAACCTTTCAAGATGTCTCCCAGGGTTCGGCAGTCCTTTTGTGGTGGCTGTACTCGAGCAATCTGGTGATGGGCAGATCCTTTCTGGTCCCTTGTTGGGAGACTGTTACCACGGATGCCAGCCTGTCAGGCTGGGGAGGTTATTGGAAGAGTCATCAGTTCAGTGGGGTGTGGGGTCCCCAGGAGGCTCACACCCCCATCAATGTATTGGAGCTCAGAGCCATTCAACTGGTTCTGGCTCGGCTGACCCCACAGTTGCGGGGTCTTCCGGTTCAGGTGCGTTCGGACAACCGAACGGCAGTGGCTTACGTAAATCACCAAGGAGGGACGCGCAGCAGGAGTGCCCTCAGGGAAGTCTCTCTGATCCTGCACTGGGCGGAGGGCAATGTTCCTTGCCTTTCGGCAGTCTACATTCCGGGAGTGGAGAATACGGAGGCGGATTCCCTGAGCAGGGGATCCTCTCACCACGGAGAATGGTCTCTCAACCCCGAGGTTTTTCTGGATCTTTGCCGCAAGTGGGGGACTCCGGAGGTGGATTTCTTTGCCTTGAGGCACAATCACAAACTTCCGGCCTTTGTGTCTCTTTCTCGGGATCCCCTGGCTTTGGCAGTGGATGCTTTGTCACTGGCTTGGAAGGACCTGGGTTTTCTGTACCTGTTTCCACCTTTCTCCATGCTGGGCAAGGTAGTCCGCAAACTGGTTCTAGATGGGGCACCAGCGGTTCTGGTGGCTCCAAGGTGGCCAAGAAAGATTTTGGTACGCAGGCGTTGTAAGGATGGCCGTAGACCAGTACCGGCTTCCCTTGCTGCCGGACCTGCTATCTCAGGGTCATCTACTTTACCCCAATTTACAAACGCTGGCTTTGACGGCTTGGCTGCTGAAACCTTCATCTTGAAAGAGGAAGGTTTGTCTGAGGCTGTTGTTCAGACCCTGATTAGGGCTAGGAAGCGGTCCTCTTCTGGCATTTACTATAGGACTTGGAGGTCCTATATGGATTGGTGTGAGGCTAGGGCCTTGCCTTGCAGGGTTTTTTCGATACCCAGGATTTTGGAGTTTCTTCATCATAATCTGGATCTTGGGTTCCAGCTTAGTACTTTGAAAGGACAGGTTTCTGCTCTGTCGGTTTTCTTCCAGAGGTGTCTTGCTTTACACCCGCTGGTTAAGACCTTTTTTCAAGGGGTGGCGCATGTGCGGCCCCCTCGGAAGGCTGTAGTTCCTGTTTGGGATTTGAATTTGGTTCTTTCGGCTCTGCAGGGTCCTCCTTTTGAGCCTCTACAGGATATTGCTCTTTCGGTTCTCACTCAGAAGGTTGCCTTCTTGGTGGCTATTACCTCTGTTCGGCGGGTCTCTGAGTTGGGGGCATTGTCGATTCAGGCGCCTTACTTTGAGAGACACCAGGATAAGGTGGTTTTTCGTTTTTAGGCCGGATTTCCTTCCTAAGGTGGTTTCTGCTTTCCACCTCAATTTGGACATTGTTCTCCCTTCCTTGTGTCCTAAGCCTAACAATGACAAGGAGAGGGTTTTGCACAATTTGGATGTTGTTCGCTGTGTGAAGTACTATTTGGTGACTACTTCTTCCTTCCGCAAGACGGACGCTTTTTTCGTGGTGCCCTGCGGGCCCAGGAAAGGTTTGGCGCCTGCTTAATCTACGATTAGCAAATGGATTCGTCAGGCCATTGTTGGGGCCTATTCTGCTAAATGGAGGACTCTCCCTTTTAGGGTCACTGCACACTCTACTCGTGCTGTTGGTGCATCCTGGGCTTTTCAGCACCAGGCTTCTGTTGAACAGGTTTGTAAGGCTGCTACTTGGTCTTCCGTTCATACCTTTTCCAAGTTTTACAAGGTTGATGTGCAGGCTTCAGCGGATGCTGCTTTTGGCCGCAAGGTTCTGCAAGCTGCAGTGGTTTGAGTTGGTACATTCTTTACTGTTTCTGGTTCCCACCCATGACGGACACTGCTATTGGATGTCCCAGATGTCAAGAAGAAGGAAGTGGAGTGTATGGCACACTTAGAATAATACCGTTTTGTGAGTACTCACCTTTAAAACGGTTATTATGAGTGTGCCATACACTCCACTTCGCCCCACCCTTGTTTTTTTCAGGTATCCTGGGGTTTTTATATGGTGAACCATTGGTTTTGATTGTTACGGTTATATTTGGTTCTTCCTGGTCCCTTTACTGCTTTTATACACTGGGGAGTTGGTGGGGGGTCCCAGGTGTATATGGACCGGGAGGGGCTTTCTTTTTTGCACATTCATCTCTGCAGAAGTTCGCCCTCTACTGGAGATTGCCCAGATGTCATGAAGAAGGAAGTGGAGTGTATGGCACACTCATAATACCAGTTTTAAAGGGGAGTACTCACAAAACTGTATTTTTAAATTCACCACTGCAGGAGTTTGTAGAAGGTACATTTTTATGAGCAGCAATCTGACTTGTCCAGGGGGAATGCGTATGGTCTCTGTTTGCTGTAAAGGGTGTTGGTTTCACTATGACACAGACTGTTTAATATAATATTTTATATTTTTTTATATACAATATATATTATATATAACATATATAACATACATAAAATAATATATATATATATATATATATATAATTTTATGTATTATATTTTTATAATAATTGTATAATACGGACACGCCCAATATTATACTTTTCGTTTTGAAAATTAGACCAGCGCTGTTATTGTGCAGAATTTTTCTAGGCAGTCGTAACTTATTGCTATTGGGAAATGTACTACTTTGAAATTGGCGTACATCATTTTTTTTTCAAAATGCCATGTTTTGTATTACACTAAGTTTAGTTGGCTAAATTACCACTAATGTGGTTTAAACCTTAAATGTGCAGAAAATCTATGGGTGGCATAGAGACTGGTGGTGCCAGGGTTTTCTATTAGATGGATCATGTTTTGCTCTTGTACAATACTATTGGTGTAATGCTTTTTCTCCCATCATCATTCAGAACAGCCCATGGAGAGAGAGGCTCCTCTCCCTGAAGAGGAAACCCAAATGTTAAAAGCCCCCCCACACCAATCCCCAGGCTTTGCGTTTCCTCTCCAGGAAAACACTGGGATCCAGACATGTCCTGTTTGTTGTTTTTTTCTTGGGGTGGTATTCTTTGACCCCAGCAGGGCAGTGTTTGTGCAGCCTCAGAGGTCTGAGGAGATGAGGATTACACCACATATTGTGTTATGAGAAGCCTGGTGTTCTATTTAGGGCACACTCACCCTTAGAGAAAATCGGATCAACTGTTTGTCTCCTTTAATGGTAAAAACAGGGGTCTGGTGGCCTCAAAGGCTCCAATCTCCAAATTGATTCGATAGACTATCTCACTAGCATACACATGCATGGAAACTACTCCTCCTCATGTATCGGCTCACTTTGCTACAGCAGTATCCACTTCATGCGCAGAGAGATCGGATGCTTCCATGGAGGAAATCTGCAAGGCAGCAACTTAGTCCTTGCTGAGACATTACCGGCTAGATCTCCTATCAGACAGCCAACAGTATTTGGTTAGAAAACTTCCTGAATCTGTGTCCCACCCTATAATATAAATAACTTGTTAATCCTCTCCTTGGGCCCCCCTGAATGACAATGGGAGAAAATCCCCGTTAGACTTCCCGGTAACGGTATTTCTATGAATCTTTCAGGACAGCCCCTGTGACCCTCTCTTATGAGCCCCCTCTGGTTTTCCATGTTTTTTGTCTTGACTGGGGGGGGGGGGGGGGGTTGAGGCTTTTAACTTTTCCCAGTTGTGTTTCCTCTGCATGGGGAGCGGGCAGGGGGGGGACTTGTAAAAATTCCGCTACCAGTAGGTCTAACGGGTTTTTTTCTTTTCTTCCATCAAAAGCCAATCAGCAGCACGTGGTATGATTATTGGGGAGCGGATTATGGTACCTACAATTACAACCCCTACATCGGAGGTGTTGGAATTCCTGTGGCTAAGCCAGCAGCAACTGCAGAGAAGAACGGGACACAGACTGTCTCTATTTCGGTGTCACAAGGTAAGCTTTGTGCATAAAGGTGCTTTTTCAGTTCACAAAAGTTTAGTCCATTCCACAAAATTGGATTATTTGAAAAGCAAAGTCCTTGTTATAGAACGTCTAGTCCACCTTTTGTTCCTTCCTTCCCAAACTTCAATTACCTGATACCCAAAGGCCTTTGTCTTGGTCAATAGCAGGTTGTACCCACCATAACTTTGTGGTGAGAATGTTGCTGAAACTGCCCCAGGCAATGTTGCCGGTGGCCCGATTTAAAAAGCCATTGCCGAGGTCACGCCCACCCGACACCTTTTTGAGGTAGTTAATCGGCTGATGTTAAAAGGGGCGAGTGACGTTCAAATGCTAGCTGGGCACTGGAGCACGCAAAGCTACAGGAATACCTGGCATGTGGTGGCTTGCGATTGCAATGTTGCGGGGGCCACAGGGATTTCACACAGCAGGGCATCCTGCTATAGGATCCTTTTGATTCCAGGGCCGAGATGAGGGTTTAGCTCTGCTCTAAAGCAATAAACCTTTGGAGGTGACCCTGTAGGGAATTAGATTGCCTTTAGGAAGCATTGAACTGTTAACATGAGTATATGCTAATTCCGGGGCATCGCAAATTGGGGGAGCATGGTTGTGCTGTGTTTTGTTCACCTTTAATTATTTCCTGACTGTACACAGTTGATTGGGGGTTGATTCAGTGAGCATTGTCTGCTTCAGCGTTGGTGGGGTCCATGGAAGCTGTATGCTGCTGCTGCTGCTGCCGCTGTCCCTGCAATTAAAGCTGATCCGACGCTAGCCGCGCCGGTTCAGTTTAAACACGCTGGTTGTTTATTCTAAGTATACAGTACGTCCTGCTCCAGATATAATACTTACACTTGGGTTATCCTCCGCCAGAGGGCGCTGTGCACTGCAGACATGCAAAAACAGGCTCCTCCCGGCCCTTCATATACCCAGGGACCTCCCACAAATCCCCAGATTTCTCTGCAGTGCTGACTGCGTAGACATGAAGTATCACTCTCTCGCAGGTGAGCGGGGCTATTACATCCTGCGGCCTTGTGGGACTATTACCATCCGTCCTCCTTGAGATGTGCCTCCCAGCCTGGGCTGTGCTGGTCGTGTGAAGGTAGGCAGCACCATGCGTGCTTGACGGAGCCATGCTCCACTGCAGTCCCCCACCATAGGGTAGGCGGTTTAGGCTGATGGTGAGCCTTTGCGGATGCCCCTCCCGCTTAATTGTCCCACGCCCCGTGTAGCGGTGGACCCTGTGTACAGGGTCGCCATCCTCCCTCGTTTCCCCCCTAGCCAGGGGGGAAAGAAGGGGGGGGGGGTTGAGTATGGCAGCCTCAGTGTACCCTATTACACGCTTATGGCCTCGGTGTCGTGTTTGACTGGGAATGGATGTCAGAGCCGCGTTATGTACTTTTACTTTATTGGTAGCCGCCGTGCCCTTTCTATATTGCACGGACAGCGGTGGTTTTGTTGATGCTGCGGCGTCTTTTTTTCTTAATCCGTAGTGGCCTTCTGCGGTAACACCAATCATCCTTCAGGGGCTCGTCTTGAATTCGTCACTGCCCTGTTCCCTTCTTCTCTATTTGCATCGCGCTTTCGGAGCTTCGCGCTCTCCGGGGGGGGCGGGTCCTAACTTGATGCGCCCCGCGTCACGATTTGGCGCGCTCCGCGTCACCTTCAGCTCTGGCCCGCCCTTCGAGGATCGTTTGGCGCCATTCTTTTTCGCGCGCGCGGTGAAGACCGCCCTCCCCCTGCTGTCTGTAAGTGCCCTCGCGGGCGACCATATATTATCCTTATAACATATCTTACCTAGTTTACTCCTTGCGCTTGGCTCTGCCATTCCTGTCCCTCTTATGTCTTTCAGACCGTGAATTCCGGTGGCTTCTCCCGGCCCGGTGTATCCCCCGGTTGAGACTATTAAAATTACTCCCACTTCCCAGCGGGCTATTGGGGCATCCAGGGTAGCTTACAGGGTCAATCCCTACGGGCCTATTGTGCCGATACAATCACCATATGGAGGCGTCCCAGGATATTGTGAACGGGGTTCCTTCGGGACAAGCCCGGCTGTGTGTAGCTTGTGGGTCTTACCTAGCAGCGGTGACAATGCACGGGTCTGTGTTCCTTGTGCATAGCAGGCGCTATCGGTTCTTCCCGCCTCTTCCGTGGCTGGGCCTGCACCTCGCCTCACTTCACCTACTCCCCCAAGCCTGAGTCTAACCCCCAATACAAGCGGGGATTCTCATCCTGATATGGCTACTAGACTGGCCAGTGTTGAAAGATTGCTTGCTAGCGCGTAAGGCCACCGCTAAGAGGCGGCATTTAACCCCTGACTCTGCCCTTTTCCCTATGGAATCTGATTGTTGCAGCCTTACGGCCAACCCCCCTCGGACGAAGGGGAGCTGTTCTCTGAGTCATACGACGAGGAGTCCAGGGGTCATGACGAATCTGTTTCTGAGCACTGGTCCTCGGATGATATTTACAGACTGCTGGCTCAGATATTTGAAGGTTTGTCCATTTCTCTCCCTGTTGCTGCTCCCAGACAAAGGGGTGAGCTTTTTCATACTGCTAAGGCTCGGCTTGAATTTCCCGAGCAGACTCATTTCAATAGCCTCGTGCTTAAGGAATGGGAACATCCCAGCAGACTGCATGGGATCCCTAAGAGTGTGGATAGAAAGTATCCCTTCCCGGCTGACTTGGTTAAGTGCTGGTCATCGCCTCCCGAGGTCGATGCTCCTATTCTAGGGTTGTCCAACACCTCTTTTATGCACTCCCCTGACACTACGCTACGGGACTCTGAGGACCGGCGTCTTGATCAATTGGCATGCCATGCCTTTGCATTTGGGGAAGCGACCTTGCGCCCGGTTTGCACCTTAGCCATTACGGCAGTAGCGCTCAGGGCCATGGTCAGGAACGCACTTGATGGCACAGATGAGTTGCCCGCTGATACTGTCAATAATCTGTCTAACTGTGATGTGTTCATAAACTTGATCCTGTCTCCATGGGACGATGCTATAAAGATGTGTGCCAGATCTTCTGCCTTGGTGGTAGCTATTCGCTGCACGGTTTGGTTGCGACAGTGGGTGGCTGACAACGCAGCTAAGAAACCCCTTACTGGGCTTCCATTTAAAGGGCTACGTCTGTTTGGAGACCGTCTAGACCTCTTCGCCAAAGGAGGCAAGTTTCCCCAGCGCAGGCGGCAGTTTCTGCCTTTTCGAGACATGGGCACCCTTTCAATCCCCTACCGCCGGGCTAAACGGGAAAAAGGGGTGTCCTTCGCGGTGCCCCGCGCAGATTCCTGGCACAGGAATAGAGGACGCCGTCCCGGTTCCTCCTGGGGGCCCAAGCCCAAAGCCCCTCCCAAGACCCCTCAGACATGAGGGGGCGCCCTCACCCGTCGGGGTGGGAGGACGTCTACAGCACTTCGAGCACGTCTAGCGGTGCCACGTCTCAGACCGGTGGATTCAGTACGGCCCCTCCACCAGATTCATTGGGTCCCGAATCCCTCAGGACCCTACCTCAGCCCAGGTCTTGCTGCTGGCCGTGCAGGGTCTCCTGGATCTAGGGGTCATTTGCAAGGTCCCCTTTGGAGACAGGGGCACGGGGTTCTACTCCAATCTCTTCACAGTACCCAAGTAGGATGGGTCAGTCAGGCCCATTCTGGATTTAAAAATCCTCAACAAATTTGTCAAGAACAGGCATTTCCGCATGGAAACTCTGCGCTCGGCCATTGGCTCATTGCGCCCAGGGGACTTCAAGGATGCTTACCTTCACGTTCCGGTGTTTGCAGGACACCAAAGGTTTCTCAGTTTTGCACTGAAAGATCAGCATTACCAATTTGTGGCTCTGCCATTCGGCCTCACGTCGGCTCCCAGGGTGTTCACCAAGGTGCTGGCAGGGGTGATGTCACTGATAAGGCTAAGGGGCATACGCGTGCTGCCTTACCTGGACGATATTCTCATCACCTCTCGGTCTCTGCAGCAGGCAGAGTTGGACACCCAACTGGTAGTGTCCACCCTGGAGTCCTTCGGTTGGTTGATCAATTACCCCAAGTCCTCTGTCCCCATCCTCGGTGACCCCGTTCCTGGAAATGATTCTGGATACGGTTCAGTCACGGTTATTCCTTCCTCAACAGAAGGTGGAAGGTCTGACTGCGCAGGCCAGGTTCCTGCTCTCGTGCCCACAGCCCTCCATCAGGCAGGGAATGCAGCTGGTGGGCCTGATGGTGGCGAGCTTCGAGGCCTTGCCCTTTGCTCAGTTCCATTTGAGACCCCTGCAGCTTCACCTTCTGTCAGTATGGGACAAGAACCCAGCGTCCTTGGACGGGGTCTGTGTGCTTCCCCCCTCGGTCAGACGGTCCCTTGCGTGGTGGTTGGACCTCGAGAACTTGACAGGGGGCAGGTCCTTTCTGGCCCCTTCCTGGGAGACGGTCACAACGGATGCCAGTCTGTCAGGTTGGGGGGGATTCTGGAAGTCCCTGCGCTTCCAGGGGACGTGGGGTCCTCGGGAGGCCCACTTACCCATCAACATTCTGGAACTGCGGGCAGTCCGGTTGGTACTGGAGCGGATGACCAAAACCTGAGGGGGTTGTCGGTCCAGGTACGCTCAGACAACAAGACGGCGGTTGCATACATCAACCATCAGGGAGGGACTCGGAGCCAGAGTGCCCTCCGGGAGGTGTCTCGGATTTTGGCATGGGCGGAGGCCAATGTACAATGCATTTCGGCTGTTTACATTCCGGGGGCGGAGAATCTGCTTGCAGATGCTCTGAGCAGGGGGACGTCCTGTCAGGGAGAGTGGTCCCTCTGCAACAGGGTATTCCAGTCCCTGTGTCACCGTTGGGGTCTACCAGATGTGGACCTGTTTGCGTCCCGCCACAACCACAAGCTCCCGGCCTTCGTGTCCCTGTCTCAGGACCCTCTGGCCTTGGCCACGGATGCCCTGTCCATGTCATGGAAGGAGTTTTGGCTCCTGTATGTGTTTCCACCATTCCCCCTGCTTAGCAGGGTTCTGCGCAAGATTGCTCTGGAAGGGGAGCCTGTGATTCTAGTGGCCCCCCCGGTGGCCAAGAAGAGTGTGGTTCGCAGATGTGGTTCGCAGATGTGGTTCAAATGGCAGTAGACCAGTACGATCTACCAGGGGTGCCAGACCTGCTAACTCAGGGCTCCATCCCAATTTACAGGACGCCATCCCAATTTACAAACGCTGGCTTTGACGACCTGGCTGCTGAGACCTCCATCTTGATGGAGAAGGGTTTGTCTGCCTCTGTGGTGGGCACTATGGTGCAGGCTAGGAAGAAGACTTCTGCTGCTATCTATTACAGAGTATGGCGTACCTACATTGACTGGTGTGAGTCTAGGTCTCTTCCCTGTAGGGAGTTCTCTGTCCCCAGGGTTTTGGAGTTAGGTCTAAAACTCAGTGCTCTGAAGGGTCAGGTTTCTGCCCTGTCCGTCTTCTTTCAGAATACCTTTGCTCATCATCATTTGGTTAAGACCTTCTTTCAGGGGGTCACTCATGCGCGTCCCCCTCGTAAACCTGTGGTTCCCTTTTGGGATTTAAACTTGGTTTTATCTGCCTTGCAGAGTGCTCCCTTTGAGCCTATTCAAGATGCTGCTCTGGCTGTTCTTACTCTCAAGGTTGTCTTTTTGGTTAGGTGTGTGTCTGAGCTGGCTGCTCTATCCATTCAGTCTCCATACTATGAGAGACACCAGGACAAGGTGGTGTTCCGTTTTAAGCCGGATTTTCTGCCTAAGGTTGTGTCTGCTTTTCATTTGAACCAGGACATTGTTCTTCCTACCTTGTGCCCCAATCCTAGTAATGACAAGGAAAGGGTTCTGCACTCCTTGGATGTGGTCAGGTGCTTGAAGTACTACCTGGTTGTCACTGCGGCTTTCAGGAAGACTGATGCTCTCTTCGTTGTGCCTTCTGGGCCTAGGAAGGGTTTGGCTCCTGCCAAGTCTACTATCAGCAAGTGGATCCGTCAGGCTGTGGTTCAAGCCTATTCTGCTAAGGGGAAGAGTCCTCCTTTCCGTCTTACTGCTCATTCTACTCGTGCTATTGGGGCCTCCTGGGCCTTCCAGCACCAGGCTTCTGTTGAGCAAATTTGCAAGGCCGCTACTTGGTCTTCTGTTCACACCTTTTCAAAGTTTTACAAGGTTGATGTTCGGGCCTCAGGTGATGCTGCTTTTGGCCGCAAGGTTTTGCAGGCGGTTGTAGTTTAAGCTACGTGCTGTTGCCTTTTTTGTTGGGGATCCCACCCTACTGTTATGGACACTGCTATTGGATGTCCCAACTGTAAGTAGTATATCTGGAGCAGGACGTACTGTATACCTAGAATAATACAATTCTGTGAAATACTCACCTGTAGAATTGGTATTATACGTATACAGTACATCCTGCTCCACCCCACCCTGGTTTTTGCATTATTCTGGATCCCCTGTATGGTGATTGTTATTGTTATCATTACCAGTTGTTTTGGTGGTTGGTTTCTCCCGGCTTCTGGTTCACTGCTTTTCAATGCTGGGGATTTGTGGGAGGTCCCTGGGTATATGAAGGGCTGGGAGGAGCCTGTTTTAGCATGTCTGCAGTGCACAGCGACCTCTGGCAGAGGATAACCCAAGTGTAAGTATTATATCTGGAGCAGGACGTACTGTATACGTATAGTACCAATTCTACAGGTGAGTACTTCACAGAATTGTATTTTCCGGTTTCCGGCTTCCTGACGACAACCGGAAGACGACGTAAATGACATCACCGCCACACCTCCGCATTTGAAACAATGGAGGGAAATAGTTCGCAAATAGCAAATTATTTCCCAAAACCGCAACCTTTCTCAGGGATTAGTACCAGAGCGGCACATCACCCAGCATGCCTGCTTCCAAAACGGAACAGGATTTAGAACAGGGAATGCATACAGCACGTCCTGCTCCATCTATAATAATTACACATGGGTAATACTCCGCCAGAGGGCGCTGTTCACTGCAGACATGCAAAAACAGGCTCCTCCCGGCCCTTCATATACCCAGGGACCTCCCACAAATCCCCAGATTTCCCTGCAGTGCTGAACTGTGAAGACATGAAGATATCACGCTCTCTCGCAGGCGAGCGGGGCTTTACAGCCCGTGGGCCTGTGGGACTATTTGCACCCGTCCTCTTTATGAAGAATATGCCTTCCAGCCTGGGCTGCATTGGTCGGGTGAAGGTAGGCAGCACCTTGTGTGCTTAACGGAGCCATGCTCCACCGCAATCCCCCACCATAGGGTAGGCGGTTAGGCCGATGGTGAGCCTCTAGTGGATGCCCCTCCCCCATTGTTGCCCGTGCCCCTCACAGAGTTAGTCCCTGGATGCTGGTCCGCTTCTCCCTCGCTTCCTCCCGTAGCTCGGGGGGAAAAGAAAGGGGGGGTATGTGTGGCAGTCCTAGTGCAATATAACACGTTAAGGCCTTTGATCTTTTATTATACTTGGGTGTCAGTGTCGCGCTCCTTGCTCCACAGTTGCGAGCCTGTTTGTCCTTTCATTAACATTAGCGTACTGCCCAGACGGCAGCATCATTTTCCAGCGTGACAGCAATGTATGCGCTTTCTATCTACTACTGTCCTTCTTTTTTCCGTTGGTTAGAGCTTCGTGCTCTTTGGGGGAGGCGGGGACTCGGCATTACACGCTCCGCGTCACAGCCTGGTTAGGCCTGCCCCTCGAGGTTCGCTTGGCGCCATTTTGACAATCTTCGCGCGTGGTGCGATCCGCCACCTCCCTTGGTCATGTAAGTGCCCTCCGGGGCGGCATTGTTCTACGTCTTTATTCGGCTGCGCATGGCACTGACACCACCCCTCTTGTCCCATTATGTCTTTCAGACGCTAGGACTTCGGTGGCTTCTCCCGGCCTCACATATATTACAGTGGGTCCACATAACAAATTCTCCCACTTCCTAGCGGGTCTTGGGGCATCCAGGGTTGCCTATTGCGTAAATCCCTGCAGGCATACTGCTCAGACAATCACCATATGGAGGCATCTCAGAATTATGTACCCGGGTTCCCTCTGGGACGTGACCGGCTGTGTGCGGTGTGTGGTCAGCCCCATGCTGATGCTGACAGAGCACGGGTCTGCGGACCGTGTGCTGAACAGGCACTGAACCTGCAATCAGGTTTGCCAGTGGCTGCACCTCCCTTCAATCCACCCGTCTCCCCGAACCTAAACCTCACTCCTGATGAGTCTCACTCGAGCGGGGATGACCTGCAAGCCGTGCCGCGCGTGCTGCCTACGGCGGAGCAGGTGTTGTCTGGATTGGCGGAGCGTATGGGCCCTGGAAAAAGCGGCCCCTGACGCCTCCTGGCTCTCCGGTTCCTAACGATACCGATGACTCTGCTGATATGCAGGACCTTGATCCTTCTGAGGAAGGTGAGCTATTCTCACATTCGGTCTCCTCGGATGAGATGCCCGGGAGCTGTGATGATTCTGGGCCCGGTTCTTGGGGCCTGTGTGACACAGATGAAATTCTTATTAAGATCTTTGAGGTTTTGTCAATCTCCACTCCTGGAGAGGCTCCCAAGGCTAAGAAGGAGAGTTTCCACACAGCGCCGCCGCTCTTGGAGTTCCTGGAACAGGATCATTTCCAGAATCTTATATCCCAAGAATGGGAATCGCCTTGTAAACTTAAAGGGGCCCCAGGGGTCTGGGATTGGAAGTACCCTTTCCCTCCTGATGTGGTTAATTTTTGGTCAGCACCTCTTGTGGTGGATGCACCGATTATAGGGGTTACTAACCTCCCCTTCATGACGGGTCCTTATTACCATACCCTTCGGGATGCTGAGGACCGGCGCATTGACAGACTGGCTTCCCACGCCTTTTCGTGTGCAGGGACGGCTCTGCGCCCGGTCTTTGCCACGGACATCACTGCGGTGGCCGCCAGGACTCTTGTTAGAAAAGTACTTGACCACCGGCCTGAGGACCTCCCCTGGGGGGTGTTTAATGCGCTATCAGACTGTGATGTGTTTGTGAAGTTCATCCTCTCAGCGCTGGATGACACCATTAAGATGTGTGCTAGAACCTCTGCCCTTGTGGTGGTTATTCGCCGCCTGGTCTGGCTGCGACAGTGGGGTGCTGACGATGCTACGAAAAAGGCTCTCACTGGCCTTCCCTTCAGAGGACGGCGACTATTTGGGGCCCGTTTGGACCTTTTTGGGAAAAAAGGTAAGGCACCCCTGCGCAGAAGGCCGCTCCGGCCTCCCCGGGGCAGGGTCACCCCTCCACCTCCCTACGTTAGTGTCAAACGCGAACCTGAGGTGTGCTTCCAACTGTTCGGTGTGGATTTCCACCATGGGGTGGGCAGGCAATGCCCTGCGCCCCCTGGCAGGACTAAGTCCAAATCTGCCAAGACCTCCCAAGCATGAAGGGACGCCCTCGCCCTTCTGGGCGAGGGTACTGCTGCAGCAGCTGTCTCCCATCTAGGAATGTACCTTCTCCTTCTGGTGGTTCCAGGAGGTAGTCCCCCTGGACTCAGGATAGCTTTTGCTGGGCGGTCCCTCTCAGTGGTTGTCAGGGTGCTTCTAGCCCCTGTTTTTCCCTCAGGAATTGGTGCAGGCCGTACTGGGCCTACAGAGTTTGGGCTTACTTACAGGTTGCCCTTAACAGTATGGGGCTATGGCCTCTATATTAACCTTCCTCCTTCCCTCAACAGTATGAGACAGTCTGGCCCATGCTCGCCTATGGTAGGCCTGGCAATTCTACTCTCACAGGTAGTCCCTATATGACATCTCTGTCTTGGGACACAGGCGCCCTGTGCAAAGGGGGACTTCCGACCTCCTGTGGAGTTCTAGATCTTCTTAGTTCCCCCTGTGTCTGCTGGACACCAAGACCGTTACTAGGCGGTGTGGCAGGACCAACCCTGCGGCTTGAGGCATTGTTGGTGGCCTCTCTTTCGCTCCCAGGCTACTCGCCATGGCGCGAATTGGGGGGATGTATCGGACATGCCTGGGGGGGGGGGCGTCCGCATTAGGACCTACCGGGTCATCTTTCCTTACTCCCCAGTCTCTACGTCAGGCCGAGTGGATTGGTCGGCCGGCGGTGTCCCCTGGGAGTTACTGGATGGGTGCCCAGTCACCTCGTTCCCTCTTGGTCCCTTATCTGCTATCTCCATTCCTTGGATTCGGTTTAGGCTTGAGCCTTCTTCCTTGGCAACAAGTGGACTCCTGGTTACGGGGGCTCTGCCCCGCTTTGCTGACATCTTACTTTTACCAGGCAGGATTGCAGCTGGTGGGCCCGTTGGTGGCGTATAAGATGATGTCCCCTATATACCGAGCCCTTGGGCTCTTCGGCACAGTAGGTTATTGATCCTACATGGGGTTCCAGCACCTCTGGGGCTTGGTCTGTGCTCATTCCCCCTTGGTAAGGTGGTTCCTCTTGAGCTGATCATATTCAAGGGCCCTGTCAGGGGGCACCCCCTTCTTTGCTTGCATCTTCCTGTGAATGGTCACCTTTGGTACCAAGTCTCGCAGGTAGGCGGGGGAGGGGGGGGGGCTTTCTTCCAAAGCCCCCCCATGGTTCCTAGGTAGGGTCCCTTAGCGGGTCCATCTTACCTACTGGTTGTTGCAACAGTGAGCCTTCCGGGCTTCTCCTCTTTTAGGACCTGTCTATTTGGGGACTCTTGGTCTGTTGGAAGACAACGGTCTGTTTTATTATTGGTCTGGAGCTTGAAGCAGGATGATCCCTCTGGAGGGTTCCTGATCCCGATCTGGGCGGGGGTCTACGCCCCCTGCTCCTCAGCGGTATTCGCTCCAATAGATGCCTTTCAGGGGCAGGTTATGCTATCCTGGTGGCGCTCTGAGAGCCAACTAGGGTGGCTCTGTTGGGTCTCGCTTATACCACAAGGGCTCCACCCTTGTTTTTACTGTCCCAGAATATTCTGTCTCTGGTCATGGGGGCTTAGTAAAATTATGCATAGACTTTCTATTTTTATATGCCTTCTCTTCGTTCACCCTACTATGTGGGGTTCTGCGCACAGTTGTGCTGATAGAGAGACCCGTGAGATTGATGGCCTGGGTGGCCTTGTGAACTGTGGTTCGCAGATGCTTCTGCTGAGGTCTGCTGACCTGTACGCTCTCTCAGGAGTGCGGTTCTGCCCTTGTCAGGCCCCTTCTTTTGTCGTCTCACTCTACAGACTCTTGTCTGGGGCTTGACAGCTGATTCATTCACCCCTTGGAGATGGGCTTATCTTCTGGGTGACTTGGTATATGGGGGGCTAGGAGCAAGCTTCCTTGGCTTCCTCTTCCTCCGTCTATTGTGGTTCATGGTGTACCCATACTGATTGGCATGAGTTTTACTCTCTTACCTGTTTGACGTTCTTGGTTCCCAGGGTTCTAGAGTCTTTACAGCATAGGTTGGGGTTGGCTCCCCATCTAGGTACTCTGAAGGTCCAGGTTCTGTCCTGGCTGTCTTCCTGTAGGAGTCTTGTTCTGTCTTCCTTGTGAGGAATTCTCTTGGGGGTTTGCTCATGGGCATCTCCCAAGTAGTTTCTGTGGTTCCTGTTGGGATCCATTTTTCATTCTGTTTGCCCTGCGGATTTTCCCTTGGGACTTATGCTGGATGCTGTCTGAGCTACTTTGTAGCCCAAGTCGCTTTTCTGGGGGCTCCTGCCTCAGTCAGACGTGTGCCTGAGAAGGTGGATCCGATTACTTGGCCTTGGCTCGATATAGATATATATATATATATATATATATATATATATATATATATAGATATATATATATATATATATATATATATATATATATAATATATATATATCTATATCTATATATATATATATATATCTATATCTATATCTATATATATATATATATATATATCATGCCGTGGTGGTATTCCGTCTTATGCCGGACCTCTGTGCCCAAGTGGTGTTTTATGATCATTGTTAAGTCCTTTTAGTCTAACTACGGACCTTATTCTTAATAATGTTAAGGGTCTACATTCCCTCAACAGGTGTTGCAATTTTTCCTGATGGTTTCTTGTCCCTTAGGGGGACTGATGCCCTTGGGGTCTGCTGGTGCCTCCTTATGTATGCGCCTGATATTGCTTGCTTCCAGGGCCACTGCGCCCTTTGGATTGATCTTACTTGGATGCCTTCTGGTCCTGAGTAAAGCTTTCGGCTTCTTGCTAATGAAGGGGTCAGTATTCCCGCCTTTTGACGGGTGACCAGTTCTCATTCCCCTTGGGAGAGTTCTAAGTTTTCCATGAGGCTTCTGTTGCCTGTGGGCTGGTTGGGCCGTTACACTGGCCTATTCCTTTAAGGGGGAAGAATCTCCCTTTTTCATTTTATTCCGTTATATTGGTGTTTGGGTACCATTGGCCCTTCAGCACCAGGTTTTTTCTGTTGAATAAGTTACTAGACTGTTGCTTGTCTCTGTTCATACCTTTCAGAGGTCTTGTTATGAGATTGACGTTAGAGACTCTGCTCATGTCATACCTGGTTGCAATGTTTTGCAGGTGACAGCGCCTTTACTGTCTGCTGTGCCTTGTTTTTGGGGATCCCACCCTACTTTATGGACACTGCTATTGGATGTCCCATGTGTAATTATTATAGATGGAGCAGGACGTGCTGTATGCTTAGAATAATACAATTCTGTGAGATACTCACCTGTAGAATTGGTATTATACGCATACAGCACGTCATGCTCCACCCCACCCTGGTTTTACATTTTTCTGGATCCCCTGTATGGTGATTGTTATTACTATTGTACCGGTTGGTGGTTGGTTTCTCCCGGCTTCTTTTTTCACTGCTTTTCAATACTGGGGATTTGTGGGAGGTCCCTGGGTATATGAAGGGCCGGGAGGAGCCTGTTTTTGCATGTCTGCAGTGAACAGCGCCCTCTGGCGGAGTATTACCCATGTGTAATTATTATAGATGGAGCAGGACGTGCTGTATGCGTATAATACCAATTCTACAGGTGAGTATTTCACAGAATATAGCCCCAGGTGTATCCAGTCTCCAACAGGGTTTCCTGTGGGTTATACCTGGTGCAGCTGGCTAACTCCAAACTATGGAGGGTATAAAAACAATAAATTAAAACAATAAAATGGCCGTTGTACTAAAAACATCAGCACACACTCTGTCCCAAGGTTTCCCAGGGAGGAAACACAAAGAACTGAAGTGGGGAGGAAGGGGTGGGGCTTTTAAACTCTGTTCCTGTTTTGTGTTTCCTCCCAGGGGGTGGAGCATGATCTCTCCACGTGGTCAAGCTGAAGGATGAATTGGAAAAATAGGTGAAACATTTCTGAGAATATCACGGTTGCTGAATCACCAGCTAGGAAGACAATGAAAGCAAATGACACCATATCTAAAAAGAGTATTGAACACTTTGTACACATACACTATAGTAAAACGTGCCTTTGCCATTCATTGTCTACCTAGCTGCTGATTTGCTAACTAAAATTTTTATGCTTTTTGCACCTAAAGTGATTTTTTTCACTACAAAAGGAATTTTTGTTTTTACTAAGAAGGATATTTGTTTTTAAAGGTTATATGTCAAGCAATGGAAATTGCTTGGACTTGACCACCTCTTATATGGTAGCTGCGTCACTTGGCTGGTTGCTTTACTGCAGCAAGAACAAGGTTTGCAGCTTGTAAGTTCAGATCTCAGTTCTGCACATCATTCCCTGGTCAGTAATTCTTTGTTTTTGTAGAAATGAAAAAAGAAATTGGTTACTTAATACCTCATTGCATCTCAGCAGCCAAGGCAGTGTTTCCAATGGAGCCTGTTTTTGTGCTCATTAGTGATACAAGAATGTCAAGGGGTATATCTCGTACTTGAGGCAATTAAGTTCTTTGCAAAACTGCGTTATGGTTACAGAATTGATCACTGGCACAGCTTTAGTATAGGGCCCTGCAGGCAAAAGGGGTAACAGCTTTTAAAGCCACAGTTCAACTATTCTTTTTCTTACAAACAAATACAAATAATAAGTCACTATGTTCGCCTTAGCTTTGGATGCTCGCTTGGAGGTCGGTCTTGAGCAGCAAGCAGAATTGATGTTGAAGATGATGTCCACATTAGAGGCAGATTCCATCCTACAAGCCATGACCAATTCATCCCCAACATGTATGTATATTAAAGAACGTGTGTGTTTTAATATTTTGAAGAAAATGTAAATGCAACATTAATGGTTTACTTTCAATCAGTATCGCAGCCTTCCAGCAGTACAGACGACTCTTTGTTACGGGGTTTGCATGCAGCCAGTCAGATGAACCATTTAATTGTGCAGTCGTCTTCCATTCCTATGCTGAGTGCCTGTTTCAACAAGCTCTTCTCTATGCTGCAAGTGCATCATGTTCAGGTAAAGCGTCTGTCCTAACTGTAGGAGGTTTTTGTATCTGTTTGAGTTTTCAATTCCACTCCCACAACATTGAACGGCTGTGGTATTGGCCACCAGAGGGGTGACTCATCTCCTAATTAGAGGTGTGTATAGACCTTGTCATATATAAATAGGAAGAACTTGGTCGGAATAGGTTTTTATGGTAAGTTTGGAATTCCAGTTATTACGGTTTTAGAATGAGTAGGACCTTATTAGAGATGTTTTACATAACACGTTGTCCTATGACACATGCGAAAGAAGTTGAGCAGAACAGTAATTAATCACAAAGCTCAAAAATTAAAGAGAATGTTTCCCAGCTTCACTGACCCCTCATTTTCTGTCCTGGTAACACATGTATTAAATACGGTAGCTTTAATATTTGCTCTCTTAATTTATCCTGCTAATCTGGGTAGTTTTTGCTTTGAGTTTAACTAGGGATGTATGGGTATATGTGTCCAGTACTTGACTTAACTCGGCAAACACATTAGCTGCCAGGCAATAAATGTTTAATGGTCGAGAACAGAAATCCTGTCTTTATCTGTGAATACAGCTGGTTACAGCTAAATCTAAAGGGGTTTGCATATGGGGTGTAATCACATTTTTACAGTTTTCACAGCAATTTCATTAGCATGTTTGAAAGCTAGAGTACAGTTTTGAGCACGGTGTGCCCAGAGCTGGGCCATAATAATCTTATTGCCTAAAGGAGATGAATATAACAGGCCTTAGCGGTCAGTGTACAGAGTGATAATTGGAACTTGCAAAAACTTAGAGTAAACGAATATCTATCTTTATGTATTTTTAGCTTGAGTCACTTCTACAATTATGGCTCACATTGAGCCTCAATTCTAGCTCAAATGGAGGCAAGGAGAGCGCTGGTGAACTCTTCTTATATAATGCAAACCGAATACCGGTTATCTCTATCAATCAAGGTAAATTTCTCTATTTCAAGTATTTCTTTACTTTGTTGCATATACTTTTTGAGTTCAGGTTATTTGATGCTGGACTATAGTATTTACCCTGTCCAGGCAAAAATGGACACTAACCTCCAGTCCTCCGAAGCTTGATTTACATGATGCCGGTAGTAGCACTTACTGGCATTGGCAGTCTGGTGGGCTGTCCCTCGCGTCAGTCATGATGACTAGTTGCACCCGCTCAGTTCACTGCAATTGGGGGAGTGTGCCAACCCTCGGCAGGCCCCCTTCATTGAAATTTATTGCATGATTGATTCTAGAAGACAGCAAGTTGGTTTTTACCTCAACATTCCCTTTTATTCTGTGTCACTACTGCCTGAGGAGAATTACAATTGTCCAGTGCATGGCTGAGCAGGATTTACACCTAGAAGCTGTAGCCACTTGCAGTCGGCTAGATCAATGAAACTGGTAATACACTGGAGGAATTAATAACCAGACTCGGCTGTCGACCACGCTGATACGCTGCTCGCGGTCATGTGGAAGTGAACAGCCAATTGGCACGGCCGAGCCTGTCTACGCTCCCAGTGCTGGCAATAATAGTCTCCTCCATGGCCATAAGAGGACCTCTGAATCGGGCAGCCGTTTTTTTTTTTTTTTTTGAGCGTTGCTTTAGTTCCGTTTTAAGAAAGTGCTAATACAGTGTATTCTCATTCCATAAACTCAAACAGTCTCCCTTCCTACAAAATGGGAATTACCTTACAGGATCCCTCATGGTGCTTGCTTTATCTAGGGCACAGTTTCCCTAGGTAGGTCCTTTCCATAGGGACTCTCTCTCCTATATCCACCACTGTCTTTGGTGGGCATCCTGATAAGGATTGGACAATACATTGCTAGAGGTGTCTGGCAAGGTGGTGGTTAGTAAGCCCCCCCCCCCTGTACTGTATCAAAGATGGAGTTTCTGACTTAAAGCGGACCTTCACTCTAAATAAGAGTCTATCTTATATGTTTCCCACACCCTGTACATACAGATTGCTCACATTAAAAATCATCCTACCTGCATCTACTGCATTTTATAAGCCTTTAAACATCCAAGATGGCGGCTTATGGAAGCTGCCATTTTTGCAGGCAGCCTGCAAACAGGAAGTGACTGTGCTGCTCTGCATTCTGGGACTGCTGACCTTTCCCTGACCCCAGCTCTGCTGTGTCTGAGCAAAGCACAGCTATAACCCGCCCCCCTGTACCTTATCCCACTCTCCTCTCCTCAGTAAGTGTGATGCTTCTGAGTCAAGATGGCGGCGCCCGTATCCTAAATTCCCGAACAGAGTTGCAGCCCAGTGGGGGAAAGTATAATAAATTAGTGACTAAACATGTAAAATATATTAATTTTAGATGCTGAGGAATTGTTTTTTAAGAGTTTGGGCTTTTCATTAAATCATGGTGAAGGTCCGGTTTAACTGTCAATAGACTTGCCTCTGAGGCATCAGAACTCCACCCCATAGGTAAAGACTTCTGTCCTTGATTTTGAGGTGCACCAGAGCTAATACGACTCATTCATGGTGAAAGATCCTGGTGGCGGAATTGAATACTATAGTATTCAGTTATGACAGTCCTGTGCTTATGATTTAGGCTTACATATTGAGAATGTAGGTCCACTTTAGGTTTAAGTTAGATCTGATTTGTATTTTATCGATGAATGGAGTTGTAGATGTTAATACTAAATACTATTCAATGTATCTGTGAATGGTTTGGGGGGAACTCTTATGCCCTACCACAGCGTAACCGTGTGTATATCTTTCTCTTCCTAAATGTAGCATCCATTACAAGTTTTTTAACAGTTCTGGCCTGGCATCCAAATACCTTGCTTCGGACATGGTGCCTTGTACTTCATAGCCTCACTTTGATGACAAACATGCAGCTCAACTGTAAGTCACTGCACTTGTCTGCCTTATTCAGTCTGCAGCCTGGAAAATTGTAGATCTTGGCTGTATCCTAAACTCCCTTAACGTAATAAGTATAAGTATTTTACAGTATAATCGATATTCTTGCATGAAAAATGGATAGTTGATCGACATTCATTAATGCTGTCATAGTAACATAGTATGTAAGGCTGAATAAAGACTTTAGTCCATCCAGTTCAGCCTGTTTAACTCCTTCCAGTGGTCTAGTAGCCATAGCCGGAAATGTTATTACATGCCAGGAAGGCATCAAGGCCACTTTTGAACATTTTTACTGTATCCATCATTACTACCTCCTCTGGCAGCGAGTTCCATAGTCTCACTGCTCTTACAGAGAAGAATCCCCTCCTATGTCTGTGGAGAAAGCACCTTTCCTCTAACCTTAGTGGATGCCCCCGGGTTATGGTTACACTCCGGGGTATAAATAGATTGTGGGACAGATCCTTGTATTGACCCCGAATATATTTATACATAGTTATTAGATCACCCCTCAATCGTCTTTTTTCTAGACTAAATAAGCCTAACTTGGACAGTCTTTCCAGGTACTCTAGCCCCCGCACTCCTTTTATTAACTTTGTTGCCCTTCTTTGAACGCGCTCCAGTTCTGATATGTCCTTTTTAAGCACAGGTGCCCAGAACTGTACACAGTATTCCATATGGGGTCTGACCAGTGACTTGTACAGGGGTAAAATGATGTTCTGGTCATGAGCACCTATGCCCCTCCTGATGCACCCCATGATCCTGTTTGCCTTGGCAGCAGCTGCCTGGCATTGATTACTACAGTTGAGCTTATTGTCAACTAAAACCCCTAAGTCCTTTTCCATTGTTGTTTTACCAAGTGTTTCTTTATTTAGTGTGTAATCATGACACAGATTTCTCCTTCCCATGTGCATAACCTTACATTTATCTGTGTTAAACTTAATTTGCCATTTAACTGCCCATGCTTCCAATTTATCTAAATCTGTTTGTAGTTGCCTGTTGTCCTCCTTTGTTTTAATTACTTTACTCAGCTTAGTATCTGCAAAGATTGAGACTTTACTGTTTAATCCATACCCAATGTCATTTATATATATATTGAAGAGAATTGGTCCCAGAACTGACCCTTGTGGTACTCCACTAGTAACAGTGACCCAATCTGAGTGTGTACCATTGATAACCACCCTCTGCTTCCGATCACTAAGCCAATTTCCCACCCATCTGCACACGTTCTCCCCCAGTCCAAGCATTCTCATCTTTTGTACAAGCCTTTTATGTGGCACAGTATCAAATGCTTTAGAAAAGTCAAGATATATGATATCTGTCTGTAAAGGAATCTGGACAGGATAAGGGCTGTAGTACTATGTAGGCAAATGGGGCTGGTGTAAGATAAACATGGGGAAAGCAGGCAGGGTGGGTCGGCCAGGGACGTGCCGTAGAACTGCCAAACTGGCTGATACCAGGAGACATGTCATAGGGAGACAGTGCTACAATAGGACCATGGCAACTTACTCCCACAGGGTGCCACTCCTAACCCATAGGAGCAGAGAACCAAGTTAAAATGCAACACTGGGTGTCATAGGGTTACAGAAAAGCTCGATGTGAAGGCAGCACAGGTCGTTAACGTGGCAATTTAGGGTAGGTAATGGGATAGGCATGCCACTTCACCTGCCTGTCAAAGGCTCATACAAATCCCTCTACACCCCCCCCCCCCCAGTTATAAACTGAGGGAAGGGGGGGGCAGGGATTTCCATTTACAGTAAATGACCACAGCTACTCGTGGCAGTGCACATGTGGAGTGTAGAGGGAAAATTAGCATCTTGATGTGAATGGGGGAATATGTAATAAAAGTTAATAACTAAACAAGTTATTTATTGTGATAAAAAGTAGGCTTACGCACTAGCAAACAAGATACAATTTTTGAATGTGCACCCCCCCAAAAAAACAAATATTTGTGGTTTGTCTATGAAGTTTTAAATTCAGTTAAAACTTCATAGACAAACCACAAATATTTGTTTGAATACACTGAATTTAAAGCAGACCAAAACCAACATTTTTAACTAGCATCCCCTAAATTGCGCCCCCCATGAAAAGGCCCTTTTGCCAATTTTCACTGCTCCTGCTTCACTCTAATCCCAGATAGTGCCGCCTGTTTTAGCTGTAAAGCTCTGCCTCCTCCATTCATTGCCACTGATATATGTGGCAATGATGTCATTGGCACACCTATGCGGTGACTGATCGCCTGCCATCTTACAGAGAGGAACAGCAAAAATAAAAGGCATTCCAGGAGAATTTGAAAAGCAAAAATATCCCTACACCCTAAGAATGGAGCATCAGCAGGGGCTTTGGCCAAATGTTAAAGTTCAGTGGGTTATGGTCTGCTTTAACATTAGTTTGTTTTCTAATCATTTTAGTCTATAAACAAGTAGGTTTTTATTTTAGTCAGGGTAACTAGATGTGCAGTACATTACCTGATTTAATCACTTCTGTATTTTTCCACCAGAAAAAGTAGACCTACTCTTTCCCTGGAAAGTCAGTCCCAGGGAGAGTGGGGCTAGTTAGAATCATGTGGAAGTTTAGCATCTGTAAAGAAATAAGACTGTTATTGACTGTTGTCTTAATGCTTTAGCTGGACCCAGCAGCGCTATTGGTGCTCAAGAAAACACTGCCCAGCTACTGGTATCTGACCCAAATCTCCTACATGTTCTTGTAAAATTCCTCTCAGGAACAAACCCACATGGGACCAACCAGCACAGTCCCCAGGTAAACGATTACATTGTATTTCATATCATTGTCTTTTTACTTGAAAAAAATGTTGGAATTGTTATGGTGAGAGACATTTAAAGCAGATCAAAATGCACAGCACTGCCTGTTTTATTTAATCCTTACTTCTGGGCATTCCACCACAAGGTGGCGCAGCTGACTGCAGAAGATTTGTGGCTCCTCCTGGCCCCATATAAAACCATGCTTGAAAAAGATTTTTTGTCCCGCACTGCTAAATTAAGTATACTAATCTATGTAACTGTTGGTGCTGGCTGATAAAGGGACATCTAAATGTACACAAACAGGAAAGGTGATGGGGCTGCCAGCACAGTCCCAAAATCCTTTATCAAAGTGAGCCGCACTCAGTAGTTTAAAAATTGATATACCATGCCTTTATTGAAAACATATACATATACAAGACTGACAAAAGTTTAAAAAACATTAAAAAAGGTGTTGGAAAAGGGGGGCTTAATTAATACAACAAATACAAATATCATGATGAATGCAGTCAATTAAAGTGAAAGTAAAGACACCAAAAAAAAAATATTCTCTGGTTCTGCAAAAACTGTGCACGGTAAAGTGCAAATAGTGCTATCTAAGGTGCAACCAAATAAAATGTCAAATGCTATATAGATACCAAGTGCTATACAACATACATTGTGATATGCCTACTAAAAAAAATTTTCTTTGGTTCTGCAAAAACTGTGTGGAGCCAAGTCCCCTCACCAAACAGCCTCATAGACCGTCGACGCGTTGCGTGCGGGGTCACCCAGCACTTCGTCAGAACGTGTCAGGGGCTACCTCCTCACTCCCTTTTAGGAGGGGGGACACCACCACATGTTTGGTTGCACTCATTTAATTGGCATTATACACCGCATAAATGGGAGTGAGGAGATAGGGGACTTGGCTCCATTTCCACTGACCTGGTGATACCATTTTATCCTTTTTTTTTTTAGCAGTCATATCACAATGTATGTCGTATAGCACTTGGTATCTATATAGCACTTGACACTTTACTTGGTTGCACCTTGGATAGCACTATTTGCACTTTACCGTGCACATTGCATAGTTTTTGCAGGACCAGAGAATTTTTTTTTTTTTTGTGTGTCTTTACTTTCACTTTAATTGATTGCATTCATCATGATATTTGTATTTGTTGTATTAGAGGCATAAAATTAAGCCCCCCTTTTCCAACACCTTTTTTAATGTTTTTTAAACTTTTGTCAGTCTTGTATATGTATGTTTTCAATAAAGGCATGGTATATCAGTTTTTAAACTACTGAGTGCAGCTCACTTTGATAAAGGCTTTTGGGACTGTGCTGGCAGCCCCACCACCTTTTCTGTTTGTGCCCATATAAAACCAGGAATCACCAAAACACCCCCAGTGTTTCTCTGCAGTCATACTGCGAAGACCAGAAGATGGCTCTCTACGGTTATTCGCAGGTGAGCGGGGCAACCAAGCCTGCAGCCCTGCAAGCCTATTCCCACCCTCTTCCGGACCCTTCTGCCTCCCAGCCCTGGCTGTCGGATCGGGTGACGGTAGGGGAGCGCCTGGGTCGAGGCGCTCGGTGAGCTTTGCTCTAGACCGCAGACCCTATTACTGAAGGGTAGCCGGTCTCCAGGCCTATGGTGAGCCTAGGGGGACAGAGGAACCACTGCTGACTGTGTTGTGCATTCTCGGGGTGAGTCCTTTATTGGGGACTGCGCTGTGTGGGGGACTCTTCTTATTGGGGGCTCCGTTCTCCCCCCCCCCCCCCTCCCTTCTGACCGGTTGTTCCCACGCGCTGTGCGTTCTCTCCCCCCTTCCCCCCCTCTCCCTCCCCTCGCCTTGCGCTTCCCTATTCCGCGGTTCTGCCGCGGCTAGGGTGTGGTGTGGGTGGTCGGGGTCGAGCGCAAGCGGGCTTCCGCCGCTCGCTGCTGTGTTATTCTAAGTATGTCACACACCCCGCTTCAGATAGTCATTACACTTGGGTTATACTGACCTGTAGATGGCGATCTTGCAGAGATGTCAATAAAAAAAGGAAGGCCCTCCCAGTCCATAAATACCTGGTACCTCCCACTCATTCCCCAGTCTTTCATCTCTGCAGACGGCGAGCAAGTCAGAAGATGGATGTCTCCTCCTTGCAAGGTAGCCAGGGTGACCCCCGGCCCTCTATTTTGATCTATTTCTGCCCGGATTCTTTTATTGTTTTTACTTGCCTCCCAGCCTAGGCTTCTGGTCCGGGCAAGGGTAGATGGCACCCTAGGTGCTTAGGAGCTATGCTCCTCCGTGAGACCCCATAACAAGGGGTAGGCGGTTAACCGGGTTGGTGACCCCGGTTTGGGATGCCCTTTCCCTTGGCCTTCCACCCTAGCATGGATTCCCCCTCTCCCGGATACCCTTGGGGGGGAGAGGGGGGGGCCTTGTCCCTTGTAGATTTCAATCCTTTTATTGTATGTGTGTGTGGGTGCGTGTTTGATTACTGTAGCATGCGGGTTGTGATTTCATATCCCACTCCTTTACAATTTACATTGCGCGGTACTTAGACCGGTGCCGGCGGTCCCGCGGCGTAGGCCTCTGTGGTCTGCCAAGGCGGCGGGGGAGCTTCTTCCCCTCAGGGCAGGGGGCGGGGTCGGGCGTTCGAGCGATCGCCTACGGCCCGCCCCCGTGCTACGGGTGCCGCTGTTCAGGTCCCGGCTTCTGGCCAAGCGCGACGTGCGAACTGCGCCGGCCCTTTTTCCTTCCCCTGCGAGGTGTGCGTGTGTGACGGTCGGTGAGTGGCCTGTGGCCCCATTAGTTTTTTTTTCTCTGTATATATTCATGCCCCTCCTTGGGGTTGTTGGCAACGCTTCTTTTATTAACCCCTTTGGACATTTGCTATTATGGTACTGATTGCTGTGTCTGTTTGTGTGTTCCAGGTGGACCATTGTTTCTATAAAAGGGGGGTTCTCCCGGTCCTAGGGTCCCTGGTTAAATTTAGGGGTCTGTAAATTCCTCCCACGTGGGACTTAAAGGGGCATCCCGGGTAGCATTTACTGCGTAATTCCCTCTGGGCATTGTGCCTAATTTTAAAAATCACCATATGGAGGCTTCCCCGGATACTGGGCTTGGGCCCCCCTCGGGGAAATCCAGGCTGTGTTTGGGGTGTGGGGTATCCCTTTTGGGGGATGATGTATTTCTTTGTGTACCCTGTACGCAGCGGACTATTACGCGGCAGTCCGGATCTCAGGCGTCTGGTTCTGCTCTGCCAGTCTCTTCTCCCCCTCGCTTGATACGTACCCCATGTGATGTGATCACGGGTGTGGAGTCGCAATCTGAGGTGTGTGTGCCAGATTGGCCAATCTTGAAAAATTGTTTTCCAATGCTGTTGCCAAAAAAGCCACGGCTAAGAGAAAACATTTGTATACAGCCTCGCAGGCCTTTGATGTGGATGAGTTTGACTCTCTGGATTGGTCTGATTGCTCCCCGTTTGAGGAAGGGGAGCTGTTTGAGGAGTCAGAGGGGTCCGATGATCAGCAGTGTGTTGGTGCTGATGCCGAGCAGGGTCAGGGGGATTCTTTGGATACCTCTAAGGTCCTGGCTCATATGTTTGAGGTCCTGGCTATTTCTCCCTTTGAGGCGGCTCCTCCGCAGAAGGGGGAGTTCTTTGAGGTGACCAAGCCGCGCTTGGAATTTCCTTTATAAAAAGCATTTTGATGGCATTATTCTCAAGAATTGGGAGAGGCCTACTCTGCTTCCGGGTGTTCCTCCAGGTTGGGACAAAAAATATCCCTTTCCGGTGGACGAGGTGAAGCACTGGACACTTGGGTTATCTTCCGCCAGATGGCACTGCAGAGACATGTAAAACAGGCTCCTCCCGGCCCCTCAAATACCCGGGGACCTCCCACAAATCCCCAGATTTCTCTGCAGTGCTGACTGCGAAGACATGAAATTATCACTCTGTTGCAGGTGAGCGGGGCTATTAAGGCCTGCGGCCCTGTTGGCCTATTCCCACCCGTCCTTGATGTGATGTGCCTCCCAGCCTGGGCTGCGCTGGTCGGGTGAAGGTAGGCAGCACCATGTGTGCTTAAGGAGCGCTGCTCCACCGCAGTCCCCCACCAAAGGGTAGGCGGTATAGGCTGATGGTGAGCCTTATGGGATGCCCCTCCCGCATTATTGTCCCATGCCCCGGTAGCGGTGGGCCCTGTACAAAGGGCCGCCATCCTCCCTCATTCTCCCAGTAGCCCTCGGGAGGAAGAGAAGGGGGGGTGTGGATGTCGTGTACTGTGATTACATGCTTATGGTCCTCTTTGTAATGTCTGCTTGGACTGGTATATGTGGTGTCAACCGCCACGCTGACTTGTCTTTTTACACTGTTAAGGCCGCCGCCGCGTGCTCCTTTTCCTTCATTTGGATGTTCCGCGCCGGGCGGCGACGTTACCTCAGACGCTTCTGCGTCCTCATTGGCTGCTTGTCTGTTGGACTTCGCGCTATTCGGTGAGGCAGGGCCTGGCATGGCGCACCTCGAGTCATGGCTCGCGCTGGCCCGCCCTTCGAGGTTCTCAGCGCCATATTGTCTGGTCGCGCGCGCGTGTGTGAGGTTCGCGGGCGGCTTTATAATTCACTGTAGTGTGTTTCGGTTCTGACACCCTTCTTCTCATTGTGTCTTTCAGAGGGTGAATCCATTGGCTTCTCCCGGCCTGGTGTAATTGATAGCGGGCCTTGTAAATTTACTCCCACTCCCTAGTGGGTCATTGGGGCATCCAGGGTTGCTTTATAGCGTCAATCCCTACTGGCATAGTGTGCCTAATAATCACCATATGGAGGCATCTAAGGATAATGTGACCGGGGTCCCTCTGGGACATGACCAGCGGTGTAGGGCGTGTGGACAACCCCATGCTGATGCTGACAAGACACGGGTCTGCGTACCTTGTGCTGAGCAAGCGCTGGCTTTGCAATCTGGCCTGCCAGTGGCTGCACCTCGCCTCACTTCACCTAATCCCCCTGGCTTTAATCTCACTCCTGCTGAGTCGCACACAAGTGGGGATTCTCAGCCTGAATTGGCTACGGCTGAACAGATTTTTGCGAGGTCCTTAGCGCATAAGGGCCCTGGTAAGAAGCGGCTCTTGACGCCTAATGTTACTGTTTTCCCTATGGGAACTGAGGAGTTTCTGACTCTGTGTGGCTATACCCCTTCTGATGGAGAGCTCTTTTCTGACTCAGGCTCATCTGATGAGAGACTGGAGGGTCATGAAGACTCTGGCCCTGATCCCTGGGTCCAGGATGACACTGACAGATTATTGATCCAGATCTTTGAGGTTCTGTCTATCTCTCCCCCTGGTGAGGCTCCCAGGCAAAGAGGGGAGCGTTTCCATACAGCATCATCACGCTTGGAATTTCTAGAGCAGGCACATTTCCATACCCTTGTGCTCAAGGAATGGGAGTGCCCCAATAAACTTCCAGGGGTTCCAGGAGATTGGGATAGGAAGTATCCTTTTCCCCCTGACGTGGTTAAATGTTGGTCGTTCCCCCCCCCCCCCCCCCCCCCGAGGTGGATGTCCCGATCATAGGGCCATCTAACACCCCTTTCTTGCATCCCCCCGACTATACTACCCTTCGGGATGCTGAGGACCGGCACATTGACCTGCTGGCCTCCCACGCCTTTGCATGTGCGGGGACGGCGCTACGCCCAGTCTGTGCCTCTGCCATTACTGCTGTGGCCACTAGAACCTTCATCATAAAAATGCTTGATTGTGCCCCTGATGATCTCCCTTGGGATGTGTTTAATGCACTCTCCAATTGTGATGTGTTTGTAAAATTTATCCTATTAGCATTGGATGACACCATTAGAATGTGTGCAAGAACTTCTGCCCTTGTGGTGGCTATACGTCGCTTGCTCTGGCTGCGACAGTGGGGTGCTGACAATGCTGAGCAGAAGGCCCTTACCGGGCTCCCCTTTAAAGGGCTGCGTCTTTTTGGGGCCCGCCTAGGCCGTTTGGTAGGAGAGGTAAGTTACCCCAGCGTAGACGGCTGTCTCGGGCCCTTCGGGGCCAGGGCCCCCCTTCCACCCCCACCATGGTGTTAAACAGGAACCAGGGGCGTCCTTTATGGGGGCTCGCGCAACTCCCTGTCCCAGGAGCAGAAGACAACACCCTTGCTCCTCTGGGGTGGCTATGCTCAAATCCTCTCCCAAGTCCCCTCAAGCATAATGGCTGCGGCATCTTGCTTAAGTCTGGAGGCACCACGCCTCAGACCGGTGGATTTAGGAGGTAGTGTCCTCCGGCTACAAGATGGCGTTTGCTGTGCGCCCCCCCCTATGATTACCGGGTCCCGGGTACTCCTGGTCCCTGTTTCTGCTCAGGTGCTGGCACAGGCCGTGCAAGGTCTGCGGGGTTTGGGGGTCATTTGCAGATTTCTCTTAACGGACAGAGGCAAGGGACCCTACTCCAACCTTCTCACAGTCCCCCAAAAAGATGGGTCAGTCTGGCCCATTCTGGATGCACAGCTCTTCAGCAATTTGTCAAGTACAGGCGCCTTCCTCATGGAAACTCTGCGCTCGGCCATTTGCTCCTTGCGAACCGTGGGCTTCATGCCGTTTGTGGATATCAAAGATGCTTACTTTCACATCCTTGTGTTTTCAGGACACCAAGATTCCTTAGATCCACGTTGGAGGATCAACACGGCCAATTTGTGGCCTTGCCATCTGGCCTCTATTCAGTTCCCAGATTGCTCACCAAGGTGCTGGCGGGGGTGATGTCTCTGATGAGGCCAAGGGGTGTCCGCGTGCTGCACTACCTGGACGTCCTCATCACTTCCCAGCCTCTACATCAGGCATAGTTGGATACTCAGCTGGTGGTGTCCATCCTGGAGTCATCTGGATGGGTGGTCTGCCACCACCAAGTTCTCGCTCTCCCCTTCTTTGGTAATTTCATTCCTAGGAATGAATCTGGACACTGTTCAGGCAAGAATAGTCATTCCTCAGCAGCAGGTGGACATCTGCTTGCACAAGTTCAGTTTCTCCTAGCTGTCCCTGTTCCTTCACCAAGGCAGGGGATGCCTTCTTGCTCCTTCCTGGGAGACGGTCACCACGGATGCCAGTCTATCAGGTTGGGGGGGTTTCTCCTGGCCCTGCGGTTCCAGGGGAGGTGGGGTCCTTAGGAGGCCTATTCACCTATCAATGTCCTGCAGCTGTGAGTGATCAGGTTAGTTCTGATTCGTTGACTGCTCATTTCAGGGCCTGCCTGCTCGGGGGCGCATGGTCACTCTGATGGTAGTTGCCTACATAAATCATCAGGGAGGGACCCAGTCCAAGAGGGTCCTCCAGGAAGTGTCTCTGATTCTGATCTGGTGGAGGCCAATGTTCCTTGCTTTTCAGCGGTATACATTCCGGGGGGGGGGGGGGTCCCTCTGCAACAGGGTGTTCAATCTCTGTATCACCGTTGGGGCCAACCTATGTGGATCTGTTTGCGTTCCGTCACAATCACAAACTCCCGGCCTTTGTCTCCCCGTACCTGGATCCTCTGGCCGTGCCCATGGATGCCTTAGTACTGTCATGGCGGGACATTCAGTTTCTGTATGTCTTTCTACATTCCCCCTGCTAGGCAGGGTTCTGCGCAGGATTGCTCTGAAAGGGGTGCCAGTTGTTCTGGTGGCCTCAGGTGGCCAAGAAGAGTGGTTCGCAGACTTGGTGCAGATGGCAGTAGATCAGTGCTTTCTGCCTGGACTGCCAGATCTGCTCACTTAGGACCACTTACGCCATCCCATTTACTAACTCTGGCCTTGACGGCCTGACTGCTGAAACCTCCATCTTGATGGAGAATGGTTTGCCTACCTCGTTGGTTGAGTCCATGGTGAAGGCTAGGAAGATGATTTCTTCTTCTATCTGTTATATGGTATGGCGTACCTTCATTGACTGGTTGAGTCTTGGTCTCTTCCCTGTTGGGTGTTCTCAGTTCCCAGGGATCTGGAGTTTTACTGCATGGGTTGGAGTTTTTCTCTAACTCAGTACTCTGAAGGGTCAGGTTTCTATCCTGTCTGTCTTCTTTCAGAAGTCTTTTGTTCAGCATTCCTTGATTAAGACTGCCTTTAGGGGGTTGCTCATGGGCGTTCCCCACTACAACCTATGGTCCCTGTATTCTAAGTATGTCACACACCCCGCTTCAGGTTACTAAATCATTAAACATGGGTTATACTCACCGCTAGGTGGCACTTTTTGCAGAGAAGTCCAGAAAACAACAAGCCCCTCCCGGTCTATACATACCTGGTACCTCCTAACAATTCCCCAGTGTTGTTCTCTGCAAGGTGGCGACAAGACAGAAGAAAGAAGTCTCCTGCTTGCAGGTAGCCGGGGTAACACCCCGCCCCCCTCCCCCATATGGTCTATTTCTGCCCGGTTTCTTTTGTTTTATTCCTGATTAATTGGTAGCCTCCCAGCTTAGGCTGGCGGCCGGGCAAAGGTAGATGGCACTTAAAGTGCCTAGGAGATTAGCTCCTCCGCTCGTCCCCATATTATGGGGCATAGCGGTATTCCGGCCTTGGTGATCCGGATGTGGGATGCCCCAGAGTTTAGGTAGGTCAGGTCCCCCTTTTGGCCTTCTCCCTGTGGCTTTTATTTTTTATGTGTGTGTGTGTCAGTGTTTGTGTACTTTTACTGCAGGCCCGTCGGGCCGCCTGGCTCTTGCTGGTTGGGGGGGCTTCCTTAGCCCCCGGGACGGCTGCTTTCGGTGTTCGGGGGGGGCGGGTCGGGCGGCGCAGTGCCACCGGCCCACCGCCCTTCTCCGGAGGTCAGGCGCCATTCTCTGGCACCTGCCTCGCGGTCTGATCTCCAGGCGGTGGGCGGGGCCGGGAGGCGCGATGCACCGCCGGCCCGCCTGGCTGTGGGGGCGGCGAGTGTCATTCTCGGCGCCCGCTGGCAAGGTACTTGATGCAGGCGGGTCCGGGCGGCATGCGGGCCGCCGGCCCGCCTGACGGCACTTGCGGGCGCCATTCTGTGTGTGTTGGCGCGTTTCTGGAGGGATGGGCGGGGCCGCGTGCTGCGCGGCCCGCGCCGTGTATTGCGGCTTGGTGAGGGGCGGGGCCACAGCGTCTCCCACTTCTGGCTGGGCCCGCCCCTCTTCTCCACACCTTCCTCCGGGGCGCAGCCGCCATCTCTGGTCTGACACAGGTAGGCGTTTTTTTTCTTGTCTTTCCGGGGGTTACTGCTGGGCCGGGGGGGCAGCTTAGGTTTGGCCCCCTTCCTCGCCGATCGGGGGGGGGGGCGGCATTCCCCTTATCCCGGCTCTGGGCCAGCTGGCAGGGAGCTACTGCTGCCCTGGGCCACACCAGCTTGTCAGTACTCCTTTATAATATATATATATATATATATATATATATATATATATATATATATATATATATATTTAGATTATATGCTCTATGCAGATTCTTATGTCTCTTCATTGTTATAGTTATCCAGGCTTATGGTGTACTTGGTTGACGGTTGTCTTTTGTTTTTCAGATCCCGGGATCCCACGCTGCAGGGCTCTCCCGGTCTTAGATACCTGGCTAGTTGGGGGGGCCATTGTTTTAATTGGGGTTTTTTGTGTCTAAATTCCAATTTTTTTGAGCTTGTCTATTTAGTCACATAAGTACTGAAGGGGCATCCCGGGTCGCTTTAGGCGTAAATCCCCGGTTTATACCATAATTTCACCATATGGAGGCTACCAAAGATACCGGAAATGGCCCTTCGGGGCAATCCAGTCTCTTTGGGGGGTGTGGGACTCCCAGGGGATGATGTCATTATTTGTATTCCATGTGCACGGCGGAACATTGAGCGCCAATCCGGCACCCCGGTGCCCGGTACGTCCTCGGCCACACCATCTCCCTCCCCTCCTCGCCTGTTCCGGACCCCGTGTGACGTTGTCGTTGGGGGTGATTCGCAGTCTGAGGTTTGCGCCCGATTGGCCAGCCTCGAGAAGATATTTTCCGCTGTGGTCGCTCAGAAGGCTCCGGCTAAGCGGAAGCACCTGTCTCCGCCTCCGCCGGACTCAGATGAGGAGGTTATTGAGGACCTGGATTGGCCGGATCGGCCCCTTGAAGAGGGCGAGCTTGTTGAGGAATTACAGGATCCCGAGGGCCAGCAGTTGCTGGGTGCTGAGGGTGACCAGACGGAAGGGCCCGTCCAGGATACGCCTTCCATTCTGGCCCAAATGTTTGAGGTTTTGGATTTGGATCCGCCTGAAGCTGCTCCACGGCCTAAGGGTCAGCTTTTTGGGGTGTCCAAGCCGCGCTTGGAGTTTCCCAGTCAACAGCATTTTGAGGACGTTGTCCTTAAGCAATGGGAGCAACCTACGCGTCTCGTTGGGGTGCCGCCTAGCTGGGATAGGAAGTATCCCTTTCCGGCGGACTTGGTGAAGCGTTGGTCTGTCCCTCCCGAGGTTGATGCTCCGGTTCTGGGACTATCTAACACGGCGAGGATCGCCGGATTGATCAGCTGGCCCGTCATGGTTTTGTCTGCGCGGGTTCAGTTCTGAGGCCCGTCTGTGCTTCGGCACTTTTGCTGCTGGCGGTTAGGTCTATCATCAGGGATTTATGTACGGATCTTGATCCTACTTGTGCTGAGTTTCTTGCTCTTAAGCGTTGTGATTCCTTTTTGTCTTTCATTCTGGCCGCCCAGGATGATGCCATGTTGATGTCGGGCAGGGCTACGGCTCTGTTGGTTGCCATTCGCCGTTCAGTGTGGTTGAGGCAGTGGACGTCTGACTTTAATTCCAAGAGATCGCTCACGGCTCTTCCCTTTCTGGGTCTGAGGCTTTTCGGTGAAAAGCTGGATTCTGTTGCCAAGGGAGGTAAGTTACCTCAGCGCAAGAATTTTCGTCGTTCCTTTCGGGGGGCGGCCCACTTCAATCCCTCCTTTCGGGGAGCCAGAGCTGGCAGGGGTGCTAGCTGGAACAGGGGAAGAGGCCGTGGCCGTCCCGTTCACGTCTGGGGCGCCAAACCCAAGCCCGCTCAGCAATGAGGGGCGCCCTCACCCTTACGGGTGGGGGGACGGTTGCGACTCTTCTCCCGGGTATGGGACCAGGAGGTCTCGGACAGGTGGATCCGGGAGGTGGTGTCGGCCGGCTACAAGCTGGAGTTCGAGTCCCGCCCTCCTCCAAGGTTTTTCAGGTCTCGTGTCCCTCCAGATCCCTTGGCCGCACAGGGGCACCTTGCGGCGGTAAGGAATCTTCTGGAGTTGGCAGTCATCTGTCCGGTCCCGCCTTCGGAGGTGGGGCGCGGGTATTATTCCAATCTCTTCATTGTTCCCAAAAAGGATGGGTTGTTCCGTCCCATCCTGGACTTGAAGTTTCTCAACCGGTTTATTCGTCCTCGGAAGTTTCGCATGGAAACCCTTCGGTCTGCGATCGCTTCGCTTCGGCAGGGGGACTTTGACGTCCATAGACATCAAGGATGCATATCTTCACATTCCGATTTTTCCAGCCCATCAGAGGTTCCTTCGCTTTGTGGTGGAGGACCGGCATTTCCAGTTTGTAGCTCTCCCGTTCGGCCTCACCTCGGCTCCGAGAGTGTTCACCAAGGTGTTGGCGGGAGTTATGGCCCTGCTCAGAGTTCAGGGGATTCGGATTGTGCCCTACCTGGACGATCTTCTCATCATGGCGCCTTCCTTCAGTCAAGCGGAAGGGGACACCAACACGGTGGTGTCTATGCTGGAGAGGTTCGGCTGGGTGATCAACTACTCCAAGTCTTCTCTGCTTCCGGCCAGGGTGGTGACCTTTCTGGGGATGTCCTTGGACTCTTACCAGCACAGAGTTTTTCTTCCTCAGGCCAAGGTTCTTTTGATTCAGGAGTTGGCTCAGCTTCTTCTTTCCAATCATCGCCCGTCCATCCGTCTAGGGATGAGACTGGTGGGGCTGATGGTAGCTTCGTTCGATGCAGTTCCCTTCGCGCAATTTCACACGCGGACGCTTCAGCTTCATCTGTTGGCATCTTGGGACCGGCGACCGGGATCGTTGGATCGGTCCTTCCGGATGTCCCCCCGGGTTCGGCAGTCTCTACGGTGGTGGATGGTTTCGGACAATCTCTCGAAGGGCAGGTCATTTCTGACCCCGCTTTGGGAAACTGTCACCACGGACGCCAGTTTGTCAGGATGGGGGTTTTTTTGGAAGGATCTTCGGTTCCGGGGCCGGTGAGGTCCTCAGGAGGCTCACTTACCCATCAATGTTCTGGAGCTGAGAGCCATCAGGTTGGTTCTGTCTCACTTGACTCAGCATTTACAGGGTCTGCCGGTTCAGGTTCGGTCGGACAATCGGACGGCAGTTGCTTACATCAATCACCAAGGAGGGACTCGCAGTCTGGGTGCCCACAGAGAAGTGTCTCTGATCCTTGTTTGGGCGGAGACTCATGTTCCTTGCATCTCGGCAGTGTACATTCCAGGAGTGGAAAACACGGAGGCGGACTTTCTGAGCCGGTGTTCGTCCCGCCGGGGGGAGTGGTCTCTCCATCCCCAGGTGTTTCGGTCGCTTTGTCTCCGGTGGGGGACGCCGGAGGTGGATCTGTTTGCTTCTCGTCACAATCACAAGCTTCCGACATTCGCGTCGCTATCTCAGGACCCTCTGGCTCTGGCGGCGGATGCCATGGCTCTGAGCTGGAGGGACCTGAGGTGTCTTTATCTGTTTCCTCCGATTCCCAGGCTAGGCAGGGTGCTGCGAAGGTTGGTTCTGGAAGGAGTTCCCGCCATTCTCGTGGCTCCAAGGTGGCCAAGGCGGGTGTGGTTCGCAGACATCGTTCGTCTGGCGGTGGATCAGTTCGATCTGCCTCTTCGGCCGGATCTTCTCACTCGGGGTCAGCTGTGTTACCCCAGTTTACCAACGCTGGCTTTGACGGCTTGGCTGCTGAAACCTCCATCTTAAAGGAGGAGGGTCTTTCGGATTCGGTCATTCAGACTCTTATCAGTGCCAGGAAGAGATCCTCTTCTTCCATCTATTATAGGGCTTGGAGATCTTATATTGATTGGTGTGAGGCTAGATCTTTGCCCTGCCAGGTCTTTTCTATCTCTAGGATTTTGGAATTTCTTCAATCTGGGCTGGACTCAGGTCTGCAGCTTAGTACCTTGAAGGGGCAGGTTTCTGCCTTGTCTATCTTTTTTCAGAGGTCTTTTGCTCTCCATTCTTTGGTCAAGACTTTTTTCCAGGGGGTTTCGCATCTGCGGCCTCCTAGGAAGTCTTTGCTCCCTGTTTGGGATTTGAATTTGGTCCTTTCTGCTCTTCAGGCTCCTCCTTTTGAGCCTTTGCAGGATATTGCTCTATCTATGTTGACTCAGAAGGTTGTCTTTTTGGTGGCCATCACTTCGGTTCGGCGTGTTTCGGAGTTGGCAGCCTTGTCTATTCAGGCTCCTTATTTTGAGAAACATCAGGACAAAGTGGTTTTTCGTTTCAAGCCAGACTTTCTCCCTAAAGTGGTATCTGCTTTTCATCTTAATCAGGACATTGTTCTTCCCTCCTTGTGTCCTAGGCCTGGGAATGACAAGGAGAGGGCGTTGCATTGTTTGGCTGTGGTACGTTGTGTCAAGTACTATTTGCGTATTACGTCTTCCTTTCGTAAGACTGATGCATTTTTCGTGGTGCCCTGTGGGTCTAGGAAGGGCTTGGCTCCGGCTAAGTCTTCCATTAGCAAATGGATTCGTCAGGCGATTGTTGGGGCCTACTCTGCTAAGGGGAAGGATCCCCCTTTTCGTGTTACTGCTCATTCTACTCGTGCGGTTGGAGCGTCCTGGGCTTTTCAGCACCAGGCTTCTGTTGAACAAGTTTGTAAGGCTGCTACTTGGTCTTCGGTTCACACTTTTTCCAAGTTTTACAAGGTTGATGTGCGGGCCTCAGCGGATGCTGTTTTTGGCCGCAAGGTTCTGCAGGCTGCAGTGGTTTGAGTTTATGCATTATTGCCTGGTTGGATACCCGCCCTTTGTGGACACTGCTGTTGGATGTCCCATGTTTAATGATTTAGTAACCTGAAGCGGGGTGTGTGACATACTTAGAATAATACCATTTTGTGATTACTCACCTGTAAAATGGGTATTATAAGTATGTCACACACCCCGCTTCACCCTTTTTGATATCCTGGTTCTTTATATGGTGAAGTTTTTTAGTTACAGTTGAGGGTTACCTTTGTTGTTTTCCTGGTACCTTGTCTTTATTGCTGTTTGAATTACTGGGGAATTGTTAGGAGGTACCAGGTATGTATAGACCGGGAGGGGCTTGTTGTTTTCTGGACTTCTCTGCAAACAGTGCCACCTAGCGGTGAGTATAACCCATGTTTAATGATTTAGTAACCTGAAGCGGGGTGTGTGACATACTTATAATACCCATTTTACAGGTGAGTAATCACAAAATGGTATTTTTGGGGATTTGAAAATGGTCTTGCCTGTTTTGCAGGGCGTTCCCTTTGAACCTGTGCAGGTTGTTGCCTTGGCTATTCTTACACTCAAGGTTTTTTTTCTGGTAGCTATCACTTCTGTCAGGCGTGTGTCTGAGTTGGCGGTGCTGTCCATTCAGCCCCCCTACTTTGAGAGACAACAGGACAAGGGTTGTTTCATTCAAACCAGAATTTCTGCCTAAAGGTAGTGTATGCCTTTCATTTGAATCAGGATATTGTTCTTCCTTCTTTGTGCCCTAACCCTAGCAATGTTAAGGAGAGAGTTTTGCACTCTTTGGATGTGGTTAGGTGTCTGAAGTACTATCTGGTGGCTACTGCACCTTTCAAGAACACTGATGCTCTTCTTGTGGTCCCTTCTGGTCCTAGGAAGGGTTTTTGGCTTCTGTCAAGTCTACTATAAGCATGTGGATTTGTCAGGCTGTGCTTCAGGCCTGCTCTGCTAAGGGGAAGAATCCTCCCTTTGCTTTATTGCTCTTTCTTCTCGTGCTATTGGTGCCCCCTTGGACCTTCCAGCAACAGGCTTCTATTGCACCAGTGTGCAAGGCCGCTACTTGGTCTTTTGTTTATACCTTTCAAAGTTTTACAAGGTTGATGTTAAGGCCTCACCTTGCTGTTTTTGGCCACAAGGTTTTGCAGGCGGCAGTGGTTTAAACTGTCTGCTGTTACCTTTTTATTGGGGGATCCCACCCTACCTTATGGAAACTGCTATTGGATGTCCCAAGTGTAAGTAATCTATCTGGAACAGGATGTACTGTATACTAAGAATAATACAATTCTGTGAAATACTCACCTGTAGAATTGGTATTATAAGTATACAGTACGTCCTGCTCCACCCCACCTTGGTTTTTGCATTATTCTGGATCCCCTGTATGGTGATTGTTATCATTGTTATAGTTACCAGTTTTTGGGTGGTTAAATTCTCCCGGCTTCTTGTTCACTGCTTTTCAATGCTGGGGATTTGTGGGAGGTCCCCGGGTATTTGAGGGGCTGGGAGGAGCCTGTTTTGCATGTCTCTGCAGTGCAACGCCATCTGGCGGAGGATAACCCAAGTGTAAGTAATCTATCTGGGGCAGGACGTACTGTATACTTATAATACAATTCTGTGAAATACTCACCTGTAGAATTGGTATTTTTGGGGTTGTCCAGCACCTCAATCCTGCATTCTCTGGACTGCACTACTCTCAAGGATGGTGAGGATAAACGCATTGACCAGATGGCTTGTCATGGTTTTGCCAGTGTTGGGTCGGCCTTGCGGCCGGTTTTTGCTTCAGCGCTTTTATTGGTAGCTGCCAGGTCGGTGGTTAGAGGACTGTTGACCTCTTCCGGGCTTGACCCGGCTAGTGAGGAGTTTACCGCCCTTAAGCGATGTGAGTTGTTTTTGTCTTTTGTGCTGACCACCTTGGATGACACATTGGTGATGTGTAGCAGAACTCCGGCCTTGCTTGTGGCTATCCGGCGATCGGTTTGGTTACGCCAGTGGGCGGCTGATTTTGTGTCCAAACAGTCGCTTACGGCCCTTCCCTTTGTGGGGTTGCGGCTCTTTGGAGAAAAATTGGATTCGGTTGCAAAGGGTGGTAAGTTTCCTCAGCGTAAGAAGCAGCGTCGTCCCTTTCGGGGGGCAGCTTCCTTCACTCCTTCCTTTCGTAGGGCCAGAGTTGGCAGGGGATTGACCTTCCCCTCATCCAGAGGTGATTCCTGGAACCGGGGCAGGGGTCGTGCCCGTCCAGGACACAGCTGGGGCTCTAAGCCTAAGGCCGCTGCCGAGCCGGCTCAGCAATGAGGGGTCGCCCTCACCCTTGTGGGTGGGGGGACGGCTGCAAGTCTTCTCCCGGGTCTGGGACCAAGAGGTCTCGGACAGATGGATTCAGGAAGTGTCTTCCGGTTACAAACTGGAGTTCGAGCTCCGCCCCCCTCCCAGATTCTTCAGGTCTCGGGTGCCGTCAGATCCTCTGGCCGCGCAGGGGCTCCGGGCGGCAGTAGCAAATCTTCTGGACATGGCTGTCATTTGCCCGGTGCCCAATCGGACCGGGGCCTGGGCTACTATTCCAATCTGTTCACGGTGCCCAAGAAGGACGGTTCAGTTCGTCCCATTCTGGATCTGAAGTTACTCAACAGGTTCGTCCGTCCCCGGAAGTTCCGCATGGAAACTCTGCGTTCAGCCATCTACTCACTTCGTCAAGGGGACTTCATGATGTCCATAGACATCAAGGATGCTTACCTGCACATTCCAATCTTTCCAGCGCACCAGAGATTTCTCAGGTTCTTTGTAGAAAATCTTCATTTTCAGTTTGTGGCTCTTCTGTTTGGCCTCACCCCGGCTCCAAGGGTTTTCACCAAGGTGCTGGCGGGGGTGATGGCCCTTCTCAGAGCCCAGGGTATCCGCATCGTGCCTTATCTGGACGATCTTCTTATTGTGGCTTCTTCTCTCAACCAGGCGGAGCTAGATACCAGGACTGTGGTAGCCACCCTGGAGAGATTCGGCTGGGTGATCAACTATCCCAGGTCCTGCCTCTCTCCCTCCAGGGTGGTGGAGTTCCTGGGAATGTCTCTGAATACTTCTCAGGCCAGGGTGTTCCTCCCCCGGCCCAAGGTTCTTCTAATTCAGGAATTGACTCAGCGTCTCCTATCCGTCCATCGCCCGTCCATCCGGCTGGGGATGCGACTGGTGGGATTGATGGTGGCATCGTTCGAGGCGGTTCCCTTTGCCCAGTTTCACACAAGGACGCTCCAGCTCCATATCTTGACGGCCTGGGACGGGTCCCCGCTGTCATTGGATCAGTCTTTTCTGATGTCCCCCCGGGTGCAGCGTTCCCTTCGGTGGTGGCTGACACCAAGCAATCTGACGAGGGGCAGATCCTTTCTTGATGCCAGCCTGTCAGGTTGGGGGGGGGGTTTGGAAGGATCTTCAGTTTCAGGGACTGTGGGGGCCTCAGGAGGCCCACGATCCCATCAATGTTCTGGAGTTGAGAGCCATCAGGTTGGTTTTGGCTCACTTGACTCATCAGTTACAGGGACTACCGGTTCAAGTTCGGTCGGACTATCGGACGGCGGTCGCCTACATCAATCACCAGGGAGGGACTCGCAGCAGGCGTGCCCTCAGGGAAGTGTCTTTGATCCTGGCTTGGGCAGAGAGCAATGTCCCATGCATCTCGGCGGTGTACATTCCGGGAGTGGAGAACACAGAGGCGGACTCCCTGAGCAGGGGCTCGTCTCGCCGGGGGGGAATGGTCACTCAGCCCCAAGGTGTTTCGGTCGCTTTACCACCGGTGGGGGACTCCGGAGGTGGACCTCTTTGCCTCTCGTCACACAAGCTTCTGGGATTTGTGTCTCTCTCGCGGGATCAGCTGGCTCTGGCGGCGGATGCCATGTCTCTGAACTGGAGGGATCTGGGGTTTCTGTACCTGTTCCCTCCGTTTCCCATGGTGGGCAGAGTGGTGCGCAAGCTGGCCCTAGAGGGCGCATCGACAGTCCTGGTGGCTCCAAGATGGCCAAGACAGGTTTGGTTCGCAGACGTGGTAAGGTTGGCAGAGGATCAGTTAGATCTGCCCCTTTTGCCGGATCTGCTCACTCAGGGTCCACTGCTCTACCCCAATTTACCAACGCTGGCTTTGACGACGTGGCTGCTGAAACCTCCATCTTGAAGGAGGAAGGTCTTTCTGACGCTGTCATTCAGACTCTGGTTAGGGCTAGAAAGAAGTCTTCCTCTGCCATCTACTATAGGATTTGGAGGTCTTATATTGATTAGTGTGAGGTCCGGGCCTTGCCTTGCAGGGCGTTTTCTATCCCTAGGGTTTTGGAATTTCTGCAACATGGTCTGGACCTAGGTTTGCAGCTTAGTACGTTGAAAGGGCATGTTTCTGCCCTGGCGGTTTTCTTTCAAAAGTCTTTTGCTCTTCATCCTTTTTCCCCCTTTTTCCAGGGGGTTACGCATGTGCGGCCTCCTAGGAAGCCTTTGCTCCCAGTTTGGGATTTGAATTTGGTTCTTTCTGCTTTGCAGGGTCTTCCTTTTGAACCTTTGCAGGCTATTGCACTTTCTACGCTTACTCAGAAGGTTGCGTTTCTGGTTGCCATCACTTCCGTTAGGCGTGTATCGGAGTTGGCGGCATTGTCTATTAAGGCCCCTTACTTTGAGAGGCATCAGGACAAGGTTGTTTTCCGCTTCAAGACAGATTTCCTTCCTTAGGTGGTCTCTGCCTTTCATCTTAATCAGGACATTGTTCTACCCTCCTTGTGTGCTAAGCCCAGCAATTACAAGGAGAGGGTTTTGCATTCTTTGGATGTGGTTCACTGTGTGAAGTACTATTTGGTGGCTACTTCTTCCTTTTGTAGGACGGACGCCCTTTTTGTGGTGCCCTCTGGGCCTAGGAAAGGTTTGGCTCCCGCCAAGTCTTCCATTAGTAAATGGATTCGCCAGGCCATTGTTGGGGCCTATTCTGCCAAGGGGATGGTTCCCCCTTTTCGTGTTACTGCTCATTCTACTCGTGCTGTTGGGGCGTCCTGGGCTTTTCAGCACCAGGCCTCTGTTGAGCAAATTTGTAAGGCTACTACTTGGTCTTCTGTTCACACTTTTTCCAAGTTTTACAAGGTTGATGTGCGGGCTTCAGCGGACGCTGTGTTTGGCCGCAAAGTTCTGCAAGTTGCAGTGGTTTAAGTTGTGCATTGTTGCCTTGTTTTTGGATCCCCGCCCTTTATGGACACTGCTATTGGATGTCCCAAGTGTAATGACTATCTGAAGCGGGGTGTGTGACATACTTAGAATAATACCATTTTGTGAATACTCACCTGTAAAATGGGTATTATAAGTATGTCACACACCCCGCTTCACCCTGCCCTTTGGTATTCTGGATCCTTTATATGGTGAACCTTTTTACTGCTACTGGTTATTTTGGCTCTTCCTGGTCCCTTTGTTTCCCTACTGCTGTTCTAATACTGGGGAATGAGTGGGAGGTACCAGGTATTTATGGACTGGGAGGGCCTTCCTTTTTTTATTGACATCTCTGCAAGATCGCCATCTACAGGTCAGTATAACCCAAGTGTAATGACTATCTGAAGCGGGGTGTGTGACATACTTATAATACCCATTTTACAGGTGAGTATTCACAAAATGGTATTTTTTTATCCCGCCGCTGCGAGTGCGTTGCGTTCCGTGGAGGGAGTCTTTGTGATCTGGCATGGATGACGTCGGCGCCATTGTTAGTATGGGCGCTGGCGTCTCACACCCCTTTTGCTGTGGCGGCGCCGCGGGATGACGCTTTTCGCGTCATCCCCCTGCGCCCGCCCCTCGAGGATCGTCGGCGCCATTTTGGAAGGCTCCACGCTTTGCTGCTGGGACTCCCTCCGCTGCCTGGTCCCTCTCCCTTCGTCGCTGGTGTTCTCTTGCGGTCGCCTGGCTCCTGTGCGTGCTGCGGTGCGGCTCAGTGCGTGAGTGATCCGACGGGGGTTGGTTTTTGGTGCATGTGCTGTGGGATGCTCATTATTGTATTGCTTATGTCTTGCAGACGGGATTTAGCATTGTGGTTTCTCCCGGTCCATTACCCCCCCCCCCCCCCCCCCCCGCCTGTCCCGGCTCTGTGGGGCATCCCTTGGGGGCATCCCGTGTTGGCTCTGTTTAGCCATTATTCCTGGTGGGCTGACTGTGCCCTGTTTAATAATCACCATATGGAGGCTTCTGGGGATGAGCATGAGGGCCCCTCGGGGCAGCCTCGGCTGGGTGTCATGTGTGGGGGGCATCCCCTTTGAGTGGTGGTGCAGTTTGTGTGCCGTGCGCCCAAAGTATTATTGCGGATCAGGCTGGGCCGAGCGCTTCTTTTTCCACTCCTGCATTCCCTACGGCATCTCCTGCTCCTCCGTGCCTGCATTTAGCTCTGTGAGGGGGATACTAGCAGGGGGGTCGCAATCAGGTCTGGCGCTGCGCGTAGCCAGCATTGAACGGCAGTTGGCCCGACCAGCGGCGTGCAAGACCTCTGGCAAGAAGTGGCACCTTGACGCCGCGCTGTCCCTATTTGCCGAGGAGGATGAGGGCCTTGATGTGTCTGGCGGCCTTGACTCCCCAGAGGAGGGGGAGCTTTTCCGTTACGACAGTGACCCAGGGTCCTCCTCTGATGAGGATACCTGGCTCCCGGATGATACCAATGGGCTACTGTCGGCGATTTTCGAGACATTGCACATGCCCCCCCCCCAAGGCGGCGAAGAAGAAGCAGGGCGAGCTTTTCCACCCTGGAAAGAAACGCTTGGAGTTCCCGGAACAGGGACATTTCTCCAATATGGTGCTTAAGGAGTGGGGACATCCTAACAGATTACCCTCGGTGCCCAAGGGCTTGAAGTGGACGCTCCGGACACTTCGGTCATGCCGTCCCCTGACACTACTACACTGCGTGATGGTGCATAACGGCGTATGGATCAGTTGGCTTGTCATGCTTTCACCTTTGTGGGGGCAGGTTTGTGCCCGGTCTGCGCCGCGGCCATTACGGCCATTGCGAGGAACGTCTGGAGGCAACGCGTCTCAGACCGGTGGATTCAGGAGGGGGTGTCCTTTGGTTACAAGAGAGTTTCCAGCCTGGCCCCTGCCCCCCCAAGATTCCTCCGATCCCAGATATCTCTAAACCCTGTGTCGGCTCAGGGTCTGCGTCTAGCCGTTCAACGTCTGATGGAGTCAGGAGTCATTTCTCAGGTGCCTCACCAGGAATAGGGTCGGGGTACTACTCCAATCTGTTGACGATGCCCAAGAAGGACAGTTCCCTGAGGCCCATCCTGGACTTGAAGGGTCTCAACAAGTTTGTCCGGTTCAAGCATTTTCACATGGAGACTCTATGTTCGTCCGTCAGTTCTCTTCGGCCGGGCGACTTCATGACCACGGTGGACATCAAGGATGCCTATCTTAACGTGCCGATCTTCCCAGGTCATCAGAGGTTCCTGAGGTTCGCTCTGGAGGATCAGCATTACCAGTTTGTGGCCTTGCCGTTTGGTATCACTTTGGCCCCTCGGGTTTTCACCAAGGTGCTGGCTGGTGTTATGGCTCTCCTGAGGAACCAGAGCATTCGCATCCTCCCTTACCTCAGGCTCTTCCTCAGGCTAAGAAGGATGCTCAGGTGGTGACGTCCACTCTCGAGTCCGTCGGCTGGGTGATCAACTATCCCAAGTCTTCACTATCTCCGTCTTTGGTGAGGTCCTTCCTGGGCATGACACTGGACACCTCTCAGGTCAAGGTATTTTTCCCTCAGCAGAAGGTGGAGGGCGTTCAGATGCAGGCACGGGCCCTGCTCTCGTGTCTTCACCCTTCTATTCGGCAAGGGATGCAGTTAGTGGGCCTCATGGTGTCCTGTTTTGAGGCGGTTCCCTTTGCTCAGTTTCACATGAGACCTCTTCAGTTGTATCTGTTGTCAGTTTGGGATCGGAACCCGGAGTCCCTGGATCAGGAAATTGCTTTGTCCCCTCTGGCCAGGCAGTCCCTCTCGTGGTGGTTGGACTCGAGTGGGCAGGTCCTTTCTGCCTTCGTGCTGGGAGATTGTCACCACGGACGCCAGTCTTGGCCGGCTGAGGGGAGTTTGGAAGTCTCTGAAATTCCAGGGTCAGTGGGGCCCCCAGGAGGCCCATGCGCCCATCAACATCCTAGAACTGCGGGTGATCTGGTTGGTTCTCTCCCAGTTGACTCCCCACCTTCGGGGTCGTGCTGTACAGGTCCGCTCGGACAATCAGATGGCGGTCGCCTACATCAATCATCAGGGGGGGACTCGGAGCAAGTGAGCCCTCAAGGAGGTGACCCAGATTCTGACTTGGGCAGAGGAGAATGTTCCCTGTATCTCGGCGGTTTACATTCCGGGGGTGGAGAACCAAGAGGCGGACTCCCTGAGCAGGGGGATGTCTCGGCTGGGGGAATGGTCTCTCAGCATCAAGGTATTTCACGCCCTGTGTCACCGCTGGGGTCAGCCGGATGTGGACCTGTTTGCGTCCCGTCACTATCACAAGCTTGTCTCCCTGTCAAAGGATCATCGGGCCTTCACCACGGATGCGCTAGCAATTTCCTGGACAGAGTTTCGACTCCTCTGTGTATTCCCTCCCTTTCCTCTGCTAGGTCGGGTGCTGCGCAAGATAGCCCAGGAGGGGGTACCGGCCATTCTGGTGGCCCCCCGCTGGCCGAGGAGGGTGTGGTTCGCAGATGTCGTACAGATGGCAGTAGATCGGCTCATCCTGCTCGATGATCAGAGCTTCTCGTGCAACGGCAGCTGCGCCATCCCAATTTACAAACGCTGGCTTTAACGGCTTGGCTGCTGAAACCTCCATCTTGATGGGCAAGGGTTTGCCGGCCTGTTGATACCCTGATTCGGGCTCGGAAGAAATCCTCGTCCTTTATCTACTACAGGGTCTGGCATGCTTACATTGCCTGGTGCAAGTCCAAGTCTCTTCCTTGTCGGGTGTTTTCTATTCCCAGGATTCTGGAGTTTTTACAACATGGTTTGGATTCAGGCCTTCAACGTAGTACTCTCAAGGGACAGGTTTCGGCTTTGGCAATTTTTTTCCAAAGATCTTTTGCCAATCACAGGCTTGTTAAGACTTTCTTCCAGGGAGTTACTCATGTGCGCCCGCCGCGTAAGCCTCTGCTACCGGTTTGGGACTTAAATTTGGTGTTGTCTGCTCTACAGGGTCCTCCCTTTGAACCTATGTGTGGGGCTGTGTTGCCCATTCTGACTCTTAAGGTGGCTATTACTTTCGGTCAGGCGAGTTTCTGAGCTGGCGGCGCTTTCTATGAAACCTCCTTATTTTGAGCGGCATCAGGATAAGGTAGTGTTCCGGCTTAAACCGGATTTCTTGCCCAAGGTTGTGTCTGTTTTCATCTCAATCAGGACATTGTCTTACCTTCCTTGTGTCCTAACCCTTCTAATTCTAAGGAACGGACACTTCATTCTCTGGATGTTGTCAGGGCACTGAAATGTTATTTGGTTGCCACTGAGTCGTTTAGATAATCTGATGCTCTGTTTGTTCTTTCTGCTGGACCTAGGAAGGGTTTGCCTCCAGCCAAATCTACTATCAGCAAGTGGATAAGTCAGGCAGAGGTGCAAGCTTATTCTGCTAAAGGGAAGGAACCTCCCTTCCGGGTTACTGCTCATTCTACTCGAGCTATTGGTGCCTCTTGGGCTTTTCAGCATCAGGCTTCTGTTGAACAAGTTGAAAGACCCTACTTGGTCTTCTGTTCATACTTTTTCCAAGTTCTACAGGGTTGATGTTAAGGCCTCAGCTGATGCTGCTTTTGGCCGTAAGGTACTTCAGGCAGTAGTGGTTTGAACTGCCTGTCGTTACTCTTTGGGGATCCCACCCTATCTTTACGGACACTGCTATTAGATGTCCCAGAAGTAAGGATTAAATGAAACAAGCCGTGCTGTACACTTGGAAAAATACAATTCTGTGATTACTCACCTGTAGAATTGTTTTTACTGTGTACAGCACGGCCTGTTTCATCCCTCCCTTGTTATCGTTATCCTTGGTTGCCTCTTTACGGTGATTTGTTCCAAAGTTTATTTGTGTGAGGCTGTTCTCTTTTTTTATCATGATTATCTCCCGGCTTCTTGCATAACTGCTTTTCAACACTGGGGATCTTTTGGTGATTCCTGGTTTTATATGGGGCCGGGAAGAGCCACAAATCTTCTGCAGTCAACTGCGCCACTTTGTGGTGGAATACCCAGAAGTAAGGATTAAATGAAACCGGCCGTGCTGTACACAGTAAAAACAATTCTACAGGTGAGTAATCACAGAATTGTATTTTTACATTCCTGTGCTTTGGTCCATTTTACAGGGGCGTCCCAACTTGAGATGCCCCGTATGTCAAGAATGCCCCAAATCTTCACACGATCATTGCTCGAATGGAGCATGTAAGGGATCTCCTTCAATTGGCATTGTTTGATGCAATCAATGGTGAATTAATGTATTGCGGGGTCTTTGTTGGCTGTTCCCTCTGTCTGCGTCCAACCCCATCACTATTCATTCAGATATGCCTGATAGGTGTGCAGATGCTGTCAGAGGTCAGAACATGCCTCTGGGAAGCGAGAAAGATTAGAGGTAAGCTTACAGTCAATGCCCATGCTGGCGACCTGTAGCTCTATAGGATAGGATAAAATCGACTACGGCAGGAGTTACAAAAAACTAAATTATGTGCAGCAGTCTGAATTGCCCAAGGGAGGCCACTGCTTCTTGTTGGTCCAGTTTAAGTGCATATCAATGTCAGGTAAATGCTTAAAGTATTTTAAAGTGGACCAACACCCAGGGGGGATCGGCCCGGGAATCTATAAGATTCCCGGACCGATCAGATCCCTCCCCGCGGGGCATCCGAAATCGGGATGTCCCGCGGGGAGGAACCCCCCAGGAGGCCCACAATCCTTACCTTACCAGCGATCCAACGGCGCATGCGCGAGACGCGGCCGCGTCTCTCGCTTCCCTCTAGCAGGGCGCGCTCCCGCGCTGGCCGTTTTGTGAATGGCCGGCGCAGGTGCGCTCCCTGTTAGAGGGAAGCGAGAGACGCAGCCAATGACAGCGCTCTGGTATGCAGCTTTGGACGCGCATACCAGAGCGGCTCTGAGCGCTGTCATTGGCCGGACGAGGTCACGTGGGAGCGGGGAGAGGTGAGTTTTTGCGGCGATCGGGGGGGGGTTTCACACAGCGGGGCACCCCCGATCGGGGTGCCCCACCTAAGTGGACCAACACCCAGGATAGTCAAAATCCTGGGTGTTGGTCCACTTTAAGGCAGCAAGAAACTCATCTAAAGCCTGTCCCACATGTCTCTCCTTTGTTACCTGCAGCGTGCTGGAGATGATGTAGCTGGTCTCCAAACTTTGCCCTCCCTTTCAGTTTCAGACCTACACAACAGTTTTCCAAATGTCCTAGTGTGAGCAAGCCCCGCACAGTGGCCACACTTTGTGCTTGCTCACACTTGGAACACTAAGAGACAGGGGTGGCCATGCAACCACATTTGAAACATTGTCGTAGAAAAGTGAAAGGAGCAAACTTTGGTTACCTACAGCATTATCCACAGCACACTGCATCAGCTTTCTATTCTATGCTTATTGATGTGCGGAATGGACGGGGAGCAGCGGGCAACCCCACAGCCGCTTCCCTCCAGATGTGCGTACCCATGGCACCTGTTCAGATAGGCCTAATGCAGGAGCATTTCACTGTGGGATCACTTGAAAGGTTCCATGGCTATTCCTGGAGGTTTAACACATTGGGCCATCCCAAATAAGAATGCCTCAAAAAAAGAGAGACCACTAAATATAGTATGTACTGTAGGTCAGTGGTTGTGCCTCTTCAAGTCTAATATTCTAGCCATCTAGATATTCATAGGAATAAGCATTACTTTGTGTCCACTGATTCACAAATATTTACTGGGTCCTGAACACCGCTTCCCTTGAGGTAGAGGGAGGCCACAAGGTTTTCAGGGGCTGTATATCTGCGAAAAGGAATGGAGCCGCTCACCTGTTCTCCTGAAATCTGTTCCCCATCAGCGCTGCCTAGTGTTCCCAAGGCCCAACCGGGTTCCTCTGGCAGCGATCCGGCTGGTGGATGCGCTCGCTTTTTTTAAAGGTCGGCTCCAAGTGAGCTTCTCCATGTACTGTCATGTGTCGACAAACGTCGTGGCGACCTGGGTTTTTCAGGGGAAAACTACAAAGAAAGGAGAAGATAAGGCTGCACCTAGGCTTTTTAGAGTGTGCCATAAAGTGCTTTCATCATCGAATTAGAAATCCTTATGTCACGCTTGTTTTACTAAGGTGGTAGATGATGATAATCTTCCCTTAGAAGTATTATGCTTGATTTTTAACAGGAAGTTAGGTATAACTATCATTAAGGATACTATTCCTCTGAGGGTTCCTGCTCCTCCTACTGCTTCTTCTTCCGGGACCAGATCACCAGCCTCGAAGGTCGGGGATGGGATTCTGAATTAAAGTCAGATCATGAAGGCATAGTTTCCTTTTCATCTACTAGCAAAGGAAAATTATTATTGTCGCCAGAGACTTCGGACGCCGTAGTTTCTCTACTCGGGTTCACCTGGAAGCTACTGGAAGAAGAGGTAGAGCGTTCTCTGCAGGATGAGTGCTACGCTGAACTGGAGTAGTCTAGTAGGCCTAGTAGTAGTTTCCCCATTCAGCTTCCCCATTCATAGTTCCATGGTGAATTTGAGGGACAGTGGGGAGATCCAAATCAAAGACCTCTTTTACCTAGGTAAACCAAACAAAGGTATCCCTTTTGAGAATGAGGGTATTCAATCAAGGGTGAGGATATTCCAAAAATTTAGGATTCCTAAGATTGATGTAGCAGCTTCAAAACTCTGAATTCTTCCTTGCCCAATTCATGTTGACATCTATCCCTATGCTTTCTGATGTGGCAGATTTCTTGGTCGATGCTTTGTCAGAAAACCTTAAAAATACCAATAAGAGATCCTAGACTGATCTCTCAAACCCTTATAAAAAGGCCGCACACTAAATATAAAAATATAAGTAGTTTTAATAGATATTATGTACATCAAAAAGACACTAATCTGAACACATACAAAATTTAAAAAACACAAAAACACAAGCAAGGGGATCCCAGTCAGCGGTGACTAGTATATATGGATTTGGATGATGCCGCCATGTATATATAGTATAAAAATGTAAATTTCAAGTACTATGTGTGAACCCAGATATAAAAACAATTGACTGTATTCAATGGAACAGTGGTGGCATAAATGTGCTAATAAAGTGATTGGAAAACAATTATCTATAAAAAAGCCACTAAAGTGCTGAATGCATGTGCATACTATGTACAAAAAAAGTGACAAACATAATATGTGCGAAATAACAATCTAACCTCAACTCAATATGTGAGAAACACTAACAGTTGATGCCAATATACAAATGAAAAAAAGAAGACAAGACATATGAAAACAGGCTTGAATTGAATTAAGCCCAACTGGGTCACCAAACAATTGATAGCAAATAACACCATGTAGCAGAATACAAAAATAAATAAACACTGTATTACTTCACCATGTCACCAGGGGTCCCCCGCAGCAGCCGCCACCGACGCGTCGCGTGTCGCCAAGACACTTCGCCAGGGTGTGCTTTGTCAGAGGCTATTGGAGTAACCTCTAAATCCCTAACTGTGTCCAACTCAGCCAGGAGAGCCCTCTGTAGGAGATCCTAAGATGAGGCTGTGTGGGTTACCTTTCGAAGGAGAATACCTGTTTGCGAATTTGGCAAACCCCCCTTCATCCTTCAAGACCCTGAGCAAACTACAATCCCGTGATCCTAGAAACCCTATAACTGTAATTCTAGACTTTCTTGAAAAAGGAAATCGGTCTAGCTTGGAGCACGAAGTGTTTACTATGATATTTCACTTTCAGGTATCTTAAAGCAGAACTCCAGTCCCACCCTGCCACGCTACCCTTGCGCTGAGGCAGGAACGGGGGGGTGGGGGAGGGGGGATTACAAAGAAATAAAAAAAATACATATCTTTGCCAGGGGCCTGCACCGGTCCTCCGGAACTCTGGACCCTGGGCGTCAGCATCTTGAATGACAACACAAAGCCGCGTCCCCCGTCTCTGTGCACACTCCCGTCTGCCCGTTCAAGTGAATGGGCGGCAGGAGCGCACCCGGACCCAGGGGATGTGGCTTTGCATCAATTGGGATGGCACAGATATTAGGGGAAGCAACGTGGCCAGAGGATAAGGTAAGGTTTTTTCTTTGTAACCCACCTGTCCTGCCTCAGTGCCTGGGTAGCGTGGCAAAGCCTGCTTTAAAGCTAAGAGATTGTCCATTAAAAAGACTATTACAGTGGCCCCCCTGGGACCTGAAGCTAGTGTTTAAACCTCTAATAAACCTCCATCCTGGAAAGTGATTTGTCGCATCACTTTTACCTCCTACAAGGTGCATTGGCAGGGTAGTTGTCCACTAATCCAGAATTTGTTCTTAAGTTTGCAACTCTGACAAAAAGGAAGGTAGGACAATCTCTAGATTTTTGTGGAACAGTCACCAAAAACCAAAGGAATGAAAAAGTTTAACAAATTAGATGTTAAGAGGGCCTTAGTCCGGCTAAAGAAATTAGAAATCTTTTTGTACAATTTCAGGGTGTGAGAAATGGTAAAACAGCCTAGGGAAACTTGGCTAGATGGCTTAAACAAGTCATTTGTACAGCTTATTTGGATAGTAATCTTGCTTTCCCAGCAGGTATTGTGGCACACTCCACAAAGGCTTTTTCAGCATCATGCGCCGTGTTTGCTGCAGCCTACATCAATCAAATTTGCAGAGCTGCTGAATAAAGCTGTTGATGAGATTCAGTCCATTTTTTTTAATGTCCCCTGGATTTATTTATGACCACCTTCTACTCGCTTGTTTCCCCTTGTTTCCTTTCCATGTTGCTGCCTATTCATTATGGTTGGTCCTGACTTGGGTTCTCAGATCTAGTCTGAAGATGTTCCCCTCCCCAGGTTAGGTCTCTTCTGGTTACAAATAAGCTTTTAGTCTGCCATGATTCAAGACAGTGCGCCTCAATGGGTATTATGCACAGATCTGGCAACCCCCGGCCCATATGCACTGGCAGACTTTGTTTGGGAGCGGAACCCTTGTCTCCATTATGTGCTCGGGTTTTCTTTGGTAATTTTTCTACACCCTCGACTTCTGTGCACTTATTTCTTAATACACCTTTTCTTTCTCAGTGGCCCATGCTATGAAGGGTCTGGGGGCCCATCCAATGGCATGTAGGTTCCTTGCTACTCCGCCTCCAACCCCAAAGAATTGTCCTAGGGAGCCATCCTTTGGTGGTCGATGTCTGGCCACCATTAGGGAGAGAGCTTGCTCCTCACAATTCGGCAAATGGTCATTGTTACAGATACTATCCTGACAGCCTAGGAGAAGTTGTTGATTTACAGATTGCAATATTGTTCTTCTACTGTTTTGTTACTATAATGCGCAAGATGTGTTACTAGCGAGCCTTTGAAGTTTTCTAATTGTTTAAAGGATGTTGAATGTGTTTTTGCCTGCAGGTTGGACCTACAGCTACTCAGGCAATGCAAGAGTTTTTGACACGATTACAAGTCCATCTCTCAGCTACCAGCCCACAGATGTTCAGTGAATTTTTGTTAAAGCTGATACACATACTTTCGACGGAAAGGTATTTTTTTAAGAAGGGCAATGTGTATACATATGTTATTATGTAGTGCCTTTTATTGATTCTCAAGCAAAAACATTCTTGTGTTTCCTTCCTCAGAGGTGCTTTTCAGACTGGACAAGGACCACTGGACGCTCAGGTGAAACTGCTGGAATTCACTCTAGAACAGAATTTTGAGGTGGTATCTGTCAGCACTATCTCAGCTGTCATTGAGTCTGTTACCTTCCTTGTACACCACTACATCACCTGTTCTGACAAAGTAGTGTCCCGGAGTGGGTCTGACAGCTCTGTTGGTGCAAGGGCTTGTTTCGGTGGTCTTTTTGCAAATATAATTCGACCTGGAGATGCAAAGGCAGTTTGTGGGGAAATGACTCGAGATCAGCTGATGTTTGACTTGCTCAAATTGGTAAACATCTTGGTTCAGTTGCCATTGTCGAGTAACAAAGAATATAGTGCCCGGGCCCCTGTTGTCAGCAGCACATCTGACAGCGTATCAGATGAGGAAAAAGTCTATGGAGGAAAAGACTCAAACAGTAACTCTTCACCTTCACAAAGTCCTACCACATATGTTGCAGATTTGGTGTTAGCCAACCAGCAAATCATGAGTCAGATTCTCTCAGCCTTGGGCCAGTGTAACAGCAGTGCAATGGCTATGATTATTGGTAAGTGTACTGGGCATAATCTATGTAAAACTTTTTCCAAATGTTTTTTCTTTTAAGTTTTTTGGAAGAAGTTCTAATTCTTTTGAACATGAGTTGTGTACGACTGTTATGAGAATTGGCATTTAATAAAAGTTTTGGTATATAACCCTTTATTTTAAGTTTCCAAAGCAGCATGGAGAGTTGGAGGATTGCCATGCAATATCTAGTATAAACGCTATAAGCTGCAGCTTCAGCAATCCACCTTCAGGGCAGACACTCTTGTAGTCCATTTAGGATGTATCACTTTGGACTTTTTTTCATCAGACTCCAAAATCAGACAGTTGCCAGAGAGCACAAGGTGACCTGTTGGTCTCGCAGACGATTGTCCTACTGCAGCCCCAGTTTATGATGCCGGGAGCATAACTTCCTGGTTCCATTGGCTGGGCATGACCTGTGTACTTCCGGCACCAAAACAGTGGGCGCCTATGTACACTGGGAACTTCATTGTTTTCGATGGGAGGCAGCCATACACACGTCACTGACCAACCCAGCCAGCCAGAGCCAGGCTTTACAAACTGGGGTTCCCAAAGGACAATCTGCGGCATGGTTAGCTGGTGACCTTGTGCCCTCTGGCATTTGTATGATCTGAGGTCTAAAGGAAAAGCCCACAGGTGGACTTGTAGCACGATAACCCATTGGCCCTCTAGTGCGAAAGCTGTCAGAGCTGGCCGATTCCCCATCTCTGGGGCTTTTCAATTTGCAGTGCCCTGCTGTGGGGAAAAACTCAGGTTTACTTATTATACCTAAAGATTCTCCTTTCACACAGTAAATGCAATTAAGATAACATTCCTCACACTCCCATTGATATAGGATGTCCACAGCCGGAGGAAGCGGCCAAAAGAATGCTGGCTTCTCACCGTGCTCTGCCTGGCAGAGGTCTGTGCCGTGCATTAAAGTGGACCAAAGTGGGTTTTCCCCCAGGTCGCCCAATCTAACTCGCCTTTCCCTGGTCCTACATCACATGCGCGGTCTCTTGTCCAATCAGCGGGCTCAGATCTTCTCCTTTGTCTAAGGAATTGGCTAAGCAAGCGGTCCCGAGCATGCCTGGCGGCCACATCCCCCGCTGCCTTTTAACAGATTGTTCCCGCATCGGCCATTCACAAATGGCTGGTGCAGGTGCGCACCCTGCTAAAGAGATAGCGGGGAGCGTCCACTGCTCATGCATGCGCCGCTGCAGCAGGGGAGAAGGTGCATTTAGCAAGTGACCTGGGGGGGGGGGGGGGTTCACACAGTGGTGCATCCCAAATCTTGATGCCCTGGAATCTTATAGATTTCAGGGCCGTCAGGCTGTGTGTTTTGGTCCACTTTAATACGCACATCATAGCACGCTGATTGGAGGAAAACCCATGCACAGTGTTAACAATGTGTGATTTAGGTTTTAGTATTTGACATTATTTTATGATTACCTATATTTTTGTATATTTAAGTAGTTCTATATATGCCACTATACACTGGAAGATCTTTTCTTGTTGCCTATGTGGAGTAAATTTGTGAACACCAGACTAGCAGCAGTAGCCTGTGTGTGATGAAAGGTGACTATAGTGTTTTTTGACTGAAGTATGACTTGAAAGTGGACCAAAACCTACGCCGGTCGTCCCCGGGAATCTTATAGATCCTCCCCCCCCCCCCCCCGGCATCCAAAATCGGGATGCCCAGCTTTGTGAAAGCCCCAAGGTCGCCCCATTCACTTACCTCATTTCCTGGTCCCACGTTGCATCTAAGAGCATCTTGCCTCTAGCTATCCCTCTAGCAGGGCGAGTGCTCGCGCCAGGCATTTTTGAATGGCCGGGGCGGGCACACTCCCTGTGAGGGGGAAACAAAGGATGCAGTTTAGAAGAGTGCAGGGTTCTTGATCAGAACCCACTCAAGATTTTTCTGTTGCCTCAGATGTTTGAAGTGTTGTGCCTCATTTTCACTTGTGTTAGGATTGTCTGCTCCCATCTCATGTATGTGTTAAGTGCTACCAGGCTGTATAAGACCAGGGCATGTCAGTTCTGGTGTTCTACTTCCTTTTTGCTGCCCCAAGTGACTCCCAAGATAAAGAGCCAGTACTACTGTCATTGGTGCGTTGATCAGAGACCCCTGCCCCTACCTGAATACCCCCTCCAACAGTTATACATCCACAAGATCGGGGGACAATGGAAGCCAATGCACACACCTTTACACGCGTCACATTGTTCTCTCCACCAGTCAGAGACACATAACACGGTTTTCTATACCATGTGCAGCAGCCTCCTCTGTCCCCTGGATCATGTGGATGCGTATGTATATCCTCTTGAGGGGGGGTGGGGGGTATTCAGGCAGTGGAAATTGAAATTCCTGTGGGGGCATCATCCTGCATTCTTGTGCAGGGCACCTTCTAACCTAAGGCTGGCCTTGGTTAAGGCTATAATTTACAAGTTGCCACCCCCAACCGGGTCCTTGCCCCTGGTGAGCCCTAGTTGCCTTTGTTCCTTTATATATGATTTATGGTAACTGTAATCTGTTTCGTGGACCGCTCCTGCCCCTTTCCCAACCTGGCTGTGTACTGCTTGAACATTCCTGTGTTTGTGTATATAAATAAGGAGAAATGGGAATGCCCAGGAAAGTTGTGTTTTAGTACTTACTGTAAAAAATCCTTTGCCTTGGGTCCAGCAGGCGCCCTGTTTTCTCACCTATGTTTTTGGTTTCTCCTTGGATTGGGGCATTTGTTATATAGGTGGTGTGGAATTAGTATGATTCATTATCCCTGATGATATGCATTACTACAAACTGTACTCCCCCCTACCATATCCATGATGAAGAGGTGTTCAGTCAGTCTTTGTCAGCCTATTGCCGATTAGGGTTTGCTCTTGCAAGTCTAAGGATCAGCTTCTGAGTCACAGTATACCCTATAAGGGCAGTAATTCCAGCCTCCAGTGGACCAGGTCTGCAAAGCAGAAGCCTGTTAATTTATACATTGTAGTTAGACTAGCAAAGGCACTACATTACAGCTTCAGTAGTTGTTTGGAAGTTTTTCTTTTATGTTCCGTATTAAGCTATTTACAATTTACGTTTCTTTCAGTCATTTCAGGTTTTGTTTGGCTTATTTGACAACAACCTGTTTTAAAAGTGCTATATAATTAAACCTTCTGATAGTGTTACTGCTTTTTATTCCAGGTGCAAGTGGCTTACATTTAACCAAACACGAAAACTTTCATGGAGGATTGGATGCTATTTCTGTAGGCGATGGACTTTTTACCATTTTAACCACTCTTAGTAAAAAGTCTAGCACGGTGCAAGTAATGCTGCAGCCGATCCTAACATATATGGCATGTGGATATATGGGCCGACAGGTAAAGTAAGATTTTCTCCTAATATACGTACAAGCTGTACAGGTATCAAGTGAAATATTTTCCTGCCAATGCCTTTTATTAAACTGCAGTGTTTTGTTTCTTCCAGGGCTCACTTTCGACCTGCCAGCTGTCTGAACCATTGCTTTGGTTCATTCTTAGAGTTTTAGACACTAGCGATGCTTTGAAAGCTTTTCATGACATGGGTAAGTAGATTTAGAATACAGTGAACGGAATGTCCACATAAATCAACTAGCTAGAAAAAGTATATTTAAATCCTGTCTGTGGCCAAAGAATACCTTTACTCGCCTAGTAGTGCTGACTGCTCAAATGCTTAAAGTGTACCTATACCCAGATGGGAAGTTTTTCATCTTCTTTTATCCCCAGCCCAGTGCTCCAAAACAGCCTGTTTTGGTTTACTAAAGCCTTTTCCCAGGAAGCCGTATGATGTCGAATGGCATGTCATATGCTAATTGATTTTGTTGCATTCAATAATACAAACAAATACCGCGCTAACACTAAAGCACAAAGCTCAACGTGCAAATGAGAGTCCTTCTTTCGTAATAACAGAATACAAACAGAATATGCACAGAGTTTATTTATGTAGAATCATCTGCAAAGACATTCCATCCCGTAATGCATGCTCCACCACCTCAAGGATCGGTCAGCAAGTGTAATGCTCACACTCTTACCAGATAGATAATGGAGACAGCGCCTTAATTAGCCCCTCAGGTTTCAAATCTCTTAATTCTCCAGTACTTTCAACTTTAAATATATGACGAGCTTGTTCAACTCAAAACGTGATGTTGGAGATACAGTAAACTCAATTGGTTCATGCAAGGCAATAAAAATAAAAAATAGTGCAATACGTTCCACAAATATTTGAACACCTCTATTTTAATAAATTGCACTCACAAAAATAAAATCAGACAAAGCTTCTTCCGGCAGAAGTCTCTACGGCGACGAAACGCGTTGGATTGCTTGGATTACTGACCAATATACATTGAAGAACTGGACGTGCTTTGTTCTTTGAGCAGTACTGGCGGTGAGAATTGCAGACCACCATCATGTATTGAAAGCTTTGTCTGATTTTATTTTTGTGAGTGCAATTTATTAAAATAGAGGTGTTCAAATATTTGTGGAACGTATTGCACTATTTTTTCTTTTTATTGCCTTGCATGAACCAATTGAGTTTACTGTATCTCCAACATCACGTTTTGAGTTGAACAAGCTCGTCATATATTTAAAGTTGAAAGTACTGGAGAATTAAGAGATTTGAAACCTGAGGGGCTAATTAAGGCGCTGTCTCCATTATCTATCTGGTAAGAGTGTGAGCATTACACTTGGTGACCGATCCTTGAGGTGGTGGAGCATGCATTACGGGATGGAATGTCTTTGCAGATGATTCTACATAAATAAGCTCTGTGCATATTCTGTTCTGGATTTTGTTGCATTGTTAACTGCCGCATAATGGCAGTTGAGCTTATAGAGCTTTCAGATTTATTGCAGTTATTTTAACTGATAAGGCTGACTCAATACTGAGCTGTCTTTAACTGAATGTATTATCTCTGGAAAGCACCAGGGAGCAATATGTTCTACCATGCGAACAGCAGACAGCATCCATTTTGTGTTTTTATGAATATTGGGCAAAGGCCTTAGTAAAAATAAGAATCACAGTTTTTTTTTTTGGGCACTGGTGATGACTTAAACTTCCTATCAGGGTATAGGATCACTTTATCTGTCAGCCCGAGTCTGACTGTACATACTTTTGATGGCTGTGCTTCTGGCTTTGATCACCAATGACTAGGTGCCTCGCTGTTTTGAGGGTGTGAGGAACCGCTTAAAGTAAACCAATTATGGCCCAGGCTGGCCCTGGTGTCTTTTAGATTCCAGATATTAGGTGCCCTCTGGGGCAACTCAGTTTGGGATACTCTGAACCCCCTGAGATGGCTCGCAAATGCCTTACCGCTGGTACTTCGACTCGATCATGGGCGGCATCCGCATCCCCATCCCCAGAATTCCTGCAGCTATATGCGCTCCCTTGTCTTAGCTGTTCAGTTAGGCTGGGCGCATGGATGCGTGTACTCCACTGGGAAACCAAGGATGCAGCTGCACCCTATGCCAACACTCAAAACAATGGCGTATGCATGGCATAAATTGGCTTGGATGAGCTTTTGCCCGTTTGCTGTGAAAATGATGAGTTGAGTGGGCAATCTGGGGGGTGCCCTTTAAAGTACATACTATTTACAGTCTAGTACAGTATGCACTATTTACAGGTGCCCTTTAAAGTATGTACTTTTTACAGTCTTAGCTATATTAAAAGGTGGATCTATAGCATCTATATATCTGTTAAAGAGGAGCTACAAACTTTTTGTAACACTGCAGACATCCCTCCCTGCCCCCCCCCAAGCTAAACCCAATTTTAGTGTTAAAACAACTGACCCGATTCCCTCTTGATTCTGGAAGGGGGGCTGAATAGCAGCCGTAGACCTGAGTAAAAGTTGGGCTTCAGTGGATGACCAGTACAGTCAAACTGCTACATGGGGTTGGGTGACAGACTTGCCACTGTGCATACTCTCCAAGATCCAGGACACGAGATTTTGGGGAAACTACGCTGGTCCTGGACAAGATAAGAACCCCCTCCCATTACGGGAAGACTGCCACTATTAGTCATATGTGTTTGCACTGACAACTTCTCGGAGAGGTAGTACTGAAGGATAATTTACACTGTACACATTGTAACTTTTTGTTTGTGTACCTGTTACGATTTTCCCTCCAGGCGGTGTGCAGCTCATCTGTAACAACATGGTGACCAGCACAAGGGCCATTGTAAACACAGCACGGAGCATGGTGTCTACAATTATGAAGTTCCTAGACTCTGGCCCCAGCAAGACTTCTGATGGCAGTTTGAAAGCAAGAGTGCTTGCATCTGAGCCTGATAATGCAGAAGGCATCCACAACTTTGCTCCATTAGGTAAGACTGTCTAAAGACTGCGGTTATCAGAAGTTAATATAACTTTGGCAATAGTGACTTCTAACCCATAGCAATGGTTCATTTTCTTCAGGATTCATTCCTCACTATTGTATTCTAAAACTAGGGTAATTGCATTTTCTCCACCTTGTATGTAGTGCTTAAACAGCTGAGATTTAAATCAGACTTACAGTTCGATAAGTTTATCATTCTGGTTTGTTATTTGTAGGTACCATTACATCAAGCAGCCCTACTGCTCAGCCTGCAGAAGTCCTGCTACAAGCCACCCCGCCCCATAGAAGGGCACGTTCTGCTGCTTGGTCATATATCTTTCTGCCAGAAGAAGCCTGGTGTGATCTTACCATCCATCTACCAGCTGCTGTGCTCCTAAAAGAAATACACATTCAGCCTCACCTAGCATCATTGGCTAGTAAGTATGCATGACGGAATGTTTATTCGAATATTTATTTATACAGTATGTCCTGCTCCAGATATAATACTTACAATCGGGGATTACTCCGCCAGATGGCGCTGGACTGCAGAGACATCGAAAATAGGCTCCTCCCCGCCCCTCAAATACCCAGGGATCTCCCACAATCCCCAGAATTTCTCTGCAGTCTGAACTACGAAAGACAAGAATATGGCTCTCTCTTCTCGCAGGTGAGCCGGGCTATTAGCCTGTGGCTTTGTAGGACTATTCCCACCCGTTCCATTAATAATGTGCCCTCCCCTTGGCTGCGCTGGTCGGGTGACGGTAGGCAGCACCGCTGTTAGGTGCTTAGGAGCGCTGCTCCACCGCAATCCCCCACCAAAGGGTAGGCGGTATAGGCATATGGTGAGCCTCTATGGGATGCCCCTCCCGCAATCTTGCCCCTGTCTATCAGTGGGTCCTATCTTAATTGGCCGCCATCCTCCCTCATTCTCCCTGTAGCATTCGGGGGAAAGGGGGTGTGTGTGCGCGTGTGTATATGCATATACGTGTATTGGCTTATGCTTCTTACATTATGCTTGTGTCAGCCGCCGCGCTGACTTGCTTTACTTTTATTATACTTAAAAATTGCCGCCGCACGCGTTCTTTTTCCAGTGTTCCGCTCTTGGCGGCGGCTTTACCTCAGGCGCTAACGCGCCGTCATTGGCTACTTGTCACGTGTTGGCTTCGCGCTCTTTGGGGGGGGGGCGGGGCCTGTCTCTGGCGCGTTCCGCGTCATTGCTCCTGCGGGCCCGCCCCTCGGTGTATACCGATGCCTTTTTGTCTGCTTGTTTGGCTTTTGCGTGATGGACTTCTACCTACTGCGGTCCGTAAGTGCCCTCACGGGCAGCTTTATTAACCCTCTTTTAATGATTGTATGCTTACGGCTCATTTGATTGTGTCTTTCAGACGGGCGAATCCATTGGCTTCTCCCAGCCCTCTATTCGTTGGTTAACTTGTGAGGCCTAGTGTAATTACTCCCACTTCCCTAGTGGGTTATTGGTGCATCCAGGGTTGCTGTATAGCGTTAATCCCTATCGGCCTATCGTGCCGCTATAATCACCATATGGAGGCATCTCAGGATAATGTGACCGGGGTTCCTTCGGGACAAGCCCGGCTGGGTGTAGCTTGTGGGGTGTCCCCTATTAGCGCTGACAATGCGCGGGTCTGTGTACCTTGTGCCCAGCAGGTGCTTGCGCTGCAATCCGGCCTTCCAGTGGCTGGGCCTGCGCCTCGTTTCACTTCACCTACTCCCCCAAGCTTAAATCTCACTCCCACCGACTTGCATACAAGTGGGGATTCTCAGCCTGGCTAGTGTTGAGAAGTTAATTGCTAATACCTTGGCGCATAATGCCACTGCAAAAAAGCGGCACTTAACGCCTGATGTCACTCTTTTCCCTATGGAAACTGATGAGATTTGGCACTTATGTGGCTATACCCCTTCGGACGAAGGGGAGCTTTTCTCCGACTCAGGGTCATCTGATGAGAGGCCCAGGGGTCATGACTATTCTGGCTCTGACCCCTGGGCCCCGGATGATACTGATAGATTGCTGGCCTAGATTTTTGAGGTTCTGTCCATTTCTCCCCCTGTTACGTCCAGGGCTGTGGAGTCGGAGGAAATTTTGGGTACCTGGAGTCGGAGTCGGCAAACAATGCACCGACTCGGACTCCTTCTAAATTTTGATTTAGCAAGTTTAAATGTCCCAATTCACAAAAAGTTATAATTAATGACTTCTCTATTGTAAGAATAAAGACCAATGCATGCAGTGCCTCACGTAACCGCAAAACCAAGTGACCGTGAAAAAGCATGCTTTTCATGTGCTTCACTATATGGCACGCAACGCACAATTAGAAGCGGCAATACTTATACTTTGCATAGTGTTGTGTTCTGCTGTTACAGGGAACCCATGGGTAACCTAGCCTCTCACTGATAAGGGATTAAGTAAATATGTTTTTTGCAGGACTAGAGACACTTGTATAAGTAAAGGGAATGGAGGATCAATAGTTCAAGACTGAAGCTGTACCATTGGAAAAACTGCTGTCATTCAGCAAAAGGCTATAAAAACTTGTAAACTTCAATTGTTTAAACTTTAAACATGACTATGGGATTCTACTAGGGAAATCATGTTTTATAATAAAGGCCCCTTTCTGGATCCTCCCACTGCCCTATCTTCAGTAGAAGATCAGCACACAGAAAGGAGAAGGCAGCTTCTGCCCAACTACCTCTCTCTGCTAGAAGTAATGACATGTATGTTGCCTTTCTTTCCTTCAAGGAATGTATAAAATACATTCACATATTAATACAGAGGAGTCGGAGTCGGAAGTACAAAAAACTGAGGAGTCGGAACATTTATCTACCGACTCCACAGCCCTGGTTACGGCTCCTAGGCAAAGGGGGGAACTTTTTCATACTGCTAAGTAACTTTTGGAATTTCCCAAGCAAGCTCATTTCAATAATCTTGTGCTCAAGGAATGGGAACAGCCCAGTAGACTTCCCGGTGTGCCTAAGAGTTGGGACAGGAAGTATCCCTTTCCTGCTGATGTGGTAAAGTGTTGGTCATCCCCTCCCGGTCCTAGGGTTATCTAACACCTCTGTCATGCACTCCCCTGACTCTACTACCCTGCGGGATGCTGAGGACCGGCGCATTGACCAGCTGGCTTCCCATGCCTTTGCATGTGTGGGGACGGTGCTGCGCCCGGTCTGTGCCTCGGCCATTACGACTGTGGCTATTAGGACCCTGCTCAGAAGTGTCCTTGATAGTGCCCCTGATGATTTGCACTCTCTAGTTGTGATGTTTTTGTGAATTTTGTCCTCTCTGCCTTAGATGACACCATTAGAATGTGTGCCAGAACATCTGCCCTTGTGGTGGCTATACGCCGCTCGGTTTGGCTGCGCCAGTGGGCTGCTGACAACGCTGCCAAGAAGGCCCTCACTGGTTTTCCCTTCAAAGGACTACGCCTGTTTGGGGACCGCCTGAATCTTTTTGCTAAGGGAGTGCACAAAAAAGATGTGTCAGTCAGGCCCATCCTGGACTTGAAGATCCTCAACAAGTTTGTCAGGGGCAGGCGCTTTCGCATGGAAACTCTGCGCTCTGCCATCCGTTCCCTGCGCCCAGGGGATTTCATGACCTCGGTGGACATCAAAGATGCTTACCTTCATATTCCTGTATTTCCAGGTCATCAAAGGTTCCTCAGGTTCGCTCTGGAGGATCAACACTACCAATTTGCGGCATTGTCCTTTGGTCTCACTTCAGCTCCCAGAATGTTTACCGAGGTGCTGGCTGGAGTGATGTCTCTGATCAGGTTTCAGGGCATCCGCGTGCTGCCTTATCTGGACGACATTCTCATCACCTCCCAGTCTCTACATCAGGCAGAATTGGATACTCAGCTGGTGGTGTCCACCCTGGAGTAATTTGGCGGGGTGATCAACCACCCCAAGTCCTCTCTGTCCCCCTCCTTGGTGACTCCATTCCTGGGAATGATTCTGGATACAGTTCAAGGAAGGATTTTTCTTCCGCAACAGAAGGTGGACAGTCTGATTGCACAGGTCCAGTTCCTGTTATCTTGTTATCATCCCTCCATCAGGCAGGGAATATGCAGCTGGTGGGCCTGATGGTGGCATGCTTCGAGGCGGTCTCTTATGCTCAGTTCCACTTGAGGCCTCTGCAACTTCACCTCTTGTCAGTATGGGACAAGGACCCAACGTCCCTGGACCGGGTCTGTGCACTTTCCTCCATGGTCAGGCGGTCCCTCTCGTGGTGGCTGGATCCTTTCTGACCCCCTCCTGGGAGACGGATGCCAGTCTGTCAGGTTGGGGGGGTTTCTGGAAGTCTCTGCGGTTCCAGTGGAGGTGAGGTCCTCAGGAGGCCCACACACCTATCAACGTCCTAGAGCTGCGGGCGATCAGGTTGGTCCTGGCTCAGTTGACTCCCCACCTTCGGGGCCTGCCTGTTCAGGTGCGCTCAGACAACCAGACGGCAGTTGCCTACTTCAATCAGGGAGGGCCCTCCAGGTTGTGTCTCTGATCCTGACCTGGGCGGAGGCCAATGTTCCCTGCATCTCAGCTGTGTACATCCCGGGGGCGGAAAATCTCCTGGCAGATTCTCTGAGCAGGGGGACCTCTCGCCAGGGAGAATGGTCCCTATGCAGCAGGGTGTTTCAGTCTCTGTGTCACCGTTGGGGTCAACCAGATGTGGATCTGTTTGCGTCCCGTCACAATCACAAGCTCCTGGCCTTTGTCTCCCTGTCCCAGGATACCTTGGCCTTGACCACGGATGCCCTAGCAATGTCATGACAGGACTTTCAGTTCCTGTATGTCTTTCCTCCATTCCCCCTGCTGGGCAGGGTTCTGCGCAAGATTGCTCTGGAAGGGGTGCCAGCGATTCTGGTGGCCCCCAGGTGGCCAAGAGGAGTGTGGTTCGCAGACGTGGTGCAGCTGGCAGTAGATCAGTACGTTCTGCCCAGGGTGCCAGATCTGCTCACTCAGGGCCCCTTATGCCATCCCAATTTACAAACTCTGGCTTTGACGGCCTGGCTGCTGAAACCTCCGTCTTGATGGAGAAGGGGCTGTCTACCTCGGTGGTTGATACCATGATAAAGGCTAGGAAGAAGTCTTCCTCTTCCATTTATTACAGGGTTTGGCATGCCTACATTGACTGGTGTGAGGCTAAGGCTCTTCCCTGTCGTCTGTTCTCTATTCCCAGGATTATGGAGTTCCTGCAGCATGGGTTGGAGATGGGGCTCCAGCTCAGTACTCTGAAGGGTCAGGTTTCTGCCCTGGCTGTTTTCTTCCAGAAGTCCTTTGCTCAACATTCTCTGATCAGGACTTTTTTCCAGGGGGTTACGCATGTGCGTCCTCCACGTAAGCCTATGGTGCCTGTTTGGGATTTGAACTTGGTTTTGTCAGCCTTGCAAGGTGCTCCCTTGGAACCCCTGCAGGATGCTGCCCTGGCCATTCTTACTCTCAAAGTTGTCTTTTAGGCGTGTGTCTGAGTTGGCGGTGCTTTCCATTCAGCCCCCCTACTATGAGAGTCACCAGGGTAAGGTGGTGTTCCGCTTCAAGCCAAATTTTCTGCCTAAGGTCATGTCTGACTTTCATTTGAATCAGGACATTGTTCTTCCTTCTTTGTGCCCTAATCCTAGTAATGCTAAGGAGAGGGTTTTGCATTCTTTGGATGTGGTTAGGTGCAGGGCTGTATTTAGGGTTCATGCTGCCCTAGGCACTTTTTGGGCATGCACCCCCCCCACCCCGTTGTGGCTGGCACGTCAGAGGTCACACCCCCAATTGTTTTGAAATAGGCTGATCTCAATATTGCTGGTTAATGGGAACTGGCAACAGCTCTGGTTTACCTGTAGACTGGGGAACACTCCCACCCCCTGTCTATTGGAATGGTTGGGCGCAGGAGTGCGCCACAGCTACAGGGAAGCCAGGAATGCAGATGCCGATTTCGGATGCCCCGGGGGTAGGCTAGTGCAAGACCCTGGAGTCTTTTTGACTTCAGAACTGTACCATACATCTTTTGTGCTGCTTTAAAGGGGACCTCTAGTCAAAAAAGAATAGGGGCCTGCTCACTCTCAAAGCACATTGCTGCATATACCCCTGCCAGCCTGAGGCTGCCAGCAGACTAAATGGGTTGCCCAGTGGACTTGGAACTTTATAGTTTCCTGACTAGCACATATATGGCACCTGTAAGTGGTAAGTATTGGGGGGGGGGAGGCAGCAGAAAGGGGGCACATTGGGCAGCAGGCCAGGGCAGAATAGAGAAAAGTGGGTATCAAGAAGAGGGTAGAAAAGAGAAAGCATGGTGAGCAATAGGAATGGGCAAAGAGGGCAGCAGAGAGAGAACAACGTGGGCAATAGGAATGGCACAGAGGGCAGCAGGGAGAGCACATGGTGGTGGGCAATAGGAATGGGCACAGAGGGCAGCAGGGAGAGAACATGGTGGGCAATAGGAATGCGGCCCTGGTTAGGTGTCTGAAGTACTATCTGGTGGCTACTGCACCTTCAGAAAAACTGATGCTCTTTTTGTGGTCCCTTCTGGTCCTAGGAAGGGTTTGGCTCCTGCCAAGTCTACTATCAGCAAATGGATCCGTCAGGCTGTTATTCAGGCCTACTCTGCTAAGGGGAAGAATCCTCCCTTCCGCCTTACTGCTCATTCTACTCATGTTATTGGTGCCTCTTGGGCTTTTCAGCACCAGGCTTCTGTTGAACAAGTTTGCAAGGCCGCTACTTGGTCTTCTGTTCATACCTTTTCAAAGTTTTACAAGGTTGATGTTAGGGCCTCAGCTGATGCTGTTTTTGGCCGCAAGGTTTTGCAGGCGGCAGTGGTTTAAACTGTCTGCTGTTACCTTTTGTTGGGGGATCCCACCCTACTTTATGGACACTGCTATTGGATGTCCCGATTGTAAGTATTCTATCTGGAGCAGGACGTACTGTATACTAAGAATAATACAATTCTGTGATTACTCACCTGTAGAATTGGTATTATGAGTATACAGTACGTCCTGCTCCACCCCACTCTTGGATCCCCTGTATGGTGATTGTTATCATTGTTATAGTTACCTTTTTGGGTTGTTTTAATTCTCCCGGCTTCTCATTAACTGCTTTTCAATGCTGGGGATTGTGGGAGGTCCCTGGGTATTTGAGGGGCCGGGAGGAGCCTATTTTCGATGTCTGCACTCCAGCGCCATCTGGTGGAGTAATATACTCATAATACCAATTCTACAGGTGAGTAATCACAGAATTGTATTTTTTGTTGCTGGTCTCTTATTAGAAAGTATAAACTATACAGCCTGTGTTTGTGTTCTTTCAAATTTAAAGGGTAAGTCCACTTGACTTAAAATGGAATATCCTTAGTATACAGTACGTCCTGCTCCAAATCTAATACTTACAGTTGGGATATACTCCACCAGATGGCACTGGACTGCAGAGACATCGAAAATAGGCTCCTTCCGGCCCCTCAAATACCCAGGGACCTCCCACAAATCCCCCATCTTTGGCGCGTTCCGCATCATAGCTATTACTGGCCCGCCCCTCGAGGTATACGGACGCCATCTTTTCTGACTTGGTTGGCCTATGCGCGAAGGACGCCTACCTACCGCGCTCCGTAAGTGCCCTTGCGGGCGACTTTATCTGCTTCACTTTTGTTACGATGTACTTAAGGTCTTGTCTGCTTATTTCTTTCAGGCGGGACGAACCCCTCTTGGCTTCTCCCAGCCCTGTTTTTAGTAATTGCTTGTAGGCCTTGTAAAAATGATACTCCCACGTCCCTAGCAGGTTATTGGGGCATCCAGGGTTGCTATATAGCGTTATTCCCTATTGGAGGCATCCCATAATAATGTGACCGGGGTCCCTTCGGGACAAGACCGGCTGTGTGTAGCGTGTGGGCAGCCTCATGCTAACGCTGACAAGGCGCGGGTCTGTGTACCCTGTGCTGAGCAGGTGCTTGCATTGCAATCTGGCCTGCCAGTGGCTGCACCTCATTTCACTTCACCTACTCCCCCAAGCTTAAATCTCACTCCTGCTGAGTTGCATACTAGTGGGGATTATCAGCCTGATGTGTCTTCTAGACTGGCTACTGTTGAACAGATTATTGCGAAAGTCTTTAGCACGTAAGGCCCCTGCTAAGAAGCGGCACTTGACGCCTAATGTTACTGTTTTCCCTATGGGAACGGAGGAGTTTTGGAATCTGTGTGGCTATACCCCGTCTGATGAAGGGGAGCTCTTTTCTGATTCAGACTCATCTGATGAGAGACCAAGGGGTCATGACGATTCTGGCTCTGACCCCTGGGCCCCGGATGACACTGACAGATTATTGACCCAGATTTTTGAGGTTCTGTCTATCTCCCTGTTGAGACTCCCAGGCAAAGAGGGGAGCTTTTCCATACAGCAAGATCACGTTTGGAATTTCCAGAGCAGGCACATTTCCATAACCTTGTGCTCAAGGAATGGGAGCGCCCCAGTAAACTTCCCGGGGTTCCAAAGAGCTGGGATAGGAAGTATCCCTTTCCTGCTGAGGTGGTTAAATGTTGGTCATCCCCAGCCCACCCCCCCCCCCCCCCCCCCGAGGTGGATGCCCCGATCCTAGGGCTATCTAACACCTCTGTCATGCACTCCCCTGATTCTACTACCCTGCGGGATGCCGAAGACCGCCGTATTGATCAGCTGGCATCCCACGCCTTTGCATGTGCAGGGACGGCGCTGCGCCAGGTCTTTGCCTCTGCCATTACTGCTGTGGCCACTAGAACCCTTATCAGAAATATGCTCGATAGTGCCCCTGATGATTTGCCTTGTGAGGTGTTTAATGCACTCTCCAGTTGTGATGTATTTGTAAATTTTGTCCTAGTAGCATTGGATGACACCATCAGAATGTGTGCCAGAACTTCTGCCCTCGTGGTGGCTATACGCCACTCGGTTTGGCTGCGCCAGTGGGCTGCTGACAACGCTGCCAAGAAGGCCCTCACTGGTTTTCCCTTTAAAGGACTGCGTCTGTTTGGAGACCGCCTGGACCTTTTTGCTAAGGGAGGCAGGTTACCCCAGCGCAGGCAGCAACCTCTGCCCTTTCGGGGTCAGGGTTCCTTCTCCTCCCCTTACCGCGGTGCAAGACAGAGAAGGAGGGTGTCCTTCCTGGGGCCCGGGAAGATTTCTGGGATAGAGGACGTGGATGTCCTGGCTCCTCCTGGGGTCCCAAAGCTAAATCCTCTCCCAAGCCCCCTCAGGCATGATGGGGCGCCCTCACCCATCCGGGTGGGGGGACAGCTGCAGCACTTCGCTCACGTCTGGAGGCTTTATGTCTCAGACCGGTGGATTCAGGAGGTTGTGTCGTCCGGTTACAAGTTGGAGTTTGCTGCCGATCCCCCTCCAAGATTCATCAGATCCCGGATTCCTCAGGACCCTGTGTCAGCTCAGGAGCTAGTGCACGCAGTGCAAGGCCTTCTGGAGCTGGGGCTCATCTGCCAGGTCCCTTTAAGAGAAAAAGGCAAGGGCTTTTATTCCAACTTATTCACAGTACCCAAAAGGGATGGTTCTGTTAGGCCCATCCTGGACTTGAAGATCCTCAACAATTTTGTCAGGGGCAGGCGCTTTCGCATGGAGACTCTGCGCTCTGCCATCAGTTCCCTGCGCCAGGGGGAATTCATGACTTCTGTGGACATCAAAGATGCTTATCTTCATATTCCTGTGTTCCCAGGTCATCAAAGGTTCCTCAGGTTCGCTCTGATGGATCATCACTACCAGTTTGTGGCCTTGCCCTTCGGCCTCACTTCAGCTCCCAGGGTGTTCACCAAGGTGCTGGCTGGCGTGATGTCTCTGCTCAGATGTCAGGGCGTCCGCGTGCTTCCCTATCTGGATGACATTCTCATCACTTCCCAGTCTCTACATCAGGCAGAGTTGGATACTCAGCTGGTGGTGTCCACTCTGGAGTCATTTGGATGGGTGATCAGCCACCCCAAGTCTTCACTGTCCCCTTCCTTGGTAACTCCATTCCTAGGAATGAATCTGGGTACAGTTCAGGCAAGGATCTTCCTTCCTCAACAGAAGGTGGACAGTCTGATTGCACAGGCTCAGTCCCTCCTAGCTTGCCCCCAGCCCTCCATCAGGCAGGGGATGCAGCTGGTGGGCCTGGTGGCGTGCTTCGAAGCGGTCCCTTATGCTCAGTTCCACTTGAGGCCTCTGCAACTTCACCTATTGTCTGTATGGGACAAGGACCCAGCGTCCCTGGACAGGGTCTATGTGCTCTCCCCCCTGGTCAGGAGGTCCCTCTTGTGGTGGATGGACTAAAGGTACCTGTTGGGGGGCAGATCCTTTCTTGCCCCTTCCTGGGAGACTGTCACCACGGATGCCAGTCTGTCAGATTGGGGGGGTTTCTGGAAGTCCCTGCGGTTCCAGGGGAGGTGGGGCCCTCAGGAGGCCCACACACCTATCAATGTCTTGGAGCTGCGAGCGATCAGGTTAGTTCTGGCTTGCTTGACTACTCATCTTCAGGGCCTGCCTGTTCAGGGGCGCTCGGACAACCAGACGGCAGTTGCCTACATCAATCATCAGGGAGGGACCTGGAGCAAGGGGGCCCTCCAGGAATCTTCTCGGATCCTGACTTGGGCGGAGGCCAAAGTCCCCTGCATTTCAGCTGTGTACATCCCGGGGGTGGAAAATTGCCTGGCGGACTCTCTGAGCAGGGGGACCTATCGCCAGGGAGAATGGTCCCTATGCAGCAGGGTGTTTCAATCTCTGTGTCACCGTTGGGGCCAACCAGATGTGGATCTGTTTGCGTCCTGCCACAATCACAAGCTTCCAGCTTTTGTCTCTCTGTCCAGGGATCCTCTGGCTCTGACCTCGGATGCGCTAGCAATGTCATGGAAGGACTTTCAGTTCCTGTATGTCTTCCCCCCAATTCCCCTGCTGGGCAGGGTTCTGCACAAGATTGCTCTGGAGGGGGTGCCAGCAATTCTGGTGGCCCCCAGGTGGCCAAGAAGAGTGTGGTTCGCGGACGTGGTACAGCTGGCAGTAGATCAATACGCTCTGCCCTTGGTGCCAGATCTGATCACTCAGGGCTCACTACGCCATCCCAATTTAACAACTCTGGCTTTGACAGCTTGGCTGCTGAAACCTCCATCTTGATGGAGAAGGGACTGTCTTCCTCAGTTGTGGATACTTTGATTAAATCTAGGAAGAAGTCTTCCTCTTCCATTTATTACAGGGTTTGGCTTGCCTACATTGACTGGTGTGAGTCTAGGTCTCTTCCCTGTCGTTTGTTCTCTATTCCCAGGATTCTGGAGTTCCTGCAGCATGGGTTGGAGATGGGGCTCCAGCTCAGTACTCTGAAGGGTCAGGTTTCTGCCCTGGCTATTTTTTTCCAGAAGTCCTTTTCTCAGCACCCTCTGATCAGGACTTTCTTCTAGGGCAGGGATACTCAAATGGCGGACCGCGGTCCGAATCCGGACCGCAGACGCCATTTGTCCGGACCGCTGCCCAGGGCTGTCACATCAGCCCGGGATCCGGCGGTGCCGGTGACAATTGCCGGCCGGGGCTGTCAGTGCTGGGGGCGGGCACATGGGCGTGGCCAGGCCGGGGGAGGTGGAAGCGTCTCGGGCCTCGTAGACGGCGGGGGAGGAGTGGAGACGAAGAGGCGCGGGAGGAGGAAGAAGCCGAGAGCGCGGAGCTGGCGGAGGCTTCGGGCGGCAAGCAGAGCCCGCTGCACACACCTGGAGGCTCGGCATCAGAACACACTGCTGCGCTGGCTGGCCCGGGGCGAGGAGGCCATTACCCGGGACCAGTTCATCGAGCTGCTGAGAGTGCAAGGAGGTGAGATTCCTGTCCCCCATTTACTTCATGTGTAGAGTGCAAGTTCCTCAGCCAACCTGAGCAATGAGCTTTCCTGTCCCCCCACCCACCTGTCATTTACTTCCTGCTTCTCGCCCTTCTGTGTAGAGTGCAAGCTCTTCAGCTAACAGCTGACATGGGGTGGGGGGTGTAAGTAAGAGTGCATGTCAGCTGTTGTTAGCTGAAGAGCTTGCACTCTACACAGAAGGGCGAGAAGCAGGAAGTAAATGACAGGTGGGTGGGGGGAGAGGAAAGCTCATTGCTCAGGTTGGCTGAGGAGCTTGCACTCTACACATGAAGTCATGCACTCTTACTTACCCCCCCCCACCCCCGGACCTTCATCCCACGGCAGATCCTGGTAAGTGGACCTCCACTGACCGTAATTGAGTACCCCTGTTCTAGGGGGTCACTCATGTGCGTCCTCCACATAAACCTATGGTGCCTGTTTGGGATTTGAACTTGGTTCTGTCAGCCTTGCAGGGTGCTCCCTTTGAACCTGTGCAGGATGCTGCCTTGGCCATTCTTACGCACAAGGTTGTGTTTCTGGTGGCTATCACTTCTGTCAGGCGTGTGTCTGAGTTGGCGGCGCTGTCCATTCAGCCCCCTACTATGAGAGACACCAGGACAAGGTGGTGTTTCGTTTCAAACCTGATTTTCTGCCTAAGGTAGTGTCTGTCTTTCATTTGAATCAGGATATTGTTCCTTCTTTGTGCCCTAATCCTAGCAATGCTGAGGAGAGGGTTTTGCACTCTTTGGATGTGGTTAGGTGTCTGAAGTACTATCTGGTGGCTACTGCACCTTTCAGGAAAACTGATGCTCTTTTTATGGTCCCTTCTGGTCCTAGGAAGGGTTTGGCTCCTGCTAAGTCTATTATCAGCAAGTGGATTCATCAGGCTGTGATTCAGGCCTACTCTGCTAAGGGGAAGAATCCTCCCTTCGCCTTACTGCTCACTCCACTCATGCTATTGGTGCCTCTTGGGCTTTTCGGCATCAGGCTTCTGTTGAACAAGTTTGCAAGGCCGCTACTTGGTCTTCTGTTCATACCTTTTCAAAGTTTTACAAGGTTGATGTTAGGGCCTCGGCTGATGCTGTTTTTGGCCGCAAGGTTTTGCAGGCGGCAGTGATTTAAACTGCCTGCTGCTGAATTTTCTTGGGGATCCCACCCTACTTTATGGACACTGCTATTGGATGTCCCAACTGTAAGTATTAGATTTGGAGCAGGACGTACTGTATACTAAGAATAATACAATTCTGTGATTACTCACCTGTAGAATTGGTATTATGAGTATACAGTACGTCCTGCTCCAACCCGACCTTGGTTTGCATTTTCTTGGATCCCCTGTATGGTGATTGTTATCATTGTTACAGTTGATAGTTTGAATTGTTTAATGCTCCCGGTTCTCCTTAACTGCTTTTCAATGCTGGGGATTTGTGGGAGGTCCCTGGGTATTTGAGGGGCCGGGAGGAGCCTATTTTCGATGTCTCTGCAGTCCAGCGCCATCTGGCGGAGTATATCCCAACTGTAAGTATTAGATTTGGAGCAGGACGTACTGTATTCTCATAATACCAATTCTACAGGTGAGTAATCACAGAATTGTATTTTTCGAAAGTGTATATTTTTTGCGTGCCAAAATGATGCCCTTAAAGTGTACCAACACCCACCCCTGATCGGCCCGGAAATCTATAAGATTTGTAGGCAGAGAAAACTTCTTTCATAAATCACACATTTACCAACATAAGAAAAATAAAGTAATAGTAGAACAGCCTGGCACCACGAGGACACATTTTGGCACAGATAATACACTTTCAAAAAGTGGGACTTCCCTTTAAAGCGTAACTCCAGTCAAAGTTTAGTAAATTGCTCCCCTGATGTAAGCCTTTTTGAGAGGGCTCAACCCCATGCAAATGTTGTGGTATAGCAGGCAGATTCTATGCTCCAAAACTGCACAGGGAGTGACTTACCACAATTTCTAAGTGTGCAATGTAAAGTCCCTTAAAACTATTATACTATTAAAAATTCTGGTTTGTTCTGAATCTACTTTTTTTTTTTTTTTTTTTTTTTAGCATGTCCATCATCGGTTTCTGTGGAAATAAGTGCTGATGGAGTGAACATGTTGCCTTTGTCCACACCCGTTATCACTAGTGGGCTCACATACATCAAAATCCAGCTTGTTAAAGCAGAAGTAGCTTCAGCAGTTTGCCTGCGACTCCACCGCCCCCGTGATGCCAGCACCCTTGGTCTTTCACAGATAAAACTGCTTGGTCTCACAGCATTTGGTAACACTTCTTCAGCAACTGTCAACAATCCTTTTTTACCTTCTGAGGACCAAGTGTCTAAGACAAGGTTGGTAGCCATTTGTTCAATGACATAAGATTTAGACTTTAAAACAATCTAACATTTTAAAAATGAGCAGTGATCGAAGGGGGGAGTGTGAAGACACCACTTGATAAGATCCGTTTAAGGCAATTATGTCTGATTCAGTGTAATATTTAGTCTGAGGTGGTTTACCCTCTTTAGTCTTGAGGGCTGGTGGTCTCTTTATGGGGTGTACCAAATTGGGGTGTCCCACTGTTTGAAGCCCCTTGATTGCCTGATTTACTTAACTTTCCCAGAGTCCTTGCCATATCTCTTGGCCCTTGTCCTATCATTTGGCAGGTCTTCTGGCATTGAGCTTGAATATATTTGAATTACAGACCCGTCATTGCCTCTAAGCTGATAAATCTGTTTTATTCTCCTACTTCAACTAAACACCGCTAAATGGCTGTTAGTTTGTGTTACATTGAGATACATTGTAAAAAGATTGTTACAATGTAACATTTTCACCCTAAAGTAGGAGAAAGTAACAAATTTATCAGCTGAGAGGCAAGGAAGTGTCAGCCCAACACCAGACTGGGAAATAACAATAGTTGTCCGTTAAATATCCATATAACCCATATATCAATATGGTTGGATACCCCTAGAAGAGCACCAGATTTAGGCCAAAGGAGCTGGTATCCTGGTCATGTGGTTTCTGATGTAAATGGATAGCATCTCCTATGGTTAAGAGCATAGTCTAGGTTTTCAAAACATTTGCTCATCACTGACATACCATAGTTTGGATTAATTGCACAGGCAGCTAGTTCTCTGATAACAATGCATCTATAATTAGTATGTTCGTATGTGAAATATATAGCATGTTACATTTTTAAGTACCCCTTTTTTTTTTTAGTACCTCCAGTATTTTTAAATGCCTAACTGATGCTAAAATACGTCTCCAAAGTGTTTCATTTGTAACATAATAAACTCGGCCAACATCCATTTTTGACATAATGGGTGTTGTACAGGGGTGGGCAAGTTCCTTCTGCTTACCTACAACATGCTCCGCCAGGAAAGAAACAACATGACTGTCTGCAGGGGACACAATTATTTGCAGACAGTCACGTTGTCCAGGTTTCTTTGCTGGCGGAGCATGTTGTAGGTAAGCAGAAGGAACTTGCCCACCCCTGTGCAACACACATTATGTCAAAAATGGATGTTGGCCGATATTGCTGGGCAAGCTCTATGCAGGTTAGCATACCAGGGTTTGTGAGGATATATTCTAGGGGCCCGGCACTTGTAATGTGTGCCATCCACCCCCACCCCCTCCGTCTTAACAAACACCTTTTGTCCAATGGGTGTATTTTTTTCAAAATAAAACACAATTCAAGCATTATCTAAATTATCTTTGCTGTGTTTATATTGAAAAGTTGCTGAACTTTCCTTTTTTTCTAAAGCATTGGCTGGCTAAGGCTTTTACATCATTGTCTCACTCATATAAGTGAACTGGAAGCAATGATGGCAAGTGCAGCAGCACCTACAGCCAACCTGCTACAGACTTGCGCCGCCTTGTTGATGTCGCCCTATTGTGGCATGCATTCGCCCAACATTGAAGCTGTATTGGTTAAGATTGGCCTTCAGTCTACTAGAATCGGTCTAAGGCTCATTGATATACTCCTTCGAAACTGTGCTGCTTCCGGCAGTGATCCTGCAGGTACGTCTATATCCTATACTTGAGCATTCATTCAATTTAAGGCTAAGCGCAAAATCTTAACCCTTAAAAAATCTTTACCTTCTAGACCTGAATAGCCCCCTTCTTTTTGGAAGACTAAATGGTCTCTCATCAGACTCCACAATAGATATTCTTTACCAGCTGGGTACCACACAGGATCCTGGAACAAAGGATAGGTACTTATCAATTGCTATATATTTGCTACTAAAATGCAAAGTCTTTTTTACCTCAAGTCACATTCTAAAATAATTTAAAAAGTACATTATTGTGTTAGAGGTAGGGTGAACAGGTTCATGTAGTAGTTCGTTGTGTAGCTTGGAGACTGTTTTAAAAAGAATTTTTTTTTCCTCTAATTCTGCTGAGTGGGACCATCCTTTGTCTACTTTGCTTACTGCTCAGCAGTTCTTGCTCCCATCAGGCTGCTTCAGTTGCTGCTAATTGTTGGAAGGTAAGCAAGCCCTGACAGCCAGCACTGGAAGGCTACTAGATTGGCATTGTTGGTCTATAACAGGGGTGCACAACCTTTTTAGGTCTAAGGGCCACATTGTCTTGCAATTAAATGGGAGCAGCGATAACGCAAACGGTTTACTGCAGGAAATCTGTGACGTTAAAGCATTGTATATGCTTTTATATACTGTATATGCAAATGTGGTCCGGTGGTTGAGGCGAAAAGAAGTAGGCAGGGGAAGGGAAAGGTGAGGTTGGACACTCTGCTAATTGTTTAGATGCATTAGCATTCATTTTAGACTGAATGGGTGGGACTAGAGACTTGCAGCAAAGGAAAGAAATGAGACCCTGAACATCAAATTTTGGTCCTTTCTTTGGTTAGGAGAGATATTTAGTGATCTTAATTATTAGGCAAATAATGTAAACACACGGACACAGTGTCTTTATGCCTCTTCTTACAAAAGGTTTGCTTATGTATAAATCATGGATTAGACTAAACCGTTTTTTGTCCTGACTAAGAGTACTGCTGTAACTTGTGTGTTTCACCCTATAGAATTCAAGCCTTGCTGAAATGGGTAAGTGACTCGGCTAAAGTCGCGTCACTTAAAAGGAGTTGTCGTGGGACCTTCATTTCCCCAAACAGCTCTCCTAAGGAGTTTGGTCTTCTGATGCCATCCCCTTCTCATTTGCACTGTGTAGCTGCCATTTTGTGGCATAGTTATGAGCTTCCCGTGGAGTATGACCTGCCTGGATTGCTGAACAGAGAACTTTTTGAGTAAGTACATATTCAAAATATCTGCTCTTGCTTACATAAATGTTCCGCAGCCCTGTATAGAGTATTCTAAGTATGTCACACACCCCGCTTCAAGACAATCATAACATGTGGGTAATACTGTCCTGTAGATGGCAATCTCGCAGAGATAACAAAAAAAGGCAGACCCTCCCGGCCCATAAATACCTGGGACCTCCCACTCATCACCCAGTCTTTCATCTCTGCAGAGGCGAGCAAGTCAGAAGATGATGTCTCCTCCTTGCACAGGGGGATTTCAGGTAGCCGGGATGACTCCCGGCCCTCTATTGTTATCTATTTCTGCCCGGATCCCTGTTTTATCTTATCCTGCCTCCCAGCCCAGGCTGTTGGTCCGGGCGAGGGTAGAATGGCACCCTAGGTGCTTAGGAGCTGATGCTCCGCCGTGAGACCCTATACTAGAGGGTAGGCGGCTATCCGGGTCGGTGATCCCGGTTTGGGATGCCCCGTCCCTTGGCCCTTCCCTGGTTTGGATTCCCCCTCTCCCAGGTTCCCTTAGAGGGGGGGGGGGCGGGTTCCTTATGGGTTCCTTTATTCATTTGTGTGTGTGTTAGTGTACTGTGTGTTTACTTTTGTGCTTTACTTTGCATGGCGCCGGAGGTACCGCGGCGCCGGCCTCCAGCGCGCTAATAGTGCTGCCGCAATGGCGGCGGCCGCAGAGGGTCTGTGGTGTCCCGGCTTCTGCCCGGGAGAGACGGGGGCGGGGCCGGGTGCAACGCATTGGCTCCTGCCAGGTCTCCCACGTATCGCATCGGCCCTCCCTCCCTCCCTCCTCCACATGGCAAGTTGCCTGCGGTCTGGTCCCTCGTATTCTTCTAGGTCGGGTGAGGGGCCTGATGGCCGTTATTGTTTATTTCTTCATGTGCATGGGGTTTTTGATTGTGTGTTTGGTGTTCTTGTTCCATGTGGACCAGTGAGCATGTAATAGGGGGGTTCTCCTGGCCTGGGTCCCTGGTTAACACTTAGCTGGCCTAAAATCCTCCCACTTGGGACTTAAAGGGGCATCCCGGGTGGCATAATTGTGTAATTCCCTAACAACATAATGCGCATGGTACACACTTATTTTATATACATTTCAGTACAAAAAATCACCATTTGGGGGCTTCCCCGTATACTGGGCTTGTGCACCCCTCGGGGAAATCCAGGCTGCTTTTTGGGGTGTGGGGTATCCCTTTTTGGGGGATGTGTTTTTGTTTGTGTACCCTGTGCGCAGCGGTCTATTTCGCGGCAGACCGGATCTCGGGCGTCTGGTTCTGATCCGCTAGTCTCCTCCCCGTCTCCCCCTCGTCTGATACGTGCGTGTGTTGGGATCGTTAGCGGGGAGTCGCGGCCTGTGGTGTGTGCCAGATTGGCCATTCTTGAGGAATTGTTTTCCAGTGCCGTCGCCTAAAGGGGCCACGGCAAAAGGAAACATTTTTGTATTCGGCGGCACTGACCTTTCTTAGGGTGAGCTTTGGCTCCCTGGATCGGTCTGATTGCTCCCTGCGTGAGGAAGGGGAGATGTTTGAGAGGTCTGATGACTCCGATCAGTAGTTTGTGGGCGCTGATGCTGAACGGGGCCAGGGGGATTCCTCGGATACTTCCGGGGTCTTGGCTCATGAGTTTGAGGTCCTGGCTTTTTCTCCCACGGAGGCGGCTCCTCCGTTGAAGGGGACGTTTCTTTGAAGAGTCTAAAGTCCCGCTTGGAATTAACGTTCAAATGTGTTTTGATGGTTTCATTCACAAGGAATGGGAGAGTCCGACGCGGCTTCTGGGTGTCCCTCTGGGTTGGGACGAGAAATATCCTTTTCCGGTGGACGCAGCAAAGTACTGGTCATCTCCTCCCGAAGTGGATGCTCCTTTTTTTTGGAGGGGGATTGTCCAGCTCATCAGTCCTCCATTCTCCGGAGTGCACTACTCAAGGATGGTGAGGATAAACGCATTGACCAGATGGCTTGTCATGGTTTTGCTAGTGTTGGATCGGCTTGGCGGCCGGTTTGTGCTTCGGCGCTTGTACTGGTTGCTGCCAGGTCGGTTGTTAGAGGATGGTTGACCTCGTCCGGGCTCGGCCCGGTTAGTGAGGAAGTTGCCGACCTTAAGCACTGTGAGTTATTCTTATGCTTTGTACTGCCCACCCTGGACGACTCTTTGGTGATGTGCAGCAGAGCTACGGCCCTGCTAGTGGCTATCCGCCGGTCGGTTTGGTTGCGCCAGCGGGCGGCTGAATTTGTGTCCAATAAGTTGCTCACGGCCTTCCCTTTGTGGGGTTGTGGCTCTTGGGAGAAAGTTTAGATTTGGTGGCAAACTGAGGTAAGTTACCTCAGCGTAAGACGCAGTGTCGCCCCTTTCGGGGGCGGCTTCCTTCTCTGTCTTTCGCGGGGCTGGAGTCGGTAGGGGTTCGGCTTTCCCCTCGTCCAGAGGTGATTCCTGGACCAGGGGCAGGGGTCGGGCCCGTCCAAGACACAGTTGGGGCTCTAAGCCTAGAGCCGCTGCTAAGCCGGCCCAGCATTGAGGGGGCGCCCTTACCCTTGCGGGTGGGGGGACGGCGGCTACTCTTCTCCCGGGTTTGGGGTTCAAGAGATCTCGGACAGGTGGAGTTCGGAAGTGGTGTCTTCTGGTTACAAGCTGGGGTTCGAGTTCCGGACCCTCCCTGGTTCTTCAGTTCTCGGGTGCCGTCATGGCTGTCATCTGCCGGGGGCCTCACTCAGACCGGGGCCTGGGCTTCTGTTCCATTTTGTTCATGGTGCCCAAGAAGGACGGATCCGTTCGTCCCATTCTGGATCTGAAGCTGATTTACAGGTTTGTTCGTCCCCGGTATTTCCGTATGGAATCTTTGCGCTCAGTCATACACGCATTGTGCCAGGGGGACTTCATTACGATCACAAGCATCAAGGATGCTTACCTAAATGTCCCTTCATTTTCGGCACACCAGAGATTCCTCAGGTTTGTCTTTGGCATTCCACGTTTTCAGTTTGTGGCTCTTCCGTTTGGCCTTACTTCGGCTACCAAGGGTTGGCAGAAGTGATGGCCATCCTCAGAGCCGGGGGTATCCGCTTCGTTCCCTATCTGGACGATCTTTTCATCATGGCGTCTTCCCTCAGTCAGGCGCAGCTGGATACCAGGACTGTGGTGTCCACTCTGGAGAGTTTCGGTTGGGTGATCAACTATCCCAAGTCTTGTCTCACTCCCTCAAGGGTGGTGGAGTTTCTGGGAATGTCGCTGGACATTTCTCAGGCCAGGGTGTTTCTCCCCCGGGCCAAGGTTTTTCTGCTTCGGGAATTGATTTAGCGTATCCTATCCATCCCCCGCCCGTCCATCCGGCTAGGGATGAGACTGGTGGGATTGATGGTGGCATCGTTCAAGGCGGTTCCCTTTGCCCGTTTTCTCACAGGGACGCTCCAGCTCCATCTTTTGGCGGCCTGGGACGGGTCTCCGCTGTCTTTGGTTCAGTCCTTTCTGATGTCCCCCTGGGTGCGGCGTTCCCTTCGGTGGTGGCTGAAACCAAGCAATCTGGCGAGGGGCAGTTCCTTTCTGACCCCTCGTTGGGAGACGGTCACCTCGGATGCCAGCCGGTACCGGTTGGGGGGGGATTTTGGAAGGATCTTCTGTTTCAGGGACTGTGGGGGCCTCTAGAGGCTCACAGCTCCATCACTGTTCTGGGGTTGAGAGCCATCTGGCTGGTTCTGGTTCACTTGACTTTTCCAGTCCGAGTTCGGTCGGACAATCGGACGGTGGTCGCTTACATCGATCACTAGGTGAGGGACTCGAAGCAGGCGTGTCCTCGGTAGTGTCCTTGACCCTTGCCTGGGCAGAGAGTGATGTCTCATGCATCTCGGCGGTATTCATTCCGGGAGTGGAGAACATGGAGGCCGACTCCGAGCAGGGGGTCATCTCGCCGGGGGGAAGGGTCGCTTTGCCCCAAGGTGCGTCAGTCACTTTGCCATCAATGGGGGCCCTTTTGTGTCTCGTCACAATCACAAGCCTCCGGCATTTGTGTCTCTCTCGTGGGTTCCACTGGCTCTGGCGGTGGATGCCATGCCTCTGCATTGGAGGGATTGGGGGTTTTCTGTACCTGTTCCCTCCATTTCCCATGGTGGGCTGAGTGGTGCGCAAGCTGGCCCTAGAGGGCGCGTCGGCAAATTCTGGTGGCTTCAAGGTGGCCAGGACAGGTGTGGTTCGCAGACGTGGTAAGGTTGGCGGAGGGTCAGTTAGTCCTGCCCTTCTGCCAAATCTGCGCTCTCAGGGGCCGCTGCTCTATCCCTATTTACCACGTTGGCTTTGACGGCGTGGTTGCTGAAACCTCCATCTTGAGGGCTGAAGGTCTTTCTGATGCTGTCATTTAGGCTCTGGTTAGGGCTAGGGGCCTTGCCTTGCAAGGAGTTCTCTATGCCTGGGGTTCTTGGAATTTCTGCACCATGGTCTTGACCGAGGTTTGGAGCTTGTTACGCTGAAGGGGCAGGTTTCTGCCCTGGCGGTTTTCTTTCTAAAGTCCTTTGTCCTTCATCCGCTGGTTAAGACCTTTTTTTCCAGGGGGTTACGCATGTGCGGCCTCCTAGGAAGCTTTTGCTCCCAGTTTGGGATTTGAATTTGGTTTTGTCTGCCTTGCAGGGTCCTCCTTTTGGACCTTTGTAGGATATTGACTTTTCCACGTTTACGCTATAAGTTGTTTTTCTGGTCGCCATCATCTCCGTTTGGTGTGTTTCGGAGTTGGCAGCCTTGTCTGCTAAGGCTCCTTACTTTGAGAGGCATCAGGACAAGTTTGTTTTCCGCTTCAAACCGGATTCCTTCCTAAGGTGGTCTCGTTTTTTTCTTTTGAATCAGGATATTGTTCTTCCCTCCTTGTTTCCTAAGCCCAGCAGTGACAAGGAGGGGGTTTTGGTTTCTTTGGATGTGGTACACTGTGTGAAGTACTATTTGGTGGCTACTTCTCCTTTTCGTTGGCCTGACGCCCTTTTTGTGGTGCCCTTTGGGCCTTAGGAAAGGGTTTGGCTCCTGCAAAGTCTTCCATTAGTTAGTGGATTCGCCAGGCCTTTGTTGGGGCCTATTCTGCCAAGGGGAAGGTTCCCCCTTTTTTCGTGTTACTGCTCATTCTATTCGCGCTGTTGGGGCGTCCTGGGCTTTCCAGCGCCGGGCTTCTGTTGAGTAGGTTGTAAGGCTGCTACTTGATCTTCGGTTGACTCTTTTTCCAAATTGTACAAGGTTGATGTTCGGGCCTCAGCGGATGCTGTTTTTGGCCGTACAGTTATGCATGCTGCTGTGGTTTAAGTTTGTGCCTTGTTTTTTGGATCCCCGCCCTTTATGGACACTGCTATTGGATGTCCCACATGTTATGATTGTCTTGAAGCGGGGTGTGTGACATACTTTGAATAATACCAATTTGTGAATACTCACCTGTAAAATGGGTATTATAAGTATGTCACACACCCCGCTTCACCCCGCCCTTTTATTTTTTTGGATCCTTGTATGGTGAACCTTTTGTTGGTTTTAATTGGCCTTCCTGGTCCCTTGATCTTACTGCTATCTTTATACTGGGTGATGAGTGGGAGGTCCCAGGTATTTATGGGCCGGGAGGGTCTGCCTGTTTTTATCATCTCTGCAAGATCGCCATCTACAGGACAGTATTACCCACATGTTATGATTGTCTTGAAGCGGGGTGTGTGACATAATTATAATACCCATTTTACAGGTGAGTATTCACAAAATGGTATTTTTTTTATTCTTAGTATACAGTACGTCCTGCTCCAGATAGATTACTTACACTTGGGTTATTTTCCACCAGATGGCGCTGCACTGCAGAGACATGCAAAACAGGCTCTTCCCGGCCCCTTAAATACCCGGGGACCTCCCACAAATCCCCAGATTTCTCTGCAGTGCCGACTGCGAAAACATGAAGTATCACTCTCTCGCAGGTGAGCTGGGCTATTAAAGCCTGCGGCCCTGTTGGGACTACTCCCACCCATCCTCTTCGTAATGTGCCTCCCAGCCTGGGCTGCGCTGGTTGGGTGAAGGTAGACAGCACCAGACGTGCTTATGGAGCCATGCTCCACCACAGTCCCTCACCAAAGGGTAGGCGGTTTAGGCTGATGGTGAGCCTCTAGGGGATGCCCCTCCCGCATTATTGCCCATGCCCCGTGTAGCGGTGGGCCCTGTACAAAGGGTCGCCATCCTCCCTCGTTCCCCCCGTAACTCGGGGGGGAAAAAAAGGGGGGGGGTTGTGTGTTTGGTCCCAGTGTATTGTGATTACACACTTACGGCCTTAATAATGTCCTGGACTTGTATATGTGGTGTCAGACTCGTGTAACTGCCGCCGCGCGCGACGTTTTTTCCTTCATGGAGGTGCTGCGGCGGCGTTGCCTCAGACGCTGCGGTGTCATCCTTTGCAAGTCATCTGTTCTGGGTGTGTCGTGCACTTCGCTTCTCATGACAACATTGACGGCTGTCCTAGAGCTTCGGGCTCTTCGGGGGGGCGGGGACCTGGCTTGGCGCGCTCCGCATCTGGCCCGCCCTTCGAGGTTCGTTTGGCGCCAGCTTGAGGTGTAGTCGCGCGCGTGGTAACGGTCCCTCTCGTTTCGTTGGTCTGTAAGTGCCCTCGCGGGCGATTTTTTTTTATGCTCCTTGCTTACTGTGACATGGTTATGACACCCCTCATTCTCATTATGTCTTTCAGACGGGTGAATCCAGTGGCTTCTCCCGGCCCGGTGTAATTGCCAGTTGGGCCTTGTATAATTACTCCCACTTCCCTGCGGTTCATTGGGGCATCCAGGGTAGCTTCTGCGTCAATCCATACTGGCCTATTGTGCCTATTAATCACCATATGGAGGCATCCCAGGATATTGTGACCGGGGTTCCTTCAGGACAAGCCTGGCTGTGTGTAGCTTGTGGGGTCTCACCTAACGGCGGTGACAATGCACGGGTCTGTATTCCTTGTGCACAGCAGGCGCTAATTGTACTTCCCGCCCCACCCGGTGGCTGGGCCTGCACCTCTCCTCACTTCACCTACTCCCCCAAGCCTGAGTCTAACCCCCAATACAAGCGGGGATTCTCATCCTGATGTGGCTGCTAGACTGGCCAGTGATGAAAATTTGCTTGCTAATACCTTAGCGTGTAAGGCCACCGCAAAAAAGCGGCACTTAACCCCTGAAGAGGTTGATGAGTTGTTGCCTCTATATGGCTATACCCCCTCGGACAACGGGGAGCTGTTCTTTGACTCAGGGTCATCTGACGAGAAGTCAAAGGGTCATGACTATTCTGGCTTTGATCACTGGACCCCGGATGATACTGACAAACTGCTGGTTCAGATTTTTGAGGTTTTGTCCATCTCTCCCCCTGTTGCGGCTCCCAGGCAAAGGGGTGAGCTATTTCATACTGCTAAGGCTCGATTGGAATTTCCTGAGCAAACCCATTTCAATAACCTCGTGTTTAAGGAGTGGGAACATCCCAGTAGACTTCCCGGGATCCCTAAGACTTTGGACAGGAAGTATCCTTTTCCTGCTGTAGTGGTCAAGTGCTGGTCATCGCCCCCCGAGGTCGATGCTCCTATTCTGGGGCTGTCTAACACCTCTATTATGCACTTTCCCGACACTACTACACTGCGGGACCGGCGCATTGACCAATTGGCTTGCCATGCCTTTGCATTTGGTGGGGCGGCGTTGCGCCTTGGCCATTACTCCGGTAGCGCTCAGGGCCATGGTCAGGAATTCACTTGACGGCCCAGATGAATTGCCACCTGAAACGATTAATGCACCGTCTAACTGTGATGTGTTTGTAAACTTTATCCTGTCTGCATCGGATGATGCTATTAGGATGTGTGCCAGATCTTCCGCCTTGGCGGTAGCTATACGCCGTGCGGTATGGCTGCGCCAGTGGGCTGCTGACAATGCTGCTAAGAAAGCCCTTACTGGGCTTTCATTTAAGGGGCTACTCTTTGCTAAAGGCGGTAAGTTACCCCAGCACAGGCGGCAGTTCCGGCACTTTCGGAGCCAGGGCCCCCTTTCAGACCCCTACCGAGGCGCTAAGCAGGGGAAAGGGGTGTCCTTCGCGGGGGCTCTCGCAGATTCCTGGCATAGGAGCAGAGGACGACGTCCTGGCTCCTCCTGGGGGTCCAAACCCAAAGCCCCTCCCAAGACCCCTCAGGCATGATGGGGCGCCCTCGCCCGTCAGGGTGGGGGGACGGCTACAGCACTTCGCACACATCTGGAGGCGCCAAGTCTCAGACCAGTGGATTCAGGAGGTAGTGTCCTCTGGTTACAAGATAGAGTTTGCTGTGCGGCCCCCCACAAGATTCATCAGGTACCTGGTCCCCAAGGACCCTGTATCAGCTCAGGTTTTGATGCAGGCCGTGCAAGGACTGCTAGATCTGGGGGTCATTTGCAGGGTCCCTTTAAGAGAATTGGGCAAGGGGTTCTATTCCAACTTTTTCACTGTGCCCAAAAAAGATGGCTCAGTCAGGCCCATTCTGGATTTAAAGATCCTCAACAAGTTTGTCAAGAACAGGCGCTTTCGAATGGAAACTCTGCGCTCGGCCATCGGCTCTCTGCGCCCAGGGGATTTTATGACGTCTGTGGACATCAAAGATGCTTACCTTCACATCCCTGTTTTCCCGGGACATCAAAGGTTTCTCAGATTCGCGTTGAAAGATCAACATTACCAATTTGTGGCCTTACCATTCGGCCTCACTTCAGCCCCCAGAGTGTTCACCAAGGTGCTGGCGGGGGTGATGTCTCTGATAAGGTCAGGGGGCATACGCGTGCTGCCCTACCTGGACGACATTCTCATCACATCGCGGTCCCTACAGCAGGCAGAGCTGGACACTCAGCTGGTGGTGTCCACCTTGGAGTCCTTCGGCTGGGTGATCAATCACCCCAAGTCCTCTCTGTCCCCTTCGTCGGTGACCCCATTCCTGGGGATTGTTCTGGATACGGTTCAGTCACGGATATTCCTTCCTCAACAGAAGGTGGAAGCTCTGACTGCGCAGGTGAGGTTCCTGCTCTCGTGCCCCCAGCCCTCCCTACGGCAGGGAATGCAGCTGGTGGGCCTAATGGTGGCGAGCTTCGAGGCGGTGCCTTTTGTTCAGTTCCATTTGAGGCCTCTGCAGCTTCACCTTCTGTCAGTATGGGACAAGGACCCCATGTCCTTGGACGGGGTTTGTGTGCTTCCCCCCTTGGTCAGAGGGTCCCTCTCGTGAAAGGGCAGGTCCTTTCTGGCCCCCTCCTGGGAGACGGTCACCACGGATGCCGGTCTGTCTGGTTGGGGGGATTCTGGAAGTCCCTGCGGTTCCAGGGGAGGTGGGTCCCTCAAGAGGCCCACTTACCCATCATCATTCTGGAACTACGGGCAATCAGGTTGGTACTAGAGCAGTTGACCGATCACCTGCAGGGAATGTCTGTGCAGGTGCGCTCAGACAACAGGACGGCGGTTGCCTACATCAACCATCAGGGAGGGACCCGGAGCAGAGGTGCCCTCCAGGAAGTGTCGCGGATTCTGACATGGGCGGAGGCCAATGTTCAATGCATTTCAGCTGTGTATATCACGGGGGCAGATAATCTACTGGCAGACTCTGAGCAGGGGGACTTCCCGTCAGGGGGAGTAGTCCCTCTGCAACAGGGTATTCCAGTCCCTGTGTCACCAGGACGTACTGTTTACTAAGAATAATACAATTCTGTGAAATACTCACCTGTAGAATTGGTATTAGAAGTATACAGTACGTCCTGCTCCACCCCACCCTGGTTTGTTGCATTATTCTGGATCCCCTGTATGGTGATTGTTATCATTGTTATAGTTACCAGTTTTTGGGTGGTTAAATTCTCCTGGCTTCTTGTTCACTGCTTTTCAATGCTGGGGATTTGTGGGAGGTCCCTGGGTATTTGAGGAGCCGGGAGGAGCCTGTTTTGCATGTCTCTGCAGTGCAGCGCCATCTGGCGGAGGATAACCCAAGTGTAAGTAATCTATCCGGAGCAGGACTTACTGTATACTTATAATACCAATTCTACAGGTGAGTATTTCACAGAATTGTATTTTTATTTGGCTCATATTGAGCAAGGCAAGATAAGCCTAAATTCAGAAATACTCGGCCAAATTGTGATACTCCTATGTCCCACCACCATGTTTTCTAGAAAGAATTACGTGTTTTTATTCTGGAATGCTGGGTTTTCCTTTCTTAAAAACTAAAAAATGAATATCAAACTTTATTAAATGTTTACAACCACAACCTATACAATGGACATATTAAAAACACATTAAAAAACATAAGGCAATACCACACAGGACATACAAACATACAGGATGTGTAAGCCATGGGGAGAAAATGTATGCCTCATCATAATCGTAATACAGCAAGCATGAAATCCATATACTAAATGAATTTAATAACTATTTGTGCAAATTGTGGAATTTTTGCCCATGGAACGCATGGCTCTAGATGTTGGCAGGCGGTGGTGAGACCCTATTGGTTTGATATTTTGATATTATGGATATTGATTTGATTTCCATTCATCAGTTGGCATGTTAATCCATGTAGTGATTTGATCGGATGATAGTGCTTTGATACTGCTTTTTCTGTCTTAGGGACAGCCTTTGTGCTGTTGTGGTTTCCGATTTTGAGACGTCTATATGAGAGCTGGTTTATATAATTGCCACTGTTGCACTTTAAATAGATATCCAGTATATTATCCTTGCACATGTTTTCACTCTATCTTGCACCTTGCACTCTTTGCCACTTTTTGCACAAATAGTTATTAAAATCATTTAGTATATGGATTTCATGCTTGCTGTATTATGATTAAGATGAGGCATCCATTTTCTCCCCACCGCTTACATATCCTGTATGTTTGTATGGCCTGTGTGGTATTGTCTTATGTTTTTTAATGTGTTTTTAATATCTCCATTGTATAGGTTGTGGTTGTAAACATTTAATAAAGTTTGATTTTTAAATTTTTGATTCTGAGTTGGAGTGTCTCCTCTGCTGTGTTTTTGAGGTATCTATATATGGACGTTTGTGCCTATGAGTAGCACCCTTTATTATACTTTGTGGGTTGTGCAAGCCTCCCTTTTTTGGATTTCTTTTCTTAAAACACACTTCTCTTTAAACCAATAAGCTCTTTTGGTCTCAACTGTCCACAAAACATTGTTCCAATAGTCTTCTGGTCTCTCCACATGATCTTTGGCACACCATTATTCATTGTCCTTGTGGTGAACTCAACTCATGAGCATTTATAATCAATAATGTGTGAAAGGCCTTTAGCTTCTTCAATGCTAACTTTTAGTTCCTTTTTGACCTCCGACTATTATAAAACTTGCCCTTGGCGTGGTCTCTGTTGGTTGACCACTTCTGGCGATGGGATGGGTAATTGTCTTGAATTTTCAGACTGTGAATTATTGGACTACCAACACTTTAGGTGGCTTTTCTATCCTGATGAGCATCAACTCTTCTAATGAGGCCCCTGAAATCTTTTGATCTTGCAATGATGTACTTCCACAAACATGTTGTGAAAACCAGAAATTGATAGATGCCCACCGGTCGTCCTGTTTGAAAATAATTAATATAGGACAGAGTTGGAAATGTTTGACTCATTTGTTTGATTTGGTTCTTTTTATCCACTTTTAAATTTAAACTTTTATTTATTTATTTTTTTTGCTAGGTCCTTGTACAAGTGGTCCATGTCTTTACCTTGCAACATGGTCTTGAAGAAAGCAGTTGATGGTCTCCTCTGCTCCATGTGTCACATACACCCCAATTACTTCTCCCTACTGATGGGTTGGATGGGCATTACCCCTCCCCCCATACAAAGCCAGCACAGACTGTCCATCACTGATGACAGCAAAAAGCAGGACCTGAATGCTGCTCTTACAGATGACTCTAAAAATGCGCAAGCCCCTCTTGCACTCACAGAATCGCATCTGGCCACGCTGGCTGCTGCGTCCCAGTCTCCTGAAGCCATTAAGCAATTGCTGGACTCTGGTTTACCATCACTTCTTGTTAGAAGCCTTGTAAACTTTTGTTTTAATCACATATCCAGTTCGGACTCTGCTGCCACCTCTGCAGATGCCACACAAGAGAGATATAGGCGGCAACACTCATCCCAGCACTTTAGTAGGATGCCTGTAACGGCAGATTTGGTGGCGCCGATTCTCAGGTTTCTGACGGACGTTGGCAATAGCCATGTTATGAAGGATTGGTTAGGGGGAGCTGAGGTTAATCCTTTGTGGACAGCACTTTTATTTTTACTATGTCATTGTGGTGCCAGCTCGTCTGGTAACGTGAATGGAGCTTCGCAAACCAATGCAAGGTGCACTTTACTGAATTCCTCTGCAGGAAATGGACTTACCACTCAGCAAAGAACTGCTGTGGAAAATGCAACAGTGGCCTTTTTCTTGCAGTGCATATCTTGTCATCCGAACAACCAGAGATTAATGGCACAGGTAAGATGATTTTAGCTACTGTATATTCTAAGTGTGTCATACACCTCGCTTCCACCATTCATGACATCTGGGTAGTCTCCAGTAGAGGACGAACTTCTGCAGAGATGAATGCAAAAAAGAAGCTCCTCCCGGTCCATAAATACCTGGGACCTCCCACTAATCCCCCAGTTCCTTCTCTGCAAGAGCGACGAACAAGTCAGAAGATGAAGGCTTCTATTCCTTGCAGGTAAGCCGGGCTCATGCCCGGCCATTCCTGCCCCTATTTCTGCCTGGACCTTATTCCATTGTCCCGTATGAGCATCCCAGCCTTGGCTGTAGGTCCTGGTGAGGTTAGGCAACACCTTTGTAGGTGGTTAAGGAGCATTACTCCTCCGTGAGACCCCATTGCAAGGGGTAGGCGGTGTCCGGGTTGGTGACCCCGGTTTGGGATGCCCTGTCCCTTCTGCCGTATCTGTCCACCAGACTCTGGTTCCGGATCCCCCACCTTCCGCGTCCCTTCCTTAACCTTCCAGCTGGGGGGGGGGGGGAGCAGGCTTGTCCCTCACATTTCTTTATTGTGTGGGGGCTTACAGTGTGTGGTGTGTATGTGCATGTTGCGGTGTACTGTCACTTTGCTGTGGGTCTGCACCATGCTGTGCAGCGTTTAGCAGAGGTAGCTTCTCCCCCTCAGGCTGCGTGTTGCGGGGGCGCGGCCGCGGCCCGCCCCTCCCCCTCGTTTTGGCGCCTTGCTGAGGCTCAGCCCACGGCCTGGATCCGCGTTGCTGGACTTGCCGGAGGGGGCGTGGCCTAACGAGCGCGCGTTCTGCGCTGACCCGCCCCTCTTCTTCTCTTCACTCCCTCCAGGCAAGGTGGTGCTGGGCTCCGGTGGCCATCTTGTTCCTGTTGCTGCTGCGGACTCTGCTGTTTTGTGAGTGCCCTGTGGGCCCCCTCTCTTCCTGTTATGACAGCACCCCTCTCTGCAGGGGGCTGCACTGTCCTTATTGTACATATTGTGTATATAGATGTATCTATATAGATATATATATTATAGTATTAGGTATGAGTGTTGGCTGATGGGTCCCCTTTCATTTGTGTCTTTCAGGAGGACTCCCTGTGTTCTGCATGTTAGGGGGTTCTCCCGGTCCTAGGGTCCCTAGCTTTAAATTTCACCTTTTCCAAATCCTCCCACTGGGACTTTAAAGGGGCATCCCAGGGTTGCTTACCAGCTTAATTCCCTAGGGTCATTGCAACTACCCCAAAATATCACCATATGGAGGCTCCGCAGGATACTGGGCTTGGTCTTCCTTCGGGACAATCCCGGCCGTGTGTGGGTTGTGGGGTATCACTTATGGGGGAGAATGTGCTAATTTGTATTCCATGTGCACAAAAGGCCATATCGCGGCAGTCTGCTTCCCAGGCTTCTGGGTCAGCACCGCCTGCTTCATCGCCTACCTCTCCCCGTCTTATGCGTACCACAACTGACATCATCACTCGTGCGGAGTCGCACTCTGATGTTTGTGCTCGCCTGGCCAGCATTGAGAGATTTCTTTCTGGCGCAGTGGGCAAAAAGGCCTATGCCAAGAAGAGACGATTATCGCCGGTATGGCCAGCTTTAGATTTTGATGAGGATGAGTGGTCAGATTATTCCCCATTAGAGGAGGGGGAGTTGTTTGAGGAATCAGAATCTGACTATGTGCAGTTGTGTGATAATGGTGTTGGGCAGGCGCTGGGGGATGCCATTGACACTTCTAAAGTTCTGGCCCATCTCCTGGAGGTTTTGTACATTGCCCCACCGGAGGCGGCCCCTCTCAAAAAAGGGGAATTTTTCGGGTCCTCTAAGCCCCGCTTGGAGTTTCCTACGCAAAGTCATTTTGATGCATTGATCCTTAGGGAATGGGAGAAACCGAGTCTGCTACCCGGCGTTCCTCAGGGATGGGATAGGAAGTATCCCTTCCCGGTTAATGCGGTAAATCGTTGGTCTTCCCCTCCCGAGGTCTACGCGCCTGTTTTGGGGTTGTCCAACACCTCTGTGATCCACACCTCTGATGCCACTACCCTCAAAGATGGTGAGGATAAGCGCATTGATCAGTTGGATTGCCATGCCTTTGCCAGTGTGGGTTCAGCCTTACGGCCTGTGTGTGCATCTGCGCTAGTGGCTGTGGCTAATAGATCCCTTGTCAGGGAGTTTTTAAATAGTGCCCATTTTGATCCGGCCAGCGCTGAGTTCGCTGCCCTTAAAAGATGTGAATTGTTTATGGATTTTGTCTTGGCTGCTATGGAAGACACTATTGTTATGTGTAGTAGAACCTCGGCCTTATTGGTGGCCATTCGCCGATCAGCCAAGAAATCGCTCACCGCTCTTCCCTTCCTGGGTACGCGGCTTTTTGGAGATAAGTTGGATACGGTGGCTAAGGGTGGTAAGCTACCCCAGCGTAAGAAGCAGCGTCGCTCCTTTCGGGGGGCGAGCTCCTTCAACCCTTCCTTTCGAGGTGCCAGAGGTTCCTCCTGGGGCAGAGGCAGAGGACGGGCCCACCCAGCATCTGCCTGGGGCTCCAAACCTAAGCCCCCTGCCAAACCAACTCAGCAATGAGGGGGCGCCCTCACCCGTACCGGTGGGGGGACGGCTGCGGCTCTTCTTCCAGGTCTGGGCCCAGTAGGTCACAGACAGATGGATTCTGGAAGTGGTCTCGTCCGGGTACAAACTGGAATTTGTACCCGGACTTCTTAAGGTCTCGGGTGCCCACGGACTCTCAGGCTGCGCAGGGGTTCCTGTTGGCAGTCCAAAATCTTCGGGACATGGGAGTCATATGTCCTGTGCCTCCCTCGGAGAGAGGCAGGGGCTACTACTCCAATCTTTTCACGGTCCCCAAAAAGGATGGATCCATAAGACCCATTCTGGATCTAAAAATTCTCAACAGGTTCATCAGAACTAAGATGTTACGCATGGAGACTCTGCGCTCTGCCATCGGTTCCCTTCGTCAAGGGGATTTTATGACGTCCATAGACATCAAGGATGCTTACCTGCATGTTCCAATCTTCCCAGCGCACCAGAGATTTCGCAGGTTTGCGGTGGAGGATCTTCATTTTCAGTTTGTGGCCCTCCCGTTTGGGCTGACCTCAGCACCAAGGGTTTTCACCAAGGTTCTGGCGGGCAAAATGGCCCTGTTCAGGACCCAGGGCATTCGCATTGTGCCGTATCTGGACGACCTGCTGATTTCAGCTTCTTCCTTCCGTCAGGTGGAACTGGACACCAAGACTGTGGTGTCGATTCTGGAGAGGTTCAGATGGGTGATCAACCACCCCAAATCCTCTTTCTCCTTCCAGGGAGATTTCTTTCCTGGGCATGAATCTGGATACCACTCAGGCCAGATTGTTTCTACCTCGACCCAAGGTGCAGGGGGTTCAGGATTTGATTCGCCTTCTTCTGGCTATTCGTTGCCCCTCTATCCGGATGGGGATGAAACTGGTAGGTTTGATGGTGGCGTCCTTCGAGGCAGTCCCCTTTGCCCATTTCCAAATGAGGTCGCTCCAGCTTCACCTGTTGTTGCCTTGGGACAGATGTCCGCAGTCCTTGGATCAGTCCTTCCGGATGTCTCCCAGGGTTCGGCAGTCACTTCAGTGGTGGCTGGAGCCAAGCAATCTGTTGAGGGGCAGGTCTTTTCTGGACCCTTGTTGGAAAACGGTGACCACGGGTGCCAGCCTTTCAGGCTGGGGAGGTTTCTGGAAGAGTTATCAGTTCAGGGGGTTGTAGGGTCCTCAGGAGGCTCACACCCCTATCAATGTCCTAGAGCTCAGAGCCATCCGGCTTGTTCTGTCAAGGCTGACACCTCACTTACAGGGCTTACCGGTTCAGGTTCGATCAGACAATCGAACGGTGGTGGCCTACATCAATCACCAAGGAGGGACTCGCAGCCTTCCCCTCAGGGAAGTCTCTCTGATCTTGACTTGGGCGGAGAGCAATGTCCCTTGCATTTCGGCAGTTTACATTCCGGGAGTGGAGAACACGGAGGCGGATGCCCTGAGCAGGGGCTTCTCTCGCCGAGGGGAGTGGTCTCTCAATCTTGGGATTTTTCGGTCCCTGTGTCACAAGTGGGGGACTCTGGAGGTGGATCTCTTTGCCTCACGGCATAATCACAAGCTTCCATCCTTTGTGTCTCTATCTCAGGATCCTCTGGCGGTGGATGCCTTGTCTCTTGCCTGGAGGGATTTGGGGTTCCTGTATCTGTTTCCCCCCTTCTCCATGGTGGGCAAGGTAGTTCACAAGCTGGTTCTGGAGGGGGCACCAGCAATTATGGTGGCCCCAACGTGGCCAAGACAGGTTTGGTACGCAGACGTCGTAAGACTGGCGGTAGAGCAGAACAGGCTTCCCTTGGTTCCAGACCTGATATCTCAGGGTCAACTACTTTACCCCAATTTACAAACGCTGGCTTTGACGGCTTGGCTGCTGAAGCCTTCATTCTGAGAGAGGAAGGTTTGTCTGAGGCTGTCGTTCAGACTTTGATTAGAGCTAGGAAGAGGTCTTCCTCTGGTATTTACTATAGGACTTGGCATTCCTATATTGACTGGTGTGAGGCTAGGGCCTTACCTTGCAGGGTGTTTTCGATTCCTAGGATTTTGGAGTTTCTACAACACGGTCTGGATCAGGGTTTCCAGATCAGTACTTTGAAGGGTCAGGTTTCTGCCCTAGCTGTCTTTTTTCAAAGGTCTTTTGCTTTGCATCATCTGGTCAAGACTTTTTTCCAAGGGGTCACTCATGTTCGGCCCCCTAGAAAGTCTTTGGTTCCCGTTTGGGACCTAAATTTGGGTCTGTCGGCCCTCCAGAGGCCTCCTTTTGAACCAATGCAGGATGTAGCTCTTTCTGTGCTCACTCAAAAGGTTGCCTTTTTGGTGGCTATTACCTCTGTTCGGCGTGTCTCTGAGTTGGCGGCTCTGTCTATTCAGGCCACCAGGATAAGGTGGTTTTTCGCTTTATACCAGATTTCCTTCCTAAGGTGGTTTCTGCTTTCCATCTCAATCATGATGTAGTTCTCCCTTCCTTGTGTCCTAAGCCTAGCAATAACAAGGAGAGGGTTTTGCACTCTTTGGATGTGGTTCGTTTTGTGAAGTACTATTTGGTTGCTACTTCTCCTTGTCGTAAGACGTACGCCTTGTTCGTGGTGCCTTCCGGGCCCAGAAAAGGTTTGGCGCCCGCCAAGTCTACCATTAGTAAATGGATACGCCAGGCCATTGTTGGGGCCTATTCTGCTAAGGGGAGGACTCCCCCCCCCCCCCCCCCCCTGCTACTTGGTCTTCCGTTCATACTTTTTCCAAGTTTTACAAGGTTAATGTGCGGGCCTCAGCGGATGCTGTTTTTGGCCGCAAGGTTCTACAAGCTGCAGTGGTTTAAGTTGGTGCATTTTTTTTCCTGTTTTTTTGTCGGTTCCCACCCATGACGGACACTGCTTTTGGATGTCCCGGATGTCATGAATGGTGGAAGCGGGGTGTATGACACACTTAGAATAATACCGTTTTGTGAGTACTCACCTTTAAAGTGGGTATTATGAGTGTGTCATACACCCCGCTTCACCCCACCCTTGTTGTATTCCGGATCCTTTGTATGGTGAACCTTTTTTATTTTTGTTGTTATATTGGTTCTTCCTGGTCCTCTTACTGCTATCATACACTGGGGGATTAGTGGGAGGTCCCAGGTATTTATGGACCAGGAGGAGCTTCTTTTTTGCATTCATCTCTGCAGAAGTTCGCCCTCTACTGGAGGCTACCCAGATGTCATGAATGGTGGAAGCGGGGTGTATGATACACTCATAATACCCTTTTTAAAGGTGAGTACTCACAAAATGGTATTTTTCCGACCTAAAAGACACCTAGGATTTGGAGGAGGAACACAAAAAAAAAATATTCTGAACCAAATGTTGCTGAATCCCCCTATTAAAGGCAAAGTTGCATTCTCACCCCCACCATTACCCATTATAGGCAGTGTGACATCCTCCCCTCTTATTCTGCATTATCTATTCCCCAATATATTCAGTGTGGCATCCCCCAATATAGGCACATCCCCCCTCCCATTGCAGGAAGTGTGGCAGATTCGAAATGAGCCCCCCTTCACCCATACGCTGGAGGAGAAAAAAAATAACAAATTTGCGTGACCGCCATTTTCGTGCTGCGACCCACCTGGACAAATGACTATGGAGGAGCAGCATGCAGGGTAACTGAATTGTGCCCACTGTCCATGCTCTGGGCACCACCACTGCTGATCCTGGGTCCTGGGAGCAGCACGCACACATAACCAGGTGGGTATGGCCTGCATCAAGCAGCCATTGCCAGATCCACTGCCATTTCCCTCCACTTCTTTGGGGGGGGATTGCGTCTTATGGGGCTAAAATGCGTTGTTTTTTTTACTGCGTCTCTAGGTTAGGAGAGCAGCGTTGTCAGTTGAATAATTTTAGACAGTGTTAGATACGTTAATATTTCGGTAAACTGAAATCCTTATGTGGTGGGACAAGTTATGTTTGCTTAAGTGAACCTGGTCCTGTATAATTTCAGGTACTCTGTGAGCTGTTCCAGTCGTCTCCACAACGTGCGAATCTTCCAGCATCTGGGAATATCTCTGGCTTTATTCGAAGACTATTTCTGCAGATAATGCTGGAGGATGAGAAAGTTACCATGTTTCTCCAGTCTCCTTGTCCTGTAAGTATATTTATAATCATAGCTTTTTTAAATCCACAGTACGTTCCGCAGATGAATTTCAAGTGGGTCAAATCGGTGAAAGGCAAGAGGGTTAAAGGTGACAAAAACAGTGATATGAGACATGGATCTTAAAATTTGTCAGTAGTTTATTCTTAGTATACAGTACGTCCTGCTCCAAATCTAATACTTACAGTTGGGATATACTCCGCCAGATGGCGCTGGACTGCAGAGACATCGAAAATGGGCTCCTCCCGGCCCCCTCAAATACCCAGGGACCTCCCACAAATACCCAGAATTTCTCTGCAGTCTGGCTGCGAAGGACGAGAAATTGGCTCTCTACTCGCAGGTGAGCGAGGCTCTTAGCCTGCGGCCCTGTAGGACTATTCCCACCCGTTCCACTAGTAATATGCCTCCCAGCCTTGGCTGCGCTGGTCGGGTGAGGGTAGGCAGCACCGCTGTTTGGTGCTTAGGAGCGCTGCTCCACCGCAATCCCCCACCAAAGGGTAGGCGGTGGAGCGATGGGATGCCCCTCCCGCACTAGGCCCCTTGCCCCTGCCTATCGGTGGACCCAATTTAAGTGGCCGCCGTCCTCCCTCATCCTCCATTGTAGTCTTCGAGGGGAAAAGAGGGGGGGTGTATGTGTGCGTGTGTTGATGTGTAGGTTATGCATTCTGTGCTTCACTCTCTTTTCACATGTGGTTTTTAGTCTTGTGTCAGCCGCCGCGCTGACTTGTCTTTACTTTAAAAATGCCGCCGCCGCGTGCTGACTTGGTTCCGTGCTTGGCGGCGGCATTACCTCAGGCGCTGGTGCGCCTTCATTGGCAGCTTGCCCCGCTGGCTTTGCGCTCTTCGGGGGGGCGGGGCCCGTCTATGGCGTGCTCCGCGTCATCGCTGTTACCAGCCCGCCCCTCGAGGTATACCGACGCCATCTTTCCTGCTTGGTTGGCCTATGCGCGACGGACTCCTCACTACCGCGGTCTGTAAGTGCCCTCGCGGGTGGCTTTATATCTTTCACTTTTGTATACTGTGTGCTTACTGGTCTTTGTCTGCTTATGTCTTGCAGGCGGAACAAACCTCCTTGGCTTATCCCGGCCCTGTATTAGTAGATAATTTGTAGGCCTATTTAAAATTATACTCCCACTTCCCTAGCGGGTTATTGGGGCATCCAGGGTTGCTATTTAGCGTCATTCCCTATCGGCGTATAGCGCCGCTCAAATCGCCATATGGCGGCATCCCAGGATAATGTGACTGGGGTCCCTTCAGGACAAGACCGGCTGTGTGTAGCGTGTGGGCAGCCTCATGCTGATGCTGACAAGGCGCGGGTCTGTGTACCCTGTGCTGAGCAGGTGCTTGCATTGCAATCTGGCCTGCCGGTGGCTGCACCTCGCTTTACTTCGCCTACTCCCCCAAGCTTAAACCTCACTCCTACTGAGTTGCCTACTAGTGGGGATTCTCAGCCTGATGTGTCTTCTAGACTGGCTACTGTTGAACAGTTGATTGCGAAGTCCTTAGCGCGTAAGACCCCTGCTAAGAAGTGGCATTTGGCACCTAATGTTACTGTCTTCCCTATGGGAACTGAGGAGTTTTGGAATCTGTGTGGCTATACCCCGTCTGATGAAGGGGAGCTCTTTTCTGATTCAGGCTCATCTGATGAGAGACCAAGGGGTCATGACGATTGTGACTCTGACCCCTGGGCCCCGGATGACACTGACAGATTATTGTCCCAGATTTTTGAGGTTCTGTCTATCTCTCTCCCTGTTGAGGCTCCCAGGAAAAGAGGGGAGCTTTTCCATATGGCAAAATCACGTTTGGAATTTCCCGAGCAGGCACATTTCAATAACCTCGTGCTCAGGGAATGGGAGCGCCCCAGTAAACTTCCCAGGGTTCCAAAAAGTTGGGATAGGATGTATCCCTTTCCTGCTGAGGTGGTTAAATGTTGGTCATCCCCCCCCACCCCCCTTCCGAGGTGCATGCCACGATCCATGGGCTGTCTAACACCTCTGTCATGCATTCCCCTGATTCTACTACCCTGCGGGATGCTGAAGACCGGCGCATTGATCAGCTGGCATCCCATGCCTTTGCATGTGCGGGGACTGCGCTGCGCCCGGTCTGTGCCTCTGCCATTACGGCTGTGGCCACTAGAACCCTTATCAGAAATATGCTTGATAGCGCCCCTGATGATTTGCCGTGTGAGGTGTTTAATGCACTCTCCAGTTGTGATGTCTTTGTAAATTTTGTCCTATCAGCATTAGTTGACACCATCAGAATGTGTGCCAGAACGTCTGCCCTTGTGGTGGCCATACGCCGCTCGGTTTGGCTGCGCCAGTGGGCTGCTGACAACGCTGCCAAGAAGGCCCTCACTGGTTTTCTCTTTAAAGGACTGCGCCTGTTTGGGGACCGCCTGGACCTTTTTGCTAAGGGTGGCAGGTTACCCCAGCGCAGGCGGCAATCTCAGCCCTTTCGGGGTCAGGGTTCCTCCTCCTCCTCCACTTACCGTGGTGCTAGACAGGGAAGGGGGGTTTCCTTCCCTGGGGCCCGGAGAGATTTCTGGGGTAGAGGATGTGGACGTCCTGGCTCCTCCTGAGGTCCCAAAGCAAAATCCTCTCCCAAGCCACCTCAGGCATGATGGGGCGCCCTCACCCATCCGGGTGGGGGGACGGCTGCAGCACTTCGCTCACGTCTGGAGGCTTCATGTCTCAAACCGGTGGATTCAGGAGGTAGTGTCGTCCGGTTACAAGTTGGAGTTTGCTGCCGATCCCCCTCCAAGATTCATCAGATCCCAGATTCCTCAGGACCCTGTGTCGGCACAGGAGCTAGTGCAAGCAGTGCAAGGCCTCCTGGAGCTGGGGGTCATCTGCCAGGTCCCCTTAAGAGAAAAAGGCAAGGGCTTTTATTCCAACCTATTCACAGTACCCAAAAAAGATGGTTCAGTCAGGCCCATCCTGGACTTGAAGATCCTCAACAAGTTTGTCAGGGGCAGGCGCTTTCGCATGGAAACCCTGCGCTCTGCCATCAGTTCCCTGCGCCAAGGGGATTTCATGACTTCTGTGGACATCAGAGATGCTTATCTTCATATTCCTGTGTTCCCAGGTGTGACATACGCTCTGTCTTTTGGATGTCATCACTATTCAGTTGCCCACCGGGTCATTCACTGGCCTTTTCTTAATTAGGTCATTGTATTTTGATACTGTTACAGGCAACGTCATTGTATTTTGACTGCCATTGTGTATTGTTGATTACGTCACAGTCAATGGCATTGTCCTGATTGATTATAATTATATTACAGCCTGCTATTGTTCTACTGATTGCGTCACCGGCAGAGTTGAGGGATTGTGTGCCCTGCTGCTATTGGTCGGTGTGTGTGTCATGCAATAGAGACTTGTGTATATAAGGCCCAGTGTGGCACTAATAAAGTACACTTCACCTTCACCCTCAATACTGAAGTTCTGTCTCTTATTGGGGGAAACGCTATATTACAGTTCACTAGCCCTTGTAAGGGCTGTTCCTGTTTCCTCACGGACGACTCTGGAGTTCCAGCAGCACCTCTTACGATTGGGAAAAGGACGTCTCGGGCGGTGAAGCCCTCCGGCGATAAGGGTTATCGCTACACCAGGTCATCAAAGGTTCCTCAGGTTCGCTCTGATGGATCATCACTACCAGTTTGTGGCCTTGCCCTTCGGCCTCACTTCAGCTCCCAGGGTGTTCACCAAGGTGCTGGCTGGCGTGATGTCTCTGCTCAGATGTCAGGGCGTCCGCGTGCTTCCCTATCTGGATGACATTCTAATCACTTCCCAGTCTCTACATCAGGCAGAGTTGGATACTCAGCTGGTGGTGTCCACTCTGGAGTCATTTGGATGGGTGATCAACCACCCCAAGTCCTCACTGTCCCCTTCCTTGGTAACTCCATTCCTAGGAATGAATCTGGATACAGTTCAGGCAAGGATCTTCCTTCCTCAACAGAAGGTGGACAGTCTGATTGCACAGGCTCAGTCCCTCCTAGCTTGTCCCCATCCCTCCATCAGGCAGGAAATGCAGCTGGTGGGCCTGATGGTGGCATGCTTCGAAGCGGCCCCTTATGCTCAGTTCCACTGGAGGCCCCTGCAGCTTCACCTATTGTCAGTATGGGACAAGGACTCAGCGTCCCTGGACAGGGTCTGTGTGCTCTCCCCCCTGGTCAGGAGGTCCCTCTCGTGGTGGATGGACTCAAGGAACCTGTTGGGGGGCAGATCCTTTCTTGCCCCTTCCTGGGAGACTGTCACCACGGATGCCAGTCTGTCAGGTTGGGGGGGTTTCTGGAAGTCCCTGCAGTTCCAGGGGAGGTGGGACCCTCAGGAGGCCCACACACCTATCAGTGTCTTGGAACTGCGGGTGATCAGGCTAGTTCTGGCTCACTTGACTACTCACCTTCGGGGCCTGCCTGTTCAGGTGCGCTCGGACAACCAGACGGCAGTTGCCTACATCAATCATCAGGGAGGGACCCGGAGCAAGGGGGCCCTCCAGGAAGTGTCTCTGATCCTGACTTGGGCGGAGGCCAATGTCCCCTGCATCTCAGCTGTGTACATCCCGGGGGTGGAAAATCGCCTGGCGGACTCTCTGAGCAGGGGGACCTATCGCCAGGGAGAATGGTCCCTATGCAGCAGGGTGTTTCAATCTCTGTGTCACCGTTGGGGCCAACCAGATGTGGATCTGTTTTGCGTCCCGCCACAATCACAAGCTCCCAGCTTTTGTCTCTCTGTCCCAGGATCCTCTGGCCTTGACCTCGGATGCAATAGCAATGTCATGGCAGGACTTTCAGTTCCTGTATGTCTTTCCTTCAATCCCCCTGCTGGGCAGGGTTCTGCGCAAGATTGCTCTGGAAAGGGTGCTAGCAATTCTGGTGGCCCCCAGGTGGCCAAGAAGAGTGTGGTTCACAGACGTGGTACAGCTGGCAGTAGATCAGTACGCTCTGCCCTTGGTGCCAGATCTGCTCAATCAGGGCTCACTACGCCATCCCAATTTACAAACTCTGGCTTTGACGGCTTGGCTGCTGAAACCTCCATCTTGATGGAGAAGGGGCTGTCTTCCTCAGTTGTGGATACTTTGATTAAAGAAGTCTTCCTCTTCCATTTATTACAGGGTTTGGCGTGCCTACATTGACTGGGGTGAGTCCAAGTCTCTTCCCTGTCGTGTGTTCTCTATTCCCAGGATTCTGGAGTTCCTGCAGCATGGGTTGGAGATGGGGCTCCAACTCAGTACTCTGAAGGGTCAGGTTTCTTCCCTGGCTATTTTCTTCCAGAAGTCCTTTGCTCAGCACTCTCTGATCAGGACTTTTTTCCAGGGGGTCACTCATGTGCGTAAGCCTACGGTGCCTGTTTGGGATCTGAACTTGGTTCTGTCAGCCTTGCAGGGTGCTCCCTTTGAACCTGTGCAGGATGCTGCCTTGGCCATTCTTACGCTCAAGGTTTTATTTCTGGTGGCTATTACTTCTGTCAGGCGTGTGTCTGAGTTGGCGGCACTTTCCATTCAGCCCCCCTACTATGAGGGACACCAGGACAAGGTGGTGTTTCGTTTCAAACCTGACTTTCTGCCTAAGATAGTGTCTGCCTTTCATTTGAATCAGGATATTGTTCTTCCTTCTTTGTGCCCTAATCCTAGCAATGCTAAGGAGAGGGTTTTGCACTCTTTGGATGTGGTTAGGTGTCTGTACTATCTGGTGGCTACTGCACCTTTCAGGAAAACTGATGCTCTTTTTGTGTTCCCTTCTAGTACTAGGAAGGGTTTGGCTCCTGCCAAGTCTACTATCAGCAAGTGGATTCGTCAGGCTGTGATTCAGGCCTACTCTGCTAAGGGGAAGAATCCTCCCTTCCGCCTTACTGCTCATTCCACTCGTGCCATTGGTGCTTCTTGGGATTTTCTGCACCAGGCTTCTGTTGAACAAGTTTGCAAGGCCGCTACTTGGTCTTCTGTTCATACCTTTGCAAAGTTTTACAAGGTTGATGTTGGGGCCTCAGCTGATGCTGCTTTTGGCCGAAAGGTTCTGCAGGCAGCAGTGGTTTAAACTGTCTGCTGCTGATTTTTCTTGGGGATCCCACCCTACTTTAAGAATAATATAATACCAATTCTACAGGTGAGTAATCACAGAATTGTGAGTATACAGTACGTCCTGCTCCTACCCACCCTTGGTTGCATTATTTTGGATCCCCTGTATGGTGATTGCTATCATTGTTCTAGTTGATAGCTTGGATTGTTTAATTCTCCCAGCTTCTCCTTAACTGCTTTTCAATGCTGGGGATTTGTGGGAGGTCCCCGGGTATTTGAGGGGCCGGGAGGAGCCTATTTTTGATGTCTCTGCAGTCCAGCGCCATCTGGTGGAGTATATCCCAACTGTTAAGTATTCGATTCGGAGCAGGACGTACTGTATACTCATAATACCAATTCTACAGGGGAGTAATCACAGAATTGTATTTTTCCTTTTGACTTGCCAATAACGTTAAAGTGGACCAACACCCAGGATTTTCACTATCCTGGGTTTTGTTCCACTTCCGCGGGGCACCCCGATTGGGGGTGACCCGCTGCGTGAAACCCCCGAGAATGCCATAAAAAACTCACCTCACCCCGCTCCTACGGTGCATGCGCGAGCGCTCGTCCAATCAGAGCGCTCAGAGCCGCTGTGGTATGCATGGACGAGGGACGAACAGCCACAGCGGCTCTGAGCATGCTGGAGGCCACATCTCGCGCTTCCCTCTAACAGGTGCGTGCCCTGCTAGAGAGAAGCGCGAGATGCGGCCCACGCATGCGCTGTTGGAACTGGGATAAGGTAAGGTGAATAAGGTGTCCTGGGGGGTTTCACACAGCAGGGCATCCCAATTTCGGATGCCCCGCGGGGAGCTGATCAGCCTGGGTGTTGGTCCACTTTAAGTCTCACATTTCAAAACTGTTGAATGATGCTCAAGGGAAATTGTACCTTTTTCATTTAGTTTATTTACAAAATATTAATCTTGCCTTCATTTTCTTCCAGTTGTATAAAGGCAGAATAAGTGCCACAAGTCACATCATCCAGCATCCAATGTATGGAGCAGGTCACAAATTTCGTACTTTGCACTTGCCTATCTCTACCACTCTTGCAGAGCTTCTGGATCGTGTCTCAGGTAAGACCACATTTTGTTTTCTCTTTGTTCTGCTAGTTTCTTTACTTTTAGCTCTCGGCTTTTCGTTAGTACAGATAAACCTTTTATAACCAAGAAAACGTTTTGATCATATAACCTGGTTGATGTAAAAAATATTGGGCAAAAGATAATGTGAAACCGGCCTTCAGCATAATTTAATGAAAAGCCCAAATCCTTAAACTATTCCCCAGCATGTAAATTAATGGATTTCAAGTCACTTATTAATCTTTCCCCCACTGGGCTGCTACTCTGTTCAGGAATCCAGGATACGGGCGTCGCCATCTTGCCTCAGATACTTAGATACTCAGAGAGGAGGGTGGGCAGTGCAGGGGGTGGGGTTTGTAGCTGTGCTTTGCACAGACAGAGCTGGGGTCAGGAAAAGGCAGCCTGAGGCTCCATGGGCCGCTATCCTGGATTTTTAACAGCTCAGAAAAGGCAATAGGTGTGTGATGATTTTTAATCTGGCAATCTGTATGTTCAGGGTGGAGGAAACATACCAGATACCCTTATTCAGGGTGACGGACTAGTTTAAAAGCAGAGGAAAACATGGAGAAAATTCAGTATTGAAAATGGTATGATAAAGTCCCAAGGCTGTCAGTCTTTGTTCAGAGAGGATGACCTAATCTTCGGTGTAAAATATGGCCTGTTGGTGGCTTTCAAGGAGGGGGTTGGTGAACACTCCTCTATACAATACTGTTATGTCCAGCAAATGATAACTCCTTGCCTCTGCTTTGTGGCAACTAGGGCTTTTACTAAAATCCCCGGTGCCCCAACCAAATGATGCTTTCGGCTTATTGTGAACCTTGAAAGAACACCATTGGCAAGGAAAACAATGATACCTATGATTCATTCTTTCCTTTTTGAGTACTATCATTGATTATTTACTTTTGAATGCTTATTGTCACCTTAGTGCGATTGTATTCTCATTTTACACAAATTAGGTGTTAAACACAATACTGGGATGCACCCCACATGCTTTACTACTCCGAAAGCCCTGTTTTTCTTTCAGTCTTTTAACTTCCACAGTGAAGTTGTTCCCAACGAATGGTCACCTGGGCCACGTGACAGCATGTAGCCATTTGCCACTAAATCAAGAAAATCTGAAGAGGGGACATTGGCAGTTGGGATGCCCCCACAATTTATTCTTAGTATACAGTACGTCCTGCTCCAGATATAGTACTTACACTTGGGTTATCCTCCGCGAGATTACGCTGCACTGCAGAGACATGCAAAACAGGCTCCTCCCGGCCCCTCAAATACCCGGGGACCTCCCACAAATCCCCAGATTTCTCTGCAGTGCTGATTGCAAAGATATGAAGTATCACTCTCTCGCAGGTGAGCGGGGCTATTAAAGCCTGCGGCCCTGTTGGACTATTCCCACCCGTCCTCATTGTGTTGTGCCTCCCAGCCTGGGCTGCGCTGGTCGGGTGAAGGTAGGCAGCACCACGCGTGCTTATGGAGCGCTGCTCCTCTGCAGTCCCCCACCAAAGGGTAGGCGGTGTAGGCTGATGGTGAGCCTCTATGGGATGCCCCTCCTGCATTACTGCCCCGTGTAGCGGTGGGCCCTGTAACAAGGGCCGCCATCCTCCCTCGTTCCCCCCGTAGTCGGGGGGGAAAGAAAGGGGGGGGTGGGGGTGCCTGTGTGGTCTGTATTGGACCCTTGCTCGTATATGGCCTTTTTCTGTCTTTGGACTAGATATGGTGTCAGCCGCCGCGCCCTTTTTATGTATTTTACTTGTATGACTGCCGCCGCCCGCGCTTCTTTCCTTCGTTGAAGGTTCCACGCCGGGCGGCGGCATTACCTCTGACACCTCTGTGTCCTCATTGGCTGATGTTGGTCTTCGCGCTCTTCAGGAGGGCGGGGTTTGGTTTGGCGCACTCTGCGTCATGGTACGCTCTGGCCGGCCCTTCGAGGTACACGGCGCCATTTTGTCCGTGCGCGATGCGTGGGACGCTCCTGCTTACTGTGGTACTGTAAGTGCCCTCTCGGGCGGCTTATTCTCGTTATAGTGTTTTTGGTTCTGACACCATGTTCTTCTCTTTGTGTCTTTCAGACTGGTGAACACCATTGGCTTTTCCCGGCCCGGTGTAATTATAGCGGGCCTTGTAAAATTCTCCCACTTCCCTAGCGGGTCTTTGGGGCATCCAGGGTTGCTTATAGTGTAAATCCCTATTGGCATATTGTGCCTAAATAATCACCATATGGCGGCATCTCAGAATTATGTGACCAGGGTCCCTCTGGGACAAGACCGGCTGTGTATAGCGTGTGGACAACCCCATGCTGATGCTGACAGGGCACGGGTCTGCGGACCCTGTGCCGAGCAAGCACTGGCTCTGCAATCAGGCCTGCCAGTGGCTACACCTCGCTTCATTTCACCTATTTCCCCATGCTTAAATCTCACTCCGGCTGAGTCGCATACAAAGGGGGATTTGCAGCCTGTTGCGTCTTCCAGACTGCCTACGGCTGAACAGATTATTGCTAGGTTGTCAGAGCACAAGGGCCCTGGTAAGAAGCGGCACTTGACGCCTCCTGTTTCTGTTTTTCCTATGGGAACTGAGGAGTTTTCTACTCCGTGTGACTATTCCCCTTCTGATGGAGAGCTATTCTCTGACTCAGGCTCATCTGATGAGAGGCCGAGGAGTCATGACGCTTCTGGACCTGAATACTGGGCCCAGGCTCTGTCTATCTCTCTCCCTGGTGAGGCTTCCAAGCCCAGAGGGGAGCGTTTCCATACAGCAACTGCACGTTTGGAATTCCTAGAGCTGGCTCACTTCCATGCTCTTGTTCTCAAGGAATGGGAATGCCCCAGTAAACTTTCAGGGGTCCCAGGGGACTGGGATAGGAAATACCCTTTTCCTCCTGAGGTGGTTAATTGCTGGTCATCCCCCCCCCCCCCCCGTGGTGGATGCCCCGATCATAGGGGTTCCTAACCCCCCCTTTATTGCAGCCCCTGCTCATAATACCCTTCAGGATGCTGAGGACCGGCGCATTGAGCTGCTGGCCTCCCACGCCTTTTCTTGTGCAGGGACGGCGCTGCGCCCGGTCTGTGCCGCGGCTATTACTGCAGTGGCCGCTAGAACCCTTGTCAGAAAGATGCTTAATCTCCACTGGGAGGTGTTTAATGCACTCTCCAGCTGTGATCTGTTTGTAAAATTTATCCTGTTAGCGTTGGACGACACCAGTAGAATGTGTGCAAGAACTTCTGCCCTTGTGGTGGCTATACGTCGCTTGGTATGGCTGCGGCAGTGGGGTGCTGACGATGCTACTAAAAAGATTCTTACTGGGCTTCCCTTTAGAGGGCTACGCTTGTTTGGGGCCCGTCTAGACCTGTTTGGTAAAAAGGGTAAGTCACCCCAACGCAGGCGGCCGTCTCGGCCCCCTCGGGGCAGGGGCACCCCTACTCCCCCCTACCATAGTGTTAAAAAAGAACCAGGGGTGTCCTTCGTGGGGGCTCGCGCAGACTCCGGCCCCGGGAGCAGCAGACAACGCTCTGGCCCCTCCGGGGCTAAGCCTAAATCTTCCAAACCCCCTCAAGCGTGATGGGGCGCCCCCGCCCGTCTGGGTGAGGGGATGACTGCGACACTTTGCTCTTGTCAGGAGGCTTTACGCCTCATACTGGTGGATTCAGGAGGTAGTGTCCTCCGGATACAAGATAGTTTGCTGCGCGGCCTTCCCCAGGTCTATCAGGTCCCAGGTACTCCTGGTCCCTGCCGCTGTTCAGGTGCTGGCACAGGCCATGCAAGGCTTGCGAGGTCTGAGGGTCACTTGCAGATTGCCCTTAACTGGCAGAGGCAGGGGCCGCTATACCAACCTTTCCACAGTCCCCCAAAAGGATGGGTCAGTCTGGTCCATTCTGGATTCACAGGTTCTCGGCAATTCTCCAATTTCAGGCAGTTTTCTGCATGGAAACTCTGAGATGGGCCATCAGCGCCTTGCGCCCATGGGGCTTCTTGTTGTCCGTGGAGCTCAAAGATGCTTATGTTCACACCCCTGTGTCTTCTGGACACCCACGATCTTCAGGTTCGTGTTGGAAGTCCAACACTGCTAATTGGGGCCTTGTTATCTGGCCTCGCTTCAGCTCCCAGAGTGTACACCACGGTGCTGACGAGGGTGATGTCTCTGATGAGACCAAGGGACGTCTGCGCGAGACCTACCTGGACGTCCTTCTCACTTCCCAGTCTCTGCGTCAGGCTAAGTTGTATACTCGGCTGGTGGTTCCCATTGGGAGTCATTTGGACGGGTGATCAATCACCCCAAGTCCTCATTGTCCCCTTATCGGTATTCCATTTCTAGGAATGAATCTGGATTCTGTTCAGGCGAGAATCTTCCTTCCTCAACAATAAAGTGGACAATCTGGTTGCATAGGCTCGGTCCCTAATTGCTGTCCCTGTCCCTTCACCAGGCAGGGATGCTGCTGGTGGGCCCGTTGGTGGCTTGCTCAGAAGAGGTCCCCCTTGGGCCCTTCTGCAATTTCTTTTGTTAGTACAGGACAGGGATCCAGCATCCCTGGAGCAGGGTCTATGTGCCTTCTCCCTCTGGTATGGAGGTCCCTCTTGCAGTGGATGAACTCAAGGAACCTGTCTGGGGGCAGTTTCCTTCCTTTCCCCTTCCTGGAGAAGGTCACCATGGATGCCAATCTATCTGGTTGAAGGGTGGGGGTTTCTTGGGGAGGTGGGGCCCTTAGAAAGTCCATACACCTATCGATGTTTGAAACGGTGAGCGTTCAGGTTGATTCTATCTTGTTTTGACTACTCCTCTTCAGGGCCTGCCTGTTCGGGGGCGCTCGGTCTGTATGACGACAGTGGCCTACATTATTCCTCTGGAAGGGACCTGGAGCAGGAGGGTCCTCCAGGAAGTGTCTATGATACTAATCTGGGTGGAGGACAATGCTCCCTGCATATCAGTGGTATTCGCTCCGGTGGGGGTCTCTCTACGACAGGATGTGCTAATCCCTGTATCACTATGGGGTCCAACCAGTTGTGGATCTGCTTGTGTCCCGTCACTTTCACAAGCTCTCAGCCCTTGTTTCCCTGTCCCAGGATCCTCTGGCAGTTGTCAGGATGCCTTGGTAACGTTATGTCTGGACATTCTGTTCTGTATGTCCTTTCTCCATCCCCCCTGCTAGGCAGGGTTCTGCGCAAAATTGCTCTGGAAGGGGGACCAGTGACTCTGGTGGTCCCCGGGTGGCCTAGTAGATGTGGTACTGAGGGCAGTAGTTCTGTACGTTCTGCCAGGAGTGCCAGCCCTGCTCACTCAGGGCCCCTTTACGTCACCCCAATCTACAGACTCTGGCCTAGTCGGCCTGACTGCTGAAACATCCATCTTGATGGAGACAGGCTTATCTGTCTCAGTGTTTGAGACTATGGGAAGACTAGGTGCAAGCTTCTTCTTTTTCTTCTTCCATCTGTTATAGGGTATGGTTTACCCTTATTGATTGGTGTGAGTCTAGGTCTCTTCCCTGTCGGGCGTTCTCGGTTCCCAGGGTCCTAGAGTTGTTTCAGCATGAGTTGGAGTTGTTCTCCAACTCGGTACTCTAATGGGTCAGGTTCTGCCCTGTCCACCTTGCTTTAGAAGTCTTTTGTTCAGTCTTCCTGGTTAAGACTTCTTTCAGGGAGTACTCATGTGCTTCCCCCATGTAATTCTATGGTCACTGTTGGGATTTGAATCTGAATTTGATTCTGTCTGCCTTGCAGGGTTTTTTCCCTTTGGTCCTATTCAGGATACTGTCTGGCTGTTCTTACCCTCATGATTGTCCTTCTGGTGACTGTTACTTCGGTCAGACGTGCCTTGGCGGGCGGCTCTGGCTACCTAGCCCCATTCTTTGAGTTACACCAGAATAAGGCTGTGTTCCGCCTGAAGCCGGACTCTCTGCCTCAGGTGGTGTCTTATGTTCTTTGATTCGAGATATTGTTCTTCCTGCATTCCTTGAACAGGTGTTGGAAGTTTTTTCCTTGGTAGTCACTGTTCTTTAGGAGAACTGATGTTCCTTTGGGCCTATGGTCACTACATCCTGAATGTGCCCGATCTCGTCTGCTCTCGGGGAGTTGGGCGGCCTTTGCCATGGTTATTACTTGAATGGGATGTTCCTTCTGGTCCTAGGAAAGGGTTTTTTGGCTTCTGCCAAGTCTACTGTTAGCGAGGAGCGGAGGAGCCTGTTTTGCATGTCTCTGCAGTGCAGCGCCATCTGGCGGAGGATAACCCAAGTGTAAGTACTATATCTGGAGCAGGACGTACTGTATACAAATAATATCAATTCTACAGGTGAGTACTTCACAGAATTGTATTTTTTTTCATCTCCACCATATTACCAAATCTTTGTTGCATACATGTAGCTGTACCAATTGTGGTATAAAACATGTGCGGTTAGTAGTAGATCCGCATTTAGAAACTAGACATGCATGCATTATTTTACCAGGTCATCTGGGATCTATCAACCTGTCTCTGTTGAAATGTAGAGTTGGCCAAGAACTATTTAAATGACTTATTCACTAGGCACAGAAAAATAAATGTCTGGGACAGAGTTGAAAAACTCCTTGGAGAACAATTATTGAGCATAAAAGTTAATCTTGTGGACGCAGAGCAGGGAAGCATAACAGTGGCCACCCCCGCACAGACCCTACTAGACCTGTAGAAAGGTTAAAGAGCTTTTCATGTCCTCTTGCTGATATGAAGCAGAAGTTGGCAATTATTTCCTCATTTGTTTTAACAAAGGCACATTTTCAGCTCTTGTCTAGTGCATAGACATCTTCACGTACAGGCTTCCTGCAATTAGTTATTGGACTTAATGTCTGAAGCCAAATTTAGCAGTCATCACTAATCTGATTTTTAATTTTCCTGTTACATATGACAAATTAAAGTTTAAACTATCAAATATTGTCAAAACATTGCATGCTCGGTCTCTTAACAGTAATTTTATGTATTGTATAAATTATTTTAGAGCAGGGGTTCTCAATCTATGGCTTGCTAGGTGGATATAGCCCTCCAAGGACTGTGCTGGAATACCAGCAGGGAGTAGTTCTAGCCCCAAACCTGGGTTGCCATTTGTTTTTGTAAGGATGTTTGGGGACCAAGGCTGTATGTTCTGCAGGGTGGAACTAAAAAACTGCACTATGGCACACTAGTGGGAACACTACCTTGGGAAAAGGGTGTGGAAAATAAAGACTGGTCCCAAAGCCTAGAGCTGCATGCTGAAAGATTGGGACTGGGACTTGATAATTTTCTCCCAGGGCCTACAAGCTTGGATCTGTTTTCTGTCCGTAGTGCAGCTAGTCTAGCAGGTGAACCTTGCAGACTATGTGTAGTATTTTGCGTTCTCCCCAGTCGCTGACCTGAATCGCCTTCCCAGTGGATGACTTGTCTCTGGGGTTTCGCCCGAAGGAACAGTCGCAGGTTTTTGTCTGGTGAGCCTGCAGGGGGACCAGGGGGATAATTTCCCCTTTTCTTGGTTTCCCACAATATACTTTTTTTTTTGTTTTGTTTTTTGTTATTGGCACTTTAAAAATGTGAATTTGGGGGCAGGATTACTCTAGCGAGGGGCTGGAGCTGGGTGGCAGAAAGTGGCAGCGAGAAAGGTCGCTGCCTGATCTGCCGCCTCAGTCGGACACTATTGGGGGGAAGGAGCGTTTCTTCAGCTGCTGCCGCACCTGATTCTACTGCGGCACATTCTCTTTGCTGGCCAGGGCGCTTCTCTTTAGCAAAGCCGCTGCTGTGGTCTCTCGGGAGCTGGCTGGCCCTGTTTAGTGGGGTGCCCCTCCGGTTTAATTGCTGCGCTCTGTGGGAAAGGAACAATATTTGTTGTGGTTCACACCTAGGGTCTCAAAGTGGTTTTGTGATGGAGTATTCCTATATACTTTGGTCCTTAGGCCCTCACTTCACCTACTCCCCCAAGCCTGAGTCTAACCCCCAATACCAGTGGGGATTCTCATCCTGATCTGGCCACGAGGCTGGCTAGTGTTGAAAACTTACTTGCTAATTCCCTAGCGCGTAAAGCCACCGCCAGGAGGCGGCACTTGAACCCTGAATCGACCCTCTTCCCTGTAGAACCTGAGGATTTGTTGCATTCCTATGCCCATATCCCCTCAGACGAAGGGGAACTGTTCTCTGACTCAGGGTCATATGACGATGAGTCCAGGGGTCAGGAAGAGTCTGGTCCCGAGCATTGGTCCTCGGATGATGTCGATAGACTGCTGGTTCAGATCTTTGAGGTTCTGTCCCTCTCTCCCCCTGCTGCGGCTCCCCGACAAAGGGGTGATCTTTTCCATACTGCTAAAGCTCGTTTGGAGTTCCCCGAGCAGACCCATTTCAATAGCCTCGTGCTTAAATGGGGACATCCCAGCAGACTTCATGGGGTCCCTAAGAGCGCGGATAGGAAATATCCTTTCCCTGCTGACTTGGTTAAGTGCTGGTCATCGCCTCCCGAGGTCGATGCTCCTATTCTAGGGTTGTCAAACACCTTGTACACAATATATACACCTCCCACATTTGCTGTACAATTATGTCTGATGTAATATTTATATCATTTATTAGAGAGTGCACTGAGGAAGCAGTGAATGCGAAACGTCTGCACACTCTGCTGTATATACTGTAAAGGTGACACGCTTGCTGCATACTAACAACCAGACTCTTGCTACAAACTGTGTTCAACAGAACATATGAGGAAGACCAGATAAGACACCATTATCTGTTTATCCCTCGAGTATGGAAAATATGTGAACAAAATTGTGTAAATGGTACATTATACCGATGTATACAGGATCGAAAATATGTGAAAAAAATGTATATGAAATGTGCAATTAATTTTACACCAAGCACAAGTAATTATGCAAATAAAGAAATTGACTAACAATATCTAACAACACTACAATAGTTTCAACGACTGTTTGTCCAACAAACTACTCAATTTTTTAGGGGGCTTCCATAGCGAAATACCCCCTCCCCCCCCATTTATTCAATTAACCAGAGTAGGGACATTACCTCCCGGACAAACTTTCCCTGCGGACACATCCTAAGAGAAGTATCCACAGGGACCCAGTATCCTAGAACCTTGTCAAACACCTCTATTATGCACTCCCCTGACACTTCTACGCTACGGGACTCTGAGGACCGGCGTGTTGACCAACTGGCATGTCATGCCTTTGCGTTTGGGGGAGCGACTCTGCGCCCGGTTTGCGCCTTAGCCATTACAGCAGTAGTGCTCAGGGCCGTGGTTAGGAGTGCTCTCGATGGCACAGATGAGTTGCCTCCAGATACTGTCAATGCTCTGTCCAGCTGTGATGCGTTTGTGAACTTTATCCTGTCTGCATCTGACGATGCCATTAAGATGAGTGCTAGGTCGTCTGCCCTGGTGGTTGCTATACACCGTGCGGTCTGGTTGCGCCAGTGGGCCGCAGACAATGCCGCCAAGAAAGCCCTCACGGGGCTGCCATGTTTGGGGATCGATTAGACCTCTTTGCCAAGGGACGCAAGTTACCCCAGCTCAGGCGACAGATTCGGCCCTTTCGTGGCCAAGGCTCCCTGTCAACCCCCTATCGGGGGGCCAAGCAGGGTAGAGGGGCGCCCTTCGCAGAGGCCCGCACTGATTCCTGGAACAGGAACAGAGGACGCCGTTCAGGTTCCTCCTGGGGAACCAAACCCAAAGCCCCTCCCAAGGCCCCCCAGGCATGAGGGGGCGCCCTCACCCGTCAGGGTGGGGGGACATCTACAGCACTTCGAGCACGTCTGGCGGCGCCACGTCTCAGACCGGTGGATTCAGGAGGTAGTGTCCTCCGGCTACACAATAGAATTTGCTGTACGGACTCCCACCAGGTTCATTGGGTCTCGAATCCCTCAAGACCCTGCCTCAGCTCAGGTCTTGTTGCTGGCCGTACAGGGTCTCATGGACCTAGGGGTCATTTGCGAGGTCCCCCCTGGAGACAGGGGCACAGGGTTCTACTCAAACCTTTTCACAGTACCCAAGAAGGATGGGTCAGTCAGGCCCAATCTGGATTTAAAAATCCTCAACAAATTTGTCAAGAACAAGCACTTTCGCATGGAAACTCTGCGCTCGGCCATTGGCTCACTGCGCCCAGGGGACTTCATGACGTCCGTAGACATCAAGGATGCTTACCTGCACGTCCCGGTGTTTCCGGGACACCAAAGGTTTCTCAGATTTGCACTAAAAGATCAGCATTATCAATTTGTGGCCTTGCCATTAGGCCTAACGTCGGCTCCCAAGGTGTTCACCAAGGTGCTGGCAGGGGTGATGTCCCCGATAAGGCTAAGGGGCATACGCGTGCTGCCCTACCTGGACGATATTCTCATCACCTCTCGGTCTCTGCGACAGGCAGAGTTGGACACTCGGCTGGTAGTGTCCACCCTGGAGTCCTTCGGCTGGGTGATCAATTACCCCAAGTCATCCCTGTCCCCCTCCTCGGTGACTCCGTTCCTGGGAATGATTCTGGATACGGTTCAGTCAAGGATATTCATTCCTCAACAGAAGGTGGAAGCTCTGACAGCGCAGGCGAGTTTCCTGCTCTCGAACCCACAGTTCTCCATCCGCCAGGGAATGCAGTTGGTGGGTATGATGGTGGCGAGCTTCGAAGCGGTGCCCTTTGCCCAGTTCCAATTGAGACCTCTGCAGCTTCACCTTCTGTCAGTTTGGGACAAGAACCCTGCGTCCTTGGACGGGTTCTGTGTGCTTCCCCCCTCGGTCAGACAGTCCCTTGCGTGGTGGTTGGACCACGGGAACTTGACAAGGGGCAGGTCCTTTCTGACCCCATCCTGGGAGACGGTCACAACGGATGCCAGTCTGTCAGGTTGGGGAGGATTCTGGAAGTCTCTGCGCTTCCAGGGGACGTGGGGCCCTCAGGAGGCCCATTTGCCCATCAACATTCTGGAATTACGGGTGGTCAGGTTGGCACTGGAGCGATTGACCCAACACCTGAGGGGACTGTCGGTCCAAGTTCGCTCAGACAACAGAACGGCGGTTGCCTACATCAATCATCAGGGAGGGACCCGGAGCAAGGGTGCTCTCCAAGAAGTGTCTCAGATTCTGACATGGGCGGAGGCCAATGTTCAATGCATTACGGCTGTTTACATTCCGGGGGCGGAGAACCTGCTGGCGGACGCCCTGAGCAGGGGAATGACCCGTCAGGGGGAGTGGTCCCTCGGCAACATGGTATTCCAGTCCCTGTGCCACCGTTGGGGTCTACCGGATGTGGATCTGTTTGCTTCCCGTCACAATCACAAGCTCCCGGCCTTTGTCTCCCTGTCTCAGGATCCTCTGGCCATGGCCATGGATGCCCTGTCTATGTCTTGGAGGGAGTTTCGACTCCTGTATGCGTTTCCACCGTTTCCCCTTCTGGTGAGGGTTCTACGCAAGATAGCTCTGGAAGGGGTACCTGTGATCCTGGTGGCCAAGAAGAGTGTGGTTCGCAGACGTGGTTCAAATGGCGGTAGATCAGTGCGATCTGCCAAGCATACCAGGTCTGATAACCCAAGGGTCATTACGCCATCCCAATTTACAAACGCTGGCTTTGACGGCCTGGCTGCTGAAACCTCCATCTTGCTGGAGAAAGGGTTGTCTGCCTCTGTGGTGGCTACTATGGTGCAGGCCAGGAAAACGACTTCTTCTGCCATTTATTATAGAGTATGGCGTTCCTACATTGACTGGTGTGAGTCCAGTTCTCTTCCCTGCCGAGAATTCTCCGTCCCTAGGGTCCTAGAGTTTTTGCAGCATGGTTTGGACTTAGGTCTCAAACTTAGTACTCTGAAGGGTCAGGTTTCTGCCCTATCTATCTTCTTTCAGAAGACCTTTGCTCAACATCACCTGATTAAGACCTTTTGCCAGGGGGTCACTCACGTGCGTCCCCCTCGTAAACCTACGGTCCCTGTTTGGGATTTGAATTTGGTTTTGTCTGCCTTGCAGGGTGCTCCCTTTGAGCCTATTCAAGAGGCTGCTCTGGTCGTTCTCACTCTCAAGGTTGTCTTCTTGGTGGCTATTACTTCGGTTAGGCGTGTGTCAGAGCTGGCTGCTCTATCTTTTCAGCCTCCATACTATGAGCGACACCAGGACAAGGTGGTGTTCAGCTTCAAACCGGATTTTCTGCCAAAAGTGGTTTCGACATTTCATTTGAACCAGGATATTGTTCTTCCTTCTCTGTGTCCCAATCCTCGCAACGACAAGGAGCGGGTTCTGCATTCCTTGGACGTATTCAGGTGCTTGAAGTATTACCTGGTTGTCACTAAGGCCTTTAGGAAGACTGATGCTCTCTTTGTTGTGCCTTCGGGGCCTAGGAAAGGTTTGGCTCCTGCTAAGTCTACCATCAGTAAATGGATTTGTCAGGCTGTGATTCAGGCCTATTCTACTAAGGGGAGGCCTCCCCCCGTTCCGCCACTCCACTCGTGCTATTGGCGCCTCTTGGGCTTTTCAGCAACAGGACTCTGTTGAACAAGTTTGCAAGGCCGCTACTTGGTCTTCTATTCACACCTTTTCAAAGTTTTACAAAGTTGATGTTCGGGCCTCAGCTGATGCTGCCTTTGGCCGTAAGGTTTTACAGGCGGTTGTAGTTTGAACTACATGCCGTTGCCTTTGTTGTTGCGGATCCCACCCTACTTTATGGACACTGCTATTGGATGTCCCATGTGTAAGTATTATAGATGGAGCAGGACGTGCTGTATGCTTAGAATAATACAATTCTGTGAAATACTCACCTGTAGAATTGGTATTATACGCATCCAGCACGTCCTGCTCCACCCCACCCTGGTTTCACCTTGTTATGGATCCCCTGTATGGTGATTGTTACCATTGTTATCATTGTTATTATTACCAGTTGGTGGTTGGTTTCTCCTGGCTTCTTTTTCTCACTGCTTTTCAATGCTGGGGATTTGTGGGAGGTCCCTGGGTATATGAAGGGCCGGGAGGAGCCTGTTTTTGTATGTCTGCAGTGAACAGCGCCATCTGGCGGAGGATTACCCATGTGTAAGTATTATAGATGGAGCAGGACGTGCTGTATGCGTATAATACCAATTCTACAGGTGAGTATTTCACAGAAGTGTATTTTTCGCAGGTCATCTAATCCCCTGCCCTTTCGTGGTGGGTAGAGGTTTCGCCTCCTCGGGAAACCGAAAAGAATTTTGGAACAGACCAAAGTCCTAAAATAGGGCAAGATCTTTCTAGTGGATCAAGGCAAAGCCCCCTCTTCTGCATTTTGCTCCCATTTGGAGGCTCCGTGTATCAGAACTTTGGATACAGCAGGTTGTTTCCTCAGGTTACAAGATCGATCAGGGGTATTCAAAAATCCGTTGAAAGCAGAAGCCTTGAGATTTGCCATAGCACACCTTTTACAGGTTGGAGAGTAGTCAATCGTATATATTCCATTCCCAGAGAGAGGCCAGGGTTTTTTCTCTAAGTTCCCAAGGACGGCAGTTCTGTATGCCCAATATTAGATCTCAAGGACCTCAACAGGTTCGCCTGTCTGAAGAAATTTTACATGGAATTCTTAAGATCCACTGTGATGTCGCTTCAGCCGGTAAAATTAATGACCACAGTGGATATAAAGGATGCGTACCTACATATCCCAGCTTTTCTGGGTCATCAAAAATATTTGCGCTTTGCAGTAGACGGCCTACACCTTCAGTTTGTGGCTCTGCCCTTTGGCCTGTCGTCGGCCCCAAGAGTGTTAACCAAGGTTTTAGCAGGTCTTATGGCTTTTCTAAGAAACCAGGGGATACACATAATCCCGTACTTAGACGATCTGCTGATCAGGGCCACACATTTTCAGGAGGCCCAGAAGGATGCACAAGACTGTCTTATCGACGCTAGAAAAGTTCGGCTGGATAGTAAACTATCCAAAGTCTTATATCATTCCTTCAAGAGTTATCTTTCATGGGAATGTCATTAGACACAACTCAGGCAAAGGTATTTGCTCCAAAACAAAAGACTCTCGCTTCAGGCCAGAGTACAGGCTCTCATGTCCTGCCCTCAGCTGACCATTAGTCAGGGAATGCACCTGTTGGGCCTAATAGTGTCTTGCTTTGAGGCGGTGCCCTTTGCACAGTTATACACAAGGCAGATGCAATTGCTCTCGATCTGGGATCGGACCAGGGAAACTCTGGATCACTCCTCCTTCGTGACACAATCAACCAGACAGTCCCTAACCTGGTGGCTGAATCCTCAGCATTTTGAGGTGGGCAGGTCTTTTCTTCTGGTTCAGTGGAAGACCGACACCACCGAAGCCAGCCTAACGGATGGGGTCCCAGACTATCCATGGACAGTGGGGACCGGGGGAGATTTTGGTCCACTTTAAGCAGGATTTTCTTCCTAAGGTGTTTTCCCATTTTCATCTTAAAGGAGCAGTATCGCGAAATTTGCATTAAAAAAGATAAATAATTAAATAGCCACACAATAGCTTCTAACGTGTATAAATAATAATAATAAAATAAATCTGGCGATAGAAAAAGGAAAAAATATCTGCCTTTCTTTTAAATTGTATAATGACAATGGCTCAGTCCATTTGCTGAATAGGGGGATCTGCTGGGTTGTATTTAGTGAGCTGCTTCATTTAGCCCACTGGTCTCCTAGCAACACTTTACCTCAGAGGCTGACACTGTAATCAGTGGTAACTGCTGTGTGTGTGTGTGTGTGTGTGTGTGTGTGTGTGTGTGTGTGTGTGTGTGTGTGTGTGAGGTGCTGCTTTTGTTATGAGACCAGGTGACTCAAATGTGTAAAATTTATACAAAATAAACTAAACTGACTGAAAACAACTGAAATTCTTCTTTGAATAACTGTGCAGGAAAATCTAAAGGTATTTAAGTGGAACAAAACCCTGAGTTGCCGACCCTGAAGTCTATAAGACCCGGCCATTGACCTTGCCCCTTGGGCATTCTAAATCAGGATGCCCACTGTGTGAAACAACCCCTGGATAACCACAGATCCCCCCATTTTTCTGGCGCGCTCACGCAGATAGTCATTTAGACAGGCCGGGCGGCCAGGAAGGTTACTGCTCAGGCTCCCCATCTGCGTGCAAACAGCGCTGATTGGATGAGAGCCCGCGCATGCGCTGTGGGACAGGGAAAGGTACGTTTTCACAGGCGAACTTGGGGATTTCACATATCAGGGCATCCCAAGTCAGGATGCCCCTAGGGGCACAAAACAAAACTCCAGATAGTGAAAATCCTGGGTTGGGCTTTGCTCAAAACACACAAAGCTGAAAGAAAGATCATATGGAAAAATGTGTTGAGAAAAGAGAGAGAAAATGGTAAACTGAAAGATTCTGCAGCAGAGCCAACATGACTGATGTCAAAATCAGCTAAATGACTTCTAGAGCTTTTCTCTCCGTTTTAGATATATAAGTTCTGGCCAGGCAATGTTGTTATCTTATGCTGGACGGCTGCCAGCACTGAACAGCTGATACTTTGATACATTGTTTCCCCCTCTCCTCAGCGTGGAACAGGCCAGCGTGTCGGGCTCCGACACTCAGAAGACATAAACATGAGCTATTAGTCTCCAGCTGCACAACACACACCATTTTTTTCTAAATTTGTAATTCTTACTCCAACACTTACCTACATTCAAAGTACCATTTAAATATAAGTCACCAAGAAAAATTTGCGATACTGCTCCTTTAATGAAGAGATGGTTTTGCCCTCCTTATGTCCTGCTCTGGTTAGCCAAAAGGTGAGGGTCATTCATTCTCTGGATGTAGTTACGAGCGCTAAAATATTATATCTCTGCTACACAAGCCTTCTGTAAATTTGACTCCTTAATTGTTATAGCTGAGGGGCCACGGAAGGGTCAGCCAGCTAAATCTACCATCAGCCGATGGATTAGACAAACTGTAATAAGGGCCTATATCTCCAAGGGGAAGAATCCCCCCTTTCGAGTTACAGCTCATTCTACACAAGCTATTGGAGCTTCTTTGAAAGTATTACAGGCAGTAGTAAGCCAGTGTTTTGATTTTGGAATAGCTTACTCTTCATTAAAGGAATAAGTTTTAATACATGGGATCCCTCCCTGAAGCAAGAGTACTGCTTTTGGAGGTCCCATTCATTACAGATTACTGTCGGCCTGCTGGTTACTATATCTATTCTTTGGATGCCTAGCCCTAGTGGAACTTGTAAATGTTTAAATAGTTGTTCAGCATAATAAGAGGTAGAGAGGAACTTATCTCATCTCTCCTTGTCTCCAACAAGGACATTGGGCTTCTTAGTATGCCTTATCCTCCCTGGCGGCTGTGTCTACTACTTTTCTATTACTGGATTGTGGAGGTGCAGCCGGAAGTATATATATAGGCCGGGAGGAACCACACCTTCTGTCTTGCATCGAGAGTTAATCCATTTGTTACTGATCACGGACGCCCTGGAGTGAATATAGAAGAGAATCACAGAATTGTATTTTAATAGCTAAAATAAAGGTTGAAGTTGTACTTTAAAGCGGACCAAAACTCAGATTTTTAACTGTCCCCTGAATTGCGCCCCCCCATGAATAGTAACTTTTGCCTATTTTTACTGCACCATATGGGACAGGCTTTAGGGGGGCATACATATAGCTGGAGCCCCCTCCTCCCCCATTTCCCCTTGCAACCCCCGTTTCACTTACCTAAATCACTATCCCACTCAAACTGTAATTTGTCCAGGGATTGTAGTTCAGGTGAGTGAAACTGGGAGTTGCAAGGAGGCTCTAGACTCCCCCCCCCCCCCCCAAGCCTGTCTCATTGCGACCCAGCACCCATTTGCTGGAAAATGGGGGTTGGCCGCTTTAACTGGCTCTAAATATTGGCCCTCAGCTCTGACCCCCTGACTGAAAATGTGCATCTGTTGTTCTGCCTTTTATCATATTATTTTTGCCCAGCAATAGACCGTTACAAGTAGAAGAGGCAAGTGTTTTAATTTAAATTTGCATTTGACAAGAAATGGAAATACAACCCATAATAGCTGCATTTCACCTCTAAGTCATGTCTATGAAAGTGTCGCACATAAAACAAACGATCTTATAGCTACTAAATAGATCTGTTTAGAAGAGCAGGGCTATTGCCCAAAAATATGAATTCCTAAAACGTCTCCAGTGTCAAGGACGGAGCGTTCAGACAAGTGCTCTGTGCAGCCAGTCTGTGTGTATTTATAAGCAATAGATTTAGCATCCTTCAGCTACAGGAATATTGCAGGGAGTCATTCTCCTATTTGATAAATTGTTGTCTCTTTTAAGACCTTGAATCTGTAAATTATTTTTTACTTGCAGTTATTTTTAAGCCCATTACATAAATTACTACTTTATTAAAGGAGCTTGCGTTTTACTACATTGTCAGTGCAAGTGCTAAGCATTACATTTACTCCCACTGGAATTTTAACATTTCAAATAAAATGCTGTCCTTTTTTTGGAAATTAAAGTGGACCAACACCCACTAAGCTTGTGCAGTACATTTGGATAAAGCCCCTTGAGGTACTACTACTTAAGGTGTAGAATTAGAAATGGATATTTTCAGTTACCGAATTATCCTGGAACACTGATTATTTTGCTGCCACTCTGTGAGATAGCAGATGATTGTTCATTGCATAGGTGTGGAAGGGACTTCATTGCCACTCATAGTGACTTAGTGAGGCGGGGCTTTACAGCTAAAACAGACAGCAGTAGCTGGAAGTAGCGTGAGACAATTGCCAAATGGTGCTCTTCATTGGAGGGATTCATTTTGAATTGTGTTGGAAATGTTTAGGTCCATTTTTCAGCTGGAGAGTAAATAGACCCTCCTAACCCCATACATGCACCAGCCAAATTGGTATCTATGAAATGAGGGCAAGAACTGGCATAGCAACTGGTCCACTGATTATGTAAATATGCCTAGTGACTTTGGCTCTTAAATTTTAAAGCCTTACATGCATGTGGTGTCCCCAACAGACTTTATAGGTGCTAAAATGGTGGCCCTATCTGAAACTGAGAGGTAGGGGTTAATTCACAGGGCATAATGGGATAAAAACACCTTACCTTTTACAGAACATTTTAGCAGGTATTGTGCTTTCTCATTATCCAAAACTAAAATAAAATGGCTAGTTCTCCCTAGCCCACGTTATCATGTTATTTTTTTTCTACATCCTACAATAATTATGTGCTGGGCTTGGTCAAAGGCATGCATATCAGCGACTTTTCTGTTTAGTGTGAGTGCTACAGCTGCTGCAGAGGGTAATCTTCTGGATGTAATAACACTTTATGCAGTGTGCGCCCCTATGTTGAAAAACAATACGTTTTGAATAGGCCTGAAAGTAACATTTAGGTTGTTTTTTTTTTAAAGTGACAGTGTAGGGAAAGTACATAAACATTCATGCAAAAGCTCGCTTCATCTGGCATCTGGGCTGCACACTATCCTCCTCGCAAAGCACAACTGCTCCTGGAACTAGCAACAAGGCAAGAAAGACCACAGATTGGTGTTCCCTAGTTGTCTATAGATCTGCCCTCGTATGCCATCTCTGCCATCAGCCTGTTTCTCCCCTCTAACTCTCTCACTCTCTCACTCTCTCTCATATTCTCATATATATATATATATATATATATATATATAATTATGCGCAGCAATCCAATAGCACAAAAGCTGGCTTACAGACCCCGCCCATTATGCTGATTATTATCCTGCATAGCATAGCCAGGGACAACATCCACTTGCTTCAGAAGAAAATCATAAGCTGAAACTGTAAACCCAGACCACTGCCATTTTTTCCTTCAGTTTAATAACAGATAACTGTTAGAGTGTCAAACGTAGCCCAACACAATGGTCGAACAGTTGCCTTTGGTTACAGAGGCCCTTAAAGGATCTCATTTTATTAGATTACACAAGATATGTGCACTAGGTGTTTCAATAGCACCTAGTTAGAGAGGGCAAGCCTATAAATCTTAATTTTCTAAAAAAAAAAAAAAATTGATCTCGCCTACTTTTATTTTTTTACAGATACCCCAAGTATTACTGCAAAACTAATAAGTGAACAGAAGGATGACAAAGAAAAGAAAAATCATGAGGAAAAAGATAAAGTTAAAGCGGAGAATGGATTTCAGGACAACTACAGCGTGGTTGTTGCATCAGGTAAATGCACAATTCTTGATGGTCATTCTCCGCCTGTTCTGTAACTTTTACCAAAGTGATACAGTGCAGACCTAGCTTGGGAAGGTAAAGGTAACCATAAAGGTTAAGCTGCTGATCGTAGCCAGAGAGGTGTGAAGAGTATGGCAGATAGCTGATAATATATTTATAGCTGTTTGAGCTTGTGCCAGGATTTCCTGTATGTCAATGTCACCCAATAAAAGAAGTTGAACTAGAGTTGGGTTTTCAAGCTGTAAATCCTAAGGGAAAATATTCCCAATTTAGTTGCAGGGTCTTTGTTTCATATTCTGCACTGTATAACCAACACTTTCTGTTCTTTATGAAGGGCTTTAGTACAACAGGAAATATAGAAATCTATAGAAACCTGGCAGACCTTTGCCCACCTTTCTTGAACTAAACAGGTGTACCATATTTTTCACCCTATAAGGCTTCCCAAAGGTTGGGGGAAATGTCAGTGTGTCTTATCGGGCAAATGGGAAAAAAAAAAAAAAACTCATTACTGAGCTTCCAGGCCTCAGCAGTTTTCCGCCGACCTGAACACATAGGGGAAGAGAGACACACACAGTAAATACATTACCACTGCTGCCTGCCGGTGCCACCGGCAGCCAGGTGGGCGTGGACTGTGACTCGTGCCAGCGGCTTATGATGCTGTGCCAGGCCTTCAGCCAATGGGTAACCAAAATAAGTTAAACATGTACATAAAATGTGGGTCCAGAACAGCAATGTAACTATTTGAATGACAACATTATGGGGTTGGTTTGGTTTCGGCTTTAGTTTAATTTATTTCGACTGTTAATGTTTTCGTTGTATGTTGTGCAGCAGAACAGCTTTGCTCCTTTTGAGTTAGAGACCAAAGTTTTGGGTTGTTGTGCAGTTCTGCAAACGGACTTCAAAATCAGCTTAACATTTTCGGACTTTTTTAAAGGTACCTATATTTTGAAGAGCACTAATCCAACAGAAATGAGGCTAGAAATGTTATGAAGAAAGTAAATTTGCTCTATGCTGAAACCATTTCTGCAGAAATAGAAATTAATATAAATGTACATTTTGTAGCCAGGAAAATCCTAAAAATATCATATAGTTATCACAAAAGCACTGTGGTGTTTGACTAATGAAATATGATCTGCTGATTCTAATGCTACTGTACCTCTGTGTATGAATGGTGGGTTTCTGCATTTATTTACTCCATTGAGTCAGGAAATTGTTCCCGGATCCACCATTTTTCTGACCACAGTAGTGTATAAAATGCACACAGCCTAATACAGGAACAGTGCTGCTTTTCTGCCACAAAATGGAAACTGATCTGAAAGTAAATAGTATTGTTTAAACCACTAAATGAAGATAAAATACTTGTATCGTATTGGTTGATGTACCAGCTAAGCAGGATAAGGTTAATTGAATGCTTGAGAAGCAAATTGTTTATTGCTTTAGCCGAGGCAATTTGTTTTGTGTATTAAGTTTGCACACTTCCTTTACTACCATAGCTGTCTCCTGTCCTGCATTCAATTACCTTTTCTGAGCATATTGGACTATAAGGGTGGGGCTTTGGTTATTTGTTTAATTTTTATAGGATTTAAAGTTTTCACAATTGGCATTTTATTTATAATTACAGCTTCATGGCCATTGCAAGCCCCACTAAAAGTAATATTTAGTTTGCAGCTAATGTTAAACGGGAAGCCCAGTCAAATTAACAAACCCTCCCTTCCCTAGCGCTGAGGCAAAAAAAAGCAAACCTTGCCTGAGGTCATTACCCCATTGATTCTGGCTCAGGACGTCGCCATCCTGCATGAGGTGCATGAGTGACATCCCCTGCACTGTGTACAACTTCATTCACTTGAATGGGTGGGGGATGCCACTTAATGCATTCTCTGTGCGGCCACCACCCCTGCCACAGTGGAAGTGCTGGAAGTGCTTTTTAAGATATATATATATATATATATATATAGTGTATTATTATTATTGTGGGATAAGACTGGCAATATATTGATGTGGTTCACCCTCTGAGCTCTCAGAATAGTCTTGCGACTATCGGGAACGGTTCATATACTATGTTTTAGACCCCCTGGCAGGTAATCTAGTATTAATCACCATGATGGAGGCATGTGGGGTAATCGGATCTGGTCCTTTAGCAGATAAATTCAGCCCATGTCCAGTATGTAAACAGACACTGGACGAGGATAGCACGGTGTGCAGGGTTATGCTACGGTAGTAGTGGATATGGAAGACAATTGTCTCCTCCCTGCAAGTCCTCTGACCCTTGTTGCCGGTGCCCTCTGAAAACCCCCCTGGCAGCCTTCAAGCGGACTTAAAACCTTTAAGTCATATCGGCTACTAAGAAGGTTTTGAAGAGGATTTTGTGGCTGCCATAGCCTCCTTCTGAGTCTTTAAACTCGGTCGGCAGCCCTCAAGTAGTCCTAAACCTTTAGAGAGTCATTTAGAAGGATTGGCTACTAAAAAGGTTTTTAAAAAAAAGATTTATCCTCTAACTTGAAGAGGATATTGTAGCTGCCATAGTCTCCCAGGAAGTTATCCGTTGGGAGGATTTATCCAGTAGGGACTCATATTCAGAAGTCCTCTACACGAGGGGGTGCTCCGTTAAGATGGATGGTTTTGATTTACTCGATTCTGGAGGATGTTGCAGAGCATACAAATTATTCTAATCTGATAAATAGGGAATGGCAGAAGTCAGGTTGTCTTCTGCCCATTCCTAAAGTACTAGATACTATGCATCCCTTTCCTCCAGATCAGATTGAATTATGGCTCGCCCTCCTGTGGTGGACGCTCTGGGGCCAGGTCTTTTTAAGATTTTGGTTATGCCATCCTCGGATAGTGCTTCTCCAAAGGATCCAGCGAATAAGCGTGTGGATCAGGTGGCATGTCCTGCTTATTCTATTATAGGGTCGACCTTGCGGCCGGCCTGGGCAGGAGGTTGTTAAAACAACTGGACTTGAAGACTCGTAAGGGTCATTCATGGAAGCCCTGCTCCGAGGCCTAGCTCTGGTGTTAGCCTTAAGGCGTGCTTTATGGCTTAAGCAATGGTCAGCTGACATAGCCTCCAGAAGAATGACAGGACTCCCCTTTAAGGTGGGGTGTCTGTTTGGGGAGTGCTTGGTTGATATGGTAAAGCATGCTGCTACTGGTAAATCATCTAATCTGCCACAGAAGCTGAAGACTAATACTGCTTCCGCAGGGCCTCTAATACTCTGGGGTTCCGGTTAGAGGTTCGGCCTCTTCAGGATACCGAAGAGATTTTTGGAATAAGACAACGTTCCAAATTAAGGCAACAGGTGTCTGGCAGAATAAAGCCAGACCCCCTTCAAAGCCTGTTCAGGCTTCTGCATTTGGCTCATATTTGGAGGCTTCATGTAACAGATATTTGGATACAGGAAGTTGTATCCTCAGGTTACAAAATCAAATTAGGTGCCAGGCCCCCTTGGAGATTCTCTTGGTCAGGGGTATCCCAAATTCTGCAGAAAGCAGAAGCATTGAGATCTGCCATAACTCGCCTTTTTAGAGATTGGAGTTGTTGATCCACAGTGAAGTTACTCCAGCCGGGCAGTGTATATATAAGGATACATACCTACATTGCTGTAGGTGGCCTACATCTTCAGTTTGTGGCATTACCCTTCGGTCTATCTTCAGCACCAAGGGTGTTTACCAAGGTGTTGGCAGGTCTCATGTTTTCTCTAAGAAGTCAGGATATACATATAATCCCTTACTTAGACTATCTGTTGATATGGGCCCCATCATGTCAGGGGGCCCAGAAGAATACACAGACTGTCTGATCGACATTGGATAATTGATTATCCAGTCAAATTCTTAAATCAAATATCATAGCTTCAAGAGTTATTCTTTCTGGGTCATTAGACACTCAGGCAAAAGTGTTTTTTCCAACACAGAAGTGACTCTTACTCCAGGCCAGGGTCTCTTGTCTTGCCCTCACCCGACGATTCATCAAGGAATATGTCTTTTGGGCCTGATGGTATCTTGCTTTGAGTCAGTACCTTTTGCACTGTTCACACAAGACCCCTGCAGATCGAATTGCTCACAATCAGTGATCAAGACCTATACACTCTGGATCACTCTTTTTGCATGCCACCGTCAACAAGGCAGTCTCTAGCCTGGTCCTCAGGCTCTTCAGACTGGCAAATCCTCCCTTCCAGTACAGTGGAAGATCATCACCATAGATGCCAGTCTGTCGGGTTGAGGGAGTGTCATGGAGTCACCAACGCTACAAGGACAGTGGAGTCTGAAGGTGAGCAAACTCTCCATAAATATCCTGGAACTGAGAGCGATTCTATTGCATCTCAGTCATTGGACATACCATCTGAAGTGGTATCCTGTCTGGATTCAAACAGACAATTGGACGGCGGTGGTATATATCAACCACCATAGGGGACACCTGAAGCAGTGAAGTCCTCATGGAAGTGAGCTGGTTTTTACTTTGGGCCGAGAAACAGGTTTCATGCATTTCGGCTGTACACATACCTGGAGTGGACAACTTGCAGGCCAATCATCTCAACAGAATGGTCCTGCATCAGAGGGAATGGTCTTTTGGTCAGAGGGTTATTCCCAGTATGTCACACACCCCGCTTCCGAATATTCATGACACTTGGGTAACTGTTCTGTAGAGGGCGATCTTGCAGAGATGACATGAAAAAATGGAACTTCTCCCGGTCCATAAATACCTGGGACCTCCCACCATTCCCCAGTCTTTCGTCTCTGCAGTTGGCGAGCAAGTCAGAAGATGGTTGTCTCCTCCTTTGCAGGTAGCCGGGGTAACCCCCGGCCTTTTGTTTCTATTGCTGCCTGAACCTTTTTTTAATTTAAACTATAGCAGTATGCCTCCGAGCCTAGGCTGAAGGTCCAGGCAAGGCTAGTCTGCACCTTATGGTGTATATGGGAGCTTGTGGGAGACCCCATACAAAGGGGTAGGCGGGGTCCGGGTTGGTGATCCCGGCTTGGCATGCCCCGTCCCTCTTACCCTTTCACCTATTGGTGTGGGTTCTCCCCCCTACCGTGTCCCTCTGTGCCCCTTGGGGAGTGGAGTTGTGTGGGTTGTTTTACTTTATTTGGGGGAAAAGGTGTGTGGATTGTGTGTTTGTATGTGTTTTTGCGGCCGTTGTTGCTGGGCCGGTTTCCCTTTCAACAGGTGCAGTTAAGGAGGGGGCGGGGCCGGGCGCTCGGCGTGCTCGTTGTGCCCGTCCACCTCCACCCCCCCCCCTCGAGGCCAGCTTTTCTCAAGCACTCTTTCCGGCCTCGCTGCCTGCTTTGCTGCTCTTCCTCTCATTCCCTTGCTGCTGTGAGGGTTGACGGTCGCTGCTTTGCTGCGGTGAGTGGATTTTATTTATTTCACCATTTTTAACTGCTATGGTGGGTGATGTGCATGTTGACACTTATGTCTGTTCTCATGTCTTCTAGGTGGGATCCCTTCTTTTGAAGTTTAAAACGGGAGTTCTCCCGGTCCTAGGGTCCCTTAGAGTTTAATTTAGGGTTTCCAAAAAAAAAAAAAAAATAAAAAATTTAAAAAGAAAAATCCTCCCACTTAGGACCTGAAGGGGCATCCCGGGTAGCTTAATAGCGTAAATCCCTCTGGTCATTGCGACTACATTAAAATCACCATATGGAGGCTTCTCAGGATACCGGGCTTGGGCTCCCCTCGGGGCAACTCCGGCAGTGTGTGGGTTGTGGGTCATCCCTTGCGGGGGATAATGTACTTGTTTGCATACCTTGTGCTCGGCGGGCTTGCCACACGTTTGCTAGTGCCGGTTCAGCCTTGCGGCCTGTTTGTGCTTCGGCGCTTTTGGCAGTGGCTACCAGGTCTGTGGTTAGAGACCTGTTGAGTACCTCCAGGCTTGACCCAGCTAGTGATGAGTTTGCCGCTCTTAAGCGGTGTGAATTGTTCATGTCCTTTGTGCTTGCCGCCTTAGATGACACCATGGTCATGTGTGGTAGAACCTCGGCCTTGCTTGTAGCTATTCGGCGGTCGGTATGGTTGCGCCAGTGGGCAGCTGATTTTGTGGCCAAAAGTCGCTTACAGCACTTACCTTTGTGGGAAAGATTAGATTCTGTCACGAAAGGAGGGAAGTTACCTCCGCGTAAGAAACAACGTCGTCCCTTTCGGGGGGCAGCCTCCTTTAACCCTTCCTTTCGTGGTGCCAGAACTGCAGAGTTTTGGCCTTCTCTACCCTCAGAGGTGATTCCTGGAGTAGAGGCAGAGGTCGTGCCCGTCCAGGTCACAATTGGGGTTCCAAACCCAAGCCTGCTGCTAAACCAGCTCAGCAATGAGGGGGTGCCCTCACCCTTGTGGGTGGGGGGGGGGCGGCTGCGGCACTTCTTCCAGGTCTGGGACCAGGAGGTCTCAGACAAATGGATTCTGGAAGTGGTGTCTTCCGGTTACAAGCTGGAATTCGAGATCCAACCTCCTCCCAGATTCTTCAGGTCTCGAGTGCCTTCGGATCCACTGGCCGCACAGGGGTTCCGGACGGCAGTAAGTTATCTGCTGGACATGGCTGTCATTTGCCCAGTGCCTTTCGCGGAAAGGGGCTTGGGATTCTATTACAATCTATTCACGGTGCCCAAGAAGGACGGCTCTGTTCGACCCATTTTGGATCTGAAGCTCCTCAATCGGTTTATTCGCTTCAGGAAGTTTTGCATGGAAACCTTGCGGTCAGCCGTCGATTCTCTTTGTCAGGGGGACTTCATGACGTCCATAGACATCAGGGATGCTTATCTGCATGTACCTATCTTCCTGCCACACCAGAGATTCCTCAGGTTCGTGGTGGAAGATCAGCATTTTCAGTTTGTGGCCCTTCCATTCGGGCTTCCGAGGGTGTTCACCAAGGTATTGGCGGGGGTGATGGCCCTCCTCAGAGTCCAGGGCATTCGCATTGTACCATACCTGGACGACCTTCTCATTTTGGCTTCCTCTCTCAGCCAAGCGGAGCTAGACACCAGAGTGGTGGTATCCACGCTGGAGAGGTTCGGTTGGGTGATCAACTATTCCAAGTCCTCCCTCTCCTCGTCCAGGGAGGTTTCGTTTCTGGGCATGACTTTCAGGCCAGGGTGATCCTTCCTCAGCCCAAGATTCTTCTGATCCAAGATTTGGTTCGGCTTCTGCTTTCCAATCCTCGCCCGTCTATCTGGTTAGGGATGAGATTGGTAGGTCTGATGGTGGCTTCCTTCGAGGCAGTCCCTTTTGCCCAGTTTCACACGAGGACGCTTCAGCTCCATCTTCTAGCGACTTGGGACAAGTGTCCGCTGTCATTGGATCAGTCTTGTCTGCTGTCTCCCCGGGCTCAGCAGTCCCTTCAGTGGTGGCTAGTGTCAAGCAATCTGTTGAAGGGCAGATCCTTTATGACCCCTTGTTGGGAAACGGACGGTCACCACGGACGCCAGCCTGTCGGGCTGGGGTGGCTTCTGGAGAGAACATCAGTTCCAGGGGTTATGGGGGCCTCGGGAGGCTCATACGCCTATCAACGTTTTGGAGCTACGGACCATTTGGTTGGTTCTGTCTCGCTTGACTCTTCTATTGCAGGGATTGCCAGTTCAAGTCCAATCGGACGGCGGTCGCTTACATCAATCACCAAGGAGGGACTCGCAGCAGGAGTGCCCTCAGGGAGGTATCTCTGATCCTTGTTTGAGAGAGCAATGTCCCATGTATCTCAGCCATTTACATCCCGGGAGTGAAGAACACGAAGGCGGATTCCCTGAGCAGGAGATCCTCTCGCAGAGGAGAATGGTCTCTCAGTTCCAAGGTATTCCAGTCCCTTTGTCACAAGTGGGGGACTCCGGAGGTGGATCTTTTTGCCTCTCGTCACAATCACAAGCTTCCTGCCTTTGTGTCTCTGTCTTAGGATCCTCTGGCAGTGGATGCCATGTCCCTGGCTTGGAGGGAACTGGGGTTTCTGTACCTGTTTCCCCTCCCCCCCTCCATGGTGGGCAAGGTGGTGCGCAAGCTAAGTCTAGAAGGGGCACCAGCAATTCTGGTGGCTCCAAGGTGGCCAAGACGAGTGTGGTTCGCAGACGTCGTGCGGCTGGCAGTAGATCAGCTTTTTCTGGCTCTTCCGGATCTTATCACCCAGGGTCAGCTACGCTACCCCTATTTTGACGGAGTGGCTGCTGAAACCTCCATCTTAGAGGAAGCTCTTTCTGATGCGGTGGTTCAGACTCTTGTTAGAGCTAGGAAGAGATCTTCCTCTAACGTCTACTATAGGGCTTGGAGGTCTTATATTAACTGGTGCGAGGCTAGGGCCTTGCCTTGTAGGGTGTTTTCTATTCCCAGAATTCTGGAGTTTCTTCAACATGGTCTGGACTCGGGGTTCCAGCTTAGTACTTTGAAAGGGCAGGTTTCTGCCCTGGCGGTTTTCTTTCAAAGGTCTTTTGCCCTTCATCCCCTGGTTAAGACATTTTTGCAGGGGGTTACTCATGTGCGGCCTCCTAGAAAGCCCTTGCTGCCGGTTTGGGATTTAAACTTGGGTCTGTCGGCTCTCCAGGGGCCCCCTTATGAGCCGGTGCATGATATTGCTCTTTCTCTGCTCAATCAGAAAGTTGCCTTTTTGGTGGCTATTACCTCTGTTCGGCGTGTCTCTGAGTTGGCGGCCTTGTCTATTCAGGCTCCTTACTTTGAGAGGTACCTGGACAAGGTAGTTTTCTTCTTTAAGCCGGATTTCCTTCCTAAGGTGGTTTCGGCCTTCCACCTCAATCAGGATGTAGTTCTCCCTTCCTTGTGTCCTAAGCCTAGTAATGACAAGGAGAGGTCCTTACATTCTTTGGATGTTGTTTCGATGTGTGAAATATTATTTGGTGGCTACTTCTCCTTTTCGTAAGACGGACGCCTTTTTCGTGGTGCCCTCCGGGCCCAGGAAAGGTCTGGCGCCCGCTAAGTTTTCCATTAGTAAATGGATTTGACAGGCCATTGTTGGGGCCTATTCTGCCATGGGGAAGGTTCCCCCTTTTCGTTTTACTGCTCATTCTTCTCGTGCTGTTGGAGCATCTTGGGCTTTTCAGCATCAGGCTTCTGTTAAACAAGTTTGCAAGGCTGCTACTTGGTCTTCTGTTCATACTTTTTTTAAGTTTTATAAGGTTGATGTGCGGGCCTCAGCGGATGCTGTTTTTGGCCGCAAAGTTCTGCAAGTTGCAGTAGTTTAAGTTTGCATTATTGCCTTTTTGGATCCCCACCCATTATGGGCACTGCTATTGGATGTCCCAAGTGTCATGAATATTCGGAAGCGGGGTGTGTGACATACTGGGAATAATACCATTTTGTGATTACTCACCTGTAAAATGGTTTACAAGTATGTCACACACCCCGCTTCATCCCGCCCTTTTTTGTTTTTTCTGGGATCCTTTATATGGTGAACCTTTTTCTTTGCTGTTTACATTTGGCTCTTCCTGGTCCCTTTACTGCTGTCTTATACTGGGGAATGGTGGGAGGTCCCAGGTATTTATGGACCGGGAGGGGTTCCTTTTTTTCATGTCATCTCTGCAAGATCGCCCTCTACAGGACAGTTACCCAAGTGTCATGAATATTCGGAAGCGGGGTGTGTGACATACTTGTAATAACCATTTTACAGGTGAGTAATCACAAAATGGTATTTTTTTAATCCCTATGCATGCGCTGGGGGATTCCGGACATAGATCTCTTGTGCATCACGACAAATTCGGAAGGTTACAAAGTTTATGTCTGGGTCCAGGGATCCTCTAACTATAGCAACAGATGCCCTGACTCTTCAGGGCTCAGAATTTAAGCTTCTTTATGCATTCCCTCCAATTCCACTCCTGGGTCAAGTACGAAGAAAGGTTAGCTCACAAGGGAGTCCCAACCATTCTGGTGGCTACTCGGTGGCCAAGAAGAAGCTGGTTCTCTGACATAGTAAGGATGTCGGAGGGCAACTCGTGGAGGTTACACGACGATCCAGATCCTCTCACACAGGGGCCTCTAAGGCATCCCAATTCACATGTTCTGGCTGGGACGGCCTGGCTATTGAATCCTTTATCTTGGCAGAAAGGGGGTTCTTCTGACAGTAATGCAGACTATGATTCAGGCCAGGAAGAAGCCTTCATCAATGATCTACTATAGAGTCTGGAAAGCATTATCGCTTGGTGCGAATCCTTTCACTGGTAGAATTTTTTCTGTTCCCAGAATATTTGATTTTTTGGGGCAGAAAGGTCTTGATGAAGGTTTTCAATTGAGGACTTTAAAGGGACAAATATCTGCTTTATCTTTTTATTCAGAAACCCATTGCTGTGAATACATTTATCAAAGCTTTTTGTATAGGGAGTCGCTCATGTGCAGCCTCCTTGTAAGCTACTTCTGCCGGTTTGGGACCTGAACTTAGTTTTATCAGCTCTTTATCAGCGTCCTCCTTTTGAACTATTGGCAGATGCATCATTAAGTTTGACTGGTTTCTGAATTAGCAGCTTATCAGTTAAGTCTCCTTATTTAGTGTTATACATAAGGACAAGTTCGTCTTCTGCTTTAAACAGGATGTTCTTCCTAAGGTGGTTCCCATCTTAATGAAGAGGTGAATTGTCCTACTCCAGTGTCCGATAGAGAATGGATTCTACATTGCTGGATGTAGGGAAAAGCACTAAGATACCATCTCACTGCTGCACAATCTTTCCATAGGTCTTCCACCATCTAAGTCTACCATCAGCGATGGATTAGACAGGCAGTGGTAAGAGCCTTTATTCCCTAAGGGGAAGGATTCTTTTAGGACTACTGCTCATTTGACAAGAGCTATTGGTGCTTCTTGGACTTTTTAGCATCAAGCTTCAATAGAACAAGTATGCAAAGCTGCTACTTGGTTTTCAACTCATACATTTACCAAATTCTATAAGGTACAGCCTTTGGAAGGAAGGAATTACATACCGTAGTAATTAGATGGTTTTGGAATGTCTTATTCTTGAATGGAATAAGGGTTTTTGAAATGTCTTATTCCTGAAAGGAATAAGGTTTGGGGATCCCACCCGAATTCGGATACTGCTTTTGGAGGTCCTATTCGTCTCTGAATTAAGTCTGATGCCTGAAGTAAAATGGAAGAGAAAAGAAAATTCTGTGAGTACTCACCTGTAGAATTAATTTCTCTTCCATTATTACTTCAGGACATCAGACATCAGACCCTCCCTGTCTGCTAGGTTACTATATCTATGTGTTGAATGTCTAGTTTTAGTGGAGTGGTAAATATGTAAATAGTTGCTGTAAATAATGGTCAGCATTTAAAAATAAAAAATAATAATTAAACGGAGAGAGGAGTCTTGTATTTGGTCTCCAGCCTTTTGTTTCCAACAGGATAGGTATGCCTCCCGGGCAGCTGGTTCTACTGCTTTTCAATTAAACTGCATCAAGTCAGCCAGGTGGATATAGGCCCGGGAGGTGGAAACACATCTTTGTTCTTGCAGACCACACCCTTCGGCTGAGGTTAACCCAATCGTCTCTGAATTAAGTCTGATGTCCTGAAGTAATAATGGAAGAGAAATTCTACAGGTGAGTACTCACAGAATTCTCTTTTTGCTGAGGTAGGTTTACGCCCCACACCATGAGCGCTACCGTTGAAACTTTTTATCTGACAAACAAGCTTTCGTGGAAATGAGCTACAGGCGGTATCCCACGCTTAGAATCGTTGAAGATACTGTACATTTATCCCCTTTTAAAGTTGATCGCCGGAAAGGAAAATACATTTAGTAATTTGCTCCCTTAAAGCCCCCCTTTGCCCATCATTGGCAGACATTTTGGAGCTTTCTCTCCAGCATCTCAGCTTCCACTAGAAAATCTGTGCGGCTGTGTTTCAGCTTTAAGTGGATGCAGAAGCAAATGTAAGTGCTGACTATGATTGGATATTATGCGTGCAAGTGAGTTTTGGGGGTTTTCTTCCAATTGCTCCAGGCTGTTAGTCCGGTTCAACTAGTTGCTAAAATTGCAGCATAAAATAAAACCTTCAGGCCCAAGCATTAAAAACAAATGTGCTACCAGTCTTAAAAAGGACAGTCCAGGTAATGGCAATTAATGAGCTGACTTGTCCCAGGTGTGTCTCCGCCATCTCCTGAAGCTTACTATAGATGCTATAACAACCTGGCGAGCATTGTTTATAGCCCTAGTCTCACTCATGCTCATGTGCAGAGAAAGGGTGACCATGTGACCACATTTAGAGCATGGTAGTGTAAATAGAATTTAAAGGATTGGCAAACTTTGGAGACCTGCTATGGCATCTACAGTATGCCGCATGAAATGTAAGAAAGACACAATGGATAGGCTTCAGTTGAGCTCCTTGCAGCACTTATTACAATTTCCTGTGCTGTCTCCTTAGGTGTACAGCAAAGTGGAGAAACAATTTTTTTTAGCTCTGGAATTAGCTGTGCTGCCGAAAAGTTGCTCCCTGACCACTCTTAGTGCTTGGCCACATTTACTAAATCATTCTGGTCCTGTATCTGTATTCTGAGACTCTCCATGTTAATTTTTTTTTTTTTTTTTAAGGTTTGAAATCTCAGTCGAAGCGTGCAGTATCCTCTATTCCACCCCGACCTCCATCTAGACGAGGAAGAGTAATGGCAGATAAAGTAGGAGGGTCCTCATCTGGAATGGATGCGTCGAGCAAGACCATCAGCATCCCAGTTTTTCACCTTTACCATAAGTTGCTACCAGGTATACTTCTAGTTTAAACAGTAACTATTAAGGTGTTCAGATCTTTAAAGCTGACCTACACTCCAAAGGGAAAGCTCAAAATATGTTTGTCAAAAAAGTTCAACCCCCTCCCTGGCTTGCTGAATTTGTGATTTAATTTGCAAATATGTAAATGTGGCATGTACATTGTTATGAAGCCTAGCCAGCTTCCACTCGGAACATTACTTTACTGTGATGTACTGTGGTGAAAAATATTTGGGGCTGCCGTTTAAGTCAATTCTTTCCTCATTCTTCTCACGCAAGTTCCATTTCAAAACAAATTCCCAATTTAAAACTTAGAATGGTGAAATGTGTGGCAAACGTTGAAGATACTGTACATTTTCCCCCTTTTAAAGCGAACCTCCAGACAGGAAAATAAGTTTAGTAATTTGCTCCCTTAAAGCCCCCCATTGACCATCATTGTTGTATGCTATTTGAGAGGGCTTAACCCATTCAGATGCTGTGGAATAGCTGCACTCCTACAATTACTTGGGAGTAACCGTCTTGGATTACACCTGAGAGCCCTGCTTGCACATAAGCATTAATGGGCGGTTGGGGGGGAACATTTGCTAGTGCATATACACTGCAGTTGAGCTTCCATATGATCATCCCAACCGGCCAAGATCTATATCCACATAGAACGTATCTAGCTGGCTACGTTGATGCAGCATGGCTGCAGTGTACCTGTGCGATGTGTGTCTGCACAGGGCAGACTGTCTGGAGTTTGCCCACCGACTTGAGAGACTTCAGACATGCTGATCCCTTTTCTGTCATGGTAAACACACAAGTTGAATCACCATCTACTGGAGGGCGATGATTGTAACTATGTATCAGCTGCAGTTGTTTACAATGTTTTAAGAGCTTTCTGAGCAGCAATTAGTCATTACAGCTGATGAATTTTTACTTCTGTTTAGAAATAAAAGCATTACTTCAAAGTTATTTTGACTATAGAATTTTTTTTTTTCAGAAGCAGGGCTGTTAAAATTGTGGCAAGATGTCTGGCCCCATGCAGTTTATTAGCATAGAATCTGCCTCATAGTCCACAACATCTGCATGGATATAATCCCTGATTCACTGATTGTGAATTGAATTTTTGACTGGAGGTTTTTTAATTCTTTCTATCCCAGTTAATCTCCACTCCCTCAAAAAATTGGGCTGGAGCTTGTTTTTTTTATTTTATTGAAACCTATAAAGTTTGATTCAGATAAGTTGCTTTTGTTTTATTCTGCACTAATGTTGATTTTATGTTCTGGTTTGTTCCTCTTAGGTCAGCCTTTACCTCCGGAAATGACAATCGCACAACTTTTAACACTCTTGTATGAAAGAAAACTCCCTCAAGGCTTCCGCTCAGTGGACCTCACAGTTAAACTAGGTTCCAAAGTAATCTCTGATCCAAGTTTATCGAAAACAGATTCATTTAAGCGTCTTCACACAGAGAAGGGTAAGGGTTTGTTCTAGAAAATTTTCAGGATTGCATGTACAAATCAACAGTTTTAGATGTCATTTTTTAATAGTGTGGATAAACTTGTTCTGTGCTTACGCTTTGTTGCTTAACATAAAGATACTCTATTGGCATTCACATAGTCTGCACTGCTTGATGTCTACACACTATTCAGTCAGCTTAAAGAGACTGTCAGGGCCTAAAAAACAATACTCTCCTCTCCCCTGCAGCAGTTGCAGAGAACCTAACCCGTTCATGAGATTGAGTCTTGTGCCAGGATTGTGCACTTTTTTTCATTGCCCAGAGAACATAGGGTGTAAGAGTCTGTGATATTGTCAAGTTTTTATTTGGTGCAGCATTTCACATACATTTAGAATTACTGTGCAGGGTGGTGATGGGCTATCTCATTTAGGAAATGGTTCCACTTCAGTGCTGGCCTGATTCTTCCCATCATCCACATGAAATATAAAATCTTCTGGATGTGGTAAGAGTTTTGAACCTCTTTCATGTACCAGTAATTTCTCAAAACATCCTTCGGGCAGCATACGCCTGAGACCTCCGGGCTCCTCCCATCAAGGGGAACACATGACCACCAGCAAATATAAAGTCTTGACTCCTCCCTCTCTTCCCCAGTTGTTTCCGTGTTCCTCCTCGAGGTAGGAGCCAGACCACTAGCTCCTGGACCGATGGGTTCAGGTAAGTATATTCCGGTACTATGGGCCTATTGAGCAGGATGTCCATTTCTTGGTCCCGAAGGCATTCCGTCTGCCTGGGGCCCGGGATACCCTATGGGATGACTGGCCAGATCCTATTCTTTGATTTTCAAAGGGGGGTAAGTGAGGATGATGCTTGCTGAGGATGATTGCTGAGGATGATTCTTAGGAAGAAGCTGGGGTTACCGGTCCCCATATCCTTTTTTTTTCAAGGGATCTAATTTGTTTGTGGAACATCTGGAAGTTCCCTCAATGTCTGGTTGCACTGGGAACTTGTTACCTTAATTAACCTATTTTTTAACATGGTTAAAATGTTGTTAGTATCTGTACCTTAAAGAGGCGGGGAAGAGAGGGGGATGTCGTGTTCCCTCGCTCTCCTCCCCGCCTGGCCGACACTTCTGCATTCCTTACCTTGCAGCGGCGGCAGCCGATGGGGGAATTGCTTCACCTCCTGTGGCCTCTAGGGTCACTCAGCGGTCATCGGCGGGGGTTCTCTGCCTCAGCAGCCAGCGAGCGTTCCGGGCGGCAGCGTGACAGGTCGGCGGGCATTCCTGGCTGGATACAGGTACAGCGCATTTTTGTTAAACACGTGCTCGAGCTGGCAAATGCTTTATTATGATGTTCCCGGAAATTAGATCCAGGCTTCTTCCTCCCAGGGCTGCTGACGTCACATCCCGGCGCCCTTGGGAATTTCCTGCTTCCCACAAAAACATGTGGTGTTCTTAAAGTGATACACACTGTTTTTTTTACTTATTAGACTTAATGGCCTCTCCTTCTGTTGGATCATGAAGGGTTAATAATTTTGAATGAGATTGAGTCCCTACCCTATTTAGGTGGGCTCAGAAAGCTATTCAAGGAGCCTCTATCCAGAAGTATGGCAGAACAGGTGCAGGATATCCTTTGTGGACTAGGATTCTTCCAGCATTCCACCGGCTGCTGATTCTGGGAGGAGGAGGCCCTGCTCTGCCCCGGTAAGTCGTTTTTTTTAACTAGGGGTATATATGATATATGTATATTCATAGATATTTTAGCTTGGAATAGGGTTTAGCTCACTTCCCTATTTTTTTGCTTACGTCTTTTAGTTTAAAACTCCGGACAAAGCTTCCAAAAGTGTACCTAAATCCTCTTCTTCCGGATCAAAGTCCAGTAAAAAGAGTAGAAGATGCCCCTTATGTGATGTGAAACTTGCAGATTCCTACGTTACACCCCTTTGCCAGATATGTACGGATAAGGTGGTTAATAAGGAAAATAACGAGGATTTGATGAGGGAACTTAAGGATCAGATCTCTTCCTCTCCTATTACGCAAAGGGCTCCAGAGGGCTCTAGTAGCCACATGGTTCTTTCACATCCAGCCGCGGGTCCTTTTGATGCATCTCTGTTTTCCGGTCATATGGGGAAACCCTCCTTTTTCTCCACTCAGGAATCTTTTGTTCCTGATGAGGAATCAGAGGAAGGTGAGATTTCCTCCCCAGAGGAGGATGACGATCAGGCCTCGGTATCCTCCTTGACCAAAAACAGATATTTGTTTCCACCGGGAGATCTGCCTTTTCTGTTACACATGATTTATCTATCCATGGGTATAGAGGAAAAGGTTTCGGGTCCGAAATAGAAAAACAGGATAGTTTTTATCCGGATTTGGCTCCAGATTCTTCCTATTCCTTTCCTTTTCATGATTATCTTAAACCGGACCTTCAGCGTGATTTAATGAAAAGCCCAAACTCTTAAAAAACGGTTCCCCAGCATCTAAAATTAATATATTTTACGTTTTTAGTCACTAACTTATTATTCTTTCCCCCACTGGGCTGCAACTCTGTTCAGGAATTTAGGATACGGGCGCTGCCATCTTGACTCGGAAGCATCACACTTACTGAGGAGAGGAGAGTGGGATAAGGTACAGGGGGGCGGGTTATAGCTGTGCTTTGCTCAGACAGAGAAGAGCTGGGGTCAGGTAACAGTCAGCAGTCCCAGAATGCAGAGCAGCACAGTCAGGAGGCACTTCCTGTTTGCAGGCTGCCTGATAAGATCGCGGCTTCCATAAGCCGCCATCTTGGATGTTTAAAGGCTCATAACATGCAGTAGATGCAGGTAGGATGATTTTTAATGTGGACAATCTGTATGTACAGGGTGTGGGAAACATATAAGATAGACTCTTATTTAGAGTGAAGGTCCGCTTTAAGGATATGATTTTGGAGCAGTGGAAGGAGCCATCTAGGAAGGTGTTTACTTCTCGTGGGCTTAAGCATAGATACCCGTTTTCGGAAGAAGATTCTCAGCTTTGGGAAAAATGTTCAAAATTGGATGCCCCTTTTTGCCAAGGTTTCTAAGGGAGCAGGTTTAGTTTTTGAAGATTTTGGGGTTCTTAAAGATCCCCTGAATAAGAAGATGGATTCACTGCTAAAGAAGGCTTGGCAGGTGGAATCTAATATTTTTAGGACAAACTTGGCATCCAGTTGTGTTATCAGGAATTTGGGGTTTTGGCTTCAACAGCTTAAAGACTGTCTTCTTGAGAGGACTAGTCTGGATAAAATTTTGAAGGCTTTACCTTCTTTTTTTCGGCTACGGCCTTTGTTACGGATGCCATGGCTGAATCTATTCGATTTTCGGCACAAAATCTGGCTGTAGGTAAAGTTTTGCATATGACGGCAGACAGGAATAAATGTTTCCCGCTTCGTCTGAGAGCGTCAACTACTAGAATGTTTTTTTTTCCCAGAAATTCATATAGGCGTCCCTTTCTTAACAGGGGTGCGCCTAAAAGGGCCAGTGGAGCCTCTTCCGCTTCCAATACTTCCAGAAAGGGCAACTTTCAAGGTTCTACCCTGTTCGGAACCTACCAAGCGAGACCCAAAAAGCAATGACGCCAATGTCGTAATTGGCGCCAGGCTAAAGGGGTTTTGCACAGCCTGGCAAGGCCTGTTGGATTGCCCTTTTATAGTAAGAGGTATTACGGAGGGCTTCCACATAGTTTTTTCTCAAACCCCTCCAAGATTTTTGATTTCTTCTCTGCCCAGGGGCAGTGTAGAGAGAGAAGCAATTTTTTTGAGTTTGTCGGACATGAGGTCAAGGGGAGTCATTGTTCCAGTGCCACTACTTCAGCAGAAGGCAGGGTTCTACTCCACCATTTTCCTAGTAAGAGAGCTCGTGGGGGGGGGGGGTCAGGTTTATTCTGAACCTAAAGAGTCTACATTTTTTTGTCTAGTACAGACATTTCAGGATGGAAACGATTTTTTCAGTAAAGAATATGCTTCTCAGAGGTGCCTACATGGCATCAATAGATTTGAAGGATGCTTATTGGCAAGTTCCGATGAGTTCCCCGGCTCAGTCTTTTATGAGATTTGCAACGGAGATGGAGTCCGGATTCTGCATTTCCAGTTTTTGTCTCCCCTTCGGTCTAGCTTCGGCTCCGAGAATATTTACCAAGGTTTTGGCAGAACCCTTGGCGTTTCTGAGACGCAGGGGGATAGGGGTAGTCTCCTATTTGGACGATTTCCTCCTTTTCGCCCAGTCAAGAGACAAGTTGCTGGAGAATCTGCGTTTCACCATGGATCTGTTAACTCACCTGGGCTGGATCGTGAATGTCAACAAATCATCTCTGGTGCCCTCACAAATTATGACATACCTGGGATTCGAGATCAGTTCGGTCCACCAGTTCCTTATTCTTCCTCATCAAAATTTTTTTTCTCTCCAGGAAGCAATTCGAGGTATCTGCTCAGGATCAAGTCCCTCAATAAGGCAAGCGATGAGAGTGCTCGGCCTCCTGACTTCATCTTTTCCAGCAGTATGATGGGATCAGCTTCATTCCAGATTCCTCCAGAGTCATATCCTGAGGAACTGGGACGGAACCCAACTTGGACTGGACCAGCAACTACCAATTCCAGAAGAAGTAAAAGAGTCTCTGAATTGGTGGTTGGAAGAAAATCGTTTTTCAAGTGGATTACCTTGGGGAGATCCCAAGGAGATAATTTTGACGACAGATGCTTCAGCCTGGGGCTGGGGAGCACTTTGCAAAACATGGACGGCTCAAGGGAAGTGCTCAAAAGCCCTGAGTGTCTCCTCATCCAATATGAGGGAATTGGTTGCAATAAAAGAGGCATTATGGGCCCTGGAGACACACCTGCATGGGAAACATGTACAGATCAGAACAGACAACGCCACGTCGGTGGCCTACATAAACCATGAGGGAGGAACGAGATCCTCAAAATTTATGACGATAGCTTCAGAGATTTTGCTGTGGACGGAAAGCAATCTAAAGTCCCTGACGGCAGTTCACCTGAAGGGGACACTAAATCAGGTGGCAGATTTCTTGAGCCGTTCACAGGTAAAAGAATCTGAGTGGTCTCTGGACCCAGAAGTATTCAAAACTATCTGCAAGCAGAGGGGGGTCCAGAAGTGAATCTATTTGCATCAGCAAGAAATCACAAGGTGGAGAATTATTTTTCTCTGAATCCGAGGGATCAGTCATTGGGAGTAGACGCGTTAGCTCAAGCCTGGCATTTCAATTTTGCCTATGCCTTCCCTCCAGTACGTTTAATTCCAATGGTTCTGAAGAAGCTCTTCAAGGAATCGGCTACAGTTCTCCTGGTAGCTCCATGGTGGCCGAAGAGGTCTTGGTTTTCAACCCTAGTGGAACTGTCAGTACAGGACCCTTGGGAGATTCCTGTGAGTACTCATCTGTTATCACAAGGTCCGGTGTTTTGCCCAAACCCACATTGGTGGAGATTGACAGTGTGGACCCTGGGGTCTCCTTACTGCAAAAGAGAGGATTTTCGGGCCCAGTGATAAATACTCTCCTTGCAAGCAGAAAGGTGGTGACCAGAAAGATTTATGTGAAAGTGTGGAAAACCTTTAAGTCCTGGAGATCGGAAAATGGGAGAACTTCATTCAAGATTCCAGTCATACTAGATTTTTTGCAACAGGGAGTTGACAAAGGACTTAGCGTTAATACATTGAAGGTTCAGCTTGCAGCCTTATCAGTCTTTTTGGATAGAAGGCTTTCTTCCATTTCCATCATCAAGAGATTCCTGCTGGCAGTCTAAGCCGGCGTCGGTCAAGGTAATTCCACAGTGGGACCTGGCTAAGGTCTTATCAATGTTAAGTTCTCCGCCTTTTCATCCCAATAAGAATTTGGATATCAAGCTACTGACCTGGAAGGTCTTATTTCTGGTTGCCATAACTTCGGCTTGAAGTGACATCCAGGCATTGTCATGTCGTCATCCATTCCTCCAGGTGTTTCCAGATGCTATCTTCCTAAGGTTACGTCAGACTTCCATAGATCTCAGGAAATCATTTTTCCTTCCATCACAGAAGAGGATCCAGATTTGATGGCTTTAGATGTTAAATCTCTACTTCTGGATTATCGATCCAAGGATTTCAGGAAGGCGGACAGTTTGTCACTTTTTCAGGCCCTAGGAAAGGACTGAGGAGCTCAAAAACCAAGTTGGCAAGATGGATGGGAGGTACCATTAGTATGGCTTATGGAGATGCCAATATGCCAAGTGGAGTGACGGCTCACTCTACGCATAGTGTATCCACATCTTGGGCAGAGTAAGCGGGGGTCTCCATTGAACAGATTTGTAAGGCAGCCACCTGGACTTCGGCTAAGACCTTTGCACAACACTATCGTCTGGATCTCTTGTCCCAGAAGGATCAATCTTTTGGCAGAAGTGTTCCTCGCGCAGTTCTTTCCACCCAATGAGGTAGTCCTCGCCTATCTCTCAGGCGTATGCTGCCCGAAGGATGTTTTGAGAAAACCTAAGTTAGTTACCTGGTAACTTTTTTTCTAAACATCCGTAAGGGCAGCATACGCCAGTTTCCCTCCCTTTTTGATTTTTACACATGAGGGTTGCTTTTAAATTTGTAATAATGTTTGTGGAGTCGTGGGTCTTTTTCTCTCTTTCAGATCTCTACAACAACTGGGGAAGAGAGGGAGGAGTCAAGACTTTGTTTGCTGGTGATCATGTGTTCCCCTCGATTGGAGGAGCCCAGAGGTCTCAGGCGTATGCTGCCCTTACGGATGTCTAGAAAAAAAGTTACCAGGTAACTAACTTAGGTTTTCAAAAGAACAGCTTAGTTACTCTTGATTCCGGAGTTGACCGCATCAAAGGCCACATTTAGCAAGTCCGCTAAAGCTTACATGTGTTCTTTTCAGGCTAGACCCATTCCAAACAGAAGATGGGCTTTTCCTGGACCTTTTGTCACCAGCACTTGGTGTAGCTTTTGTGCCTAGCTGCTGTTTGGTTATACATGCTTCCTTCAAAGGTCCCAAGCCTAATGTGATGGCACACATTTTTACCGGGGGCAGACCGCTCACGTTCCCACCTGTCGGGGGGGCATATATGTTCTAAACTATTACTGTGCTACCCTGTTAAAATGGTTGTTGCTGGTTATGGATTCATACCTCGCGATCTTCACATACAGGAGTCTCTAACCTTTCTTCCTATGAGAGCCACATTCATCATTGAGAGATGTTTGGGAGCTGCATTCAATGCGAATAGATATCAGAAGCCATATACTGTAAAAGGCAACAACTAGACCAGTTTAAAGCTTTAGGGTACCTTCCTGTGTCATTGTTTTAAAGTGAAACTATACCCAAAAAGGGAGTTTGTTGCCACCTCCTATCCCCAGCCCAGTCGCCCCTAAAAAAAACTGGCTTTTTTTTTTGTTTTTTTGTTTTTTTTATAAATACACCCGATATTCATAAAAACAGTAACAGGAAAAAAATATGATGTCTGAATGGTAGCTATATGCTAATTAATTCAGTTATAACTAAACTGTCACATAATGGTAATAAGGTTGAAATGCTTTCCAATGCTGAGCTGTGTTTACTTTAACTAAATGTATCATCACTGGAAAGCATCAAGGGTGCGGGGCTGCTCGGCCAGGGAGCCATGCATCCGGGTTGGTGTTTTTGTGAATATTGGGCAAAGGCTTTAGTAAAAAATAAAAGAGACATAGTCTGTTTCGTTGCACTGGGGGTGGAAGGTAACAACATAAACTTCCCTCCTGGGCATAGGATCACTTTAAATCCCATAAAATGCTTGCCCCACAGTAGTGGACCTCCAAGCTAGGTAATGGCAGAATTGAGACCCAGGCATTGCTTTGAGGTTGGTAAGCCAGCGCATTTCTTCTGTGGCCGGATGAACCCCATGCATGGTGTGGACAGGCCTAGCCCTGAGTGCCATGTAACCCCCTAACCTCAACAGTTGTGCTTGGGTTTTGATCCCAAGCTACAGGTTCGGGACCCCTTCTTTAGATGCCATGTAGCAATAAGTAAGAATCTAGAGTCTAACATACAAATCATAAAATTGTATTCTTAACAGTCATTTGGTAATATGGCCTCCTTTCCTTGATGTTTGCTTTTTCGCCAGTGTAATAACAGTTGTTAAAAAGGTTTGTGGTGATACTACTGCTTTCTGGAACTGGATTTTACTGTGTTTGATCATTTATATTGACCCCCCAGTCTGCCTTTTTATAGTGCCCTGATAGTTTAAGTTCTCAGAAAACTAGTTTATGATGAATACACTGAAATGTACTTATTTTTCTATTTATTTTTTTTCTAATGTACAGAGCACTGTGATCTGCTGGGTTCCTGTCCCGAAGATGAAGTGTTAAGCCCTGGAGAAGAATGCATGGAATCGATACTGGATGACTCTTTACTAGAAACCTGTCCCATTCAGTCTCCATTACAGGTTTTTGCAGGCATGGGTGGACTGGCCCTTATTGCCGAGCGACTTCCTATGCTTTACCCAGATGTCATTCAGCAAGTACGTTTTTTGCCCTATACCATTACCATATTTTTTTTGTGTAAATACAACACATGTAGCATATATGTATTAATTGATTTGTTTAAAAATGTTGATGATGTTTGCTCCATATATGAAATCATTGCGTATTAGCATTTATTATTAGCTTAGGGCTTTTGCAATGGGATTATATGCTGCTCTTATGCAGTTCTACAACCACATGTACAACCAAAGCTATTATGGAACTAGCATTTCAAAGCAGTAAGTGCTCCTCCCCCCAACTCATGCCTAGGTGATCTAGCTTGCTGTTACCTACAGCTGGAGACATACTGTAAGAAAGGCAAGCAAAACATTGTGCACAGAGTAACCTTGAACAGTGAAGACACATAAATGTCATTATGGTACTTTAACAGGAACAAGAAATAACATATTTTCATTTTTATAGGTGAGCGCTCCAGTTGTCACCTCTACAACACAAGAAAAGCCAAAGGACAATGATCAATTTGAGTGGGTGACCATTGAACAGTCTGGAGAGCTGGTGTACGAAGCCCCAGAAACAATTGCTGCGGAGCCCCCTCCTATCAAGTCTGCTGTGCAGACCATGTCCCCCATTCCAGCTCACTCTTTGGCAGCTTTTGGACTGTTCCTTCGTCTTCCTGGATATGCAGAGGTTCTACTTAAGGAGAGGAAGCATGCACAATGCCTGCTCCGCCTTGTGCTGGGAGTCACAGATGATGGTGAAGGAAGTGAGTATCAACAATGGATCATCAAGGTGTAATGCATACATTAAATGGATTATCCTTTGACTCTAAATACATTAATGATGTAATAACTGCCAATCTGAGTGCTAAATGTATACACACTGGGATTTTTTACTTGTGTTTTGTTTACGTTGTACATTTTGTTTTTTGCCCTACTTTATATATACTAAGACTCTGTTCACGCTTCTGCACTTTCTCTGCATTGCTGCACTGCGTTACAACCCAATTACAGCACAGAGAAAACAATTTACATTATTTTAGATGGATAATTCACACATCTGTGCTGCTTTGCAAAACGCATTAAAAAGTGGTGCAGACACCTTTTTCAGTGCAAAGTAACAGCACACGTCATATTTACTATATTAGAGTTAGCATTTTCGAGATGGGGGTGCTGTTTACAACACTCTTTCCTGAATGAACGCACTTATTTCCTGCATTGCTTGGAACCGATCAAGTAGATTAGCTGGGTCATTAATAAGTTAAAATATTTATTTAACTTTTATTACTGTTCATTGAAGGATTCATTGTTTTCTGTTGTCATGTAGAATCCAAGGAATCTTTGCAGTGAGCCAAATATGGGGCTGCTATTTAACTGCATTTCCATCACCACAATGGGTCTATTCAAGGCCAGGTGAAAATTCTCACTCCTTTTTTTATTAGAGGAAACTGCTGTTCACTTTCATTGTCTACCTTGGGAGCAGATTCAAAAACCGCATGTAAATTTGCACCTGGTGTTGCTATACAGCAGACAAATTAATAGCAGTTTTCTCTTCTATAAGAGGAGTGTGTTTGCTCATCTGGCTCTAGCCACACACAGCCATTCAGTCACAGTGGGCGTGGCCACACAGCTAGAAAGGAATGTGAGTTGTAACACTGGCCTCGCATGCGCCAGGGGCTCGTTTTGATAGGTAAGACAACTGGGATGCCCCGGAGAGAGGCAATCAGCCGGCCCTGGAGTCTCGGGCTCCAAGGACAGTTTTGGTCTGCTTTAAGCACAGCATTGGCATTATAGACTTTTAGGATATTTTTCTTTGTAACAACCATTGTCATGGTTTTTGGTCATGAACCATTTAAAATGAGTGTCATCTGTTAACTATAAAGATCTGTAGCACATGGATATCCATGGCCTTTTCTCTTCCATTTTACTTCAGGCTATCAGAAGAATTCAGAGACGAATGGTTAACCTCTCCCGAAGGGTGTGGTCTGCAAGAACAAAGGTGTGTCTCCACCTCCCGGGCCTATAACCCGGGCTGACTTGATGCACTTCAGTTTTTCTTTGCAAGGACTTATCTGAACTCCTCTCCCATTTACTTTTTGTTTTAAAGGAATTATGCCTTGGAAGCGGGGGTAATGGAAACCTGACTGTTCCTTGGCCCTTATACTCCTGGATCTGAATGGACCCACTTTGCCTCCTCAGCTAAGCTCCATTCGGATCAGGATTGTAAGGTAAGCACCAGGGTCTTGGGGCGCTGTGGGGTGTCACCTTTTGGTTTTTTAAAAAAGAGTGACACTCCTGTGCTGAGAATTCCGCCACAGGAAAAAGCAGCCATAAGGCTTTTGTCTGGTGAGCTTGATTGAGGGGAACCAGGGGAATTCATTTCCTCTTTATTGCTCTCCCCATGTGTTTTTACTGGTTGAAAAATTAAAAATGTGCCCACTTTTTTTTAGGGGCGAAGTTAAGCGGGACTCAAAGCATTGAATATACCCGCTGCTATCTAAACATTTTCAGCTTAAGCATAGCAGCGAGCACCTGTGTGCGTCTCTATTCCTAGTATGTCACACCCCCCACTTCCCGATATTCATGACACTTGGGAACCCGGCCTGTAGAGGGCGATCTTGCAGAGATGACATGGAAAAAAGGAGCCCCTCCGGGTCCACAGGTACTGGGTTCCTCCCACTATTCCTCAGTCTCAGTCAGAAGATGACTCTCCTTCAAGCTGCAGGTAGCTGGGTTTGCTCCCGGACCTTTTTTTTTTCTCTATTTCTGTCTGAAACTCTTTAAACCTGTTTGGTTATATTGTATGCCTCCCAGCCCTGGCTGTGTGGTTCAGGCAAAGGTAGATACATACACCTTCTGGTGTATACAGGAGTATTACTCCTCCGTGAGACCTTAATGTGGGTAGGCGGCTTCCGGGTTGGTGTTCCCGGCATGGGATGCCCCTGTTCCTTTATAATCCCCTTGTGCCTTATGGGTGCTTTTCTATCCTCTCCCATTAGTTCTCCTTTAACCCTGTTGGGTAAAAAGGAGGGGGGAAGGGGGGGCGTTATCTGGGCTTATTTGTCACCATGCACACAAAAAAAAAAAAGAGATATATAAAATAAGTCTTTATTTCTTATTTTTATTATGTATGTTTTACTATACTATTTAATAAGAAATGTTTTATTTAGATTTTCCTATCTCTGTCTAGGCAGCATTTTTTGCTTACCTATTAAAGCTCTTTGTTTTCTGGCTGTGTTCAGATTTGAATTTTCCCTCCATTTTTGGCCAAGTGATCCTGGAAGTGGGCGGGGCTTAGGCATGCTTTTATTCAGAGAGCACCTGGTATGCTCTGTTTGACTTCCTGTTTCCTGCTTCCATGTGGCCTTACCTCATGATGTGAGCTTATTGCACGGGCTGTGAGTACCCTTCAGCTTGGCTGAAGGGAGTTATTTTTTCTGTCATTTATTTATATTGTGTGCATTTGGTGACTGTTTTTTTGTTTTCTCTGTAGGTAGAAACTCCTTATTTAAAAAGGGGTTTCTCCTGGTCCTTATATATAAAATCCTCCCACTTGGGACTATTTAAAGGGGCATCCCGGGTAGCAATTGCGTAAATCCCATATATACTTGGCGACTATAATCAATTATAGTATAATACTAAACACCGTATGGAGACATCCCAGGATAACGGACATGCAATTCCTTCTGCACAGACTCCACAATGTTTTGAATGTGGGGCATCCTTTGTTGGGGATAACGCAATTCTTTGCGTCCCTTGTGCACAGTTAACTATTATGCAGCAAACTGAGGCCCAGGCTTCAGGGCCTGCGGCTAATGCCTCATCTCCTACTCCACCATGTCTTGTCCGTACCCCCAATGATATTGTCATGGGTGGTGAGTCGCATGCTGATTTATGTGCCAGATTGGCTCATCTTGAAAGATTAATGTCTACCTCTGTGCCTAAGAAGTCCTCAGCTAAAAGAAAGCACTTGACTCATGCCGCTCCGGCAAGGGAGTCAGACAATTGTGAATTGCTTGATCCTTCTCAGTTAGAAGGAGAATTATTATGAGGAACAGCAATTTGTTGGTACTGAGATTGAGCAGGGTGAAGCAAGTGTTGTAGATACCCCAAGCTCTTGCTCCGTTATTTGAGGTTTTGGTTATTACTCCTCCTGAAGTAGTCCCTCCTCAAAAAGGGGAATTCTTTGGAGTCTCTAAACCTCGTTTAGAATTTCCAAAAGCATTTTGATGAAATTATTCTTAGAGAATGGGAGAAGCCTGCGCAGCTTCCTGGCATTCCCTTGGGCTGGGGCAAGAAATATCCCTTCCCAGCTGATACTGTTAAGCATTGGTCATTACCACCTGTGCCCACCGCTCTGGGCATGTGTACACTCACTGCACGGATGGGTTAAATGCGGAGGACAAATTCCTATGTGTGCGCAAGCATACAATGGCCATCTATGCATTAATATTTAATTAATTTATAGAGAGATTGGATTTTTAAAAGATACTCTGCTCATGGGTGGATGCCCTGTGCTTAATTTATCCAATTCTTCTGTGTTGCATTCTCCTGACTCCACTACACTTAAAGATGGAGAGGATAAGTGTATTGATCAGATGGCGTGCCACGCTTTTTCCAGTGTGGGCTAGGCCTTGCTGCCTGTTGGTGCTTCGGCACTCATGACAGTGGCTATTAGGTCTGTTGTGAGAGACCTAATGAATTACTCAGGGCTTGATCCGGCCTCTGATGAGTACGCCACTCTTAAGCGATGTGAGATGTTTGCATCTTTTTTACTTTCTGCCTTAGATGATACTCTGCTCATGTGCAGCAGAACCTCTGCCTTGTTAGTCGCCATCCGGCGGTCAGTATGGTTGCGGCAGTGGACAGCTGATATTGTAGCTAAGAAATCGCTTACAGCGCTCCCTTTTGTGGGATTGCGCCTCTTTGGAGAAAGAATTGGATTCTGTCACTAAAGGAGGTAAATTACCTCAGCGTAAGAAACAACTTCGTTCCTTTCGTGGAATAGAGGAAAGGGACGTGGCCGTCCAAGTCAGAATTGGGGGTCCAAAACTAAATCTGCCACTAAGCCTGCTCAACAATGAGGGGACGCCCTCACCCTTACGGGTGGGGGGACGGCTGCGGTTCTTCTTCCAGGTCTGGGTTCAGGAGGTATCGACAATTGGGTTCTGGAAGTAGTCTCTTCTGGTTACTAACTGGAATTCGAGTCCCGGCCTCCTCCCAGATTTTTCATGTCCCGGATGCCGTCAGTTCCGGCAATTGCGCAGGGACTGTGGGCAGCAGTAGTGAATCTGTTAAACATGGCTGTTATCGGCCTAGTGCCTCCAGCGGAAAGGGGTTTGGGGTTTTACTCCAACCTATTCACGGTACCCAAAAAGGACGGCTCTGTTCGGCCTATCCTAGACCTAAGGAGACTCAATTTATCCGTTTCGGAAAATTCCGCATGGAGTCTCTGCGATCAACGATCGATGCTCTCCGTCAGGGGGACTTCATGACATCCATTGACAAGGATGCATATTTGCACATTCCTATTTTCTGGGTCACCAGAGATTTCTCAGGTTCTCGATAGAAGACCAGCATTATCAATTTGTGGCCCTGCCATTCGGCCTTACCTCGGCCCCAAGAGTCTTTACCAAGATGCTGGCAGGAGTGATGGCTATATTCAGGTTCCAGGGCATCCGCATTGTGCCTTTTCTGGACGATCTTCTTATCGCGGCCTCCTCCCTCGAACAATCAGAGTTGGACACCAGGACGGTGGTCTCTACGCTAGAGAGTTTCGGATGGGTAATAAGTTACCCCAAATCCTCTCTCTGTCCATCCAGGGAAATTCCCTTCCTGGGCCTGATTCTGGATACATTTCAGGCCAAGGTTTTTCTTCCTCAGTCCAAAATGGTTCTGATTCAGGACTTGATTCGTCTATTCATGTCCAACCCTCGTCAGTCTATCCGTCTAGGGATGAGACTAGTGGGATTGATGGTAGCTGCGTTCGAGGCAGTCCCGTTTGCCCAGTTTCACATAAGGGCGCTTCAGCTCTTCCTCTTGGCAAAGTGGGACAGGTGCCCACTATAATTGAATCAGACTTTTCTATTGTCTCCCCACGTTTTGCAGTCCCTTCAGTGGTGGTTAATATCGCACAACCTCCAGAAGGGCAAGTCATTTCTGACTCCGCGTTGGGAACTGGTTACCACGGATGCCAGCCTGGTGGGCTGGGGGGGGCTTCTGGAAGAAGCATCAGTTCCAAGGATTGTGGGGGCCTCAGGAGGCTCATTCTCCAATCAATGTATTAGAGCTTCGGGCCATACGTCTTGTTCTACTTCGACTGACCCATTTCTTACAGGGTCTGCCAGTTTAAGATTCGGTCAGACAACTGAACAGCTGTTGCATACATCAATCACCACGGATGGACTCGCAGTTGGGGTGCCCTCCGGGAAGTGTCTCTGATCCTTCATTGGGCAGAGATCAATGTTCCCTGCATATCAGTTTACATTCCGGGGATAGAGAATGTGGAGGCAGACTCCCTGAGCAGGGGATGTTCTCGCCAGGGAGAATGGTCTCTCAATCCAAGGGTCTTTTAGTTCCTCTGTCACAAGTGGGGGACTCCACGGTTGGACCTGTTTGCTTCTCGTCACAATCACAAGCTGCCAGCTTTTGTGTCTCTATCCCAGGATCCTCTGGCAGTGGCAGCGGATGCCATGTCTCTGGCCTGGAAGGATCTGGGGTTCCTATATCTGTTTCCCCCATTCTCCATGATCAGCAAGGTGGTGCGCAAGCTAGCACTGGAAGAAGGTGCCAGCAATTCTGGTGGCGCCAAGGTGGCCAAGACGTCTGTGGTACACAGACGTTGTAAGGCTGGCAGTGGATCGTGTCCATCTGCCTCTTCTTCCAGATCTCATCACTCAGGGTCAACTTTGTTACCCCAATTTACAAACGCTGGCTTTGACGGCATGGCTGCTGAAGTCTTCATCTTGAAAGAAGGTCTTTCTGATGTGGTTATTCAGACTCTTATTAGAGCTAGGAAGAAGTCTTCCTCTGTCATTTATTACAGGACTTGGAGGTCCTATATTGATTGGTGTGAATCCAGGGCTTTGCCCTGTAGAGTATTTTCTATTCCTAGAATTCGGGAATATCTGCAACGAGGTCTGGATATGGGATTGCAGATTAGTACTTTGAAAGGGCAAGTCTCTGCCTTGGCAGTTTTCTTTCAAAGATCGTTTGCTCTTCATCATAAGACCTTTTTCCAAGGAGTCTTTACTTCCTGTTTGGGCTCTTAATTTGGTGCTTTCGGCTATGCAAGCTGCTCCCTTTGAGCCATTGCAGGATATTCCTCTTCCTATTCTTACTCAGAAGGTTGCCTTTTTGGTTGCTATTACTTCTGTCCTCCGAGTTTCTGAACTGGCGGCTTTGTCTATTCAAGCCCCTTATTTTGAGAGGCATCAAGATAAGGTTGTTTTCCGTTTTAAACCGGATTTCCTTCCTAAGGTGGTGTCTGCTTTCCACCTAAATCAGGATATAGTTCTTCCTTTCTTGTGTCCTAAACCTAGTAACGACAAGGAAAGGGTCTTAAATTCTTTGGATGTAGTTTGTTGTGTTAAAGTGGACCAACACCCAGGATTTTGACTATCCTGGGTCTTGGTCCACTTCGGTGGGGCACCCCCGATCGGGGTGCCCCGCTGTGTGAAACCCCCCCGAACCCCCCAAAAAACTCACCTCTCCCCACTCCCAGCGCCGACGGACAAGCCGCGGACAAGCGGCTCCGCCGCCTCCCGCACGTCACTCTTGACGCGCCCGCGCCGGCCATTCACAGACGGCCGGCGCGGACGCGCACGTCTAGAGGGGCGCGAGGGAGGCGGCGCCGGCCGCCGCCGAAGACGAGGTAAGGGGCTTTGGGGGGGTTTCACCCCGCGGGACATCCCGATCTCGGATGTCCCGCGGGGAGGGAGGTGATCGGCCCGGGAATCTTATAGATTCCCGGGCCGATCACCCCTGGGATGGTTCACTTTAAGTATTATTTAGTTACTACCTCGGCCTTCCGCAAGACGGATGCCTTTTTTGTTGTGCCTTCTGGGCCCAAGAAGGGTTTTGCTCCTGCCAAATCTTCCCTTAGTAAGTGGATACGTCAGGCTATCATTGGGGCCTATATGGCGAAGGGGAAGGTTCCCCCTTTTCGTGTCATTGCTCATTCTACTCGTGCTATTAGAGCCTCTTGGGCTTTTCAGCACCAAGCTTCTGTTGAACAAGTCTGCAAGGCTGCGACTTGGTCTTCTGTGCATACTTTTTCTAAGTTTTACAAGGTTGATGTGCCGGCCTCAGCGGATGCTGTTTTTGGCCGCAAAGTTCTGCAAGCTGCAGTAATTTGTTATGCATTATTCCTTTGGGATCCCCACCCATTATAGACACTGCTATTGGATGCAAGTGTCATGAATATTGGGAAGTGGGGGGTGTGACATACTAGGAATAATACCATTTTGTGAGATACTCACCTGTAAAATGGTTATTACGAAGTATGTCACACCCCCATTTCCCCCGCCCTTTTTTGTTCGAGGGATCCTTTATATGGTGATTATTATTATTATTTCAAATAATTTTACAATTATTGAATATAATTGGCTCTTTTTGTTCTAAGGGATCCTTTATTTGGTATTATTATTCTCATATAATTTTACAGTTATTGAATATAATTGGCTCTTCCTGGTTCTTCACTGCTGTTTAAAAAGACTGAGGAATAGTGGGAGGAACTCAGTACTTGTGGATCGGGAGGGGCTCCTTTTTTCCATGTCATCTCTGCAAGATCGCCCTCAATAGGCCGGGTTCCCAAGTGTCATGAATATCGGGAAGTGGGGGGTGTGACATACTTGTAATAACCATTTTACAGGTGAGTATCTCACAAAATGGTATTTTTCTTACCCCGCTCTCACTGGAAGATTTTCGGCCGGGCGAAGCGGCAAGTTCCGCTAACATTGCAGTTCTCCTCCGGCCGCTCGCACTCCAACACTTTCGGCCGGGGGCTAGGCGGGAATTACCACTAACATTGCGGTTCTCGGCCGCTCTCTCACTGGAAGATTTTCGGCCTGACGAAGCTGCAAGTGCCACTAACATCGCCGTTCTTCTCTGGCAGCGCTTGATACTGGGGTTGTTGGCTGGCAAAAAGGGCTGCTTCTGAGCCGCTGCACGGCCACCCTCAAGCGGACCTAAATCTTTAGGTAGGTCATTTTTTTAATGATTATGTGTATTAATATATTTTATTCATATTTAAATATTAATGTTTTTTTTTTTCTTATATATTTTTTTTTTAATTTTTTGCCCCCCTGGGAGGTAATCTAGTATTAATCACCATGACGGAGGCATCTGGGGTAATCGGATCTGGTCCTTTAGCAGATAGATTCACCCCATATCCAGTATGTAAACAGACACTAGACGAGGGTAGCACAGTGTGCAGGGTTATGCTACGGTAGTAGTGGATATGGAAGACAATTGTCTCCTCCCTGCAGGGGCTCTGACCCTTGTTGCCGGTGCCCTCTGACCTTAAAAACCCCCCTGACAGTGGACCTAAAACCTTTAAGTCATATCGGCTAAGAATGTTTTGGAAAAAAAAAAAAATTTTCCTCTGAGTTTTGAAGAGGATATTGTGGCTGCCATAGCCTCCTTCTGAGTCTTTAAACTCTGTCGGCAGCCCTCAAGTAGTCCTAAACCTATATAGAGTCATTTAGAAGGATTGGCTACTAAAAAGGTTTTTAAGAAGTTATAATCTTAGTATACAGTATGTCCTGCTCCAGATCTAGTACTTACACTTGGGTTATCCTCCGCCAGATGGCGCTGCACTGCAGAGACATGCAAAAACAGGCTCCTCCTGGCCCTCAAATACCTGGGGACCTCCCACAAATCCCCAGATTTCTCTGCAGTGCTGACTGCGAAGACATGAAGTATCACTCTCTCGCAGGTGAGCGGGGCTATCAAAGCCTGCGGCCCTGTTGGACTATTCCCACCCGTCCTCCCTGTGATGTGCCTCCCAGCCTGGGCTGCGCTGGTCGGGTGAAGGTAGGTAGCACCATGCGTGCTTATGGAGCCATGCTGCACCGCAGTCCCCCACCAAAGGGTAGGCGGTTTAGGCTGATGGTGAGCCTCTAGGGGATGCTCCTCCCGCACTATTGCCCCATGCCCCGTGTAGCGGTGGGCCCTGTACAAAGGGTCGCCATCCTCCTTCATTCCCCCCGTAGCTCGGGGGGGGGGGGGGGGGAAGGGGGGGGTGTGTGTGGTTGTCTCAGTGTATGGTGTTTACACGCTTATGGCCTTAGTATTGTCCTTTGACTGGTATTCCTGGTGTCAGAGCCGCGCTGTTTGCATTTTTTATTGTGTATCTGTCGCCGCCGCACGCACCTCTTTCCTTTAACTGGATGTGGCTGCGCCGGGCGGCGGCATTGCCTCTGACGCGGCGGCGTCTTCATTGGCAAATCATTTCCTAAGTGTGTCATACACTTCGCTCCTCGTGACAACGTTGAAACTATCTCAGAACTTCGCGCTCTTCGGGAGGGCGGAGACCTGGTTTGGCGCGCTCTGCGTCACAGCCCACTCTGGCCCGCCCTTCGAGGTTCGCTTGGCGCCATTTTGATGCTGGTCGCACGCGCGGTAGCGGTCCTCCTCCTCCCTTGGTCTGTAAGTGCCCTCGCGGGCGATTTTCATGATCCTTTGATTACTGCGCAGGGTTCTGACACCCTTCATTCCCATTATGTCTTTCAAACTGGTGAACACCATTGGCTTCTCCCGGCCCGGTGTAATTATAGCGGGCCTTGTAATATTCTCCCACTTCCCTAGTGGATCTTTGGGCCATCCAGGGTTGCTTATAGTGTAAATCCCTACTGGCATATTGTGCCTTGAATAATCACCATATGGAGGCATCTCAGAATTATGTGTCCCTCTGGGACAAGACTGGCTGTGTATAGTGTGTGGACAACCCCATGCTGATGCTGACAGGGTACGGGTCTGCGTACCCTGTGCCGAGCAAGCACTGGCTCTGCAATCAGGTCGGCCAGTGGCTGCACCTAGCTTCAATTCACCTATCACCCCAGGCTTAAATCTCACTCCTGCTGAGTCGCATACAAGTGGGGAATTGCAGCCTGCTGGGCCTTCCAGACTGCCTACGGCTGAACAGATTATTGCTAGGTTGTCAAGAGCGCATGGGCCCTGGTAGGAAGCGGCACCTGTCGCCTCATGTTTCTGTATTTTCTATGAGAACCAAGGAGTTTACTACTCCGTGTGACTATACCCCTTCTGATGAAGGGGAGTTGTTCTCTGATTCAGGCTCATCTGATGAGAGGCCGAGGAGTCATGACGATTCTGGCCCTGAATACTGGGGCCAGTGTGACACTGACGACTTGTTGATTAAGGTCTTTAAGGCACTGTCTATCTCTCTCCCCGGTGAGGTCCCCAAGCCTAGAGGGGAGCGTTTCCATACTGCGACTGCACGTTTGGAATTTCTAGAGCAGGCTTATTTCAATGCTCTTGTGCTCAAGGAATGGGAATGCCCCAGTAAACTTCCAGGGGTTCCGGGGGACTGGGATAGGAAATACCCTTTTCCTCCTGAGGTGGTTAATTGTTGGTCATCACCCCCCCCGTAGTGGATGCGCCGATCATAGGGGTCCCTAACCCCCCCTTTATTACAACCCCTGCTTATAGTACCCTTCGGGATGCTGAGGACCGGCGCATTGATCTGCTGGCCTCCCATGCCTTTTCTTGTGCAGGGGCGGTGCTTCGGCCGGTCTGTGCTGCGCCTATTACTGCAGTGGCCGCTAGAACCCTCATCAGAAAGTTGCTTGATCATCACCCTGAGGATCTCCCTTGGGAGGTGTTTAATGCACTCTCCAGTTTTGATGTATTTGTAAAATTTATGCTTTTAGCGCTGGATGACACCATTAGAATGTGTGCAAGAACTTCTGCCCTTGTGGTGGCTATACGTCGCTTGCTCTGGCTGCGACAGTGGGGTGCTGACGATGCTACTAAAAAGACTCCTACTGGGCTTCCCTTTAGAGGGCAATGCCTATTTGGGGCCCGTCTGTACCTGTTCAGTAAAAAGGGCAAATCACCCCTACGCAGACGGCTGTCTCGGCCCCCTCGGGGCAGGGGCACCCCTCCTCCCCCCTACCTTAGTGTTAAACAGGAACCAGGGGTGTCCTTCCGGATTTTTCGTGCAGACTCCTGCCCCATGAGCAGCAGACAACGCCCTGGCCCCTCCGGCAGGGCTAAGCCCAAATCTTCCACAAAACCCCCTCAAGCATGATGGGGCGCCCTCACCCGTCTGGGTGAGGGGATGGCTGCAGCACCTTGCTCTTATCAGCAGGCATCTCGCCTCATTGGTGGATTCAGGAGGTTGTGTCCTCCAGATACAAGATAGTTTGCTGCGCGGCCTTCCCCAGTTTTATCAGGTTCCAGGTACTCCTGGTCCCTGCCTCTGTTCAGGTGCTGGCACAGGCCATGCTAGGCCTGCGAGGTCTGAGGGTCTCTTGCAGATTGCCCATAACAGGCAGAGGCCGCTACACCAACCTTTCCACAGTCCCCCAACAGGATGGGTCGGGCTGGCCCATTCTGGATTCACAGCATTTCTCGAATTACAGGTAGTTTCTGCATGGAAACTCTGAGTTGGGCCATCAGCACCTTGCACCCAGTGGGCTTCTTGCCATCTGGGGAACTCTAAAATGCTTATGTTTACATCCATGTGTCTTCAGGTCTCTGAGGCTCTTCGGGTTCGTGTTGGTAGTCCAACACTGCTAATTGTGGCCTGGTTATCTGGCCTCTCTTCAACTCCCAGTGTGCTCACTCAGGTGCTGACGATGGTGATGTCTCTGATGAGACCAAGGGGCGTCCGCGCGATGACCTACCTGGACGTCCTTTCTCACTTCCCAGTCTCTACATCAGGCTAAGTTGGATACCCGGCTGGTGGTGTCCATTGGGAGTCATTTGGAGGGGGATCAATCACCCCAAGTCCTCATGGTCCCCTTATATGGTAACTCCATTACTAGGAATGATTCTGGATTAGGTTCAAACAGAACCTCCCCTTCTCAGCGATACAGTGGGGACTCTGGTCACATGGGCTCAGTCCCTCATTGCTGTCCCGGTCCCTTCACCAGGCAGGGATGCAGCTGGTGGGGCTGTTGGTGACTTGCTCGTAAGAGGTCCCTTATGCTCAGTTCCCCTTGGGCCCTAATGCGACTTCTATTGTTAATACAGGACAGGGATCCAGCATCCCTGGAGCAGGGTCTGTGAACCTTCCCACCTGGTAGAAAGTTTTTCTCTTGGAAGTGGATGATCTCAAGGGACCTGTCTGGGGGCAGTTCCTTCTTGCCCCTTCCTGGAAACGGTCACCATGGATGCCAACCTATCAGGTTGAAGGGGGGGGGGTTTCTTCTGAAACTCCCTGCGATTCTGGGGGTGGTGGGGCCCTTAGAAGATCCTTACGCCTATTGAGTTTCTAAACTGTGGGCGTTTTCAGTTGGTTCTATCTCGCTTGCCCACTTCCCTTCTGGGCTTGCCAGTTTGGGGGCGCTCGGGCTGTCTGACGACAAATGTCCTACATTAATCATTGGAAGGGGCCTGGAGCTGGCGGACCCTCCAGGAAGTGTCTATGTTCCTTTTAGGGGTGGAGACAATGTTTCCTGCATATCAGTGAGATTAGCTCCGGTGGAGCCCCTCTGCGACAGGATGTGCCAAACCCCATGTCACTATGGAGTCCAACCAGTCGTGGATCTGTTGTGTTCCGTCACTATCACAGGCTCTCGGCCTTTGTTTCTCTGTTCCAGGATCCTCTGGCAGTGGTCTGGATGCCTTAGTAACGTCATTACAGGACGTTCGGTCCTGTACGTCTTTCTCCATTCCCCCTGCTAGGCAGGGTTCTGCGCAAGATTGCTCTGGTAAGGGGACCAGTGATTCTGGTGGCCCCCAGGTGCCCTAGTAGAGTGTGGTTTGCAGACATGGTACCGAGGACAGTAGTTTTCTGTACCTTTGCCAGGAGTTCCAGCTCTGCTCACTCAGGGCCCCTTTACATCACTCCAATCTACAGTCTCTGGCCTAGTCGGCCTGACTGCTGAAACATACATCTTGATGGAGACAGGCTTGTCTCGGTGTTTGAGACTATGGGAAGGCTAGGAGCAAGCTTCTTCCTCTTCTTCTTCTATCTGTTATAGGGTATGGCAGCTACACCAGGATGGCGTGGAGTTCCGCCTGAAGCCGGACTTTCTGCATCTGGAGGTGTCTCTTGTTCATTGATTCGAGATATTGCTATCCCTGCTGTGCCTTTTTCCTAGAAACGCTGAGGAAAGGGTTCTGCATTCCTTATTCAGGTGTTGGAAGTTTTCCTGGTAGTCACTGTGTCCTTTAGGGGAACTGATGTTCCTTGGGGCCTATGCTCATTAAATCCTGAATGTGCCCGATCTCGTCTGCTCTCGGGGAGTGGGCGGCTTTAGCCCTGGTTATTACCTTAATGGATGTTCCTTCTGGTACTTGGTAGGGTCTTTTGGCCTCTGCCAAGTCTACTGTAGCGATTGGATTCGTCAGGCTGTTACTCAGGCCTATTCCAGCAAGGGGAAGAATCTTCCTTGTCGCCTTGATTCTTTTTCTACTCGTGCTTGACGCCTCTTGGGCTTTTCAGCACCAGGCTTCTGTTGAACTGGCCACTACCTTGGCCTTCTGCTCATACCTTTGCAAAGTTTTACAAGGTTGATGTTAGGGCCTCAGCTCATGCTGTCTTGGCCGTATGGTTATGCAGGCGACAGTGGTTTTAAACTGTCTGCTGTTGTCGTTTTTGTTTAGGGATCCCACCCTACTTTATGGACACTGCTATTGGATGTCCCAAGTGTAAGTACTTTATCTGGAGCAGGACGTACTGTATACTAAGAATAATACAATTCTGTGAAATACTCACCTGTAGAATTGATATTATTTGTTTACAGTACGTCCTGCTCCACCCCACCCTGGTTTTTGCATTATTCTGGATCCCCCTGTATGGTGATTGTTACCATTGTTATAGTTACCAGTTTTGGTGGTTAAATTCTCCCGGCTTCTTGTTCACTGCTTTTCCATGCTGGGGGTTTGTGGGAGGTCCCTGGGTATTTGAGGGCCAGGAGGAGCCTGTTTTTGCATGTCTCTGCAGTGCAGCGCCATCTGGCGGAGGATAACTCAAGTGTAAGTACTATATCTGGAGCAGGACGTACTGTATACAAATAATATCAATTCTACAGGTGAGTATTTCACAGAATTGTATTTTAACCTCTAACTTGAAGAGGATATTGTGGCTGCCATAAAGGAAGTTATCCGTTGGGAGGATTTATCCAGTAGGGGACTCATAATCAAAGTCCTCTACACGAGGGGGTGCTCAGTTTAGATGGATGGAAGGTTTTGATTTCCTCCATTCTGGAGGATGTTGCAGAGCATACATTCTAATCTAATCAATAGGGAATGGCAGAGGTCAGGTAGTCTTCCGCCCATTCCTAAAGTACTAGGTACTATGTATCCTTTCCTCCAGATCAGATTGAATTATAGTCTCAACCTCCTGTGGTGGACGCTCTGGGGCCAGGTCTTTTTAAGATTTTGGTTATGCCATCCTCTGATAGTGCTTCTCCAGTGAATAAGCATGTGGATGAGGTGGCATGCCATGCTTATTCTATTATGGGGTCGACCTTGCGGCCGGCCTGTGCTACATCCATAGCATTATTCTAAGTATGTCACACACTCCGCTTCAAGACATTCATTACATGTGGGTATACTAACCTGTAGATGGCGATCTTGCAGAGATGTCAATAAAAAAAAAAAAGACCCTCCCGGTCCATAAATACCTGGGACCTCCCACTCATTCCCCAGTCTTTCATCTCTGTAGACGGCGAGCAAGTCAGAAGGTGGATGTCTCCTCCTTGCAGGTGGCCAGGATGACTCCCGGCCCTCTATTTGATCTATTCCTGCCCGGATTCTTTATTGATTTTACTGCCTCCCAGCCTAGGCTGCTGGTCCGGGCAATGGTAGATGGCACCCTAGGTGCTCAAGAGCTACGCTCTGCCGTGAGACTCCATAACAAGGGGTAGGCGGCTAACCGGGTTGGTGACCCCGGTTTGGGATGCCCTGTCCCTTGGCCTCCCACCCTAGCTTGGATTCCCCCTCTCCCAGATACCCTTGGGGGGGGGGGGCTGGTCCCTTATAGATTCTTTCTTTATTGTATGTGTGTGTGTGGTGCTTAACTTGCATGCGCTTGTGCAGTACTCAGCCCGGCGCAGGCGGTCCCGCGGCGCCGGCCTCCGGCGGCTGTTCTATGGTACAGGGGGATTCCCCTCAGGGCGGGGGGCGCCGCGGTTCAGGTCCTGGCTTCTGATCGGGAGCGACAGGGGAGGGGCGAGCGCGAACCGCGCCGGCCCGCCTTCCCTCTTCCTCTGCCTACGCACCTTTTCATTCCACTGCCAGGCGTGCGGCATGTCGGTTGGTGAGTGGCCTGTGGCCCCATTAGTTTTTTATTGTTGGTCATGCCCCTCCTTGGGGTTGCTTGGCAACGCTTCTATTATTAACCCCTTTGGACAATTCCTATGTGGTCTGATTGCTGTATTTGTTGTGTGTTCCAGGTGGACCATTGTACCTATTAAAGGGGGGTTCTCCCAGTCCTAGGGTCCCTGGTTAAATTTAGGGGTCTGTAATTCCTCCCACACGGGACTTAAAGGGGAATCCCGGGTTGCATTACTGCGTAATTCCCTCGGGACATTGTGCATATATATATATAAAAAATCACCATATGGAGGCTTCCCAGGATACTGGGCTTGTGCCCCCCTCGAGGCAATCCAGGCTGTGTTTGGGGTGTGGGGTATCCCTTTTGGGGGATGATGTATTTCTTTGTGTACCCTGTGCACAACGGTCTATTACGCGGCAGTCCGGATCTCAGGCGTCTGGTTCTGCTCCGCCAGTCTCCTCTCCGTCTCCCCCTCGCTTGACACGTATCCCATGTGATGTCGTCATTGGCGGGGAGTCGCAATCTGAGGTGTGCGCCAGATTGGCCATCTTGAAAAATTGTTTTCCAGTGCCGTTGCTAAAAAGGCCACGGCAAAGCAAAAACATTTGTATACAGCCACGCAGGCCTCCCTGGATTGGTCTGATTGTTCCCCGCTTGAGGAAGGGGGGCTGTTTGAGGAGTCTGAGGGCTCCGATGACCAGCAGTTTGTGGGTGTTGATACCGAGCAGGGCCAGGGGGATTCCTTGGATACCTCTAGGGTCCTGGCTCATATGTTTGAGGTCCTGGCTATTTCTCCCCCCGAGGCGGCTCCTCCGCTGAAGGGGGAGTTCTTTGAGGTGACCAAGCTGCGCTTGGAATTTCCTTATCAAAAGCATTTTGATGGTATCATTCTCAAGGAATGGGGGAGGCCGACTCGGCTTCCGGGTATCCCTCCGGGTTGGGACAAAAAATATCCCTTTCCGGTGGACGCGGTGAAGCGCCGCCCCCCCCCCCCCCCCCCCCCGAGGTGGATGCTCCTGTTTTGGGGTTGTCCAGCTCCTCAATCCTGCATTCTCCGGAGTGCACTACTCTCAAGGATGGTGAGGATAAACGCATTGACCAGATGGCTTGTCATGGTTTTGCCAGTGTTGGGTCGGCCTTGCGGCCGGTTTGTGCTTCGGCACTTTTATTGGTAGCTGCCAGGTCGGTTGTTAGAGGACTGTTGACCTCTTCCGGGCTTGACCCGGCTAGTGAGGAGTTTGCCACCCTTAAGCGATGTGACGACAGTGGGCGGCTGATTTTGTGTCCTAAAAGTCGCTTACGGCCCTTCCCTTTGTGGGGTTGCGGCTCTTTGGAGAGAAATTGGATTTGGTGGGGAAGGGAGGTAAGTTACCTCGGCGTAAGAAGCAGTGTTGCCCCTTTCGGGGGTGGCTTCCTTCACTCAGTCCTTTCGTGGGGCTAGAGTAGGCACGGATTCGGCTTTCCCCTCGTCCAGAGGTGATTCCTGGTCCAGGGGCAGGGGTCGGACCCGTCCAGGGCACAGTTGGGGCTCCAAGCCTAAAGCCGCTGCCAAGCCGGCTCAGCAATGAGGGGGCGCCCTCACCCTTGCGGGTGGGGAGGCGGCTGCAACTCTTCTCCCGGGTCTGGGTCCAAGAGGTCTCGGACAGGTGGATTCAGGAAGTGGTGTCTTCCGGTTACAAGCTGGAGTTCGAGTTCCGGCCCCCTCCCAGATTCTTCAGGTCTCGGTTGCCGTCAGATCCTCTGGCCACTCAGGAGCTTCGGGCGGCAGTAGCAAGTCTCTTGGACATGGCTGTCATCTGTCCGGTGCCCCCCTCAGACCGGGGCCTGGGCTTCTTTTCCAATTTGTTCATGGTGCCCAAGAAGGACGGGTCCGTTCTTCCCATTCTGGATCTGAAGTTGCTCAACAGGTTCGTCCGTCCCCGGAAGTTCCTTATGGAAACTCTGCGATCAGCCATCCACTCACTTCGTCAGGGGGACTTCATGTCGTCCATAGACATCAAGGATGCTTACCTGCATATTCCAATATTTCCGGCACACCAGAGATTTCTCAGGTTCGTCGTGGAAAATCGACATTTTCAGTTTGTGGCTCTTCCGTTTGGCCTTACCTCGGCTCCAAGGGTTTTTACCAAGGTGATGGCCATCCTCCGAGCCAGGGGTATCCGCATCGTGCCATATCTGGACGATCTTCTCATCATGGCGTCTTCCCTCAGTCAGGCGCAGCTGGATACCAGGACCATGGTGTCCACTCTGGAGAGTTTCGGTTGGGTGATCAACTATCCCAAGTCCTGCCTCTCTCCCTCCAGGGTGGTGGAGTTCCTGGGAATGTCTCTGGATACTTCTCAGGCCAGGGTGTTCCTCCCCCGAGCCAAGGTTCTTCTGATTCAGGAATTGACTAGCGTCTCCTATCTATCCCCCGCCCGTCCATCCGGCTGGGGATGCGACTGTGTTATTGATGGTGGCATCGTTCGAGGCTGTTCCCTTTGCCCAGTTTCACACAAGGACGCTCCAGCTCCATCTCTTGGTGGCCTGGGACCGGTCCCCGCTGTCATTGGATCAGTCCTTTCTGATGTCCCCCCGGGTGCGGCGTTCCCTTCGGTGGTGGCTGAAACCAAGCAATCTGACGAGGGGCAGGTCCTTTCTGACCCCTCGTTGGGAGATGGTCACCACGGATGCCAGCCTGTCTGGTGGGGGGGATTTTTGAAGGATCTTCAGTTTCAGGGACTGTGGGGGCCTCAGGAGGCTCACGATCCCATCAATGTTCTGGAGCTGAGAGCCATCAGGTTGGTTCTGGCTCACTTGACTCATCAGTTGCGGGGACTACCGGTTCAAGTTCGGTCAGACAATCGGACGGCGGTCGCCTACATCAATCACCAGGGAAGGACTTGCAGCAGGCGCGCCCTCAGGGAAGTGTCTTTGATCCTGGATTGGGCAGAGAGCAATGTCCCATGCATCTCGGCAGTGTACATTCCGGGAGTGGAGAACACGGAGGCGGACTCCCTGAGCAGGGGGTCATCTCGCCGGGGGGGAATGGTCGCTCTGCCCCAAGGTGTTTCGGTCGCTTTGCCACCAGTGGGGGACTCCGGAGGTGGACCTTTTTGCCTCTCGTCCAGCAATTTGGTTCTTTCTGCCTTGCAGGGTCCGCCTTTTGAACCTTTGCAGGATATTGCACTTTCTACGCTTACTCAGAAGGTTGTTTTTCTGGTTGCCATCACTTCTGTTCGGCGTGTTTCGGAGTTGGCAGCCTTGTCCATTAAGGCCCCTTACTTTGAGAGGCATCAGGACAAGGTTTTTTTCAGCTTCAAGCCAGATTTCCTTCCTAAGGTGGTCTCTGCTTTTCGTCTTAATCAGGACATTGTTCTACCCTCCTTGTGTCCTAAGCCTAGCAATGACAAGGAGAGGGTTTTGCATTCTTTGGATGTGGTTCGCTGTGTGAAGTACTATTTGGTGGCTACTTCTCCTTTTCGTAGGACTGACGCCCTTTTTGTGGTGCCCTCTGGGCCTAGGAAAGGTTTGGCTCCTGCCCAGTCTTCCATTAGTAAATGGATTCGCCAGGCCATTGTTGGGGCCTATTCTGCTAAGGGGAAGATTCCCCCTTTTCGTGTTACTGCTCATTCTACTCGTGCTGTTGGGGCGTCCTGGGCCTTCCAGCACCAGGCCTCTGTTGAGCAGGTTTGTAAGGCTGCTACTTGGTCTTCGGTTCACACCTTTTCCAAGTTTTACAAGGCTGATGTGCGGGCCTCAGCGTATGCTGTTTTTGGCCGCAGGGTTCTGCAAGCTGCAGTGGTTTAAGTTTGTGCCTTGTTTTTTGGATCCCCGCCCTTTATGGACACTGCTATTGGATGTCCCACATGTAATGAATGTCTTGAAGCGGGGTGTGTGACATACTTAAAATAATACCAATTTGTGATTACTCACCTGTAAAATGGGTATTATAAGTATGTCATACACCCCGCTTCACCCTGCCCTTTGGTATTCTGGATCCTTTTATATGGTAAACCTTTTGTTAGTTTTAATTGGCTTTCCTGGTCCCTTTACCTTACTGCTATCTTTATACTGGGGAATGAGTGGGAGGTCCCAGGTATTTATGGGCCGGGAGGGTCTTACTTTTTTTTATTGACATCTCTGCAAGATCGCCATCTACAGGTCAGTATAACCACATGTAATGAATGTCTTGAAGCGGGGTGTGTGACATACTTATAATACCCATTTTACAGGTGAGTATTCACAAAATGGTATTTTTGGGGAGCAGGAGGTTGTTAAAACAACTGGACTCGAAGACTCGTAGGGGTCATTCATGGAAGTCATGCTCCCAGGTGATCAAGACCAGTTTGGCTACAACAAGTATATGATACGGGCTATGGAGGATTGAGCAGGTTAAGTGCCAGAGGCCTAGCTCTGGTGTTAGCCTTAAGGCATGCTTTATGGCTTAAGCAATGGACAGCTGACATAGCCTCCAAAAAAGAATGAAAGGACTCCCCTTTAAGGTGAGGTGTCTGTTTGGGAAGTGCTTTGTTGACATGGTAAAGCAGGCTACTAGTGGTAAATCATCTAATCTGCCACAGAAGCCGAAGTCTAATACTGCTTCCGCAGGGCCTCTAATACTCGGGGGTTCCGGATAGAGGTTCGACCTCTTCGGGATACCGAAGAGATTTTTTGGAATAAGACAACATTCCAAATTAGGGAAACAGGTGTCTGGCAGAATAAATCCAGAACCCCTTCAAAGCCTGCTCAGGCATGAAGGAATTCCCCCGCTCTTGCAGGTGTGGTGGGACCGCTTCTGCATTTTGCTCATATTTGGAGGTTTTATGTAACAGATATTTGGATACAGGAAGTTGTATCCTCAGGTTACAGGATCGAATTAGGAGCCAGACCCCTTGGACATTCTCTTGGTCAGGGGTATCCCAAATCCCACAGAAAGCAGAAGCATTGAGATCTGCCGTATCTCGCCTTTTTAGAGATTGGAGTTGTTGATCCACAGTGAAGTTACTCCAGCGGGCAGTGTATATATAAGGATACATACCTACATTGCTGTAGGTGGCCTACATCCTCAGTTTGTGGCGTTACCCTTCGGTCTATCTTCAGCACCAAGGGTGTTTACCAAGGTGTTGGCAGGTCTCATGTTTTCTCTAAGAAGTCAGGGTATAAATATAATCCCTTACTTAGACTATCTGTTGATATGGGCCCCATCATGTCAGGGGGCCCAGAAGAATACACAGACTGTCTGATCGACATTGGATAATTGACTATCCAGTCGAATTCTTAAGTCAAATATATCATAGCTTCAAGAGTTATTCTTTTCTGGGACGGTCATTAGACACGCCTCAGGCAACAGTGTTTTTCCAACACAGAAGTGACTCTTATTTCATGCCAGGGTACAGGGTCTCTTGTCTTGCCCTCACCCGACGATTCATCAAGGAATATGTCTGTTGGGCCTAATGGTATCTTGCTTGAGTCAGTACCTTTTGCACTGTTCACACAAGACCCCTGCAGATGGAATTGCTCACAATCTGGGATTGAGACCCACACACTTTGGCTCACTCTTTTTGCATGACACCGTCAACAAGGCAGTCTCTAGCCTGGTCCTCAGCCTCTTCAGACTGGCAAATCCTCCCTTCCAGTACAGTGTAAAATCATCACCATGGATGCCAGTCTATCGGGTTGGAGTGTCATGGAGTCACCAACGCTCCAGGGACAGTGGAGAGCAAACTCTCCATAAATATCCTGGAACTGAGAGTGATTCTATTGTATCTCAGTCATTGGACATACCATCTGAAGGGCCATCCCATCCGGATTCAAACAGACAACCGGACGCCGGTTCCCCCCCCCCCCCGAGGTGGATGCTCCTGTTTTGGGGTTGTCCAGCTCCTCAATCCTGCATTCTCCGGAGTGCACTACTCTCAAGGATGGTGAGGATAAACGCATTGACCAGATGGCTTGTCATGGTTTTGCCAGTGTTGGGTCGGCCTTGCGGCCGGTTTGTGCTTCGGCACTTTTATTGGTAGCTGCCAGGTCGGTTGTTAGAGGACTGTTGACCTCTTCCGGGCTTGACCCGGCTAGTGAGGAGTTTGCCACCCTTAAGCGATGTGACGACACATTGGTGATGTGTAGCAGAGCTTCGGCCTTGCTTGTAGCTATCCGGCGGTCGGTTTGGTTACGCCAGTGGGCGGCTGATTTTGTGTCCTAAAAGTCGCTTACGGCCCTTCCCTTTGTGGGGTTGCGGCTCTTTGGAGAGAAATTGGATTTGGTGGGGAAGGGAGGTAAGTTACCTCGGCGTAAGAAGCAGTGTTGCCCCTTTCGGGGGTGGCTTCCTTCACTCAGTCCTTTCGTGGGGCTAGAGTAGGCACGGATTCGGCTTTCCCCTCGTCCAGAGGTGATTCCTGGTCCAGGGGCAGGGGTCGGACCCGTCCAGGGCACAGTTGGGGCTCCAAGCCTAAAGCCGCTGCCAAGCCGGCTCAGCAATGAGGGGGCGCCCTCACCCTTGCGGGTGGGGAGGCGGCTGCAACTCTTCTCCCGGGTCTGGGTCCAAGAGGTCTCGGACAGGTGGATTCAGGAAGTGGTGTCTTCCGGTTACAAGCTGGAGTTCGAGTTCCGGCCCCCTCCCAGATTCTTCAGGTCTCGGTTGCCGTCAGATCCTCTGGCCACTCAGGAGCTTCGGGCGGCAGTAGCAAGTCTCTTGGACATGGCTGTCATCTGTCCGGTGCCCCCCTCAGACCGGGGCCTGGGCTTCTTTTCCAATTTGTTCATGGTGCCCAAGAAGGACGGGTCCGTTCTTCCCATTCTGGATCTGAAGTTGCTCAACAGGTTCGTCCGTCCCCGGAAGTTCCTTATGGAAACTCTGCGATCAGCCATCCACTCACTTCGTCAGGGGGACTTCATGTCGTCCATAGACATCAAGGATGCTTACCTGCATATTCCAATATTTCCGGCACACCAGAGATTTCTCAGGTTCGTCGTGGAAAATCGACATTTTCAGTTTGTGGCTCTTCCGTTTGGCCTTACCTCGGCTCCAAGGGTTTTTACCAAGGTGATGGCCATCCTCCGAGCCAGGGGTATCCGCATCGTGCCATATCTGGACGATCTTCTCATCATGGCGTCTTCCCTCAGTCAGGCGCAGCTGGATACCAGGACCATGGTGTCCACTCTGGAGAGTTTCGGTTGGGTGATCAACTATCCCAAGTCCTGCCTCTCTCCCTCCAGGGTGGTGGAGTTCCTGGGAATGTCTCTGGATACTTCTCAGGCCAGGGTGTTCCTCCCCCGAGCCAAGGTTCTTCTGATTCAGGAATTGACTAGCGTCTCCTATCTATCCCCCGCCCGTCCATCCGGCTGGGGATGCGACTGTGTTATTGATGGTGGCATCGTTCGAGGCTGTTCCCTTTGCCCAGTTTCACACAAGGACGCTCCAGCTCCATCTCTTGGTGGCCTGGGACCGGTCCCCGCTGTCATTGGATCAGTCCTTTCTGATGTCCCCCCGGGTGCGGCGTTCCCTTCGGTGGTGGCTGAAACCAAGCAATCTGACGAGGGGCAGGTCCTTTCTGACCCCTCGTTGGGAGATGGTCACCACGGATGCCAGCCTGTCTGGTGGGGGGGATTTTTGAAGGATCTTCAGTTTCAGGGACTGTGGGGGCCTCAGGAGGCTCACGATCCCATCAATGTTCTGGAGCTGAGAGCCATCAGGTTGGTTCTGGCTCACTTGACTCATCAGTTGCGGGGACTACCGGTTCAAGTTCGGTCAGACAATCGGACGGCGGTCGCCTACATCAATCACCAGGGAAGGACTTGCAGCAGGCGCGCCCTCAGGGAAGTGTCTTTGATCCTGGATTGGGCAGAGAGCAATGTCCCATGCATCTCGGCAGTGTACATTCCGGGAGTGGAGAACACGGAGGCGGACTCCCTGAGCAGGGGGTCATCTCGCCGGGGGGGAATGGTCGCTCTGCCCCAAGGTGTTTCGGTCGCTTTGCCACCAGTGGGGGACTCCGGAGGTGGACCTTTTTGCCTCTCGTCCAGCAATTTGGTTCTTTCTGCCTTGCAGGGTCCGCCTTTTGAACCTTTGCAGGATATTGCACTTTCTACGCTTACTCAGAAGGTTGTTTTTCTGGTTGCCATCACTTCTGTTCGGCGTGTTTCGGAGTTGGCAGCCTTGTCCATTAAGGCCCCTTACTTTGAGAGGCATCAGGACAAGGTTTTTTTCAGCTTCAAGCCAGATTTCCTTCCTAAGGTGGTCTCTGCTTTTCGTCTTAATCAGGACATTGTTCTACCCTCCTTGTGTCCTAAGCCTAGCAATGACAAGGAGAGGGTTTTGCATTCTTTGGATGTGGTTCGCTGTGTGAAGTACTATTTGGTGGCTACTTCTCCTTTTCGTAGGACTGACGCCCTTTTTGTGGTGCCCTCTGGGCCTAGGAAAGGTTTGGCTCCTGCCCAGTCTTCCATTAGTAAATGGATTCGCCAGGCCATTGTTGGGGCCTATTCTGCTAAGGGGAAGATTCCCCCTTTTCGTGTTACTGCTCATTCTACTCGTGCTGTTGGGGCGTCCTGGGCCTTCCAGCACCAGGCCTCTGTTGAGCAGGTTTGTAAGGCTGCTACTTGGTCTTCGGTTCACACCTTTTCCAAGTTTTACAAGGCTGATGTGCGGGCCTCAGCGTATGCTGTTTTTGGCCGCAGGGTTCTGCAAGCTGCAGTGGTTTAAGTTTGTGCCTTGTTTTTTGGATCCCCGCCCTTTATGGACACTGCTATTGGATGTCCCACATGTAATGAATGTCTTGAAGCGGGGTGTGTGACATACTTAAAATAATACCAATTTGTGATTACTCACCTGTAAAATGGGTATTATAAGTATGTCATACACCCCGCTTCACCCTGCCCTTTGGTATTCTGGATCCTTTTATATGGTAAACCTTTTGTTAGTTTTAATTGGCTTTCCTGGTCCCTTTACCTTACTGCTATCTTTATACTGGGGAATGAGTGGGAGGTCCCAGGTATTTATGGGCCGGGAGGGTCTTACTTTTTTTTATTGACATCTCTGCAAGATCGCCATCTACAGGTCAGTATAACCACATGTAATGAATGTCTTGAAGCGGGGTGTGTGACATACTTATAATACCCATTTTACAGGTGAGTATTCACAAAATGGTATTTTTGGGGAGCAGGAGGTTGTTAAAACAACTGGACTCGAAGACTCGTAGGGGTCATTCATGGAAGTCATGCTCCCAGGTGATCAAGACCAGTTTGGCTACAACAAGTATATGATACGGGCTATGGAGGATTGAGCAGGTTAAGTGCCAGAGGCCTAGCTCTGGTGTTAGCCTTAAGGCATGCTTTATGGCTTAAGCAATGGACAGCTGACATAGCCTCCAAAAAAGAATGAAAGGACTCCCCTTTAAGGTGAGGTGTCTGTTTGGGAAGTGCTTTGTTGACATGGTAAAGCAGGCTACTAGTGGTAAATCATCTAATCTGCCACAGAAGCCGAAGTCTAATACTGCTTCCGCAGGGCCTCTAATACTCGGGGGTTCCGGATAGAGGTTCGACCTCTTCGGGATACCGAAGAGATTTTTTGGAATAAGACAACATTCCAAATTAGGGAAACAGGTGTCTGGCAGAATAAATCCAGAACCCCTTCAAAGCCTGCTCAGGCATGAAGGAATTCCCCCGCTCTTGCAGGTGTGGTGGGACCGCTTCTGCATTTTGCTCATATTTGGAGGTTTTATGTAACAGATATTTGGATACAGGAAGTTGTATCCTCAGGTTACAGGATCGAATTAGGAGCCAGACCCCTTGGACATTCTCTTGGTCAGGGGTATCCCAAATCCCACAGAAAGCAGAAGCATTGAGATCTGCCGTATCTCGCCTTTTTAGAGATTGGAGTTGTTGATCCACAGTGAAGTTACTCCAGCGGGCAGTGTATATATAAGGATACATACCTACATTGCTGTAGGTGGCCTACATCCTCAGTTTGTGGCGTTACCCTTCGGTCTATCTTCAGCACCAAGGGTGTTTACCAAGGTGTTGGCAGGTCTCATGTTTTCTCTAAGAAGTCAGGGTATAAATATAATCCCTTACTTAGACTATCTGTTGATATGGGCCCCATCATGTCAGGGGGCCCAGAAGAATACACAGACTGTCTGATCGACATTGGATAATTGACTATCCAGTCGAATTCTTAAGTCAAATATATCATAGCTTCAAGAGTTATTCTTTTCTGGGACGGTCATTAGACACGTCTCAGGCAACAGTGTTTTTCCAACACAGAAGTGACTCTTATTTCATGCCAGGGTACAGGGTCTCTTGTCTTGCCCTCACCCGACGATTCATCAAGGAATATGTCTGTTGGGCCTAATGGTATCTTGCTTGAGTCAGTACCTTTTGCACTGTTCACACAAGACCCCTGCAGATGGAATTGCTCACAATCTGGGATTGAGACCCACACACTTTGGCTCACTCTTTTTGCATGACACCGTCAACAAGGCAGTCTCTAGCCTGGTCCTCAGCCTCTTCAGACTGGCAAATCCTCCCTTCCAGTACAGTGTAAAATCATCACCATGGATGCCAGTCTATCGGGTTGGAGTGTCATGGAGTCACCAACGCTCCAGGGACAGTGGAGAGCAAACTCTCCATAAATATCCTGGAACTGAGAGTGATTCTATTGTATCTCAGTCATTGGACATACCATCTGAAGGGCCATCCCATCCGGATTCAAACAGACAACCGGACGGCGGTGGTATATATCCACCACCATGGGGGCACCTGAAGCAGTAAAGCCCTCATGGAAGTGAGCTGGTTTTTACTTTGGGCCGAGAAACAGGTTTCATGCATTTCAGCTGTACACATACCTGGAGTGGACAACTGCGTGGAGTGGACAGCAGGCTGATCATCTCAACAGAATGGTCCTGCATCAGAGGGAATGGTCTCTTGGTCAGAGGGTTTTTTCAATCCCTATGCATGCGCTGGGGGATTCCGGACATAGATCTCTTGTGCATCACAACACAATCAGAAGGTTACAAAGTTTGTGTCTCGGTCCAGGGATCCTCTAACTATAGCAACAGATGTCCCGACTCTTCAGTGGTCAGCGTTCAAGCTTCTTTATGCATTCCCTCCGATTCCACTCCTAGGGCGAGTACTAAAAAAGATAGCTCACGAGGAAGTCCCAACCATTTTGGTGGCTCTTCGGTGGCCAAGAAGAAGCTGGTTCTCTGACATAGTAAGGATGTCGGAGGGCAACTCGTGGAGGTTACCCAACGATTCAGATCTTCTCACACAGGGGCCTCTAAGGCATCCCAATTCACATGTTCTGGCTGGGACGGCCTGGCTATTGAATCCTTTATCTTGGCAGAAAGGGGGGTTCTTCTGACATAGTCATGCAGACTGATTCAGGCCAGGAAGAAGCCTTCATCAATGATCTACTATAGAGTCTGGCAAGCATTATCGCTTGGTGCGAATCCAGAAGGTTCGCTGGTAGAATATTCTAAGTATACAGCACGTCCTCTTCCAGAATAATCCTTACTCCTGGGTAATACATCCACAAGATGGCGCTGGACTGCAGAGACAGAAAAGTGGCTCCTCCTGGCACCATATATTCCAGGGACCTCCCACAAATTCCCCAGTTCTTCTCTGAAGTCTGGGCTGCGATGACTAGAAGATGGCTCTCTCTACTCGCAGGTGAGCAGGGCTTATTAGCCTGCGGCCCTGTAGGACTATTCCCACCCGTTCCTTTTTACTTCCTCCCAGCTTAGGCTGCACTGGTCGGGTGATGGTAGGCAGCACCGCTGTCAGGTGCTAAGGAGCGATGCTCCAACCGCAGTCCCCCACCAAAGGTAGGCGGTACAGGCCCATGGTGAGCCTTATGGGATGCCCCTCCCATGTCCGTATGCCCCTCGCCCCCTGTCCCCTCTATTGGTTCCTTTTAGGCTGGCCGTTGCTTCCCCTTCGCTCTCCCTGGTAGATCTTTGGGGGGGGGGGGGGGGGGGGTGGTGCATGTCTTAACTATGTTGGGCTTATGTTATTATCCCTCTTGATTTGGTTGAACTGGTTTTCTAGTTGCCATTGCACGCTTGTATTCCGCTCTGCGGTCGGCGGCGACATCTCCTCAGGCGCTGCTGCGCAATCATTGGCTGGCCTTGTCATGTGGGCGCATTTTCGCGCTCTTCAGAGGGGGGGGCCTTGCGGATGACTCATTCTGCATCACTGTCACCGCGGCCCGCCCCTCGAGGTATATGCGGGCGCCATTTTGGTTCCCTGTGCTGCGTGTGTCTGGCGTCGCGGTCCATAAGTGCCCCTGCGGGCTGGCTTATGTTTTTATTTTACTGTACTGCTTTTGGCTTATGGGATCTTTTTGCTTATGTCTTGCAGGCGGGTCAAACTTTTTGTGGTTTCTCCCGGTCCTCCTCTATTTAGTGTTAACTCCTTATTGGAGGGCTATTGAATTCCTTTACCTCCCACTTCCCTAGCGGGCTATTGGGGCATCCCGGGTTGCTATTAGCGTCAATCCCTATTGGCCTGTTGTGCTGTGATAATCACCATATGGAGGCTTCTCGGGATAATGTGCTCGGGGTTCCTTCGGGACAAGCCCGGCTGTGTGTTGCATGTGGGGTGTCCCATATAAGTGATGAAGTCAGGGTTTGTGTACCCTGCGCCCAGCAGGTGCTTGCGCTACAATCTGGGTTACCTGTGGCTGGGCCTGCGCCTATGGCTTCGCCTACCCCCCCACACTTACATCTGACTCCTAGTGAGGTGCATACCAGTGGGGAGTCTCAACCTGATTTGGCTACCCGGGTGGCCAGCATTGAAAGGCATATTGCTGGGTCTGGTCCGCGTAAGGCTCCTGCTAAGTGGCGGCATTTGGCACCCGGTGTTACTCTCTTTCCTGTGGAGGATGAGGAGTTTTTTTACATTACCGGGTATACCCCCCTGGAGGTTTCAGATTCAGAATCATCTGAGGAACAGCCTAGGGGTTATGGTGAGTCTGGGTCTGACCCATGGGCTGCAGATGATACTGACAGGCTTTTAGCTCACATTTTTGAAGTACTCTGTATCTCTCCTCCTGCCGTGGCCCAGCAGCAGCAGGGGGAGCTGTTTCATACTGTTAAACCACGCTTGGAGTTTCCTGAAAAAACTCACTTTAATAATCTGGTGCTCAAAGAGTGGGAACGGCCTAGCAGGCTTCCCGGGGTGCCAAAGAGTTGGGATAAAAGGTATCCCTTTCCCGCTGAGGTGGTTAAACGTTGGTCATGTCCTCCCGTAGTGGATGCACCGGTTTTGGGGTTGTCCAACACATCCGTCATGCATTCCCCTGACTCTACTACCCTGCGGGATGGGGAGGACAGGCGCATAGATCAGCTGTCTTGCCATGCTTTTGCCTGTGTGGGGACCGCGCTGCGTCCGGTCTGTGCCTCTGCTATTACAGTTGTTGCTATCAAGAGCCTACTCAAGAGTGTCTTAGATGGGGCCCCCAGATGATGAGGGTAGTGAAGAGTATAGAGCTCTTCTTCGTTGTGAGGAATTTGTTGCATATGTTCTCTCTGCCCTGGATGATACCATTTGAATGTGTGGCAGGGCATCTGCCTTGTTGGTGGCTATACACCGCTCGGCCTGGCTGTGCCAGTGGGCAGCTGACAACGCTGCTAAGAAGGCTCTCACTGGTTTTCCCTTCAAGGGGCTGCGCCTCTTTGGTGAACGTCTGGACTTGTTTGCTAAGGGAGGCAAGTTACCTCAGCGTAAAAGGCAGCCCCGGCCCTTTCGGGGTTCAGGTACCTTTCTTGCTTCCTTCCGTGGTTCCAGAGTTGGACGGGGAGCTTCCTTTGCTGGGGCCCGCTGAGATTTTTGGGGCAGGGGCAGAGGACATGGCCGCCCTGGTCCCTCCTGGGGTTCCAAGCCTAAGTCCTCCCCCAAGCCCCCTCAGGCATGAAGGGGCGCCCTCACCCATTCGGGTGGGGGAACTGTTTCGACTCTTTGCTCACGTCTGCAGGCGTCATGTCTCAGACCGGTGGATTCAGGAGGTAGTGTCCTCCGGTTGCAAGATAGTTTGCAGCCTGGCCGCCCCCAAGATTCATCAGTTCCCGGATAGCTCAAAACCCCCTGTCAGCTCAGGGTCTGTCCCTTGCTGTCCAAAACCTTCTGGAATTGGAAGTCATCTGCGAGTGCCTTTAAGGGAAAGGGGCAAAGGCTATTATTCCAATCTTTTCCATCAGACCCATCCTGGATTTAAAGCGCCTCAACAGGTTTTTTAGATTCAGACACTTTCGCATGGAGACTCTGCTCAGCTGTGAATTCTCTACGCCCGGGGGACTTCATGACCTCTGTAGACATCAGGGATGCTTACCTCCACGTACCAATCTTTCCGGGTCATCCGAGATTCCTCAGGTTCGCCTTGGAGGATCAGCACTACCAATTTGTGGCCTTGCCCTTCGGTCTCACCTCGGCTCCCAGGGTATTCACCAAGGTGCTGGCAGGAGTGATGGCTCTGCTGAGATCTCAGGGCATTCACATTCTTCCCTACTTGGACGACATTCTCATCACTTCTTAGTCCTTCCAACAGGCAGAGCTGGATACCCAGCGGGTGGTGTCCACACTGGAGTCATTCGGCTGGGTGATCAACCTCTCCAAATCTTCCCTGTCTCCTTCCATGGTGAAGTCCTTTCTGGGCATGACTCTGGATACATCTCAGGTCAAGATCTTTCTTCCTCTGCAGAAGGTGGAGAGCCTTCAAGCGCATGCACAGCTCCTTCTGTCTTGTCCTCATCCGTCCATCAGGCAGGGAATGCAGCTGGTGGGCCTGATGGTGGCCTGCTTTGAGGCGGTTCCATATGCTCAGTTTCACATGAGGCCTCTTCAGCTTCACCTCTTGTCAGTTTGGGATCGGGACCCTGTGTCCCTGGATAAGGTGTTTGTTCTGTCCCCTCTGGCCATGCGGTCTCTATCGTGGTGGCTGGACTCAAGGAACCTGCTGGGGGGGCAGATCCTTTCTGGCCCCTTGCTGGGAGACTGTCACCACGGATGCCAGTCTGACTGGTTGGGGGGGTTTCTGAAAGCCCCTGCAATTCCAGGGTCGGTGGGGCCCTCAGGAGGCCCACACCCCTATCAACATTCTGGAGTTGAGGGCGATCAGGTTGGTTCTCGGCCACTTAACCCCACACCTTCGGGGTCGAGCTGTTCAGGTCCGCTCGGACAACGAGATGGCGGTTGCCTACATCAATCATCATGGAGGAGAAGGGCCCTCAAGGAAGTGTCTGATTCTGTCCTGGGCGGAGGACAACGTTCCCTGTGTCGCCGTTGGGGTCAGCCAGATGTGGCTCTGTTTGCGTCCCCTCACAATTGCAAGCTTCCAGTCTTTGTCTCTCTGTCCCAGGACCCTCTGGCCCTAGCCATGGATGCCTTAGCAATGTCTTGGAGGAGCTTTCAGCTCCTGTATGTGTTTCCCCGTTTCCTCTGCTGGGCAGGGTGCTGCACAAGATAGCTCAGGAAGGGGTGCCAGCCATTCTGGTGGCCCCCTGTTGGCCAAGAAGAGTCTGGTTTGCAGACATTGTGCAGCTGGCAGTAGATCCATACGCCCTGCCCAGGGTTCCTGAAGATCTGCTCACTCAGGGGCAGCTATGCCACCCCAATTTTTCAAACGCTGGCTTTGACTGCCTGGCTGCTGAAACCTTCATCTTGATGGAAAAGGGGCTGCTGGCCCCAGCTACGCCACCCCAGTTTTTAACACCATGATCAGGGCTAGGAAGAGTTCCTCTTCTTCCATCTACTATAGGGTTTGGCGTACCTATATTGACTGGTGTGAGTCTAAGTCACTTCCCTGTCGTGTGTTTTCAATTCCTAGGATTCTGGAATTTCTGCAACATGGTTTGGATCTGGGTCTTCAACTCAGTACTCTGAAAGGTCATGTTTCTGCCTTGGCTATTTTCTTCCAAAGATCCTTTGCTCAGCATCCTTTGGTCAAGACTTTTTTCCAGGGGGTTACTCAAGTGCGTCCCCCACGTAAGCCTATGTTACCAGTCTGGGACTTGAACTTGGTCTTATTTACCTTGCAGGGGTCACCCTTTGAACCCTTGCAGGAGGCCCCTTTGTCTATTCTTATGCTTAAGGTAGGCTTTTTGGTGGCTATTACCTCTGTTAGGCATGTTTTTGAGTTGGCGGCACTTTCCATCAAGCCCCCTTACTTTGAGAGACACCAGGACAAGGTGGTGTTTCGCTTTAAGCCAGATTTTCTGCTTAAGGTTGTTTCTGCTTTTCATCTCAATCAGGACATTGTTTTGCCTTCTCTGTGTCCTAATCCTAGTAACACTAAGGGAAGGGTTTTAGACTCTTTGGATGTGGTTAGGAACCTGAAGTACTATTTGGTGGCTACTGAATCCTTCAGGAAGACTGATGCTCTTTTCGTGCTCCCATCTGGACCTAAGAAGGGTCTGGCTCCAGCTAAGTCTACTATCAGCAAGTGGATTCGCCAGGCTGTGATTCAGGCCTATTCTGCTAAGGGGAAGAATCCTCTCTTCCGCCTTACTGCTCATTCCCCTCGTGCTATTGGTGCCTCTTGGGCTTTTCAGCACCAGGCTTCTGTTGAACAAGTTTGCAAGGCCGCTACTTGGTCTTCTGTTCATACCTTTTCTAAGTTTTACATGGTTGATGTTCGGGCTTCGGCTGATGCTGCTTTTGGCCGAAGTTCTGCAGGTGGCAGTGGTTTAAACTGTCCGTTGTTACTTTTTGGGGATCCCACCCTACCTTACGGACACTGCTATTGGATGTCCCGGGAGTAAGGATTATTCTGGAACAGGACGTGCTGTATACTTAGAATAATACAATTCTGTGATTACTCACCTGTAGAATTGGTATTATACGTATACAGCATGTCCTGTTCCACCCCTCCATTGTTATCATTATTCTTAGTTACCTCTTTATGGTGATTGGTCTTATGTTAAATTTTTTTGATGATGGTTCTAGTTCTCCCGGCTTCATTTTAACTGCTTTTCAATACTGGGGAATTTGTGGGAGGTCCCTGGTATATATGGGGCCGGGAGGAGCCACTTTTCTGTCTCTGCAGTTCAGCGCCATCTTGTGGATGTATTACCCAGGAGTAAGGATTATTCTGGAACAGGACGTGCTGTATACGTATAATACCGATTCTACAGGTGAGAAATCACAGAATTTTTTTTTTTTTCTGTTCCCAGAATATTTGATTTTTTTGGCAGAAAGGTCTTGATGAAGGTTTTCAATTGAGGACTTTAAAGGGACAGATATCTGCTTTATCTATCTTTTTATTCAGAAACCCATTGCTGTGAATAAATGTATCAAAAGTTTTTGTTTAGGGAGTCGCTCATGTGCAGCCTCCTCGTAAGCTACTTCTGCCGGTTTGGGACCTGAACTTAGTTTTACCAGCTCTTTATCATCATCCTCCTTTTGAACTATTGGTAGATGCATCATTAAGTTTATTGACTCTTAAGGTTATCTTTTTTTTAGTGGCAATAACCTCAGTAAGGAAGGTTTCTGAATTAGCAGCTTATCAGTTAAGTCTCCTTATTTAGTGTTACATAAGGACAAGTTAGTCTTCTGCTTTAAGCAGGATGTTCTTCCTAATGTGGTTTCCATCTTAATGAAGAGGTGAATTGCCTTCCTTATGTCCTACTCCAGTGTCTGATAGAGAGAGGATTCTACATTGCTGGATGTAAGGAAAAGCACTAAGATACTATCTCACTGCTACACAATCTTTCCGTAGGTCGGACTCCTTATTTTGTCATACCTGAGGGTCCATGGAAAGGTCTTCCACCATCTAAGTCTACCATCAGCGATGGATTAGACAGGCAGTGGTAAGAGCCTATGTTCCCTAAGGGGAAGGATTCTTCTTTTAGGACTACTGCTCATTTGACAAGAGCTATTGGAGCTTCTTGGGCTTTTTAGCATCAAGCTTCAATAGAACAAGTATGCAAAGCCGCTACTTGGTTTTCAGCTCATACATTTACCAATTTCTATAAGGTAGATCCTTTGGTAGAAAGTAATTACATACAGTGGTAATTAGATGGTTTTGGAATGTCTTATTCCTGAAATGAATAAGGGTCTTTTGAATGTCTTGTTCCTGAAAGGAATAAGGGTTTTTGGAGTGTCTTGTTCCTGAAAGGAATACGGTTTGGGGATCCCACCCGAATTGGGGTGCTGCTTTTGGAGGTCCCATTAGTCTCTGAATTCTTCTGATGGCCTGAAGTAAAATGGAAGAGAAAAGAAAATTCTGTGAGTACTCACCTGTAGAATTAATTTCTCTTCCATTATTACTTCAGGACATCAGACCCTCCCTGTCTGCTAGGTTACTATGTCCATGTTTGGATGCCTAGTTTGAGTGGAGTGGTAAATATGTAAATAGTTGCTGTAAATAATGATCAGCATTACAAAGAAATAAAAAATTAAATGGAGAGAGGCGTCTTGTATTTTGTCTCCAGCCTTTTGTTTCCAACAGTATAGGTATGCCTCCTGGGGGGCTGCTTTTCAATTAAACTGAAGTGCATCAAGTCAGCCCGGGTTATAGGCCTGGGAGGTGGAGACACACCTTTGTTCTTGCAGACCACACCCTTCGGGAGAGGTTAACCCAATCGTCTCTGAATTAAGTCTGATGTCCTGAAGTAATAATGGAAATGAAATTAATTCTACAGGTGAGTACTCACAGAATTTTCTTTTTCCTAATTATAGCATAGCTATTGCAATGTGTTATCTTTTTGTAATGTTTACTTTTTCTTTATTTCCACTTAGGTCATATTTTACAATCCCCATCTGCAAATGTTTTGCCAACTCTTCCATTTCATGTTCTGCGCACTTTATTTAACTCAATGCCACTCACTACAGACGACGGTGTGCTGCTGAGACGCATGGCACTCGAAATTGGAGCTATACATCTTATTCTGGCCTGTCTTTCTGCCTTAAGCCACCACGCACCTCGAATACCCAGTACTAGCTCTAATCAGACAGAGGTAGGTGTATGGAATAAGCCCCCATGTTTTTAAAAGACTTGAAGAAACCTGAAGCTCAGTTTTGTAACGTGGTAATACAGGCTATATGCTGATATAGTTCTGTCTTGGCAGCTGCTACTTATTTGTCCTAGTTGCCCTAGTCTTGTTAGATGAAAATAGCAGAAAAAAATGGTCATATCACAGTAGCCAAGCAACTTTTGTGGACTTTCACACACAAACCTCAGACCAGCCAAGTGCCAGTGGGCAAAAAGTGACTCGCTTACCTCACTGCCAATCATCTTCTTGCATCTCCTAGCTTCACCATCCTGGTGACAGGTGGGTGTGACCTGTGTATATCCATCTCTAATTCCAAAAAATTGCCACCCCTATAATCTGATGGGGGGGTAAGATCTCCTTATGCGCCTCCCCTGCCCCCATTGCTTCACACATTGCTCTTGCAGATCAGGAGCATTTTGCAGAATAAAGGGGTTTGTGATCTGTGGTTTTTCTTGCAGATGCAGTTCTACAGAACAGAGACAGAATACAATTGCAGTTTGGTTAGAATGCATTAAGCAATACTTTTGTGGCTCTGTTCCAACTGCGCTGTATCAAAACTGACAATGCAACCTTTCACATCTGTGCAGATCAGTTGCAGATGCTTTATCTGTTCTAGTTTGGCTCCCTTCACTCCTGCCTGAACAGCATCTGGAACAGAAGCTGCATCTTCACTACACCTGCATAGGTGTGATTGAAAGTTTGCATTGTTAATATTGTTCCTCATTTGATTGTCTATTGTAATGTAATGTTTGTATATTAAATAAAATGTAACCCATCCGAACGGTCATTGATAAAGCATTTTACAGAAAAAAATGTTTTATTCCATAGGATAAAGGCTCGTGATCTCAATTTGGTGGTTGAAATTCAACTGGTAGTTAGATCTACTTTATGAAATTGAGAACCCGTGTTGGCCTATTCTTTTTATCATGTACGTAATCTAAGCAGTCTAGCATGCTTAGGAGCAAGTGCAAGACCGTTTGCATTAGTGGCAGAAAAGTATGGCTGGAGATTAAGCTGCAAATTTAATATATTCCAAGTGTGACATACACTCCGCTTCAACTCTTCATGACATTTGGGTAATCTCCAGTAGAGGGCGAACTTCTGCAGAGATGAATATGCAAAAAAAAAAAGCCCCTCCCGGTCCATATATACCTGGGACCTCCCACCAATTTCCCAGTTCCTTCTCTGCAGGGAAGGCTACAAGACAGAAGATGAAGACTTCTGTACTTACAGGTAAGCCGGGCCTGCGCCCGGCCGTTTATTGTCCCTATTGCTGCCAGGACCCTTTCTAAATTGCCTCCCAGCTTAGGCTGCGGGTCCTGGTGAAGGTAGGCAGCACCCTATGGGTGCGGAAGGAGCATTGCTCCACCGTGAGACCTCACTATGGGGTAGGCGGTTATCCAGGTTTTGGTGATCCTGGTGTGGGATGCCCCGTCCCGCTATGCTTATGGCCGGATTATGGCAGGATTCCCCCCCTTCTGGGTCCCCTCCAGGGGGGGAGGGGGGCTGGCTGGCCTTTATACTCGGTCTTATGTGTGTGTGTGGCTGATTTTTACTTACTGCACGCTGGCTACTGCCAGCGCGTGTTTGTGTGTGTGCGTGTGGTTGATGCTGTACTTTGGCCCGCACGCACGCTCTCGTGTGGAGGCGGGCCGGTTCTTCATGGTCGGCCAGGGAGCGCGACCCTCTTGCTTGTCTTAGTGAAGGGGGGCGGGCCTGGCGCTCTCCGTGCCGGTGTCTGCCCGCCGCTCCTTGGCTTCGTCGCCCGGCTTCCAGCCCTATCGGCTGGGAGCGCGGCTTGGTGTTTTTCCCGCGTCGGGAGGGGGCGGGGCCATGTGCCTGGCGCGCTTTGCGTTGGCCCGCCTCCTTCATCCTTTCTGCCTAGCTGCCGCCATCTTCATCACAGCGGCCCGTGAGTGCCCTATACGGGGCTTCTTTATACTGGGTGTATTTGGTTATATATAGTACACTTGTTATCTCATGCTGCCGGGCGTTATTGGTGCCCATGGGCGATATACATCTTGGGGATATATATATTATTTATGGGTGTCTATACATAATGTATGTGTATATGTAGGTATATCTCTTTATATGTTTATATTCTTATGCTGGGATGAAGTGTATATGCCTTTTCCATCAATATTTTTTATTGAGAATATAGGAGAAGTACAGTACAATGCATCATACTTTACATTTTGTGCATTTTGTGGGGCAAATAATTACATCCAAAGGGGTGTCGACACATACACAAACTGGAAACAATATCTCCAAAAGCAAGGTATGAGGTGCGTGTGGCAAACTACCACGTACCTAAGAAAGGAGAGCGGAAGGTTAGGAGCGGGGGGCTAGAGTGAGGAAGATAGGGTGACAAAGCGAGGGAAAGGGGAAGGTTTGGGGGTGGGTGTCCAGCAACCGTCTGACGCGGGATGTGAACAACACATCACATAGTTGTGAGGAGGGAGCGGTCGAAGCTTTTAGGTTGGAAGTGTGTGATCCAACCCTCCCATGTGGTCAGGAAGGGAGCAAGGTCGCCTTGCATCGAGTCTGCCATCTTCTCAAAGAACATAACTTCGTTGATGCGAGGTACCAGGCTACCCTTAGGGATCGTCTTCTTCTTCCAAGAGTGTGCTATAAGTTTAGCGGCTGTAAGAATGTGTCTAATTAGCTCAAATTGAGACCTTGTACATCCGGAGGGTTTCAAATTAAGTAGGGCAAGTTGAGGTGAGGGGTGTATATGCCTTTTATTTGCACTGTATGCATGTTGTTTACTGGGGCCCCCCTTTTTTTGTGTTTTCCAGGTGGGACAACCAAGGCAATTAGGGTTTTTTCTCTCGGTCCTAGGTCCCTGGTTCAAATTGGGGTCCCTTATTATTATTATTATTATTATTCTTACTAAAATCCTCCCACTTACGGACATTAAGGGGCATCCCGGGTAGCTTATAGCGTAATTCCCATTGGTCATTGCGACTACCTTAAAATCACCATATGGAGGCTTCCCAGAATACCGGGCTCGGGATCCCTTCGGGGCAACCCCGGCAGTGTGTGGTATGTGAGGTATCCCTTGTGGGTGACAATGTACAGATTTGTGTACCATGTGCACAGCAGGCGATTGCGCAGAAATCCGGGCCCCGTGTGGCCGGGTCGGCCCCGCTGGCCTCATCACCTAAACCCCCACGCCTGGTCATGGCCCCAAGTGACGTTGTCACTAGCGGGGAGTCGCAATCCGATGTCTGTGCCAGACTGGCCAACATTGAGAAAATGATTGCTAGCTCTGCGGCCAGGAAGGCCCCAGCTAAGAGACGGCACTTGGCGCCCGCGACGCCGGCCCTTGACTGTGATGATTATGATCCTTTTGAATGGTCGGATTATTCCCCGCTTGAGGAAGGGGAATTGTTTTCAGACTCTGATTTATCCGATGATCAGCAGTGCCTTGGCGCTGATGCTGGTACAGAGCGTGGGGATACTGTTGATACCCATAGGCTCCTTACTCAGTTTTTTGAGGTACTTGATTGGTACCGCCAAACCTCGTTTGGGGTTCCCGGATCAGAAGCACTTTAAAAATCTGATCCTTAAGGAATAGGAAAAGCCTACCAGGTCTTCCTGGTATTCCTCAAGGGTGGGATAGGAAGTATCCCTTCCCTGTTGATGTGGTTGAATGTTGGTCTACACCCCCAGAGGTCGACGCTCCCGTTCTGGGGTTGTCCAATACATTGGTTGTGCATTCCCCTGATTCCACTACCTTGGCAGATAGTGAGGACCGTCGTCTCGACCAACTGGCTTCATCCGGTTTGTGCTTCCGCACTCAAGGCCGTGGCTTTTAGAACTTTAATCGAAGGCCTCTTGGATGGATCCCAATTGAGTCCCTCTTGCGAGGAGTTTAGTGCTCTTACGCAATGTGAGTTGTTCATCACCTTTGTGTTATCAGCCCTAGATGATACTATCCGTATGTGTAGCAGGACCTCGGCATTGGTGGTTGCTGTGCGCCGTTTGGTCTGGTTGCGCCAGTGGGCGGCCGACAACGCTGCAAAGAAGGTGTTCGCAGGGCTTCCCTTCTCGGGACGGCGCCTGTTTGGTGATCGCCTAGATTCTGTGGCTAAGGGAGGTAAGTTACCTCAGCGCAAATGGCAGTGTCGGCCATTTCGGGGCTCAGGCTCCTTCAACCCTGCCTTTCGTGGTCCTCGGACGGGCAAGGGGGTATCTGGCGCCGCACCCAGAGGAAATTCCTGGGGTAGGGGCAGAGGTTGTGCCCGACCCAGGTCCTCCTGGGGTGCCAAATCCAAATCCGCTGCTAAGCCCGCTCAGCAATGAGGGGGCACCCTCACCCTTGTGGGTGGGGGGACGGCTGCGACTCTTCGCTCAGGTCTGGGCTCAACATGTTACAGACAAATAGATCCTGGAGGTGGTGGAGACCATCACTCCTCAGGGTACAAGCTGGAGTTCGCAGACCGGCCTACTTACAGATTCCTCAGGTCCCGAGTTCCTATGGACCCACGGGCAGCGCAGGGACTGTTTCTGGCGGTACAAAGTCTTTGGGATATGGGGGTCTTTTGTCCGGTCCCCCCCATAGAGAGAGGTCGGTGCTACTATTCCAACCTCTTTTCTGTGCCCAAGTAGGACGGCTCCATAAGACCCATTTTAGACTTAAAGGTTCTCAACCGGTTCATCAAAACCAGAAAGTTACGCATGGAGACTCTGCGCTCTGCTGTCAACTCCCTACGTCCTGGGGACTTCGTCTTCGATAGACATCAGGGATGCTTTCCTACATGTGCCGGTCTTCCCGTTCCCAGTGGTTCCTCAGGATTGTGGTAGGCGAACAGCACTTCCAGTTTGTGGCTCTTCCCTTCGGGCTGACTTTGGCACCCAAGGTGTTTACCAAGGTGCTGGTGGGCGTGATGGCCCTTCTCAGAGCCCAGGGCATTTGCATTTTGCCTTATCTGGATGACCTTCTCATTACAGCTTCCATATTCCACCAGGCGGAGCTGGACACCCGGACGGTGGTAACAACACTGGAGAGGTTCGGGTGGGTAATCAATTACCCTAAGTCCTCACTTTCCCCGTCACGGGTGGCCTCCTTCCTGGGCATGACGCTGGATACCATTCAGGCCAGGATCTTCTTACCTCAGTCGAAGGTGGATGTTCTCCAAGCACGGATTCGTCTTCTTCTATCCAATCCTCGTCCGTCCATCCGGCAAGGGATGAGGCTGGTGGGGCTGATGGTGGCCTGCTTTGAGGCAGTGCTATTTGCTCAGTTTTCAGTGGTGGCTGGACCCAGGGAATCTTCTGGGGGGCAGATCCCTCTGGCGCCCCACTGGGAGACGGTCGCCACAGATGCCAGCCTGTCGGGCTGGGGGGGCTACTGGAGAGGCCATCAGTTCCAGGGTCTGTGGGGTCCTCGGGAGGCTCACACCCCCATCAATATTCTGGAGCTGAGGGCGGTTCGGCTGGTGCTGGCTCACCTGACACATCACCTCCAGAGCCTACCGGTTCAGGTTGGCTCCGACAATCGGACTGCAGGCGCTTACATCAATCACCTAGGAGGGACTCGCAGCCGAAGTGCCCTCCGGGAGGTGTCTCTGATTCTTGCATGGCCGAGAGCAATGTTCCGTGCATCTCGGCAGTTTACATTCCAGGTGTGGAGAACCTGGAAGCGGACTCCCTGAGCAGGGGGGGCCTCTCGCCAGGGGGAAAGGTCCCTCAGCAACGAGGTCTTTCTTTCTTTCCCGCTGTCGCAGGTGGGGGATGCCGGAGGTGGATCTGTTTGCCTCTCGTCATAATCACAAGCTTCCTGCATTTGTGTCTCTGTCCCAGGACTCTTTGGCTCTGGCAGTGGATGCCATGTCTCTGTCCTGGCGGGAGCTCGGTCTACTGTATCTGTTTCCTCCTTTTCCCATGGTTGGCAAGGTGGTACGCAAGCTGGTTCACGAGGGTGTGCCAGCAATCCTGGTGGCCCCAAGGTGGCCAAGACAGGTGTGGTTCGCGGACGTCGTGCGGTTGGCGGTCGATCAGTACAGGCGGCCTCTGGTTCCGGATCTGATCACGCAAGGTCAGCTTTGTTACCCCAATTTACAAACACGGGCTTTGACGGCGTGGCTGCTGAAACCTCCATTCTAAGAGAAAAAGGTTTGTCTGAAGCGGTTGTCCAGACGCTTGTCAGGCTAGGAAGAAATCTTCCTCTATTATCTACTACAGGACCTGGCGGACCTACATTGATTGGTGTGTGGCTAGGGCCTTTCCTTGTCGGGTCTTTTCCATCCCTCGCATTCTGGAGTTCCTTCAGCATGGGGTTTCAGCTTAGCATTCTGAAGGGGCAGGTTTCCGCTCTGGTGGTTTTCTTTCAGAGGTCTTTCGCTCTTCATCCTTTGGTTAAGACCTTTTTCCAGGGGGTCACTCATGTGCGTCCTCCTCGCAAACCCATGTTGCCAGTTTGGAATATAAATTTGGTGTTGTCTGCCCTTCAGGGTCCTCCTTTTGAACCGGTCCAGGATGTTGCACTATCCATTTTCACCTTAAAGGTTGCCTTTTTGGTGGCCATAACCTCTGTTCGACGTGTTTCTGAGTTGGCGGCTCTGTCCATTCAGGCCCCCCTACTTTGAGAGACACCAGGACAAGGTGGTTTTCCGCTTTAAACCAGACTTTCTGCCAAAGGTTGTCTCTGCTTTTCACCTCAATCAGGACATTGTGCTTCCTTCCTTGTGTCCTAAGCCTAACAGCGACAAGGAGGGGGCCTTGCACTCTCCGGGTGTCGTTAGATGTGTAAAGTACTATCTGGTGGCTACTTCACCATTCCGGAAGACGGACGCCTTTTTTGTGGTGCCCTCCAGGCCCAAGAAGGGTTTGTCGCCCGTCAAGTCTACCATTAGTAAATGGATTCGTCAGGCCGTTATTAGGGCCTATGCTCCCAAGGGGAGGGATCCCCCTTTTCAGATCACTGCTCATTCTACTCGTGCTGTTGGTGCATCCTGGGCTTTTCAGCACCAGGCTTCGGTTGAACAAGTTTGTAAGGCTGCTACTTGGTCTTTTGTTCATACTTTTTCCAAGTTTTACAAGGTTGATGTGCGGGCTTCAGCGGATGCCGTTTTTGGCCGCAAGGTTCTACAAGCTGCAGTGGTTTAAGTTGGTGTATTCTTTACTGTTTATGGTTCCCACCCATGACGGACACTGCTATTGGATGTCCCAAATGTCATGAAGAGTTGAAGCGGAGTGTATGTCACACTTGGAATAATACCGTTTTGTGAGTACTCACCTTTAAAACGGATATTATAAGTGTGACATACACTCCGCTTCACCCCACCCTTTTTGGTATTCCGGATCCTTTATATGGTGAGCCATTGTTTGTTGTTAGTATGGTTATTTGTTTCTTCCTGGTCCCCTTACTGCTTTTTTACACTGGGAAATTGGTGGGAGGTCCCAGGTATATATGGACCGGGAGGGGCTTTCTTTTTTTGCATATTCATCTCTGCAGAAGTTCGCCCTCTACTGGAGATTACCCAAATGTCATGAAGAGTTGAAGCGGAGTGTATGTCACACTTATAATATCCGTTTTAAAGGTGAGTACTCACAAACGGTATTTTTATCATATTACATTGCAACACAGCATGTGTATCAAGCGTAATAAAACTAGTTTTGTCATCTTGCTGCATGGGTCCAAGATTCACTTGATCATTAGGCAGCTCCCATTAGGAGACAGGTGCCTTCCAAAATCCTTACTTCAACTAAGTTTGTTTTCAGCTCATGTAGCAGGAACCACCAACAATTAACTTGTAGTCCATGGACACACTGTAGATACAGCATGATAATATACCTGGCTGTCTAAGGTCCGAGTGTAAGGTCCACAGAGAGTGCTCCTTAATGGAGCTGACTGTCTAGGTCTTCAAAAGATTGCATCGCCTTCTGTGCCTTTCCTGCATGGGATAAAATTTGACTGCATACATATGTATACTAACGTATACTTTGTTAAATTGTTAAATTAACCTATACATGTTATAATGGCATACAGTCTTTTCGGGCAAGTCTATCAACATTACATATCTAGCCTGTCTTCTAAAAGCGCTTAAAATCTGTCAGAAGGAAGAGCATCTGTTTTCATCTTCAGGTCAGGTCACAGGTTTTCAGTTAGCTGCAGGTATAGGCTCTGGCATTGCTATTCCAAACCGTTTATCTTCTGACAAAGCCATTCTTTTGTTGATGTGGAGGTATGCCTCCCTTGTTGTGCTGAAAGGGAAATGCCTTTTTAAATTTTTCTAACATAGACCTAAAGATATTTTGACAAAACTGACTGATATATGTAACTGTTTGTAACTGGCTCCACCTTGACTGATGTTCCAGCTTCAGAAAAATGGCCCCTAGGCATAATTCTGCCTCCACCGTGTTTCACTGTGGGTGTGATGTTTTGTTGTTGGCCTTTGCTTTGGACTTCTTGTTAGCCTCCTTATACAAATGTTCTTATCCTCTAATGGCACTTTTTGTCCTGAGGCCACAGTGCTTCCACTGTACTCTGCGGGCCTGCTTTTTAGCCTCTGGGGTTATAGTTCTCTTCGTAAGAGGGGCATCCAAAATCTGGAGTCTTTTAGCCTCTAGGTCTGCACAAAATGGGTTTTGTTCCACTTCAAGTAGCTGTGATGCTTTTAAATTGCTGACATTTGTCCAAGCAGGGGGATACTGGAGAATGTGACTCTTGTGCTGATGTTTCTTCTATTGAGATCCACTCTCAGTGCCACCCTTTGCTTTTGTATCTCGTTTTTGAGGTTTGTAGCCTTTGCCTGAAGGAAATTGTTGAATTTTTCTTGGATAGAGGGTCATTCCTCTTTTTCCAGAGAATTTTGATTAGCCAGGCTGGATCATTTTGGGTTCTTCCTATAAGGCTGTGGTTGATCCGATGCCTGCTCTTTGTGACTTTCAATGCATTGTCTCTTCTGGATGCTTTTTTTTTTATAGTTTTGTTTTCTCTTTTTATCACGTTTGCCCTTGTTCTATCTTGCCTCTCTGTTGGCCTCCTTGTTGCCTTACACTGTGTTCCATATAATTATGCAAACGGCTTGAACACAGCTGCTGAAATGGCACCACAACACAGCAAATAGGTATTTGAAGCATGAGCCACTCTGTCCTAACAAGGCTGCAATATCCGCAAGGAAGTGGAGTTATGTTTTGGGCCGAAATCATGATGCGTATCTGTGGCCTTTACATGCCTCTATGACCTTCTTACAATGCCTAGGCATGCTCTTGATCCCAGACCTAAATTAAAGTATCGGTCAACTCCTGGACAGTCTGGTGGATGGAACAAGACATGCAAGATGTCCCAAATGTACTCTATTGGATTCAGGTCTGGGGAACGGGCAATCCAGTCCATAGCGTTAATGCCTTCATCATGCAGGAACTGCTGACACACTTCAGCCTTATGAGGCCTAGCATTATCTTGCATCAGAAAGAACCCAGGGCCCACTGCACTGGCATATGGTCTCACAATGGGTCTGAGGATCTCGATACCTATTGGCAGTCTGGGGTACCTCTCACTAACATTGAGGGTTATGTGACTCTCCAAATAAATGCCTCCCCACTCCATTACTGACCCACTCCCAAACCGATCATGCGGAAGGATGTTGCAGGCAGCACAACGGCATCCAGGTCTCTGTCAAGTCTGTCATATGTGCTTAGTGTGAACCTGCACTCATTCGTGCGGAGCACAGGGCACCAATGTCGATTCTGCCAATTTTGGTTTTCTTCTGGCAAATGCCTATCACCCTGCACGGTGTTTGGCTGTGAGCACAACACAGACGTGGATGCCTGGCCCTTATACCACCCTCATGGAGTCTGCTTCTGACGGTTTGAGTGGACGCATTTTTTATTGAAGCATATTTTATTGAAGATTCTTTTGATTTCCGTAACATGAATGCCACAAATTCAACAAATGTCAGATGTTCAGTTCTTTACAATCTATAAAATATATTGATAATCTGTTGTGTGTAATAATTTGGAAGAGTGCCTTTTTTAGTATTTAAAAGTGTGAAGGCATTCTCTCATTCTCAATAAAATTTTATTTATACTACCTACTTTTAATGGTTGATGACTTAAAAATTATACTGTGGGACCTTGACCATATACAATATGGTTCAGCTCACAGTTTAGAGCGACTTCATTTAACAAGGCAAAGGCAGGCTCCTGAGGTACAAAACTCCCTGAGTGTTTATTGCCAACGTTCAGACAGACACAGCATATGTAGGTTAAACAGTTAAAGTGGGCCAACAGTCTGTAATATAAAAGATTTTATTAAAAACCCCACCCCATGCTGCACTGTGAATTCCATAAAAAAAAATGTACCTAAAGCTTTGTTTCCTAATGATGCTTGCAGTCAAAGGCCATGCCCACCCAGAAGCTGGAACAAGTTCGCTCTGAACTTGCGGCTGCTGGCTGGCGCTTCCGTAGTCGCCTCTCCTGCAAGATCAGAGCGAGTAGGTTCCAGCCACTGGGTGGGGATTGGCCTTTGATTCGTGCCAGTATTGATTGATTCTGCCAGTGACGCTGGCAGAAGTCATAGGCCACGCCCACCTAGAAGCTGGAACCTGCTCACTCTGATCTTGCAACATGCTACGACTTGGGCTACGGAAGCAGTGGTCAGCAGCCTCAATTTCAGAGTAAGCCGGTTCTGGCTTCTGGATGGGCGTGGCCTATGATTCCTGCCAGCATCATTGGATGCTGGCACGAGTCACAGGCTACGCCCTACCCAGCGGCGACTTTTGGGGAAAAATAAGTGTGTCTAATAGGATGAAAAAAACAGTATATATATATAGCCTCAAAACTAACTAGAGTGTAGTTGTGTTGGGACCAGTGCATTTTCAGCAAACTTCCATTGTTCATAGAATGCAAAAGAGCTGGCACCCCCATGGGCAGGATTCTTTGTGCTGGTGTGGAAGTTAAGGCCCTGATCCCAGGCCCTAATGAGCAGTTTATTTTTTTTCTCTGGTCCTGTCTTTACAATGTTTTCCACTTGGCACTACTTTGCACTGCTTGAGAAGTAGTATTGATCAAAGGATACTGGACCCCCTGCAGGATAGTAAGCAAAATGGGTTTTTGGTACTTACCTTCAAATAATTTCTTGTAGTCCTGCTGGGATCTCTGCTTCCACCCATATATCAGCACATTCTCATGATAGGATTTTCCAAAAGACTCTGATTGTGACCCTGGGTCCCCTGGGGGGCTACAGGGAATGTATTTCACGGTGAGTACTAAAATCCTATTTTTCCTTGAGAGTCTTCACCAGTGTTTAATTTTAACATTTCTTGCCCCATGGGCCATCTGAACTATTGCTTATATAATATATTGCTACTTAATGTTTAAACTCTTCCATGTGCAGAATGCTGCTTTGCTTCATCTCACTTTCTGTTTAAGCCACAGGTCTCTACCACACACAGCAGTGGCACTTGTGAAGACCAGCAGCTTTACTGGGCCAAAGGCACTGGATTTGGTACTGGATCTACTGCTTCTGGATGGGATGTTGAGCAGGCCCTCACAAAACAGCGGTTGGAAGAAGAACATGTAACTTGTCTACTTTTGGTAAATATTACAATTTATAGCAGTAGTTTTTTTTTCTTTAGAAAATGCAGAATGGCTCCAAGAATGGTTAATAGCCAGACCTTACATTGCTTGTTTCGCTTTTTATGCTGCAAAATGTGACTTTTTCTTCCAATCCATTCCAGTCCGTCCCTTAATCATTACACCTGGGTAATTCCTGCCCGGATGGGCGTGTACTGCAAGATCAAAGGTGTGGCTCCTCCCAGCCCCAAGTAGCAGCTTTGGTGCTGTTCAAATTGGGGTCCGTGAAGGTAAGGTGAAGCGCCGGGGTCTGGGGTGCTTTTCTGAGTGTTAAACCCTCAGAGCTGCAGGCTTTTATTGTTTTTGTTACTAATATAGATTGGGAAAGGGCAAATATAGTATTACTATATAATATATATATATATATATATATATATATATATATATATATATATATATATATATTGTAGACATGTCACTGGAGAAGTGATCGAGGGGGTGTACATTTCACCTAGGTTACTACGCTGGGTGAGATGGTAAGTCCAGGATTGATTTGTTTCCCAGCAGTGATATGCTGCTGAGGTGTTGCTAATTTTGCCGGGCCTGGATTTATATGGAATGGCAGGTAGGTTTGGTAGAGGGACCTGTCATTCCACACCTCCCCGATCCGGTTTGGGTTTTGAATCAGGTGAGCTCTGATCCTAATTAGCCTGGGAGGTAAAAGCTCTGCAGAGCTGCAGGCTATTGCTCTCAGCCTGAAATGAACAGCCTGTGTGTGTGTGTGAAGGAAGCTGCGAACGCAGCCACTGCTGGAGCTAAAAACTCACCCTGCGATGTCCAGGCGAACGCTGTATTTTGAAAGTGTCAGCTAGGTGAGAAGAACCTGCTAAGTAAGCGCCCAGACGGGCTAGGTCTTTATTTTGTTTTGTACACTAAAGAAGCACGCTGCTGCTGTATGTTTTGTTTACTGGACTGTTTATGCCATGAATAAACGCCAAGACCTGCTTTTATAACACCTAAGTCTGTCGTGAACTGTGTCCAAACACACCATCCCCCGGGAAGATCCCTACAATTGGTGCTGCGGAGCGGGCAAAACGGTTGCTAGGGGCAACGGTGTGGACAGACTTGGCTACAGCTGCTTATGTCTTGGGTGAAAGCTGCAACTACACTCCAAGAACAGTCGGGCAACATGGAGGAGATGCTGAAGCAGTTTATGCAAGTAAGTTTGCAACAACAACAGGCTCAGATAGAGGCTAATAGACGACATGAACAGACCATGGCTGCCCAGCAACAACTTATTGAACACCTGATTGCAAAACAAGAGGCGCCTGTGGTTGCTAACCCCCACACAGTGGTGCGAGCCGCTCCAGAGACTTTTGATGTGAAAAGAGCTGTGCAGCGAGCGCTGCAAAAGATGACTGCTGAGGATGATGTTGAGGCCTTCCTAACTGGGTTTGAGCGTGCGGCTGAGCGAGAGAAGTTACCCGTCGCTGAGTGGGCAGAGGTAATTGCGCCCTATTTATCAGGAGAACCTCAAAAGGCCTACTATGACCTCAGTGAGCAAGAGGTTAAGGATTATACTCGGCTAAAAGCGGAGATACTTGCCCGACTAGGCGTTACTACTGCGGTCCGTGCCAGGAGGGTACGCAACTGGAGCTACAGTTTGGACAAATCAGCGAGGTCCCAGATGTATGACCTGATCCATTTGGCGAGAAAGTGGTTGGAGCCAGACACTTCTACTCCTGCACAGATCCTAGAGAGGGTTGTGATGGATCGCTACCTCCGAGCACTTCCTGCTGACCTGCAACGCTGGGTGGGACAAGGTGACCCTAAGAATGCAAACGAACTTGTCAACCTTGTGGAGAGGTTCCAGGCGACTGAGGACTACCTCCGTGATGTTTCTGCAGCCCCCTCACCTCCCCGGAGTGCCAGATCTGTGCCATCAGCTGGTAAGAGACTTCCATCTATTGGGGGAGTGTGGAGGGGTGCTGAGGGAGGAAAAAGGGCTCAAGTGGTGTCTCAGGGGCAAAAGACTGGGGATGGCCCCGGGTGGCTAAGTGGCCCTAAAAAGGACTCCTTGCCAAGGAGACCAGGCTCTATCCAGTGCTGGAGATGCCATGAGATGGGACACGTGTCTGCCCATTGCCCTCTTACCACTGAGCCCATGGAATGTGAGGTTAATCGACGTCAGTCGCTATTTGCGGAACCATCTTGTGTTGCAGTTCCTGGACTAGAGACTGAACCGCAACTCTGCAACGTTACAATTAATGATTTTCCTGTTAAGGCGTTGCTGGACTCAGGAAGCCTCGTAACCTTGGTGCATGCCAGCCTGGTGGCAGGGGACTTTGAGTGTAAAAAGCATATGAGTGTTGTTTGTATACATGGGGATACAAAAGTGTACCCTATAGTGCTGGCTGAAGTCGGGACTGAACAAGGCACCGTACAATATGAAGTGGGTGTGGTTAAAAACCTCATGCATAACGTAATATTGGGGCGCGATTTTCCATTATTCTGGGCTCTCTGGGGAAAAAGAACATCCCCCGAAAGGAGGGAGGATACTCCTAAGGTTGTTGCATTACCCCCTCTAAGTGATAAAAGTGTGCAGGATGAAAATGATTGTTTTCCTTTGCAGGTCCTGGCTGGAGAGGAGGAGGCTCCTCCCACTGAGCAAAATATACCAGACTTAGAGGTGTCTAGGGATAATTTTGGGACTGCACAGTTACAGGACCCCACTCTCAAAAATGCGAGAGAGCAGGTTGCTGTCATGAATGGGGTACCTCAGGAACCAGATGCTGAGAAAAGATTTCCACACTTTTCTGTGACTAATGATCTTTTCTATAGAGTCACTAAGGTTAAGGATGAGATTGTGGAACAGCTTCTGGTGCCTAAGCCGTACCGGCGTCAGGTGCTGGACATGGCACATAACCATGTTCTTGGGGGACACTTGGGGACTGACAAAACGCAGGAGAGGGTTCTCCAGAGGTTCTACTGGCCGGCGATATATGGTGATATTAAAAAGTACTGCGAGTCGTGCCCCACATGTCAGCTTAGTGCCCCAGTGTCCCATTTTCGCAGTCCTTTGGTTTCGCTCCCTATTATAGAGGTGCCTTTTGAGCGTATAGCCATGGATTTAGTGGGTCCCATTGTAAAATCCGCTAGAGGACACCAATATATTCTGGTGGTCATGGATTATGCGACCCGCTATCCAGAAGCTGTGCCCTTAAGAAACACCGCATCTAAAACAATTGCACGCGAGTTGTTTTATATGTTCTCTAGGACTGGAATCCCCAAAGAAATCCTAACTGACCAAGGTACACCCTTTATGTCAAAGGTGATGAAGGAGTTATGCAAACTATTTAAAATCTCACCCATCCGTACCTCTGTATACCACCCCCAGACGGACGGATTGGTGGAGAGATTTAACAAAACTTTGAAACATATGCTGAAAAAAGTCGTGGAAAAAGATGGCCGTGACTGGGATCATTTGTTACCCTACCTCATGTTTGCTATTAGGGAAGTGCCCCAAGCGTCCACAGGGTTCTCACCATTCGAGTTGGTCTATGGTCGTCACCCTAGGGGTCTACTGGACATTGCAAAAGAGACATGGGAGAGCGAGTCCACCCCATACAAGAGCGTTATTGAGCATGTAGCACAAATGCAGGACCGTATAGCCGCTGTAATGCCCCTAGTAAGGGAACACCTCCAGAGGGCGCAAGAGGCCCAAAGTAGAATTTACAACCGGTCTGCAAGAATCAGGACATTTAACCCAGGCGATAGGGTCCTTATACTAATTCCCACTGTTGAGAGTAAATTCCTGGCGAAGTGGCAAGGTCCCTATGAAATTGTGGAAAAGGTCAGTGAGGTGAACTACAAGGTGCACCAACCAGGTAGAAGGAAGCCTTTCCAAGTTTACCACGTAAACTTGATTAAGCCCTGGAAAGACAGGGAATCCTTGGGGGCGACAAATACTGTTAGTAATTTGTCACAACCAATCCCTCCAGTCAAGGTTGGTGATACCCTATCAGTGTCACAGAAACAGGAGGCTCAGGAATTTTTACAGAAAAACAAAGACAAGTTTTCTGACCTCCCAGGGCGTACACACCTCATCTATCATCACATTGAAACTGAGCCTAGAAGCAGAGTAAACCTCAAGCCCTATAGGATCCCGGAAGCCCGTAGGGAAGCCGTATCTGCCGAGGTAAAGCGTATGCTTGATCTGGGAGTAATTGAGGTGTCACAGAGTGAATGGTCCAGCCCGATTGTATTAATCCCAAAGCCTAATGGAACTTGGAGGTTCTGTAACGATTTCAGAAAGTTGAATGAGATCTCAAAATTCGATGCCTATCCTATGCCCAGGGTAGATGAGTTGATTGAGAAGTTGGGTAATGCCAGATACATAACCACCCTCGATCTCACAAAGGGCTATTGGCAGATTCCACTTACTAATGAGGCTAAAGAGAAAACTGCATTCTCCACCCCTGATGGGCTATTCCAGTATGTAGTGATGCCGTTCGGGTTACATGGAGCACCTGCGACTTTCCAGAGGTTGATGGACTTGATTTTGCGACCACATCGTGATTACTCAGCTGCCTACCTCGATGATGTGGTCATTTTTAGCCCTGATTGGGAAAGTCACCTCTGTAAGGTACAGGCTGTATTGGATACCATAAGTGATGCGGGGTTGACCATAAATGCCGAGAAGTGTGCAATAGCCCTAGAAGAGGCCAAGTATCTGGGCTACATTATTGGAAGAGGGTTGATTAAGCCACAGCTTAATAAAGTGGAGGCAATACAGAATTGGCCTAGACCCCTGACAAAGAAACAGGTCAGAGCTTTCCTTGGTATTACGGGCTATTACCGTAGATTTGTGCCGAACTTCGCCTCAGTTGCTGCTCCCCTAACTGACTTGACCAAGGGCGGAAAGAGAGCCATGATCACGTGGACTCCAGAGGCCGAGAAGGCTTTCCAAAGCCTTAAGTCTGCCTTGTGCCAACAACCTGTGTTAGTTACCCCCGATTTCAGGCGAGAATTTCTGGTTCAGACAGATGCTTCTAACACAGGCTTAGGTGCAGTACTCTCACAAGTAGCAAATGGTGAGGAGCATCCGGTGATGTACTTGAGTAGGAAGCTAACCCCGGCCGAGAAAAATTATGCCATTGTGGAGCGAGAATGTTTGGCGGTGAAGTGGGCCCTCGAATCCCTAAAATATTACTTGCTAGGCAGGAAATTCAAGTTAGTGACAGACCATGCCCCCCTAACATGGATGAAGTTAAACAAGGAGAGAAACGCAAGAGTGACTAGATGGTTTCTGTCCCTACAAAACTTTAATTTCACTGTGGAACACAGGCCAGGGAAATTACAGGCAAATGCTGACGCATTGTCGAGGGTACATTGTCTGTGGGGACAAAATGCTCAGCCCTCCGGTCTGAAGAAGAGGGGGGGGATATGTAGACATGTCACTGGAGAAGTGATCGAGGGGGTGTACATTTCACCTAGGTTACTACGCTGGGTGAGATGGTAAGTCCAGGATTGATTTGTTTCCCAGCAGTGATATGCTGCTGAGGTGTTGCTAATTTTGCCGGGCCTGGATTTATATGGAATGGCAGGTAGGTTTGGTAGAGGGACCTGTCATTCCACACCTCCCCGATCCGGTTTGGGTTTTGAATCAGGTGAGCTCTGATCCTAATTAGCCTGGGAGGTAAAAGCTCTGCAGAGCTGCAGGCTATTGCTCTCAGCCTGAAATGAACAGCCTGTGTGTGTGTGTGAAGGAAGCTGCGAACGCAGCCACTGCTGGAGCTAAAAACTCACCCTGCGATGTCCAGGCGAACGCTGTATTTTGAAAGTGTCAGCTAGGTGAGAAGAACCTGCTAAGTAAGCGCCCAGACGGGCTAGGTCTTTATTTTGTTTTGTACACTAAAGAAGCACGCTGCTGCTGTATGTTTTGTTTACTGGACTGTTTATGCCATGAATAAACGCCAAGACCTGCTTTTATAACACCTAAGTCTGTCGTGAACTGTGTCCAAACACACCATCCCCCGGGAAGATCCCTACAATATATATATATATATATATATATATATATATATATATATATATATATATATATATATATATATATATAGTGGTACCCCCCAGAGGACTTGCATGACTGTCGAGAACCTATATATACTTGGTCAGAGCCCCAGGGTCATAGACTAGTATTATTAAATTCACCATGGCGGAGGCATCTGGGGTAGCAGATCTGTTCTTAACAGATTTCTCCCCATGTCCAGTATGCATGCAGTGGCACTGGACAAGGATAGCACAGTATGCAGGGATTCTGCTATGGTTGTAGTGGATAGGGAGACAGTGGTCTCTTCCCTGAGGGGGCTCTTACCCCTATTGCCAGTGCTCTCTGAGACTTAAAAACCCCCTTTGCAGCCTTAATGCGAACCTAAACCTTTAGTGTGGATACTAAGAAGGTTTATAATAAAAAAAATCCTCTCAGTGTATTGAAGAGGATATTGTGGCTGCCATAGTCTTTCTGAGTCTTTAAACTCTGTCGGCAGCCCTCAAGTGGTCCTAAACCTATAGAGTCATCATGGAGTATTGGCTACTCAAAAGGTTTTAAAGAAAATATTTTTTCCTCTGAGTTGAAGAGGATATTGTGGCTGCCATAGTCTCCTTCTCAATCTTTAAACTCCTATATGTTTAGGACCACTTGAGGGCTGCCGACAGAGTGTCATAATGGAGTATTGGCTACTAAACAGGTTTTAAAGAAAATAATTTTTCCTCTGAGTTGAAGAGGATATTGTGGCTGCCATAGTCTCTCAGGAAGTTATCCTTTGGGAGAATTCATCCAGTAGGGACTTGGGTCAGAGTCCTCTACACAAAGGGTTGTCTGGTTATGGAGAAGATGGATGGTTGATTTCCTCCATTCTGGAGGATGTTGCGGGGCATACGCTTTACCATAATCTGATCAATAGGGATTTGCAGAAGTCAGGTTGTCTTCCAACCATTCCTAAAGTACTAGATACTATGTATCCTTTTCCTAAAGATCAGATTTAAATATGGTCCCACCCTCCTGTGGTGGACGCTCTGGGACCAGGTCTCTTTAAGATTTTGGTTATGCCATCCTCTGATAGTGCTTCTCCAAAATATCCAGCGAATAAGCGCGTGGATCAGGTGGCATGTCGTGCTTTTATGCCGGCCTGTGCTACAGCCATAGCATTTTTTGTGAGTAGGAGGTTGTTAAAACAACTGGGCTCTAAGACTTGTATGGCTCGTTCACGGAAGCCATGTTCCCAGTTGATTAAAGCCAGTTAAGCTTAAGGCGTGCTTTATGGCTTAAGCAATGGCCAGCTGACATAACCTCTAAAAAGGAATATGACGGGACTCCCCTTTTAAGGTGGGGCATCTGTTTGGGGAGTGTTTGGTTGACTTGGTAAAGCATGCTACTAGTGGTAAGTCATTTAATCTGCCACAGAAGCCGAAGTCTAAGACTGCTTCCGCAGGGCCTCTAATACTCTGTTCCGGCTAGAGGTTCAGCCTCTTTGGGATACCGAAGATAATTTTTTGGGAATAAGACAACGTTCCAAACTAAGGCAACAGGAGTCTGGCAAAATAAAGCAGACCCCCTTCGAATCCGGCTTAGGCATGAAGGGATGCCCCCACTCTTGAGGTGTGGGGGGGGAGCTTCTGCATTTGGCTCATATTTGCAGGCTTCATGTAACAGATATTTGGATACAGGAAGTTGTATCCTCAGGTCACAAAATCAAATTAGGAACCAGACCCCATCAGAGATCTCTGGTCAGGGGTATCCCGAATTCAGCAGAAAGCAGAAGCATTGAGATCTGCCCTATCTCACCCTTTTAGAGATTGGAGTTTTTATAACCACAGTGTATATATAAGGATTCATTCCTACATTGTCGTAGGTGGCCTACATCTTCAGTTTGTGGCGCTACCCTTTGGTCTATTAGCACTAAGGGTGTTTACCAAGGTGTTGGCAGGTCTCATGTTTACTTACATGTAATCCCTTACTGAGTCTATCGGTGGATATGGGCCCCATCATGTCAGGGGGCCCAGAAGGATACCTTTTCATATCTTAAAGAGTTATTCTTTTCTGGGAATGTCATGACACGTCTCAGGCAAAAGTGCTTTTCCAACACAGAAGTGACTCTTACAGGGTACAGGGTCCCTTGTCTTGCCCTCACCCGACGATTCATCAAGAAGTGTGTCAATCTGGGATCGAGACCCACACACTCTGGATCATTTTTTGCATGACACCATCAGCAAGGCAGTGTCTAGCCTGGTCCTCAGCCTCTTCAGATTCGCAAATACTTTCTTCCAGTACAGTGAAAGATCATCACCATGGATGCCAGTCTATCTGGTTGGGGGAGTGTCATGGAGTCACAAACGATCCAGGGACAGTAGAGAGAGCAGAATCTCCATAAAGATCCTAAAACTGAGAGCTATTCTATTGTATTCAGACATTGGACATACCATCTGATGGGGCATCCCGTTCGGATTCAAACAGACAATTGGACGGCGGTGGTATGTATCAACCATCATGAGGTCATCGGAAGCAGTAAAGCCCTGATGGAAGTGAGCGGGGGGTTTTACTTTGGGCTGAGAAACCGGTTCCATATCTTTTGGTGGTACACATAGTGGACAACTGGAGTGGACAACTTGTAGGCCGAACATATCAGCAGAACGGTCCTGCATCGGAGGAAATGGTCTCCTAGCCAGAGAGTTTTTTAATCCCTATGCATGTGCTGGAGGATCCCAGACGTAGATATCTTTTTTTTTTTTTTTTTGGCTCAGTTTAGATCTTCAGCCTTTTTCAGGGTCGATCATCTACTAAAGGAAGATCACTTTAACATCCTTGCCAGGGTAGATCTGCTTACGTGCGGTTGTCGGAAGAGTGTGTTTTACCCATTTTACTGTGTGCAAAGCCTTCTTTTGGTTATGCCCCTGTGTGCCCCCACCCCATCCCGTGAAGTGCCCCTACCCCCCTGACCCACCCCTAGTGCCCCCCTCCTTGTGCCCCCCTCCTCCCCAACCTATTGCCACGGGTAAGAATAAATAATTGTAAAAAGAGAAAAAAGAAAATATTAACATTTGTAGTATATATACCTGTACATGCGTGGTTTGAAGCGTGTACAGGCACATGTACGCACTCGTTCTGCCTAGCTTACTTATTTGTCGTCCTTCCTATCTCTTATTCTGGATCCTCTCCTCAAATTCTTGAAGTAGAGACCTGGTGACTCCCGACTCTGTCAGTGCTGATTCAATTTCTATGGTTTTTAACATCTCCTCTTTCCATTTTTTGGGGGAGGGAGGGTTTGGGCTGCGCCAATGTTTGATTGTGCAATGAGACAATGAGACGTAGATATCTTGCATCACGGCTCAGTCGGAAGGTCCGAAGTTTGTCTCAACCCAGGGATCCTCTAACAATAGCAACAGACATCCTGACTCTTCAGTGGTCGTTATTCAAGCTTCTTTATGCATTTCCCTCCGATTTCACTCCTGTGTCGAGTACTAAAAAAGGTTTAGCTCACAAGGGAGTCCCAACGATTCTGGTGGCTCCTCGGTGACAAGAAGAAGCTGGTTCTCAGACATAGTAAGGATTTCACAGGGCAACTTGTGGATGCGACGATCCAGATCTTCTCACACAGGGACCTCTAAGGCCTCCCGAATCACAAGTTCTGGCTTGGAAGACCTGGCTATTGAATCCTTTATTTTGGGAGAAAGGTTTTTTTTTCGGCCAGAGTCATCCAGACTATGATTCAGGCCAGGAAGAAATCTTTATCAAGTGATCTACTATAGTCTGGCAAGCATTTATCGCTTGGTGCGAATCCAGGGGTTCGCTTGTAGAATATATTGATTTTTTTGCAGAAGTCTTGATGAAGGTCTTCAATTGAGGACAAATATCTATCTGTCTTCTTTCAGAAACCCATAGCTGAGAATGATTTTTATCAGAACTTGTTTTACAAGGAGTCGCTCATGTGCGGCCTCCTCTTAATCCACTTCTGCTGGCTTGGGACATGATCTTGTATTTCAGGGTCCTTCTTTTTGAACCATGGTAGATGCGTCATTAAGTCTAAGGGCACTTATGGTTATCTCTTAGTGGCAATAACCTCAGCAGGCGGGTTTCTGAATTAGCAGCTTATCAGTAAGCCCCGTTATTTGAGTGTTTTAGGATTTTCATCCTAAAGGTATGCTCCAGTGTCTAATAAGGAAGGGGTGGTGTTCACTGTTTGGATGTAGTGAGAGCACTAAGGTATTCTCACTACTACACAATATTTCCATAGTTTGGACTTCTCATGTCATACCTGAGGGGCCACGGAAAGGTCTTCCACCAGCTAAGTCTGCCATCAGTCGATAGGTTAGACAGACAGTGGTAAGAGTCTATTCTGCCAAGGGGAAGAAGCCCCTGGTTTGGGTCACAGCTCTTTCCACTAGGGCCATTGGTGCTTCCTGGGCCTTTAAGCATCAGGAACAGGTTTGTAAAGCTGCCACCTGGTCTTCGGTTCATACATTTACCAATTTTACAAGGTAGGTGTTAGGGCCTCAGCTTACGCTGTATTTGGTCGAAATTTACTTCAGGCAGTAGTGAATCGAACTACCTGCTGTACCGCGTTGGGGATCCCACCCTTAGTAGGCACTGCTTTTGGATGTCCCGGATGTAATTGTTAAGGGACGGCCTGGAATGGATTGGAAGAAAAAACACAATTCTGTGAGACTCGCCTGTAGAATTGGTTTTGATTCCGATCTGTTCCAGGCCGTCCAATCCGCCCTCTTGTGGGGTTTATGTCCTGGATGCCTTTTTTTATGGTGATTACTCAATTTATTATTTAATAGGACACTTGTAAAAAAAAAAAAAAAAAGACGAGAAGGATTTTTCCAGAGAAAACAAGCAGGCGGTGTGTTGTAACATGTTCTCCTATATTTGGGGCCTCCCGGCCTTAGCTTCTTGTTATGATTTACTGCTATTTAATTACTGGTCTTTGATTAGAGGCAGTTGCTACTTATGGGGCCGGGAGGAGCCACACCTTTGATCTTGCAGTACACGCCCATCCGTGCAGGAATTACCCAGGTGTAATGATTAAGGGACGGCCTGGAATGGATTGGAATCAAAAACAATTCTACAGGTGAGTCTCACAGAATTGTGTTATTAACTATGCAAATGCTGGTCTTTTTTTCCCGTATGCTCCCGCGAGCCTGGCCAGCTGAATGGCTGGGCGCGGTAGCACAGCACCTCGGTATAGGATGCCTGGTCTGGTTGGGTTTTTAAAGACTGTAATCCTCCAAAATCTATGTACGTGCAGCATCCTCTATGAGCATTTATTTTGGCACAAGTGGAGAATGAGCCCTTGCCAAGAGTCTATTTCAAACTAGATTTATTGTTTTATAGACTGCTATAGTCACTTTTCCCAGTTATGTTGTGCATAATAGAATTGTTTAAATGAAATTCTTGTGATCGCCTCTTATCTTAAAGTGAACATATCTGGGAAATAACCCTCCCAACCGGGGCTTTTACATGTGACTTCCGATGGCCAAACGTGGGGTCAGATATCGGCGGCGGAGACATGTGAAACCTGGGTATGCGTGGGGAGGAGTCAGGCTCAAGCAATCTCGATGCCTCTCACTCTCAGAACATTGGTGTCTAAAACAGAGATTAATTCTAAGTTGCAGGCACACACACCAACACTCATACTGACATCCTTGCACTCACATCAACAGGTGCACATATGCACACCCCAATCAATGTGCGCTCCACGGATGCGTGTGCACGTATTCTATACAAACATACATGCATCCCCAAATATGCGCAGACACATACCCGTTAACTTGAACACCCCCCAGACATGCACACACTTCCACACGCACCCCCACAGATGGCCATGGGTACATCCACATATATACATACATCAGAAGACTTGCACAAACCCACCAGCATACAGGTATGCTTGTGCACACACCCAGATGCACATGTGCACCCACCTACAGACATGCATACACAGACACACATGTGCATAACAGGCACACACACCCCAGTGTGCATACACACAGACCCACAGATGCACATGTGCGCGCACACAAGACGCACAGACAAGCATGCACACACCTCTGCATCTCTTTCCAATCACTTTGTATTTCCACCTTGAAATGCACATAATTTTTTCCATAGTTTTAAAGTGGACCAAAGCATAAGGACTATCCTGGGTCTTGTTCTGTGCCCTGGGGGCATCCTGCCAGAATGCCCTGTAAAACTCACCTCTTCCTGGTCCTATGGCACATGCACAAGCTCTCATCCAATCAGAGCCATTTGCCCTGCATATGTTAAGTTCTGTTTACATGCAGAGCTCAGCAGTGGGAAGTGTTGAGTGGCCGCATACCCAGCAACTCCTGCCCCCAGTCTATTGAATGGCTGGAGTGGACTCACAACCCAATACCAATTCGGGATGCCCCTCGTGGAAAGTTATATTTTAGATTCCAGGGCCGGCCACAGTGGGTTTTGTTCCTCTCTTAACTTTCACATTTCCTTTATAATGATTTGCTACCTAAATTAAAAAAAAAAAAAGGTTCTTACCTTTTGTCCCCCACAGCTGATTGATTTAACCTGATCACTGGATCTATGCCACCCAAATGACCATCATCCATGCCTCCATGTCAGGCTCACTTTCAGTTTTGTGTTTTTTTTTTTTTATTTAGATGGTCAATCACTAAAGCTTGCACCATTTTGTATTGAAAAATTTTATTAGGCTAATACTGATGATTTGGGGTGGGTGAGTACAGCCTTACTAAAAATACATTTAGCCTCCCTAAAATTAGCTCCACACATGGATGTCTGCACTGGAGAATCTTGTTCGCAGACCATTGCTTTTCTTTGCTGTTCATAGGCTCAATAAGCTTCATGCTTGACGGATTTTTTTAATCTTTTTAGTACAGTATGAGAAATTTCAAAAAGGATTGCAGGATTGGATTGCTCACGTAAAGATCCATATAATTGACTTAAAAAGATGAATCTTATACGGTGGCTATTTTTCTGGCCTTTTAATGTGCTGCTTAAGCTTTCAAGTGAAAATTGTAATGTAAACCTTAATTCATTTTGCAGTGCCAAACACATTTCCCCTCCTCATGCTTATATTTAAATCTAATCTTTTGTCCTTTAACTTTCATAGTATTGGAATGTAAGCTTGTAAAGGTTGTAGTCTGATGGGATTTTGTTTGTCATTACCAGAGAAATGCTTGCAATCACTTTATTTTTTTTTTTTTTTTTTTTTTTATAGAATGTGTACATTTTAATTGTACTGTAAAATGAGATGGTATTTTGCTACAGGCCTTCACACCTCTAGTGATGCAAGACACCATGCCTGTACTCTTGCCAGAGCAGTTGAACTTATAAAGAGACTATGGTCAAAAATGACCATAGTCCCTCTTTTCTATACTGCAGCAGTGCAGCGCTATTCAGGCTCTCCCCCACTGTGCATCGACACGGGTAAAACTAAAAATACTGCCACCTGGGACTCGCCTCTTCCAGGTCTTCTTCTGCGGCTGCCATGGAGCAGCCTATCAGCCTCCAGTGCCAGCCAGTGCTAATAGGCTCAGCTGAGGCTGCGCTAATAGGCCGCTCATGCTCACGTGAACACATCACCCCGAACAGCCTATCAGCGCTGGCTGTGGATGCAGATAGGCTGCTCCATGGCAGCAGTTGAAGAGAATCTGGAGAGGCGAGTTCCCGGGCGGCCAGTACCGGAGTCAATGTACAGTCGGGCAACCCGGATTACACTTGCCCCACTGCTGTTTAGAAAAAATAGCACTATGATGATTTTTGACCATATTTTCTCTTTAAAGCGATTGTCCAGACAGTAAAATAAAAATATCTAAACTCACTTTTTGACCCTCGCTCCTAGTCCAATGCTATAAATTTTACATGATCTGCTGATCGGGTCCCATACTGCTCAGACTCAATTGCCAGTCACATCCATAATCTCGACTATACTAACCTTTTCACATTTTGATTAATAGTAGCCATTGCACATACGATTTTTCCTCTACATTTTCCTATCCGTGCACTTGTGAGTAAACACCAAATCCATGACTACACACAGCTGAATAACACACTAAGGGGCAGTGAAGTGCACACTACCCTAAATCCAGCACCCTGAAAGCAATTGGGGGTTAGGTGTCTTGGTCAATGGCACTTCAATCATGTGCCATGGCTAGGAATGGAATCTGCCACCTTCCATTCACAAACCCGCTTCCTTACCTCTAGGCCAAAACTGCCCCACACAGCAAGTTTGGTTAATTGGTATTATAATGACATTTATGTGCCACGTACATGCTCTGTAATGTTTCTATAAAAATGTTCTGTGATTGCTTTTCTGTATCTACATTTTTATTTCAGTCTTTCAGGGGCAAAAATCAAGCAGTACTTGAAAATGTTGCAGCATTTTTTGAACCTTAACATATGTGCTACAAATTTGAATATTGCTATGTATTTTTACAGGTTCTCGCCAGCTATATAAATCCATCTGGATGTGCAGTTAATGGTGAAATTGCAGCCAATGAGAGTCGAGGGCAGAATAGTAATGCTCTCCCATCTGTCTTACTGGAACTACTGAGTCAGTCATGCCTCATCCCAGCTATGTCCTCATACCTGAGGAACGATTCAGGTACTGTAACATAGAGTAACTTGTATATATTTGTTAAAGTCTTTAAAATGTTGTCATTTATAATGTCTAATCAACTACATGATAAATTTCATATGTGCTCATCTATAAATTGTTAGAAAGATTGCCAGCACAAAACCCTTAAACGATTCCCCAGCATCTAAAATTAATATATTTTCAGTTTTTAGTCATTTACTTATTATTCTTTCCCCCACTGGGCTGCAACTCTGTTCAGAACTTTAGGATACGGGTGTCGCCACCTTGACCAGAAGCATCACACTTACTGAGGAGAGGAGAGTGGGATAGAGTACAGGGGGGTGGGTTATAGCTGTGCTTTGCTCAGACAGAGCAGAGCTGGGGTCAGGAAAAGGTCATCAATCCCAGAATGCAGAGCAGCACAGTCAGAAGGCACTTCCTGTTTGCAGGCTGCCTGATGTCCCATGAGCCGCCATCTTGGATGTTTGAAGGCTCATAACATGCAGTAGATGCAGGTAGGATGATTTTTAATGTGAGCAATCTGTATGTACAGGGTGTGGGAAACATATAAGATATGTTCTTATTCAGGGTGAAGGTCCGCATTAAGTGATTGCAACAAGAAGTCTTATAACAGTCATTGCAGTGGGCCAGAACAGGTCTGCAAACTTTTTTTTTTTTTTTTTTCATTTGATGGGCAAACCTCTTATCCCATATATGTGTTCTTACTTGGTAATGTATGTGATGGAGAAAGTTTTTCAAAGTCCATTGACAACCCCTATATATTTTGATTAGATTTTGTCCAATACCGACCTTGGGCATGAAGGTGTTATGTAACAGTTAATAAATTGTTTCAGTCTGGTAAGTTGACGAGATGTTGTGTGTCATATGGGTGGGATGGCTATTTGTAAACAAATAATCAATACATTTGTAGTCAACATTGTGGTCAGCTTTTTAGGACTGACCTAGACAGACTAGTCCTTCATGCATTTACTTGTAGTCCTTCAATACATTTAATTGTAGTCAACATTGTGGTCAGCTGTTTAGGACTGACCTGTCTTTCCCAGGTTCTATTTCGATCCCCCGGGGCATCCTAAGTCGGGGTGCCCCGCTGTGTGAAACCACCCACATCACCCTTTCAAACTTCACGGTCCAACGGTGCATGTGTAGGCTCTCATCCAATCGGAGCCATTTGCAGTGCATATTCATTGCTCGCCAAACATGCTTTGTTTACACGCAGAGCCTGGCACCTACACCTCGTCATGGCTGCCCTTTCTGTCAGAATACAGCTGCTCCTGGAACTATGAACAAGGCACTCCCACTGCATTCCTTTGCCATAGATGACCAATCATACACCTTGCCTGGTGGTCTGTAGCTCCACCCCAGTTTGTCTGCTCAGCTGTGGCTACTGTAATTAGCATATGAATATGTGTCATGTTTAGCATTTCAATCAGTCACACCTAATTAGCACTTTAATCATCTGTGGCTGCAAGACAATAACGCCTGCAACCCCTCCCTTCATTGATTAGTTTATAACTGCATATAATAAAATATTCTTGCCACATTATTATTTTTTGTTTGCCTTGTTATAAAAAAGTGCTTATGGTGTGTGTACTGATTTAAATATATATATATATATATATATATATATATATATATATATATTTTATTACAGTGTATACTGATTTAAATTAATATATATAGTCTGTGTATCATATATAGTAATAGCACAACATCTGGCTCTTACAGACCCCCTCCATTATGCTGATTATGCAGCATTACAGAGCCAAGGCTCATGCCCACTTGCTTTAGAAGAAAAATCATAATGTGAAACTGTAAACCTTGCCATTTTTGCCATTTTCTCCTTCAGTTTAAAAAACGAAAACAATTTAGGACACTGACAAACCTAGCCCCACACAATGAGCTAACGATTGCCTTTGACTACAGAGTCCCTTAATATTTAAAGCCTCCATACAGGAAAAATGTTGGATAGGAGATGCTAACCCAAACTTTGTAATAAAACATTTTAGCTGGGTGACTATTCAAGAGTAAGCGAGAGCCATGGGGGAAACTTGAACCCCAGGGGGCCAGCGGCCCCAAGCCAAGCCCTCTCAGGGTTGATGGGTAGGGGAATGGCTTTTGCACTATGCACCAGTGTGGAGGGTTCGACGCCTGGGTACAGGAGGTTGTGTCTTTCGGATACAAGATCGAGTTCTGGACCACGTCTCCACACAGGTTTGTGGCGCCCAAGCCTTCCCGTGTCACGGAAAGGACGGTGGCTTGTGACCTTGTGATAGAGCGGGCTCTGGACCATGGAGTTGTAGTATCTGTGCCCCCCTCAGAGCGGGGCTGTGGCTTCTACTCAGTACTATTTGTCATCCCCAAGAGATTCTGAATCTCCGGAATCTGAACAGTTATGTTCTGGTGCGGAAGTTCTGCATTGAATCTCTAATGTTGGTCATAATGTCACTGCAACAGGGATTTTCTTGCTACGGTGGACATAAAGGATGCTTATCTGCATGTCCTGATCTTCCCTGGTCACCAACAATACCTGTGCTTGGCGGTGGGCACCCAACATTTCCAATTTGTGGCAATGCCATTCGGGCTGTCCACTGCCCTGCGAGTGTTCACAAACGTCCCATTTCTGGCAGAGGCACTGCGGAATGTTTGGGCAGTCCTGTACGCGCTGGAATTTTTCCGGTGGGTGATCAACTACCCCAAGTCCCAGGTGGTTCCCAACATGGTGGTGACCTATCTAGGTATGACATTGGCTACTTGATGGGCACAGGTCCTTCTTCCAGTGCAGAGGTGCACGGAGACAATGAGGTCGCTGCTGACAGACTAACATTCCATGATCAGATAAGGCATGCGTCTCCTTGGCCTGATGTTGTCTACTATCGAGGCAGGCTGTATACCCAGTTCTACTCCAGGCCTCTACAAATGCTGCTCCAATTGAAATGGCACAGGACTGTGCAGACATTGGACCGTCACTTCATATTGACAGACAATGCCCGCTGCCAGTGGGTTGGTCTTTCCTGCGGTCCAGTGGGTCATCCTGATTACAGATGCCAGTCTGACGGATTGGGGTAGTGTTCTGGCCAACCAGATGGTTCAGGATCTCTGAGACCAGTGGGAACGCAGTCTTCCAATCAATGTGTTGGAACTGAGGGAGATTCTGCCTTTCCTCAAGCATTGGTCTGCCCAGCTCCGAGGCGTTCTGGTCATGGTACATTCAGGAAATTCCACGAATGTGTGGCCTACATAAACAATCAGGGGAGTACCAGGAGCTGGTAGGCGTTTCAGGAAGTGAGTCACATCATGAGCGGGTGGAGAATCTGCAGGCTTATTTGCAGACTGTGGATCGGGGGAATGAGCCCTTCACTAGGACGTGTTTCGAGCCGGAGGACCTCTTCGCATATTGGCACAATCAGAAGGTCCAGAAGTTTGTGTCCAGGGTGCAAGACACCCTGGCCGTGGCGGCTGGCCATATACCATGGCCAGGGTACAGCCTGCTCTATGCATTCCCGCCACTGCTACTTCTGGGTCACGTGTTAAAGAAGATCAACTGCGAGCAGATTCCTATCCATCCGATCTTCCCACACTGGCCCAGAAGGGTGTGGTTTGCGGATCTGGGAACCTGGCAGTGAAGCCCCTGTGGCGACTCCCCAACTGCCCAGAACTTCTGCAACAGGGTCCTAATTCCCAATTCTCCAGCACTGGCTTTAGCCACTTTGCTGTTGAAACCGGTATATTGGAAGAGAGGGGTTTGTCTGCCACAGTAGTTTGGATGTCGGTTCCAGCGCGAAAAGCGGCATCTTCTAAAATTTACTACATTACTTGGAAAGCCTTCATGTCTTGGTGAGAATCTAAGGGCCAGCACCCTTAAGGGCCAGGTCTCTGCCTTTTTCTTTTTTGTCCAATGGATTATCACGGAGCATAGGTTAGTCTGCACTTTCATGCAGGGCACTGTGCATGTTCGGCCTCCTCAGTGGACGTCCTGGGATCTTAATCTGGTCCTGTCGCTTCAGGGGCCCACAATGAACCCAAGGCGGAGGCTTCCCTGACGACTCCCACTTTAAAGGTGGCTTTTCTAGTGGCGATCACCTAGTTCATAATCCCAGAAGGACCAAGGAGGGGACCCGGCACCTGCCTGGTCCACTCTTAGCAGATGGATCAGGCAGTCATGCAAGCCTACACCTGCAAGGGGAAGGAGGCACCCTTCTGGCTCACCACTCCACCAGGGTGATTGCCACATCTTGGGCTTTCCTACACCAGGCGTCGGCTGAACAGGTCTGCAAGGAGGCAACCTAGTTATCTCTCCACACCTTCACCAAGTTTTACCGACTAGATGTCGGGGCATCTGCCAATGGGGCGTAGGGTGTTGCAGATGGTGGTGAACCGTGTCGGTGGTGTCAGTGCTGCTGTTCTTGGTTAGGTTGACGCTATTGGCTGTTCTTGCACGGTCCCAACCTTATTGAGGCTACTGCTTTGGGATGTCCCAGGCGTTGCTACTGTTGATACCCCAGAAAGTAAGAGATGAGAAAAGGGAAATTTGTGTACTCGCGAGTAATTTCCCTTTATCATCCTCTATTCCGGAGCACCACACCCCCCCTTCTGTTGTGTTACGACTGCATCAGGAGGAGCTAGTTTTTTACTATCGTGCAGTCCCTGCCTACGGTTGAGATTAACCCAGGCGTTGCTACTGGTAGTGCCCCGGAATGGAAGAGGACGAGAGAGGAAATTTAACGATGAGTACACAAATTTCCATTTTTAGTTCAATATCTTTTTATTCAGTTTACATTGTGTAAAGGAAACAGTACAGAACAGTAATACGAAAGGACAGAAAATCAATACATGTCTCCTTCTACGTCCACATGTGCATACAGTACAATGATACATCATAAGCAATGGGCACTTCCGTTCCACCCCCCAGCAACCCAACCAACCCCCACAAATATGATCCAGCTCACACTCAGGCCCCAGGTCTCCCAGTCTCCTCTATTCCAGACCTACCGACCAAAAGACGGACCGCTCACAACAAGATCCAGCATACGTTCCCATTCCCAGGGGAGGCGGGGATCCAGAGGACAGAGGGAAGGGGCCGGACGGCCGGAAGACGCAGAACAGCAAGGACATGCTGGGAAGGAAGAAAACAAGAGGGGGAAGGGGGGGAGGGAAGGGGAGGGGGGGAGGAGGAAGGAAGGGGAAGGAGGAAGAATGAGGGACAGGATTGCGGGAGCATTGGAAAAAGTTGGGGATGAGTATGGGTAGTTCCAAGGCAAGGGCAGGAGTAGGGATGCGTACCAAAGCATATACAGGGACAGAAGTACTACTGCTGACAGGGGCGTACCGACGCCTGACCACCTATAATATCTCCTGCGCTAAATGGGTGTCCCTGTAGTCCAGCCAGCCGGCCCACGTCATCCTATAGCTCTCCCAGGAGCCTTCGGAGTCTGAAATCAGCTCCTCCATACGACGAATGGCCTCCACCTCCCGAACCCATTCAACAAGAGATGGAGGGGCGGTGGATCTCCATCGTCTCGGGATGACTGCTCTCGCTGCTGTCAGGAAATGCCGCAGTACCCCCTTTTTGCCACGGGAGAGAGAGCCAGGAAGCAAGGACAGCAGGGCCACCTGAGGGGAGTTCTGCACCAACTCCCCTGAGATGTTGTTATATATAGCCAAAACCTTCTCCCAGAGGGCCCTGATTGATGGACAGCCCCACCAAATATGGACCATGCTACCCCGCCCCTCTAGGCATCTCCAACATCTATCAGAGCATGCAGGGTCAAACTTTCCTTTCCTGAGCTATGCCCGGGACCGCTAGTTTGAGTAAACAAATATATTTTAGTAAGCTCCTCTTCGGAAATGGACATCCCCAACTCCTCCTCCCATCTCCGTATAAATCCCGGTGCGTAGTCATGCATAACAGCCAGCAAGGTTCGATACAGAACAGCGATAGCGTGAGTTTCGGGAGGCGCTTGTGTGAGGACATGTTCCAATTGTGTCAGTGGCCGTCTACCCCGCTCCACCAGATTATGAGTTGCCACAAAAGCATTCAATTGCCTATGGAGAAACCATGAGACATATTGACCCGGAGTCCTTTCCCTTAGCTCATCCAGTGTGGGAAGTCCGTCTCGTTCCAAAATGCGTCCCATAGTTACATTAGATGAGACCTCCCAAACTAAGAAGCTCCTGACCTGTACAGCAGGTGTAAAAGAGTAGTTGTCAAAGAGAGGAGTCAGGGGCCCCGGTCTATTGATTATGGAGCTCCGTCTAGACATTTTATCCCAGACCAGCAGGAACTGTCCTGCCAGAAACGGAAGAGATTCCCTTGTTTGCCTGGGAAGTATGCCTCCCCAGGGCAGCGAAAGCAAATTCACAGGGGAGATAGCCTTTTCCATCCCTACCCACTGCTTCCCTCCCCCCTTTAGGGCCCAGTCCAGTATACGGAGCGCCACAACTGCTGTATGGTATGTCTGAAGGTCCGGAAGGCCGGCTCCACCATCAGATTTGAGCCTTGTCAATGTGCTAAACCTTATACAGGGCTTCCCTGTCCCCCATACAAATCTCAGAAAAGCAGTCTTCAGTTTCTTAAAGAAACTACTAGGCAAGTGAATGGGTACCATTTGGAAGGTATACAAAAATTTGGGAAGGATGTCCATCTTCAGCATATTGATCCTTCCAAACCAGGTGAAGAATCGCCTATCATACGCAGTCAGGTCATTTACCGTCTTTAGAAGTAAAGGGGAGTAATTTAGTTCATATAGTCGCGAAAGGACCGAGGGGCTCTGTACCCCGAGATATTTTATTGAGTGGGGTTGCCACTTAAAAGCAAAATTCAGTTTAAGCTGCTCTACGGTCTGTCTGGGGAGAGATATGTTAAGGGCCTCTGACTTAGCATAGTTGATTTTGAAGTTACTGACTTGACCAAAGGTCTGAAACTCTTTATGAGCCACTGGAAACAAAGTTAATGGAGAAGTTAAGTGTAAAAGTAGGTCATCAGCATATAAAGATGCTTTATACTCCCGTTCCCCTACCGTTAGCCCCCTAATATCCGGATTCTGTCTAATGGCCACAGCGAGATGCTCCATAGTGATTACATACAGCAACGGAGACAAAGGGCAACCTTGCCGAGTGCCATTGCCGATCCTAAGGGGAGAGGAAAGAAGGCCATTCACCCTCACCCTCGCCGTAGGCTCAGAGTACAAAGCCAAGATCCTGGACAGGAGTATCGGGCCAACACCAATCTGCCGAAGGGATGCCTTAAGGAACAACCAGTCCACCCTATCAAATGCCTTCTCCGCGTCGCACGAGAGAAGGCATGCCTGAGTCCCCTCAGCCTTGGAGTACACTATGAGGTCAAAGAGTTTATTGGTGTTGTCCCGAGCCTCCCGCCCAGGCACGAATCCAACCTGATCCAAGTCTATCAGGCCCGGGAGAAGTGGTCCAAGCCTGGAAGACAAAATCTTGGCATATAACTTGATATCCATGTTGATTAGGGAGATCGGCCTATAGCTGCTGCACACCGAAGGATCCTTTCCAGGCTTAGGCAGGACCGATATAATTGCCTCCAGCGACTGTTTAGGAAACCCACACTCAGGCCCAACGGAATTAAAGACCCTAGTCAGAAATGGCACTAGCTCAGCTCCAAGCTGCTTGTAGAATTTAGGGGTAAAGCCATCCGCCCCAGGGCTTTTACCCTGTGGCGTCTCCCTGATTGCCTTGGCCACCTCTTGCGAGGAGAAAGGTACCTCCAGGGCCGCTGCCTCTTCCTCCAACATCATTGAAAGGGGCGTGCTATTTACGTAGGTCACAATTACTTCCGGTAGCTCTGTGTCAACCAAGGAGTAGCTGTTCTGCCCCAAATTATACAGCGAGTGGTAATAGTCCGTGAAACTGTCCACTATCTGGGAGGGTGTGGAGGCCGTTTGACCTTGCGGCCCCCGAATGCTGGGAATGTAAGTGGCTGTGGTCCTTGGATGTAACGCCCTAGCGAGCATGCGCCCACACTTGTCAGAATGCTGGTAGTATGTTACCTTCTGCCTTTCTCTGAATCTCATATATGCCTGATTGTATAACCCCCGGAGTTTGTCCCTAGCCTTCATTAGGTCTACAAGTATAGTCCCAGATGGATCTCTTTTATGGTCCAATTCCAAGGTCTGAATTTGCTGTAGAGTCTGGGTTATCTGAGAGGCTCGTTCCCTCTTTAATCTAGCCCCATGTTTGATAAATTCACCTCTGACCACGCATTTCAGTGCTTCCCACTGATATGGGAGAGGTGTAGGATCCTGCTCGTGGTTTGTGAGAAACTCCGAGATGACCTTCCTTACCCCGGACAGGCACGCGGCATCCCCGAGCAAATTATTAAGTCTCCAACTCCAGCTTTTAGGGTAAAGCCCAGGCAATACCACTGACAGAAAAACTGGAGCGTGGTCCGACCACAAAAATCTGACCAATCCATGCCCGCGGAGCCCACTCCATAGCATGGTGGTGAAGAAAGAGGTAGTCAATTCTGCTCTATGAACTCCTGGCGGCCGAGTAGAATGAAAAGTCCTTGTCTCGCCCATGAAGTACCCGCCAGGAATCCACCAGTTGCAGATCAAAGAGCATTTTTTTTAGTCTATTCCTCTTGCTCAGAGACACCGCTGACCCGCCAGAGGAGGTGTCCAACTCCGGGTGCATGGGAATGTTGAAGTCGCCCCCCACAACAAGCGTACCCTCTAAAAATTCGGCTAGCGTCCTCAACACCCCTGCGCAAAAGCTAATTTGGTCGGTATTAGGAGCATAAATGTTAGCTATAGTGTATATCCTAGAGAACAGTTCAATCTTAAGAAATATGAACCGCCCATTCGGGTCAACTTTAGTGTCTCTTACTTTGAGGGAGAGATTTATGAATGGCTATTGAGACCCCAGTCGCCTTTATGCTGGGGTTGGGGGCATGGTACCACAAGGGGTAATATCGATTCCTCAATGCTGGTATATGTCCTGCCTTAAAGTGGGTCTCCTGAAAGAGTAAAATGGCTACTTTCTGCTTATGCATGCTATATAGCACCTGCGTTCGTTTCTCCGGGATATTTAACCCCTTCACATTAAAGGAGCTGATTGTCAGTTCCGCCATTATCCACCCGCTCCCCCCCCCACCGCACAGAATAGTTTGAGTAAGGGTACCAAGCGGACAAGGCAAAACCAGGAGGGGAAGGGGGCGGGAGGACAGGGTATACAAGAATTTGAGACAGAAGGGGAAAAGGCAGGGGAGAAGGGGGTTGCAATGGGCAATGGAAGAAGGGAGACTGGGGGGGCCGGGACAAAAAAGGTGACGGAAGGGGAAGAAACTAAGGAAGGAAAGAAACCTGCAAGGGGAAAAGAGGAAAGGAAGTTTTCCCCTCAACAAAACACAAGTAGATGCAAGTGCAAGTGTTCACGAAGTTCTCCACAATGGAGTAAGCGAACCGCCTACTTGGGGAAGATGGAAGACTACGGCAGTAGGCAAAGGAGGTGCACTTTTATATGTGTATAATACTTAAACCCGCATCTCTTAACACTAACCATGAACAAACCATAGGTCCAGGACCCAACATGAAGGTGCCGCAAAACGGAAACCATAATTGCATGTAGATCGCGACCGGCAGCTCCCCCGCCGCCTCCGCCCCAGCAATCGTGAGACAAGGCAGGCAAGGGCCTTCATCGCCCCCCCCCCCCCCGGCCCGACACGGCTCTTGCTATCTCAGCGTCTAATCCCTCCCCAGGTGCAGCCAAGGCAACAGGGGCCTTCCCGCCCCCCGCCCAGGCCACCCGGCCCCCAGTGTTCGTGCCAGCCGCCCCCAAGGCCTCACAAACCCTTCCACTTATGTTACTGCTATAGGCAGGCGGTGATATGCGGACCAATCGTTTTCCACGCGGCCAGCACGGAGCCCAAGGAGGCCAACGCCCGGGGCAGGCCGACCCACAATGCACGCCAGCCTACCCCGTGGACACCGACCCCCCCCAGACACCCCGCACCGGCCCAGCAACCATTGTCCTGAAGGAGTCTAATCCATAAGGCGGGGTGCACAGTACGCCAGGCAGGGGCGGTTGCCAAGACAACAACCAGGAGTGGCAACCAAAACAACATCTTGGGACAGGCAATAAACAAAAGCACATAGGGACGGGCTCCTCAACGCTGTACAGTCCACCAGGCCGGGAGGGGGGGGGCAACCCGACGACCAGCCGCCAAATCTCCATTAAGCGGGGTCAGACAGCACTACACCGCCCGCCACCCCTGATCCTTTTTCTCTGGGGCTGCGGCTCTCCGGGTCGCGGACGTGGGACAGGTCCCCCAACGAAGGTGACAACCAGTCATCAAGGTGAATGCTTGGTATTTCCAAAAAGCGGAAGAGCTCCGGAAGCTGTGCGTGGGAGCGCAGAATGAACGGCCGGCCTCCCTTCGTGACCACCAAGTGGAAGGGATGGCCCCACCTCTACGCAGCCCCAGCAGACTTTATGGCCTCCAGCAACGGTTTCATCACTCGACGCATCAAGAGGGTACGCCTAGCCAGGTCAGGGAGCAGGGTTACCTGCGATCCATTACACATGATGGGGCCCTTCTCCCATGCTTTTCTCATTATAGCTTCTTTTACTCTAAAGAAGTGCACCCGACACTCCACGTCTCGCAGTCTTGCAGGATCCACGGAGCGCGGGCCGAGCGCCCTGTGTACTCTATCAATCTCAATACGTTCCTCTGGAGGCTTGTCCAGAACTTTGTTAAAATGCTTGGTAACAGTGTCCCTATGGTTGCTGTGTTCAGGTACCTCCGGAAGTCCGCGAATCCGAATGTTATTTCTGCGACTTCTGTTCTCTAAGTTGTCTAGGTGCATCAGGGTTCTGGTGGTTTGCTGTTTAGAATCCGATAGAGCTTGCTGCGTCGCCATCTGCGCCCTCTCTAGTGCCTCCAGACGCTGTTCGGTAGAAGACTGCTGCTGCTCAATGATACCTGGGATACCTCAGAAACTGATCTTGTGACCTCCTCGAGCTCTCTTCTCAATAGGGACACCATCCGGTTAGTGTAATTCTTCAAAATCCCTCCGAGACGGAAGAAACTTCAGAAGTATGTCAAGATTGTACTGCTGAGATCTGCGGTCGGCAGGGTCAGGAAAGTCAACGGCTGCCTGAGACCGGGTAGGTGATCGTAGCGACGTCTGACTGATAGGGCCAACAGAGAACGCCGGACTCACTGCGTCATCCGAGCGCTCCGCTTCATCTGATATGCTGGGCCCGAATACAATGGGGCCGGGGGATAATGAATTTGCCATGTGCGGCCTCCTTGAAGCGTTCCCTGCAGCCCAATGATTAGCCACCCCGCCACACCTACTGGACATGGGGCTATTGGAGGGTATCATTTCTAGGCACCGCTCTTCCGTGCCAAGGTCTCCTGGGATGCTTCTATCTTGAGGCGGGGGGTGCACCTCGGCCACCGTCATTACTGGGGGCCCCCGACTGGGCACTTGTTTAAGATATTCAGGCTCCCCCTGCTGATGCAATGGGCCTACACGTTCTGGGCAGTCACTCCATTCAGTTATGCCAGGGAAGGAGGTCAGAACATGTGCCGCCTCTATGGCCTCACTGGGGGGTCGACCCTGCTGCTGCTGCCCAAGTCCCCGAGCTCCCCACCTGCCTTTTGTACTTTGCTGCGCCTCAAGTATGCTGTTGGGTTCCACGGGGTAGTCCTCAGAGCTCCCGTTGCCCAGTCCGACTCCCGCCGCGCTCCGGTCTTCAGAGCAGGCAGACGGGAGGCTGCGCAGCTCCTCTCTCTCCGCCTCTGCCTGTCTGGCAGCCTGACAGCTCGGGGCCCCGCTCCACCGCTCGCTCTCGCCGGCCCCCGGGGTCAGTTCACAGGCGCGGCCGCCGTCAGCAGATGCGGCATGCGTATGCTCCGCCGCCACCTCCTTCCTCCTCTTCCCGGTTCCGTCGTCGGGCGGCACCGCCGGTCCTGCCGGCCCGGGTGTCTCTTCTGCAGGCCCCTGCCAGCTGCAGGATGGGGAAGCAGCCCCCGGAGGGATCTCTCCAGAACCATGTGGGGCACTCCGATCTCCCCCCAGCCCGGCAGCCATCTAACGGTCCCGCCTTCTCCGCCATCTTGATCCTCTCCTCAGTGGCAACCGTCTGTTCATTCGCCACAAAAAACTTGCTGATCTTCCCAGCTTTCCTCGCCTGCATGCCTCCAAGGGTCGTCCGGCTCTTCCTACGCTTGGACATCTTGTCAGGTGGGGATTTTAATGCGGGTATTTTGTGAATCAGAAGGAAAAGTGCAGAGCTCAAACTTCTGCGTCCTCACGCTGCCATAGCCAGGCCCACAAATTACCATTTTTATACTGTTCCATCTGTTCTGCCATTCTCCATTGCCTTCTCAGTCTTGTATTTACTCACTGTCACTGATGATGGCGTTGTAGATTTCAAGTGGTAGGGACTAACTTCTTATGCAGTTGCCAAAAATTGGGGTAGGACTCCTTTAAGTATTCATTATACACTATTTGTATTGAGCTTTTTTTGTTGCAGTTATTTTGTCAAGTGTTTAAAAAAGCTTGCCCATAAATATGACATATATGCACCCTCATTAGATTATTTTTCATACTGACATCTTGGCACCCCTCTCATTTTGATGTAAAACAGTAATATTTAGAGAAAATATCAAAATAAACAGTCTCCTTGAATCTGGTGTTAACTGCAAATTTTGGATTCCTTCATGACAGCCTTGCATACACTCTGCTTGTGCTGGATCAGCTTAGTCCTTTCTGGGAGTTTTCGGACTAGTTTTCCATAATGTCAGTATTTTCTTCCTTTCTAGGGTTTTTAGTTGTGTGACAGCAGTGGGCTGTGTATTCACAATCATCATTTGTTGACAATAGTACCCTGAAAGCCAGATGATACTGGTTTCATGGTTTCACTGTTGCGCATCCATTCAGTGTGGCAAATAAAGCAGTTGATGTCCCTTCCAGACACATACTAATCCCCCCCCCCCCCCCCCCCCATTTACAGTGGGAACAGTGGACATGGAGTAGATTTCAATACAATTCTCAGATTATTTGTAAATGTGTTATGCATTATAAGCCTGTATTATGCATTCTGGGCTTGGCTGAGTGGGTAAGAGTAGATCTTGGCGCAGCTTTGAGACCTGCACACTTTCTGCTGTGGTAGGAGTCCGTTGCATGACCACTGTAAATTGCTGTGCTCATTCTTGCTGAGAGTAGAGGCTGTGACGTATTCACGTTGAAGCACTGAGGAAGTGGTGAGGGATACGTGTAGGAGCTACCTCAGAATTTCTGAAGGGGAACCCTGTTTAGTTCTGCGTTATGGTGATGTAGACGTTGCATCTGGCCTTTTTCCCACCTCTGTTTGGTCAGTGAGGACTTATTAGAAAACTTAAGGGATAGCTTTGAGGCTATTCTAAAGTGTCCTAATGGGGGGGGGGTTAGTGTGTATATATGTTTTTTTTTTTTAACCTTATGTAGTATGTATTACATTTGCTGAACTGTACATTCATTCACTTAATGTTTTCAGATATGCAAAAAAAAAGTGTATAAACGAGTATATAGTTCCTCAAACATTCTGCACAATATGGTTGCTTGCCACCCTACCTCTGCACAATAACTCTCTGCTTTGGTGATCTGCACATACACTCCTTGCAGCACATTAGCTTTTTCATTTGCTTTCTTTATGCTACTCCACAAGATGCTTTTTTTGTAGCACACTGACTAGATGCAGTTAGTGATGTTGCTTTTCCACTGAGACCATAAATCTGTTTTCTCCACACTCTATATCTGTAACTCCACAGGCACTTATAACGTATTTGGTGGTGTTTTCTGTGTAGTCTTTGCTTGTACCTTTTTGTTAACTTTTAGCCTAAATTCAATGACTTATGAGACAAAGTTTCTGAAAGTTGTGTTCTTTATTATCAGGAATTGAACTGAGCACAGCCAACAAAATATCTCACCTTGATGAATTTTGCTTTTTATAATATTTCTTACGGGAGAACATGAAACCTAATTTGAAAGGGTCTTTAGTTTAGTAGGCCTTTTGTCGATTTTTGTAAGTTCTCTTCCGTTTGCTTAACATGACCAGTATGCATTATTGCTTTATGTAAAGCAAGTATTTTGGCACTTGGTGTTTATTTTAATGCTTATGTTGTATACGTTGGACAAAATTCATTTTTTAATTTGGCTTTTGGTTATAAAAATCAGTAGGAAACATGAATAGAGTTGTTTTTATGTCATATTGGTCTTGGGTAATGCTCACTTGAACCTGAGGGGTACATGGATATGGTTGTGTGCCCTTAAGAAAGAGGTTTAGAAATAGAAAATTTTGATGTTACAAATCTGTTTTCTAATTGTATACACTGCCCTTTTTTTGTTTTTAGCCGATTCTGATGACATTTGTCCTTGTTATAAAGCTCCTTAGCAAAACCAGAAGACCTCAATTCAAGAATAGTAAATCTTGCCCATAACCCTCCTTTTAAGCTTTTAAAAAAACCTGAAGTCTGTGACCTGATCTGACATTGATCAGAATCAAATATTTATATTCAAATACATGGCTTTTCTTGCGCACCTGAAGTGCTGAAAATAAATTTATGAAACCAAAGCAATAAAAAGGTCTAAACTTGAGTTGGTCACATTTTAGAAATATCCATTTTACATTGTTTGCTTTAGGTGGTAAAAGCACCCCAATTTCTGGACAAGAAATAGATATTGTTGGTTAATATGGTCTTTGAATATATATAACCTAATCAGACAATATTGCACGCACAATACGTTGGCATAGTATAAATACAACTTCTGTCTTAGACACAAGAATTGTAGGTAAATGTGTCTCCCTTCAGCAGTTCCATATCGGTGAAACTGGTGCTATTCTATCCAATCTAACTTTTGACCAATTTGTGCAAAAGCTATTGTGACACCTGTAAGATAAAAATGGTTTTGACATGATGTACCTTGACATGTAGTTTAATTTTTGTTTCAGTAGCAGACATCTTTGCTAACCACTTGGCCTTTCTTTGGTGATTCCTGGATTATTTCCTCAGTCGTGCATATTTGCATTGGTTTTGTATAAAACAAAACCGTCCGGTTTAATGCATAACATGGTCAATTCATCAGTCAGAACAGCTATTGATTTACACCCCTCCCTCCACTCCTATCTTTCCTTGTCAGTACATGAACGACTTCAGTAAAACCATTTTTTAACAATACCTTGTAATTCACAGTAGTTTTAAAGCAGAGTGAAATTTCAGGTGACATGTTTTGTTAGGTGCTTTAAAAAAATAAGTTAGGAAATGTGTTGCGATATTGATAATCTGTCCATGGATATACATGTATGGAAGCACATGGTAAAAGTCCTACATGGAGTATAGAAGAGCGAGTAATGTTCTTTTTCTTCTCATTGTGACTAAGTGGATGAGATGTCAAAGTAGACTCAGCTGTAGAAATATTTCCTGTGTCTTGGAGATTATGGCAGTATTAAAGTACTCCTGGACCTTTTTCACAGTTCTACCTCTGCACATTAGTGAATTCTACTTATCTTTGTCCTGCAACTCCTATCTGTTTTGACAGATACGTTTTTTTGCCCATGGTCCACCTAGGCACTTAACATTGGAATGTATTGGATGGTCCAAGGAGTCCCCTCTCCATACCTTCATATGCCCTGCCATTTATGTTGTTACAAGTTATCGCCTTTTTTTTAAGCACCAAGCTTCAAGTATCAGAGCGTGGTGTAAATGTACACAAATACAATCACAAAGAGGTTTAGTACAGTCCCTATAATCCCCAGCATGGCTAAAATGGATTCTTCCTTCTCTTCTTTCTCCTCTTGCCGCTTAACTTCTGCTGCTGCTGCCGTGATAGCAGATGTGACCATGTTTCCCAGAAATGTCTTCAGCAATCCTCCAAAGACTGTCTAGAGAAAAAGGATTGCAAGCAAAAAATTTACTTTTCTATATATTTTTTTGCGAACTTATGTGTATAAGAGATAAGTGTTTTTTATACTGAGTTTGGGAGAAAGCGTTTCCAAATAATAATTTTCTGTTTAAATTTCCCCTTCAAAATAGCTCAATGGAATTTATGCAAAAAAATAAGTATGGTAAATAAATATTTGAAAAACGAATGACACTTGTTGGATTAGAGAGAAGGCCATGGCAGGTCATTGTCTAGCAAAAGCATAAGGCTGAACTGTTGAGTCTTACTATTTTACACCAGTTGCATATAACCAGCCAAGCATTCTGCATTTGTAATGTATCTTCATATCCCTTGTATTGGACGTGGCTATTGACATTCTGATAAATAGAGTACTCTATAATCCATTTGAACACTTGGTGCTGAATTGCCAATTAACCCTTTTGAGAGGTGGGGGGGAGCCAACTTGGACTGGTTTTAGTGAGTGGTAACCCTTTTAAAATTAGACTGCCATTGTTTCCAGTCTCTAAATACCTTGTTGTGAAAGTGTTGCAGCATTTGAATGCAATTAGCATTAATTAATTAATGCTGTTGCATGCTATCAAAATATAGTATTACCCTTACAGCTGTATGCTGGCATAAAATTTAGACTACGGAACATGGCCTTATAACTACATTGTATGATCTTTTGGTTTAAATTCATGACTGCAAATGTTCTAGATATTAGTCATCTCACTCACTGTAAATGCTTTTGTAACACTTTCCAGGATGGGTGTTACCATTTCCTGGATTCCTTATGTGTACAGAGATGACCAGTTGTCCAGATTTAACACAAATGTTAATTTAAAAAAAATAATTTAACCTGACAATTATCATTTTGACAGATGCCACTCAGGCATTTGTAAACAATTAATACATTTTTATTAAAAAAAATTTTGTATGTCTGTACTACAGATTTAAAAACCTATGTGGTGTTTTATTTCAGTATTTTCCCACACTCTGCTTGTGTTGCTGGCATTTATGAAATGTCTGTCGGCATATGACATTTTAATCCCTGCTTGGGATTGAAGATAACCGTATTTGTTAAAAAAAGAAAAAAAAAAAAGACATGCGCTATTTTTATTTACAAGTTTTATTTTTATATTAGCATGCACTACTGTGACAGATTGTCAGACATCTTGGCCATTATTGCATTGGTATTCTCCATTTTCAGTAAGGGGTTTCAATGGGTTAAATAGAAAATATAACTAGTAAATTGACACTAGGTAATATGCTGTGTGCCCCACTTTTGCCTGTTTCATATGCAGTGTCCTTTGTTCCCTTTGTTGTGAATAATTAAAACTGGCTATCGATAATAAACCTTCCTAGTGGGAGGTGTAGGTTGTGTACGGCTCTTTTGTCTCCATTACAGAGGGTACTGTAGTTCAGTGTTGTAAAATGGTGCTGCTGATGTATTTTTCCCCTGTTGTGAGTTAGTGTGGGTTTCCTTTTGTTCCAAACATGCATTCATATATAATGAGCTTTTGATTAGGAATAAGAAATTTCTTACCCTACTCTGCATCAGGAGAACAGTGACATCAGGCATGCTTCTGTGTCCTCAACACAATGGGAAGACGAGCTTTTTTTTTCATCCAGCAGAGCTGTAGCACACATGTATGCATGCACTGTCCTCTCTCCTTAATAACGAATGGCAATGAGCAACAAAATTCACAGATGCTCAAGCTATCATTAATCCAATGAATCTGGGCGACGAGAAAAAGATGCTACTCTTAATATTGATCCACAGCGTGAGAACAGCTTTTCCAAGGCGCTTGTCTTCAGTTCAGCTCCACTTTGTGTTTTTTTTCCCTCTGTTAAACAGGCAGTTCCCTTCTGTTCAAGAGATTGATTTTTTTTTTTAATCAGATTTTTTTTCACTGACCTGATGGAATTCCATTCCCTGATGTTCTCTTATAATGAGATTGTAAATCAGCCATTCTTCTTGTTTCCTATTCCCAGTGACATGGTTTTATCTCCTGTAGCACTTGCCACTGAACTCCATTGTAGCGTATGCCGAGGATTAGCGTAATCTAAGCTATGTATGGAGTTCCCAAAACCATGCACTCTTCACACCTGAGCAGGCATTGCTGGCATATAATTCCAAGGCTTCAGCATGCACATCGCCAACTCAACAGTGAGCCCTAGTAGAGGAGAAGAGTGGTCGTACTCAGGATTCCAATACAGTTGCAAGCTGTGACATTGATAAAACAAGCACCTGGCACTTGCAGAATAAAGGAGCTACACGCTGCCCTCCCAGACAGTGAGTTGCATAACAATGCGCAGCAGCACCATTGTCAGGCCAGGCACATTTGAAATCTGAAACCGTTCCAGCAGGGTGTGCATAAAGAGACAAGGGGAACGAAAGAGTTAACCTCAGTCCTGGAAGCTCCAAGGGAAAGCTGCGTGACAAATGGTGACATTAGGGCACTGGAGCTGAAAAGATGCCTCTACCTCTTTTTTTTGTTTGTTGTTTTTCCATGCTTTGTTACAACAGGCATATTGTTTTAAGGTGGGCGCTGCATCGCTCTGAATAGTCACTCCTCACAAACTCGCCACCCAAATCAGATGGGTCAGAGTGTGTGCGTCATCAAGCTGTAACCAATCTTAAAGACTGGAGGGTAATGTCCCTCGAGCATCTGTTTATGGAAAGCAATTATTTGAACTAACCTTCTAAAGATTAGACAGTGTATATACACACAAGCATTTAGGCATGCGCCTTTAATTTACTTAACACCTTTCATTAAATCATTGGCTTAGCAGTTTAACAAAAATGATATGCGTTTAATTCATGTTTATTGGCAGCTTATACTTATGTCAAGAATCAATAGTTACTGTGCTAATTTACAATGAAAATTCCTTTTAAAAACAAATGACTGTTCGTCATTTCATTAACCACATTTTTATTTTTATCTGATATATTGGTCACTGAAAAATTATGATTATGAACTTTGTTCCTGCACATCATCTATTAATGTTTCATAGATTACTAGCAATTGATTAGTAAAGCTTAATAAGCCATATTAAAAAAAAAAAAGCTTTGTTGTTGTAAGTATTTTGATATGTCATTGTGATGTTATCACACTGACAGTGGTGATACCTGCTTTGGTGAGTCAGTAGTATTAGGAAATAGAAAACTCCCTATACATTCACTATGTCAATTACTATTTACATGGGTTGCTGGATTTTGCTAGCCATTATTGTATTGCAGTTTAACCCTTTCAGTGCCGGCCTACCTAGATATGTTTTCATTTTCATGTTGCTAAGCAATTTATAAGCAGTTTGCTCTATATAGGTGAATTGTTATTTTTGCTGCCATTGCCAGGAATTCCCAGGAGTTTTATGTTTCTTTTCAGCAGAGTTTGGGCATTACCATATGTCTTTGTAATTTTTTCAGTGCTTTCTCAATATTATTGGGTGAAATAGGGGTGTGTGGGGGGGGGGTGACATTGTGGGTTTTGTTTTTTAAATGTGTGTTTTTTCTAGGAAAACCATATTTCTTGTAAAAAGCAGCATTACTTCTGATTACATCGGTACCACATATGTATCGGTGGATGTCTGTTCCTGCCCAGGAGAGAACACAAACTAAAAAAAAATGCTTTGATATTTTCAACTGCTATGAGCACCTTGCAGTTAATTTGCAATGGCTATCAAGGATTAAAGTGCTACTGCTACAGGCAAAGGTATTTGTTAACACCGTTGCGTCGGGTTACATTTGGGGCTTTCCTGAACTGTTTTCGGTTTTTAAATTGAAGAATGGGTGAGGATAATGAGTTTTACAGGTTCATCTTTGAACCTTGATTCTTCTTTTGAAAGAATCTGTGATAAATCTGGAGACGGTGTAGGGAGGGACCATCAATTCTGTCCCAGCCTGCTGAGCTGATTGTGGGACAGATGAAAAACAGAGCGTCACCGACTGAACCTGTAAACCCCAGTATCTCAGCCATTTCTTCAATTTAAAAACGAAAAACCGTTTAGGACCGTACCAAATGTAGCCCAGCACAGTGGTGTCTCAATTACCTTTTTGCCTGCAGTTTTTACCCGGCAGGTATTCAGACGGGGTGTTTTGCCAAGTCCCCCACTTGCCAGCAGGCCACTTACTGGTCCCTCCTGCCCTTTGTAAACTGGTAAGGGATTGTTGAGACCCCTATATTAGTTCAAAGGGTTAAGTGAAAAAACACCTACTCAAGTCCTTTATATTTTTTTAGACTATCGTTCTATCGTCGGGTGCTGTTCCATGCTGTCTGAAATCAGCCCAGAGTGAGCGGTGTAAGCTGGGAACAGAGCTTCCAACACTTATTCCTGCAGCCGCTCACTTGCCGATATAAACTCCCTTCATGCTATCACAAACCGAATCTGTGTTCTCTGTCATGCTAAAGACGCTGGTCCCCCAATGATCGGAGGCCCGCCATGGGATTAGGGGACCCCGGTGATGAAACCTTGATGGAAACTTTTTTTTTTTTTTGCTCTAAATGGGAGAGTATGCCAGCCAGAAGTAAGCACAGCGAGTGGGGGACAACGTTCTTTGCAGTCTCCCTGAAGTGCCAGTGATGGGATAAAACTAAATTGCCAGGACGGCCAGAACAGGGAGGTGGCTGGTGAGCCAAAAGTCAACTAAGCCAATCCATCAAATCACTGCGTCATGGAAATCTGGGCCAGAAGAAGGCGCCGGATTTCGACGGCACATCAACTGTGGACAACGGAGAGGATGGGTCAGGTAAATTTATATGAAAAATACAAATTAGGGGGAAAAACAAGAAAATTTAGTAAAATGAAAAGCAGACCCAATAATTAAGGGTGATAACAATGATAGGAGTGACTAGTGATAAGTATACTCATTTTTTGTGGGGGGGCACAAATGGATAAACAGAAATTCCATATATTAAATACAATGAAGAAAAGCCCTGTAAGTTTGAGATCAGAAAAATGTGTAAAAGATGTTTGTATGATTCTGCCTACTGCTAAGAATCATGGGGTCATTCTGTAATTCTTGTTTTGCATGTGCCATGTAAATACTTTCAGTTTTATGAAAAGCACTCTTTACTTTCTATATTTTTAAAGTTGTGTTGTGTCCCTTTTATTCAGTCGCATTAAAGGTTGATTTATTGCTGAATGCAGCTTGCTTGTTAGAGATTACTTGTTTTTTTCTGGCATTTCATCAAATTGGCAGTTCTGACCTCCTTTGAGAGTGAAACATCTAAAATGAAGTTGCCTTTCTTAAGCTTGCTGGCTGAAGTGATTCATAAACCAAGTGATCCTTGCACAAATCTTCAGCAGGATCTGAAAAGCAGTTAAGACAATTTGCTGAGGTGTTTATCTCCAGGAAAAAACTTGATCAGAATGAATGCTTGAAACATGTTTGATACTTAATGTCAATGTCCCTGTCTGGGCACACATGGACTTCTTCCCGCATTATTCCCCTTGGGGACAGTGTAAAATAAGATATTTCAAAGCATCTCATAATCTCAGATTATATGGGAATATTTTATGTATTCTAAGTAAAGTTGCTTTCTTTGCATCAATTTCTGGTTTGGGTCCTGAGCTGGGAAGGGCACTGCTTTCTGGTTTATGAGCATGTTCTGCTGTGGTCCAAGACAGCTGTGGGACAACAGTGTTTTGCTGAGCTCACTCAAGCTGAGAGCTCCAAAGGACATAGTGGCCATCAAAACACTTTTTGGCATGGTCCTGGAGAAGTGAAATTAAAAGGGAGGCAAAATGTGGAGCTCTACTATGGCTTCTATCCTGCCCTGCAAGAATGGAGGAGAGGCACATGAGGCAGGCATCCAATAAGCCATTTGCCTTTTTGCTTAGGGTTTACAGTCCTTTTAAAAGGGAAGTTCAATGTCCTTTTTAAAAGTGTTGGTGCTGAGCTGATCTAGTATATTTTTTCTTATGTTAATGTGTTTTATGGAAGCACTTTTTACTACTTGCAATCTGTTGTTATTGGCAACTGTACAAGATCTACTTGGAGAGAGCAATGAGACCTGTGTACGCAGAACTCTGCTGCTATGGCCACTGCTGATGTGCGAGAGCTCAATCGACCTTACATGTGCCCAGCAACAGTGTTCTTTGTGCACAGTGGGCACATTTTTTTGGGGGGGGTGTACTGTTGCTAATAGCAACAGCTTCCATAAGACACATTTTCTAAAACAAACAAAAATATACCGGAAAAGCTCCGCACCTTGAGGACATCATGTTGGTACAAAAAAAAAGTACATGTCAAAATTCGAATTTTATATGAAGCCATGTCAACTAACTTCTAATCCCCTCCACCAACCAGGATTCACAGATTACACGTCCGGAAAAACTGTACTTCAGTGGATTTCACCAATTTTATGTAAAAACATACAAGCAAAATGTCAAATTTGCATTTTGCTGGTGTTTTGAGGTGTTTTTATTTTAGGTAAAATGTAGAATGTTTTGTTTCATAAAGCTATAAATTTTTGTTTTTTCTCATTTGCATAAGCAATAAATAGATCTTTGATTTTTGCTTAGTTGACAGGATGATCTTTCTCGTACAATTTCTTTTCTTTTTGTGGAGTCAAAGGGGTGCATGCTAATTATTTAGCAAGTTTAACCGGTGTGCTTTTGGCTTGCATCTGAGGTAGTAATCTCTTTGACTTAATACACAAAAAAGGCACAAAAGCACAGCAAAAGTACTATTGCACTTGCTGGGATACTATTCCTTGGAGACTATAAGGTTGATTCAACACCGTGAGAATTTCTTTTTCAATTTTTTAAAGAGAAACTGCTTAATCTCATGTTGCTCAGTACCACATTTAGCTGTACCATTAAAAAAATAAATAAACAGCGAAATATGGTGCTGAATTTCACCAAGGAGAGAAAAATCATGAGAAAAAGTGTTTTCCCAGACTAAAAATGATAGAAGATATTCTCACGATGCTGAATGAGCCTGAATATTTTTACATTTGATTACAGTTGATTTTATTTAGTGAAGGTGGGTATATTGAGTTTTCCTGTTTAGTTTTTTGTTGTGGTTTAACTAACTTGGGGGGAACCCACAATACACTCTTTAAATTGGTTCCACATCCGTTTTCTAAGGGGTGCGGAATGCCGCTCTGAAAAGAACAGGGGGGGGGGCATCCAGACTGGAGCCCCCATTTCAGTGACCCCTGCATAAGGTTGCCACCTGGTCAGTATTTTTTTTATATTTTTTTTTTTTTTTTACTTTCCTGGCCACTGGATTGGTGGTGCTGATATTTGTTTTTTTTACTGGTAAAAGAGGATGGGCCTAGAAAACTAGTATGAGACCACTTTAAAATATGGTATCTGAATTGCGTATGTATGATCTAAAAGGATTGTAAACATTTAGATTAATGCCAAATTAATTGATTGGATAACCTTCATTGTAATATTTTGTTGCAGTAGAATACGGAGTTTTATTTACAGCTTCTTTCTAAAATGCCAATGAAAACTCCCAGCTACATTATTGATCTTGTAAATTACCTTGGTCTGTAGACTTCAGTAGGACCTATTGCTTGGGTGCTTTATGCAGTAACTATGCTGATTATAACTATTTCTTCCACATTAATCATTTAGGTTTTGGGTAACATAACGTGTCATTTAATGATGCACTGAGCTTTGCAGCTATACACATCTCAGCCCTAGAATTTCAACTATTATTTCTCTCTCAATCCTTTCCAGGGTGTCCGTGAATCGGATACGAATGTGTTAACTCTTGACCAAAGGCTGGGGCTCCAAGACAAGGTGTGGTTCCTCCTGGCCCATATATACTTCTGGCTGCTCTCCGCAATACAGTTTTATTCCAATTATGTATCACACCCTGCTTCGGAATGATTAATCACTTCTGGGTTATGTCCAGTAGAGGGCGAACTTCTGCAGAGATGACTAGAAAAAAAGAAGCCCCTCCCGGTCCATAAATACCTGGGACCTCCCACACATTCCCCAGTAATCGTCTCTGCAGATGGCGAGCAAGTCAGAAGATGGCTGTCTCCTTCCTTGCAGGTAAGCCGGGTTTACACCGGGCCATTTTATTGCCCTATTTCTGCCCGGACCTTTTATTAATGAATTCCTTTGCCTCCCAGCCTTGGCTGTAGGTCCGGGCGAGGGTAGGTGACACCCTAGGGGTGTGCTATTAGGAGCTATGCTCCTCCATGTGACCCACACCAAAGGGGTAGGCGGCTACCAGGTTCGGGATCCTGGTTTGGGATGCCCTGTCTGTGCCTTCCCCGCTCCGCATTAGGTGGCTTGGGTGCCTCCCCCCTTCCGTTGCTCCCTGTCCCCGGATTATGGGGGGGCTGTCCCTCCCTCACTGTCAGTTACAGGATTGTGTGAGTGTCGGTGTGAATGTGATTTCACCTTGGCCAAGCCGCGCTGTCAGGCAGCCTGGAGTCCGGGCCGGCTCCGCTGTTGAATGGGAGCGCGGCCATTGAAAAGGGGGTTTTATTCCCCTTTCTCCTCAGCTTGGATGAGGGGCGGGCCCCGCACCCCTCGCTTTGGCGCCCTTGGAGGTTCCCAGCCTTTGGCGCATGATCCGCGCACCTCCTCCGTCTCTCCTGGCTGCTGCTGCCTTTGCTGCCGCCGCGGCGCATGATTCGCACCCCTCCTCCGTCTTTCCTTGCTGCTGCTGCCTTTGCTGCCCTCCCTCGCTAGTCGCCATTTTGCAGCTGCTGTGAGTGCCCTGCGGGGCTTGTTTTCTCCTGGCTGCTGCCTTTGCTGCCGCCGCGGCGCATGATCCGCACCCCTCCTCCGTCTCTCTTGGCTGCTGCTGCCTTTGCTGTCGTCCCTCGCTGGTCGCCATCTTGCGGCTGCGGTGAGTGCCCTGCACTGCCCAGTGCCGATGTCTGTGCTAGATGGGCCAGCATTGAGAAGATGATTTCTAGCTCTGCGGCCAAGTCTGCCCCGGCTAAGAGACGGCACTTGGAGCCTGCTGCGCCGGCCTTTGATTTTGATGATTATGATTCTTTTGATTGGTCTGATTATTCCCTGCTTGCAGAAGGGGAATTGTTTCCGGAAACTGAAGGCTCTGATCAGCAGTTTTCTGGATGCTGATGCCGGTAAGGAGCGTGGGGATACCATGGATACCCCCAGGCTTCTGGCCCATATTTTTGAAGGGCCTGCCATTTCCTTTCCTGCGGAAGCACCTCTGCAAAGGGGGGAATTTTTTGGGACCACTAAGCCTCGTTTGGAGTTCCCGGATCAAAAGCGCTTCAACAATTTGATTCTTAAGGAATGGGAAAAGCCCGGCTGGCTTCCTGGTATCCCTCAGGGGTGGGATAGGCAGTATCCCTTTCCTGTGGATGTGGTTAAGCGTTGGTCGTCACCCCCAGCGGTCGGCCCTCCGGTTCTGGGATTGTCCAACACATCTGTTGTGCACTCCCCCGATTCCTCTACCTTGAAGGATAGTGAAGAGCCGACGTCTTGACCACATGGCTTCACATGCCTTTGCCTGTGTGGGTTCGGCTTTACGCCTTGTTTTGTGCCTCAGCTCTCACGGCTGTAGCTACTAAATCCGTAATCAGGGGCCTGTTGGAGGGTCCCCTTCTGAGCCCTTCTAGTGAGCAATTTGCAGCACTGACGCGTTGTGAAATGTTTATTGCCTTTGTCTTATCTGCTTTGGATGATACAATATGTATGTGTAGTAGGACCTCGGCATTGCTAGTGGCTATACGCCGATCAGTTTGGTTGCGCCAATGGGCGGCTGATTCTGCTGCAAAGAAGGCACTTACAGGGCTACCTTTCGTGGGTATGCGCCTTTTTTGGTGATAAATTGGATTCGGTGGCAAAAGGAGGTAAGTTGCCGCGACTTAAAAAGCAGCGCCGACCCTTTCGGGGTTCAGGCTCCTTTAATTCCTCCTTTCGTGGCTCTCGGACAAGCAGAGGAATCTCTTAGCCTGCGTTTAGAGGTGATTCCTGGGGTAGGGGCAGAGGACGTGCCCGACTCGGGACTGCCTGGAGTTCTAAACCCGAAGCCGCTGCAGAAACCTGCTCAGCAATGAGGGGGCGCCCTCACCCTCGCGGGTGGGTGACTGCTGCGGCTCTTCGCCCAGGTCTGGACCCGGGAGGTCACAGACAACTGGATCCTGGGGGTGGTCTCCTCTGGGTCCAAGCTGGAGTTTGAGTACCGGCCTCCTCCCAGATTCCTAAGGTCTCGGGTTCCGACGGACTCCCGGGCCGCTCAGGTTCAGAACCAAGAAGTTTCGCATGGAGACTCTGCCGTCAACTCCCTTCATCCAGGGGACTTTATGTCTTCAATGGACATAAAAGACGCTTACCTTCATGTGCCGGTCTTCCCAGGACATCAACGGTTTCTCAGATTTGCGGTAGGAGATCAGCCCTACCAGCTTGTGGCTCTTCCCTTCGGACTGACCTCGGCACCACGGGTGTTCACCAAGGTGTTGGCGGGTGTAATGACCCTTTACAGAGCCCAGGGCATTCGCATTGCGCTGTATCTGGATGACATTCTCATCATGGCATCCTCTCTCAGCCAGGCAAAGCTGGACTCCATGTCGGTGGTGACAGCGCTGGAGAGGTTCGGTTGGGTGATCAACTACCCCAAGTCTTCTCTCTCCCCGTCAAGGGAGGCTTCCTTTCTGTGCATGAATCTGGATACCATTCAGACCAGGGTGTTTCTACCCCAGTCGAAGTTGGAGGTGGTTCAAGATCTGATACGTCTCTTTCTGTACCACCCTCGCCCGTCTATCCAGTAAAGGATGAGACTGGTGGGATTGGTGGTGGTTTGTTTTGAGGCAGTTCCTTTTGCTCAGTTTCTCTTGAGGCCTCTTCAACTCAATCTGTTATCGGCCTGGGACAGATGCCCTCTGTCCTTGGATCAGTCCTTTGTGATGTCTCCTCTGGTCCGGCGGTCTCTTCAGTGGTGGCTGGACCCGAGGAATCTTCTGGGGGGCAGATCCTTTCTGGCATCCCGTTGGGAAATGGTCACCACTGCTGCCAGCCTGTCGGGGTTTCTGGAAGGAACGTCAGTCCCAGGGGCTGTGGGCTCCTCAGGAGGCTCACATCCCCATCGACATCCTGGAGCTGAGGGCGGTTCGGTTGGTGCTGTCGCTCCTGACGCATCATCTCCAGGGCTTACCGGTTCAGGTTCGATCAGACAATCGGACTGCAGTCGCTTACATCAATCACCATGGAGGGACTCGCAGCAGGAGTGCCCCCCGGGAAGTGTCTGATTCTTGCATGGGCCGAGAGCAATGTTCCATGCATCTCGGCGGTGTACATTCCAGGGGTGGAAAACCTGGAAGCAGACTCTCTGAGCAGGGGGACCTCTCGCCGAGGGGAATGGTCCCTTAGCAACAGGGTATGGCTATCCATCTGTCACAGGTGGGGGTTTCCGGAAGTGGATCTCTTTGCCTCCCATCACAACCACAAGCTCCTTGCCTTTGTGTCTCTGTTACAGGATCCTCTGGCTCTGGCAGTGGATGCCATGTCTCTGGCCTGGCGGGATCTGGGTCTTCTGTTTCTGTTTCCCCCCTTCTCCATGGTAGGCAAGGTGGTGCGCAAGCTGGTTCATGAGGGTGTGCCAGCAATTCTGGTGGCCCCAAGGTGGCCAAGACAGGTGTGGTTCGCAGACGTCGTACGGCCGGCGGTCGATCAGTACAGGTTGCCTCTGTTTCCGGATCTGATCACTCAAGGTCAGCTTTGTTACCCCAATTTACAAACGCTGGCTTTGACGGCATGGCTGCTGAAACCTCTATCCTGAAAGAAGAGGGTTTGTCTGATGCTGTGGTCCAGACGCTTGTTAGGGCTAGGAAGAAATCTTCCTCCAATATCTTCTACAGGACCTACTCATTCTACTCGTGTTGTTGGGGCTTCCTGGGCTTTCCAACACCAGGCTTCTGTCGAACAAGTTTGTAAGGCTGCTACTTGGTTTTCTGTTCATACCTTTTCCAAGTTTTATAAGGCTGATGTGCGGGCCTCAGCGGATGCTGTTTTTGGCCCCAAGGTTCTGCAAGCTGCAGTGGTTTCATTTGTGCATTATTGCCTTTTGGGATCCCCACCCATTATGGACACTGCTATTGGATGTCCCAGAAGTGATTAATCATTCTGAAGCAGGGTGTGAGACATACTTGGAATAATACCATTTTGTGATTACTCACCTGTAAAATGGGTATTATAAGTATGTCTCACACCCTGCTTGGTCCCACTCTGAGTTGTATCTTGGATCCTTTATATGGTGAACCTTTTTTTGGTATAATTTTTTATTTGCTCTTCCTGGTCCCCTTACTGCTTTCCTATACTGGGGAATGTGTAGGAGGTCCCAGGTATTTATGGACCGGGAGGGGCTTCTTTTTTTCTAGTCATCTCTGCAGAAGTTCGCCCTCTACTGGACATAACCCAGAAGCGATTAATCATTCCGAAGCAGGGTGTGAGACATACTTATAATACCCATTTTACAGGTGAGTAATCACAAAATGGTATTATTCTTGCAATTGGACTGGACTGCAAAGGTTGTTCTTGGATTTATTTTCCTCCCTAGATGTATTTATTTTCTTGTATAGTTTTTTTGTTCAGGAAGCAGGGGATTTAACCCTGTCTGTGTTCCTGGCCCTTAAGATCCGCTGATCCGGTGGACCCACCTATACCTCCTGGAGTCTGTTAGGCCAATAGCGCCGGATCAAGGTGTTTTAAGGGTAAGCACCAGGGTCCTGTGGGCGCTGCAGGGTGTCACTTCATTTTATGAGAGGGTGTTCCTCAAGGGTTGGAATTCCGTTCTAGTGGGACAACCAGCTGTAGGTTTTTTGTCTGGTGAGCCTGCAGGGGGTGGGGACCATAGAAGAGTCTCTATTCTTAGTATACAGTATGTCCTGCTCCAAATATAATACTCTCTGGTTATTCTCCGCCAGATGGCGCTGGACTGCAGAGACATCGAAAATAGGCTCCTCCCGGCCCCTCAAATACCCAGGGACCTCCCACAAATCCCCAGAATTTCTCTGCAGTCTCGCTGCGAAGGACGAGAAATGGCTCTCTACTCGCAGGTGAGCGGGGCTATTAGCCTGCGGCCCTGTAGGACTATTCCCACCCGTTCCACTAGTAATATGCCTCCCAGCCTTGGCTGCGCTGGTCGGGTGAAGGTAGGCAGCACCGCTGTTAGGTGCTTAGGAGCGCTGCTCCACCGCAATCCCCCACCAAAGGGTAGGTGGTTCAGGCTTATGGTGAGCCTCTATGGGATGTCCCTCCCGCACTAGTGCCCCTTGCCCCTGCCTATCGGTGGGCCCTATTTAAGTGGCCGCTGTCCTCCCTCATCCTCCTTGTAGCCTTCGGGGGAAAAGAGGGGGGGGGGGGTGTAAATGTGTATGCTATGCATTCTGTGTTTTACACTTTTCCTTTTTTCCATTCTGTTAGTCTTGTGGCAGCCACCGCGCTGACTTGCCTTTACTGTCTTTTTAATAATGCCGCTGCGCGCTGACTTTGTTCCGCGCTTGGCGGCGGCATTACCTCAGGGCGCCGTCATTGGCTGCCTGCATGGCTTCGCGCTCTTCGGGGGGGGGGCGTCTATGGCGCCCCGCGCCATCGCTGATACCGGCCTGCCCCTCGAGGTATACCAACGCCATCCTTATCCTGCTTGGTTGGCACATGCGCGACGGACCCCTGCTTACCGCGGTCCGTAAGTGCCCTCGCGGGCGGCTTTATATCTTTCACTTTTGTTACTGTGTGCTTACAGGTCTTGTATGCTTATGTCTTTCAGGCGGGGCAAACCCTTTTTGGCTTCTCCCGGCCCTGTATTAGTATATAATTTGTAGGCCTTGTAAATATAATACTCCCACTTCCCTAGCGGGTTATTGGGGCATCCGGGGGTGCTATATAGCGTTATTCCCTATCGGCGTATAGCGCTGCTGTAATCACCATATGGAGGCATCCCAGGATATTGTAACTGGGGTCCCTTCGGGACAAGACCGGCTGTGTGTAGCGTGTGGGTAGCCTCATGCTGACGCTGACAAGGCGCGGGTCTGTGTACCCTTTGCTGAGCAGGTACTTGCATTGCAATCTGGCCTGCCAGTGGCTGCACCTCGTTTCACTTCACCTACTCCCCCAAGCTTAAACCTTACTCCTGCTGAGTTGCATACTAGTGGGGATTCTCAGCCTGATGTGTCTTCTAGACTGGCTACTGTTGAGCAGTTGATTGCTAAGTCCTTAGCTATACCCCGTCTGATGAAGGGGAGCTCTTTTCTGATTCAGGCTCATCTGATGAGAGACTAAGGGGTCATATCGATTCTGGCTCTGACCCCTGGGCCCCGGATGACACTGACAGATTATTGACCCAGATTTTTGAGGTTATGTCCATCTCTCTCCCTGTTGCGGCTCCCAGTCAAAGAGGGGAGCGAGCTTTTCCATACAGCAAAATCACGTTTGGAATTTCCCGAGCAGGCACATTTCCATAACCTTGTGCTCAAGAAATGGGAGCGCCCCAGTAAACTTCCCGGGGTTCCAAAAAGTTGGGATAGGAGTATCCCTTTCCTGCTGAGGTGGTTAAATGTTGGTCATCCCCCCCCCCCCCCCCCCGAGGACCGGCGCATTGACCAGCTGGCATCCCACGCCTTTGCATGTGCGGGGACGGCACTGCACCCGGTCTGTGCCTCTGCCATTACTGCTGTGGCCACTAGAACCCTTATCAGAAATATGATTGATGGTGCCCCTGATGATTTGCCTTGTGAGGTGTTTAATGCACTCTCCAGTTGTGATGTTTTTGTAAATTTTGTCCTGTCAGCATTGGATGACACCATCAGAATGTGTGCCAGAACTTCTGCCCTTGTGGTGGCTATACGCCGCTCGGTTTGGCTGCGCCAGTGGGCTGCTGACAACGCTGCCAAGAAGGCCCTCACTTAGTTTCCCTTTAAAGGACTGCGTCTGTTTGGAGACCGCCTGGACCTTTCTGCTAAGGGAGGCAGGTTACCCCAGCGCAGGCGGCAATCTCGGCCCTTTCGAGGGTCAGGGTTCCTTCTCCTCCCCTTACCGTGGTGCAAGACAGGGAAGGGGGGTTTCCTTTCCTGGGGCCCGAGGAAATTTCTGGGGTAGAGGCAGAGGACGTGGACGTCCTGGCTCCAACTGGGGTCCCAAAGCAAAATCCTCTCCCAAGCCCCCTCAGGCATGATGGGGCGCCCTCACGTCTGGAGGCTTCATGTCTCAGACCGGTGGATTCAGGAGGTAGTGTCCTCCGGTTACAAGTTGGAGTTTGCTGCCGATCCCCCTCAAAGATTCATCAGATCCCGGATTCCTCAGGACCCTCCTGGAGCTCGGGGTCATCTGCCAGGTCCCCTTAAGAGAAAAAGGCAAGGGCTTTTATTCCAACCTGTTCACAGTACCCAAAAAAGATGGTTCAGTCAGGCCCATCCTGGACTAGAAGATCCTCAACAAGTTTGTCAGGGGCAGGCGCTTTCGCATGGAGACTCTGCGCTCTGCCATCAGTTCCCGGCGCCAAGGGGATTTCATGACTTCTGTGGACATCAAAGATGCTTATCTTCATATTCCTGTGTGCATAGAGTAGGGAAACTCTTAGACATAGTGGATCAGAAAAATAGGCAATGGGTCAGTGATGCATAAAAAACCTTTCTTGTATTGTGAAACTTTCAATAGTGGGCATAATTTCTGCAGACCACCTCTGTTCTATTTCATCCTAAACATATTGCTGTTCTCTTTAAATTAAGCTGTATGCAAAATGTTAAACGATTTAGAAAATGGGAGTTAACACTGCTCAATATTATCTATTTAACAGTCCATTAAGTTTAGTTCTGCTTTTTTCCCCTCTATACCTCAAAAGATTTTGCTTACCAAAGGAGCCAAAAATATATTGTTTTTTTTACTAGCATACCTCCCAATTTTTAAGACGGGAAAGAGGGACATATGGGCAATTTAGCCATGCCACTAACCACAACTATGCCACACCCCGAAATTCCCACCCATCAACCGCAATTTACACCCAGCATTCTCTAAAGATATTGAGTATAGTCCCACAAATGATCACAAAACCTTTTCAGGTATTTTATTCCAGTATACTATCAGAGCGGCGGGAGCAGCAACGGAGGAAAGTGAAAAACGACTAGCAGAATGTCTTTTACAAAAATACCAGTAACTTCTTATCGACTTGACTTATTGCTACAGATATACTCTGACCAGGATAAATTAGAACTTTCCCACAGAAATCACAAAAATACCATAGCCAGAGAAATCACAGAAAAAAACACACCCTGATATAATTCAGTTGATAAACGTAGACAGATATTTTTTAACTTTTTGTGTGTGCAAAGTTACTCTCCCTATATTGCTCTTAATGACTTGCCCTTGCTCTGGCCGGGGGGGGGGGGGGGGGAGAATTAATTCTGCGACTAAACAGAATATACAGAGTGAGCAATAGTGCCCAAAGTCACAGTCCTGACAGCGAGCACCCAGTGGGTGGCAGACTAATCTGATTTGTAGCTGCCTGCAGAACAATCTCCCAAAATCCTTTTGTGCTACAAACACTAGAAAGGGGATATTGATTACAATTTTCATCCCAGCCCAATCCTTTTTTCTCGTAACCAGCTTGCCAAGAGATCCCAGGAAGAGGGAAGCCTTTACTCTAGTATTACAGCAACTTTATCAGGGAAAACGTGATAGTCAATTCCTCCCTGCTCCGAAGAAGGGGGATTCTACTCGCTACAGGGATTCTATTCTACGCGTTTTCCTAGTGCAGAAACCATCGGGGAAATATTGAATTATTCTAAATTTGAAAAGATTGAACCAATTCATCCGATACAAGAAGTTCAGGATTGAATTGATTTATTATGTAAGAAACATCCTTATATAACAGGCCCTAATGATCAATCTGAAACCTACAGTATGCGTATTTACATCGCAAATATCTCTTGATTTACGTTTCAGACAGACCTGGGGCTTTATCATTATCAGTACAGGGCCTTACCCTTCGACCTGTTGTCAGCCCCACAGATCTTTACAAAGATCTTGGCGGAACCAATGGCACACCTCCAGACAGCAGGGAATCCGTGATTCCTTATGTGGACGATCTTTTACTGTTAAACAGATCAGGGAGTCACTCCTAGCAGATCTTTTAGGATAGAACCTTCTTTTACTAAAAACTTTGGGCTGGGTTGTCAAACTAGAAGTCTAACACCCAGTCATATATGCAGATATAGACTATATTTATCAAAAAATCCACAGGAGAGGGGAAGATACAAAGGATCATTACAATGTCCCAAAGATTCATCAGTGTCCCTCAGGTTTCCATTCGGTAAATTGCAACCTTCCTCTGCATTTCCGGCAGTGAACCAACCAAATTCAGCTACTAACAGGTTCCAAGATATAATGCTCCCGACACTGGCAACTGGAGCAGCCAAAGAAGATCTCGCACTTTTTGATGTGAGAAAAGCACTGATTTGTCTGGAAAGATCCAGAGAATGGCGGATAGCAGAACAACTTTTAGTAACCTTAAGCGGAAAAAGCGGAGTCATAGCGGCCTCAATATCCACTATTGCCAGATGGATAAAACAGACTATTGTACAGGCTTAGTCATCCAGTGGAGTTTCTCCTCCTCAAGTTTCTGTCCATTCGATGAGAGCTATGTCAGCCTCCTGGGCAGAGAGAACAGGTGCTTCTACAGAAGAGATCTGCAATGCAGCAATGTGGTCATCACACCACACCTTCTTCAAACATTATAGACTAGATATTCTGTCTGGAAAGCATCAGTCCTTCAGTAGAAATGTCTTACTAGCAGCTTACTTGAAGGATTCAAGTCCCCAATCTAGCTGGGGGGGTGTGTGTGTACATAGTATCAGCTGCCACCTTCCCTCCTTACCATCATGAGGCAAGCTGGGTAGTCGGCACAAAGCAGCCACACACACACACCCAGAGGTGACCACACCTATTTACACTGGAGGGCTGCAGCTGATTTATTGAGGAGCTCTTACCAACATTTACTAACACTTAACTAACACATTGGGGCTTGCACTGAGGAGGGGCAGAAGAGGAGGGCACAGCAACGCAACAGATATTAAGCATCAGGAACAAGAGAGGGGAATTCTACAGCCAGGACATCTCCCAACTGTGGTATGTGGGTATCCCTGCGGGACAGCTGGACTGCCCCCCCCAAAAAAAATCTGTGATGTTTGTGAGACTAAGATTAGTGAGAAATCTCTTGGGCTGTAACGTTTAGCAGCTTATGAATGGCCCACTGCTCTTGAGGGTAATGCAGTTACATTGGCTGGATCCATGGAATTAATGCAGATATCCTTGGAGTTAAAGCAAAAATCCATGGAGTTAAACATATGAGTTTTTTCTGCTGTTCAATTTGAATACATAATGTATACTTTAGCAATTTAAGAACTATGCTGTCATAAACAGATGAACCCACCTCAAATTTTTATCAAGGTAGGAAAAAAACTTCAGATTATATACAGTAGATCAGTTGTTGCTCCCTATGCCTTTATTCGGCTCTGTATTATTATTAGTAACTAGAAACATGTTAAATTGAAGCATGCTTCTCGTTGTAGGAAACTCAGTTGCCACACATGTGCAGCTGTTTCCTGCCCCTCATTTTTTGAGAACAGCCAATATATTTATGTATGTGTGTGTGTGTGTATATATATATATATATATATATATATATATATATATATATATATATTATTTATTTACTCTCGGTGCTGATACACAATTTTTTAGCCAATAGCAAGATACAAATCTATTCATCTAAGCATCAGACAGATCTCCAAACTGCAATTTAAAGTGATTGTCCATTGTTCCACTAATTTCCATTTCTACCATTTTGTCATGGACAAAAAAACGGTGCACGCTTCAGTTAAGTAGGTCTTCTTTTGGAGGTGGCACAGATGCCACACAACACAGGTGCAGGCAAATTACATACGTAGGAGTTGGATTGAGGAAAGCGCAATTAGATAATCTGAGCAGCTCCTACTTGAGAAAACCTGTATTCCCTGGGAGAAATGTAGATAGGTTAAATTTGTTCTAACTTAGGTGTGGACCTAGGGGGAGAAGAGATTAGTGTAGGTGCGCTGTAGGTGCAGGTTAAAAGGGAGAGTAAATAAAGGGTTAATGTTCTCCGCAATCCTGTGAGGAAAAATAGGTTAGTGTATATACATAAAAGTATGAATAAACAAATGCAATAGTATTACCAAAGTGAATTTTTGTTTGAGGGGGTGTTTCAACCTTTTAATTAAATCAGAAACAACTAGGTATCATTGCCTCTGACTAATTAGGCCTCAAAAATTGTTGGAATTTTTAATCTGGCTGTCTGAGGGATTTCTCCTCTCAGGTAGTGTTATACAGATTGGTCAGTGTTGATTACACTATTGGCCCTGTATTTTGAGTTCTTTGAGCTGGTTTGTGGTGTATGATTCCTTGTTCAGGGTGAGTTGAGTTTTTAGCAGGTTGGAGCAATGTGGTTGGTGGAACCTAGATGGTTTAGAGGTTGTGGGTCGGCAATGAAATAAGCGATGTCCACTGCTGTACAGCTGTTTGTTGTCCCCACAGATTTGCTAGAACACTAAATTAACTCAAGGAAATAAAGGTGGGGTGGGGTGGCAGACGCTCAGACCAATATATAACGAACCTCGGAGGTGCACGTGAGCAGGGCAATTAGGAAACAACAGTCTTAACGGGGCCATAGCACTTAACCCAATTAGCTTGCAGCCAAACCTATAATCTCTCCCTAAATCTGGTTAAAAACAGAGGTCTTGGTCCACACACATCTGCAGAAGTATACGAAACGCCACGGTGCCTCTGTGAGGTGCTGTCCTAACTCTAATCTCTGAGAGCCCCCTTTGGGACATACAATGCTATAGAAAAATTAACTCCACTTTCTTGGGTCACTAATGACATAAGGGGGTAAGTACTAATAGTACCATTTCATTTTCTAGCAGAGATAAATTTGAAAGATAGGTAACTGCTCACATGCGCACACATGCTGCAGTCACACCTTCAATTGAAGACATTCTTCCCTGCACTTACCGCAGGTTTCACCCCATAAGACGCATGTAGGGTTTAGAGGAGGAGAATAAAAGAAGACATAATTTGAACGAAATGGTGTGCTACAATACCCCCTCCTAATCGCCCCATTACAGCCAGTGTGCGACACCCCCCTCCCCAGTCTTGTGTGGGAAGAGAGAGCGCAATGTAGGACCATTGGGAAGGAAGAAAACTTGCTGCCTTCCGTTCCTCCAATGCCCAGTGCTCCACACATGCACAGAGATAGATACGCACCCACATGCACAGACACAAAACTGAATACCTGCAGACTCCCGGACAGCTGATTTCTTTGCTTTGCTGGTGGGCATGGCCTATTTGTGGGCGTTGCCTGTGATTGGACTCTGGACGTTCATAAGTGAAGCCCATCCACACATAGGTAACACCCACCCGCTGAAGCGAAGGGAGGGCCATGGGGGCTCCAATAATGCAACTTTTGGGGGGTGGGGGGAGTGTGTCTTATGAAGTTAAAACTATGGTAATTGGAGTGTAATAGTGCCCAAGACTATTTACACTGTGTGGTGTGCCACTAATTAATTGGCTTATGATGCAAAGACTGGTATTGGAAGGAATCTGTTAAACCCCTTCCCCAGGTGAAAATTAAGGTGGACCTACCTAAAGCATAACCCCAACCCTCACTGTTATTTGCAATTAAAAACTTGACATGCATGCACAGCTTGTTTCTCCTCCAATAGTTTCACCCACACTGCTGCAATGGATCATTGGTAACATGTTCAGCACTGTAGCACCCAGCCCGCCCCCCAGTAAAGTGCTGCCCCCCCCCCCAAAAAAATTGTTTCCATCATAAACACAGTCCTAGTGATAAACTAAGAAACTCAAAAAAGTGGTTGTCCTATAGATATTTTAAATTTAAATGTTATTTTCTTCCTTTCTAGTGCTGGATATGGCTAGACATGTCCCCCTGTACAGAGCCCTGTTGGAGCTGCTTCGCGCCATTGCTTCGTGTGTTGCACTTGTACCCCTGCTGCTTCCCCTGTCTGGGGCTAATGGAGAAGAGGAGGAAGAACAGACTGAGTCACAAGCATCTGTGGGCACATTACTGGCTAAAATGAAAACTTGTGTAGACACCTACACCAACAGATTAAGGTACAGAATGATTTTACTTTTTTAAACATTGAAAAAAATGTTTTTGATTTTTTTTTTTTTTGATTTTTTTTTTAACTTGAAAAATAGAATCTTATTAGCGTTACCGGTCACAGGTTCAGGAGTCTACTTGGAACTAGATAACACTAATAAATTCAGTGTTGGCAGTTCTAATACTCTCTATCTTATTCAATATTCCACCACATTTCTTGATGATAAAATATGCTTCAGGAAAAGATAAATATGTACTTAAAGGCTTAGTCACCCTTTGACTTAAACACGATTTTGTGTGATTATGGCTGTCGGGAGAAAATCTCTTATCTGTGGAAACGCTTCAGGGGCATTTTCGGATGCTATTATACAATAATTTATAAAAACAGGTACAATACTGAAATTATATGCTGTATTTGCCACCATTATTGTGAACAAATACCCAGTGTTGATCTTGGAGTTAAATGCATGTTTAAGTGGTTTAACACCCATAACCAGTTTTTCAAACTGCATTGGGGCATTTTAGCAGTGTAAGAAGGAAGAAAAAGATTTACCATGATGCATGGCTACAAAAATTAGATTTGAATGAACTTGCCTTGTTGCAGGCCTTACGCCATTTAGGTTTGGGGCAGTGGCCTAGAATGTTCATGTCACAAAATCTATTGTTCACAGAGGGCGAACTCAAGAGAAACCCTAACACTTAGTGTACAATTAGCTGCCTCCACCATTGAAATACAGTTTTAAATGATTAAATTGGGCCAGTGGAACCCCAATCACCATCCGATCAAACAATCGCAACAGTCACCTGGTGGGTTTTCTAGAGGGCAAATGGTTGGCTACCATTTGCTGCCAAACATGTAAATGAGGAAGTGATGACTGTAGTGTCCCCTTAAACACTCTTTTCCACATACAAGCAGGGATACAGGTAATCCACACTCGTACCATCCCACACTCGCCTCTGGGAGTGTAAGTTCTACTGTTGAATGATCAGATAAAATCCACTTGCAATTGTCTGCTGGTTCTTAAACAGGCACCACATAGCATTTAGGACTAAGTTAATTGAGAGTTATTCACTATTTTTACACTATATAGTTAGTGACACAATCATTCAATAGAGTAGCTGCACTAGACAAGCAATTGGCAGAAAATGGTTATAAAAAATAAACTGGAGAAAATTACTAAAAATTCTATACATCACCAAATGGTACAAAAGGTTGAGTGTGAAAGGCATTTAGGTGGTCACAAACCATAATCGTGAATCTGACCCCCTATATATGATATTTTATGCCCAGGGAGTGGAAGTCTCCGTTGCCACCGACAGTCACATAGGATGGCGAGCCAGCATGGACCATGTACTTATGGGTGGTGGTATCTCATGGCTCTTGGGATCACTGAAATTAAAGGAAAACCACTTAATATGGAACTCCAGTCCAAAAAAAAGTTTAGTAAATTGCTTCACCTCTTATGATCAGTGGCATAAACTGTTTTAAAGGCTTAACCCCATGCAGATGTTGTGGAATGCCATACATATAATTCACTCTTTAATTACGTGGAGCGGCCATTTTTCTACACACCTGATAGTCCTGCTTACACATGAGAATTTGAGGGGTGCTGTGCCAGCAGCAATTCACATCAAGCTCAGAGAAATCTATATCTCAGAAACAAGGAGAAGCTTGCCTGTCATTTTTCACACACACAAACACTGAATTAACAGCAAAATCAGTGAACTGTGTGAGGAAAGCTGTTGCAGTGCTGTTACAGTGTGTATCTATGGCTGCAAAAAGCATTCAGGTGGGATACAGTGTATTAAGAAGATGTCAGCAGCTAGCAAAGCAAAGATTTGTCATTACAGCCGAAGGCTTACTCCTTCTCCTTCTTACTAGAAATAAGAGATGATTGCACAGAATCAACTCCTTCATGTGTGTGGCAAGATGGCCGCTGCCATGCATGTTTAAGAATGCAGCATCTGCTTGCTATTCCAAACATCTGCATGGTGTTAAACCCTCTCAATAAGCGTATGTCATTGATTGCCAGAGAGAGTGTGGCATTTGGGGAGCATTTTCACTGGGGGTTCACTGTATTAAAGTCATTTTCCAGGCACATTCAAAAGTATTCCTATTGTGTACAGGTGTACACATGGCAATATTCTCAATTTTTTTTAAAGAAAAACTATATTGCCAGAGTAATAACAAATTAATGTGTCACCTCAGGTGCTCTTCTCCAAAAAGCCTTGCCTGCAGTGCTTTGGATACTGCTGCGTGAGTGGGATAGTTATTGCAAGGGCTTTCAAAACGATGAGCACTGGTGATTGCAGGCGCTCACTGTAACCACGAGCAGCCCGCTATGGCTTGGTGTGAACAGGGCCTTTAAACTAATATTGCGGACATGCAAATTATGTTCACTGGATCTTGCTTGATCTTTTGGTTGGGGCTGAGGGTCAACAAATGTCCTTGACAGGTCTACACCTGCATAAGCTTCTTTGACTGTTTTAACTATTCAGTTAAAACAAATTAGCCATTCAACTTGTCAAAGCAAGTACAGGGAAGAACTGTAATGTAGCTCTTAGAGATTGTAATCTGAAAATAAACTGGAACGCTGTTGCAGTCCTTATCCTTAGTCCTTATTTTATATGGGCCCAATCATGTCAGGGGGCCCAGAAGGATACACAGACTGTCTGATCGACATTGGATAACTGCTTCATGCCTTCTGTCACCGATCTGGTCTGAGGGAAAGTCTATAAAAATGTTTCTACAAAAAGGAGGGGCTTTTTCTCTCATGTACTGCATGTTAGTCCACAGTATTCTGTCCTGTGTATCACTGAAATGATCGGTTTGTGGTTGTAGCCGTATCCATGTTGGAATTACAGTATATTGTTCCATGAGCAGGTAGTCATCCAGCTTATCATATCTTCTGCCCTGCATGTATTTTAAATCAACAACGCTTTAATCAATGATTAAGGTACTCTGAGAGCTGCCTTATATGACAGCTCTGTGTTCTCCCCTGGATCGCCTCATACACTCACCAGCGAACCCACAGTGCATGCGCGGGCTACAGACAAATCGCCAACCTCCCTTTGGCTGATTCATGTACTTGTGCTAGCTCTTTCTAAATATTTGGATTGAGGGTTAAGGTGAGTGTTTTTTTTTTTTTCCTTTTTATTACATTAGCAGGATCACTTTATGAGGTGAGGCAGGGCAGTGGTTATGTTTATTTTTCAGGAAGGGCCTGGAGTGGCCCTTTAAATGCTTTTCAATAGCTTCTTTGTGATATATCACAATGGGATGAGCTGGGATGTGTTGGATAACAATTGTTACATTTGTATTTCTGCAATACCTGGGGGCATTGGTGACTGAGACTGAGCTAGAAATTCCTGTGTGTTGCTATCTATGCACAATAAAAAACATACAAATACATATTCTCAATGGATTTTTTTGCATTACATGCATTCTTTTTAAATGCAAATTAAATAAAAGTTCAAAAGTCAAGAGATTTGGCAATTGTTTATTTTGGCTTCTATTTTTTATTTTTGACTTATATTTTTTTCTTTTCTGCCCAAAATTCTGCAGATCCAAAAAAGATAAGGCCAAAGTTGGAGTGAAACCAGATGCATCTGATCCTGAACCAGAAGGCCTGACTCTGCTTGTGCCAGACATTCAGAGAACGGCAGAGATTGTTTATGTTGCTACCACCAGCCTTCGTCAGGCAAATCAAGGCAAGTCCTTAAACGAGTGCAGTCACTACATAAGGAGTTCCAAAAACCCTTTTCAGTCAAAATTTCCTCTGGTTTTTATATAGTGGGCATTGCCTTATCTTTTTCACACTGGCCAAGAAACATCTCAGTCAAGTGGGGAATATCCATAGTCTGTGACCATTATAATTCTGAATGGTAAAGGCTGTGTATAAGCACTTTAAAATAGTTTTTTTTATATTTTTCTCACATTAGAAAAGAAGCTGGCTGAATTTTCCAAAAAGGTGGCTGTGAAGTCCAAACCTTTCTCTGTATTGCGATCTTTAGAAGAGAAGTATGTTGTGGTGATGAAAAAGCTTCAGTTTGGTAAGAAACAGTATTGTATTAAATATAAATGTATGTATTATTTCACATATTCTGAGCAAACATAATTTGAAGTTTTTGGTGTAAAGTTTATTTCTTATTCTGCTGGGTTAATTTAAAATGGCACCAAAATGCTTTTGTTAAAGATGTGCATTTCCACTGCAGTGCTGTGGAAGTCTGTAATCTGGTGGCAAAGAAATATTTGCCAAAATGATTATTATCTCTGATGCGATTCTTCTGTTACAGACACTTTTGAGATGGTATCTGAAGATGACGATGGAAAGTTGATGTTCAAAGTGAATTACCACTACATGTCTCAGGTTAAAAATGCAAGCGACGCAAATAGTGCCGCTCGGGCACGTCGTCTTGCCCAAGAGGCTGTTACTTTATCTACATCACTGCCTCTGTCCTCTTCATCCAGTGTCTTTGTCCGATGTGACGAGGAAAGGCTAGACATTATGAAGGTAATGTGTGTTTTTTTTTTTTAGCTTTTTTGTGATCAGGGAAAAAAAAAATCTCAATTTCAAGCTATACAAATTTTTTTATTTTTGGTCTGTGAGAAAGCAACGCAGACGTTCCCTCAAGAGAAACATCTTTGATTAATATTCCTATTGTTCAGAGGTAATTCTCCCTAATAAATTCCTACAGTAAAATCCCTGCTTCTACAGCAGCAGCTGCTAACTGTAAAAAAAAAAAAAAAAAAAAATGACATTCACTTACCTGTGTGTGCGCTGGCTCCCGCTGTCCCTCCTCTTCACCTGGGGGGCCTCCGATCCCCCCCCAGGACTTACCGATCTTCAGGAGAGAGCCCGGGAGGCTCTCTCCTCCTCGATGGCGGCCGCCATCTTGCCGCTAAGCCCCGCCCCCTTGGGGTCCATGACCCCTATACCAGTTCACAAGGCTGGGGGAGGTGGCAAGTCACCTGCGCTAGCCGGTGACTTGCCATTAACCCCCGGCACCCCCATTACCTGCCTCCCCAAAGCCCAGGGGGGGGCAGAAGAGCCCAGGCCCACTGGCTATGCGGGCTTTTAGCCTGCAGGGCCAGGGGCCACAAAAGCTGGCCCCTGCGCCCTGTTCCTCCAAACCCTGCATAGCTGGTCCCAGGCTGGTTACTTTGGGTAAGGGGGGGCCATGTCATTTTTTTTTTTTTTTTTTTTAAGGATTTTTAACCCTTAAAAATCCCCCCCAAAAATGCCCCCCCCCCCCCCCCCCTCCCGGGAGGGGGACCCTATGTCTTTTTTTTTTTCTCGATTTAACCCTTTGTAGTGTGGATGGTAGTTGTATTTTATTTTTAAATGTTAAAAATTACTTGTTTCAGTTAGGGGGTCTCCTGGGCAGGAACAGGGGGCTACCGATAAATATGTGGTACCGTTCTAGTCGGTAGAAATGGGGCTTTCACATGCAATATGGTTTTCCCTAATCAAATACATTTTTTATTTAAAATAAAGGAGGCAATTTTCTATAAAAATTTTTTTTTTTTTTTTTTACTTAATAAATAAAATTAATAATAAATAAAATTTACAAACAAGACATTTCATGTTAAAGCCTAAACTCTGCAAAAAATATAAATATAATTTTCCTGAAAATTCCAGCAAAACATGGCGGAATGGGGAAATGGGGAATGGGGAAAAATGGCCTGTCAACAGAGGGTGACAAAATCTCAAGTAAGCTGGCAATTAAAAGGGTTAATAGTACCTCTGCATGTTGGGTATTGTTCTGTTCGGGGGACCTTGCTCTTTCAGACTTAGCTTGTTTTTTCTTGTTTGCATATTTATATTTTAGGAAAAGGTGTTTTTTATTCTGCTTTTTTATAAATTTTTTAGGGAAACTCTGCGCAACCAAAGAGTTCTTTGAGGGATTAATTCCAGAAAGATGAGCCCACTACAACAAGCTGGGTACGCTTAGAAAGCTTAACATGTGTACTTTCAGGGAATATATGGTTTATGGGGGATATTCCAAATGTAAAGGGTTGTTTTGGTTGAAAAATCGCAAGGTGCGCACTTTGACTGCAGAGCTGAAATTTTCAAGAAAAATTACCGTTATGCTCATGCTTTACTTTGTTTGGCAACTCTTCCCTTGACAGAACCTATGCATGTTGGGTATCGTTCTGTTCGGGGGATGTTGCTTTTTCAGGTTATACTTGTTTTTTCTTGTTTGTATATAGTTTTTTTAGGAAAATGTGGCTTTGATTCTGCTTTTTTTATCCTTTTTTTAGGGAAACTCTTTGCAACCAAAGAATACATTGAGGGATTACTTCTAGAAAACTGTGGCCACATCAACAAGCCTGGTACAAATAGAAAGCCTGAGGTGTGTACTTCCAGAGAATATATAGTTTGTGGGGGGTATTTCAAATGTAAAGGGTTGTTTTTCTGGAACAACTGCAAGGTGCGCATAGCGCATATCACAGTTGTATTTTTTCTGAAAATCCCCTAAAGCTCTGTTTCAGTTTGGGGGAGTCTCCTGGGCAGGAAAAGGTATCTACCTATACATATGTGGTACCACTGTAACTGTGAGAAATTGGGGTTTCACACGCAATAAGATTTTATTGACAAACTTACATTTTTTTATTACAAAAAAACACTACAAATTGTAAAAAATTGATTTTTTTTATTTTTTTGCACATATTTCGCCAAAAAATATTGAGAATACACCTAAAAAATGACAAACAAGACATTTCATGTTAAAGGTCAGACTCTGCTGAAAAAAACAATATATCATTTTCCTGGGAAATCCCTGGAAATCCCTTCAAAAATCACATTTGAACATGGGGAGTGCAAAATAGTGCAAAATGGTCTGGCAACAGAGTGTGACAAAAACTCCAGGTAGGCTGGCACTTAAAGGGTTAAACCCCCCCAGCTCATGTTCTGCCCTGACAATGCTTTAGCTTCCGCATCAGTACTATGGGAGCTTACCCACCCTTTCCACAATATCTGCCCCTGCAATACTAAAGTTTCAGTACCATCACATATCCACCCCTGCCCATGATCTGTTGCTGCAATGCTATAGCACCAGCTGATAAACATCCTCATTGATCAGCTGAAAAGCACATTGGGGCACAGCTAAGAAACTCATGGGCTGGCGGTGGGCTTGTCAGGGGGTGTAAATTCCTGGGCTGCTTTTTTGGCCCTAGTCTGCCATGGTTCTCACTATTACTTTTGGATATTTTTTGTACATGTTAATAAAATCATCTTTAGTAAGCCTTTTGCATTAGACTACTTCAACTTTGTGTCTCACATATAATGGGCCATGCATCATTATGTGTTCAGATAAACTGGCCTCAATGCAATAAGAGTTGAAAGAAATTCTCATGGTAGTAAAAAAAATTAGTTCATGAGAAAAAAAAGTTTGAGAATGTTACTGTTGTTGAATCACCAGATAGGAAAACAATAAAAGTCACTTTTTTACTCCTAAGAAAAGTAGAGAACTGTTTAATCCGTTCTACACTGTAGTAAAAGCTGCCATTGACTTTCATTGTCTTTATCTGGTGATTCAGTAACGGTGACATTCTCAGGCTTTTTTCTCATGAACTGAATTTTTTTACTACCATGAGATTTTTTTTCAACTCATTGAATCAAGGCCATTGATTGTATGTGCCTATTTATGGGAAGAGGTGTCCAAACGCGAGCCAACAGATGCCTTTTTTTTTCCAAGGCGCCTCATAGTAAAGGTTTGCTGAAGCAAGTTATACCTTTGATCATGCCATATCTCAAAATAAGTTGATTGTAATATATTTATGTAAATGTATATAATTGTAATTTATAAAAAATAGTTAAACCGGACCTTCACTCTAAGAGCATATCTTATATTTCTCTTCCATTTTACTTCAGGACATCAGAAGAATTCAGTAACAATAGGGTTAACCTCTCCGCCGAAGGGCGTGGACTGCAAGACAAAGGCAAGGCTACTCCTCCAGGCCTATATCCTTCCGGTTGACTTTATCCAATCCAGTTTCTTGCTTGCAGTTAGAACTGGACTGCATGGGGGGGTGTTTGAACTCCTCTCCCATTTACTTTTTGTTTTTAAGGATTATACCTTGGAAGTGGGGTATTGGAAGCTCTGACTGTTCCTGGGCCCTTATACTCTATCTGGATGGACCCACAATGCCTCCTCAGCTAAGCTGTATCTGGATCAGGATAGTAAGGGTAAGCGCAAGGGTCCTAGGGCTGGAAGATTTGGCTGGTTCTCCTCCACGACGTAGACTAGCAGACTCCGCTGAAACATTTTCAGCTAGGCAAGGAGCCTAGCACCGCCGACATTGCAATTTCCCTCCGGCAGCGCATAATTTCTGGGGTTGTTGGCCAGCAAAAGGGCTGCTTCTGAGCCGCTGCATGGCCACCCTCAAGTAGACCTAAACCTTTTGGTCGGTCATTTGGTTTGTTCTATTTTGATTGTGTATTAATATTTTTTATTGTTTAAATCTTTATTATTATAGATTGTGGGAAAGGGCAAGGTAATAATTATATGGTGATTTACCCACCAGAGGACTTGCAGTAGTCTTGTGACTGTCGAGAACTGTTATATACTTGGTCTCCGATCCCCAGGGACATAGACTAGTATTATTTTTCACCAGGACGGAGGCATCTGGGGTAGTCACATCTGGCCTTTATCATATTTACCCCATGTCCAGTATGCATGCAGTGGCACTGGACAAGGATAACACGGTGTGCAGGGATTATGCTACGGGTGTAGTGGATAGGGAAGACAGTTGTCCTCCCTGCAAAGGTTCTGACCCTTGTCGCCGGTGCCCTCTGAGCCTTAAAGCACCATTGGCAGCCTTCAAGTGGACCTAAAACTTTAGTGAATCATATTGGCCACTAAGGATTTTGGAAAAAGAAAGAAAAATGGTGATGGGGATATTGTGCGTGCCATAGTCTCCCACTCAGTCTTTAAACTCTGTCGGCTGCCCTCAAGTGGTCCTATACCTTTAAAAAAAAAAAAATGGTCTCCTACACAAGGAGGCGCTCAGGTAAGGAGAAGATAGGTGGTTGATTACTCCATTCTGGAGGATTTTGCAGTGCATAAGCATTTTTTTAATCTGATCAATAGGGGATGGCAGCAGTCAAATAGTCTTCCGCCCATTCCTAAAGTGCCAGATACTTGTATCCATTTCCTCCAGATCAGATTGAGTTATGGTCTCACCCTCCTGTGGTGGACACTCTGGTGCCAGGTCTTTTTTAGACTTTAGTTATGCCATCCGCTGATAGTGCTTCTCTAAAATATGCAGCGGATAAGCGCATGGTCAGCTAGTTCATCATGCTTATTTTATTATGACCTTGCGGCCGGCCTGTGCTACATCCATACAATCTTGGTGAGCAGAAGGTTGTTTAAAACAACTGGACTCTAAGACTCATTTGGGTCATTCACGGAAGTCATGCTCCCAGTTGTAATAAACCAGTTTGGATATCAACAGGTATGTTATCTTGGCTATGGAGGATTTGATCAGGGTAAGTGCCAGAGGCCTAGCTCTGGTGGTAGCCTTAAGGCATGCTTTATGGCTTAAGCAATGGCCAGCTGACACAGCCTCTAAAAAGAATCTGAGAGGACTCCCCTTTAAGACGAGGCGTCTGTCTGCTGAGTGCTTGGTTGACATGGTAAAACTGCCTGCTAGTATTAAGTCTACTAATCTGCCGAAGTAGCCGAAGTCTAATACTGCTTCCGCAGGGCCTCTAATCCCCTGGCTTTTCATGAGGGTAGAGATTTGGCCTCTTTGGGATCCAAAGAGATTTTGAATATGACAGGGTCCCTAGTTAAGGCGACATTGGGTGGCAGAATAAAGCCAAGTCCCTTTCAAAGCCTGCTCAGACAGGAAGGGACGCCTCCACCCTTGCAGGTGGGAGGAAATCTTCTGCATTTTGCTCAGATTTGGAGGCTTCATATAATAGATCTTTGGATACAAGAAGTTGTACCCTCAGGTTACAAGATCTAGTTAGGAGCTATACCTCTTTGGAGATTCTCTTGGCCAGGGGAATCCCAAATTCTGCAGAAAACAAAAGCATCGAAATCTGCGGTATCTCACCTTTTAGAGATGGAGTTGTTTGATCCACAGTGATGTTACTCCAGCGGGAGACTTTATTATATATATATATATATATATATATATGTTCTCAGTGTGTCACACACCCCGCTTCCCCTTTAATTCTTACGATCGGGTTACTCCACCAGCAGGTGGCGACGTTGCAGAGAGAAGTCTTGAAAACGAGCCCCTTCCCGCCTACATATACCTGGGACCTCCCACTTAACACCCAGTGTTTTCTCTCTGCAAGATGCGACAAGACAGAAGAAAGAAGTCTCCTGCTTGCAGGTAGCCGGGGTCAAACTCCGGCACCCCCCTTTTTGGTCTAATTCTGCCCAGTCTATAGTTTATATGCCTAGATAGATAACGGAAGCCTCCCAGTCTAGGCTGCTGGCTGGGCAACGGTAGATGGCACTATATGGTGCCTAGGAGCTTATCTCCTCCGCTCGTCCCCGCGTTTGGGGCAATGCGGCTATCTGGCATGGTGATCCGGATTTGGGATGCCCCTGTCCCAATGTTCCCCTTGGCCACCTTCTCCCGCTTGGTCCCTTCGCGTTGGGGGGGTGTGTATGGGGGGCTTTACACTTGGGGGTGTGTTTGAGGAGCGCTGGCAGCGGGGTCTGCGCCGCGGCGTGCGGGCGCGGGTCCCGAGCTGCTGGGGCTCTTTGTAGCTTATTGTTTAAAACTTTTCCTGATTAAAACTTTTCCTGATCTGTGCTAAAGGACTGAGGGCATCTGTTGGCGGGCCGCGCTGCTCGTGTCTTAGGGGGCGGGCCGCGCTCCCTCTCAGCGCTGTATAGTTCTCCGGCGAGGGGCGGGGCCGGAGCGCTTCGCTCGGTGAACCCGGCCCGCCTCCCTTCCTTTCACTGGCGGAGTCCTCACTACACGGAGGCACTCAGCACAGGCAGCGGTCCCTAGCTCGGCTGAGGGGGGGGGGGTTTCATTCAAAGGTTTTTGTTTGTCTGGCATGGTTGTCTGTGTAATGCATACTAATGGCAGTTGCTTGTGAGTTTCCCTGTCACTTAGGCAGCAACACTTTGTGAGTGGTATAGCTTTCACCTTCTGGAGGCACATATGCGTTATATTTGTATATATTTATATCTTTGTCATGGGCTGTATATACTTCTCTTGCCTTTGTATATATTGTTTTTTACGGTTACATTCTGTTTGGTGTATGTGTGTGCGCATGCTGGCAAATCTTTCTTTGGGGGACTGATTGTGGTCTCTTTTCCCTTACAGATTCTGGGATCCCCTCACTGCAGAGGCTCTCCCGGTCTGATATACCTGGCTAGTCTTATTTTCCAAATTGGGATTCTCCTATGCTTAAAAATCCTCCCAGGACTTTAATTATGAAGGGGGCATCCCGGGTTGCTTAATGCATAAATCCCTGGGTTATTGCGAATGCCATAATTTCACCATATGGAGGCTTCCGACATTACCGGAAATGGCTCTTCCGGGCTATCCAGGCTGTGTGGGGGTTGTGGGGATCCGCTTCCAGGCGATGTCATAATATGTATTTCATGTGCACAGCAGAATATTGTGCGCCAGTCCGGCATTCCGGTGCCTGGCTCCTCGCAACTTCCATCATCTCCTACCCCCCACCTATTCCGGACCCCGGGTGACGTTGTCAAAGGTGGGGATTCGCAATCCGAGGTGTGTGCACGATTGGCCAACCTCGAGAAAATAGTTTCCACCGCGGTGGCTCAGAAGGCTACGGCTAAGCGGAAGCACCTTTCTCCAGCATCGCCTGTTCTGGAGGATGAGGTGTTTGAAGTATTGGATTGGTCCGATTGTCCCCCTGCTGAGGAGGGGGAACTCCTTGAGGAGTCGGACGAGCCTGCAGACCAGCAACTGGTTGGTACCGCTGGCGATCAGGCTGCGGGGGTGTTCCTTGACACTCCTTCCATTTTGGCTCAAATGTTTGAAATTTTGGCTTTGGATCCGCGGCGGTCCCCCCGCCAAAGGGTGAGTTGTTTGATGTGCCCCAGCCGCGTTTGGTGTTTCCCAGGCAACAACACTTTGTGAGGGTTGTCCTTTAGGAATGGGAACAACCCACGCGCCTTGTTGGAGTTCCTCCTAGTTGGGATAAGCGTTATCCCTTTCCGGAGGATTTGGTGAAGCTTTGGTCTGTTCCCCCTGATGTCGATGCCCCTGTGTTGGGGCTGTCTAACACGGCTGTGTTGCACTCCCCTGACACTACTACCATTAAGGATGGTGAGGATCGTCGGATTGATCAATTGGCTCGCCATGGTTTTATCAGTGCTTGGTCGGCACTGCGGCCGGTGTGTGCTTCGGCGCTTCTTCTGATGGCTGTTAGGTCCATTGTTAGAGATTTGTACTCAGATCTTGATCCCACTTGTGATGAGTTTGCTTCTCTCAAGCAGTGTGAATAGTTTTTCCTTTGTCATGTCCGCCCAGGACGATGCGCTTGCAAAGTGTAGCAGGACCACGGCCCTCCTTTCGGGGAGTCAGAGCGGGCAGAGGGGCCTCCTTTCCCGCTACCAAGGGTGCAGGTTGGACCCGGGGGAGGGGCCGTGGCCGTCCCGGTCAGTCCTGGGGCGCCAAGCCCAAGCCTGCTGGTAAGCCCGCTCAGCAATGAGGGGGTGCCCTCACCCGTGCGGGTGGGGGGACGATTGCGACACTTCTCCCTGTTTTGGGACCAGGAGGTTCCGGATAGATGGATCCGGGAGGTGGTGTCGTCTGGTTACAAGCTGGAGTTCGAGTCTCGCCCTCCTTCACATTTTTTCCGGTCTCGGGTGCCCACCGATCCTTTGGCCGCGCAGGGGCTCCTGGCGTCGGTAAAGAATCTTCTGGAAATGGCGGTCATCCGGCCGGTGCCGCACTTGGAGATGGGCCTCGGGTTTTACTCCAATCTTTTCACAGTCCCCAAGAAAGACGGGTCGGTTCGCCCCGTTCTGGATCTGAAGTTCCTCAACAGGTTCATCCATACTCGGAAGTTTTGCATGGAAACTCTGCGATCGGCCATCGGTTCTCTTCGGCAGGGGGACTTCATGACGTCCATAGACATCAAGGATGCTTACCTTCATGTTCCCATCTGCCAGGCTCATCAACGTTTTCTTCGGTTCATGATGAAGGATCAGCATTTTCAATTCGTGGCACTTCCGTTTGGCCTTACCTCGGCTCCAAGAGTGTTCACCAAGGTGTTGGCAGGGCATTCGCGTCGTACCTTATCTGGACGACCTTCTGATCATGGCTCCTTCTCTCAATCAATCGGAGACGGACACCAGGACGGTGGTCTCCACGCTGGAAAGCTTTGGTTGGGTGATCAACTTTCCCAAGTCCTCCCTCGCCCCGGCCAGGGTGGTGTCCTTTCTGGGAATGCGGTTGGATTCTTGTCTACACAGGGTGTTTCTGCCTCAATCCAAGATTGGTCTGATTCAGGAATTGGCTCGGTTCCTTCTTTCCAATCCTCGACCGTCCATCCGTCTGGGGATGAGACTGGTAGGGTTGATGGTTGCCTCTTTCGAGGCAGTTCCTTTTTTCACACAAGGACGCTTCAGCTTCATCTGTTGGCGTCTTAGGACCGGCGACCACGGTCGTTGGATCGCCCCTTCCAGTTGTCCTCCCGGGTCCGGCATTCCCTTTAATGGTGGTTGGTCTCGACCAATCTCTTGAGGGGCAGGTCTTTCCTGACCCCTCTCTGGGAAATTGTGACCACGGACGCCAGTCTTTCGGGATGGGGGGGGTTCTGGAAGGATCTACAGTTTCGGGGGCAGTGGGGACCTCGAGAGGCCCACTTGCCCATCATTGTTCTGGAACTGAGAGCCATCCGTCTGGTTCTTGTTCGTTTGACTCCGCATGTTCTGGGCCTTCAGGTTCGTTCGGACAATCGGACAGCGGTTGCTTACATCAATCATCAGGGAGGGACTCGCAGTCTGGGTGCCCTCAGAGAGGTGTCCCAGATCCTGACCTGGGCGGAGGCCCATGTTCCTTGTCTCTCGGCAGTTTACATTCCGGGTGTGGAAAACAGGGAAGCGGATCTGTTGAGCAGGGACTCTTCCCGTCTGGGGGAATTGGCTCTCCATCCTCAAGTTTTTCGGTCTCTGTGTCTCCGGTGGGGGACACCGGAGGTGGACCTGTTTGCCTCTCGTCACAATTGCAAGCTTCCAACCTTCGTATCGCTCTCCCAGGATCCTCTGGCTCTGGCGGTGGACGCCATGTCCCTGAGCTGGGGGGATCTGGGGTTTCTGTACCTTTTTCCTCCGATACCCATGCTAGACAAGGTGGTATGGAAGCTGGCTCTGGAAAGGGTGTCTGCCATTCTCGTGGCTCCAAGGTGGCCAAGGCGAGTATGGTTCGCAGACATCGTTCGGCTGGCGGTGGATCAGATCGTTCTGCCTCTTCGGGATCTGCTCACTCAGGGTCGGCTGTGTTACCCCAATTTACCAACGCTGGGTTTGACGGCTTGGCTGCTGAAACCTTCATCTTGAAGGAGGAGGGTCTTTCTGACTCGGTTGTTAAGACTCTTATCTGTGCCCAGAAGAGGTCTTCTTCTACCATCTACTATAGGACTTGGAGAGCCTATATCGCTTGGTGTGAGGTTAGATCTTTGCCTTGTAGGGTCTTTTTGGTTTCCAGGATTCTAGAGTTTTTGCAATCAGGGCTGGACTCGAGTCTCCAGCTGAGTACTTTGAAAGGGCAGGTTTCTGCCTTGTCTATCTTTTTTCAGAAGCCTTTTGCGCTTCATCCTTTAGTTAAAACTTTTTTCCAGGGGGTTACGCATGTGCGGCCTCCCAGGAAGCCATTGCTCCCTGTTTGGGACTTGAACTTGGTTCTTTCTGCTCTTCAGGCTCCTCCCTTTGAGCCCTTGCAGGATATTGCTCTGTCTACCTTGAATCAGAAGATTGCCTTCTTGGTGGCTATCACTTCGGTTCGGCGTGTCTCGGAGTTGGCGGCCTTGTCGATCCAGGCGCCCTACTTTGAGAGGCATCAGGACAAAGTGGTCTTTCGGTTCAAAACGGACTTTCTTCCTAAGGTTGTTTCTGCTTTTCATTTGAATCAGGATATTGTTCTTCCCTCCTTGTGTCCTAAGCCTAAGAATGACAAGGAGAGGGTTTTGCATTGTTTGGATCTAGTACGCTGTGTTAAAGCGGACCTTCACTCTAAATAAGAGTCTATCTTATATGTTTCCCACACCCTGTACATACAGATTGCTCACATTAAAAATCATCCTACCTGCATCTACTGCATTTTATAAGCCTTTAAACATCCAAGATGGCGGCTTATGGAAGCTGCCATTTTTGCAGGCAGCCTGCAAACAGGAAGTGCCTGCAAACAGGAAGTGACTGTGCTGCTCTGCATTCTGGGACTGCTGACCTTTCCCTGACCCCAGCTCTGCTCTGTCTGAGCAAAGCACAGCTATAACCCGCCCCCCTGTACCTTATCCCACTCTCCTCTCCTCAGTAAGTGTGATGCTTCTGAGTCAAGATGGCGGCGCCCGTATCCTAAATTCCCGAACAGAGTTGCAGCCCAGTGGGGGAAAGTATAATAAATTAGTGACTAAACATGTAAAATATATTAATTTTAGATGCTGAGGAATTGTTTTTTAAGAGTTTGGGCTTTTCATGAAATCATGGTGAAGGTCCGGTTTAAGTACTATTTGATTACTACTTCTCCTTTTCGTAAGACTGATGCCTTTTTTGTTGTGCCCTGTGGGCCTAGGAAGGGTTTGGCTCCGGCCAAGTCTTCCATTAGCAAATGGATTCGTCAGGCGATTGTTGGGGCCTATTCGGCCAAGGGGAAGGTTCCCCCTTTTCGTATCACTGCTCATTCTACTCGTGCCGTTGGAGCATCTTGGGCTTTTCGGCACCAAGCTTCTGTTGAACAAGTTTGTAAGGCTGCTACTTGGTCTTCTGTTCATACTTTTTCTAAGTTTTACAAGGTTGATGTGCGGGCCTCAGCGGATGCTGTGTTTGGCCGCATGGTTCTGCAGACTGCATTCGTTTAAGTTATGCTTCATTTTGCCTTCGGATACCCATCCCTTGAGGACACTGCTTTTGGATGTCCCGATCGTAAGAATTAAAGGGGAAGCGGGGTGTGTGACACACTGAGAATAATACCATTTTGTGAGTACTCACCTGTAAAATGGATATTGTCAGTGTGTCACACACCCCGCTTCACCCGCCCTTTTTGGTATCCTGGATCCTCTATATGGTGAAGCTTTCCTTTATTTTATTTTGAGGTTACCGTTGGATTTTCTGGTACCTTGTCTTACTGCTGTTTGAATTCACTGGGTGTTAAGTGGGAGGTCCCAGGTATATGTAGGCCGGAAGGGGCTGCTGGTGGAGTAACCCGATCGTAAGAATTAAAGGGGAAGGGGGGTGTGTGTCACACTGACAATATCCATTTTACAGGTGAGTACTCACAAAATGGTAATATATATATATATATATATATATATATATATATATATATATATTGCGTACCTACATTGCTGTAGGTGGCCTACATTTTCATTTTGTGGAGTTACCCTTCGGTCTATCATCAGCACCAGGGGTGTTTACCAAGGTGCTAGCAGATTTCATGTTTTCTCTAAGAATTCAGAGTATACATATACCCCTTACTTAGACAATCTGTTTTATATGGGCCTCAGTAGGATACCCAGACTGTCTGATAGATATTGCATATTGGACTATCCAATCGATTCTTCTAGGGTTTCTGGGAATGTCTTTAGACACGTCTCAGGCAAAAGTGTTTTTTTTCCAGAACAGAAGAGATTTTTACTTCAGGCCAGGGTACAGGGTCTCTTGTCTTGCCGTCACCTGAGATTTCGTCAAGGAATGCCTCTGTTGGGCCTGATGGTGTCTTCCTTTGAGGCAGTGCTCTTTGCTCAGTTTCACACAGGACCCCTGCAGATTACATACTATGACACTATGATTTGCTCGGGTTCAAGGCACATAGACTCTGGATCAGTCTTTTTGCATGACACAGTCAACAGGGCAGTCGCTAGCTTGGTGGCTCCTCGGCCTCTTCAGATCGGCAAATTCTTCCTTCCAGTACAGTGGAAGATCATCTCCACAGATGCTTGTCTAGCTGATTGGGGAAGTATCATGGATGATCCAGGGACAGTGCTGTCTGAGGGAAAGCAGACTTCCTATAATATCCTGAAACTGAGTGCAATTCTATTATTCTCAGACATTGGACATTCCATCTGAGGGGCATCCCGTCCAGATTCAGACAGACAGTCGGACGGCGGTGGCTTATATCAGCCAACAGGGGGGTACCAGATGCAGGAAAGCCCTCATGGAAGTGAGCCAGATTTTACTTTGTGCCGAGAAGAAGGCTCCATGCCTCTCGGCATTACATATACCTGGAGTGGACAACTTGCAGGCCAATCCTCTCAGCAGATAGTTCCTGCATCAGGGGGCATGGTCTCTGAGTCAGAGGTCTTTCAATCTCTGTGCATGCGCTGGGGGATTCCAGTCATAGATCTTTTGTATCTCGGCACAATCGAAGGGTTCCAAAGTTTGTGTTCCGGTTCAAGGGTCCTCTAGCAATGCAGCAGATGCAACTCTTCAGTGGTCAACATTCAAGCTTCCTTATGCATTCCCTCTGAATAGTTTGGACTTCTTATTGTCATACCTGAGGGTCCACGGAAAGGTCTTCCACCAGCTAAGTCTGCCATCAGCCGATGGATTAGACAGGCAGTGGTAAGAGCTTATATCCATAAGGGAAAGGTTCCTACGTTTAGAACTACTACTTATTCGACACGAGCTATTGGAGTTTCTGGGGCTTCAGTGGAACAAGTATATAAAGCGCTACTTGGTCTTTAATTCCTACATTTACCCTATTTTATAGGATAGATGTTTTAACCTCAGCGGATGTGAATGCCTGTAGGAAGCTATTACAGTCTGTATTAACCTAGAGGCTTTTAAAATATCTTATTCCTGATAAAGGGGATATGTTTTTTGGGGATCCCACCCGATTTCAGGGTACTGCTTTTGGAGATCTCTATCGTTACTGCATTATCCTGATGTCCTGAAGTAAAATGGAAGGGAAAAGATAATTCTGTGAATACTCACCTGTAGAATTGATTTCTCTTCTATTATTACTTCAGGACATCAGACCCTCCCTGTCTGCTAGGTTGATATACCCATATCTTTGACTAGGGTCTTAGTGGAGTGGTAAAAATAGATACATATTATAATCGGAGAGAGGAGTCTTGTATTTTGGCTCCAGCCTTTTGTTTCCAACCGGAGATATAGATATGCCTCCCAGGCGGCTGGTTCTATTGCTTTTTATCTAACTGGAGTATAGGAAGTCAGCCGGAAGGACATAGGCTGGGAGACGGACCCACGCCTTTGTCTTGCAGTCCACGCCCTTCGGTCGAGAGAGGTTAACCTATCGGTTCTGAATTATCTTGATGTCCTGAACTAATAATGGAAGTGAAATCAATTCTACGGGTGAGTATTCACAGAATTATCTTTTTCTGGGACTTTGTTTGTGCCATCCTCTGATAGTGCTTCTCCAAAGGATCCAGCGGATAAGCATATAGATCAGGTGGCATGCCATGCTTATTCTATTATGGGGTTGACTTTGCGACTGGCCTGTGCTACATCCATAGCATCTTTGGCAAGCAGGAGGTTGTTAAAACAACTTAACTCTAAGACTTGTTCGGGTCATTTATGGAAGTCATGCTTGCTCAAAACTAGTTTGGATATCAACAAGTATGTTATCTCGGCTATGGATGATTGATCAGGTGCCAGAGGTCTAGCTGGTGGTAACTTTTTAAGGCTAAAGCAGTGGTCAGCTGACACAGCTTCTAAAAGGAATCTGACGGGATCAATGGAGGCTACTGGTGGTAAGTCTTCTAATCTTCGACAGAAGCTAGAGTCTAATATTGTTTTCCACAGAGCCTCATCCCTTTCGTGGGGGTGTAGAGGTTCTGCCACTTGGGGATATCGAAGAGAATTTTTGTAATAACGCAAAGTCCCAAAATAAGGCAAGAGGTTTCGGGCAAGGTAAGGAAAAATCCCCTTCAAAACAAGCTCAGGCAGGAAGGTATGTCCCCACCCTTGCAGGTGGGGGTGGGTGGCTTCTGAATTTTGCTCACATTTGGTGGCTCCATGTACCAGATTTTTGGATACAGGAGGTTGTATCCTCTAGTTACAAGATCAAATTAGGAGCCAAACCTCCTCTGAGATTCTTTTGGTCAGGGGTATCCCAAATCTCGCAAAAAGCAGAAGCAACTAGATCAGCTGTATCTCGCTTTTTAGAGATTAGTAGAGAGTAGTTTGTCCTGTTCCTCTCTTAGAGAGAGGTCATGGGTTTTACTCCAATTTGTTCATAATTCTCAAGAAGGACGGTTGGGTGCACCCCATTATTATATCTCAAGGGCCTGAACAAGTTTGTCCTTCTGAAGAAATTCTGCATGAAATCTTTTAAGATCCACCATGATGCCACTCCAGCCAGGAGATTTTATGACCAAAGTGGATACAAATGGATGCGTACCTACACATTCCGTTTTTTCTTTGTTATCAGAATATCTGCTGTTTGCAGTAGATGGCCTACATCTTCAGTTTGTGACTCTGCCCTTTGGCCTTTTGTCAGCACCATGGGTGTTTTTCAAGGTGTTGGCAGGCCTCATGGCTTTTCTAAGATGTCAGGGAATACGTAATCCCTTACTTAGACGATCTGTTAATATGGGCCCCATTATTTCAGTAGGCCTAGAAGTATTCACCGATTGTCTTATCGACATTAGAAGAATTTGGCTGGATAGTCAGCTATCAAGGGTCGAATATCATCATTCTTTCAAGATTTTTTTCTTTTCTGGGAATGTCATTAGACATTCAGCATTCAAGCTTCTTTATGCATTCCCTCCAATTCCACTGCTGGGTCAAGTACTAAAAATGCAAAAAAAAGATAGCTTGCGAGGGAGTCCCAACTAGTCTGGTGGCTCCTTGGTGGCCAAGGAGAAGCTGGTTCTCAGGCATAGTAAGGATATCAGAGGGCGACCCGTGGAGGTTGCCCAGCGATCCAGATCTTTTCACACAGGGGCCTATAAGGCACACCAATTCACAAGTTCTGGCTTTGACGGCCTGGCTATTGAAGTCATTGAGTCATCCAGATTATGATTCAGGCCAGGAAGAGGTCTTTTTCAATGATCTACTATAGAGTCTGGCGAGCATATATTGCTTGGTTCGAATCCAGAGGGTTCGCATGTAGAACTTTCTGTTCCCAGAATATTGGACTTTTTGCAGAAAGGTTTTGATGAAAGTCTTCTATTGAGTACTTTTAAAGGACATATCTGCTTATCTATCTTTTTTTTTTTTTAGAAACCCATAGCTGGGAATAAGTTTATTTAAACTTTTTTTTACAGGCATGTGTGTGCTCCTTGTAAACCACTTCTGCCAATTTGGGACCTGAACTTTTTATTGGCTCTTCAGGGTCCTCCTTTTTGAGCCTATGGCAGTTACGTCGCTAGGTTTGATGACTCTTAGGGTTATCTTTTAGTGATAATAACCTCAGTAAGGTGGGTTTCTGAATTAGCGGCTTTATCGGGTAAGCCTCCTTATTTAGTGTTACATAAGGACAAGGCCAGTCTCCGTTTTAAACAGGATGCTCTTCCCAAGGCGGTTTCCCCTTTTCCATCTTAATGAAGAGGTGGTTTTGTCTTCCTTATGTCCTGCTCCAATGTCCAAGAAGGAAAGGGTTTTTCACTCGCCAGATGTAGATGCGTTGAAATATTCTCTCTTCTACACAATCTTTTCGCTTGTTTCATACTTGAGGGTCCACGGAAAGGTCTTCCACCAGCTAAGTCCAACATCAGCTGATATATTAGACAAGTGGTGGTAAGAGCCTATTTCTACAAAGGGAAGGATCCTTCTTTTAGGATTGCTACTCATTCGACATGAGAAATTGGAGCATCTTGGGCTTTTCAGCATCAAGCTTCAGTAAAACAATGATGATAGGACGCTACTTGGTCTTCAGTTCATACATTTACCATATTCTATAAGGTAGAGCCTCGGCGGATGCCGATTTTGGTAGGAAGGCATTACATACAGTTGTAAGCTGGTTTTGGAATGTCTCTTATTCCTGATAAAAAGGGGGATCCCACCCGAATTAAGGGTACTGCTTTTGAAGATCCCTATCGTTACTGAATTCTTATGGCCCGAAGTAAAATGGAAAAGATAATTCTGTGAGAACTTACCTGTAGAATTGATTTCTCTTCCATTATTACTTCAGGACATCAGACCCTCCCTGTCTGCTAGGTTACTATAAACTAGTGAGGGCCACAGGAAAGGCCCCTCCCCAAATCCTACAAGGGGCCTTTCTGGTGGCCCTCACTAGTTGTGTATAGCATTTCCCCTACGATTCCAGTGGGGGGTCCTTTACTCAGCCTGCACCCATTTACTGATCGTAAGGTGGTGCGGAGTTCCTTTTGGTTTTTGTACATGCTAGGTTATTATGTCCATTCCTTGGATGCCTAGTCTTAGTGAAGTGGTAAATATGTACTTTTTTTTTTCTTATTGCTCAAACTAAACGGAGAGATTAGTATTTTGTCTCTAGCCTTTTGTCTCCAACAGGAGATATAGATATGCCTCCCAGGCGCTAGTTTTACTTTTCAATTAAACTGGATTGGAAGAAGTCAGCTGGAAGGATATAGGCCACATCTTTGCCTTCAGTCCACACAATTCGGCTGAGAGGTTAACCCTATTGTTGAATTTTTCTGATGTCCTGAAGTAATAATGGAAGATAAATCGATTCTATAAGTTCTCACTGAATTATCTTCTTCCCCCAATGCTGTACATTCCGATCACCCACATTAAAAATCATCCTACCTGCACTTAGTGGACTTTCTGAGCCTTTAAACAGCCAAGATTAAAGCCCATGGAGTCTCAGGCTGGTTGCAGAAAGGAAGTGTCTTCTGACTATGCCGCTCTGCATTCTGGGATTGCTGTTCTTTTCTTGACCCCAGCTCTGCTCTGTCTGTGCACAGCTATAACCACTTGCACTTGCCTCCCTCTCCTCTCCTCCACATGTGATGCTTCTGAGGCAATAGGGCAGCTGCTGTATCCTGGAGTCCTGAACAGAGTTGCAGCCCAGTGGGGGGGGGGGGGGGGGGAGAGAATAAGTAAGCGACTAAATACTGGGGAATAGTATTTTAAGGGTTTGGGATTTTCATTAAATGATGCTGAAGATCTTGTTTACATTGGGGAAATATAACTACCTTGTAAATCTATGCAACCCTTATAAACATTTTCTATTTTACAGGTTTTAATAACTGGACCTGCAGACACCCCCTATGCTAATGGTTGTTTTGAATTTGATGTATACTTCCCTCAAGATTATCCTAACTCCCCTCCCCTTGTTAATTTGGAGACAACAGGTGGCCACAGTGTCCGGTTTAATCCCAACCTCTACAATGATGGAAAGGTAATTCATTTTAAATATTCAAAATACATGGTAATATGCATGTTTTAATCTAGATGGGTTTTTGGGGAAAAACATTTTCAAAGTCAAGCAGCTGTATGCAGAGAGTATTGTAAATAATGCTACCACTGGCCTCTAAAGCAATGAAATGTGTTCTGTGTTTCTGGGTTTGGTAAATATAAGAATGTTGACTGACTGCATTGTGGCAACTGTAAAGCTTGAAGGAGTGATAATGCTATATGGTTGTGCTTAGATGCTGACCTAGGAACGTTTTTTTCATTAATGTTTTAGTATACCAGTGTTTAAGACAAGTGCATGCTTCCATCTTTGTAGAAATAGGGAGGAGAACCCCTTTATATTTCCGCATAACTGTACCCCAGTGCACAAAGTAAAGGCATGGTTTAGTCGTAACCCCCGTATATGTCAAATTATGTTTCCTCATAGTCTCTTAAGTGCAAGGATTCAGTCTTTTGTGTTTTAAATGCATTTCATATTAAGCACCAATGCATAGTTACGGTTTATTCAAGCCTCTTGAAATCAATATTACGTTACATGTTTTTGTTTTTATTTTACTTGGCACACTTTTCATGTATCGTCCCAAATTCCAGTCCTCTGCTCCCATTAATTGACTATTAGATCAGCTAAAACCTGGTGGTGAATTTGTCAAGATAAAACAAAAAAAAATCCAAAAATTGATAAAATAGAATTCGACTGAGAGTTTGAGAATGGTCATCTTGGGTACTATAGACTATATAGTGGCATAAGCACAATTGCTGGGTAATAAAAGCATAACACTCTGAGCTCATAATGGTCATTGCGCTGTGGGAGATATTCCGTGTTTCTCATGTTGTCTAACCAGATTTTTTAGTCCTGTCAGAATTTCTTCACCCACCTACCACAAATTCATACACAGGTTTCCTAATGATGTGAAATCCAGTCTTCTGTGCTTTATCTCTATTCAACAGGATTGTACCCTCCATATATAGCACTTACATCCTGCTCGCTGATGCTTCACATTTTTTATGAATTCTTTTTGCTTGAAAGTGCAGTGCTGTGCTATATTTAAAAATGCCTCAGCTGCACCTATGCAAGCTGCAGGGATTTCTTACAGCACAAGGGCCTCCTCTTCACAGCAGTCCTTTAAGTGTTTTACAAACCAATTAAACTTAGAGCTGGCAAAGTGCTCACGTGACGGCTGTCAGGGGATATATTCTATACAAATCTTGCAGTAACTGCATTTTATTCCGTTTGCTGTTTCTGTAAGTTATAACATTTGTTAGGCATCTGTTAAAGAAAAATCCCCACTGTTTTTCTGGCAATTGTGCTTTAATGGGCAGCTTACAGCTAAACAGGGTGATGTTTTTTTTTGTTTTCAGTGATGAACCATATCTTACCGTTTTACCTGAAATGTGGGGCTTGTGTGGCCTACTGGCCTCAGATTTTGCTTTCCGTGCAGTTCTGTTAGAATAGTAAACTCCTGTGACACTACACCTCAAATTAGTCGTATAGCTCCAGTCACTGCCACTGAGCTTTTGGGGTTAATTACTCCTCAGCAAATGTTAAAGATTTACCATTTTGTCTGCACAGTCTTCCAATAGCATGTGCTGAACATACAGTGCACTACTAATACTGGAATATGTGCAGGGAGTGCAACTATCCAACTGCTCTGAATTATTTGGCTTTGGGTTAGAATCCCAGTGATAATAATTATTGAATCGTCTTCATAAGCAGGTTAGGTTTGAAGGGATTGAATAGAAGCCCTTTATTAAAGGTACAACACAGAGAGAGCTTACTTTAAAACAGAAAGTACTTACATGCTGCATATGACAAAGGATAATAGAATTTCTCCAAAGTTCTGTTGCAGTCATGCAAATTAATCTTTTTAACTTTAGGCTATGCCCAAAGCTCTTAGAAAGCTGCTAGGATGTGCCATGCTTTGGTATAGCTAAATTTAATACAGCTTATACACTCCACTTGTGGATACACGTTTCGAGCCTTTGGGCTCTCATCAACACAAGATTGGAGGTAGATAGCTGTATGGGGGGTGAGGTTTGGAGACTGCCAAAACATTGTCCTAAGCCATGTTAGGGAAAGACCAATTTTAGGCGATAAAAGAGAATGAAGAAACCAAAGCGGTTAAAGAAGTTGTCACCTTCTAGCCCAAGCCCAGTGCCCCAAAACAGCCGGTTTCTTTTTTTTTTACTAAAGTCTTTGCCCAGTATTCATAAAACCACTGACAGGAAGCAGTATATGATGTCTGAATGGCAGCTATATGTGAATTCATTCAGTTACCACTAAACATTCCCATAATCGCTGAAGTGCTCTACAATGCTTTGCTGTGTGTACTGAATGTGTCAGTGCTGGAAAGGGTGGGGCTGCTTGACCAGCGAGCAATATGCATCCAGTTTGTGTTATAAATATTAAGCAAAGGTATTAGTGTAAAAAAAAAAAAAAACATGGGCTGTTTTGGGTGATGAGAAGGTGACAACAAAGCATTTGCCTGCTGCACGATTGAATTTCTTGTAAATTTTCCATGTTTTTTTCTTATTGCTGACAGTGAGCTGGTGCTGATTTTCCTGTTTAATCGCAGAATGTGATCTTCTTTTTTTTTTTTTTTTTGAACTAACTGAATGCACCTATGTACCCCGTTTATATCGTATCTATATGTTTCTATTTACAAATACATTGATTACCAATTTTTTCAGGTTTGTTTAAGCATATTAAACACTTGGCATGGGAGACCAGAAGAGAAATGGAATCCTCAGACCTCAAGTTTTTTGCAGGTAAGTCTTTCTACTTTCTTTATAGCAGGGATCTAATGTTTTGGTTTCTCTCATATTCCAGTCCAGGGTGTCAGCGAATCATATGTGAATGGGTAGATATGAATGGTTAACTCTTGACCGAAGGATGAGACTGCATTATAAAAAGGTGTGGCTCCTCCCGGCCTGTATATATATTTATGGATGCTCCTCAATCCAGGGGCTGGGGCTTTCAGCAGAGAGGTGGCCAAATCCAGGTATCTGCTGTAGCTACTGCCCTTTCGCTGGCGCTGCTTGCAGGCTGCCACAGCTCGCCTCAACCCGCTCTTTCTTCGATTTGCTTGCGGCGTTTAGCTGGCTGTTTTCTCGCAAGCCACAGCTGCCTCGCACTTTCTTCCATTGCTTCCGGACCAGGGGGCGGCTGCATTCGGAGGTCGCTGGATCCGGCGCTCCGTGTGCTGACTGCCTTCAATTCCGTGGATCGGGTAAGTCCATATAATTATTTCATGTTTTTTGTTCTTTATATTCTTGTGTGGTTACTATATTTCCTTTGTATTGTCTGATTTTGTCTTTTAGAGATTGTGGGTAAGGATATTAGGTTGTGGTCCACCTCTAGAGTCTCGGAGTAGTCACTTCAACTATCAAGATTCCTTATATACTTTGGTCTTAGACCTTAATACCCCCCTTGGGGGTATTAGACTTAAGATTAAGGAGGCAGCTGCCACCCCAGAGGTATTTTCCACCATGGTAGCCTCTGGGTCTGCTCCCTTTGGGCTTACTGCTCCTCCGGCAGCTCCACTTTGTTCTGATAACCCAGGATTTCATATTCAGCTTGATTTGGCAGAGAGATTGGCCACATAGAGAGCCACTTAGAGCATTGAAGCGGAGGATATTTATGCTGCCATAGAATTTCTTCCAGTAAGGAAGAGAGTAATTTGGATTCAGTGTTATTTTGAATATCCCAGTTCCTAAGAGGGATCCATACAGACCAGGGAAGCAGTGTATCCAAGTCCTTTTTTGGACTTGCCCTTTTTGGATGTATCCAAAAAAGGAATGGGAAAATCCAGACAAGCTGCCATTCCTGGAGTCCTAGAAATACCCGTTTTTGCCATTAGGCCTGATTAAGTTATGGGTTTTGCCCCCAGAGGTGGATGATCCGGTTTCAGAACTCTCTAATAACACTATTTTTCCTACTTCTGCTAGTGCTTCCCTAAATGACCCAGTCGATAAGCATCTGGATCAAGTGTCCAAACATGCCTTTTCTATGGTAGGGTCAGCCTTACGGTCAGCCTGCACCGCATCCATGGCGGCTGTGGCAGGTAGGAGGTGTTAAATTCTTGAACTCGTTCAGGTTATTCCTATAGTGTATGCTCTCAGCTGATACAGTTCAGTATGGCAATTTACAAGTATGTCATCTCTTCTATGGATGATATGGTCAGACTAAATGCTAGAGGTTTAGCTCAGCTAGTGGCTCTGAGACATTCAATATGACTTAAACAATGGTCGGCAACAAGAGGACCCTGACAGGACTTCCCCTTATGGGGGTGGGGTTCTGTTTGGGGAGAGCTTGGATGATATTGTGGAGAAGGCCTCAGGGGGCAAGTCTTCCAGACTCCCAAAAAGAAAGAGGTCTAACCCTTTTTTTTTTTTCCCCCGCAGGTCTTCCAGTACTCTGTCTTTTCGCTGTGGTAGGGGTTCTTTCTTCTCTAGACAGAGAGAGGAAAATGTGGAATAAGCCTAAGACCCAGAACAGGGCCAAAATTTCTGGTGAAATAGGGCTAAACCCCCTTCTAAGCACCCTCAGACATGAAGGGACGCCCTCACCCTTTGGGGAGGGTGGGACGGCTTCTGCATTTTGATCCCATTTAGAGGCTCCAACTAACCGATGCTTGGATACAGCTGATAATTTCATCAGGATACAGGATCGGATTGGGGGCCAGACCTCCTCGAAGGTTCTTTCTGTCAAGGGTATCCTGGAATTCGGGAAAAGCAGAAGCGTTGAGATCTGCTGTAGCTCGCCTGTTGCAGCTGGGAGTAGTTTGTTCCGTTCCCTTTTCAGAAAGAGGTCTCTGATTCTACTCCAATTTATTAGTAATCCCCAAGAGGGACAGTTCTGTGCGACCAATATTAGTCCTCAAGGGCCTCAACAGTTTTGTCCGACCTCTGGGATTTCGCATGGAATCTTTAAGATCCACATTGGCAACACTTCAGCCAGGGGATTTCATGACCACAGATATAAAAGGGTGCCTTCTACATATCCCTATCTTCCCAGGCCATCAGCATTTTTTGTGCTTTGCAGTAGATGACCTACACCTTCAGTTTGTGGCTCTGCCGTTTTCGTCTCCAAGGGGGTTTACCAAGGTTCTGTCAGGCCCCATGGCCCTTCTAAGAAACCAGGGGATACAAATAATCCGTTACTTAGACAATCTTTTAATCAAGGTCCCATCCTTTCAGGAGGCCTTGCAGATACAGAGACTGTCTTATCGACTCTAGAACCTTTGACTGGATAGTCACTATCCAAAGGTCGCATATCATTTCCTCAAGATTCATCTCTTTTCTGGAAATGGCATTAGACAAGAAGAATAAGATCAATACTTGGGATCTAGCTCAGGAGTTTTTTTCTTGGAGAACAGACTTTCGGGCCAGGGTACAGGCTCGCTTGACCTGCCCTCATCCGACAATTCATCAGGGAATGCGTCTGAATTATATCTCTGCTACGCAGACCTTTCGTAAGTTTGACTCCTTATTTATTATATTTCAAGGGTCACGGAAGGGCAAGGGGAAGAATCCTCCTTTTCAGGTTACGCCCCATTCTACATGGGTTGTTGTCGTTACCTGGGCTTTTCAGCACCAGGCTTCGGTAGAGGGCTGCTACCTGGGCTTCAGTTCATTCATTTGCTAAATCTGATAAGGTAGATATAAGAACCTCGGTCGATTCCACCATTGGTAGAAAGTTAATGTAGACGGTAGTAACTCTTCAGCGAAGGTTTGATTTTTGTAATGGCTTACTCCTCACATTTAAAGAATAAGATCAATAATAGGATCCCACCCTATATCAAGGTCACGGTTATTGGAGGTCCTATTCGTATCTGATTTGCTGACGCTTGGGAGTGGAATATGAAAGAGAATACAATTGTGTGGCTCTCACCTGTATAATTGTTTTCTCTCTTCTTCCACTCCAGGGCGTCAGGCCCACCCTAGCTGCTAGGCTACAATATCCATTACTCGGATGTCATAGTCCTAGTGGCGCTTGTATATATGTAATATGTAAATGATCAACATTAAAAAAGGAAAATAGAGGGAGATGGGAAGAGAGGAACTTATCTCATCTCTCCTTGTTTTCTAACTTGACATGGGGCTTCTTAGGATGCCTTATCCTCCCAGGCGGCTGTGTCTACTGCTTTTCAGGTACTGGATTGCAAAGAGCAGCCTTTCAGTCCCGCCTGAGTCCCGAGAATTGACCCATTCGTATCTGATTCGCTGATGCCCTGAGAGAGAAAACAATTCTACAGTTAAGAATCACAGAATTGTATTTTTTTCAATTTTCCTAATATACCACAAACCCATAGTACAGTTTTATTACACACATAACGCTATCACTCAAAGACTGGTGTAATAAAAATCACTATATACTGTTAAATTCGTGATTAACCTTAATCTAGGGCATAATTGCTCCACCTGTGCCTGGGGGCTACACGTGGCCCACAGAGCCATCTGATATGGCCCTTGACCCATCTGATATGGCCCTTGACCCATCTGATATGGCCCTTGACCTGCTGTGGAGAAATTTGGAGGGGTAAATAGAATTGATATGTAGGCAGTTGAATAGGGGACAGTAAGAATGGGCGATTGCATGGAGAGTGATATAGAAGGGGCGCATTTAAAAATAGAGGTAACAATGGTGGGCTGGCGGAACGACCCCGACCCCAGGCTGAAATCTTTAGCCCAATATTTTGGAAAAATATTCTTTCCGTTATTTTATGCATAGCATTAGAGGGAGCTTAGATAAGTTGAGTTTTGGGAACATAAAGATGCAGGACTGAGTGGACTGTGGGCTATGAATAGTGGACCCATATATTCAGAGTAGTAAGCCAATTGGCATGTATGTTGCCATAATGTGGGGATTGTTAAATAAGAATGTAGGGATGTGGTGGAAGGACATACGACCTAAACCCAGGATCCCCCCCCAACGTTTTGGTCCACACATTACAAAGGCATCATGATAACCCCTAGTTAGACCTGTACTTGCCCACAGCACATGTGCAGGCTCGCCTCCAATCATTTATTGCCATGCATATTAATGTTTCATGAATTAATTAATTTCTGGGCACCTTCCACTGGTTGCTTCCTCCAGTTGCATGCACCCGCCAACAGACATTTTATGTTTATGCACTAATAATAAGGCTTTTTCTGTCAGACCAGCCTTTAGACTCCAATAGGGGACCTGTTTTCTGCAGCAAGCATAAAAGCCCCTCACTGTTGGGAGCCTTTCTGGTGGAGTCCCTTAAAATACTATAACATTTAAACTTTCAAGAAGCTAGGAAATCCCTTTTATCCCCTGATCCACTAACCCACTAAACACCAGATACAAAAATAAACTCACGAAACGACGTTGTCAAAATTAGTTTCTGTCTGGTCTGGTATTTTTTTCATGGGTGATTAGTTAGGGGCCCTTCAACAAAATAGTATAATTTTGGCTAATATCAGAATTATCTGTATGTGCTCCTTATCTACTATCCTACTAATAAACTTTTGTACATTTTAGACCAGTAATCTTTCTCTGTTTCAGCCATTAATTAGTAGGGGAGTGAATTTTATAATTACATTTGAGTCTGTAAAAAAAGTGTTAATGTTTTTCCCAAAAAATCACCTACTCCTCTGTTGGGGCATTTTTACAGTTGAGTTTCATCATTTTTCCAATGGTGTAAGAATATTTTTTTAAGCTTAAATCTGAGTGAGCTTTTTTGCTTGGAACCCCCTAAATTCTATAAAACATTTATTTTTTTAATACTTTCCCCAAAAAATCATGAACCCCTGTGATATATATTTGAGATATTTTTACAGGTACGTTTTTTATCATTTTTCCAATAAGGTAAGGATTTGGAAGTTTAGAAACAGCAACCTATGGGCTATGCAGAGTGATTTGGCATATTCTTTAGCATACCCCCTTAGGGTGCTGTTTTTTTCTGAACAAAATAAAAATATCCTTACAGCATTGAAAAATGATATACCTCACCCAGCTTCAGTTTACATCCGAACATACATTGAAGGTTAAATTTCCTTCACCAGATCTTTAGCATGACCCTGATTGCCCTTGGTTCAATAAAGTTTCCCTAAAATATCTGCTAAATATATAGACTATATTTATCCTTTATTTCAGAATGGATTATTAGGTTAAATAAATCGGCACTGTAAATGTGTAGCGATTAAGCATGGTCTTAATTTCTCGTTGTGTGCTCGATTTTTTTTTTTTTTCAGTTACAGAACAATATTCTGTAAATCATAAATTACACTGCCTCCCACGAAATCAGACTCTTTTGGATAAAGTACATTTTCCTATTGCATGGCACGGCCTGCTTCATAAAGTCCTTACATCTGGGTAGTTCGCCACAAGGTGGCGCAGTGTACTGCAGAACAGTTGTGGCTCCTCCTGGTACCATATAAAAACAGGATCAACGATAGACCAATCCAGTGTTCTCTCTGCAGTGATTCTGCGAAGATAGAGGATGGCTCTTTAGGTGAGCTGGGCAACTAAGCCTGCGGCCCTGCATGTCTATTTCCACCCGTTTCTGGACACTCTGTGCCTCCCAGCCTCGGGTGACGGATCAGGTGAAGGTAGAGGAGCACTAGGGTCAAGTGCTCAAGGAGCGCTGCTCCAAGCCGCAGACCCTGTACCACAAAGGGTAGCCGGCCATGGGTTTTATGGTGAGCCTACTAGGGATGCAGAGTTCCTGCCCTAGCTTCTGAGGGGGTGAGTGTTTTGGGGACTATGTGATTTGTGTTGGTGTCTTTTAGGCGGAACAACTTTCGGTTGTGGTTTCACCCGGTCCTGCTCCTTACCCTCCCTTATCTTCCCTTACTGGCTTCTGGGGGCATCCCTTGAGGGGGCATCCCGGGTGGCATTTTTATTAGCCCTTACCCTGTGCTTGTGCCTGTCTTAATCACCATATGGAGGCTTCTGGGGATAGCGTGCTCGGGGGTACTTCGGGGCAATCCCGGCTGTGTTCCATGTGTGGGGTATCCTCTGTGAGTAACAGTGCCGCGGTGTGCGTGCCGTGAGCCCAATGTATCATTGCGCTCCAGGCTGGGCTGCCCGCTTTTCTCCCCAGTTCTGCGCCCCTTCGGCATCGCCTACCCCTCCGCGCCTGCATTTAGCCCCCAGTGAGGGGGATACTAGCAGGGGGGTCACAATCTGATCTGGCACTTCGTGTGGCCAGCATTGAAAGGCAGCTTGCCAGGCCTGTTCCATGTAAGGCCTCTAGCAAGAAGCGGCACCTGGTTCCCACGTCCTCCCTCTTTACTGAGGAGTATGAGGAAATTGGTGTTTTTGGTGACCGTTACTCCCTAGAGGAGGGGGAGCTTTTCCCGGGCTCTGACTCCTCTGGGGACCAGCTGTGACAGTGACCCTGGGTCTGCGTCAGAGGAGGATTCATGGTCCCCCGAGAACACTGCTAATCTGTTGTCTCACATTTTTGAAATCTTGCACATTGTCCCCCCTGAGGTGGCTAAAAGGAAGCGGGGTGAGCTCTTTCGTCCTGATAAGCAGCGTCTGAAGTTCCCTGAGCAGAGCCATTTCACTAATATGGTGCTCAAGGAGTGGGAATGTCCTAGTAGATTGCCCAGCGGTGCCCAAAGGGTTGGATAAGAAGTATCCCTTTCCTGCTGACCTGGTTAAGCGATGGTCAGGTCCCCCTGAGGTGGACGCTCCCGTTCTAGGGCTGTCCAACACCTCGGTCATGCCTTCCCCTGACACTACTACACTGCGGGACAGCAAGGACCGGCGTATGGATCAGCTGGCCTGCCATGTTTTTACATTTGTGGGGGCTGCGCTGCGTCCGGCCTGCGCCGCTGCCATAACAGCTATTGCTCTTAAGAAACAGCTCAAGCGTCTCCTTGATGGCGCTACAGCTGCTGGGGGGGGGGGAAGATTATAGGGCCCTCTTGCTTTGCTCTGATTTTGTTGCCTTTATCCTTACTGCCATGGATTTTGTGGTACGGCTGATTGGTAGGGCCTCTTTTGGTGGCTATGAGGCGCTCTGTTTGGTTGCGTCAGTGGGCAGCTGACGCTGCTGCTAAGAAGGCTCTCACTGGGCTCCCCTTCGCAGCGTTGCGACTCTTTGGTGAGCGTCTGGATGTTCTAGCCAAGGATGGTAGGTTGCCTCAGCGTAAGAGGCAGCCTCGGCCCTTTCGGGCCCTCCGCTTCTCTCTCCTCCTTTCGTGCTCCCAGGGGAGGTAGAGGCTCCCTCCCTTCGGGTATCCGCAGAGATTCTTGGGGGCCGGGGCAGATCCCGTGGTCCTCACGGTCTCTCATGGGGTCCCAAGCCATGTGGGTTTCTTTAAGAGGAGGGGTAGTTAAACAGTTAAGCTGAAATTAAGGCAAACGTTATTGATTTTAAAGCAACAATAATTTTTTTCTTTTTTCTTAAATGTTAAACATTTTGATTTGTTACTGGAAGTTAGTTATTATAAGGGAAGTGTATATTGTAATTATACAATATTGACACTTCTTTTTTCATTGCTTAAAAACATGTAAACTTTTCTAATTGAGAGAAGTGGTGACCCCTGATCTTGGATTACAGCCAATTTGATGATGATGATGATGATGATGATTTTTTTTCCTTGGTGCAATTCAGAATTAGCTGTGCAAATGTTTGAATAATTTGCACAGGTAAAATGGTGCTTTATTGCAGAGAAAAAAAATCAAGATAAAAATTCTCATGGTGCCGAATCGGTCCTAAAAGTGTTATCAGAATAAACTTTAGCCAAAGAGCTTACATAAAGGTAGGAGGCTTCAGCAGTATTTCTTCATCAGTTAAGCAGTCCTTGCATGAATTTCATGTTAATATTTGGTTTAACCACCACATAAGACTATCTAAATTGCTGGTATGCTCCTGGTGCTTGCTTCAAATAACAATTCAACCACTGTTTATGCTTCTTAATGTTTTACAGGTGTTGGTGTCTGTCCAGTCTCTTATCCTTGTGTCGGAGCCCTACTTTAATGAGCCAGGGTATGAGAGGTCAAGGGGCACACCAAGTGGTACTCAGAGCTCCAGGGAGTATGATGGGAATATAAGACAAGCAACCGTGAAGTGGGCCATGCTAGAACAAATAAGAAATGCTTCACCTTGCTTTAAAGAGGTATGCTTTTTAGTTCATGTTGTGTCCGTTTTAGCACACTCTAGTCACATGTCCTCTCAAATACAGTGGCACTTTTGTAAATGGGTGGCAGTGACCCTGGTTCACTATTCAAGGATCCTATATTGTTAGGGGGTATGAAATCTATTCTTAGTACAATGTCTCTAACTGAACAAATAACTCTTTATTTAAAGGTTTTGTGTGGGCAAAAACAAAAACTATACTTTCCTGTGCACCCATTGTGTTAGTGGCATCTGTTCTTTTTCTGTCTGTGCACTTCTGATGGCCCTCTGTGCACTTTTATTTGTCCACCATTGATCAGTGGAGGGTGGTTATATTATGCGCCCCTGCTGCTGTTAATTGAGGAAGCCATCTCCCTTCTTGCCTTGGAAGCAGGGGTGCACACCAAAACTTGCTGGAAAGCACTCTTATTGGCAGAATGGAGATAAGAGAAGTGTGGCTCAGAGTTCGAAGCGACAATCCCATTATAACCTGGAGGGCAAAGAACATTTAGGCAATTAACAATCCAGGGACCAAACCTGCAATATGGCATTTGTGTTCTTTAGGCCCATAAGAAATGCACTTGTCCAATGCTAGTTGAGACTCAACCTTAAGGTTAATATGATTGAGAATAAATGAGTAGAGACTTGGTTCCCCATGATGGGCTTCTTGTGGCAGAGGTAAAACATTCGAAGCCAGCAAGCAACATTTGGCGAATGGGTGAAAGTGCCGCAAAGATTTGAATAGCCGCTTGTATTGCTGCTTCACACTTGTCAGCATGTTAATGAGCAGTGGGGAGGCCAGTGCCATCATGTCACTTTGTTTTGTTGCCGTTTGCACTGCTCCTTGTTTTAAGTTTTACAAGTGTGGCTGACACCCTCGGCCTCTCCCTCAGAAATATGCAAGAGTGAGATAAATCCAGATGTATATAGTCTGTTGGTGAGGCAATTGCTCACTGGAAGCAGATAATGATTTTACAAAGTGCTTGTCTCTCCAGCTGCCTGCCTCTGTGAACTGCATTTGATGGGAACGTATTTTGCTGCACGTAGAGTCACAGGCTTTGAGAGGCAAGCATTAAATTACACTACATTTCCCAGAGGAAATAAAAGCAGTGTTGGATAACAATTTTATTTCACAAATAAATTCTTGAGGTTTGGATAAAATTCATAGATTTCTGTATAAAGAGCTGCCACTATTTTTCTTTATTACAATCCTAGGTGCGTCTTATAGTGCTAAAGATATGGTACATTGTTTATTTATTGCTAACTAGTCTTCATGACCTGTACTTTTGACCCATTCTATGTTAATGGTCATGAACAGGGTTGGAGGAACTCCTGGGCTTGAGCCACCAGACTGGATACTCGCTGATGATGGTCACTGGTTGGTCTCTGGCAACTGCACTCCCTCTAGCCCTGTCTGGTGCAGTGTGCATTGTTGTATATTCCCTGTCTGCTATCTATCATGTATTATTGTTTGACACATCTGCTGCTGCCCTCCCATCTGCTCACCAACACTGCAACCGCCAATGCCTTCTGTGACAGTACTGCAATAGTGTCTGAACTTCTTGTCACAGAATGCAGTTAGATTACATTCAAAAGCAGCAGCTTTGTCAAATCGGTATATTCTTAGTATACAGTACGTCCTGCTCCAGATAGATTACTTACACTTGGGTTATCCTCCGCCAGATGGCACTGCAGAGACATGTAAAACAGGCTCCTCCCGGCCCCTCAAATACCCGGGGACCTCCCACAAATCCCCAGATTTCTCTGCAGTGCTTTCTGCGAAGACATGAAATTATCACTCTCTCGCAGGTGAGCGGGGCTATTAGCCTGCGGCCCTGTTGGACTATTCCCACCCGTCCTTTCATGTGATGTGCCTCCCAGCCTGGGCTGCGCTGGTCGGGTGAAGGTAGGCGGCACCATGCGTGCTTATGGAGCGCTGCTCCACCGCAGTCCCCCACCAAAGGGTAGGCGGTATAGGCTGATGGTGAGCCTTTATGGGATGCCCCTCCCGCATTATTCCCCATGCCCCGGTAGCGGTGGGCCCTGTTCAAAGGGCCGCCAACCTCCCTCATTCTCCCCCATGCCCCGGTAGCGGTGGGCCCTGTTCAAAGGGCCGCCATCCTCCCTCATTCTCCCTGTAGCCTTCGGGGGGAAAGAAAGGGGGGGGTGTCAGTGTATCGTGATTACGTGCATATGGCCTTTGGTAATGTCTTTTGGACTAGTATATGTGGTGTCAGCCGCCGCGCGTGCCTTTTTTTTCATTTGGATGTTCCGCGCCAGGTTGCGGCATTACCTCAGACGCCTCTGCGTCCTCATTGGCTGCTTGTCGGTTGGACTTCGCGCTCTTCGGGGGGGTGGGGCCTGGCCTGGCGCCCCGCGTCATGGCTCGCTCTGGCCAGCCCTTCGAGGTACTCGGCGCCATGTTGTCAGGTTGCACGCGCATGTGACGTTCTACTTACCGTGGTCCATAAGTGCCCTCGTGGGCGGCTTTATACTCATTGTAGTGTGTTCGGTTCTGACACCCTTTCTTCTCATTGTGTCTTTCAGACGGTTTAATCCATTGGCTTCTCCCGGCCCGGTGTAATTGATAGTCGGGCCTTGTAAAATTACTCCCACTTCCCTAGCGGGTTATTGGGGCATCCAGGGTTGCTTTATAGTGTCAATCCCTACTGGCATATTGTGCCTAATAATCACCATATGGAGGCATCTCAGGATATTGTGACCGGGGTCCCTTTGGGACAAGACCGGCTGTGTATGGCGTGTGGACAACATCATGCTGACGCTGACAAGGCATGGGTCTGCATAGCCTGTGCTGAGCAAGCGCTGGCTTTGCAATCTGGCCTGCCAGTGGCTGCACCTCGTTTCACTACTCCCCCCAGCTTAAATCTCTCTCCTGTTGAGTTGCATACTTGTGGGGATTCTCAGCCTGATGTGTCTTCTAGACTGCCTACTGCTGGACAGATTATTGCGAGGTCTTTAGCGCATAAGGGCCCTGGTAAGAAGCGGCACCTGACGCCTTATGTTACTGTTTTCCCTATGGGATCTCAGGAGTTTATGAATCTGTGTGGCTATACCCCTTCTGATGGAGAGCTCTTTTCTGACTCAAGGGGTCATGATGATTCTGGCTCTGACCCCTGGGCCCCGGATGACACTGACAGATTATTGACCCAGATCTTTGAGGTTCTATCTATCTCTCTCCCTGGTGAGGCTCCCAGGCAAAGAGGGGAGGGTTTCCATACAGCATCATCACGTTTGGAATTTCTAGAGCAGGCACATTTCCATTCCCTTGTGCTCAAGGAATGGGAGTGCCCCAGTAAACTTCCCGGGGTTCCAAGGGATTGGGATAGGAAGTATCCTTTTCCACCTGAGGTGGCTAAATGTTGGTCATCCCCCCCAAGGTGGATGTCCCGATAATAGGGCTATCTAACACCCCTGTCATGCATCCCCCTGATTCTACTACCCTGCGGGATGCTGAGGACCGGCGCATTGACCTGCTGGCCTCCCACGCCTTTGCATGTGCAGGGACGGCGCTGTGCCCGGTCTGTGCCTCTGCCATTACTGCTGTGGCCACTAGAACCCTCATCGGAAATATGCTTGATAGTGCCCCTGATGATTTGCCTTGTGAGGTGTTTAATGCACTCTCCAGTTGTGATGTATTTGTAAATTTTGTCCTAGTAGCATTGGATGACACCATCAGAATGTGTGCAAGAACTTCTGCCCTCGTGGTGGCTATACGTCGCTTGGTCTGGCTGCGACAGTGGGGTGCTGACAATGCTGCGAAGAAGGCCCTTACTGGGCTTCCCTTTAAGGGGCTACGCCTGTTTGGGGCCCGTCTAGACCTGTTTGGTAAGAGAGGTAAGTTACCACAGCGCAGACGGCTGTCTCGGCCCCTTCGGGGCCAGGGCCCCCCTTCTACCCCCTACCATGGTGTTAAACAGGAACCAGGGGTGTCCTTCGCGGGGCCTCGCACAGATTCCAGTCCCAGGAGCAGAAGACAACACCCTGGCTCCTCCGGGGGGGGGCTATGCCCAAATCCTCTCCCAAGTCCCCTCAAGCATGATGGGGCGCCCTCACCCGTCAGGATGAGGGGACGGCTGCAGCACCTTGCTCAAGTCTGGAGGCATCACGCCTCAGACCGGTGGATTCAGGAGGTAGTGTCCTCCGGCTACAAGATGGTGGTTGCTGTGCGGCCTCCCCTAAGATTATCAGGTTCCAGGTACTCCTGGTCCCTGCCTCTGCTCAGGTGTTGACGCAGGCCGTGCAAGGCCTGCTGGGTCCGGGGGTCATTTACAGATTTCTCTTAACAGACAGAGGCAAGGGACTCTACACCAACCTTTTCACAGTTCCCAAAAAAGATGGGTCAATCAGGCCCATTCTGGATTTACAGATCTTCAGCAAATTGTCAAGTACAGGCGCTTTCCGCATGGAAACTCTGCGCTTGGCCATCTGCTCCTTGCGCCCCTGGGGCTTCATGCCGTCTGTGGATATCAATGATGCTTACTTTCACATCCCTGTGTTTTCAGGACACCAAGGTTCCTCAGATTCGCGTTGGAAGATCAACACTGCCAATTTGTGGCCTTGCCATCTGGCCTCTCTTCAGCTCCGAGAGTGCTCACCAAGGTGCTGGCAGGGGTGATGTCTCTGATGAGGCCAAGGGGCGTCCGCATGCTGCCACTACCTGGACGTCCTCATCACTTCCCAGTCTCTACATCTTGCAAGTTGGATACTCAGCTGGTGGTGTCCATTCTGAAGTCATTTGGATGGGTGATCAACCACCCCAAGTCCTCACTGTCCCCTTCCTTGGTAACTTCATTCCTAGGAATGAATCTGGACACAGTTCAGGCAAGGATATTCCTTCCTCAGCAGAAGGTGGACAATCTGCTTGCACAAGCTCAGTCCCTCCTAGCTGTCTCTGTCCCTCCACCAGGCAGGGGATGCGGCTGGTGGGCCTGATGGTGGCGTGCTTGGAAGCGGTCCCTTATGCTCAGTCCCACTTGGGGCTTCTGCAACTTCTCCTATTGTCTGTATGGGACAAGGACCCAGCATCCCTGGACAGGGTCTGTGTGCTTTCCGCCCTGGTAAGGAGGTCCCTCTTGTAGTGGATGGACTCAAGTAACCTGTTGGGGGGCTGATCCCTTCTTGCCCCTTCCTGGGAGACGGGCACCACGGATGCCTTTCTATCAGGTTGGGGGGGGGGGTTTCTGGAGGTCCCTGCGGTTCCAGGGGAGGTGGGGCCCTTAGGAGGCCCATACTTCTATCAATGTCTTGATGCTGTGAGCGATCAGGTTAGTTCTTGCTCGCTTTACTACTCATCTTCAGGGCCTGCCTGTTCAGGGGCGCTCGGTCAATCTGACGGCAGTTGCCTACATCAATCATTAGGGAGGGACCCGGAGCAAGAGGGCCCTCAAGGTAGTTCTCTGATCTTGACCTGGGTGGAGGCCAATGTTTCCTGCATATCGTAGGTATACATTCCGGGAGGGTCCCTCTGCAACAGGGTGTTCCAATCTCTGTGTCACCGCTGGGGCCAACCAGATGTGAATCTGTTTGCGTCCCGTCACAATCACAAGCTCCAGGCCTTTGTCTCCCTGTCCCAGGATCCTCTGGCCGTGACCACGGAGGCTTTAGTAATGTCATGGCAGGACATTCAGGTTCTGTATGTTTTTTTCTCCATTCCCCCTGCTAGGCAGGGTCCTGCGCAAGATTGCTCTGGAAGGGGGGGCCAGTGATTCTGGTGGCCCCCAGGTGGCCAAGAAGAGTGTGGTTCGCAGACGTGGTGCAGATGGCAGTAGATCAGTGCTTTCTACCAGGAGTGCCAGATCTGCTCACTCAGGGCCCCTTACGCCATCCCAATTACAAACTCTGGCTGTGACGGCCTGGCTGCTGAAACCTCCATCTTGATGGAGAAAGGCTTGTCTGCCTTGGTGGTTGATTCATGGTAAAGGCTAGGAAGAAGACTTCTTCTTCCATCTATTACAGGGTATGGCGTACCTACGTTGACTGGTGTGAGTCTAGGTCTCTTCCCTGTTGGGTGTTCTCAGTTCCCAGGGTTCTGGAGTTTTTACTGCATGGGTTGGAGTCGGGTCTCCAACTCAGTACCTTGCAGAGTCAGGTTTCTGCCCTGTCTGTCTTCTTTCAGAAGTCCTTTGTTCAGCATTCCTTGGTTAAGACTGCTTTCAGGGGGTTACTCATGTGCGTTCCCCACGAAAACCTATGGTCCCTGTTTTGGGATTTGAACTTGGTCTTGCCTGCCTTGCAGGGTGCTCCCTTTGATCCTATTCAGGATGCTGCTCTGGCTGTTGTTACCCTCAAGCTTGTCTTTCTGGTGGCTATTACTTCGGTCAGGCGTGTGTCTGAGCTGGCGGCTCTGTCTAGCCAGCCCCCTTACTTTGAGAGACACCAGGATAAGGTGGTGTTCCGCTTTAAGCCGGATTTTCTGCCTAGGTGGTGTCTGCTTTTCTTTTGTATCAAGATATTCTTTCTTTATTGTGCCCTAATCCTAGCAATGCTAAGGAAAGGGTTTTTGCATTCCTTGGATGTGGTCAGGTTTCTGAAGTATGACCTAAGTAGTAAGGGAAAACTGATGCTCTTTTTGTGGTCCCTTCTGGTCCTAGGAAGGGTTTGGCTCCTGCCAAGTCTACTATCAACAAATGGTTCCGTCAGGCTGTGATTCAGGCCTTTTCTGCTAAGGGGAAGAATCCTCCCTTCCGCTTTATTGCTCATTCTGCTTGTGCTATTGGTGCCTCTTGGGCCTTCCAGCACCGGGCTTTCTGTTGAACAAGTTTGCAAGGCAGCTACTTGGTCTTCTGTTCATACCTTTTTCAAAGTTTTACAAGGTTGATGTTAAGGTCTCAGCTGTTGCTGTTTTTTGGCCGCAAGGTTTGGCAGGTGGCAGTGGTTTAAACTGCTGTTATCTTTTTTATTGGGGATCCCACCCTACTTTATGGACACTGCTATTGGATGTCCCAAGTGTAAGTAATCTGTCTGGAGCAGGACGTACTGTATACTAAGAATAATACAATTCTGTGAAATACTCACCTGTAGAATTGGTATTATGAGTATACAGTACGTCCTGCTCCACCCCAACCTGGTTTTTGCATTATTCTGGATCCCCTGTATGGTGGTTGTTATTGTTATAGTTACCAGTTTTTGGTTAATAAATTCTCCCGGCTTCTTTTTCACTGCTTTTCAATGCTGGGGATTTGTGGGAGGTCCCCGGGTATTTGAGGGGCCGGGAGGAGCCTGTTTTACATGTCTCTGCAGTGCAGCGCCATCTGGCGGAGGATAACCCAAGTGTAAGTAATCTATCTGGAGCAGGACGGACTGTATACTTATAATACCAATTCTACAGGTGAGTATTTCACAGAATTGTATTTTTGGGCCCACCAGTAGAACAATCAATGAAGTGAAATTAGCTCCCCTCCCCTACAAGCAATACCCTTATTAACTGGTGGTAGAGGCTCTGCAGTGTGCAGTAAGTTATCTACCCCAGTTTGTTCTGTCAGTGTTCGAGAGCTATGCTTGTTGTTTGTGTGAGTTGTGACATTTCTGGACATGCAACACATACACAGCAGTTCAGTCTGGTCAAAGCACTGGAACTGACAGGATGGCAAGTGCAGCACAGTACAGGTCTATATACAAAATGAGAGACTTCGATTCTTGAATGCTTATGGCTGATGAAACATGAGTTCACCACCATGATCCTGACACCAAACAAAGTCCATGTAATGAAAACATAAGGGGTCACCCACTCCAAAGAAATTTTGTTTGCAGCAGTCAGCAGGAAAGGTGATGGCAACAGGTTTTTGGGATAAATAATCAATTAGAATTGATGCCACACAAGACAGGCTTTGGGCAGGTGGTTTGTTGCTTTATTATAATGCACCAGCTCACAAGTCTCACCCAAATCACAAGCTGCAATCAGGGAATGTGGCTTAATGGAGTTTAACTAACCACCCTAAAGTCCAGACCTGGCTCCCAGTGATTGATTTCTCTTTCGTAGCCTGAAATTTTGTGTGGGGCGCAGGAGCCAGCCTACATTTTTCAGCAGGATGAGTTAACTGAGCAATTACTTTATAATCCTTGGGTATTGGGTATAATCCTTGGGTAACATATATGCTTGAACATTATTAAGGAGCATGCCATTTATCAGTAAGCTGAAGTAAGACAATTATCAAGAACACGAACATAACACTAACATAACAGCTGAATATCTTGGGTGGGCTTATTTTTTTTTTTTTTGCTGGATATGCATCTAAATGGTATTTAGGCTGTACATCAGTACACTGAACTAATGCAACAATCCTGATGACCTGTGAACATGTTCTTCCCCACATAGTTCAGTCATCCAACATTTCTAACAGTTGAACACACATTTACTCATTCACTCACTCATTTCACTTCACTTTACTAATTTCATCCTGCTTCCCGCAATAACATTTCTATTTTCTTGTCAGGTCCGACTTTGAAAAGGACACACATTTATCCCAGGACTCTAAAAATAAGTAGTTTCTTCACTGAATTGTGTCCAGAATAACCATGAGGGTCACTACTTTGCATTAAATTCAGACATGCATTAGTTTTATTAGTGTACAGCGAAGATTGTTTTCTCCCACCAGTTGGTTCATATGCATGTTTTCTCATACCATTGTAAGGGTAGGAAAGCTTATGAAATGTTAAACTGTAAGGCATGCAAAAGTGGACCAACAAACACAAACTAGGAAGTGTAATAACATTTATTTCAAGTATTGGAATTCTGGATAACTGGGTTAAAACCTAGCTCCATGTCATGGCTACTCGGGCTAGAGCATCTTAACCATACAGCTAACCTAAGGGCAATGTACAGTGGAGACCTACAGTACCACTCGTTCATTTATTACATTTCCGGTGCTCTCTGTAACTTCATAAAAGCAAATGGCTTAGCACCTGTAGACTGCTGGAATCTTTGCAGGGAATTATGATATGTGTTCCCAGTTTCTGCTCAGTCAGGTTTTTTTTAATGTAAGCTTGGAGCAGATTTCCTACATTTAAATCAGACCAACACCCTTAGAAGTGCTCTCATGCATCCCTCCCAGGGCAATTCAGATTGCTGTACATCAAATTTAATTTAGCGACTTTTAACTTCTGCTGTGGTCCATTTTACAAACAATATTGCATTCAATGGAGCTGCAGGCCATCTGCAAAAGGCAAGTGCTGCTGGGTTTCCTGTCGCTGTGTATTGTGAGTTATGTGTCAATTGAGTCCTGGCAACAGCACGGCTGGAATGCTTGGTAAGGAAGCTCCAACATGGCCGCCACCAGGAGAAAATTGGTGATGCAGCGCTTTGTCTTTGAGTGAAAGCAGGAGCAAATATAAGTGCTGACAATGGTTCAGTATCATGCATGCAGATGGGGCAAGTAAGTTTTGGGGATTTTTTTCCAGCTGTGTAAGGCTGTCGGTCCTGTTTATGAGAGCGATGTATTCTGCTTTAAAGTTGCAAGCCAGTGTCCTGGTTCACATAAACCATAAACTATCCTAATCTACCACCTTCTATTTATGATGTATTTTATTAATTGTGAAGAAAAGCATTGGGCAGCTAATATTTCATTCTGGTTTTGGATACCTAATAAAACATGCAAACATTGTAACATTTCTTACCCCTGTAGGTGATTCATAAACATTTTTACTTGAAAAGAGCAGAGATTATGGCTCAGTGCGAGGACTGGATAGTAGATATTCAGCAGTTCAGCAGTGATAAGCGTGTCGGCAGGACAATGTCTCACCATGCTGCAGCATTAAAGGTACAGTATTAACTGTTGAAAATCAACATACAAATGTAATATAAAAGTACTTTACCGACCACAAACTGAGTTCTTAGCATGCCTGGTATTCAGCCGGATTGCAGCGGTTTGCAAGAACCGGGAGCTAAAAGGCGGCGGGGGGGTCGGCGAACTGCCACTGGCCAAGGTTTTCTGTGCTGAGAGCTATCCAGTTTATGTGATCCGCTTGGTCGCCACCGGCCTCCCCTCCATCTCTCCCTCCCCTAACATTCGAGCAGCCCACAGGAAGGTTCATCGCAGCCATGCAGAGCTGCATATTGCATTAACTACAATACCCAGCAGGCTTTGCTGCAAGTATAGTATACTGTGCTTGCAGCAAAGCCTACTGGGTATTGTAGACTGGGGAAAGTGTGTTCTGATTGGGCACATGAAATAGTGGGCTTAGAAGGACTGCTTCAAGCAAGTTTTTTAAATGGAGGAGGATCGAGTGTATGTGTTGGTGTGCCGCCCAATTTCTTCCTCGTGGAGACAGCAAGGACTTGGCACAAACTCCATGGTATGCAGCACCTCCCTCCCCCCTTCAGCAGAGCAGAGATTACAGGCATGGCTTCGGGATGGGAGGGGAGATGTTTGAGGCAACACTCAGCATGGCCACTCACTTAACGGTAGCACAGCCAGCTATGTGAGACTCGCATAGTTGCCACTAGAAGGGTTAAGTGCCAGGTACGTAAAAACCAACAAAAAAGTATGAAAGTTAAAAACTCACCTGACCCCTCAATCGATCCGACTGGGTCTTCTCTTGACCCGGGGCATCCAATTTTTTCCCCCCACAGACTCGTCTGGCTTCATGAAAGGACCTGGAGTAGCCCCCCCCCCCCACTTCGGCCTGCCACCGATCACCCAGCAGCTGTCATTGGATCTCCATGGGATCGAAGGGGATTAAAGAAAAATGTAATTTTATCTTTTCTACTGTTAACCCTTTGTGAACTGATAAAGTATCCATGAGACCGCAATACCAGTTTACAAGGCTCGGGGGCTGGCAAGTCACCCACGGCTACCCGATGATTTGCCATTAACCCCTGCCCCCAGGCTATTTTGTCACACGCAATAAGATTTTGACAAACTTACATATTCTTAGTATACAGTATGTTCTGCTTCAAATCTAATACTTACAGTTGGGATATACTCCGCCAGATGGTGCTGGACTGCAGAGACATCGAAAATAGGCTCCTCCCGGCCCCTCAAATACCCAGTGACCTCCCACAAATCCCCAGAATTTCTCTGCACTCTGGCTGCGAAGGACGAGAAATTGGCTCTCTACTTGCAGGTGAGCGGGGTTATTAACCTGCGGCCCTGTAGGACTATTCCCACCCGTTCCACTAGTAATATGCCTCCCAGCCTTGGCTGCGCTGGTCGGGTGAAGGTAGGCAGCACCGCCGTTGGTGCTTAGGAGCGCTGCTCCACCACAATCCCCCACCAAAGGGTAGGCGGTTCAGGCTTATGGTGAGCCTCTATGGGATGCCCCTCCCACACTATTGCCCCTGCCTGTCGGTGGGCCCTATTTAAGTGGCCGCCGTCCTCCCTCATCCTCCTTGTAGTCTTCGGGGGAAAAGAGGGGGGGGTGTATAAATATGTATGTTATGCAGTCTGTGCTTTCACCTTTCACATGTCTTTATTCTTGTGTCAGCCGCCGCGCTGACTTGTCTTTATTGCTTTTAAATTTACAGCCGCCGCGCGCTGACTTGGTTCCGCGATTGGCGGCGGCATTTCCTCAGGCGCGGGTGCGCCATCATTGGCTGTTGGCCTTTCTGGCTTCGGCCTCTTCGGGGGGGGCGGGGCCCGTCTTTGGCGCGTTCCGCGTCATCGCTATTACTGGCCCGCCCTGCGAGGTATACCGACGCCATCTTTTCTGACTTGGTTGGCCTATGCGCGACGGACTCCTACCTACCGCGGTCCGTAAGTGCCCTCGCGGGCGGCTTTATCTGCTTCACTTTTGTTACGATGTACTTAAGGTCTTGTCTGCTTATTTCTTTCAGGCGGGACGAGCCCTTCTTGGCTTCTCCCGGCCCTGTTTTTAGTATATTACTTGTAGGCCTTGTAAAAATTATACTCCCACGTCCCTAGCGGGTTATTGGGGCATCCAGGGTTGCTAAATAGCGTTATTCCCTATCGGCGTATAGCGCCGCTTTAATTACCATATGGAGGCATCTCAGGATAATGTTACTGGGGTCCCTTTGGGACAAGACCGGCTGTGTGTAGCGTGTGGGCAGCCTCATGCTGACGCTCACAAGGCGCGGGTCTGTGTACCCTGTGCTGAGCAGGTGCTTGCATTGCAATCTGGCCTGCCAGTGGCTGCACCTCGTTTCACTTCACCTACTCCCCCAAGCTTAAATCTCACTCCTGCTGAGTTGCATACTAGTGGGGATTCTCAGCCTGATGTGTCTTCTAGACTGGCTACTGTTGAACAGATTATTGCGAAGTCTTTAGCGCGTAAGGCCCCTGCTAAGAAGCAGCACTTGACGCCTAATGTTACTGTTTTCCCTATGGGAACTGAGGAGTTTTGGAATCTTTGTGGCTATACCTCATCTGATGAAGGGGAGCTCTTTTCTGATTCAGGCTCATCTGATGAGAGACTAAGGGGTCATGACGATTCTGGCTCTGACCCCTGGGCCCCGGATGACACTGACAGATTATTGACCCAGATTTTTTAGGTTCTGTCTATCTCTCTGCCTGTTGAGGCTCCCAGGCAAAGAGGGGAGCTTTTCCATACAGCAAGATCACGTTTGGAATTTCCAGAGCAGGCACATTTCCATAACCTTGTGCTCAAGGAATGCGAGCGCCCCAGTAAACTTCCCGGGGTTCCAAAGAGTTGGGATAGGAACTATCCTTTTCCTGCTGAGGTTAAATGTTGGTCATCGCCCCCCCCGAGGTGGATGCCCCGATCCTAGGGCTATCTAACACCTCTGTCATGCATTCCCTGATTCTACTACCCTGCGGGATGCTGAAGACCGGCGCATTGATCAGCTGGCATCCCACGCCTTTGCGTGTACGGGGACGGCGCTGCGCCCGGTTGTGCCTCTGCCATTACTGTTGTGGCCACTAGAACCCTTATCAGAAATATGCTTGATAGTGCCCCTGATGATTTGCCTTGTGAGGTGTTTAATGCACTTTCCAGTTGTGATGTGTTTGTAAATTTTGTCCTATCAGCATTGGATGACACCATCAGAATGTGTGCCAGAACTTCTGCCCTCGTGGTGGCTATACGCAGCTCGGTTTGGCTGCGCCAGTGGGCTGCTGACAACGCTGCCAAGAAGGCCCTCACTGGGTTTCCCTTTAAAGGACTGCGTCTGTTTGGAGACCGCCTGGACCTTTTCGCTAAGGGAGGCAGGTTACTCCAGCGCAGGCGGCAACCTCGGCCCTTTCGGGGTCAGGGTTCCTTCTCCTCCCCTTACTGCGGTGCAAGACAGGGTAGGGCGGTGTCTTTCCTTGGGGCCCGGGGAGATTTCTGGGGTAGGACGTCCTGGCTCCCCCTGGGTCCCAAAGCAAAATCCTCTCTCAAGCCCCCTCAAGCATGAGGCGCCCTCACCCATCCGGGTGGGGGGGACGGCTGCAGCACTTCGCTCACGTCTGGAGGCTTCATGTCTCAGACCGGTGGATTCAGGAGGTAGTGTCCTCCGGTTACAAGTTGGAGTTTGCTGCCGATCCCCCTCCAAGATTCATCAGATCCCGGATTCCTCAGCTCAGGAGCTAGTGCAAGCAGTGCAAGGCCTCCTGGAGCTGGGGGTCATCTGCCAGGTCCCCTTAGGAGAAAAAGACAAGGGCTTTTATTCCAACCTATTCACAGTACCCAAAAAGGATGATTCTGTCAGGCCCATCCTGGACTTAAAGTTTCTCAACAAGTTTGTCAGGGGCAGGCGCTTTCGCATGGAGAATCTGCGCTCTCCCATCCGTTCCCTGCGCCAAGGGGATTTCATGATTTCTGTGGACATCAAAGATGCTTACCTTCATATTCCTGTGTTCCCAGGTCATCAAAGGTTCCTCAGGTTCGCTCTGATGGATCATCACTACCAGTTTGTGGCCTTGCCCTTCGGCCTCACTTCAGCTCCCAGGGTGTTCACCAAGGTGCTGGCTGGCGTGATGTCTCTGCTCAGATGTCAGGGCGTCGGCGTACTTCCCTATCTGGACGACATCCTCATCACTTCCCAGTCTCTACATCAGGCAGAGTTGGATACTCAGCTGGTGGTGTCCACTCTGGAGTCATTTGGATGGGTGATCAACCACCCCAAGTCCTCACTGTCCCCTTCCTTGGTAACTCCATTCCTAGGAATGAATCTGGATACAGTTCAGGCAAGGATCTTCCTCAGCAGAAGGTGGCCAGTCTGATTGCACAGGCCCAGTCCCTCCTAGCTTGTCCCCATCCCCCCATCAGGCAGGGGATGCAGCTGGTGGGCCTGATGGTGGCGTGCTTCGAAGCGGCCCCTTATGCTCAGTTCCACTTGAGGCCTCTCCTTTCTTGCCCCTTCCTGGGAGACGGTCACCACGGATGCCAGTCTGTCAGGTTGGGGGGGTTTCTGGAAGTCCCTGCGGTTCCAGGGGAGGTGGGGCCCTCAGGAGGCCCACACACCTATCAATGTCTTGGAGCTGCGAGCGATCAGGTTAGTTCTGGCTCGCTTGACTACTCATCTTCAGGGCCTGCCTGTTCAGGTGCGCTCGGACAACCAGACGGCAGTTGCCTACATCAATCATCAGGGAGGGACCCGGAGCAAGGGGGCCCTCCAGGAAGCGTCTCTGATCCTGACTTGGGCGGAGGCCAATGTCCCCTGCATTTCAGCTGTGTACATCCCCGGGTGGAAAATCACCTGGCGGACTCTCTGAGCAGGGGGACCTCTCGCCAGGGAGAATGGTCCCTATGCAGCAGGGTGTTTCAATCTCTGTGTCACCGTTGGGGCCAACCAGATGTGGATCTGTTTGCGTCCCGCCTCGGATGCGCTAGCAATGTCATGGAAGGGCTTTCAGTTCCTGTATGTCTCCCCCCCCCCCCCCCAATTCCCCTGGGCAGGGTTCTGCACAACATTGCTCTGGAAGGGGTGCCAGCAATTCTGGTGGCCCCTAGGTGGCCAAGAAGAGTGTGGTTCGCAGACATGGTACAGCTGGCAGTAGATCAGTACGCTCTGCCCTTGGTGCCAGATCTGATCACTCAGGGCTCACTACACCATCCCAATTTACAAACTCTGGCTTTTTGACGGCTTGGCTGCTGAAACCTCCATCTTGATGGAGAAGGGGCTGTCTTCCTCAGTTGTGGATACTTTGATTAAAGCTATGAAGAAGTCTTTTATTACAGGGTTTGGCGTGCCTACATTGACTGGTGTGAGTCTAGGTCTCTTCCCTGTCGTGTGTTCTCTTTTCCCAGGATTCTGGAGTTCCTGCAGCATGGGTTGGAGATGGGGCTCCAACTCAGTACTCTGAAGGGTCAGGTTTCTGCCCTGGCTATTTTCTTCCAGAAGTCCTTTGCTCAGCACCCTCTGATCAGGACTTTTTTTCCAGGGGGTCACTCATGTGCGTCCCCCACATAAACCTATGGTGCCTGTTTGGGATTTGAACTTTGTTCTGTCAGCCTTGCAGGGTGCTCCTTTTGAACCTATACAGGATGCTGCCTTGGCCATTCTTACGCTCAAGGTTGTGTTTCTGGTGGCTATCACTTCTGTCAGGCATGTGTCTGAGTTAGCGGCGCTGTCCATTCAGCCCCCCTACTTTGAGAGGCACCAGGACAAGGTGGTGTTTCGTTTCAAACCTGATTTTCTGCCCAAGGTATTGTCTGCCTTTCATTTGAATCAGGATATTGTTGTTCCTTCTTTGTGCCCTAATCCTAGCAATGCTAAGGAGAGAGTTTTGCACTCTTTGGATGTGGTTAGGTGTCTGAAGTACTATCTGGTGGCTACTGCACCTTTCAGGAAAACTGATGCTCTTTTTGGGTCCCTTCTGGTCCTAGGAAGGGTTTGGCTCCTGCCAAGTCTACCATCAGCAAGTGGATTCGTCAGGCTGTGATTCAGGCCTACTCTGCTAAGGGGAAGAATCCTCCCTTCCACCTTACTGCTCATTCCACTCGTGCTATCGGTGCCTCTTGGGCTTTTCAGCACCAGGCTTCTGTTGAACAAGTTTGCAAGGCCGCTACTTGGTCTTCTGTTCATACCTTTTCAAAGTTTTACAAGGTTGATGTTAGGGCCTCAGCTGATGCTGCTTTTGGCCGCAAGGTTCTGCAGGCGGAAGTGGTTTAAACTGCCTGCTGCTGATTTTTCTTGGGGATCCCACACTACTTTATGGACACTGCTATTGGATGTCCCAACTGTAAGTATTAGATTTGGAGCAGGATGTACTGTATACTAAGAATAATACAATTCTGTGTTTACTCACCTGTAGAATTGGTATTATGAGTATACAGTACGTCCTGCTCCAACCCACCCTTGGTTTGCATTTTCTTGGATCCCCTGTATGGTGATTGTTATCATTGTTATAGTTGATAGTTTGGATTGTTTAATGCTCCCGGCTTCTCCTTAACTGCTTTTCAATGCTGGGGATTTGTGGGAGGTCCCTGGGTATTTGAGGGGCCGGGAGGAGCCTATTTTCGATGTCTCTGCAGTCCAGCGCCATCTGGCGGCGTATATCCCAACTGTAAGTATTAGATTTTGAGCAGGACGTACTGTATACTCATAATACCAATTCTACAGGCGAGTAATCACAGAATTGTATTTTTTTATTACAAAAAACACTGCAAATTGTAAAAAATAGATTTTCTCCCTTCGTCCTACAGGATGGCCACGGAGAAAGTGAGCGCCTACCACTAGGGAGGAACCACAACTGGAACATGTTTGAAAGTCCCACCCCTTTCCCCAAGTAGTCAGTATTGTGTGAGGAGGACCGCTTTTTTTTTTTTTTTTTTTTTTTTTTTTTATACCCCAAGAGGTGCCTTGGGAGGTGCTCGCCAACCTTTTACCTTGGCTTTACTCCCACAGAACAGTGTACCTGTGACCAGGGGTTCAGCAGGAGCACCACAACATCAGGGCAGAACACTGCTGGAAATGCTGATCACGTCCGCTGCCTGGACGCTGCAGCAGCAGATATCTCTGGCTGGAAGGGAAGCCGCATCTCTGGGCAGAAAGAGTGGAGCCAAAACTCGGGAGCCTTCTGTGACTACTTCTGGACTGGAGATCACTTCCACCTGGCACCATGTGCTGCCAGACGCACTTTCTGGCCCCTGTGTGCCACAGAGGGGAGAGACGCAGGGGCGGTGGTGTGGTGGGACAGTGTGTTGCTGAGACACACAGTCTCCAGCAGCAGCAAGCTGGTTCAGACCACAGCGATGTGGAAAGTGTTCCCCACCAGGATGCCCCATCAGGATAAGATGGGGAGGCATAGATTTTCCACTGTTTTGGGGGGATACACCGTGTGATATGCCTCTTGTATGTTTATAACACCCTCAGAGTTCTGATTAATCGGGATTCCCCCTCTTAAGTTTTCTTAGCCTCCTCTCTCTAAAAGTAAGGAGAAAGAACCGGATAAGGTTCCCAAGCCTAAGCTTGACATTAAAATTGTCACGATTCTGGCAGATTCCTAGAATAGATCCTTCTGTAAGGCATGCTTAGGACACGAGGTGCAAAACAAAGCTGCCAGTTATTTTATACAGATGCTTGGCAATATGCTGTCCGACATGGCCTCTACCCTAGAGTCAGGACTTAGGGTGTCTGCTTCCAGGGACCCTACCTCCACTCAGACCCAGGGGTTGATTAGTCAGCTTCCCACAGACATGGTTCAGGTCTGCATTACTACCACTATTCCCACTTTTCTAGTAGTGGCCACTGAGTCAGTGGATAGTGAGAATATAGTTTCCTTGGACGAGGATTCCCTTAATTCAAACTTTGGGGGATGATCCGAGGTCGATACTGACCCCAGAAGTTTGGGCAGTAGGATTTCAGAAGAAACCCTGCCACTTCTGGAGGACATTTACAATACTATGCAGGGCAGTCCTTATCTGCTCAGGATACATTATCCCATCATTCATTTTGCCCTCCTTGAGATTATGATCTTCAGTTCAGAACTAGAGACCATTCTGTCTAGGTCCTCTGAAAACACTAAGAATTTTCCTACAAAAGACAAGCGATTCAGGAACAAGACCAGGTTCAATCCTAGATCCTCACAACCCTTCCCTCCTAGTAGATAACCTAAGTAGCACTGATGTTAGCACAGGGGGCCGTAGACCTCGGTCCTGACACAGAGATACCTGTTAGGGGCAGACTAACTTTCTTTCAGGAAGCCTGGCAATCCGTTACACAGAACCAGTTCATTCTGGACCTTGTATCCACGGGGAAAATTTGGGAATTTTTCCAAAGACCCCCAAAGAAATTTCTCCTCACCGGGCTTCCACACAATTCAGAAAGGTGGTTCGCATTCCTCCAACTAGCTATCTCTGAGCTCTGGCAGAAGAGAATCATAGAACCATTCCCACTACACTGTCAGGGATTCTTTCCCCATTTTTCTCCTTCAGAAGGAGCTTTAACGATCCTATGATTGACCTCCACCATCCTGCCCATTACCTAGGCACAGCTTGACTCCCAGCCACTACAGGGTTTTCTACTTCAAGCCTGGGATCACTCTCCAGATTATCTAGAGCAGACCACCACTCTCCCAGAGGGAATCAAGAGCTCTCTTTGGTGGTGGATAGATCGCTCTGGAGGCAGACAAGTCCTATAATTATCACCACGTATGCCTGTGGTTGGGGGTGGGGTGTACACCTGGACTCCCACCACATACAGGGAATCTGGTACAGAGAATTGAGGCACAAATCCTCCAAGTTCAGAGACCTCAAAGCGGTGCGGAAAGCACTGAAATCGCTTCAAATCCCTCTTAAGACATCCAGATTCGGTCTGACAACATGACGACAGTAGACTATTTAAATGGTCAGGGTTCAGCAGTTCACCTAAAGAGATCCCTAAACTTAGTAGCAGACTTTTTGAGCAGGATTCTGGTCATGCAGTCAGAGTGGAGCCCAAATCCACAGATTTATCAAATACCGGTAGACAGGTGGGGAAAAACCAGAGATAGATCTCTTTGCGTTCGTCTGCCACAGATTCTTTATCTTTATAGCTTGGAAGAGGCCATTACTTTGTAACAGTTGTTCTTCCTGGGACTTGGTCCTGGTCCTCAAAGGGTTGGCTAGATCTCTCTTCGAACCTTTAGGTGAGGTGTCAGATAAGGTTCTAACCATCAAATCAGGTCTTCTTTTTGGCTCTAGCTTCGGCCAGACGGGTTAGTGACTTACAGGCTCTATCTATCTGAGAGCCTTATTGCACCATCTTTCCAGATCGAATCATTCTTAGGTCTGATCCCCTATACATGCTTAAGATGTGCTCTACCTATCACTGTTCCCAGGACATAACCACCCTTCCTTATTACCTGATCCAGATAATCCAGTAAAATCCACACAAACTATTGATGTTCACAGATGCCTCATTACCTACATAGAACGCACACATGACTTCCGTAGGTTGGATAGATTGTTTATATCAGGAAGGAATAGGGGCCTGGCAGCATCTAAGGCTGTCCTAGCCAGATGGAATAGACAGGCAATCTGCCTAGCTTATACATCTATGTATAACACCCCGCATTACATTAGAGTACTAGAGCAGTCACCATATCATGGGCAGAAAGGTCAGGGGCTACAATTGAGGAGGTCTGCAAGGCAACCACGTGTTGTTCTCTCCACACCTACCTACACTACAGGCTAGATTTATCATCTGACAAAGACCAGACCTTCGATCATAGCGTCTGACAGTCAGTTTCACATCCCTTAGTTCTAAAGTACTTGTTTATCTTCTCCATGGCCTTCCTGAAGGACGAAGGAAGAAACTCTCCGTTAGTCTTGCCAGTATTGGTAATCCTTCAGGACAGCCCTTATAACCCATGCATTAGGTCCTACGGTTCACCACCAATTAATAATTGTTTAATATTGAGGACTGAGGGCCAGGGTGGGGCTTTTAAACATTTTCCAGTTGTGTTTCCTTTCTCGGGGGAGGAGCTTGTTTTCTCCATGGCCGTCCTGAAGGACTCGTAGAAATACAGTTACCGTTAGGGCTAACAGGGATTTTTTGTTTTTTTTTTATTTTTCTGCACATAATTCCCTGCTCAGCTTCTAGCTATGCCATGCCCGTGGGGCCCATTCAGAAGGGCCTGGCATGGGTGTACACACAGCTAGAGGTAAGCGGGGATGCAGCCACGGCAGCAAGGGCTCTGAAAGAGGGCGATTGGAACGGGCGATCTGGGGGTTTCACATAGTGGGTCATCCTAACCTGGTTGGCCCTTGATTCTTTTAGACTACAGGGCCTCTGAAGTTCTTCTTTAAAAAGAAACAAAACCCACTTAGACCACTGGCCTTCCCCCAAGGGCATCCCGAATCTCCCCTGCTTCCTGGCACCCCAGCTATGTAAACATCCGGCAGCCGCATCTTCGGGTTGTGAGCACGCTCCCGCCCCCAGCCATTCAAATTATTATTAAAGACTTCATAAGTTTCCCCTTTTATACATACATGTATTGACTTTATACTGAAATATTAGAGAAAAAATATCGGTACATAGGCTGCCCTTCTGCCACCCCCTATTTTGTTATACCTCCCTTCTTCTTTTTTTTTTTTTTTATTTAGATTCTGATCACCATTATTTCTATTTTCTGCTATTTAATCAATATCATTCTATTTCTAATCCCCATGTATTAATGGGATGATAATGATTAAATGGCAGAAGGGCAGCCTATGTGCTGATATTTTTACTCCAATAATTCACTGGCCATTCCCTCTGGTTGCACCCCAGTCCAGCCAAATATCATGGGTACGCGAAGCAGGGGTATAAGGCAAATGTATCGGTCATCTCGAAGGTGTTAGACTTTAGGGCTAGGTTCAAGGGTTTTGGTCTATATTTTTTGGTGAAAATATCTGCTGAAAAAGTACAGGTGAGTAGAGTTCTACTTTTAGTCAGTCAGGGCCCTATGCTTTGTAGTTTTTCATTTAAGGCCAGTATGGTACTTAACAACAGTTGCAAAAGTCCCTGCTTTCTGTTGTGAAAAATGTGAAAGTTGGCCAGATTACGCCAATTACGGTTTTATTTTTTGAAACCAGACCCTCACAGGTGGATTCAAAAATCTGGTTGATTATTTTGGATCTGCTGTACTATTTTTGAGTTTTGTAATTTACATGTTTCTGTTCCTTTTTATACTGAAAACTGTGCCCCACTAGAAAAGTACCTATAGCTTCAAGGAATTCTTTATAGTAATGTGACGTTTTCTTGCTTCGCCATCAGTTCGCTCTCACCTGTTGATCCCGGCTGTCCCTGGGGCTCCATATTATGTTTTGTTTGCACAGCGACTTTCCGTGTAATGCTCTGCTTTGTGGCTCTAGAAAGAACATTTTTTTACGCTGACATGCTGACTACTTTTCCTTCTGCTTTGTGTGCAGCGACATACGGCTCAGCTCCGAGAAGAGCTCTTAAAGCTTCAGTGCCCCGAAGGCTTGGACCCAGATGTTGATGAATCTACAGAAAAATGCCTTGCCACAGCAAGCTGTGAGGAGACAACATTGCACGAACAGGTCAAACCCAGCAGCAGTAAAGACAATGCTAGTGACTTCAAATTCTGAGCTGCAGCAGCATGGACTTTACACACACAGGCTTTGAAGCACAGCCAAAAATGTCCATATTTGTATGTAAGAATCTAATTATGTATTAGTTAATGAAGCTAAAAATATACTATGCCCTTAAGGATATACAGATTAATTGAAGATGATCTTTTACCTGTAAAAGTGTGTACAATTTTTGTGCTTTTATTTTTCAGTTGTGAGAACCACTGATTGGTATGTTTAGAAAATGTAAAAGAGGAAATGGCAAAATCGCTGAAATTTAAGGGAAAAAGTTCCTGGGGAGAGAATGTTTACTGAATGCTTTCTTTTTTTTTACCGCTAGAGTGAGGGCGTTGTAACAAAGAATATATATTGGTCATTCTTATTACTATAACTGTTTAATGACTGCAAATTTTCAGACTTTGATAGATTTTGGCCATACCTTCATTTCCATTTTGATTTCTACGGAAAGCGCCTGCTTTATTCAATAAACTTTAAGCAGACTTTTCCCACTGTTAAAAACTGGGTAATTTTTTTTTTCCTTTTTTTTAATCAACCACGGAAAGACCTTAAAACTGGAGACTTGCTCTTGTAAGACTGAATTTATCAGTCTTTGTTCAATTGATGCACACAAAATAAACGGACATGGTTTTACCTTCAGCCCTTGTGCACCTCTAGCTTTATACATTTGTTCATTTGTCATATTTCCTTGATTTTGTTTTGAATGTGCTGCCAGTTGTCTGTAAATAAGAGAAAATTATTCATAGATCTCACTCGGATGTGTGTTTCTTTTTTAAATACAAAAAGTAACTTCCTCACGTGGGTTTGCAAAATGCATGTTGAAGAGCCTTTGTTTTTGTGGGGTAAATGTTATATCCTGTTTTCACAGTTTTATGGTTTGAAGTGCTCAGGTGAACTGGGTTCAACCTGATACAGAGGCAATATGCTCAATTGGACTAGTGACATTACCTCCTAAAAGCATCTCAGCTTGATTATTTAAGGGCTTTTTTTTCATAGTGAGGCACTTGTGGTCACATGACCCACCAGTTTATAGTTGGTCAACCTTCTACACAAGTAATACTAAGGCTTAAACTGTGTTAGTAGAGAATGTCATTCTTATGCCTGGATTTTATTTAATACCGTTTTAATCTATGGGGATATAACATTTTGGACTTGGCCATGGCTTATCACTTTCTGAGCATGGTAGTTGCCTAACTGCAATGATCATCCAGCGTCACTATTTTATAAAACCATGTCTGTAGGAACTCTTGATTTGGTTCTATATACTGTAACCCATGAAGTGTTCATTAGAGTGGTACATATTTTGCAGCCAGACATAGAGCTCCTTAGTAGCCTTATACCCTGGTAGGTGCTGAGGGAAAGCCTACCTCCTGCCTCCATTCAGCCCTGCAATAAGCATCTCCCACAAGAATACTTTTGACAGAAAACTGCAACAGGTGGTGCCTGTGGTTGCAGTTTTTGGTCCCCTGCTTGACGAAGACCCACTTGGAAAACTGTGGCTATCCCCTTAATGTGGGGCTAAGGGGGGCAGCAGGAGGTAGGCTTCCCCAGGCACCACTCAAAGTATAGGGCAACTAATCAGCAATTAGTTTGGACATAGCTGCAGGTGTTGGGTTTAGGGGATTGAGATCGAAGGAGACCTGCCCCATCCCTTAGGTTTAGGTGCTCTTTAGAGGGGATAAACGCATTTCTTTCTGTAACCAGGCAAGTAACTGACCTGCTCATGAAGGTGAGGGAGAGACTCACACTTTGCCTTTTCATTATGTTTCTTCATAAATTTATCATAAAAAATGACTAAACTATTGGCCGTCTACCCTACATGATCCAGTTGCATAGTCAGATGCAATGCAGCAGCTGTCCTTACTGACAATTAAATTAGCCTCAAATTACTTGCACCTTGTCTTCATGTTCTTTGATCCACTGGATGCTAATAGCTCCTTCAAAATCAGGTGACAGCTTGATTATGCATGCTTGGTCTTCTTGTACCTTAGTACATGTTATCACTAAAATTGGTGAGTACCCTGAATGTGTGGAGCTGTGGATGGGTGGCAGCAGGATCCTGACACTGCACCTCAATGAAATGCTATATACACCCTTTATCTGAGAACCGTCCTTTCGTTCTAGACTGAACCATGAAGCAGGTGGTCTCTACAACTACAGGAGATTTCAAAAAGCGACTTCATAGCTTTATCTTCAGTAAAATAAACTCTTTTGATAGTAAAAATATGCCCTTTAGGAGAAAAAAAAATACTGTTGTTGCATCACCAGTTAGGAATACAAAGTGCCACTTATCTTAAGAAAAATAGAGCGCTTTTTACTCCATTGTATTCTGTAGTAAAATGTGCCATTTATTGTCTTCCTAGATGGCGATTCGGCAACAGTGAAATTTTTTTCTTTTACTAATGAGAATTTTTTTTAACTCTTACTGAATCGACCCCATAGCATCACATGTTTCACTACACTACAAGGCTTCTGCAGATGACTGGTAAATGACGACAGCACTATGTTGGAAATAAACAAAATAGTACTGACCGGTAAGTGGGTGACTGGTTGCAAGAGAAGACTGCAATATAATGACCAGGAGATAAGGCCCATTTTTTTCACGCAGAAGCTTGAATATAATCCGTACTCTTGGACTCTTTGGGTCTTTTAGAAGACAGACATGCTGAGGCCAAAGTATGGGTGAGTTTTTCTTTTCTACATACCTGTTTTTTCCTTAGCTTGTTTCCCCCAAAGCACCTGCAACAGAATTGTCTGGTACGACTAGCAAAGTTGTCTTATTTTTGGTGGTACTGATCTACAAGGCCAACAGGAACAAAAGTAATTTATGCACATTACTCCAGCCACCACTGAGTTTTCCTAACCTGTGTGCTTTTGGTCTATGCTGCCGCTAACTCCTACCTGCGTTTTCCTTCCTTTAGATTACCTGGCATGTTGAATGTACCTCCTTTTCCTGGATGTGCCTCTTATTTATCTCTCTTTCCGTTCCGGACGCTGATAACTTGTGAGTTAACTCCTCCGGACAATCGGCAAACGGAAAGCATTAAAAAAAAATGAAACTCCTCCCGTCTCATTTAGGAAGCTTCAAACCTGTCTGCTTGTTTTTTTTTTTTTTTTGGTTTGTTTTTTTTTTTTTTTTGGTTTGTTTTTTTTTTTTCAATTTGACCCAGTGAACATACACCACATGCTGGAGCAGCTGTTTATGTTAGCATTTTCTTTACATTTATTTTATCTAGAATAGACTTCCATGTCCTTGGTCATTGCTGCTGGAGGACCCCACATCCTCTGCCAGAAGTGGGCTAACCTAAGGCAGATATCTTTCAGGTAAGCGTAGGCGTGGGTCTGCCGCACCAGGGTCCAGCCTGGGGTTCTTGCCAACATAGTAGGCAGTTATTTTTTGTAGCTGTGGGGTTGAATGGCAGGTAAGTCTTCTGTTGAAAAAACCTGTACCTGGGGTTCCTTCCCCCAGGGATGCTCTGCTATGCCAAGTATAGTTTGTCTTTGACCACTGCATTTTCCTCCCTCAGTGTTTGGCTGTCCGCCATTGCACCAAGTGCTCCCCCCTACCCAAGCCAACCATCCCTCCACTGGTCGTTAGGCATGTAGCAGTATTTTGGGGGGTGGTCATTTTTCTGTGCGTGTCAGTGTGTGGGGACAGTGTTTTTACAAGGTGGGTTACCTGTCTTGTCTTGGTACTCTTATTGTTCCTCCAGTCCACTGATTGGCTACAAGAGTTAACTCACAAGTTATCCCGGAATAGAAATCGCAATAAATTTTACAGGCAAGTTCACAAATATTTCATTTTTCTGCGTTAGTAAGTAAAAGCAGAAGGGTGCATAGCTTAGTGCATTTCACACCACTCAGCTGGCTATGGCTCCCCCACACCCTGGAACCTTCCTTCCTCTGTGGAACCTGACACCTGGTTACCATCTGGTTGCTGGAATACTTCATTTGTGCTTCCTTCCTGTGTGTATCCACACAGGAGACTCTCTAAGGGTAACTAAAGAGTGTGTATTCAAATAGGGGAGCTATATGCTTCCTATGGAGGTCTAGGAGTTGTATCTTTGCCATGATAGATTGGGATCTGGAGCAAGGGTTCTGTAGGATTTTAACTTTTCCTTTCACTAGCAACCAGTTTTCCTATTTCATATGCACAGATTGAACACAAAAAAATTAGGAAATATTCATGTATTCTTAGTATACAGTACGTCCTGCTCCAGATATAATACTTACACTTGGGTTATCCTCCGCCAGACGGCGCTGCACTGCAGAGACATGGAAAAACAGGCTCCTCCCGGCCCTTCAAATACCCAGGGACCTCCCACAAATCCCCAGATTTCTCTGCAGTGCTGACTGCGAAGACATGAAGTATCACTCTCTCGCAGGTGAGCGGGGCTACCAAAGCCTGCGGCCCTGTTGGACTATTCCCACCCGTCCTCCCTGTGATGTGCCTCCCAGCCTGGGCTGCGCTGGTCGGGTGAAGGTAGGCAGCACCATGCTTGCTTAACGGAGCCATGCTCCACCGCAGTCCCCCACCAAAGGGTAGGCGGTTTAGGCTGATGGTGAGCCTCTAGGGCAGGGGTACTCAAATGGCGGACGGCGGTCCGAATCCGGACCGGAAACGCCATATGTCCGGACCGCTGCCCAGGGCTGATGTAGTGTCAAGGCCACATCAGCCCGGGATCCGGCGGTGCCGGTGACAATTGCCGGCCGGGGCTGTCAGAGCTGGGGGCGGGCACATTCAGGCAAACAGTGAGCGAGCACGCCCGCTACCGTCACATCCCACCAAACAGGCAGCGACAGGCAGCGTTCACCTCCACTAAGCCGGACTGTGGCGATGGCCCCCGCCTGTGGTCCCCTGTTCGGGCGCCGCTTGATGACGCGCTGTCGGCTGCCCTGGACTCAATAGTCGGGCTGGCTGGATATTGCGCACGGTGAGAGCGCGCCGTTCGGTGGCTGTTTCGGTTTGTGCCCTGGTGTGAGCCATGTTCCGGAGCTCCTGGGTCGAGCCTGAGGTAATTCCCCGCCAATATGTGTATGAAAAGCATGGTTTGTTCTATATAGCCGCCGCTTCCAGCGCTTGATGCTCGTCCTGTCCGGGCTGGCACTCTTACTTACACCCACCCCCCCCCCCCGGACCTTCATCCCACGGCAGACCCTGGTAAGTGGACCGGGGAGAAAGAAAGGGGGTGTGTGTGTGGTGGTCTTAGTGTATGTTTTACACGTTATGGCCTTAGTCTTGCCCCGGACTGGTATTCCTGGTGTCAGAGCCGCGCTGTTTGCTCTTTACTGTGTATTTGTCACCTCCGCGCGCACCTCTTCCTTTACTGGATGTGCTGCGCCGGGCGGTGGCGTCGCCTCAGACGCTGCGGCATCTTCATTGGCAAATCATTTTTTCTAAGTGTGCCATACACTTCGCTCCTCGTGACAACTTGTAACTATCTCAGAGCTTCGTGCTCTTCGGAGGGGGCGGGGACCTGGTTGGCGCGCTCCGCGTCACAGCCTGCTCTGGACCGCCCTTCGAGGTTCGCTTGGCGCCATTTTGATGCTGGTCGCACGCACGCGTGGTAGCGTTCCTCCTCCTCCCTTGGTCTGTAAGTGCCCTCGCGGGCGATTTTCATGATCCTTGATTACCGCGCATGGTTCTGACACCCTTTATTCCCATTATGTCTTTCAGACCGGTGAACACCATTGGCTTCTCCCGGCCTGGTGTAAAATTATAGCGGGCCTTGTAATATTCTCCCACTTCCCTAGCTGGTCTTTGGGGCATCCAGGGTTACTTGTAGTGTAAATCCCTACTGGCATATTGTGCCTTGATTAATCACCATATGGAGGCATCTCAGAATTATGTGACCGGGGTCCCTCTGGGACAAGACCGGCGGTGTATAGCGTGTGGACAACCCAATGCTGATGCTGACAGGGCACGGGTCTGCGTACCCTGTGCCGAGCAAGCCCTGGCCCTGCAATCTGGTCGGCCAGTGGCTACACCTAGGTTCAATTCACCTATCTCCCCAGGCTTAAATCTCTCTCCTGCTGAGTCGCCTACAAGTGGGGAATTGCAGCCTGCTGGGCCTTCCAGACTGCCTACGACTGAACAGATTATTGCTAGGTTGTCAGAGCGAATGGACCCTGGTAGAAAGCGGCACCTGTCGCCTCATGTTTCTGTATGTTCTATGAGAACTGAGGGGTTTGCTACTCCTTGTGACTATACCCCTTCTAATGAAGGGGAGTTGTTCTCTGACTCAGGCTCAGAGTCATGACGATTCTGGCCCTGAATACTGGGGCCAGTGTGACACTGACGACTTGTTGATTAAGGTCTTTAAGGCACTGTCAATCTCTCCCCCCGGTCAGGTCCCCAAGCCTAGAGGGGAGCGTTTCCATACTGCGACTGCACGTTTGGAATTTCTAGAGCAGGCTCATTTCCAGGCCCTTGTGCTCAAGGAATGGGAATGCCCCAGTAAACTTCCAGGGGACTGGGATAGGAAATACCCTTTTCCCCCTGAGGTGGTTAATTGTTGGTCATCACCCCCCGTGGTGGATGCGCCGATCATAGGGGTCCCTAACCCCCCCTTTATTACAACCCCTGCTTATAGTACCCTTCGGAATGCTGAGGACGGGCACATTGATCTGCTGGCCTCCCATGCCTTTTCTTGCGCTGGGACGGCGCTGCGCCCGGTCTGTGCCGCAGCCATTACTGCAGTGGCCGCTAGAACCCTCATCAAAAAATTGCTTGATCATCACCCCGAGGATCTCCCCTGGGAGGTGTTTAATGCACTCTCCAATTGTGATGTATTTGTGAAATTTATTCTATTAGCGCTGGATGACGCGATTAGAATGTGTGCAAGAACTTCCGTCCTTGCGGTGGCTATTCGTCGCTTGGTCTGGCTGCGACAGTGGGGTGCTGATGATGCTACTAAAAAGACTCTTACTGGGCTCCCCTTTAGAGGGCAACGCCTATTTGGGGCCCGTCTAGACCTGTTCGGTAAAAAGGGCAAATCACCCCGTCTCGGCCCCCTCGGGTTCAGGGGCACCCCTCCTCCCCCCTACCTTAACCTGTTAAACAAGAACCAGGGGTGTCCTTCCAGATTTTTTGTGCAGACTCCTGCCCCACGAGCAGCAGACAACGCTCTGGCCCCTCCGGCGGGGCTAAGCCCAAATCTTCCACCAAACCCCCTCAAGCATGATGGGGCGCCCTCGCCCGTCTGGGTGAGGGGATGGCTGCAGCACCTTGCTCTTATCAAGAGGCATCTCGCCTCATTCTGGTGGATTCAGGAGGTTGTGTCCTCCAGATACAGGATAGCGTTTGCTGCACGGCCTTCCCCAGTTTTTATCAGGTCCCAGGTACTCCTGGTCCCTGCCGCTGTTCAGTTGCTGGCACAGGCCATGCTAGGCCTGCAAGGTCTTAAGGTCTCTTGCAGATTGCCCGTAATATGCAGAGGCAAGGGCCGCTATACCACCTTCCACAGTCCCCCAAAGGATGGGTCGGGCTGGCCCATTCTGGATTCACAGCAATTCTCTAATTACAGGCAGTTTCCTGCATGGAAACTCTTGAGTTGGGCCATCAGCACCTTGCGCTCAGTGGGCTTCTTGCCGTCTGGGGAACTCTACAATGCTTATGCTTACATCCCTGTGCCCTCAGGTCTCTGAGGCTCTTCAGGTTCGTGTTGGAAGTCCAACACTGTTAATTGTGGCCTTGTTATCTGGCCTCTCCAACTCCCAGAGTGTTCACTCAGGTGCTGACGATGGTGATGTCTCTGATGAGACCTTCCTCACTTCCCTGTCTCTGCGTCAGGATAGTTGGATACCCGGCTGGTGGGTCCATTGGGAGTCATTTGGATGGGTGTTCAATCACCCGAGTCCTCGCTGTTCCCTTAAAGTGGTAACTCCATTAATAGGAATGATTCTGGATTAGGTTCAAACCAGATTCTCCCCTTCTCAGCAATTAGGTGGGCAATCTGGTCTCATGGGCTCAGTCCCTCATTGCTGTCCCGGTCTCTTAACACCAGGCAGGGATGCAACTGGTGGGCCCGTTGTTAACTTGCTCGGAAGAGGTCCCTTATGCTCAGTTCCCCTTGAGCCCTTCTGCGACTTCTATTGGTAGCACAGGACAGGGATCCAGCACCACTGGAGCAGGGTCTGTGGGCCTTCCCACCTGTATGACTGTTTTCTCTTGGAAGTGGATGAACTCGAGGGACCTGTCTGGGGGCAGTTCCTTCTTGCCCCTTCCTGGAAACGGTCACCATGGATGCCAGCCTTTCAAGTTGAAGGGGAAGGTTTCTTCTGAAACCCCCTGCGATTCTGGTGGTGGTGGGGCCCCTTAGAAGGTCCTTACGCCTATTGAATTCTAAACAGTGAGCGTTTTCAGTTGGCTCTATCTCGCTTGACCACTCCCCTTCTGGATTTGCCAGTCTGGGGGTGCTCGGTCCGTCTGACGACAGATGTCCTACATTAATCATTGGAAGGGGCCTGGAGCTGGCGGACCTTCCAGGGAGTGTCTATGTTCCCTTTCTGGGTGGAGACAATGCTCCCTGCATGTTAGTGATATTAGCTCCTGCGGAGCCCCTCTGCGACAGGATGTGCTAATCCCCGTGTCACTATGGAGTCCAACCAGTCGTGGATCTGTTGGGTTCCGTCACCTTCACAGGCTATCGGCCTTTGTTTCCCTGTCCCAGGATCCTATGTCAGTAGTCCGGATGCCTTTAGTACCGTCTTGACAGGACGTTCGGTTCTGTATGTCCTCCATTCCCTCTGCTAGGCAGGGTTCTGCGTAAGATTGCTCTGGTAAGGGGACCAGTGATTCAGGTGGCCCCCAGTTGACCTAGTAGAGTGTGGTTGCAGACATAGTACTGTGGTCAGTAGTTCTGTACCTTGCCAGGAGTGCCAGATGGATCACTCAGGGCCCCCTTTACGTCACTCCAATCTACAGTCCCTGGCCTAGTCGGCCTGACTGCTGAAACATACATCTTGATGGAGACAGGTTTATCTGTCTCGGTGTTTGTGACTATGGGAAGGCTAGGAGTAAGCCTCTTCCTCGTCTTCTTCTATTTGTTGTAGGGTATGGCATACCCACATTGATTGGGGCGAGTCTAGTTCTCTTACCTGTTGGGCGTTCTCGGTTCCCAGGGTTCTAGTGTGGTTTTCAGCATGAATTGGAGTTGGTTCCCCAGTTCAGTTCTCTGATGGGTCAGGCTCTGCCCTGTCCACCTTGCCTTAGCAGTCTCTGGTTCAGTCTCCCTTGGTTAAGACTTCCTTCAGGGGGTGCTCATGTGCGTCCTCCTTGTAATCATATGGTCCCTGTTGGGATTGAAATTGAATTCATTCTGTCTGCTTGCAGGATTGTCCCTGGGTCCTATTCAGGATGCTGTCTGGCTGTCCTTACCCTCAAGGTTGTCCTTCTGGTGACTGTTACCTTGGTCAGGCGTGTGTTAGCGGGCGGCTCTGTCTACCTAGCCCTAATTCCTTAAGGATAAGGTGGAGTTCCCCCTGAAGCCGGACTCTCTACATCTGGAGGTGTCTTATGTTCATTTATTCGAGATATTGTTATCCACGGCTATCCCCTTTTTCCTAGCAGCGCTGAGGAAGTGGTTCTGAATTCCTTATACAGGTGTTGGCAGTTTTTCCTTGGGAGTCACGGTGTCCTTTAGGGGAACTGAGGTTCCTTGGGGCTTGTGGTCATTACATCCTGAATGTGCCCGATCTCGTCTGCTCTCGGGAGTTGGGCGGTTTGGTCCTGGTTGTTACCTTAATGGATGTTACTCCTGGTACCTTTGGCTTCTGCCAAATCTATCGTAGCTATCGGATTCGTCAGGCTGTTACTCAGGCCTATTCCGGCAAGGGGAAGAATCTCCCTTGATTCCTTTTCTACGCGTGCTTGATGCCTCTTGGGCCTTTCAGCACCGGGTTTCTGTTGAACTGGTTGGCTGGGCCACTACCATTGGCCTTCTGCTCATACCTTTTGCAAGGTTTTTACAATGTTGATGTTAGGGCCTCAGCTCATGCTGTCTTGGCCGTATGGTTCTGCAGGTGACAGTGGTTTAAACTGTCTGCTGTTGTCGTTTTTTGTTGGGGATCCCACCCTACTTTATGGACACTGCTTTTGGATAACCCAAGTGTAAGTATTGTATCTGGAGCAGGACGTACTGTATACAAATAATATCAATTCTACAGGTGAGTATTTCACAGAATTGTATTTTTGCCTTCTTTCTCAACAGGTGTGCTTGTTATGTTTCTAGGATCAAACCCAGGAAAACCTGCTTTCCCTATGGGCATCCCAATTTGGGATGCCCTGCAGCAGGAACTTTTTCTTGAGTCCATGTATACTCTGCTTGTTTCGACATCCCACAATACATGTGTTGCCAGCAGATGCTGATATAAGTTGCCAGAGGGAATGGGGATGCCTTGGCTGTGCGGTGCAGCATTGCTGTGCCATCCCCACTCCCTCTGCCTGCAGACATTTAGATCTACCAAGTGTTCAGAGTGGGAATGTCATGGGAAACTCCAGCGGCAGTTATGCGGCGGGTGCCTCACCAAATTCAAGGGGTAAAGAACATAGAGCCAAAAGCCTATACATGTTTTGAATTATACTGCCATTAAAATCCAGGGGAAATTCAATAATCTATAGAGCACTTACTCAAACCTTGCCTTTTTTATCATCATTTGGGCAATCCTCACTAGGCCCGGTCTCTGTACTGGGAAATCTAGCATCTGGCCGAGCCTTCTGCCTGCACCTGGGGAGGAATTACACCTCCCTCCTGGGATAAGCACACATCTATCCTAAGATAAAGAGTACATACAGTATACACATAAGGGCAGACTAGATGGACCGTATGGTCTCCTTCTGCCGTCAACCTTCTATGTTTCTCCTGCTCTAATCCTGCCTTCCCCCATTCTAGATTAATGGTCTTTTCTGAAAACATCCTTAGGGCAGCATACTTTTAAGACCTTATGGCTCCGTCCCTAGGTAGAAACACATGACCACTGCACCGGAAGTGAATAAAGCTTTAACTCCGTCTCCCAACCTCCATTTGTTTGTGTTCCTGCCTTGGGCAGTAGTCAGACTACCAGCTCATTAACCTACGGGTTTAGGTAAGTATACCGGCGCTGTGGGTGTTGTGCAGGGCAGAACCATTTCCTAGCTCCAGAGGCAGCCTGCCAGGAACCCGGGATTCCCCCAGGGGATGGGCCAGATTCCCCTTTCCCTGACCTTGGTACTCAAGAAGGGGAAGGTAAGCTTTCTGTTACCCTTTTTCTAATGTGTGATGTGAGTGATCAAAGATTGCCGGGAAATCAAGTTGGCTGATTCCTATAAGAAGCCTCTTTGTAAATCCTGTACTGAAAAAGGTGTGAGTAAAGCACTCCCGCCCAATATGACAGATATGGTGCAAGTTCTGAGGGATCATATTTCTTCTTCCTTTGAGAACCTGAGGACCCCACGAAATTCGGCTGGACGTATTGATTTAGTGGGGCCTCCTTTTCATACCCCCCTTCTATTTTAGAGGGAAGGAGCCTTTTTTTCGGAGGGGGGATGAGGGCCCATCCACTTCTGAGGAAGAGGGCCAGAGGTCAAAATCAGAATTGACCACTCCGATTAGATTTCTCCCCGGACGATTTACCCCATCTTTTACATATGTTACATCTCTTCATGGGGATAGAAGATAGGAGTGGTACCCCTAGATCTAAACATGATTGGTTTTACCTGGATTTTGTTCCGGAGACACCTATGTCATTTGCAGTTCACAAGTCCGTTAAATAAGCTATCCTTAATGAACAGAGGGACCCGGTAAAGATAGTATTTAGATCAGTGACACTTAAGAGGCATTATCTGTTGTACCTGGTCGGGGATACAGGCTCTAAGATATGCCTTTGTGCCATGCTTTTTTAGCTGGGAATTACTTTTTGGTCTGGAGTTAGGGAAAGTATTAGCTAACAAGAACAAATACTCCACTAGGAGTAAAGACTGTTTGGTACCCAGCAATCTGGCACTAAGAAGCTATGACTCCAGGTCCCTTACAGGGGCTCATTTGATGGGGAGCCCTAGTAGATTGAATTAAAGGGACAAAGGGTATAAAAGAGGGTTTCCCAATATAATTAATTAATGCCCCTCCCACAAGTTTATTTTTATTCCTCTTCCAAGGGGCATGGAGGAAAGATTGGCTATCAGGAACAATCTTTGTTGGATATGGGGGTGGTTGTCTCAGTTCTCCATCAGCAGTGGGGAAAGGGGTTCCATTTGAGTGTATAAGTGATAGAGTGATAAGAATGGCTTCAGGGGGATTCTGCTTCATTCTCAACTTGGTCTCAATAGACCTGAAGGGTGCCTATTGGCAGGTCCCAATGAGCCATTATTCTCAAACATTCCTGAGTTTTGCAATAAAAATAGGCGACCAAACGCTCCACTATCAAATTTTCTGTTTTCCCTTTGGTCTGGCATCCGTTCCCAGGATCTTTACCAAGGTTCTAACCAATCCTCTGACACCTTTAAGGTTAAAAGCGGTTTGGGATCATGGCTTATGTGGATGATCTCCTACTTTTTGCTCTAAACTGGGACGAATTACTCAAAAGATCTATATGTAACAAAGGGTTTGTTGCTTCAACTAGATTGGGAGTTTCACAGGGAGACCAGACTTGCTATCCCAGGGACCAGTACTTTGTCAAGATCCCCAGGGCGGTGCTAGACTCTGTGGACCCTGAAGTCGCCATGTAAAAAGGGTTTTTTCAGACATTGTTATCAAGACCCTACTCTCCAGTAGGAATGGGGTGACGAGAAAGATTTATTTGAAAGTTTGGAAGACCTTTAAAGCATGCAAGACTCAAAACAGAAGACCTGCCTCCAGCCTTCTGGTTCTACTTGATTTCCTCCAGGAGGGTTTTTTTTTTTGTCTGTGTCAGTACTCTGAAGGGCCAACTGGCAGCTCTTTCAGTATGTTTGGATAAGAGATTATCATAATTTTCACTGGTCAGACGTTTTATACTGGCAGGCGCTCTACACTAATCTGCATTCTCACATGGAAGGTATTATTTTTAGTGGCAATTACTTCTGCCACAGAAGTGGTGATATCCAAGCATTATATTGCCACCCTTTTCTTCATATTTTTCATGAGTGTTAAGGATGGACCCCTGCTACCTACCGGAAATCTCTTCCGACTTTCATCGAGCACAGGAGATTGTTCTTCCATCTGTGGACAAATAGTTTAATGTTAGATTATGTCTTCTGGAATACCTTCATCAAACAAATGATTGGAGAAAGGCGGAGAATTTATTCATTTTATTTTCAGGTCCTAGGAGGGACCATTGTGTGTATAAAACAACCTTGGCCCGTTGGATGAAAAGCACAATCCGTATTGCCTATAATGGATCCCCTGTACCAGGAAGAGTTACAGCTTATCCTACAAGAAATGTTTCTACATTCTGGGAGGAGCAAGCTGGGGCCTCTATTGAAGATATTTTTAAAGCGGCCACCTGGTCTTCAGCCAAGACGTTTGTTAGCCATTACCGTTTGGATCTGCTAACTTTAGAAGATCAGTCATTTGGCAGGAGTGTGCTTTGGAAGGATGTTTTGAGAAAACTTTAGTTAGCTGGTAACTTATTTTCTAAACCTTCAAAAGGGCAGCATACAGGATTCCCACCCTCAGGTTGTTGTTGGATGCATTTGTTTTCATGCTTAATTACCAGTAGTGTTTTGGTCTGTCTTTGTGTATTTGAGATCTCTAAAACAACTGGAGGCTTGGAGGAGGAGTTAAAGCTTTATTCACTTCTGGTGTGGTCATGTGTTCCTACCTAGGGGCAGAGCCATAAGGTCTCAAGACTATGCTAGCCTTTTGGATGTTTAGAAAAGAAGTTACCAGGTAACTAACTTAAACCGGACCTAAAGCAACATTCACTGAAAAGCCCAGACCCTTAACTATTCCCTGACATACAAAATGAATATAGTTTTGAGTCACTTTTTATCCTCCCCCCCCCCCCACCTGGGCTGCAATTCTGTTCAGGAATCTAGAATACTGGTGTTGCCATCTTGCCTCAGAAGCATCACATACTGAGGCGAGGACAGAGCAGAAAAGAAAAGGACAGCAATCCCAGAATGCAGAGCGGCACAGTCGGATACTTTCTGTTTGCAGGCAGCCTGAGACTCCATGGCACTATCTTGGATGTGTAAAGGCTCAGGGAATGCAATAGGTGCAGGTAGTATGATTTTTAATGTGGGCAATCTGTATGTACAGGGTGGGAGAAACATAAGATAGGCTCTTATTTAGGGTGAAGGTCCAATTTTAAGTTTTCTAAGATATTTTAACATATCCTATGTAATAAAGGATATAGTAGGCTTTTCTGATTTTTATTAGTAAAAGGTACGATATTCAGTACTGTCTTCAGCTGCGCAGTTGCTAACATAGAAAAGGGCATAAAGCACAGTTTGTCTTCGACCAGCAGATATGACTGGTTAATCTATTACTCTGGAGAAAAATAAAATGAAGTACCACTCCACTTGGTAGGATTTATATTTTTTCTACCACTTTCTTCACACCTATATAAATGTATACAAGAACAACTTCTATTCTTGTATAAATTAAATCCTTATTTTTAATATGACGGAGAGTGGCAGTCATTTAATCCAACTAAAGCTTGTCTAAATAATAAAGCAATTGTGGTATGAACTATGGACTCTTAGTAGCAATGCATTAGAATTGAGTCACAGATCGTTGTTTGGGGTTTCCTGACATGTTTACCTAGAACAGATGTCCACAATAAATATGCCTGTATGCTAGTTAAGTACATCCAGGAGGTCTGTCCCTACATCTGTTATTTGAGGCTTCCGACTCTCGGCTGCTAAATTATGATCCATTTGGGAGCATCTGACCAGAAATTCTGTCTGTAGGAGTGCTTATTCAATTACTCATGATGTAAAGATGCTCGGATGGGACAACCTTAATTAAATTAAGGGCAAAGGTGGTAGCTACATGCTCATAATCGACTGATATAAATGGCAAGCTGCTCTCAAAACTGCTGCTCTCAATAACAGCGCTGGATTTCTCAGGGGGAACGAGGAGGAAGGTAAGATTTCTCCCATTTCTTGCCGTTAACACCCAGGGGGCATCCACAATCGACATACCTCCCTGCATCTCGAACACCACCCATTTTGTGAATCTGCTTGATACAGGGTGCAAATACTAAACCGGTCTTCATCGGGGCACTTACTCCTATGGGAGCCAGGACCAGATGACGTTACTCTGCTTTTAAAATGGATTAGGATTAAAAGCAGAGTTTTAACCTTTCTTCGTACTTTAGGAACACTGGATCCTTTCCGATTTGAAGAATCTTTGTCTTTTTTTGATCATTGGTAGGTGGTCCTATATTACACCAAGAATCATTTTAACAGTCTTTACATCTGCCTACACTTCTACCCACAAAGATTAAACATCCTCACAATGTTAAGCTACCATCCAGTCATTTAAAGTAAGATTTAAATTAATTCTGAACATGGAGACACACTCCTCCCCTTTCATATTTGATATGTCTATCTTGTTCTTGAAGATTTGACAGACCAGTCATCTGTGGAGTTCAGCCATGTCTTAGCCTCACCTTTGACATCAAACATTTACTCTAGTTCCTGAACCTTAAGCTTCCCTATAGACTTCTAGCATTGGTAAATATACTTCTAGTTGCCATCCAGTTTCACACATCCAGTTGTATGTGTACACATACATTTTCATTGCACATAGAACTATAGCCATTATTCCAGCTCCCCCCACCCCACACTCTTGTTTCTCCACCTACTATCATAAGCTGTCCCCTAAATAACTTGTCTTCCCCCCCCCCCCCCATTGCATTCACTACTGTCCCTCCATCATCCCAAGTATGAATACCTCTTCCACCCTTGCTAGTATTTTCAGCACAGCAGCACAGCAGCTCCACTTCATCCTGATTATCTGTAGAATACATTTTGTATCCCAATGAAAAGTCTAAGAAGCAAAATCCTTCTGACCTGCACCAGGACATATGTGCATTTAACTCTCTAAGCTTTCGTTGTCACTCCTGCTTGGCACAGACAATATTTTGAAGAATACAACTTTGGATGTCCTTCCCTTTAACTTGGTGTATAGTTTATTAAGTGTATTCTTAAAGATTCCCACAAATTCTGGATGGATTTGGGGATTGGGCCATCCCCAGCCACTCTCAGTATTTTATCCACCTCTTCTACATGCTGAAACCTGGCACCACACCATAAATTTAGGAATAGTATAAATACAGGATTCAAATCAGGGCTGAGTTTTCTCCTACTGGGGGCCCTAGAAAATGATCAGCAGGGCTTCCTTAAAAATATTTGATCAATTTCCAGGAAATCTGCCTTTGCTGACTGACTGCCAGCATGTTTTGGGAGCATGGTCATATTTAGATACTTTTTTGTTTATTATTACAAATGTCTATAGCAGGGGTTTCCAACTTTTCTTACCATGAGAGCCACATTCATTGAAAGATCAAGAGACTATTTATTGTGCCTAAATGACATAACTTGATTCACAACAATGAATGCAGATTTCCCCAATTTATTAAAGTTTGCTGTTAACAGCTGGCTGTAGCTGATGAGATGTAAAAGGGTTAGAGTCGGGGCTCCCAGAAACAGGGGCACTATATCCACCCATGCCTGGTGCTGAGCCTGGCTGTCTGGTAAAAGTAAAAAACAGGACTTACCTGACCAGCAGCAGGTGCAGCTCCCCCCCCCCCTTGCATTCAGTGGCTGACGTGGGATCACAGTGTTAACCAGTTACAGTACAACAGCGGCTTTGCTGCTGTACTGATTGACTGACTAAACAATAAGTCACATTCTGGTTCTGATTCTTAATTGTGTGGTCTTGGTAGATCTGTTCGTACTATGCCTATTAATTTTGAGCTCTGTTCTTGCATAATGGCTCATGAGTCAACATGTTTTCTAGTTTAAGCTCAACAAAAGGTAAAAAAAAATAATGCAGTTTGGTTACTGAAATGATAAATGAGAGAGAGCTACAGTATATGTCGGGGCTCCCGGACACAGGCCCGCCATCCGCCCACGCCTGGTGCTGAGCCTAACTGTTAAAAATAAAAAACACTTACAGCAGCAGCAAGCATAGACTCTAACCCCCAGTTCCCCCACATTCAGCTGCTGACGTAGGATCACAGACGTCTTAGCCAATCACTGTGCAGCAGCGACCTTACTACTGTGCTGATTGACTAATTAGTGAGCCACATTCGGGGTTCTGACTAATAATTGTGGGGTCTGGGTAGATCTGTTCGTACTATGCCTATCAATGCCTTTGCCATGGGCAGGGTGTGCATTGTGTGTACATAAAGGTGTGGAGATCATGGACTGCAGAGACGATTCTTCCCTCGCCTAGGGCATTTCCTTCCAGGTGGAGGAGTGTGGGCGGAGTCTGCTTGGCGACACAAGCATGGTCACATCACAAAGTTTGAGAGGACACCTAGGCCAGTCTCGCTATCCAACAGCGGGGGTGCCCCTCCTTCCTCCGCACAGTGATTGATTGTGGGTGGAGGTTAGGGGATATGTCCCTATAAGTTAAGCTGGGAGGGGGCATTCTCAGCGTAGAAGCACCAGTCTCAAAACCCCAGGCCATCCATGGACAGCTTGCACCTGACTGCTGAGGAGACCGGCACCATTAGCGGTGTGTGATCTTCCACTGCCATCCACCAGCCACTCTGGTGAGTGACTCCCAGACCTGGGGCTCCTGGAGGGACACATACCAACTTTTTCTCCACAACCCCCCAGACATCATGAGGGGCACCAGCCGAGGACAGCATGACTTTGGTCACACAATAACAGGTAACCAAAATTAAAATAACGTGCTATTTATGTCCTGGTCCATAAAAATTTGCTGCAAGCATATAGCACAATATAAGCATAATAGATGATCAGGTCATATATGATCGTCAATATTATATTCTAAGTATGTCACACACCCCGCTTCAGAATAGTCATTACACTTGGGTTATACCGACCTGTAGAGGACAATCTTGCAGAGATGTCATGAAAAGGAAGCCCCTCCCGGTCCATAAATACCTGGGACCTCCCACTCATTACTCCAGTCTTTCATCTCTGCAGTCGGCGAGCAAGTCAGAAGATGGATGTCTCCTCCTTGCAGGTAGCCGGGGTAACCCCTGGCCCTCTTGTTGGTCTATTTCTGCCTGGACCCACTTTAATTAAAATTCGCCTTGCCTCCCAGCTTAGGCTGCTGGTCCGGGCAAGGGTAGACGGCACTTTACGGTGCTTAGGAGCTATGCTCCACCGTGAGACCCCATACTAAGGGGTAGGCGGTTGCCCGGGTTGGTGATCCCGGAGTGGGATGCCCGTCCCTTGCCCTTCCACCTTTGGTGTGATTTCCCCTCTCCCGGTCACCCATTGCTCCCTAAATGAGTGGGGGGGGGGGCTTTTCCCTTGAGGATTGATTGTTTTTATTAGTGTGTGTGTCTTTATGTTACACCTTGGCCGACGCCGGCGTGGGACTTAAAGGGGCATCCAGGGGTTGCTTATTAGTGTAATTCCCTTGGTCATTGCGACTACCATTAAAATCACCATATGGAGGCTCCCCAGGATACCGGGCTTGGGCTCCCCTCGGGGCAATCCCGGAAGTGTGTGGGTTGTGGGGCATCCCTTTCGGGGGATAATTTATTACTTTGTATACCATGTGCGCAGCAGGCTATAACGCGGCAGTCGGGGCCCAGGCGTCTGAGTCAGCGCCGCTGGCCTCATCGCCTACCCCACCCAGTCTGATCCGTACCCCGAGTGATGTCGTCACGGGTGGGGAGTCGCAATCTGATCTGTGTGCCAGATTGGCCAATCTTGAGAAATTATTTTTTAGCGCTGTGGCCAGAAAGGCCACGGCTAAGAGAAAGAACTTGTCTTCAGCCGCGCCGGCCTTTGATTTTGATGAGTTTGATTCACTTGACTGGTCTGATTATTCCCCGCTAGAGGAAGGGGAATTATTTGAGGAATCTGATGGTTCTGATGATCAGCAATTTGTTGGCGCTGATACCGAGCAGGGACAGGGGGATGCCGTGGATACCCCTAAGGTCCTGGCTCATCTTTTCGAGGTTCTGGCTATTTCTCCTCCAGAGGAGGCTCCTCCGCAGAAGGGGGAGTTCTTTGGGACTTATAAGCCGCACTTGGAATTCCCAAATCAAAAGCATTTTGATGGCATCATTCTTAAGGAATGGGAGAGGCCTACTCGGCTTCCGGGTGTTCCTCAGGGCTGGGATAAGAAATATCCTTTTCCGGTGGACGCGGTGAAGCGCTGGTCGTTCCCTCCCGAGGTTGATGCCCCCGTGTTGGGGTTGTCTAATTCCTCTATTTTGCATTCTCCTGATTTCACCACCCTAAAAGATAGTGAGGACAAGCGCATTGATCAGATGGCTTGTCACAGTTTTGCCAGTGTCTGTTCGGCCTTGCGGCCTGTTTGTGTTTCGGCGCTTTTGGCGGTAGCTACCAGGTTGGTTGTTAGGGACCTGTTGACTACTTCCAGGCTTGACCCGGCTAGAGATAAATTCACCGCCCTTAAGCGGTGCGAATTGTTCATGTCCTTTGTGCTAGCCGCCCTGGATGACACCATGGTGATGTGTAGTAGAACTTCGGCCTTGCTGGTGGCTATTCGACGGTTGGTTTGGTTGCACCAGTGGGCAGCTGATTTTGTGGCTAAGAAGTCGCTTACGGGTCTTCCCTTCGTGGGGTTGCGGCTTTTTGGAGAAAATTGGATTCGGTCGCGAAAGGAGGCAAGTTACCTCAGCGAAAGAAGTAGCGTCGTCCCTTTCGGGGGGTGGCCTCCTTTAACCCTTCCTTTTGCGAGGCCAGAGCGGGCAGGGGATTGGCCTTCTCTTCCTCCAGAGGTGATTCCTGGAACAGGGGCAGAGGACGTGTCCGTCCAGGTCACACCAGGGGTTCTAAACCCAAGCCCGCTGCCAAGCCAGCTCAGCAATGAGGGGGCGCCCTCACCCTTGCGGGTGGGGCGACGGCTGCGACACTTCTTCCAGGTCTGGGACCAGGAGGTCTCAGACAGATGGATTCTGGAAGTCTTCCGGTTACAAGCTGGAGTTCGAGATCCGTCCCCCTCCCAGATTCTTCAGGTCTCGGGTGTCTTTGGATCCTCTGGCCGCGCAAGGGCTCCGAGCGGCAGTAAGGAATCTTCTGGACATGGCTGTCATTTGCCCGGTTCCTTCCTCGGAAAGGGGCCTGGGTTACTATTCCAATCTGTTCATGGTGCCCAAGAAGAACGGTCCGTCCCAGGAAGTTCTGCATGGAAACTCTGCGTTCAGCCATAAATTCACTTCGTCAGGGGGACTTCATGACGTCCATAGACATCAAGGATGCTTATCTGCATGTTTCTATCTTCCCAGCACACAAGAGACTTCTCAGGTTTGTGGTGGAAAATCGGCATTTTCAGTTTGTGGCCCTTCCGTTTGGCCTTAGCTCGGCTCCAAGGGTTTTCACCAAGGTGCTGGCAGGGGTGATGGCCCTTTTCAGAGCCCAGGGTATTCGCATTGTAGCATATCTGGACGACCTTCTTATTATGGCATCTTCTCTCAGCCAAGCGGAGCTAGACACCAGAGCTGTGGTATCCACTCTGGAGAGATTCGGCTGGATGATCAACTATCCCAAGTCTTCCCTCTCCCCGTCCAGGGTGGTGTCATTTCTGGGAATGTCTCTGGATACTTCTCAGGCCAGGGTGTTCCTTCCTCGTCCCAAGGTTCTGTTGCTTCAGGAATTGATTCAGCTTCTTCTGTCCCACCCTCGTCCATCAATCCGGCTGGGGATGAGACTGGTGGGATTGATGGTGGCTTCCTTCGAGGCGGTTCCCTTTGCTCAGTTTCACACAAGGACGCTCCAGCTCCATCTTTTGGCAGGTTTGGTTCGCAGACGTCGTTCGGCTGGCAGATCAGTTCGATCTGCCCCTTCTGCCGGATCTGCTCACTCAGGGTCAACTACTTTACCCGAATTTACCAACGCTGGCTTTGACGGCGTGGCTGCTGAAACCTCCATTTTAAAGGAGGAAGGTCTTTCTGATGCTGTGATTCAGACTTTTGTTAGCGCTAGGAAGAGGTCTTCCTCTACCATCTACTATAGGACTTGGAGGTCTTATATTGATTGGTGTGAGGTCAGGGCCTTTCCTTGCAGGGTGTTTTCTATCCCTAGGTTTTTGGATTTTCTGCAACATGGTCTGGACTTGGGGTTCCAGCTTAGTACGTTAAAAGGGCAGGTTTCTGCCCTGGCGGTTTTCTTTCAAAGGTCTTTTGCTCTTCATCCTCTGGTTAAAACTTTTTTCCAGGGGGTTACGCATGTGCGGCCTCCTAGGAAGCCTCTGCTCCCTTGGGATTTGAATTTGGTGCTTTCTGCTCTTCAGGGTCCTCCTTTTGAGCCATTGCAGGATATTGCTCTTTCTATGCTCACTCAAAAGGTTGCCTCCGGGCCTAGGAAAGGTTTGGCGCCCGCCAAGTCTTCCATTAGTAAATGGATTCGCCAGGCCATTGTTGGGGCCTATTCTGCCAAGGGGAAGATTCCCCCTTTTCGTGTTACTGCTCATTCTACTCGTGCTGTTGGGGCGTCCTGGGCTTTCCAGTACCAGGCCTCTGTTGAGCAAGTTTGTAAGGCTGTTACTTGGTCTTCTGTTCACACTTTTTCCAAGTTTTATAAGGTTGATGTGCAGGCCTCAGCGGATGCTGTTTTTGGCCGCAAAGTTCTGCAAGTTGCAGTGGTTTAAGTTTGTGCATTATTGCCTTGTTTTGGATCCCCGCCCTTTATGGACACTGCTATTGGATGTCCCAAGTGTAATGACTATTCTGCAGCGGGGTGTGTGACATACTTAGAATAATACCATTTTGTGATTACTCACCTGTAAAATGGGTATTATAAGTATGTCACACACCCCGCTTCACCCCGCCCTTTGGTATTCTGGATCCTTTATTTGGTGAACCTTTTTAATGTTACTGTTTATAATTGGCTCTTCCTGGTCCTTTTACTGCTGTCTTAATACTGGGTAATGAGTGGGAGGTTCCAGGTAGTTATGGACTGGGAGGGGCTTCCTTTTTTTCATGACATCTCTGCAAGATCGCCCTCTACAGGTCGGTATAACCCAAGTGTAATGACTATTCTGAAGCGGGGTGTGTGACATACTTATAATACCCATTTTACAGGTGAGTAATCACAAAATGGTATTTTTTTATTAATACTGCATATAAAGTGTCATTGCAAATTATGTCTGAGAAAATTTATGAATTTTATATAAATGCAGACCTAAAATGCAGTGTGAATGTAATTGTAATCTTCACATTACATTTGGAAATCTACCATATGGTGATCAAGACAGTAAAGGCTGAAACACATGTCTATATGGTGGACATGTTGAATATGACAACATTGAATATCTGACCTTTTAAAAAAAAAAAAAAAAAAAAAAAAAAAAAAGCTGGAACAATAAAGCTGGAAAGCATTACATTTTTTTAATACAATTTACTGATGTTGTAAAGTTTTGTTATGTGATGGTTTTACAATTTATACATGTAAAAATGTAAAAGAAAAACAATCATAGACACTAAAGTAACGATATGCAGGGTAATGTCTATACGTTCCATCTTTGATTGTGAAACACCATTAAATGAAGGCAATAGAGCCTATTTTAGTGGACATCTGGAACAGATGGTTACAGTCACGAAGCGTGCTTTTGTGAGAACAGTAAAGTAAGTAAAAGTGCCCCCTTACCGGTAATGAAGACATGGCAATTACCTACAGCGTTTCTAGTTATGGTGTGAGGAACATATAAAGAAATCTGAATGTGGCAATCACTTTTATTTCCACTTTGTTTAGATGTACTACACTCTGGGGAGATGATCCAGTAAGCCAATTTGAAGCAACCAAAGAGACAAATTAAAAATTACATCAGCAAAGCTATTTGGCCAATAATAACATCCGATCCCCTGCACAGAATTCTGCCACATTAGTGTATGGATGTAGCTGGGGGTGGCTTGTGTAGGGTCAACTGGAAACATAATTGACCTTTACTCAGAAAGCAGAACCATTTAACTAACAGACCCAGGGGGTAGCATTTCATGCTTTCCAATCTTATATTTGTTGTTAATAAAAATTATATGAAATGGCTTGAAATCATGTTTAGATATTGATTTGCCTAATGTTCTAGTTCTTTTTTGGAGAGGAAGTAATGATAATACTGTTTTCATGCAGCTTTAGATAGTGGAGAAGGGTTATTTACTTATAAACCCCAATGTCCCTAAAAAATTAAAAAGCTAGCGTAGCTTGAATAGATACGGGGGCCCCCCCATACACACCACACCCCCTCATATAGCCATGCACACCACCACACATCCACAAGGCTAATATTACGGTCATTGTGATTCAAGCTACCTACAAATTCCTCGAATTCATACGCAGTTCCTTTCCAGACCACCAGGATGTCATCTATATATCGCAGCCAGAGGGCGACCCGTGCTCCGAAGTCCGCCCGCAAAAACACCTCCAGGCTCTCCCACCGTTCCAGGTGAAGGCAGGCGTACGACGGAGCACAGGACGCCCACATGGCTGTCCCACGGATCTGGCGAAAGAACTTCTGATTGAACCGGAAATAATTATTCGTTAGTACGAATTCCAATAGTTCCATGACAAATTCGTTATAGTGGGCGTCGCCTGGTCCTAACTCCTCAAGTGTCTGTCTCACCGCCTCAAGGCCCACTGCATGGGGAATGGAGGTATAAAGACTTTCAACAGCAATGCTCGCAAGTAACCAATTGTCATTCATATGGACCCGCCTCAGCTTATGCAGTAAATCATTGCTATCCAATACAAATGATGGTAACATTTTTGCTAGAGGTTTTAGATTTTCATCAATAAATCTGGCTATTCTTTCCAATGGCCCCCCATTCCCAGACACAATGGGCCTCCCTGGTGGCGCAGACAGACACTTATGGATCTTTGGGATTGTGTACAACACCGGTATATTGTACTCACTAACCCTCAAGTAGTTAAAGCGGACCTTCACTCTGAATAAGAGTCTATCTTATATGTTTCCCACACCCTGTACATACAGATTGGCCACATTAAAAATCATCCTACCTGCATCTACTGCATGTTATGAGCCTTTAAACATCCAAGATGGCGGCTTATGGAAGCCACCATCTTATCAGGCAGCCTGCAAACAGGAAGTGCCTCCTGACTGTGCTGCTCTGCATTCTGGGACTGCTGACCTTTACCTGACCCCAGCTCTGCTCTGTCTGAGCAAAGCACAGCTATAACCCGCCCCCCTGTACCTTATCCCACTCTCCTCTCCTCAGTAAGTGTGATGCTTCTGAGTCAAGATGGCGGTGCCCGTATCCTAAATTCCTGAACAGAGTTGCAGGCCAGTGGGGGAAAGAATAATATGTTAGTGACTAAAAACGTAAAATATATTAATTTTAGATGCTGGGGAACCGTTTTTTAAGAGTTTGGGCTTTTCATTAAATCACGCTGAAGGTCCGGTTTAAGGACCTAATTCTGATACACGGAGGACTTGAGCTTGCTGTGAAGTCTTTGTTGAGCTCCTGCTCTTAGGCATACTTATAAGCACTAAGCACCTTACCTCAGATACGATGTTTTGATGTGGCTATTACACACCTAGGAATTTGAATCCAGGCTATAATTAGCACCAAGCACTTTATTTATCCATCTCTTGAACTTTGCTGCTATCTTGCCAGCCTGAGCCTTGTTTACAATATAGCACCAAGCACTTTACTACACGTGTGAAGCCGACCTTCGAATGTGATTAACCCTCCGTTATTGATCGCTAGAGCCCAGAGCGTGTAATATTGGCTGGCCAGCCATTAGCCTTGTGGATGTGTGGTGGTGTGCATGGCTATATGAGCGGGTGTGGTGTGTATGGGGGGCCCCATATCTATTCAAGCTATGCTAGCTTTTTAATTTTTTAGGGACATTGGGGTTTATTTGTAAATGTGCCAGTATACAATAATTTCAGGTGGTGTTGGTTAAGCAGCCGTGTATGTGAGTTCTTGCTTGGAAGTGCCAGCCCTATTAGAACCAATTGTCTTGTATGTGTTTTTGTGTCTGTATTCTTGAGGTTTATGGGCGCCTGATATTATTAAATACATGTTCTCCCTGCTGGTTTTAAATAAAGTTTGTATACCACAGACATACTGTAGGTGTAGGGGAAAGAAAAGGGTAATCTCAGTAAGGATTAGTCAAAAATAACTAAACTAGCTGAATTTTTGAAAAACCATCTTGCTGTCTTGCCATTCCTGTATTAGTTTAGTAATTACTCCTAAAATGAGAGTGCATTTTGGTATTCGTCCAAATGGAGAAGGTGGAACAACTTTAAGAAAAAGTACAATTGTTTTTGAATCGGCACTATGGATAAACCATGCCATGGATCCAGGGTTCGCAGCAAGTGGTAGGAATGCCACTGGTGATGTCCAAGATCAGGTGGTAAGCAGCGAGGCTGTGGAGCAGGGGACAAGGAAATCTTTTGACGAACGCGAGCCACTTAAAGAATTTGGAACCTGGCTGTGGGCCACAGGGAATTTTTCTCATTTGGAATAACATAATGATAAACTCCACTTGTATGTCCTTCCACCACAACCCTACATTCATGTGCAACAATCCTCACATGTTAGTGTCTTGCTTGGGCGTAATTTATCTAAAATTTACAAAATATATTTGCAGCCCTCAAATATATAAGGAAACTTAAGAGCTCAAAAACATGTATATCTCCAAAAATTACGCCTTGTTTGTCTAATAAGTTCATTTGCCAGTAATCTCCAAGGAAGATGATGCACTTTAAAGTTATTTTTATATACCTTGCAAAATGTACAAAACAAAAATACTACAATCTGTGTTACAACATAGAAAGCCTAACAGGGCAAAAGCATATATATATTAAAACGGATTACTCATCTGTTTTAATTGCTCCACGCAGAAAATCAGCAGACCACGTCCAAACAAGATGGCTGCTGTACTTGGCTTCACAATGCAGGTCCATCTACCCAAGGCAAAGTCCCATCATCGTCCGTCTGGTCAGGCGCAACAGCACAACTTTTCTCCAGCTGCCCTCCAAAAGAAAATTCTCTCTTCTCTCTCCAGCCTCCTGTTTTTTATCAGGTGGACCCTTTGTTCCATTTTGAAATCTGCAGGTCGTCTGTGATTGGCCCAGGCATAACTCACAAATGAATACCCTTAGTCTATCACAGGTAGCCAGCTTAATTTGCATACAAATGCACACCTGAAACTGGAGCTACAGTCAAACCAGTCTTCAAAGAACAAAGGGGGGTTCCCACCATGCTGCACCAAACAAAAGGGATTGTCCTATATCCAGTTATTGCATGTATAAGATTTTTTTTTTACAATTTCTATGGGAACAAAATATATAAAAACTATCATAGCTTCACAGTTAGCAATACACATGCCAATTGGCGTGTGTCCCTTATTTATAGCCTTTCCCCATCAGTCCAATATCTTAACCATGTTCACAGTACTCAACCCATCTAAGCTCCCACCAATGCTACACATACAATTATAGAAAAAACTATTTTGCCAAATTATTGTGCCAAAGATTTCACCAGGGGTGGTGCTGTACCTCCAAGCCACTGCTGTCACTGTATATTAATTGCCTATCCTTACTGTACCCCTGTGTCAGTTCTACTCCTCCCACATTCCCCCCATCAGGTTAGGGGCCACATCAGAAGGCTCTGAGGGCCACATGTACCCCCCATGCTGCAGGTTGAGCATGTGCTGTAGACAGACTTGTACCCCAACCTGATATGCTACCCAAACTCATTTTGCTAAGTACAAAAGCATGATGAAAATGGACTAGGTGGACCTTTTCATAGGTTTCATGCACTTTTAACCCTTTCAGTGCCAAGCCCGTAGTTTCTACGTGCTTGCTTCCACTCCACTTAAGTGCCAAGCACGTAGAAACTACGGGCTTGACTTTCCCCCCTGCTACAGTAAAAGTAAAAAAAAAAAAACACTCACCTGACCCCTTGTTCTATCCGGCCGGGTCTCCTCTTCATCCGGGGGGGCTTCGATCCCCCACCCAGGCCCCCCCGGGTGCAGGGGAGAGCCCGGAATAGCCACCCCCCCCCTTCAGCAGCCCCGGAAATACATGTTAAAAAAAAAAAAAATATAAAAATGACATTTACTTACCTTAGTGATCGATTGCTCCCGCCGGGTCTCCTCTTCACCAGGGGGGCCTCCGATCCCCCCCCCCTGGCTCTCCAGCTTCAGGAGAGGGCCTGAAAGGCCCTCTCCCTGTCCTGCTCGACGGGCGCCGCCATTTTGCTGATAAGCCCCGCCCCCTTGGGGCGGGGCTTATGACGTCACACCTCCGGGTGTCGTCCTGGCTCCGGGCTGCGATTCTCACACTTGTCATCGCTGGCCACAGGAGGAGGAAGGCAGGTGATGATCTGATCACCTGCCTCCCTCCTCCACTGGCCAGCGATGACAATAACTGTCATCAGAGCTGCGAGGGACACAGAAGCTGAGGATCAGAGGTGAGTAAAGTAAAAAAAGTTTTTATTTTTTAATAAAGTTATTTTTAATCTGTGTGGTGTTTTTTTTTATTACTGTTAACCCCTTGTGAACTGGTAAGGGGTCCATGACCCCTATACCAGTTCACAAGGCTGGGGGGATGGCAAGCCACCTGCGCTAGCGAGTGGCTTGCCATTAACCCTTGGCACCCCCATTACCTGCCTCCCCAAAGGCCGGGGGGGGCAGAAGAGCCCGGGCCCACATAGGGTATGTGGGCTCGTAGGCTGCAGGGTGGGGGGGCCACATAAGCTGGCCCCCCCACTCTGTGCCTACAAGCCCCCATAGCTGGTCCCGGGCTGGTAATGCTGGGTAAGGGGGACCCCACGTCATTTTTTTTTTTTTTTTTTTTTAAGGGTTTTTAACCCTTAAAAATAAAAAAAAAAATGGGGTCCGCCCCCCCCCCCCCTGGGAGGGGGGACCCTATGTCTTTTTTTTTTTTTTAATTAACCCCTTATGTTCTGTCACCCAGCAGCTATAAAAGGCTTCCAGCAGATGAGCAGAAGCCAGTGATTGGGAGGTAAGTATTAAAAAAAAAAATAATAGTAAAATATTTTTTTCTGCGTCTGTGTGGTGTTTTTTTTTTTTACATTTAACCCCTTGTGAACTGGTAAGGGGTCCACAAGACCCCTATATCAGTTCACAAGGCTGGGGGATGGCAAGTCACCTGCACTAGCGAGTGACTTGCCATTAACCCTTTTGTTGCCAAGCACGTAACACCTACGTGCTGGCTTGGCTGGGCCTTAAGTGCCAAGCACGTAGGTGTTACGTGCTTGACTTTCCTCGCTTGTAGTTTAAAAAGTAAAAACAACAAATACTCACCTGACCCCTTGTTGGATCCGGCCGGGTCTCCTCTTTAATTTGGTGCCATCCGATCCCCCGTGGGGGGTCGGATGGCTCCAGGAGAGCCCCCGGAATAGGCCGCCCCCCCCCCCCGCTTCTGCAGCAGCAGCTTCTAACTGTAAAAAAAAAAAAAAATAAAAATGACATTCACTTACCTGTGTGTGCGCTGGCTCCCGCTGTCCCTCCTCTTCACCTGGGGGGCCTCCGATCCCCCCCCAGGACTTACCGATCTTCAGGAGAGAGCCTGGGAGGCTCTCTCCTCTCTTCTGCACGATGGCGGCCGCCATCATGCCTCTAAGCCCCGCCCCCTTGGGGCGGGGCTTATGAAGTCATCCCGGCCCCGATCTCAGGCTTCAGCCTTCTCAGCTTCTCAGATGCCGGTGATCGGCACAGGGGAAGGAGGTGACAGGAGATCCTCTGATCTCCTGCCTTCTCCTTCTCTGGATGCCGATCACCGGCATCTGTCAGCTGAGCGGCGAGGGACAAGAGCTTGCAATCGAAGGTAAGTACAGTAAAAAAAAATTTTTTTTTTTTCTAATAAAATACTTTTTATTATTGTGTAGTGTTTTTTTTTCACATTAACCCTTTGTGAGCTGGTAAGGGGTCCATGAGACCCCTTATACCAGTTCACAAGGCTGGGGGGGTGGCAAGTCACCTGCCCTAGCGGGTGGCTTGCCATTAACCCCCGCACCCCCATTACCTGCCTCCCCAAAGGCCAGGGGGGGGCAGAAGAGCCCGGGCCCACATAGGCTATGTGGGCTCGTAGGCTGCAGGGTGGGGGGGCCACCAAAGCTGGCCCCCCCACTCTGTGCCTACAAGCCCCCATAGCTGGTCCCGGGCTGGTTACTTTGGGTAAGGGGGACCCCACGTCATTTTTTTTTTTGGATTTTGAAGGGTTTTTAACCCTTCAAAATCCAAAAAAAAATGGGGTCCCCCTCCCCGGGAAGGGGGACCCTATGTCATTTTTTTTTTTAATTAACCATTTGTCATCCAGCAGCTATAAAAGGCTTCTGGGCAGGAAAGGGTGTCTACCTATACATATGTGGTATCGCTGTAACCGGGAGAAATTGGGGTTTCTCACGCAATAAGATTTTATTGACAAACTTACATTTTTTATTACAAAAAAACTCTACAAATTGTAAAAAAATGTTTTTTTTTTTGTTTTTTTTCACACATTTCACCCCAAAAAATTGAGAATACACCTAAAAAATACAAACAAGACATTTCATGTTAAAGCCCAGACTCTGTTGAAAAAAACAATATATCATTTTCCTGGGAAATCCCTGGAAATCCCTTCAAAAATGACAGTTGAATATGTGTAGCGCAAAATGGTGAAACATCGTCTGGCAACAGGGAGTGGCAAATGCTGCAGGTAGGCTGGCAGCGAAAGGGTTAACCCTTGGCACCCCCATTACCTGCCTCCCCAAAGGCCAGGGGGGGGCAGAAGAGCCCGGGCCCACGGGCTATGCGGGCTTTGTCCCCGATTTAACCCTTTGTAGTGTGGATGGTAGTTGTATTTTATTTGTAAATGTTATAAAGTACTTGTTTCAGTTAGGGGGTCTCCTGGGCAGGAACGGGGGGCTACCGATAAATATGTGGTACCGTTCTAATCTGTAGAAATGGGGCTTTCACATGCAATACGGTTTTCTTTAATAAAATACATTTTTTATTTAAAATAAAGGAGGCAATTTTCTAAAAAAAAATTTTATTTATTTACTTTTTTTTAATATCAATAATATTGTAAAAAAACAGAATAAAATTTACATTTACATGTTAAAGCCTAAACTCTGCTGCAAAAAATATATATATATAATTTTCCTGAAAATTCCAGCAAAAATGTTGCAAAAAATGGCGCAAAATGGGGAAAAATGACCTGTCAACAGAGGGTGACAAAATCTCAAGTAGGCTGGCAATTAAAAGGATTAAAAGTAGCTATGCATGTTGGGTATTGTTCTGTTCGGGGAACTTGCGCTTTCAGACTTAGCTTGTTTTTTCTGGTTTGCATATTTATATTTTAGGAAAAGGTCTTTTTTATTCAGCTTTTTTATAAATTTTTTAGGGAAACCCTGCGCAACCAAAGAATCCTTTGAGGGATCAATTCCAGAAAGATAAGCCCACTACAACAAGCTGGGTACGCTTAGAAAGCTTAACATGTGTACTTTTAGGGAATATATGGTTTATGGGGGATATTCCAAATGTAAAAGGGTTGTTTTGGTTGAAAAATCGCAAGGTGCGCACTTTGTCTGCAGAGCTGAAATTTTCAAGAAAAATTACCGTTATGCGCATGCTTTACTTTGGGGTGTTTGGCAACTCTTCCCTTGACAGTAGCTATGCATGTTGGGTATCGTTCTGTTCGGGGGAGGTTGCTTTTTCAGATTATACTTGTTTTTTCTTGTTTGTATATAGTTTTTTTAGGAAAATGTTGCTTTGATTCTGCTTTTTTATCCTTTTTTTAGGGAAACTCTTTGCAACCAAAGAATACATTGAGGGATTACTTCCAGAAAACTGTGGCCACATCAACAAGCCTGGTACACCTAGAAAGCTTGAGGTGTGTACTTCCAGAGAATATATAGTTTGTTGGGGGTATTTCAAATGTAAAGGGTTATTTTTCTGGAAAAACTGCAAGGTGCACATAGCGCATATCACAGTTGTATTTTTTTCTGAAAAACCCCTAAAGCGCTGTTTCAGTTTGGGGGAGTCTCCTGGACAGGAAAGGGTGTCTACCTATAAATATGTGGAACCGCTGTAACCGGGAGAAATTGGGGTTTCACACGCAATAAGATTTTATTGACAAACTTACATTTTTTATTACAAAAAAACACTACAAATTGCAAAAAATAGATTTTTTTTTATTTTTTTGCACATATTTCACCCAAAAGTATTGAGAATACACAAAAAAAAGGCCAAACAAGACATCGCATGTTGAAGCCCAGACCCTTCTGAAAAAAACAATATATCATTTTCCTGGGAAATCCCTGGAAATCCCTTCAAAAATCACATTTGAACATGGGGAGCGCAAAATAGTTCAAAATGGTCTGGCACCAAGGGTGACAAAAACTCCAGGTAGGCTGGCAGCGAAAGGGTTAAAGTGTGTTTTACATGGTATTAGGTGATGGCAAAATGTAGACACTACCCAGGTGGTACCTGAGATAATTAATAGATAGAAAGTAGTACTTAAAGGGATTGACCAGTCAAACCATAAGAAGAATTGCCTGGTAGCTTACCTGATGCAGCGTCAGCCTCATGCTGTATCTGAATAGTAGTATAGTTTTTCACAACATAGTTCATGGTTTGAAAATATGATTGCTGTTCTAGTGTTCGCAGTATTTTTTTCTATTCAAAGTCTGTCATAAAGATGTTTTTTTTCTTTTTTTTTTTTAACATGCTTAGTGTTCGGGGCCCAGAATCCCCCTTGGAAGACTTAGTGATACAGGACCTTATCATAACTCTAGAATATGTCTTGCCTCTGCATCTGTAAAGGTCAAGTTGGGTCTTCACAGACCCTGGTTTGATGTTCTTTGCATACTGTTTACATGTTTTTGTTTCTCTAATTTTTCACTAATAACAGTTTTACATTTATCTTTTTTTAGCTGAAATTTCTACTCTCTTCCCTCCTGTCACATTCTTCCTCGGTTGGTCCCGGCTTAGGTACACCTTTGCATTCTCCATCTAAAAGGAGTAAGGCCTTCCACTATTACAATTCCTGCAAGGCTGACATCCTTTGCCTACAGAAAAAAAAAGTTTGCAAAACACTCCAGACATAAATTCCTAAATTGCCACCAGTGGCATAACTAAACTTCTCTTCTCTTACGCAAACTGAGTTTGATAAAATGGAAAGACCTATTACAGCAAAGGAAGTTTAGCTTGCAATAAAAACACTTAAGGCTGCCAAAAAACCAGGCCCTGACGGGTTCTTGGCAAATTCTCTAGCGTTTTGACCCCACACCTGGTTGACCTATTTAACGCTATTCAATCCAGTTTTATATTCCATTCGACCACGCTTATGGTGGATATGATTCCCAAACCCAATAAGAATAACCTTGTTATAGCTAACTATCAACCCATCTCATTACTGAATCAGGATATCAAACTGCGGGCCAAGATGGCAACCAGGCTGAGCAATTTCTTTGATGGACTGATTCAAAAAGATCACATAGGTTTTGTTCCCTCCCAGCAAGCTAGGTCCTTGATTCATTAAAGGTAGAAAAAAACGCTTAGAAAATTGGATCACATGAGAGAATTATTGCAACTTATGCGTGATTCAGAATAAATTAAATACGTGTACCCAAAATTGCAGTTGAAAAGTTTGCAAGTGCAAGCAAAAACGACTAGTGGTATGGTGAAAAATGGCTTGACTTTTACAATAAACTTTCGTGTGTGTTTCTGCTGCTTAGCTGAACTGGCCCCTGTGCTGATAGTTTGTTGAACTTAATTTACATATATATATATCATTGCATGTTTATGTTTGAAGAGTTTACATATGAGGCTGAAATTTAGATCTGAGTGTAAACTCAACCTTGTAATTTGGTTTTGCATTTACTTACATCTGTTAGTAAGTTAGTTAAAGCGCACCAACAGTCAAAAATGACTTAAATTGCACCAACACAACATATGCATCCCTCCCCAGGGAAATTTAGATTGCTGCACATAAAAATTAATTTATCTTTTTCTAACTCCTGCTGCAGCAATTTTTAGAAAATAAATGGGGGTTCATGCCTTTGAAGGCCATCTGTCCACCATATGGGCCTGTTCATGACACCAATAGGCCAATGCAGCCTCCAGTCTGTGATTGGCTGTCATTGGGTCGTGTTTTATATTGGTCATGTGGGATTCTTTTAATATGCTGTCCCCCAGCATATTAATTTTAAATATTAAAGTGAACAAAAACCCATCTCAGACAGCCCTGTAATCTATAAATGGCTGCGCACCTGTACGTGCGCATTAGGACCTGGGAAAGGTGAGTTTTTGGAGTTTTGAAACAAAATAATTTTGCAACTCTTGTTTCATTTAAATAACCAAACTCAGATGACTTTAGATCAGTTATCTCTCCTTTGAGATTTCCAAACAACCTGTATAAGCAGTGTTTAATTTATCAGGCGATAAGAAACCAAACCTGCTCCCTTTGAGAATGATGAATGGGGAAAGGAGAATGAGAGAAGAATGTAATATCAGGAAAGTATAAAAATATGACATTAAATGTCACAATTAACACCTAAGACATTTGTTCTGTGCAGTCCAAAGATCCCGATCTCCTGCCTGGTCTCAGACAGCCCACTTTTATTGCTTCCTTGCAGTGACCTGACGCCACTTGACCGCCAGCTGTTAATCACTGTAATAACCTGGAGTTAGTACTGATTGCGGATAGACCAGGCTTCCTCTGCCTGAGATGGAGCACCCTGGGTTCATCTGGTCAGAATCCAAGACTCTCCCACGAGAGTCGGAAGATCCCCCTGGTTTTCTCTGGAGTCCCCTTTTTTGCTTTCTAAAAAAATGTCCCCCTTCTCTTTGGGATGGCCCTCTGGGGGACAGAAGAGCTTTTGTGCAATGTAGACCCACCCCATTACCTGAAGATGGCGAAATTGTGTTGCCTATTTTGGTGACGTGGTAGGTAGCAAGGCTGCTCGTTGATTTATGGTGGCCGGGAAATGGAACTGGCGAGAGAGCCAGTCTTAATAGGACCAAACACTTAAAAGGGGGAGGCCAAATTTGCAATCTTCATCATAAGGCCACGGCTAGAATACTGTGTGCAATTCTGGAAACCTTACCTATACATTCTATAAATAGATTGAAAGGTCCAAAGGTGGCCAACAAAAATGGTGGAAGGAATTACAGTCTAGAGGAAAGAGGGTAGAGTGGAGACATGATTGAGACCTTTAAATATGTGAAAGGATTGAATAAGGTTTAGAAGGGAAGTGTTCTTAGGAAGAAACTTAATGATATAACGGGGGGGGGGGGGGGTCGGGGAATATCCTGAATCTAGCCGGAGGGAGGATCAGGAGCAATGTTAGAAAATATTATTTTCCAGAAAGAGTAGAAGATGCTTGAAACAAACTTCCAGCAGAGGTAGTTGAAAAATCAACAGTCACTGAATTTAAACATGCCTGGGATAAGCACACATCTATCCTAAGATAAAGAGTACATACAGTATACACATAAGGGCAGACTAGATAGACCCTATGGTCTCCTGCCATCAACCTTCTATGTTTCTATACATTCTTTATCCTAAATTGAGTATGTCTTCCATACAAATCAATATTTTTGGGAGTCAGAAAAAAATGACAAGCTATTTTCAGGTAATTTATTATTTTATAGCTTTATCCTATTTGCATTCCTTTGAGTGAATGTATGCCAGCTTTTGAGAAATGCATCAAGCAGACAACATATCCGCCAAGCTCTCATCAAATATCATTGAGAAATCATTTCAAAGCATCTGCTTATAATCATGAGAGCATTGTATTTTTAATATAGGGCAGCTACAAACAGAATTAGATAAATTGGAAGCATGGGCAGTTAAATGGCAAATTAAGTTTAACACAGATACATGTAAGGTTATGCACATGGGAAGGAGAAATCTGTGTCATGATTACACACTAAATAAAGAAACACTTGGTAAAACAACAATGGAAAAGGACCTAGGGGTTTTAGTTAACAATAAATGTAACTGTAGTAATCGATGCCAGGCAGCAGCTGCCAAAGCAAATAGGATCATGGGGTGCATCAGGAGGGGCATAGGTGCTCATGACCAGAACATCATTTTACCCCTGTACAAGTCACAGGTCAGACCCCACATGGAATAATGTGTACAGTTCTGGGCACCAGTGTGTAAAAAGAACATATCAAAACTGGGCCACGGGGACTAGAGTACCCTGAAAGGTTGTCAAAGTTAGGTTTATTATTCTTATTATTTAGTTTGGAAAAGAGATGCCTGAGTGATGATCTAATAACTATGCATAAATATGTTCAGGGTCAATACAAAGATCTGTTCCACAATCATAACCTGAGGGCATCCACTAAGGTTAGAGGAAAGTTGCTTTCTCCACCAACAAAGGAGGGGATTCTTCTCTGTAAGAGCTATGGAACTCACTGCCAGAGGAGGTATTTATGAAAGAAACAGTAAAAGTTCAAGAGTGGCCTGGATGCCTTCCTGGCATGTAATAACCTTTCCAGCTATGGCTACTGGAACACTGGAAGGAGATAAACAGGCTGAACAGGATGGACTAAAGTCTTTATTCAGCCTTACATACTATGTAGTTATTGTGTAAAATAAAATGTTCATATTAGATACTCTATAAACAAGATGTTATTTTGGTCAGTTGTTATTGATGGGCAAAAGTCTGGCTTTTTGTTGTCGGGGTTGATGTTCTCCTGGACAGTAGCCATCTTGGGCTAAGAGAGCTGATATATCCTCCTGTATGGAATGGTGACTCTGGGAGCAGTTTTACGGGATAATCATTTGGGGAATGCTGAGGTCAAACATCGTCCCTCTTTTTGAAAACCTCCGCCTAGTCCTGATAGGCCAAGGGATCTACTCCAGCTCTTCCTGAGACAGAGTGGCAAATGGTCCTACTGCAAATGGATGCTGAAGACAGTGGGCACTGCAGTAGACATCCTTTAGTTAGATGTTACCGGATTTGCAGTCGATTCCAGGTTTATGCCAGTGCACCCAATGGAGTACAAGCATTGTTAAATCGAAACTTAGCCATTTCTGATGGTGGTATTTGGATGGAAAAAGAGGAAGTGTCTTGGTTGTCATTGGACCCCCTTTTAATGATGACCCTTTGGCCAGAGAGCTGGCCAGGGGGGTATGTTCTGGCTGGTTTGTGGAACCACATGAAGAGTCGCAAACTCAGCATCCATAAAGCAACTACATGCTACAAAGTCAACTATAGTAGGAGGGACTTTGAGGGAGTCTCTCGGAAGATGCAATGTAAGATCCATGCAGAACTAAAGAGTGACAGGTATACACTAGCTAGGTATTCTGCTGACCCAAGGATGCAGAGTGCATGGAACTGGCTGAAGAGCGGGGAACTTAACTGGGAGCACAGCTGAGGTGTTTGCAAAGTACTCAGTCCAGTAACCATGTTCTTCACCTCCTGCGTTACAGCAGCCATTTTATGGGTCTAGCTGAGCCAGCATGGCATTGGGCTATCTGCCAGTATTCATGATTGCCAGGAGAATCTGTAATAACCTGGAGTGAGTACGGATTGTGGATGCCCCAGGCTTCCGCTGACTGAGATGCACGTTTTGGGACCAACTACCGAGAATCCAAGCCTCTTGAGAGACCCCAGGGATAAATCAAGGGCCTGGGCAGACAGGGGACGTTTACTTGATCTGGTTGGTAAACAAAAGCCATGGTTGGAAAGGCATAGCCAGACATATCAAGCTGAGGTGAGAGTCCTTGTAGAGCTGGAGTCCAGTTATGAGGCTAGCAAGCTTAACTGAGACAAAGCCAAGTTTGGGGTCACATGCAAAAAAAACTCCAGAAACAAGAAAGGAGTAAGTCGAGCCGAGGGTTAACCCAAATGCAGGGTCCAAAGAGAAATCCAAGGTCAAACATAAGACAATCCTAAGCAAGCTCAGGAACAAGAGGCTCAGACAGATGAACATATGAATCTTCTAGCATCATATTGCTGCCAGGAAGTTCCTTTTAAAGGGAGAGGCCTGGGCATGTTCTGTTGTTGCGCACCAATTTGCACATGCTTAGGTTGGTATGCAGCCATTTCCAAGATGTTAACTCCACGCATGCTTACTGGAATATTTTCAAACATTGATGATCCATTGAACCTGGATCATGCGCACTACTATCCACTGCCTGTGCTTGCCCCCCATAATCTTCCACCAGCACACTGCGCAAAACCTATCCACATCTGCCCATTGGTGTGTACAGAGCCATGACAATTTACAGGATTGCTGTCACATGTTCCAGGTGTGAAAATATTCTGACTTCTTTGAATCACACCTCCATTTAACTCATGCCTTATTCTAAATACAGTCCTTTTTGGGAGTTATTTTGAGAAAAGTTAATTGAATCAGGGCCCATATTTTGTAGAGGCACAATGAGGCCAACACATCAGCCCTTTAATAGCCCCTGGTCATCCTGTGACATCCTCCTGACCCCATTGTGCTTCGTTATTGACTGTATTCTCCACAGCTAAGGCTAATTCACAAGGGGTGAATATAACCAACTAAAGCTTTGATATTGTTGAGCAGATAATGTGCCAGGGGTTTCTTGCCTGGGACCAAAGGAAAAAGGGTTTTGGGTGGGATATTAAGGAGACAATGAGTAACTTCGGTCTCTAATGTAAGGCTAGGCAGTTTTGCCTGTGTCCTATGTTTAAATTAAGGGGCAGTTGTGGCCTAGAGGTAAGGGGAGCGTATTTGTGACCGGAGGGTGGTTCGAATCCCGGTCCTGGGACATGACTGAAGTGCTCTTGAGCAAGGCACCTAACCCCCCAACTGCTTCCTGGGCGCCGTAATTAGGGCAGCCCACCGCTCTGGGCATGTGCACACTCACGGCAAGGATGGGTTAAATGTGGAGGACGAATTCCTATGTGTGTGCAAGCATACAATGGCCATCTATGCATTAAAGAAAAAAATTCCATCTGAGATTAACCTAATTTGAGTGGGATGATTAAATAAACTACAGTAGACAAAATGTAGATGTGACTATGAACTAAGTTGGAGCAGCACAAGAGCACCCCCCCTTCCCCCATGTTGCCCAATAATCGGCACTCATAACGTGCCGGCGCCTGGTTTCAAGCTCCCTGCAGCACAGTCATGGCCACCGAAGCAAAAGGAGAAAAGTATGGGACACCTGGGAGCTGCTTGCAGTTTGTGAGTGGCATCAGAAATTGTTAGACCAATAGTAATTTGTACAAAAATGACTGTTGGTCTACTTTGTTTTGTAAGCTTGGATAGACAAGACTGCCTTTTATATAATGAGGTTTGAAATGTGCTATAAAATCGAGCTGGCATCCTAATTTAGAAACAAGGTAGCCTACCTCCTTTATTTTATGATGAATGATTTGTCATGTCTTGTGTTTTGGTGACGCACAAGCTGATCTATAATGAGTAGCCGGGTTGTTCTATGTGAGTGTATTGAGCAGAGATAATTCTGCTGACTGCTGAAATCACAGGAAATAAAGTGGAATCACTGTGACGTCTGCTCTCCTTCTAGATGTCACGGAATGCATTTACAGTGTACGCTACGTTAATTTGACAGCCAGGGATGTGTTTGTGTAAACCTACATAATGATAAACCAGCGTCAGTCCTGTGCGTCACCAGAGCCAGTGGCCCAGTCATAGGGCTGCATCTATTTACTCCTGCAGATTTCTTATCAGTAGTGGCCACTTGCATTAGAATTTTGAAAGATGAGCCTTGGCCAGACAAAACTGTTATTAGGAAGCTTAAAAACTAAGGGGGTTATTCATCAAGCCATAGCGACTGGCAGCCACAGGTAGTGACAGGTATTGAACGGTGACCGCCAGGCGCTGTATGCAATACCACATTTATCAAAGCGATTCTGGTGAGCGACTGTAGCAGCATCACGTAGCGACTGATTCATTTATCACAGACGGCTCAGCACATACTGCCGGTGCTCTGGCCTATTACCTGTCGCTACCTGTCGCTCTCCCATACATTTCAATGGACATTCCTTTTCTTCTCTTCAACCCTTCTCGTGCCAGCTACTGGAGTCGCACGTAGCTGCCTCTCCAACCGTTAAGTGCCAGCTATGTGAGACTCACGTAGCTGACTTTAGAGCCCCATAGAAAAAAAAGTAACAAAGATACAAACTTACCTGACCTCGTTTGAAAGTGCCAGCGATTCTCTTCAAGTATCAAGTATTCGATTTCTGGCCCCGGGCCTCTGATCTTTAGGAGGGGGCCCGGAATAGCCCCCCCCCCTGCTTCCGCCGCGCCATCTGAAAAAAAAAATAAAAAATGACACAAACTCAGCTCACAGCGCGATCGCTCTCCCCGGGTCTTCTCTTCACCAGGGGGGGCTCCGATCCCCCCCCCCTGGACTTACCACGCTTCAGGTGAGGACCCAGCAATGGGCCCTCACCATCCTCTTCGGCTGGAGCTGGCCCGCCCCTGGCCCCGCCCACTTGTGGGAGGAGGGGGATGACGCCATCCCGCTCCTCGTATACCGGCACCGGGCTCCGATCTGTCACGTGTCGGTAGCAATCGGAGCAGGGAGGGTGGATGGCAGGGTGGCTCTGATCTCCCTGCCTCCCACCCTCCCTTCTCCGATCACTACCGACAAGTGTCATCTGCAGCGGCGCGGGACACGGGATCAGAGGTAAGTATAAGTGAAAAAAAGAATAAAATATTTTTTTTTGTGTGGTGTCTTTTTTACTTTTAACTATTTGTGAACTGGTAAGGGGTCCATGAGACCCCTTATACCAGTTCACAAGGCTCTGGGGCTGGCAATCACCTGCGGCTAGCGGGTGACTTGCCATAACCCCCAGCCCCCCATTACCTGCCTCCCCAACGGCCGGGGGGGGCAGAAGGGCCCGGGCCACTTAGTGGCTATGTGGGCTAGTAGCCTGCAGGGCCAGGGGCCACCAACGCTGGCCCCTGCGCCCTGTTCTACAAGCCCCCATAGCTGGTCCGGGTCAGTAATGCTGATTAAGGGGGACCCTACGTCATTTTTGGGGGGGACTTTAGGGGTTTTTAACCTGGGAGGGGGGACCCTATGTCATTTTTTTTTAAGTTAACCCTTTACAACTATGCAATCATATTGCATAGTTGTATCCTATCTGAAATCTACTAAACTGCTGTTTCAGTTTGGGGGAGTCTCCTGAGCAGGAAAGGGTGTATACCAATACACATGTGATACCGTTGTAACCGAGAGAAATAGGGCTTTCACACGCAATAAGATTTTATTAACAAACTTACATTTTTTATAACAAAAAAACACTACAAATTGTAAAAAAAATTGTTTACATTTTTTTTGCACATATTTCACCCAAAAGAATTGAGAATACACTAACAGAAGGCCAAACAAGACATTTCATGTTGAAGCCCAGACTCTGCTGAAAAAACAATATATAATTTTCCTGGAAAATCCCTTCAAAAATCAAGGTTGAACATGTGTAGTGCAAAAAAGTGAAAAGTAGTCTGGCAACAGAGTGTAACAAAAAATCTAGGTAGGCTGGCACTTAAAGGGTTAAACAGGGTTTTCTTTTAATTTTTTTTATCATACAATTGTGTGACCTCTCCTGGCCTAGAAAACGTCATTTTTGAAAACTTTTTAGATTTTTTATATTTTTATGCAGAATTGTCATTACAGGTCTGGTAAGTGTTAATGTCACAATGTAATAACAATGTAATTCTATATGTGTTCACTTTGTTACTAGTGGATATGTGTTCAAAACGGACTTTAATCACACAGCTTCTGGTGCTCTGGGCTACAGCGACCTAATTTTGAGTGCCGGCTCTGTGTTACGCTGTGTTTTTGTTGAATATGATTTGAGTCGCTCACACTGACCAGTCGCTACCGTTTGCTCCCATATATCGCTGTACTGGTGTTATAGCGACTCACACTTCAAATTCATCAATGCCGATCACAGCGACTACTAGCGGCCGCTCTGAGCGCCTCGCTACAGACCGTCATGTGCTGGTACCTGGCACTAGTAATGAATCAGCCTCCACGTATAGTTTTAGCATTGTTCAAGTTAAGATATTGTGTTATCTGGAATAACAGCACACATATCAACATCTTAATGCATTTTACAAATGTTTTCTTAGATTTCTAATAAATTAGCATAAATGTCCCAAATTCATGATTCCAAAGGGGGCCAACCAGCACCCGCAGCATAAAATGAGAAAACATGCAACAGTAGCTCTAAAAATGTGCAGAAAGTCTTCCACATTGTGACTGAGGTGTTTAAGTGAGCCCTTCAATGCTTCCATTTAATCGTTAGATTCTGTAATCAAATTCCAAGACCTGCCTCAACAGCTGGCCGTCCAGCAGCATTGAAAGACATTTTTTTCAGGGGGGTTATCGATTTTTTTAAATGTATTAAAAGTTTGGTCTTGTGCTGCGGTCGCTGGATCTTGCGTTTCTTTGTATGCAGTCATGAGGTTATCCCTCTGGTCTGTGCACCGCCACATAATTGGACAGGACAGCAGTGTAACCCATTGTCACAACAGTAATAGCAAAACTAGCCATGCAGAATCGGGGGGTTAGAAAGCAGAGACAAACTGGAAGTAATTAAGTTGGCACATCCACAACATTATTGACAAATTGAATATGTACAGTCTGTACTGCTGGAGGAACACCCCGGAATATGGACATATTGACTTTAGAGTTCATTTTAAACATGCCCAGCTGTCAGGTCCCTTCCAGCTCACAGAGCTGCACATTGGATGTGATTAGAGCAGTCACATGATTAGTGTGAACACATGATGCATGCATGCCTCCTGATTGGCTCTTACCTGCTTTATAAGAAAGTGTTTTGCACCAGGAAATTGCTGGACTGTCTTTGGATCTTCTCATGCCCTTGCTTCCTGTTTTACTGGACAGTGTTTACACTTATTGGATTCCTTGTTTTGACCCTTGGCTTTCTGGATCACTCTTGGACTGCTCTTAATTTTGACTACGGCTTGTTTTGACTATGTTTCTTTGCTGCCAGCCCCAACATCTTGCTTGGACTTTTATATTGATTCTCACCACCGACTCCAGCCTGGATTTTGACCCTGCTTTGCATACATAACTTGCTTCCTATCTACCTACAGCCATGCCCGGGTTCTGGTGCCCAGTACTGCCAGGTGGATGACACACAGTGTCCTGCAGCTCAGCCTATCCTTCCTTGCAGAGGGCTCCAGTGAAGACCAGGGTATCGCGTAGACCCCGGGACCTGGTACGTCTGGGTGTTCAATGACTTTACCCATAGGGCTGTCCCAGTTTAACATCTGACACCAGCCTACCACCATAACAGCATGCATTGCTATCAGCTTCCTACTGCATCTCTACTATCCACATTGCTCAAAACATAAAGAATGGGTAACATGGAAGGGGCGCCCAGAGAGGCCTCTGGGTGTAAAACTATTCCTCTGCCTCATATTCATCATTACTCCCTGTTGGGATGCTGGGGTAGAAAAACTGTAAAGGCCAACAGCGTGGCTGATAAAGCCTGTGCAAGCATCAGGACAGATACCCTCCAGACATAGACAGGACCAATGCAGGACTTCCTAACAACAAATTCAATCCTATATCTCTTTTTACCTTATGGGACAGATTTCTTTTCATCTATATATACACCCTTCCTAGGGCGGTGTTAAGGGAGTGTTTAGATTTGCTATTTCAAGCTTGTTCATGCATGCCATGTCTTATTTGTGACTTTTATTTCTGCTACCACAAATCGCTGCGTGTTATATACGTCCATACATATTATTGTTAAGACTTGCATACTGGTAATGGTTTAATCAGATTCCCGGGCTAATTCAATCCCTCCCCGCGGGGCATCCAAAATCGGGATGCTCAGCTGTGTGAAACCCCCCAGGACGTCGGCAAACCTTACCTGAATCCCGGTCCAACGGCACATGCGCAGGCCGCGCCCGCATCTCGCGCTTCTCTCTAGCAGGGCGTGTGCCCACGCCAGCCATTTGTGAATGGCCAGCGCGGGCGCGCTCCCTGTTACAGGGAACTGTTACATGTGCTGTAGGAGCGGGGTGAGGTGAGTTAAAGTTAGTGATCTGGGGGGTTTCAAATAGCAGGGCACCCCTGATAGTCAAAATCCTGGGTGTTGGTCCAATTTAAAGCCCAGCTCCTGCCAACATTTTTTTAAAATTCTTTTTATTCAAGAAATGACATAATATAATAAAATCACATGTATCATAAGATACAGGATGATGTTATAATATAGTGTTGTACAATCATGAATTATTGTTTTATCATAGAAAGCCTATAAGTAATATTATTTGAAAATACACGTTAGGCTTTCTAGGCATACCCAGCTTGTTGTAGTGGGCTCATCTTTCTGGAAGTAATCCCTCGAAGTATTCTTAGGTTTTACAGGGTTAACATAAAAACATGTATAAAAGAGCAGAATAAAAACACGTTCTCCTAAAATATCGATATGCAAACAAGAAAAAACAAGCTAATTCTTAAAGCGCAAGGCCCCCTGAACGTAACAATACCCAACATGCATAGCTACTTTTCACCCCTTTACCTGCCAGCCTACTTAAGATTTTGTCACCCTCTGTTTAAAGGTCATTTTCACTATGTTTAACTGTGATTTTTGCAGGAGTTTCCAGGACAATTATTTTTTTCAGTAGAGTTTATGCTTTAACATGGAATGTCTTGTTTGTATTTTTTCTACTGTTTTTTACAATATTTTTGAGTAAAAAAAAATAGAAAATGGTCTCATTTATTTTATTAAAGAAACCCATATTGCTTTTGAAAGCCCCATTTCTCCCGATTACAATGGTACCACATAGGTATCAGTAGCCCCCTATTCTTGCCCAGGAGACCCCCCCCAAACTGAAAAGAGCACTTTTTAACATTTATAAATAAAATACAACTACTAACCACACTATAAAGGTTTAACAAAATAAAATTGGCGTTCCCGGGACGGGGGGCATTTTAAGGGTTAAAACCCCTTAAAAATCCCCTCAAAAAATTACATGGGGTCCCCCCTACTCAGCATAACCAGCCCATGGATCAGCCATGCAGGGCTTATTGAACAGGGCGCAGGGGTCAGCTTTTGTAGCCCCCCACCTTGCCAGCTACAAGCCTGTAAAGCATAAATGACCCCAGGCTCTGCTGCCCCCCCGGGCTTTGGGGAGGCAGGTAATGGGGGGCTGGGGGTTAAGCATTGTGAACTGGTATAGGGGTCTCATGGATCCCTTACAAGTTCACAAAGGCTTAAATGTAAAAACAAACACAGACAGATTTTTTTTTAATACCTCCTACCCCTAAGCACTGCATCCGAAGCTGATCACTTTGGCTCCTGCTTCTGCTGGAAGCCTTTCATACCTGCTGGGCAACAGAACATAAGGGGTTAATTTTAAAAAAATGACATAAGGTCCCCCCTTCCTGGGGAACATTTTAAGTGTTGAAAACCCTTAAAAAGTTTACAAAAAATGGCGTAGGGTCCCCCCTATGGCATAACAAACCCGGGGACCAGCTATGGGGTGTTTGTAGAACAGGGTGCAGGGCCCAGCTTTGGTGTCCCCCCACCCTGCCGGCTACAAACCCACAAAGCCTAATGGCCCTGGGCTCTTCTGCCCCCCCAGGCTTTGGGGAGGCAGGTAATTGGGGGGCCAGGGGTTAATGGCAAGTCACCCATGAATTTCCAGTCTCCAAGCCTTGTGAACTGTCTCATGGATCCCTCACCAGTTCACAAAAAAAAAAGACACACACGCCAGAAAAAATGGCCCTCCAACCCTCCCACCTTTGATCACCCGGGGCTACTGAGTATCTTGGGGATGGCGTCAAGCGTGACGCGGGGCTAGCAGCCGACGATCCAGGAAGTTGAGAAGAGGGCTATTTCGGGTCCTTTCCTTACACAGAAGAAATGGGGCCCTAGAATTACTAATACCATACCTTCTTTTTATCACATTCGGCCCCTAGTATGACAATGTTTAAGTACATTGAATACAATTAGACTACTGAAACAGTATTTACAATGCTGGAGGGGCAACAATAGTGAAACTGCTGACTTCTAGGACCATGATGCAGTTGCAACCTCTGCACCCCCTATAGTTATGCCCATGCATCCACTGCAATGCTACCAGTTGGCACAGGTGAGGCCTCTTTGGCCACCCCCACATGTTGGGTCCCAGCAGTTAGTGCAGCTATTGTTTGCTGGTATTGAGCACCACTTTAGGCCTAGGAAGACTTAGTCTCACAATCTGTCTACAGTGATAACAAAGGATATTCATTTAATAAAAAGTTGTGGGTGTCACAACAAATGGGCATCACAGGAACTAATATTGTGTGCTGGTTACCACTGTTTGACTCCCCATGATAACCATGGATTTTATGTTAAACGGGTCAACAGTCATCAGAGATAAAAGTATAGTACCCTGATATCTGGCTGTTCCAATAGTTTTAGGCAAGCGGCCAAAGAGAATAGCCTTTTATAGGAGCTGGCAGACTGCCCAGCCTTTTAATTTGTCACCATGTGACTGCCCTCGTGCTGTGAGCCTGCTTTCCTCCCAACGGACATGGCAACTTCCTGCAATGTAACTATCTAGCATGTCATAATTAGCGATGGGCTTAGCTATATTTGGCCTGGATCTTGCCAATTCGCTACAGGTCAAATTATCGAGGATGCCACCTGCCAATGCTGGTTATCCCTACCCTACCAACTGGTATATGGGTTTCTTGGACCCCTTACCAGTTAACCAACAGTTAAAAAAGAAAAAAAATGTTTTTTAAAATATCGAAACATAGCCCCGGGAATGTCCCTCACTTCCAGTGACATCATTAGCAGCATGGGGGGTATTCCACAAAGGCTCCTCCTCTTGGGTAAGATTAGCTTGGCAGAATGCCAAGGAAGGAGGAGATGCTGGACCAGGAGGGAGCCCCTGACTTCATGGACCTGCAGGGAGGACGTCACCCGGCAGGGGTGCCAGCTGCTGGCAGTGCCTGGGCGCTCTGCGTGTTCTTGCAGAGGAAGGAGCCAGCTCGGTCACCGGTCCGGCAGTGGGGAAAAGTGAACAGGGGTCCTCTTAGTTCAAAAGGTCAGTGCCACAGAGCAATGTTTTTTGTTTTGTAATTTGGGTCTAACTGAAATGAACCAAATTGGTAATAAGGCCAAATTTCTCCAGTGGGTGCTACAGACAGAGAAAAAAACACGGCAGTGATCACAACCCTTCCCCAGGAATTAAAATAAAAAAACTGTCTAGAATTGGGCTTTAATAAATGAAATCCCAGTACACAAATTGTTAAGCCTAGCAGCGTGTCTTCTTACAGGCAGTCACTGCTTAGTGGCAGAGAAGGGCAAGGACATATTGATTACATTTTCCACATGCGCCCGGCCCGATGTCTGGGGAGAAATCATGCTAAACACGTTCAGGGAGATTTTTTTTCTCCTTGGTGCTTTCTTGACTCCTCTCGCCTCTCAATTGGCTTATATCATCTTCAATGTCCAGCAACACAGCCTGAACTATTATTGCAAGTTTGCTCACGAACATGGTGGCGGACGTGAAAGCACATTCCCAGGCATAACAAATAACAAAATCCTTTCAATGTTGCGCAGCTGTTCCTCCATTTAAACATGGTCGTGGCCATCGATCAGTCTTTGTATTCACCAGACAGATTATAACAGTTATAGTGTGTTAGAGTGCGAAGGACAGGACACCACTATATGATTTATAGCTGTGTATGGCAACCGCAGAGCACCTCTATATTCAGCACAGGAAGGTTAAAGCAGGATTTCCCAGCAATCTTTTCTGCTCTGCCTCAGTAGGGTGAGGGACAATTATATAGCAGAATGGTTATTTCACTCAAGGTCAAATGTTGTCTGCAGTATATAATCATATTTTCTCTGTAGGGCTATAAAATGATTGCCACTAATGATTAATAATTAGGAAGTTAGTTATTAAAGTTTAGAGGACCTCCACTGCAGTGGAGAACTTCTCCGTATGGACATAGGACATAGACATGTGTGTTACATCGGGAATTTCGCCACGAGAATTCTGCAGTTTTTGACACAGATTTCAACGTGAAAAGGAAAATGACCAACACTGGGTTACAAGCAGACAGATATTTAACTTTTTCAGGAAGGTCTCGGTCACCTTAGGGGACGGAAAACCTCAGAGCATATTGCAGCAACTAGCACATCCTACTGGAGAAGGTTCCAACCAACCTATACCCTCTATTTGGGGAACTTGCTAGGAAGATTCTAAATCAGTATGCCCCACTGTGTGAAACCCCCGGCATTACCGATTCAACTCGCCTTTGCCGGTGGCTCCCATGACTGTATTTTCCATCGCCCGCTTCCATGTAGCTGTGGAGCGCTACCACCCCCAGTCTATGGGAAAACTGGGGATGCAGTCATCGGGCTGGGTCACGTCAGCTGGCATTCAGCTTTGTCAATTGACGATCTTAAAAATGCCATGTTGGAATTGCCTCGGAGGTGGAAAAACTTGGGCCATCAAGACGGCTACATCACCGAAGTACTCATGCAGGGTGGGATAGGGTTTTGAAAATATTTATTCACCAAACCTGTGAAATCAAGTTTTGCATTATAGGTTAACCCTAGTCCAAACTTTATTTATTTATTTTAGAAAGGGAGAGTTAGTAAAACTGTAATATTCTTTTTGCTGCATGGGTCCCCATTGCAGAAATGTTGAAATTTCATCTAACATCCGAGAGAATGTCACAGGCACAGAAACTCTATACTATATGTGGTGGACACACTGATTTTTTTTTAGTGTAATTAACATAGCTTTTGAGGAACATGGCTTTTAAGGAAAAAGTATTTTGCACAGCCTGGACAGGCCGAGGAAGAACAGGGGAGTGTAAATAGGATTAGACAATTTAGACAACCTACTTGAATTACAACTAAAAATGAAATAAGAAGATTAGGTTGGCTCTAATTCTACATAGTGTTGCTCACACTGACTAGGGATTGCTCCAAAAGAATTTCTAGTGTACAGACAGCTTTACGTTTGCCACATACTAGGCATTTTTGAGCAACCCAGTCTAAGCAAATTTAATTATATTTGGTCAGAAAGGCCCTTGGATTGCTTAGCTTTTCCTAGACTGCTTAGTTTGTTTATTTTTATCTCTTTCAATATTTTTTTTTGTATTTTAGATGGATCTTCAGAAGGATACTACAATGCAAATGTGACATCAAGATACATGGATATTAAAAAACAGCAAGCATCTCAGTTTCAAACACAATATTGTATAATTTACAATCTATATTAATAAAGTCTCAAATGTATATATGTTGTGTGAAGATATCTCCTTGTATCACCACGTGCTCCTGCTATTCAGCATTCACAAACCAGAAACTCGTAAAGTAAAGACCAAGAGCACAAAAGAGAAGGACACACTTACAATAAGAAAGAAGAGAGCAGGAGAGAGAAAATAAAAGAGAGGGAAATAAAGGGACTGCACTGCACGCATGGGACAAACTATTGCAATGCTAGTGGGTCAAAATGAAAACCAGAGTATACCGTCCAGGGCTCCCAGAAGGAAATGTATTGTGTGTGCCAATATTGTGTGATGTAAGCTTAAAAGACCATTAATTCGGGAGATAACTTCCCTGAAAGGTATAAACTCCGGGAGATAACTTCCCTGAAAGGTATAGACTGCCACATATATGGGCATATTAGTTTCTGTAGGAACTTTATGTGCTTTTCACAAAATTTAACAATTTTAGATGACCATCTTTTCCTGTAAATACTTTCATGATGTCCATCCTGAGAGTATGTATTTTTCTTTTCAATACATTACTGAGAATAACCAGTTGACCAGTTTCTCAATTGTTATTAAAATCATGGCCTAGAGGTAAGGAAACAATCTTGTGACCGGAGGGTTACAGGTTTGATTCCCGTCCAAGATATGACTGAAGCACTCTTGAGCAAGGCGCCTAACCCACTAAATGCTCCCGGGTGCTATTGCTAGGGCAGCCCACCGCTCTGGGCATGTGTGCAAAAGCCCACAATGTTCATATATGCCCCCCAACACTAGTCTTAATGAACCAGACCCAGGATATTCTCCCAACAGCTTCAGTATTGACTCAGAAATGAAATAGAATAAGAAGGAGGAAAAAGAGGGAAGAGGAAAATGGAAGGCTGAAAGGGGGGGGGGGGTAATAAAATGAGAGGAAAGAGAGGCGCAAATATTCCCCTCTTCCCACATATATCATAGGGTGAACAGACGTCTGTCTAAGTCCTTGGAGTTGTCTTTCCATGGAGTCCTAATTTTGTAAAACTTGGCCATGGAATTCACAGTCAATGCTGACATTTAATCCATATTCCATAGAGTTTACTCTATTCTGGAATAAGTATAGAGGGCATTTTTCCAGAATTCTTTTGTTTTAGAGCACAGATGATACTCAATAGCTGCCACCAAGGCATGTTCATTAAATTGGAACACCTACTTTTTTTTTTTACAGTGGGTGTTGTTACGAGAGGAAGGGGCATCCCGATTGTTGATGCCTCCCTGAACATTAACACTGATAAACAGAAGGATTCTTACCTTTCTCCTTGCACCCCCCCAAAGAAACCAAGAACTTTGATTGGCCACCACAGTCACGTTCTTGACAGCACCCCATGTTGTTTAGAAGACTTGATTCCATTACTGCTACAGATTCTAAACTAACTGGCCTAAAGCAGTATTAATTGATTTCTAGTCGAGGAACAGTCAGGCAACAGCTAGTTGTGGGTTGTCACTGAGGACATTAGAAAGTCTCAAGTTTAGTTTGAGTTGAAGGTCATCGACTGAGACTGAGGGTAGTCCCAGATTGTCTGATCCCTTTATTATTGTTCTGATCCAATCAGATCTAACATCCAGAAAATGATAGCGGCATTACCGTTTATCTTATTTGTTTGAAGATGGCAGCAGAGTTTACTTTTATTCTATGGATTTGCGTGTAAATGAAAGCAAAGTTCCCACACATTTTAATTTGCTAGTGACCATGAAGTCTCCCTTTACCCCCAAGTGTTAATTTGCAGATGGCAGTGAGTTTCATGGATTCCATAAAGGTGTTTTCAGAATACAGCCAAACAATCCTTTCGATCTAGAGGTAACGATAATCATAGCATAAAATATGAGATGTGGAAGGTAGTAGGAAACTCTTTGCTCTACAGTCCTCCCAGCCTCTTTTCCTCTATTATAAAATAATCTATATAGGGGACTATATTTTTATAGAAGACCTAAGCTAATCCTGCAGGCAATCTGAAGAGAAGAGGCCACCATACACTCTCTACAACACAGCACAGGTGTAAAAAGATGACCAGAAATTATCATGTTACCAGCAGGTGATTACTGTTCAGGAGGAACAAGGTAGGTTCAAATATGTTTGGAAGTGGGAGCTGACATCAGTGCGTGCTAAGAATTGACAAAGTAGGGAATGAACTTTGCTTTTTTTTCCTAGTACAGAAATCTGAAAGCAGGGTATGTACCCAATATTGATTTTACAGAGTCTTAGCTGGATTTTAGTGAAGTGGACCAAAAGGAATAAAAAAGCCCATAACTAAAAGGGTTATATTTAAATAGGGATATATTTAAATAGGGATTCGTTCACTGTTGCTCTGCCATATACTTCAATGGCCATTTGCTTGTGTTTAAACAGCGTGTTTAACAATTTTTTTTGCTCAAATCATTGTGTGTCCTCTCCTGGCTGCAAAAAAAAACACTTTTAGACTTTTGGACTTTTTATATTTTTATGCAGAATTGTATTAACAGGTCTGGCACTAAAGTGTTAATGTCACAGTGTTAAAACAATGTCATGGTGTTTTCGCTTTGTTACAGGTTTATATGTGTTCAACGGACTTTGATCACACAGCGTCTGGCGCTCTATGCTATAACGACCAGATTTAGAGCGCCGACGCTGTGTGTGTCCTAGTATAGTGTGGATCACCGAGAGCACTGAGCTGGCGCTATCTTTCGCTCGCTGCAGCACTGTACTGGTGTTAGAGCGCCCAACATACATCACATTCATCAATGCGGGCCAGGTTACTACAGCGATTGAGGCGCTCTGTTACAGCACCCGATACCTGCTTACAGTGTCTACTAGCGGTCGTTCTAAGCGCCGTTATACAGACGCTAATCTGCCGATACCTGGCGCTAGTAATGAATCAGCAGATCAGATGATGCGAAATGTATGCAAAAGAATGCTGCTTACTTAGAAGCTGATACTGGCCAAATATAACAGGGACCCAAAATTCCCCAATCCGGGCTCAGGAGATTAGCAGTGCTAACACAAAATGGGGTAGATGTCATCAACTGCAGTTTGTCATCCAACTGGTTTGCTAAGCAAGTAAACTCACCTGTTACGGGTGCTCCCGCGTTGCCTGCCACACTGATAGAGCCCAGAAGAGGACAGAGGAGCTGCGGGCTCTGTCCCCGTCCCGGCCGCTGCTATCGCTTTCTTTTCTGGCAGCGTCAGCAGCAGCAGGGCTCCATCTGCTGCCTCTTCCGGCTGGGCACACACGAGCAACCAGGTCAGTGCAGCAGGTGGACGTGGCCTGCACCGACTCTGTGCAGGCCACACTCACCCGCTACCCTGACCTGGGTGTTCGCCCATGCCCAGGAAGAGGCAGCAGATGGAGGAGCGGCGGGCGCTGTCTCTGGCCCTGCCACTGCTGACGCTGCCGGAAAAGAGAGCGATAGCAGCGGCTGGGACGGGGACAGAGCCCGCCGCTGCTTCTTACTGGCCAGCTCCGTGAATCGGGTGGGCGTGGCCTATGCCAACGCAGTGCAGGCCATGCCCACCCAATTCACTAAGCCGTCCGCTCAGCGGAGAGGTGAGTTTTACTTTGCTTTTTTTTAACTTTTACCTTCTAGGGGGTACCACACTGCCTATGGAAATGAGGGGAGGGGGAATGCCACACTACCTATGGAAATGGGGGGAGGGGGAATGCCACACTACCTATGGAAATGGGGGAGGGGGGATGCCACACTACCTATGGAAATGGGGGAGGGGGGATGCCACACTACCTATGGAAATGGGGGAGGGGAAATGCCACACTCCGGGAATGCCAGACGACCTACGGAAATGGGGGGAGGGGGAATGCCACACTACCTATGGAAATGGGGGGAGGGGGAATGCCACACTACCTATGGAAATGGGGGGAGGGGGAATGCCACACTACCTGTGGGAATGGGGGTGGGGCACCCTGCCTATATGGGGAATGGGAGGGGGGAATGCCACAATGCCTATGATAATTGGGGGGGCACACTGCCTATATGGGGAATTGGGGGGGATGCCACACTGACTATATGGGGAATGGGAGGGGGAATGCCATACTGCCTATATGGGGAATGGGGGAAAATGGCACACTGCCTATATGGGGAATGGGGGGGAATGCCACACTGCCTATATGGGGAATGGGGGGGGAATGCCACACTGCCTATATGGGAATGGGAGGGGGTGCCACACTGCCTATATGGGGAATGGGAGGTGGGGAATGCTACACTGCCTATATGGGGAATGGGGGAAAATGGCACACTGCCTATGTAGGGAATGAGAGGGGGAATGCCACACTGCCTATGGGAATAGGAGGGGGATGCCACCCTGCCTATATGGGGAATGGGATGGGGGGATGCCACACTGCCTATGGAATGGGGGCATCCCACACGGCCTATGGGAATGGAATGGGGGAATGCCACACTGTTTGTAATGGTGTGTTTTTTTAAATCATTTTTTTTCTTATTTTCCTCCTCCAGATCCTAGGCGCGTCTTATAGGGCGAAAAATACAGTATACTCCAGAATTCTTAATAACGCCTAAATAGGATGTAAGCCTGAGACCCTGCCATTTGTCTATAGTAAACAGACCATGCCCTATGAATACAATAGACTATATTTACACCTTGCTGCCAAGAAGGTACCTCAATAAGCTTTGAATTCCTAATAAGGGTTTGACCTCAGACATTCATTTCCTCTAACCTAGACATTGGATACGCATGCATTAGCTGAGATTAAGGAAGTGATGTAACTCCCAATATATGACAGTTCTGGCTGTATAAATTAGAGAATCTTATACAGTATTAGAAGACATTTCATATGATATTAAAGTTAAAAAATAGCATATAAGTATTGGTCAGAAACTGATACTCTGCTTATTATCAGATTTTGGAGGATATATATATATATATATATATATATAGTGCTTGGGTTCAATTAGCTAAGAAATGAATGGGGATTGTGAATTTCTTAGTTACAATATGATAATATGCATATTGTGGGATTTTATTACTTTATAGAATATTTATCTAATCTCACAGAGATGGGTTGTAGGCAGTATAATGCAGACACACCCAGGAGGCTGGGAATGCTAGTTTTTAGTAGATTAGAAGGCTGGTTGCAGGGGAATTGAGTCTATGGATGGACCCCCCTACCTGAAGCAGGTATCTACCTGTGATCTCTCCCTCTCTCCATTATAACATATATTGAACTGTAACATATCATAACTTATACATTGCAAATCTAATAACTGGCTGTAACCTTTAAGGTCTTTCTGGGGAAAATTAGGGAATGTATTGTATTAGTGAAGGATATTTACTGTGTTAGTGAATTAAACCCATTTTCATTTATATATCTTACTGTGGGTGGTGGCTTATTTTTCACATAATAGATTGTATGTGCAAGGCATTTGAGGGAATATTGCCTTTCGGGGCACTTCACTGAATGGTTTGTATCATGTCAATGGCCATTGGGGCTGATATGATTATTTAGTATTTGTGATATTTAGAATATTCTCTAACAGAAATATTGGGGATTAATGTGCAGCAAATATTTAATAAATCATATTTTTCTTATTACAGAACGCAGTTAGTCTGGTTATCTGTTTCTCAGACACCCACTGTCAGGGGAGGGTCACGTGATCCAATCCAGCACCTATGATTACGCAACCCTCTTTCCCAAAGCACCGCTCGTTCACCCTCCTAATGGGACTACAAGGTCCAGCAAGGCCATTGGCACACAAATTCTTGGCTAGGCAGAAAGAAAGTTAAATATAGGTTTTAATGCAATAAGCACAATAGGCAGTTTTTGCAAACATTTTACTGTGATGGAATTAATACAAATGCTATTCTGAGTAGTGGGATACAGGTTACAGGTACAGTGAGTTACAAGCAGAGATACAACAGTCAGAGTTACCTTAAAATGCAAATGCAGAGGAGTGATGATGGGCTTCCACAGGTAAGTGTGTGGGCAGCTTATGGAAATCCCGGCACCTCTAGCACATATATGACACGACCTCCCCCAGAGAGTGACCAAGACCTTCCCCTCGATTCAAAGAGCAAAAGTTAATTGATTTCGGATCGAGAATCGTAAGTTTGGGTGGGTGTTAGTCATTTTTTCCTGTTTTTTTGGCCATTTCCGACTCGCACGAGCCTACGTACGAATGCGTATATGCTCTTACGATCATCGCAAGTTCGTTCCTAAATTTTAGGATCAAAACGTAAAACTTAGGATCAAATCCTAAAACTTAGGATCAAATCCTAAAACTTAGGATCAAATCCTAAAACTTAGGATGAAAACGTAAAACTTAGGATAATCAAATGTGTTTAGGTGTGATTCAGAGAACAGTTTTCAAACCTCTAAATACGTTTTAAAAGAAAGCCACTGCCGACACCTTTTAGCAGTCGGATTGCTGTTCTTGAACAGGTTTTTTGGCTATGTGGAGGAGTCTGCGCGTCTTGAGCTCCAATGAACTGCATGTATCAGCATGGCCGAGGCCATAAATTGTATGGCAATGCATACCTGATTCATGTATGCCTTATAAAAGCATTTTAATGTGGACCTTAATTAGTCCTTTGCATGTAAACCTTTATTTTGCAATTTATTTACGTTAATTAAAGAAACTTATGTCCTTTGTTATTTATTTTTAAATTGATGTACTAGAATAATATTATTAGATTGCATTTATTGGTGTAGTTGTTTACCTTTGCTTTGTTTAATTATTTAAGCACATCTTTGGTCAGATGTATCACACTTACTGAGGAGAGCGGGATAAAGTGCAGGATGTGGGTTACTGCTGTATTTTGCACAGACACAGCAGAGCTGGGGGCACGGAAAGGTCAGAACTCAAAGAATGCAGAGCAACACAGTCACAAGGCCCTTTCTGTTTGCAGGCTGCCCGATAATACCTGAGCCGCCATCTTGGCTGTTTCTAGACTCATAACATGCAGAAGTTGCTGGGTGTTTTTTTATATTTGAGAGCAATCTGCATGTAGAGGGTGTGGGTAACCACACACAACATTTTAAGTTGTACCATTTGAAGCCAAAATATTAAAATTAAATCCACAAGTAAAAAATGCAAGTTAACTAAAAATTAAACAAAGTAAGATTTACTTATGCAAATGCATTCATTAATGGTTGGTTACTACAAAATGAATGAAATAAAGAAAAATAAGACCAAATATTTAGAATGCACTTTAATGAGGTAAGTTTGTAGTGCGCAGCCGCAAGATCACAAGGATTTACGTCCAGGGAAAAAGGGCAAAACCAATGTTGCAACCTGAGAAATGAAACGGAAAATTCAGGATGGAAACTGACATAGGTCTGATTCCCGAACTGCCATACGAACGGACGTACATTTTAGGATAGAAACGTATTTGCTTATAGAATCACTCGCAAGTTCATACGAACGCACGAGCGGACGGGAAAAATAGGATGATCGGCACCCAAATCAAAGCTGTTACATATTTCTTTGAATCAACCTTCTTGTCATCCCAGGCATACCTTTAACCCTTTAAGTGCCAGCCTACCTTGATTTTTTGTCACACTGTTGCCAAACTACTTTTCACATTTTGCACTACACATGTTCAACCTTGATTTTTGAAGGGATTTCCAGGGATTTCCATGAAAATTATATATTGTTTTTTTCATCAGAGTCTGGGCTTCAACATGAAATGTCTTGTTTGGTCTTTTTTTAGTGTATTCTCAATACTTTTGGGTGAAATATGTGCAAAAAAATAAAAAAAAAACAGTTTGTTAATAAAATATTATTGCGTGTGAAAGCCCTATTTCTGCCGGTTACAACGGTACCACATATGTATTGGTATACACCCTTTCCTGCCCAGGAAAATCCCCCAAACTGAAACAGCAGTTTAGGAGATTTCAGATAGGATACAAATATGCAATATGATTGCATAGTTGTAAGGGGTTAACTTAACTTAAAAAAGGTTAAAAACCCTTAAAATCCCCCCCAAAAATGACATAGGGTCCCCCTTACCCAGCATTACCGACCCGGACCAGCTATGGGGGCTTGTAGAACAGGGCGCAGGGGCCAGCGTTGGTGGCCCCCCCACCCTGCAGGCTACTAGCCCACATAGCCACTAAGTGGCCCGGGCCCTTCTGCCCCCCCGGCCGTTGGGGAGGCAGGGCTGGGGGTTATGGCAAGTCACCCACTAGCTGCAGGTGATTGCCAGCCCCAGAGCCTTGTGAACTGGTATAAGGGGTCTCATGGACCCCTTACCAGTTCACAAAGGGTTAAGTAAAAAAAAAAAGACACAGACACAAAATTCTTTATTATTCTTGTTTTTACTTATACTTACCTCCCACCCAGTGTCCCGCGCCGCTGCAGATGACACTTGTCGGTAGTGATCGGAGCATGGAGGGTGGGAGTCTGGGAGATCAGAGCCTCCCTGCCTGCCACCATCCCAGCTCCGATCGCTTATCACTTATTATTCTTTCCCCCACCGGGCTGCAACTCTGTTCAGGACTCTAGGATACGGGCATCACATACTGAGGAGAGGAGAATGGGATAAAGTACAAGGGACTGGGTTATAGCTGTGCCTGGCACAGACAGAGCAGAGCTGGGGTCAAGGAAAGGACAGCAATCCCAGAATGCAGAGTGACACAGAAGACACTTCCTGTTTTCAGGCTGCCTGAAGCCCCATGAGCCACCATCTTGGATGTTTAAAGGCTCATAACATGCAGTAGATGCAGGCAGGATGATTTTTAATGTGAGCAATCTGTATGTACAGGGTGTGGGAAACATATAAGATAGACTCTTATTCAGGGTGAAGGTCCGCTTTAAGCTCGGTCTCTGCCCCTACAACCTCCCTCCTCCCAGTCACGGGTCCTGGGGAATTCTTTTGATGTGCTATTTGCTATCACACCTCCCCAGCTAAGGAGGATGCTGGCCCCTAACTGTCTGACAAAGGTGTTAGGGAAGCCACAGGGGGGCTTTCAACCTGGAACTGCCTTTTCTGAGTGTCAGAACCTCATGTCCATATATGAACTTCCTTTTCCTGCTAGCCTTGTAAGAGTGACATCTGCAAAGATAATCTTAAAGGGGGATGCCGGCATCAGCAAAAGAATGATATATGATATTTGCCCTATTCCTCACACCCACCAACTGCAAATACTGGGCACATGAGGAAGCAGCCACATAGGCAATTGAACAAACTGCCCTGATGAGACAATACTTTTTTCTTTCTTGGAATTTGTACATTTTTGGATTAGTACACAAATGGTCCGCTCATTTATTAGAGTTTATATACCTAGGAAATCAGTGCATATACATATGTGTAAAAGAAAATACAAAAGAAGAGTTTGCTACCAGTTATAAGATAAGAGTTGGAGAAGAAGAAATAAACATTTTGGGTCATTTGGAAAACCAGTTCTGCCTAGGTATCTTAAAGCGGTCCTTCACTCTAAATAAGAGTCTATCTTATGAGTTTCCCACACCCTGTACATACAGATTGCTCACATTAAAAATCATCCTACCTGCATCTACTGCTTGTTATGAGCCTTTAAACATTCAAGATGGCGGCTCATGTAACATAACATCAGGCAGCCTCCAAACAGGAAGTGCCTTCTGACAGTGCTGCTCTGCATTCTGGGACTGCCGACCTTTTCCTGACCCCAGCTCTGGTCTGTCTGAGCAAAGCACAGCTGTAACCAGCCCCCCTGTACTTTATCCCACTCTCCTCTCCTCAGTATGTGTGATGCTTCCGAGTCAAGATGGCGGCGCCCATATCCTAAAGTCCTGAAGAGAGCTGCAGCCATGTGGGGGAAAGAATAATAAGTAAGTGACTAAAAACTTTAAACATATTAATTTTAGATGCTGGGGAATCATTTTCTAAGGGTTTGAGCTTTTCAATAAATCATGGTGAAGGTCTGGTTTAAGTCACATGCCGCTAGAGCCAGCAAGACCTGTGCTATAGGTCTTTTGATGGCCAGGGGGGAAAATTTCAGCCCTTGAGCCCTGGAATTACAAGCTGCTATGCTTGGTGTAAATGGTTGGTAAGGCTTAAAGGAGGGGGGAACCCATGCATTTTTACACAATTTACACAAAAAATTCCATAGGGGCCCTCTTTAAGCCTTGGCAAACCAAACATATGGACTTGCAATTCCAGGGCTCAAGGAAAATATGGCGGTCCCCTGGCCATTACAAACCCCTATGCCCCATAGCACAGGTCCAGTGCCCAGTACCAGCCAATGCTCATACTCACCACAATGCCCACTGGCGGTGTGGGTAATGGCCATTGCACTGGTATAGGGGTCCATGGGACCCCTTTACCAGATCAAAGTATTGGTGTCAAAAAATAAATAATTTATTATTCTAAATGAACTTCTACTTACCTTTCCCATCCTGGGTCCAGCGCAGCATCACTTAAAATGTATTATGCTCCAGGAACAGGAAGGGAACGTAGGTTCCTCATGCCATTTTAACCCTTGAAAATTAAAAAAAAAGTGTGGGGTCCCTATGCCATTTTTTTACCCTTGATGTCCTGTTACTCAGCCGGTATAAAAGGCTTCCAGCAGCAAGAGTGCATAAGCCAGAGTGGTCGGCGTTGAATACAGTGCTTGGAGATGGGTCAGGTGTAAGTATTAAAAAATAAAATACTTTATTCTCTGTATCTGTGTGTTTTTACATATAACCCTTTGTGAACTGATAAGGGGTCCATGAGACCCCATACCAGTTCACAATGCTTGAGGCGTTGGCAAGTCACCTGTGGCAAGTGGGTGACTTGCTATTAACCATTCAGCTTCATTACCTGCCTCCTTAAAGCCCGGGAGAGGGGAGCCGAAGAACTCATGCCCTGCTAGAGCTATATGGGATTGCAGCCTTCACCAAGGCTGGCCTCCAATCCCTTGTCTACAAGCCCTGCATAACTGGTGCCTGTGCTGCTTATGCTTGGATGGGGCGACCCCACGCCATTTTTTCTATCATTTTAAGGGTTACAAATTAAAAAAAGCCCCCACCCTCCAGGGAGGAGGACTCATTTTTCTAATGTAACCCTTTATAGTGTGGATAGTAGTTGTACTTTATTTGAAAATGTCATAAAGCGTTCTTTTCAGTTGGGGAGGGCTACCAATACATATGTGGTACCGTTGTAATCGTGAAGAATGGGGCTTTTACACGCAACATGGTTTTCATTAAAAAAAAATTATTAAATAAACAAAACCCAACAACATTTAAAAAAAAATATATATATATATATATATATATATATAAATATTTTTTTTTTATTTTACACAAAATCATTATGGAAGCTAAGAAAACATGACGAACAAGAAACAAACTCTGCTGAAAAAAAAATATATAATTTGCCTGAAAATTCCTGCAAAAATCACAGTTAAACATAGAGCAAAATGGTGAAAAATGACCTGTCAACTTAGGAGGAAAAATCTCCAATAGGCTGACAGTTAAAAGGGTTAAAAGTAGCTATTCCTTGTGGGTATTGTTCTGTTTAGGGGACCTTGTGCTTTCAGATTTAGCTTGTTTTTTCTTGTTTGCATATTGAAATTTTAGAAAAATGTGGTTAAAGCCTATTCTGCTTTTTATACATTTTTGGAATAAAACCCTGTGCAATCAAAGAATTCTTTGAGGGATTACTTCCAGAAAAAAAAGTGCATGTCAGGTCTGGAGTTCCTCCACAGCCTGATGTCCCCTGCATTATGCTGCTCCACCAGCAGATGGCTCTGTCCTGCTGGGGTGTGTTGATTAGCCAGCACCTGGTGAACTTCTTGGCCTATAAAAGCTGGTCAGCACATGGCCTTAGTGGCTCAGACATTACCCTGTCTTCTGAAACCCGAACTCCATACCCAGAGCCTTTGAACCTGAACCCTGGAACTTTGTACCTCGGACTTCTTCCTTAGCCTCAGTCATAGTCATAGTTGGACTTTGGACTCCTAGCACGTATGTTTTCTGACTTCACAGCAATCTGAGTGTGTTTCCTGATTCCTGGTCTTTCTTTGTGTATATATGTATATTGCAGCTTGGTTGACGTGTACGCACTGTTTGCTGTTATTAAACACGGTTTGCCGCATATCCGCCTCTGTCTCTCAGTCTAATTCTAGTCATTACTACTATTGGGATTTCTCAGATGAGAAATCCATGACAGTGCCCACTACAACAATCTGGGTACACCTAGAAAGCTTAACAATTGTACTTTCAGGGAAAATATATTCAAATGTAAAAGGCTGTTTTGGATAAAAAAGCGCAAGGTGTGCACTTTGTCTGCAGAGCTAACTTTTAAAAGTAATATCACCCTTACACATATGATTTACTTTGGCAACCATACCCTTGACAGTACCTATGCATGTTGATTATTGTTCTGCTTAGGGGATCTTCTTCAGATTTAGATTTGCTTTTTTTCTAATTTTTTAGGACAATGTGGCTTTGATTCTGCTTTTCTATTCTTTTTCTAGGGAAACCCTGTTAAACCAAAGAATTCATGGAGGAATTACTTCCAGAAAACTGCGCCCACATCAACAATTCTGGTACACCTAGAAAGCTTGTGGTGCGTACTTCCAGAGAATATATAATTTGTGGGGGTATTTGAAATGTAAAGGGTTGTTTTTTTTTAAACTGCAACTGTTGTATTTTATCTGAAAATCTCCTTAAGTGCTGTTTCAGTTTTGGGGGAGTCTCCTGGACATGAAAGGGTGTCTACTAATACATATGTGGTACCATTGTAACTGGGAGAAATGGGGCTGAGTACTTATAGAATATATAGAATATATTGTTTGTTGAGGGTTGGTTTTCTTGAAAAACTGCAAGGAGCTGTATTTTATCTGAAAATCTCTTAAAAGTATAATGCAATATGATTTTCTTAAAAATGCTACAAAATGTAAAAAATATCATTTTTACAAAAATATTGAGAAAGAGCTAAACACATTTACAAACAAGACATTTCATTTTAAAGCCCATACTCTGCTGAAAAAAATATATATCATTTTTCAGAAAAATCCTGGACATTCTTTCAAAAGCATGTATAGCAGAAAATAGTGAAAAATGGTCCAGCAACAGAGGGTGACAAAATCTATAGATAGGCTGGCAGTTAAAGGTTGCAGTCATTATCAACAGTTTAAACTTTAAATTGTGCAGACAGGCTTAAAATATTTATAATTATTGCCACCAACCTTACAATTAATTTTTGCAATCTTAATATAATCTAAATAAGATGTTATAGTATTAAAGCCAAAGTCCAGCCACAGGGACAGGCTCTGGTTCCACTGATTCAAACAAGCCCAGATCCCCTTAGAATAGAAACCAACCTACCTTTAAATGTTCTGCCATGCAGGACTCTAGTATTCCTGCCCCGTGAGACATTGCCTCCAACCAATAGATACAGCTATCTTTTTTTCATTCCTAGTGTGCTATGGGTCTTCTTGGCCACTGGCGCATGTGTAGCCTCAACTATTGGCATGTTCTGACTTGTGCATGTAGCTGTAGCCCCTCTATTGTGCCTGGGCTTGTCTGGGTGCATTACAGCAACAGCCCTGGCCATTATGACCATGATGGCAGGGCAACGGTGGGCAGAGGAGAACACAAGTTCCAAAGTCATGCAAGATGAGATTTCGGACAAGCAAAGAGAGGAATATCAGAGCACCATTCACAAAGATAGAATGCCAAGTAACCTATTGATGGTGATGGCAACCACAGAACATGAAAAGCCTGGAGGCTATGCCACAGATTCTAAATTGCATTGATAGTGAGTAAATTTAAAAAATATATATGCCAAAACTGTATGCTGTCTAAAGTGGATACCCACAAGTTAAAGAGAGACTGGACGTCTGCTTTAAAGTATTAACTGGTCTGTTGGAACCATTCTTAAAGTCCTTTGAAATGAGCGGCCTAGCTTTTATTTTTAATGTAAATCTAAAAATGAATTGCTTACCTGAGATGCAGAGGATTTATCCAGGTGTGCTGCTAAATAAAGCTGCTGTTGTTGAGATTTACCCTCCCTGTAGCCCGGCCTCTGTTTTTTATTTATTCATAACCACCCTTTTGTTTAGCATTGAGAGGTGGACCTATCTTCTTGCATCAGACTTTGTAGGACACAACAATGTTTGTGTTTGCTGCTCCCTGCTTTGCTTGACTGTCTTTTCCCTGCTTCCTTTATAGGTTCACATTTCAGTGGCCAAGAATGAAAAAAATGGGTTTAGGCTACAGGAAAGGAGCTAAATCTCAACAACTGCTTTATGTAGGACAGGTAAGCAGAAGTGATTTGTTTTTAGACTTAGCCTGGACAATCCCTTATGTATGAATCTGTGAATTGCTTCTAATTTTAGGTAACAAGAAGCATTGGGTACTAGATCGAGTTAAGTTTAATTTCTTGTAGCAAGCCATATTATTACTTGGACATAAAGGTATGTTTCATGGATGCTGGACATTCCAAACATAAGAGAATGAAGCTTTTTATAGGGTTTTAGATGAGGTTAAAATGAAATTACTAGTCAGCACATTGCTTTGCACCGGCAGCTAAATAGGGAAAAAGATGAACTGTGCAATATTCATCATCAGCAGTGAAAAGGTAATTACCATCCCAGTATCAGCAAGCGAGAAAAGGTTAATTATCTCATTACTACCATGAGCAGTGGCAGCATAAGAGTTTATTTCTCTCAGGAAAAGGCCAGTGATGTCTCACTCTTCTTTAAACACAAGAACCACAATCTGAAGCTAACAGAGAACAGCAGGATTTACAGCACAAATGCCTCTGTGTACTCACTATTCTCGTGATTTTCTGAATTATTACTAAGTACTCATGAAAATGTACCGATATCTTTATAATAGGTGTTTTTCTGGCATTACTATTTTAAATTGTATTAAGACTTTAACAATGCCTCAAACTCTTGTTTTCTTATAAATCTAGGCTATTCCATAAAATGTATGGCCTTCTACTCATCTGTCTCCTGTGTAATGGCCACATACATCCTACAAACTATCTTCATCTGCTCTTTAGTTTATTTCAATTCACTATTCCAGATCTCCTAATTCTCATTGCCACCCTTCAAATCCACCTAGATACATCTTTTCTCTATCTTTCACCTCCCCCCTATGTAATCCCATCTGCCATGCGTCTGTAGATTTTTCTCCCCTAATGCTTTCTCATCTGTCTTTGTAGATGGCCCACCCCAATTGCTACTTCTGGTGCCACTATAGATGCCCTCTACTGCTATCACCACAATCCTTACACCTACTGTTTTCTCTGTATCTGCATTTCTCTCTATGCCTTTTCTACTGCCAAGTCATTTTTTTTCAGTAAAGCTACCTCTTGGAAAGTTAGCCATATACACCACCTGATGACTCCTGCTCCACCTAAAATGTACCTATCCTGTAGATCGAGGCACGATCTTCTGTTTCAATCTTTTTATTGTAATTTTTTGGGTATAAAAGACAAACAGTATGACATTTTGTTCTTCTACAAATAAACAGTTACAGAACATGAGTTGTCATTCTTCATACAGTTTCTCATACAGTCATGCCATTTTCGGTGAGTTACTAAGGCACATTTGGGATGCCGGAACTCCTGAAGTTTAATTATGTACCATCCTGAGCGACTTAAGATTAGCACCTATTAATTGATAGTCAACCTTTCTCAAATTGACAGGCAGGAAAATGGTCCTCTCCTGCCGAAAAGCTCTCCACACCGCCACCCCCCTGGTGTCGGGGGGGGGGGGGGAGATGAGGAGGGCCAAGGGATCTAGGGAAGAAGGGGAAGGTAAACGACAAGTAGGGAGGAGGGGGACAGACGGGAACATCAGGGAAAGAGGAGAAAGAGAAAGGAAAAAAGAAAAAAAAAAGGGGGGGGAGGGGGAGAAGGGAGTGCCTAGACGTGAATTTGCGTTTAAAGGGAGGGATTTGCAGGCCCTTTCTCACTGCAACAGGGCCTCTCTCAAGTCTGGAAATGAGTATTCCACCCACGGGCCCCAAATCCTCATGAATCTCTCATGGGAATCTTTCAGGATGCTGGTCAATTTTTCGTTGATAAAAATATTATTCAGCCTCTCTTTTACCATCTGAAATGGGACACTCCCTTTTTTCCATGAGCTTGCATAGTTAATTTAGCCGCCAGCATGACCTGAGTCAGCAAGGCATGTTGGGGCTTGGTGATTCCTTCTGGCTTCACATGTAGCAAAGCAACCCAGGGGTCCCTGCATAAGTGAACATGTAGGAGACTAGAAAGCAGGCTAAAGACCCGAGACCAGAACCTCCCGACCTTCGGACAGTCCCACCAAATGTGAAGGACCGTCCCCTCTGCAGAACAACCTCGGAAACAGGTGGCCGGATATCCTGGGACTGCTTTAGCCACTCGGGATGGTACCAGGTACCACCTTGTAAGCATCTTATGTTTATAGAGCATTTGTTAATCCCTGCCCAGATATCCGTCCATTCCTTCCTCTCCAGGACTAGATTCAAATCTGTTTCCCAATTTGTCATATATCCATGTTTCATATTGGCTGGTAATGTCATGAGATGGGCATAAATCGTAGAGATAAGGCCTGGTGACACATCCTCTCAAAGGTTGTTTTATCTACCCCGTGGGCTTTGTTCTTTAGTAGAGGAGCTAACCAATGCCGGATCTGGACATATCTGAAGCACTCGGCGGCAGGTACATTCTCTTTCGATGCAATGCAGGCCAAGGAATTATTTCCTCCTGATCTAGAAGATGATACACTTTATTGATACCTTTCCTCTTTCACCACGTGAATGCCTCAGAACTCTCCATCCCCGGAGGGAACCAGGGGTTTCTAAGTAGACGCATTTCTGGGAGATGCGGTGAGATCAGTTTCCCTGAGTATTTCACTCCATCCCACACACGGAGGGAGTGGCTTAAGATTGGACATGTAATGCGGGGCCTATACTGCGGCGGGATCCAAATCAAGCTGTCTATGGGGATGGGATTGCATGCTATGGCTTCTAAGGAGACCCAGAGAGGGATTTCCACCTCGAGGTGTAAGCTGTGTAACTGCGCAATTTGCGCGGCCATGTAGTATCTGTTCACCCACGGGACTCCCAGCCCTCCTTCTGTCCTGTGACTAAACATAGTAGTTTTAGCTACCCTCGGCCTGGTACTTCCCCAGACAAACCTCATTATCCTATTCTGCATACTTCTAATCTGGTACGAGGGATTTGGACAGGGAGCGTCAGGAAATAATAAAGCATTTTGGGTAATAGGGTCATTTTTACCACATTTATCCTTCCTATCCACGAGATCGCATGACTCTGCCAAGAGTTAAGCATAGCTTTCAGTGAGCGAAAGGGGGGGGGGTAGTTGGCTTGGTATAGGGTATGGTAATGAGGGGTGACCTTAACCCCTAGATATGATAGTGTCCCCGGGGCCCATCGGAAGGGAAAATTGGATTGAAGCGATCTCAGCGTTTGAGGAGGGATATTTAAATTTAGCCCCAAAGATTTCTCTTTATTGACTTTAAGGCCGGAGATTTGCGAAAAATTGTCTAGGAGATGGAGGACATTGGGCAGCGAAATATGGGGTTGCGAAAGGACTAGCAGTATGTCGTCCGCGAAAAGGCAGTATACTTTGTGGTGGCACCCCGCTAACTCTACCCCTGTTATATCTGGGTGTGTTCTGATTGCAATTGCTAGTGGTTCCAAAGCTAAAATGAATAACCACCACACCTCCGTGTAATTATGAATGCTTAACCATTCTTTATTGTTAGAAAAATATTAAAAACATATAAATACAAAGAAAAGTAACATCAATTTGATTTCATATGGTTTCCCATTCCTTTGAGATACAACATCTATTTAAAGTAAATCTCTCCTTTCCATATTTTCTTCTCAGATAATTTTTTACATTAGTATACAACAATAACAATATAATACACGTTCCTAAAACCAAGGTAGCTATTTTTTCCTTACTGGTCCGATGATCGGCCAGATAGGGCAGACATGTTTCGCCGAGTAGGCTTCCTCAGTGCCCTGTTGCATATAGCAAAAGAGAGAGAAAGTATGCTTTTACTATAATTATAGATGAATGCATAGAATTATATATTGCTTGAAATGTACTTTCTTTGATTCATGGATATACATGATTATATCTCTCTTAAAATATTATTCGATTCCATATTATGTGTTTTATGGCACAGTACAAGAACAAATTATACGTATTGTGTGACAGTTATTGCTTTAAGCATACATCCCATCCAAAGTATTGTTCAGTTCATAAATGTATAGAATTAGATCTCACTTGGAGTATCTATTCTTTCATTCAAGGTTGTGCCTTTTATGGCACACTGCTAAAGAAATATTTCTATACATATTATATAACAAATTATTGCTGTTAACATACATCAAGTCCAAAACCCAATAAATAAGGGACATGCTTGAATACCTGGTTTCCAATTTTGTTTTCAGAGAATGTCAGGCTTTAGCGGGGATGGAAGATTCCCTCTTGTCCCTCTCTATATCTGTTTCTGGTACATGGATGTCTAATTCTATGTAGGAGGGGGAGAAAGAGAAAATCCCCTTAAGACATTTATATTCCCACCATGCTTCCACATAATATTGCCTTTGGGGTTCCCTTAATCTCCATGTGCTGATCGCACTATACATGTCATCTTCCCCTATGCTGCGATAATATAAGGACCTTTAGAGATCTGTGGGGGGAGATATAATTGTCAGCTATACATGATATTGTAAACCCCTTCAGTTTATCTAAGTCCCAGTTGGTCTATTAGTTGGGCTGCCTTACCTCCACGTGGTTTCAGAACGGTCCCTCTTATGAAGAAACTGCAGTGCAGCCAGCGCGATCTCGGGCTGCAGAGGTATGTGTGTGGGGTCCTCCCGCTATTCCCGCCTTCGCCCGCTGTATGCGTGGCTTCAAGTCGGGGAGAGATAGTCCCCTCTGCTTGCGCTGGCTGATGGCGCGCGAGTGTCAGTGCCCCATGTTTGGAAGCACTGAAAGGTAACTCCCGGTCAGCTGACCGGAAGTGGCCTCGCGCGCCGTCCCTATGCTTGCTGATGTCTGTAGATATGCGCCATTTTGTTGTGGCTCAGGCCCTTGTGTTTCTCTAGCGCTTCAAATGCGCTTATCATAATCATATGTCTGTGTGTGTTATAAAATACTACTCTTACAGGGCTTGATATAAGTCTCTCGGTCTTGAATTGATGGATTCAACAGCCCGCCCTCACAGATTGTCGCCCCGCTTATTACTGGTCTGCATACATACGCCATTTTTTTTAAGCCCTAGTTAATACGTTACAGTGTCAGGGGATTTTTTTAACACAGACATCCGGTATGATCTCCACCACTGGACACAAATAAACCATAATAATTATTCCACAGTCTATTCTAATGTCTAATTATAGTCATGATTTTGAGTAGATTGTTTTTTTATTTATTTTATTTATTTAATTGGTCCTGGTCTAGTTAACCTACTAGTCTATTGTCTAGGTGATGGTCATAATCACTCCCGGGTATGGAAACAACTGAAGGTAGTTATCCCACTCTCTAATCTGATCTATGCTGATGGCTTTATGATGGTGACTCTATCTGTAAGCAGAGTACTTGTTCGTGCATTTATTAATTAAAAAAAGGGGGTTCTGACCTAATAAGTCTATGGGCTATTTTTTTAAAAACACTCCTAGTATACTGGCCTAATTTAATTAAAGGTAATCATTAGGCATACATTTCTTTTTACAGACAGATCAAGTATGTTTGGGCACTGCAGTAAGAAACTTCATATTCCCTGACCTTACTATCCCCCCCCCCCTTTAGGAACCCCCCCCGGGTTTTTCCCCTCCTTTCTACTGTTGGTTATATATTGTTACCTAAGACTCAGGGGGAACTCCGAGTAACTCTACACATCCTCCCGTTAAATACCCGACATTCTCCGTCCACTGGTGGCTGCCTTCTGGCCTCCCACATGTCCCAATGCAGGATATCTTAACAATTCATAAAAGTGGGGCAAAAGTAAGTGTCTCATTTAGGCCTGGATATTTGTGTGCCTTAAGCCTACAAAAAAGCCCGTTGTTTAGATAGACAGAAGATATTATATAAACCTAAAGTTGTAAAAAAAGACACCGGCCCAGCATTAATTCTCACATACTCAGATGCACATGCCACGATTCGGAGAATTCTCCAGACAAACTGGCCTATACTGCTGAATGACCCTTTTTAAAAAACCTTTTTACCTCCGTAACCCAAAATAATATTCAGGCGACCCAATAATCTCAAGGATCAGCTGGTACACAGCCACTTCTCAGAACAGCAGAGAGATGGCTGTTGCACAGTTTGGGGAACGTACCAATGTGGAAATTGTAGCATGTGTCAGTATATATTACCAGGAACTGAAACAATACTCAATAAGGACAAATACAAATTAAGACATTTCATTAACTGCAACACAAGCAATGTTATATATTTACTCACTTGTGCTTGTGGTGGCTTTTATGTGGGAAAAACAAACCGCCCCCTAAAAAAAAGACTATATGAGCATCAATATAGTATTAAAAAGAATAATGAAAAAACTCCAGTAGGCCGCCACTTCAAAAGATATCATAACAGCAATCCGGCTACGCTTAAATGTCAAGGCTTAGACAGGATACATCCATCCATGAGGGGTGGCGATCTTGAAAAGGGCACGCTAAGAATTGAGACACGGTGGATACATAGGCTTAAGGCACACAAATATCCAGGCCTAAATGAGACACTTACTTTTGCCCCATTTTTATGAATTGTTAAGATATCCTGCATTGGGACATGTGGGAGGCCAGAAGGCAGCCACCAGTGGACGGAGAATGTCGGGTATTTAACGGGAGGATGTGTAGAGTTACTCGGAGTTCCCCCTGAGTCCTAGGTAACAATATATAACCAACAGTAGAAAGGAGGGGAAAAACCCGGGGGGGGGATTACTAAAGGGGGGGGGAATAGTAAGGTCAGGGAATATGAAGTTTCTTACTGCAGTGCCCAAACATACTTGATCTGTCTGTAAAAAGAAATGTATGCCTAATGATTACCTTTAATTAAATTAGGCCAGTATACTAGGAGTGTTTTTAAAAAAATAGCCCATAGACTTATTAGGTCAGAACCCCCTTTTTTTAATTAATAAATGCACGGACAAGTACTCTGCTTACAGATAGAGTCACCATCATAAAGCCATCAGCATAGATCAGATTAGAGAGTGGGATAACCACCTTCAGTTGTTTCCATACCAGGGAGTGATTATGACCATCACCTAGACAATAGACTGTAGGTTAACTAGACCAGGACCAATTAAATAAATAAAATTAATAAAAAAACAATCTACTCAAAATCATGACTATAATTAGACATTAGAATAGACTGTGGAATAATTATTATGGTTTATTTGTGTCCAGTGGTGGAGATCATACCGGATGTCTGTGTTAAAAAAATCCCCTGACACTGTAACGTATTAACTAGGGCTTAAAAAAAATGGCGTATGTATGCAGACCAGTAATAAGCGGGGCGACAATCTGTGAGGGCGGGCTGTTGAATCCATCAATTCAAGACCGAGAGACTTATATCAAGCCCTGTAAGAGTAGTATTTTATAACACACACAGACATATGATTATGATAAGCGCATTTGAAGCGCTAGAGAAACACAAGGGCCTGAGCCACAACAAAATGGCGCATACCTACAGACATCAGCAAGCATAGGTACGGCGCGCGAGGTCACTTCCGGTCAGCTGACCGGGAGTTACCTTTCAGTGCTTCCAAACATGGGGCACTGACACTCGCGCGCCGTCAGCCAGCACAGGCAGAGGGGACTATCTCTCCCCGACTTGAAGCCACGCATACAGCGGGCGAAGGCGGGAATAGCGGGAGGACCCCACACACATACCTCTGCAGCCCGAGATCGCGCTGGCTGCACTGCAGTTTCTTCAAAAGAGGGACCGTTCTGAAACCACGTGGAGGTAAGGCAGCCCAACTAATAGACCAACTGGGACTTAGATAAACTGAAGGGGTTTACAATATCATGTATAGCTGACAATTATATCTCCCCCCACAGATCTCTAAAGGTCCTTATATTATCGCAGCATAGGGGAAGATGACATGTATAGTGCGATCAGCACATGGAGATTAAGGGAACCCCAAAGGCAATATTATGTGGAAGCATGGTGGGAATATAAATGTCTTAAGGGGATTTTCTCTTTCTCCCCCTCCTACATAGAATTAGACATCCATGTACCAGAAACAGATATAGAGAGGGACAAGAGGGAATCTTCCATCCCTGCTAAAGCCTGACATTCTCTGAAAACAAAATTGGAAACCAGGTATTCAAGCATGTCCCTTATTTATTGGGTTTTGGACTTGATGTATGTTAACAGCAATAATTTGTTATATAATATGTATAGAAATATTTCTTTAGCAGTGTGCCATAAAAAGGCACAACCTTGAATGAAAGAATAGATACTCCAAGTGAGATCTAATTCTATACATTTATGAACTGAACAATACTTTGGATGGGATGTATGCTTAAAGCAATAACTGTCACACAATACGTATTATTTGTTCTTATAGTGTGCCATAAAAGACATAATATGGAATCGAATAATATTTTAATAGAGATATAATCATGTATATCCATGAATCAAAGAAAGTACATTTCAAGCAATATATAATTCTATGCATTCATCTATAATTATAGTAAAAGCATACTTTCTCTCTCTTTTGCTATATGCAACAGGGCACTGAGGAAGCCTACTCGGCGAAATATGTCTGCCCTATCTGGCCGATCATCGGACCAGTAAGGAAAAAAATAGCTACCTTGGTTTTAGGAACGTGTATTATATTGTTATTGTTGTATACTAATGTAAAAAATTATCTGAGAAGAAAATATGGAAAGGAGAGATTTACTGTAAATAGATGTTGTATCTCCAAGGAATTGGAAACCATATGAAATCAAATTGATGTTACTTTTCTTTGTATTTATATGTTTTTAATATTTTTCTAACAATAAAGAATGGTTAAGCATTCATAATTACACGGAGGTGTGGTGGATGATGGTTATAATCCAGGACTAGACCTAGACCGGAAATTTTTGTTGGTGCAGTGCATAACGGACCAGCCAATATCAAACCCCCTCCTCTCATAAAAGGAAGGGTCACCTATAGGTCAGGTTGATTCACCCAGTAGGGACAAATCAAATCCTGACATTAAGTTGTGGTTAAAATGAATAACACTGGAGAGAGCGGGCACCCTTGCCGCGTACTTCTGCTGATTGGGAATGACTCTGAGAGATACTGGACCTTTGCTGAGGGAGACGAATATATGGACCGTATCCATGCTAGGAAATTATTTCCAAAACCCCACTTCTGAAAGGCGAGGAACATATAATCCCATGATAGGGAATAAAATTCCCTCTGCATATCCAATGATAAGAGAAGGCTTTGGATTTCCCTCTACTGGGCTTGCTTGATCAAGTGAGTTACTCTACGAATATTGTCTGAGGCTTGCCTATTAGGCACAAATCCCACATGATCCTTCCCAATCAACGTACCCAGAAACTCGTTAATCCTAGAGACCAAGACTTTCCTCAGTATTTTAAGATCTACATTAAGCAATGATATGGGCCTGTAGTTCTGAGAGGCACGATCTTCAGCCACTACACTACTGTCTTAGATTCACTAATAACATCTGTGCTTTATTTCAGTTACATCTGTACTCCCCAGTGGAGCAGCACATGCAGCATCCCAAGCTGTCCACTCCTCCTCCCAAGTTGTATATTTGTTCCATACTGACCCTGCTCTTCCAGTTCTAAAAGAAGAACTTCAGGGCCCAATTCTTCTATCCCTCGCTGGCTGCTAAAGGACAGCAGTAGCCTTAGCCGTCCTCTTCAGGTCACTGTTGAAGCCAGCCTCCAAGTCTTGTGGCTTTTCCGGAGGCTCCCACTGCATCCCATCCCCCGGCACTGCACAGGCGTGAGATCTGGGGATGCCCATCTGAGGATGCCTGGAATCTGAGAAAAGATAGATGGCCTGGTGAGCGGAGTAAAAACTGTCCAAGGCAGAGCCTGTCACCCCTGATGTCCTCTTCTTTCTATTAAAATAAAAAAGCTCGGCTAGATATTTCTGGATGGGGATGTATAAGCCATCCAGCATATTTATATGGATTTTTATCATTGGGTTTTCATTTTTCATGAAAGTGTTTCTGTAACTTATTGTTGATTAGTATATCTAGGTTCTTTTGTTCGGTTGAACCAAAACTCTACCCATTTATTATTACCCTTTATTGCACAACCTTACAATTCTTTTATTTATTCTGCCAAGTATCTACCCTGGTTTCTATTCTACTTAGGTAGGTCATTCGTTATTGTGTTGAGATTCTTTGGAGAATTATATTTCAGCATTACATAGCTTTCTTTACAACCTACTAAATCAATAAAATAATTCATAGATTGTGATACTGGAATCCAAGGAGCAGCAGCACAGCGTTTTAAATGAATATGCATTTAATTGTAAAACCCAAACCTGGGTCGCTTGGTTAGAATATGTTTATTACATTACATTGAACTTTTTGTCCGCTTTAAGATGCAACTGGGCATTCGTTATGTAATGCAAGTTGTGTTATTTTAAAAGGATTGATTATTTTAGTTCTAATATTATTAGCCAACAGCCAATTCTCTGTTAAACGATCTCAGTTTCATTTACATGATCATTAAAAGAACCTATATCAACCTTTATAAACACACTGGGTTCACTGTATGCAGGTTCATAATAACACCAAATAGCAGAAAAAAACATTTTACATTAACCCTAAATAAAAATTGCAAATTGAATCTTCAACAAGAGTTGTATGTGTTATGTTTGTATGTGCTTTAGTTTTGGAGGGTTTTAGTGCATTTGGTGTATGTTATTTACCAGGTGTACAGTGGACGTTCCCATTCTTTTGTCATGAAGTCATAACTGGACCACAAATGCATGATTGGGAAGGGTGAGGACAGAATACTGTAACTTAATTCGCCAAAGGATCTGGATCAACCATCATATTAATTATGGCACTTATAAGAATATATATATACATATTTATTTATGTTGATATATATGTTGATAGCTGTAAGATATCTGACTCCCCACTTCCCCATTTTTTTTTTTTTCATTTACTCCGGGTTGGTGCTCTAACGCATTATAAACCCCAAGAAAATACACAAATGTAACACTAAATTATACAAAATGAATTCATCCAATTGCTCAGAGTTGTCTATTAAGTGTTTTAATTATTTTCCCAAGTTTACGATTTTGGAGATCGATTGCTGCAGAAAAGTCAATACGTTTCAGTGGAACTGTTTCGCCAATGCCAATGGTAGAATGTCAGCCATATAAGAAGTGTAGATTCTGTTTAATGGCCTGAGGAATATTCTTAGAATAGCAATACAAACACTAATGAAAGGTGTCTGCTTGTATCATGCAGTGTGTTGCCAAGCATCAATAGTAATTAGTCTTACTTTCACCCTATAAGACTATAGTGGCCTCATAAATATTCATGTACTATTATTCACCACTTAAGCCAGCCAAAGATTTCAAAATCCAGACACGATTTAGGACCATCCCTGGGGTTTCATTTGAACAAGCAGGTTAGGCTCACTAGAGGGAGAGATTTCTGTCAAACCACATATTATAGGGGGTTGTTCTTTCAATTAACAAAGGGTATAGTTAAAATGGTCCTCATTTGTCGGTGAATTATTATTGTGTTCAGTGAATGCTTAGTTGGTTTGTAGAGACAAGCTGTGAACACAGACAATTTTATTAAACCTTATTTTTGGAAAGAATAGAAAACAGATTATTTTAATGTATGCCATCATTATACTCAGGTGTCCTCCAGGATGGCTGACCACTCACTTCCTCCTCCTAAACAGGAAACACAAAGTGTCAGAGTATTAAAGCACTGCCCTTCCCCTCAGCCCTCAGTTTGTTTGTGTTTTCTCCCAGGATGGAGTATCTTTGTGGATTGAGGGTTGATGATGGGTCCAGATCCCTCTGGTGCCCATGTGTTCCCCCTATTTTTTATTACAGAGTCTCAGCTAAGTCGGATACTTGCTGTAGGGTTTTTCTGTACCCCTATAGGCAGGCAAGGAGCAGAACATTGAGGGCACTATCTCTTCTTTCCTGCATCCTCCCATTACCAGTTTAGGTCCTGGCCAGGTGCCAGCCTCCTTACATAAGAGCTCCAAGGTATGGTGTTCCCTGGCAGGTGGCAGGGTGAGGAGGTTGGACAATGGGCATTTCTGCAGAATGCGGGACGGTACCTGGCTTACAGCAGTGTCAGGGTAAATATTGTGCTCTGGATCAGGCTGCGGGAGAGCTTCCGACCAATAGGAGGGCAGTGTGCTGGAGGTGCTCCTTCTCTTTCAATCTGTGACAGCGATGAAGGCAAGAGGCGTGTGGCATCACTTCTGGGTCGGGGGGTGTCATCGAGCCAGGTGCCTTTGACATCATCCTGATGCATCCAAAATGGCGCCAGAACGCTGAAGAAAAGGGAGGGGGAAAGGAGAAGCACAGCAAAGAGACTCGGGAAAAAGATTGGCTGCAGCGGGGGAGCAGCAGCAGTATTAAAGGGCACCGACAGCAATTCAGCAATGGGCGGTGGTAATTCTCAGGACTCAGTAAGTGTTCCTTACCCTGGGGTGGTTAATGGTGCAGGGAAGGGAGGAACCTAGGTAAATTACTTATGTTATTCCCTTTCAGGCTAAGGAGGGAAAAGGGGAAGCACACCAAGCCTAAAGATCCTAAGGGAAATAAGGATATTAAGGAGCCTAAGACTCCCTAAGGAAGTTAGGCCCTTATCTAGATCCTGCCAAATTGCCAGATGCCCCTACCCGACAACTGGAAAAATCAGTTATCTCCAGTATGCGGTTACGTCTAATCCTAATCCCCTTATTTTAAGTTTTTTGGAGGGCCTGAAAGGGGGAATGGATAGCACATTTGCTTCATACAAATCCAAGCTGGATCAGTTTTTACCTGCCATCCGGGCTCCCACCCCAGCTTACCCGGAAGCAAGTGGGTCATCCAGGGTGATCCCAGGGTTTCCTCCCAGGGCAAGAGCATCGGATGAAGAAGAGTTAGCTTCTTCAGACGAATCTATTCACTCCTGTCACAGAGAACAATCAGCTAAGAGACAGCTGCCAGCTCTAGATTCAGGTTAGCGGTAGAAGACACACCTGATCTCATTCAGGCTATCTATACCACGCTAAAGATTGAAACCCCAGCCCAACCTTTGTCTCTAAAGGATTCCTTATATCAGGGCTTTAAGAATTCTAAAATTCCTAGGTTTACTCTATCAAGGTGATGGTTTCAGGGAGTGTAAGAACCCAGAAGCCAGGTTCTTCTTCCCAAAATCTTTTAAATGCAGGTTCCCCTTTTGAGGAAGCAGACATAGAGCCTTGGGCTAAGGCTCCCAGAGTGGATGCTTCCCTAGTCCAGGTCTCTAAAAGCTCTGACCTGTCCTTTGAAGACATGGGGCCTTTAAAGGACCCTATGGATAAACAGGCAGATGTTCCTCTTAAAAGAGTCTGGGACACTGATGCCTTTCTCTTAAAGCCTTTATTTGCCACAGACTGTGTAGGTCGTGTCTTAGAGACGTGGATTGATGGTCTCAGTAGTGACCGTATTCAGGGAGCCCCCTGGGGAGATTTTAGATGCCTTACCTTTTGTCTGTATCTTTTATTGTGGACGCTTCGGTGGAAGAAAGAGCAGACGCGAAAATAATGTCACTCTCCAAAAGGGCCAGACATACTCCATGGCTCAAAACATGGCAGGGAGACCAGGCATATAAGTCACACCTTTGTAGCCTTCCCTTCAAAGGTAATCCTTTTTTTTTGGCATAAGTTAGAGTCCGTTCTTTCCCATTGTTCGGAAAAAGGAAATACATTTCCGATTAAAAGAAGGGCCCCCTCAGAGGGTAGATAACAAGAAACCAAGGTATACTCAGCAAGAGATCAAAAGACCTGAAATCAGAAAACCTTGGCAGACCTCCAGAGGCAGGGGAAGGGGAAATCCTTCATTTAGGTCCTCGAAAATGGGGGGAAGACTCTCCCTGTCTAGGAGGAGATTTCCTGAAACTCCCTTATTTTAAGAACTGTTTAGGAGGGTTCAAAAACCAGTACAAAAACAAAAAATTCAGGATGAAATCAATTTATTCCATAAGATATATCTTACAGAAGAAGGCACTGGTGGTGTCAGTCGAAATACAGGATGACTACCTCCACATTCCCATCCATCCTGCTCACAGAAGGCTTCTGAGGTTTGCAATAGTGCTAGAAGGCAAGGTGAAGCATTGGCAATTTTGGGCTCTGACATTTGGCCTTTCTTCCGCACCCCAAATCTTTACAAAGATTTTATCAGACGCAGTGGCTCGCCTGAGACTTCATCAGGTGAACATCTTAGCCTATGTGGACGACCTGCTTCTTTTTGCAAGGGACAGGTCCTCCCCTCTAGCAGCCTTGCAAGAGACCTTACTTTGTCTCCAAGGGTTAGGTTGGATATTAAATCTGGAAATATCCAGCCTCATCCCCAAAAGCAGATGCACGTACCTTGGATATGAGATAGATACCCTGACCCAGCGTATCCTTCTTTCCAGTGCCAAAATGGCCCAGCTTCATTCTCGTCCCTTGTGGCTTTCTTTCAGGATGCATAGGACAAGGATCAAGCCTCCCTGGATTGGTTAGTCGCCCTACCAGACACAAGTTCCAATGGCTGGGGAGCTCATTGCCAAGGGCAATACTTTCAGGGTTGGTGGACAAGGGCCACAGCTCAGAAGTCCTCCGACTTCAGGGAATAAAAGAAGCCCTGAGGGAACTAGAGTCGGAAGTAGTGGGGAGAGATATCCAGATTGCCTCAGACAACATCACAGTAGTTGGCTTTCTAAACCACCAGGTAGAAACAAGATTTTGGGAACTTTCCAGATTGACCAAATCCCTGTTTGAGTGCCTGGAGGGGAATGCCAGGTCCACCAGATTGACCAAATCCCTGTTTGAGTGCCTGGAGGGGAATGTCATGTCCATCCAGGCAATACACATAAAAGGGGACTTAAATGTAGAGGTAGGGCCAACTATATATCTTCCCATCGCTTGGGTGAGGCGAAAATCTGTCCGTTGACGGATTATGAGAAGCTTCTCTCTTCCGAGGCACATGTACCCCACGCCCTCTCCATACTGTATCAAACACTGATGATCAATATACACTCGAACCTCTTGGGGTATATAACCAAATTGGAGAACGAGATGGGTCAGTCCTTTTCAGAGGAAGACCTATCTAAAATGTGCAGCCTGACTCATAAATCAGCCTTGGAGGGGGCAGCGCAGGAGAGGAGTTTTAATATTATTTCGAGATGGTACAGATGTCCAACGGACATCCATAAACACGCACCCCAGACTTCAAGTAAGTGCTGGCGTTGCCTGATGAAGCAGGGAATTATGACGCACATATGGTGGGGGTGCCGGTTGTCAGATCCTTCTAGGAAAAGGTCTTAAACATACACACTGAGAAAACGGGCACGAAAGTAAACAACTCACCTCAACTAACCCTCCTCTCCCTAGTAGAGGGCTCTATATCTTATCACAAAAAGGGTTTACTTCGGCACTTCCTATCGGCAGTGCGAGCTGTTATACCCAGACACTGGAAGACACGGGGGTCCCCTTCCTTAGCAGAGTGGGTAGTGGAGCTTGAAAATATCAGACAAATGGAGGAACTCATCCTGGGCGATAAAGGCTTGGTAGAAAAATATATCACAACTTGGGCCTGTTGGATTGACTTCCGGGACTCAGATCGTTTCCGAGCAGTAATACAATGATAAATTGTGGACGGAAGAAGGCAACTGGCTGTACCCTAGTCCGGCTTTGAGCTAAGGCTACTACGACAAAAGGGTCAGTACTTCTGATCCAGCTCATGGCACTTTCCTCCCCCCTTTCCTTCTCTCCTCCCCTCCCTTTTTTCTTTTTCTCTCTTGTTTCTAGGTTTGTCATCTTGTTCCTTCCATCTTGATTACTGTCACATTTTGTTGCATTATATCTAATATGCTATTGATTTGTGCCATGCAGGGTGATGCCCCTAACTAAGCAGTGGGATGCGGGGTTAGTGCGCCGGTCTCTGTGGGGTTCGGTCTGTTATTAGCTGGTGTAAAGTAGATGCAACAGGCTCCGGACTGATTTTTGGCGGGCCCGGCCAGATATTCCTTAGAGGAGGGAACAGGGGTCCCCTGTTCACCGACCGGAGTGCCTTGGAGCCCTGTCATGCCTGGATGACCACAGAATTGGGCCAGAGAGGCTTTGGTTCATCATGGCATGGAAGATGTAGATACCCGCAATGTGGCGCACCACCCAGGCACCCCCAAAAGTATGAGTGCAGGAATACAGATATCGGGGAACTGCTGTGGCACTATGTAAAGCTGTTGTTGTAATACTGAGCTATTTGTAACGCTGTTCTGTTTACAACATTTTGTATTTTCTTTTGACCATCAATAAAACAGATTAAACTAAATGTAGAGGCAGACTTCTTGAGCAGAGTAAGAATAGGCCAGGGAGAATGGGTGCTACATCAGCAGGTGGTTGGCCAGATAGTGACTCGGTGGGGGCAGCCAGATATAGATTTGTTTGCCAACACCCGGAACTCCAGTACCGAAAGTATTTCTACCTCAGAAGGGATACGGGGGCTTGGGGTCTGGATGCATTCAGCAATCAGTGGGGAGAATTCAGCATTTGTTATGCATTTCCTCCGATGAGGATGTTACCTTTAGTCCTAATGAAGATCAAATGAGAGCAAGCCAGGATTCCCTTGATAGTGCCACATTGGCCCAGGAGACCGTGGTTTTCCCTCCTGTCCTGTATGTCAGTAGAGTCTCTGTGGCTTCTGTCAGAAATTCTAGATATCATTTTACCAGGGCCCAATTCTCCATCCACAGGTCCAGTCCATAATTTAGCAGTATGGACCCTGAATTAGGCTTAATAAGAAAAAAAGGGGTTATCAGAAAGAGTTATTTCTACCTTGTTGGAAAGCAGAAAGTTAGTCACATGAAAGATCTATTGTACTTCCATACTAGGTATGGAAGAGATACCGATCCTTCACCTCAACTCGGTCCTTAAAGACAGAGGAGGTAGCTTTGGTTTTAGAATTTCTACAGGAAGGTTATAAGTTAGGCCTAGCCTTAAGCACACTTAAGGTTCAAACTTCGGCCCTTTAAGTTTTTTGGAGGAACGTCACTCCAGCGCTGCAGGGAAAGCATGTCTAACGACTCTCTCTCTCTAACAGTGCCAGGCTGAGCTTGCAAAAAATTAGCCACTTAAGGGGCTGAGACGTTTTTTAACCCATTTTTTGGTATCGCTTTTCCAAAAGGAACACTGTTTTGCTTAATCCTTTAACTGCCAGCCTACCTACAGATTTTGTCACCCTCTGTTGCCAGATCATTTTTCACTATTTTGTGCTGGGCTTAACATGAAATGTCTTGTTTGTTTTGTTAGCGTATTCTCAATATTTTTAGGTGAAATATGTGCAAGAAAATAAAAAACATTTTTTATAGTTTGTAGTGTTTTTTGTAATAAAAAGTTTTTCAATAAATTCATATTGCGCGTAAAAGTCCCATTTCCCGGTTACAACAGTACCACATATGTATTGATAGACACCCTTTCCTGCCCAGGAGACTCCCCCAAACTGAAACAGTGCTTTAGGAGATTTTCAGATAAAATACAACTGCTATGCACACCTTGCAGTTTTTCAAGAAAAACAACTCTTTACGTTTGAATTACCCCTGACAAACTATATACACCTCAAGTTTTCTAGGCATACCAGGCTTGTTGAGTGCCATTTTCTTAATCTCTTAATGAATTCTTTGGTTGCATGGAGTTTCCTTAACATAAGAATAAAAAAGCAAAATCAAAGCCATATTTTTCTAATAAAAACAATTACAACTGGAAAAAGCAAGGTCCCCCGAACAGAACAATACCCAACATGCATAAGTACTGTCAAGGGAGGAGTTGCCAAACACCCCCAAGAAACGCATGCGTGTAATGGTAATTTTACTTGAAAATTTCAGCTCTGCAGACAAAGTGCGCACCTTGCAATCTTTCACCCAACACAATCCATTACATTTGGAATACCCCCCACGAACCATATATTCCCTCAATACACACACATTAAGCAAGCTTTGCCAGACTTGCCAGACCCCAAGCCTTGTGAACTGGTATATGGGTCTCATGGATCCCTTACTAGTTCACAAAGAGTTAAAGGGGACCTTCAGCATCATATAAAGAAAAGCCCAAACCTTTAAAAAACTATTCCCCAGCATCTAAAATTATTATATTTAAATTTTAAAATATTTATATTTTAATCACTTGGATGTTTAAAGTCTCAGAAAATGCAATAGATGCAGGTAGGAAGATTTTTAATGTGGGCAATATGTATGTACAGCGTGGGGGAAACATATACGACTCTTATTTAGGGTGAAGGTCCACTTTAATTGCAAAAAAAAAAAACAATACACATTAGAGAAAAAATATAATTTATTTTTTTTTCTACTCACCTCCGCTGATCTCTGATGACAGGTGATGGTGATCGGTGGAGCTGGGGAGGCAGGACTGAGGATCGTGTGTCCAGGACCAGTATGATGTCATCCACCCTGCCTGCAAAAGGCGGGGCTAGAGGCAGCATCATAAGCAGAGGGGGATCAGAGACCCAGCGTGAGGGATCACGGAGCAGATAAGTAAATTGGAGGGGCGTTTTTCGGGCCCTCTCCTGAAGCTGTAAGAGGCCCGGGGGTGATTGGATGCCCCCGGGTGAGAAGAAGACCTGGCTGGATTGATCAGGTATGTTTTTTTTATTTTTAGGGCGGATAGCAGGGGGGAAAACCACATGAGTCTCCCCTGCTTGGCAATTAACAGTTGGGGAGGCAACCACATGAGAAGGCTTGGTTAAAGGGTGAGTCCACTTCATGGTCTTACCCTATAGAGCTTAGATCAGGGATGCCTTCTAGTGCGAGACACCCCACTTACCTTCCACCTGTCTTCATCCAGGCCATCTCTCTTTTAATCAAATTATCTTTGCCTTCCACCTGTACAGGCGCACCTCTCATCCGCACTTCTGGTATGAGATGCTGGTGTGGTATGTCTCGTGCACAAGGGGTCTTGGAGGTCTCACAGGAAAATCCACAAAACATTACCTTTCCCTTTAACACTGCTTAAAACAATTGAAAAATGAGTGGGCTCTGTAAATAGAACCTAAGACTAGTTCCTACAACTCCAGTAACATGAAGTCATTGGGATACCCCACTGTGCATCCCCTCCCTGCACGCCTGAGACTTGGCAGAACTCACTTACATACTGCTGCACTGCGAGATTGTTGGTAACCAACTGGATTTACTAGCCAGTAGGGATACCCTCATCAAAGTGGGACAATTTAACAATGCCAGAGACAAAGTAACAATGCCTTGCACAGCAGCATAGGGACATTTAGCCTTATTTTCTAAGGTAAACTAAGCACCCCGTCATAAATCCTCAAGAAATCTTCTGATTCAGAAGCTTCAATGTCAGCGGTTTTCAGAGCTTCATCTAGTGACAGAGTTTCAGATAGTTTTTTACTTAGTCAGCCACAGAAGGTGATTCTTCTCACTCCATTTAAGCAGAGAATAAGAAAACAAGATAAAGCCCTTATATCTCATATATCACTACTGCTGGACAAAAAGCTTTAAATGGCTTATGATACACTGCTGATTTGTAAAAAGATTTTGAGACTATAGGGCAAAGAAATGATACTATAGAAAGAAAGGTGGAGGAAGCTGTAACGAGAATCAATCAACATGAGCAGATTATGGGATCAATGCAGCATCAGATAGACCAATCCCAAGAAGGAAGACCATGGAAAACCAAGAAAATAGGTCTAGAAGATATAATTCCAGGGTGCAAAGCCTTCCGGAATCCATCACAGATCTAGATTCGGCCATAAAAGAACTGATAAGAGCTATTTTACCTCATGCTGATGAAGGTCAGTTACTCCTTGATAGGGTGCATAGGGCACTCACAGTACCTAGACAAGATGGAGAAGCAATAGATATAATGGTTAAACCACAATACTATGAAATTAAGGAATAATTTATGGCGGCTGTAAGAGGACACTCTAATATGTTAAGAGATAATCCATTAACACTCCAAAAAAGAGGAAGAGGACTAACTTGATTCAGAAGAACATCAAATACAGATGGGCTTTCCTATTTCATTTGAACTTTACTTTGAAAGGTAAGAATTATTCATTAGCAACTTTTTCTGAGGGAGAAGATTTACTCCTTGATCTTAGCATAATATTATCTAGTCTGGGGGAATCTTCAAAAAGTGAGGCTAAACTTCAACCTTTTTCTCCTCCTTTTTTTGAAGAAGAATAAATTTGGGAGATCTTCTAAGCGTTCCAAAGTGGATCCCTAAATTGAAAAATATTCTATCACTTTCTACTTTAGATTTAATATGTAGATTGATGTGTTTTTAACACTTTGATACTAATAGGATTATGAGGAGAAGAAGACTCATAGTAAAACGTGGAGGCTGATTCACTACTAGCACCACTTATAGCCATGTGAGCACCTGTATATCACAGCTTAGAGCGACTGGTAGTAGACGCTGTAAGCGGGTGTCGGGCACTTTAACCTAGCGCCTCGGTCGCTACGTGGCGCTGTAGTAATCCATTTAGCATTGATAAATGCGATGTCTTGATGGCGCTGTGGAGGCACTCTCCCTCATTCACTGCAGCGCCTAAGCATTCCAATGCTGCTCTTAACCCCAATTGTTTCCAAAACTATCTGTAGCAGTGTTTTTCCACCCACATTACACAAACAGCTTAGATGACACCTGAGTTTATTTTATTTTGTTAATGTTTATTTGATTTTAAATGTGGCTATTTTAAAATTTAGCTTTTATTTATAATGTTTTAAAATTAGATTTTTTTTACATCTCAACAAATCCTGATCACATTCATTTTGCCTGTAAGGGAGACAAAAGTGTTCTATGTTAAATTTTAAACTTGTATACATTTTCCCTATATGTCCCTGCGTATGTTCTAATTGGTTAACCTTTAAATATTCGAAAGTTAGGTAAAACTGGTTCTGACCTTAATATTTTTTTATCTATTGTTATTGTCCTTTCCCCGGGGGCACCCCAATCGGGGGTGCCGCGCTGTGTGAAACCCCCCAGATCGCCTGAACCCAGCTCACCAGTCGGGTTGCCCCTGGGGAGGTCTGCTTGAATGGTCTAAAATTGTCCCCATTTGTTTAATTACATTTTTTGCCTCACTGCTTAGGTGACTTGGAAGAATTAATTATTTTTTTCTGGAGAGCAGGGGGAAACTTGGGCCTGGTGCAACAGGTCAGGTGGGTACCAAAGGTGTGTTTTTTTAACATACATAATCCTGTGTGTATGGACACATACAATACTATGCTAATTAAAAACAAAACACAAATGTATGTATCAAAATTAAAATATTATTTTTATTATACAAAAAAAGTTGCCAACATGGCAAAAAAAATGCAGAGCAGCAGCAACCTTAATCCCCACCTTGTATCTTCTTTTAGAGCTCCAGCAGCATCTTCTGGAATTCCCGGAATAATTGCCAAAGCCTGTGATGCTCCTGAATGCAAGCCGTGGGAAAGAAAAGGCACAATTAAGTAGTACAGGTGTACAACTAGGATATATACGTATGATCTATGTTCAACCATATCCAATGGGTTCTGGGAGATATACAATCCCTCCTCACCCTGGTAGCAGGAGCACCAAAGAATCACAACAACAATAATCCAAATACTAAAAAGTGCAAAATGTTATTAGGAGTAATCCAACAACAACAACATACAACAAAAACATTAAAAACACTGCGCCTCCCCTGATGCTTCCAGTGCTGACCAAAAATTAGGCAGACATAAATTACTGGGAAGCTCCCTAATATTCCACGTGCTGGGACTGAGGTATCGACTATTTAATTGTGCCGGCACAATCTATGGGCTGTTTTAGAAAAGCTACCTACTTCCAATAATAATAATCTATCTTAAAGTGACTGTGCTTTATTAAAAGAAATATAAAAAAGATACATTTGATAATATATGAAAAGTGACCATGATTCAATAATTAAAGAGATAACAATTGATAAAAAACAGTGACAGTTAATGAACACAATTAGTGAATATATAAAAATGTGCAAGATTCTCAATACAATATCTAATGAAACAACTCAGAACCTACTGGTCATGGATACCTAAAAGTGCAAGAATCACTAACTTTGGAACCCATATCAAATGTGAAATGCACATAAAAAAAGGAATATCAAAAATATATAGAACCCAGAGCCAGGCACCAAGGTCCACAACACACCGTCTGGAGCAGGGGATTAGCAGAGGGAACACCTACGTACGCGGCTGCCCGTGCCGCTTTGCTGGGTGAGAGGGCGGCCACGTACGTAGGTGTTCCCTCTGCTAATCCCCTGCTCCAGACGGTGTGTTGTGGACCTTGGCACAATTAAATAGTCGATACCTCAGTCCCAGCACGTGGAATATTAGGGAGCTTCCCAGTAATTTATGTCTGCCTTATTTTTGATCAGCACTGGAAGCATCAGGGGAGGCGCAGTGTTTTTAATGTGTTTTGTTGTATGTTTTTGTTGTTGGATTACTCCTAATAAAATTTTGCACTTTTTAGTATTTGGATTATTGTTGTTGTGATTCTTTGGTGCTCCTGCTACCAGGGTGAGGAGGGATTGTATATCTCCCAGAACCCATTGGATTTGGTTGGCTTTAATTGTTTACATGCAGTGTAGCACAACTTGATTGTATATGCGGTGCACCCTCGTTTCGTAATCTATGATCTATGTTCAACATTGATGTTTAGCATAAAGTCAATACAAATATTTGGCAACATACACAACAGGCCAACCTTGCTTAATTTGCGATGCCAAAGTAAATTAACCTGTGGACCCATTTAACATAACCACCATAGTCTAAGATCACAAAGCAAATAACCTAACCAACAAAGGCCTTGACCACATATAAAATTGTTTGTTTGCAGACCAGGAGAGGCCACACAATGATTTGAGAAAAAAAATGTACACTTTAATTGCCCAACACACTATTTAAACACAACCTAATGAAACCCCATTGAAATGTATGGTAGAGTGACACTGAGTGAAAGGCGCTCCTGAACCTAGAGCACTGGCACTATACGATGAGCCGCCTCTAGAAATACATGTGACGCTACATGGCGCTGTCAGAGGCGCTCACCAGATTTGCTTTCTTAAATGTGGTTTCACATACAGCGCCTAGCGTTCACCAGACGCTATATGACGTTAGGTAGCATTACCTGGCACTAGCCATTCTTAAATAACGTTCATGAATACTTTGGTATTGTTATTGTCAATATTAGTTAATATAAGTACTTATGTAAACCAGGATTTGAGGATTAAAGATGTTTTTAAAGAAGTTTTAAAGATGTTTTAGCTGTTTAGTATGTTTATATAGTTTTTAAATGTTTTGGTTTATTTGAGCTCTGTTCGAACGTCTGCACTATCTCTGCGTTGCTGCGCTACAGCGCAGAGGAAACACTGCTCATTATTTTAGATGGGATAGTTCACATATCTGTGCTGAGTTGTGCAACGCATAAAAAAAGGCGTTGTAGACACCTTTTGCAGCACAATGTTGTAACAGTGCAAGTCAGTGGGGGTCTGTGGCAGTGCAGGCACAGCGCATGTATAAGTTTGAGTTGTCTTGGACTTTACCAATTAATTTATTATGAAATATTTTTCCTTTAACGGGTGCGCCGCTAGCACAATGGAAACTTATTTCTAACACATGCAGTTTGTGCAGTGCAGTTTGTTTTGATACAATAGCCTCGATTCATAGACACATACGTCTGGACTTCCGTAGCTGTCTGTGTATGTTTTTGTGTGTGTTTGTCATTTTTTTAGGTTTTTCCGTTGCATTTTCATTCGTACGTTCGTTCGAGCTCATGCGTATATGCGCTTTCGATGAACGAAAGTAAATCGGATCATTTGCGTTAGTTCTGATCTTTTACCCATCTAAATCTGATATTTTGCATTTGTTCAGATAACTTACGTTATTGGGATGGGCTTGCATTCAGAGAGCTGATTGCCGAGGGACCACCACCCTCTAAAACCGTTTAATTTGCCATCCCCTTATGGGACCATTTTGACCTCGGATACCTTGCAATCACCATGTTTTGTGCCTTTGTGAAGGAACATCACCAACTCCATGGGAATTGAATGTATCAGCAGGGCCGAGGCCAGATTGCACCGGCGACGCATGCATATCGATGGCATGCATGTCGTTGAGCTGTTCGAGCTGACCAGACTTAATCGCGCTTCTCTCCATAAGTTGTATAGTGAGCTGCAGCCATGGTTAGCCCACACCACAAGGAAGGGGCAAGCAATTTCAGGTATGACCAAGATGCTTGGCTGCCTGCAATTTTTGGCGAACGGCTCATTCCAGAGGCTGGGTGCCCTCTCTGTGGGGATCTCCCAGCCTACGCTGAGCCGCGCGCTATCCAAGTTTTTGGAAGGCATGGCTACCATTAGTCAGAAATATATTTATTTTCCTGATGACATGGTAGCCTGGAACGCGCTTAAGCTGGCATTTTTTAATATCGCCGACATGCCCAACGTCATGGGTGCCATTGATTGCACCCACGTTGCATTGGTCCGTCCGGCAGCCGATGAGTACATTTATAGGTAAGTTCAATCGGTCATTTTTTTATACAGTTTACATAAATTGTATTTTAACTATCTATTAATCCCTCCTTGTAAATTGTCCCCGTGAAATAGCTTACCCTGTATATCTATTAATCCCTCCTTGTAAATTGTCCCTGTGAAATAGCTTACCCTGTATATCTATTAATCCCTCCTTGTAAATTGTCCCTCTGAAATAGCTTACCCTGTATATCTATTAATCCCTCCTTGTAAATTGTCCCTGTGAAATAGCTTACCCTGTATATCTATTAATCCCTCCTTGTAAATTGTCCCTGTGATACATTTGGCCGTCTTTAGCTTCATCAATGTTTTTGATGTCGGCCAAAGCCAAACATTTTCATGTGGACCTTAATTAGTCATTTTAAAGTTAATCTTTAGTTGATCCGGCATACATATCCTTTTTGGGGCTAAAAAATACTTAGGTACTTAGTTAGTGTTATTTGTATTGCCCAACATGTTTTTTGGAGGATGTTAAGAGATAGTGTTTGAGTAGTTTACCTAGCCTTGCTGTATGTACAGGGTGTGTCTAAAATCTAAGATAGGCTCTTAGTCAGGGGGAACGACCACTTTTCACAACATTTTTTGTTGTAATGTGTAATTTATGTTATTATTTTCTTATTCTTTCAGGGGATTCCGGCTATCCGCTACTTCCCTGGCTGATGACGCCCGTCCTTCGGCCACAGAATGCGGCACAGGACGCCTACAATCGGGCCCACCGGAAGACCCGGGCCGTTGTGGAGAGGGCCTTTGGCCTGTTAAAAACACGCTTCCGGTGTTTGGACCATACCGGGGGGGCACTCCAGTATGACCCCAATCAATATGACCATATGACCAATGACCATCAATATCATACTGGCCTACTGTGTCCTCCACAACTTTGCCATAATGCTGCGTGTCCCCCGGTATGTGGATCTGCCCCCTCTCCACCCAGCCAGGACCTAGAAGACCACTACCATGGCACACCTAGTGCCTCTGCCAAGCTGTTCGGGCCAATTTGATTAATACCCATTTTGCCTAATTTGTTTGTCCTGTGTTTGTTTGTTGCATGTAATTCTTATTTTATACTATAATTTGGCTTTGTGAATGCTTTAGTATTGTTTTATGTATCAAATTGTAATGAGTTAATTACTAAAATATTCACACATGATCTGAGACTCATGCATTTTTTGGGGCCCTGTTTGTTTTGAAAAACCTTCAGTAATGTCAAAAATTAAATAACCCAAACATTAATGCATCAACTTAGTCAACAACAGCTAAAGTCACATTCAATATATTTTTTGGAAATATGATAAATTGGATTCAAAGGACACTCGCAGACTTCATGTACATACATAGTACAACAAAAATATACATTGGTGCTGAATCGGGGCACCTAGCAATTGGCCACATCCAGGAGTTTTAAAGTAATGCACCCCAGGCCGAAGTTTAAATAACAAATAAAATAAACAGACATATAGAGCAAGCATTTGCATGTCAATATTTGGCCAGTAATACATAGGGCCACATACACACCCTCTCCTGCTTGGCCACATTTGCCACAGGCACAGGTGGAAAGCAGCCATACCTATGCCACATCCACGCCTGTAAGTCAGTGGCCCACCCAAACAATAACCCCCAGTCCAAATGCAAGTCCAGTCCAATGTTTGCCAGGGTTCAAGGTAGTAGTTTGCCAGGCCAGAATGTCCCCCAATCATGCCTAGAAACAGGATGAGCCAGACACAATTTCATCGGGCCAAAGCCTGCAGCGTGGCGGCTTGAGCGGCAGGTTCAGTGAGGCTTTATCTCAGGCATTGGCTAGTGGGGTATGTCAGCACTCTAATGAGCTATATGGGCGAAAATCCAAATCATACAAGCAAAGCCATAAAAAAGGCAATCTTGGTAGCGCTCACCAGACAGGTCAATACAGTGGGGATGTAGAGGAAAGATGTGGAGTAAATACAGGGCAAATAGCTGGTAAAATGGGTGTTGCCCATAAAACCCTGGTGGTGGGCCATGGGGATGGCCTATCACCTGGGCATGTGTGGCATTCAGAATCTGTCACTGTTCCAACATGAGTCTATTGCTATTTCTAACTTCCTCGAGCATGCCTGTCAAATTATTAGTTAAGGTGGCCATATGGCTGTTGCTTGTCATAAATTCTGTCAGCATGGAGGTGAATGTATTATTTAATGTATCTAATTGGTTCTTTGAGTCACCTGGCGCAATAAACGCCTCTCATGGTGCCACGCTGACTCCAGGATCGGCACGCGCCTCCCCTGGGAAACTGTTCGACGTTGCTGACTACGTCTCCCAATTCCCCGGGTTTGAGTGCCTGCAGATGCTGGACGTCTAGGGTGAGCAAGAGTTGCAGATGTGCTCGGCAAATCCTCTGCAGCAGAGCTACCACTGGGGACTGTAGGCTCAGTCTCTGCATGCTGCCCACGTTGGGCTGGCAGCATGCTTCCAGCTTCACTCTGTTGCAGAGGATTTGGTGCAGTAGCATGTTGGGACCGTGGCAGATTATATTCCAGGGGGGTCAGTTGTGAAGGTCCCATCAAGGTGGCATCCTCCTCCATCTCCTCCATCAAATTAGTCATGTTCATTCACATGCATCAGCAGAATCATCAAAATACACTTACCATATATATCTGCTCCTGGCTCCTAGGCAGCAAGGAAGTTGATGGCGTGGCCCGACTGGATGAGGCTTCCACACTTGCTGCGGGTTGATGCTGGGCTGTATTGTAAATAAAAAGGCACATAAACACCCAAATATCCATTGATTATCTGGATTACTACATATGCTTCAATAAAACACGTGGGCAAGCAGGAATGGCAACCCCCCCAACGGTCCAAGGTGACCTTCACTATGAATGTCATTATCTGTTATATGTATGACTCGCCCTGTACATACATATTGGTCACCTTAAATAATACAAACATGCATGTACTGCATGTTATGAGGCTTCACACATCCCTAAAGGGCCATTAGGGACCCACGCTTGCAAGTAGCATTTGGCTTAAGAGCAAGCTGGTGGGCATTCTTCCTATGTAGACCTTTCCCTGACTCCAGATCAAGTATTTGAGACCAAAGCACAGCTAAAACCCAAGTGGCCTAAAGACAAAGAAGGAAGTGTTGGGTATGATTGAGTAGAATCACATAACAGGCAGTGCTTTGCTAATATTAAGACTTTAATAGTGACCATAAATACTTTCCAAGGTCGTGTATGGCCTGGCAAATTTGAAAATGAACATTCTGCAGACAGTACACACCCTGCTAAAACTGAAACCTTCCCTACAAACCACTCCCTAGGGGCATGTGTTCATATATCTATGAGTCTAGGAATATATCTATGTATACGTCTATGAATATATCTATGTATACATCTATCTATGATTAAGGACCCGACTTCTGCGTCCGAAACGCGTTAGAAATGCGTGGCATATTTTGATCTGCCAGGGTCCTACATTGTTTTTAGGCTGCATTATTACTATGGAGATGGTTTTATTAATTGGAAAAAATAAAGCTTGAAGATTTTAAGGAGTGCGGACCTCTTCTATTTTTCATGTGTTCATATATGCCTGTGAGCCTCATTATACACGTTTAAAACATTTCACATACACACTAATATTGCTAACCTGCAGGAATAGTAGGGATGTCCGTGTCTCGTGTAGTCTAATGTCACGGGATGTATCAGGCCCAGCACCATTTCCTCAGCTCGAGTAAACTGTAATTTTGTGGGGAAGCCTCTGCCAGTTTGTAAGCTGAAAAATATAGGTTGACAAATTTAGGAAATTGGGCACAATACAAGAAGCAGACAAATGCACAACTCAAATATGTACCTGTAATTGCGCCGTTTATTTTCTTCCGCGCTGCATACTTCAGGTCAGAAATTTTGCGCTGGATCTGCTCCACATCTTTAAGCTCCTCCCCCGCTGCATTGACCTGTCCGGTGAGCTCCTCCAAGATTTAATTTTTTCGCATTTTGTTTGTAGATTTTGATTTTCGCCCATATAGCTTGTCATAATGTAGGGTCAGCCCACTTGCCAATGCCAGAGTTTGGGCCTCACCAAACCTGCCACTCAACTGTCCTCGCCGAAATGTCCGGCCTACTGCTTGCTGTTCGGGCTCATCTCTGGATGTAGGCAATTCAGGAGACATTCTGGGCTGGCTCTGTTGTGTTGAAATTTTGGACAGGTGGCTGGATAAAGAATAGAGTGGACTTGGAAATGGACTGGGGGTCCTTGCCTGGGTGGCCACTGAACTTGCAGGCAAGGATGTGGCATATGGATAGTTGCTTGCCACCTGTGCCGGTGGCAAATGTGACCGAGGAGGAGAGTGTGTGGTTGAGGGTGTGTTGCTTCTGGCCCTGTGCCTCTTTGTGCCCTTGCCACTTGTGGTTCCATGCCCCTGGGAGGTACTTGCACGTGGTTCTGGAGATGCTGAGCTGGCTGTGCTTGGCCTTCTGGGCCTGTGGGTCTTGCTCTTTCCATGCGCATGGGTGTGTTTCCCACATAGCTGACTACATGCTGAGCTGGCTGGGCTGGGGCTTCTGGGCTTGTGGCTCTTGCTCTTTCCATGGCCATGGGTGTGTTTCCCACGTGGTTCTGGAGATGCTGAGCTGGCTGTGCTTGGCCTTCTGGGCCTGTGGCTTTTGCTCTTTCTATGCGCATGGGTGTGTTACCCACGTGTCTGACTACATGCAGAGCTGGCTGGGCTGGGGCTTCTGGGCCTGTGGCTCTTGGTGGTTCCATGGCCACGTTTCCCACGTGGCTCAGGAGATGCTGAGCTGGGTGGGCTGGGGCTTCTGGTCCTGTGGCTTTTACTGGCCTTGCCAGTGGAGCGTTCTTTCAGAACGGATGTGCTATGCCGGGGAGGAGGGGATGGTGTTTTTTGGGGGCTGGGGCTTCTCACCCTCTTAGTGGCCTTTTTTGCGGGCGTACCTGCCTGCTTGGTTGTGGTCTTCTTCTTCGCCGCTGCCTCCTTTGCTTTGCTGGTTGTTTTGGGCTTAGCGGACTTGGTGGATATTGTCGCCTTGGCCTGGCCACTGTGGCTGCGCGTTTCCTTTGGCATTAGTATTTGTGACCGAGTGGTCGGGCGTGAAGAAGGCTCATCAGGCCGCTGTGGCATTTTGCTGCTGGCCTCATTGCCTGGTTTGGCCTTCCCGACTGTTTTTTTGGCTGGCATGTTGAGACTCTCAAAGAGAATGAGCTGTGTGTCCAGGACCCTTTAAATACTAATGCCTGGGTATGACGCTTACGCCCGTTCGTCCGGCCGTGCAGAACCCAGAAACCGGTGGGGTATTACTTATCTGATGCGGACAAGAAGAAAGATAGTGCCCATGATCTTCACCCGCCAACAAGAAGAGCTGATTATGCTCGTAAGTGTATTGTAATGACTTTGATTTGCCATCTAAATGCATGCCTAGGCATTAAGGAAGCGCAGGAAGAAACAGTTATGTGTAAAAGTTTGTAAAACTCTGTGCAAACAGAAATTAGTGCGCACACGTGCGAACCAACTCACTAACATCTAGAAGGATAGTTTGAGGCTAGTAATGTGTCTGGGAATGTCATTTAGTCAACTGATCTAATTGTGACAGATATTTGTATGCAGTTTGATCTAAAAAATATGTTTATTTTGTGTTTTTTAGACGATGCTTCAGCGCAGGTACGACTACCTGCCCCACTCTTTTGAGAACAGGACCATCGCCCTGGAGATCGTTTCCAGGGTCCAGCATGAGACGGACACTACCTTCACCCACACGCAGATCATGCAGCATTGGTCGGACCTGAAACGGCTCCACATGCCCCGGGTGCGGCGATTTTTCGGGCTCCATTTCCCAAGTAAGTACATAGCGATTGCATGCTAGATGTAACTAATACAGAAGGTAGGCCTTTATTTATAAATGCTTTTCTTTTCTAGTGCTGGAAATGGAGTACCGAATACGACGCACCCGGAGGCGCACAGGCCGACCAGTGCTGCATGAATCTGCAGCCCCTGGACCTCTCAACACAGGAGTTGCCTCACGGCGTGGGCAGGGAGTCATACCAAGCTGATTATAAGGACTGCTAAAGGGCAAAAGGAGGAAGAAATGGCCAAATCTATGAAGAGGGGAGATAAAACCTTTTTCCGATATATTGGTGACAGAAAGAAGAAAAACAATGCAGTCTCAAAAATTAGAAATAGGGAAAATAAATATATTGACGGAGATAAGACTCTGGCTGACCATCTGAATAGCTACTTTTGTTCGATATTTTCAGATAGTAGCAGGCATGGCCATAGCACAGAATCCAGCTGGGAGGGCACAGCTCCTGAGTTTCTGGAGGCTGATGTCTTAGCCGAGCTGGCACATCTAAAGGTAAGTAAGGCGATGGGTCCAGATGGAATCCACCCCAGAGTTCTAAAGGAACTTAGATTTGTGATTGCAGCCCCTCTGACTGATTTACTTAACCATTCCCTTTTAACTAGTGAGGTTCCAGATGATTGGAGAATGGCCAATGTCGTACCAATCCATAAAAAGGGGAGTAGAGAAGAAGCCAGTAATTACAGGCCAGTTAGTTTAACATCTATAGTGGTCAAATGAATGGAAACACTCTTAAAAAAACAGATAATTTCCCATCTAAAAATGAATGACCTATTGGACCCAAAACAGCACGGCTTTACTGAGGGCAGATCATGTCAGACCAATCTTATTGATTTATTTGACAATGTCACAAAAGTGTTAGATGAAGGTGGTGCTGTGGATATCGCCTATCTGAATTTTAGCAAAGCCTTTGACACTGTACCACATAAGGAGCTCATAGATAAGTTATTGAAGGTAGGACTCAATCCCTGGATAGTTCAGTGGATTTCCAGTTGGCTGAGGGATCGGTATCAGAGCGTTGTTGTAAATGGTGTGCAATCTGAACAAAGGCGAGTTACAAGTGGTGTGCCGCAAGGCTCTGTCCTGGGCCCCATTCTTTTTAATATATTTGTAAGTGACATAGGAGAAGGCTTGGTAGGAAAAGTTTGTCTGTTTGCTGATTAGTAATAGGGTGGATATTCCTGGAGGTGTCTGCAACATGGAAAATGATTTAGCTTTACTGGATAGATGGTCAAAACTGTGGAAACTAGAGTTTAATGCCTCTAAATGTAAAATCATGTACTTGGGTAGAAGGAATCCCTGCTCTGAGTACCGTATAGGCAGCACTGTGTTAGTTAGGACCTCGGAGGAGAGAGATTTAGGGATACTGATTACTGATAGCTGCAAGATGAGTGGACAGTGTAGCCAGGCAGTGGGAAAAGCAAGCAGGATGCTCGGATGCATAGCTCGAGGCATCACCTGTAGGAAGAGGGAGGCTGTGATGCCGCTGTATATAGCCCTGGTAAGGCCACAGCTAGAATACTGTATGCAGTTCTGGAGACCTTACCTTCAAAAATACATTATTCAAATAGAACGTGTCCAAAGGCGGGCAACAAAAATGGTGGAAGGACTTATCAGGAGAGACTTAAAGAACTTCATTTGTACAGTCTGGAGGAAAGAAGGGAGAGGGGGGACATGATTGAGACCTTTAAATATGTGAAAGGATTGAATAAGGTTCAGGAGGGAAGTGTTTTTAAGAAGAAACTTAATGATAGAACAAGGGGGCACAACCTGAAGCTAGTTGGGGGGAAGATCAGGAGCAATGTTAGAAAATATTATTTCACAGAAGGAGTAGTAGATGCTTGGAACAAACTTCCAGCAGAGGTAGTTGAAAAATCAACAGTCACTGAATTTAAACATGCCTGGGATAAGCACACATCTATCCTAAGATAAAGAGTACCTACAGTATACACATAAGGGCAGATTAGATGGACCGTATAGTCTCCTTCTGCCGTCAACCTTCTATGTTTCTAAGCGACGGAGCCCTTAGCCTCGGGTATGTGACTCTCAATGTAACCGCAAACACATACATGCTATTTAAACAAAAGCTGATTCCCTTAATCTCTTTTTCTAGATGATTCGTTAGCGGGTGAAGAATCTGGAGCAGGGACTGCAGCAGATCATGCCCAGGAGGCACATGGAGAAGGTGGGTGATGTCACACACACATTCAAATTGTCATTTGCTTACTGTTGACTCAGACATTAGAAGTGACCCTATTTGACATGTCTCTATAGCCTCAACTTCCCAGCAGTGGCAGGTCCCAGAACCCAGGGTGGTCCCCGACGCAGACGTCGGCCACCAACGAAGTAAGTTGTAATGTCATTCTTTTGAGTATGTGGTAATTTACATGATCACCAAGATACCTAAAGCCATAGTCAATTGCATTAGCATAATGGCATATGCCCTCTTCCTTAGATTAATTACTTAGCATAATGACATATGCCCTCTTCCTAAGATTAATTACTTAGTATAATGACATATGCCCTCTTCCTTAGATTAATTACTTAGCATATTGACATATGGCGTCATGAGTTAGCTTGCCACCTAAAAACATTCCATCCACAGCTGAGAAACATGTATTTGCCAACAAATAATGTTTGTTTCTTTTTTATACAGGGACCACACGTGCCAGAGTGGCAGCAATGAGTGAAAGGGTCCTTCAGTTGGTGGCTGACATGCAGGAGCTGCGTGACTCGTTGGGGACCACAGAAGAAGACTAATGTTCTGGGCTCTGCCATTGCTTTGTATATAGTTTTTAATGTTGATATTTTTTAAAATGTAAAAAATTTTAAATTTTTATATTTTGTAAATAAAAAAAAAAGTTTATACATTTTTATGATAACATTTTTTTTTTAAAAGCCATAAAAATGGCACTTTGTATTAAACCCAAAAAAAACAAAAACTGTTTCAGTGTCATTTTATTTTCAAAATACATTAAGACAAAACTAATAGGCCAATAAATATTTAGAGATGAAGATTCACATGACCGCGAAGTGATTTGGGTAAGTTTTAGGGGTGAGAAATGGAAGAAGAACCTAACCGCGAAGTGATTTGGGTAGGTTTTAGGGGTCAGAAATGGAAGAAGAATGAGAACGCGAAGTGATTTAGGTAAGTTTTAGGGGTCAGAAATGGAAGAAGAATGAGACCGTGAAGTGATTTGGGTAAGTTTTAGGGGTCAGAAATGGAAGAAGAACGAGACTGCGAAGTGATTTGGGTAAGTTTTAGGGCTCAGAAATGGAAGAAGAACCTAACCGCAAAGGGATTTGGGTAAGTTTCAGGGGTCAGAAATGGAAGAAGAATGAGACCCCGAAGTGATTTGGGTAAGTTTTAGGGGTGAGAAATTGAAAAAGAATGAAAGCGCGAAGTGATTTAGCTAAGCATTGTAGCACAAGTAAGTGAACCAAATATGTAGGCGAGCACTTTAATGAGTTAAGTTTGTAGTGCGCAGGTGTAAGATCGTAAGGATTTTCGTCTGGACGATTATTTCTTGAAAAAGGAAAACAGAATCTAACGGGAAACGTAAAGGATTCGTGGGAGGAGACGATGGAAAAAGGGCGAAAACGAAAGCTGGAAAATGACATCTCGTTGGCATAAGAACGGACGAAGACAGAAGGTTTGCAATGCATGCATAGAATAGCTCGTACACTCATACGAGAGCGGGAAAATTTCATTAAAAAAACAGATCGACACAAAAACTAGTCTTTTTTTGTCTCTCTGAAACAACCTGATTGTCCCTATGGCATTTTTACAAAACGCTTGCTCTTAACGCAACATTAATATTTTTTTTCAGATGTGCATGTGGGGTGGACATGATCCTGGGGAAGGCTTGATTCACAGGTTAACCCCCTTTTCCTGGAACACTTAGGGTTCGTAATACCCATATTGAATAATTTTTTGGTTCTGATTTTTTGTTTCATTTTTGTGTCAAAATGTTTCTTGGTAGTTTTTTGTGTGTTTTTTATTTTCTTTCTATTTTTATTCTCTTTACTTACTAGGGAAATCTGAGCCTTGTTTACCATTTAACTTCCTTTGTGAAATGGGAAGGGTTTTCATATTTTCTTATTCTAGTCTCATAGAACATCAAGCTGCATAAATGCATTCATGTTGGGTGACTTCTACAAAACATACTGCAACATTTTGGTACCCAGAACACAATCCAGAGTCAATAGCCAAGCACAGGACTAAGGTTGTCTCTTTTACATCACTCCCTATGGTGGTACAGCTCACTGTGTGGCAAGCTCGATAGTTTCCACTGGAGTTACGACCTCCCATTGTAAATAGGTGAGGGGCGCTGCCACACAGCAGTCTGCACTGCAGTCCACTTCATAAATACGGCGGGAACTAACAGAACCCTCAACCCGGCAAGCGCAGGACCTCACAAGTTTCTTAAATCAGGGCCAATATATCATATGGGGTATGACCAGTGCGTTATAGAGTAGTAAAATGATGCATTGGTCATGGGCACCTATGCACCACTTGATGCACACTATGATCCTGTTTGCCCTTGCAGCTATTGCCTGGCTTTGGACACTACAGTTAGGTGTATTAACTAAAACCCCTAGTGTGTAGTCATTGCACAAATTGCTCCTGCCCACGTGCATAACCTTACATTTATCTTTATTTAAAATCATTTACTATTTTAATGCCCACACTTCCAAATCATTTAAATCTGTTTGTAGCTGCCTGCTATCCTCTTTTGCGTTAATTACTTTACACAGCTTACTATAATCTGCAAAAATTACTTTACTGTTTAATCCATTCTGTATGTCATTGGTATATATATATATATATATATATATATATATATCTTCCCCATGTACAAACGTTTACCCCTAATCCAAGCTAGGACCACAAAATCTGTAAGGACATCTGCTGTAAAGTTGGACAGAGCTGCAATCCCGATAGCATCCATTTGGTGTGACCCCACATCTTTTTTATTTCCAAGTTTTAACATTATCCTTGTGCTTAAATGTATATCAAACACTGTATATATCGAGGCATGTCTGCTGTTAAATATAATATACTCTGAAGTGATATATAATTCATGACAGTAGGTCATGTGAGCTTTTTTGGCTCTTTAATTCTACTGACCCTGGCCAATTCCCTGGCATAGATACTGCTGTCTGTCGTAGGTTTCATTATATATTATTCAAACTCAATTCATGAGAATAGACGGTTAATTACTTTAGCTGACAGTAAAAATTAATTACTATTTAACTAGGTTTTTGTGAAGTCCTTTTTGTACTTAAAACGTCTTGTGAGCTAAGAAAAAGTTCAAACTTTTTGTTCATTGTTATTCAGTGTATGCACTGTTACATAAAGCTTAAAGAGGATTTCCACCTTCAAGCAAGAATTCTTAAATTAAATTCTCTATAGCAAGCAACTTTCTTAGATTTTGCCTGCTATGTAATCATTTCTCTCAGTTCTCCTAGTTATTTTAATACATTTATCGCTCATATACTTCTTTCACTACTGTTTGTTACAGTTTAGCAAAAACCTTCCTCAGTGACAGAAATATCAGATAATGGATCATGCAACAGAGGCCCCTGCTCACAAGCAGTTATGTGCCAACATGACAGCTTTTGAAGGATCTGTACTATATTATTAGAGGCAACCCACTGTGCTCACCACCCATACTGTCAGTGACGTTGTGAAATATTGTCTTCTCAAATATTTCCAGTTTACTCCTCCCTGCAGAATATTCCTTGGTGCTGAAGGATCCACCTCAAGTCCTCACCATCCACTGAACTGCTGCCAATCGTCCTCTGGCACTCACCACCTTCTTTATCTCTGCTGCTTGTCCACTGGTTCTGAGGCCAGGGGGAAGAGATTGTGGTAAAAAATGATGTACATGGCCTTACGTGGTGTAAAGGCATGACGCAGCACAACAATGGACAGGAGGAGGACAAAGAAAAATAGGTTACAGAGGGGACAGGGATCCCTAAACCAAATGGGTCCCAATACAGGAGCCATTAGTTAGGAACTCTATGAGATTGTCCTTACCTGTCAATTCGCAAAAACAGCTACAGTGTACTTCTGCTGTCTTTTGTTTTGTGGGTGTTTTTGAATATCTTGGATGTTGACAAAACTGTGGCCATCTGATATAGCTGTGCTAAGTATATAAAACATAAGCATGAACAACCTGGTAACCACATAGATGTATATGTATAGTTATTCAACAACCCCTCCCCAGGACATCACTCATAGGCCAGAGGACAAAGCACCTGCAGTTGCTCGCTTCCTCTCATTTTCCTTCTACACCTCTCCCTCATTCTTGTCCTTTTACAGGGACACCACTCTACAACACCATCTGGACCCTCAAGGTCCCAAAAAAACAAGGAATAAAGCTCCGCCAAAATGGTAATAAAGGCTTATCTGCCACATAGGCCAAGAGAGGCTTTGCATGCACTGGCTAGCTGTTGGTTAATCCTACACAAGCTCCAGTCAGGCAAAGCTGTGTTTGACAATGGTCTCAGTCTGGCGGCCATTGCCTCAGACATCTAACACATGTACCATTCCCACAATATACTGTATATACTCGAGTATAAGCCGAATTTTTTCAGCCCACTTTTTGGGCTGAAAAAAGCCGCCTCGGCTTATACTCGAGACAGGAGGACAGTCACAACGCTACGCTGCTTAGGCATGGGTAGCTCAGAGATTAATAAGCCCTCCTCCTCACCCTCCTTCCTCCCGGCACTCCTTGCTGACAATCTTTACTTCTCTCCAAGTAAACGAGCAGCTTCCGGTTCTGCCATCTACCGTCTCCACGAGCAGCGCTGCTGGGAGTGACGTCACCCTCTCCCAGCCGCCTCTGCGCTGCTTGTCAGGCAGTGGATGGTGGGAGCGGAGGCTGCTCGTTTACTTGGAGAGAGGTAACACTGTCAGCAAGGAGTGCGGGGAGGAAGGAGGGTGAGGGAGAGGGGGCTTATTAACCCTGAGCAACCCACACCTACCAGCATATTGTTTAACCATGACTCTAGTTCAGGGCAGCAACTAAATGGGCAAGCCGAGGTCCAGTACAAAAGCAGTACATTCAATGTGTTCTGCGGTGAAACACCCAGATTTGGTATTTGCCCTGTGTGTGAAGCCCCCAGTGCTGCTAGATTTCTCCTTTACTCCATGTGCAGTCTCTCGCCCAGACTCGCATCCCTTTGCCTGCTCCCTCCAGCTGTGCCAGCCATTCATATAGGCAGAGCTAGTGAGCGTGCAGCAGCCGGGGATGCCAGTCGCTCCTTGCACCAGCAGCATTTTCTCGGTGGATGAGAGATTTCACACAAGTGGGGTGCCCCAGGGATAGGGGGGGCCATATAAAGGAGCATAACTAGAGGGGGTGCAGGAGGTGCAACCACACTGGGCCCAGAAGGTCAGTGGGCCCCATCAGTGTTGCTCCTCCACCTTATTTATCATATTTGTGATCACTTAGCATCATTTAGATAAAGCAAGCGTCATTTGTCTCTGCTGTCACAGTCTTTAGTTTATTTTTGAAATTTACCGGTAGCTGCTGCATTTACCACCCTAGGCTTATACTCGAGTCAATAACTTTTCCAGTTTTTTGTGGTAAAATTAGGTGCCTCGGCTTATATTCGGGTCGACCTATACTCGAGTATATACGGTATTATGGACCTGGAAAATCTAAATCAGAAATCACCAGATCAAGTATGTAAACAGAGGATGCTCTATGGAACTTGGGTTCTTCATCACTGCAAAATGGCTAGACATTCAGGAAATATGTGCCACAAAAATGTGCAATAAAAATATTTGTTCCAATTTTTCATTAAAATCACTTGCAAATGTGGCATTTCTGCAGGTACGGTACATTATTTTTTCAATCAGGAAAGATTTTTATTTTTCTCTTTAATGTTTGGAAACAACTGCACCCTATGTGCTACGTGTTAAAATTACAAAGCTCATCAGGATGTAGGCGTCAATTCATACCCAAATGTACACCCAGAATTGATCTTGCTTTACTAAATCTTTAGCATGAGCCCCATTGAGGAAGCAATGCAAATTTTCATTTGGCATCAGACAATCAATAATGACAGCATTCCTAATGTATTCCTGCTGGCACAAATACTGCTGGAAATCATAGTAAACAGTGAGACATGACTGGTGAAAGAGGAGGAATAGGAGTGTGCACTGCCATTTTTCCAGCATTAAAGCCAATTGAGCATTACACCAGTGGATCCGGGTGTTGAAGCTGTGCTGGACAAAATAGGAGTATAGCAGTTTTTTTTGTTGCCTGAACAATTGGCTTGATGCAGAGCCTCCCCGTTCAGCTCCCCCGTGCGTTTCCCCGTTGGTTTTGGCATTTGATCGGGTCAGGAAAGGGTGCTACGTTGATTTTAGTGTGCGTTTATGCGCTCAGGTGTGCGCTCAGCCGGCTTTCCGATTGTCGGCTCGCACGAGGCTGTTTCCCGGGAAAACGTACGCCTCGTTCATTGGTCCGTTTTTTTCAGTGATGCAGAGCCTTGATTTCCTATTGAAATCACCCTAATAAAACGGGGCCGCCGAGCCTTCACTTACGGCAAGTCAGAGCAGCCATATTTGCACTCGGGCAATAATATGCAGTCCTCTGTTGGAGCACATCAGCGGCGCCAGCTCCGCGGTCTTGTCCTGCTGAGTATGGCAGAAACCAGGCTGCACCGCACGCCTTTGGACATCGATGGCATGAGTATTTGATATTTTTTATTGTTTTTTTTTGGGTATCCTTTTTACAGGGTCTCCCTCATTTTTATTTTATTGTTTGTGTGCAGGCATTTGAAGATGGGACATAGGATAAATGTGCAGGCACTGGCTGGCCCTGATTTGGTTTTTGGGAGTCGTTTTTCTGGCTTTCCCTGCCTAGGAATTCCTGCCTACCTGAGCGATTCAAATCTGCCGATCTATTTGGTGGCTGGCTACTGGGTATGTGTCTGAAACTTGTATTGGTTGCCCACCCTCTCTGACTGTGTTTGTTCCCGTAACACACTATTTGGTAACTTTTGGTGTAGTATATTTGGAGCCCAATTATTGATCTACAAATTAAATGGGTTAAGTGATTGTACCCTATTGCGTCATGTTCTTGCCCTCTTATGTAAGTAGTATTCCCCAGACTTTTGTAATCAGAGTACAGGTTGGATGTGCATGTAGTCTCATTACAAATGTCCTTTCCTCCCACCCTACCCCGCTCACCTATTTGTCCCTCTTTTCTATTGTTGCAATGCACACCTTTTTTTAATTTTTTTTGTTTTTTGGTTTTAGGGCAGGAGACTCTGCCTATCCTTTGGTCCCCTGGATGAAGACCCCCATCCTGCACCGATCTTCACAGGCAGAGGAGCGCTACAATACTGCCCCCAGGAGGACTCGCTCTGTGTTGGAGCCAGGCTTTGTTCTCTTGAAGATGAGGTTCCGTTGTCTTGATGTGACTGGGGGGGGGGCACTACAATAGACGCCTGCAACGGTCCTAAACCTAATCCTGGCTTGTGGGCTACTCCACCACCTTTAGTTTCAGCCCTCCCCACCCCTCCTTTTTCTTGCACCCAAAGTGGCACCGCGCAAACCATACGTGCACAACTAGTGTTTAGTGTTTTTTCAGAGACCACAATTTTGTTGTCTTTTTTTTTTAGTTTTTTTATTTTTCAAACAAATTTTGTTTTGTCATTTGTTTTTTTGGGCCCAAAAGAAAAATTACACGTGGGCAGAGAAAATGTATTCCCCACAAATTAGTGGTATGTTGGGTTGCATGGTGACGAGGAATGATGTTGTGCCTGCAAATGGGCTGCAATGTGGGCCAGGCTTTGATTAATCTCAGCCATATGGCTGGTTAGGGCAGAGATATTGCTGTTTAATACCTCTACTTGGGCGTTGAGGTTTGTGAGTTGGGTGCACACAGTCTCATTGAATTGCTGTGTTGTCGCAGCAAAGGCAATATTTTCCTGCCTCCATGTTTCCTCCAAAATTTGAAGTTGCCTTCTTTGGGAAATATGGCGTCTAGAATGGGTAGGAGCAGTGGGACGGGTGGTTGGTTCTGGTTCCGAAGGTGGTTGTGGATGTGGTGGCTGTGCCGGGGTTGCCTGTGTTGCTGCCACTGGTGCAGTAGTGGTTAGTGACATATGTTGGGTGTCCTCCTCCAAATCTCGTATATGGTCGATGATGGGTGGGCTTCCTGTGGTCTGTTAAGAAATATAGCATCCTTTTAGTTTATTTCTGTCCACACAAGCTCGCAAATATCAATGTTAAAAGTACACATCAAGGCCCATTGACTTACCTCATCGCAATCCACAATTTGGGTTTGTGGTGTAGAAGCCTGGTGTGCCCTTGGCCTCGGTGCTAACGCAGGGGTTTGGGGGCCTGGTGTGTCCTGTTGACTTGGTCCTTAGTATGTAGATAGGAAGATTAGGTAAATGGCCAAGTACAGTGTGTTGTGTAGCATAACACTGCCTTCTTGAACTTTTGGTACTAGGTCATGGCAAAATCAGACTCACCTTGGGACCTTACATTCCGGTCTGTGTCTTGTGCCTCTGCCAGTCCCTGGATGCTGGCCGGGTGTATGAATGTATATACATGTTCCTCGGCGGGTGTAAGGATAATTTTAGTGGGTAAGCCACCCCCTGTCTGTTGGCTGGGGAAGATTAAATCACACCTAATAAGTGTTACATCCTTTTAACAATGTTACAAAAAATGCATTTTCCTTTTTCCTTTACTTCTGCTCCACCCCCTGTCTGTTGGCTGGGGAAGATTAAATTACACCTAATAAGTGTTCCTTTTAACAATGTGACTAAAAATTGTCCATTACCTCTGCTGACGGCGCATGTCCATTTTTTATTTGCTGTAGTATTTCAGGTCCCCAAATTTCCTTTTTATTTGCTGAATATCTCTCCGGACTGATCCCACACTATTGACCTGCCTGCAAATATTAGTCCAGATTTCCATCTTAGCCTGCTTTGTGGTTGTTTTGGAGGTGCGGCCAAATAGGGCATCATAATGTTCGCAAACTGCATTTGCCACCGCCATGCTTTGAGCATCGCAAAATCGGGCAGTTAGTGAGCCACGCCGTAGTTGTCTGCCACATGGGTGTGTGGTCTCCCCTGCCTCTGAGGAAACTGATGGTTGGGTATCTGGGGAGTCGTGTGTGCTTCTTTGGCTTATGGGGGAGGGGGATGTTGTGTGTGTGCTTCTCTGGCTTAATGTCTGGGTTCCTGTTGAGCTATCAGATGTGGAGCTGCATGTGGAATCTGAGGTACTGGAATTGGGGGAACCAGAGGGTGGAGGTGGAGGGGTGGGTGACCTGGGTGGGGTGGTGGTTTTGGCAATGCGCTTACCCTTGCTTATGTGTTTGGATTTGTGGGTATGCTTGGTGTATGGAGGTGGAGGATGCTGCATGGTCTGACTAAATGGGGTACCCTTGTGTGTGCGTGGTTTTTTTGCAGGTGGTGGTGCAGGTGGTGGTGAATGGGTTAATGTACCCTTGGTCCTGCGTTTTTTGGAATGTGCCTGTTTGTGTGGAGTATCCACCGTTTTAGTGGGGGCATGTTCGGCATGTGTCTGGTGCCTGCTCTTCTGTCTTGTGGAGGATGAGGCATGTGTGCGGCTGCTATGTGCCTCGGCCCTTGGTTGGCTCTTTTTGCTCCCTTTAGGTCTTCCCATATTGATATGGTATCCAACACAGAGCTGAGTGCCTTGTGCTTTAAATATGTTTTCCGTGTGGGCGTGATCAACAGCGGGTGCGCGCCCGCAATCTTTACCTTGGAGCAGGACGACATCATCATGGATGTGAGTATGCGCGCGTGCGTTTATGTGCGCGCACACATTCCTTGGAATAAAAAAAAAAAAAACCACCAGAATAGTCTGAAACAACTTCGTTTTTCACGTTCCATACAAGCCCACCTTAGTTTAACACATGTACGCAGCTCAAAACTAGGCTACATGCATATAGAAGAACTAGGGCAATGTGAGGCAGCAAGAGGTTCAAAAAGTGACTTTAGTTAGGCCAGCAAACTTGTTAATGCTTTTTGTGTACATGAGACAACAACAGTCTCTAATATCAGTGTCTTTGTCATGCAAACAGATTCACAGCAGCAACCAAGGGAGCAAGAATGGAGCCTCCGCCCCTGACGCAATATGCGCCTAAAACATGGTAAGTGGCGTTTTTGGGGACCAAAGTAAATGAACCAACAATTCCATTGGCCACAAAATGTACAAACCAAAAAAAATAACCAAAGACTTTGTCTAAAAAGCCCTTAAAGCGGACCTTCACTCAGAATAAGTCTATCTTATATGTTTCCCACACCCTGTACAGAAAGTTTGCCCACCTTCAAAATCATCCTACCTGCACCTAGTGCATGTTATGAGGCTTTCAACATCCAAGATGGCGGATTATGGAAGCCGCCATCTTATCAGGCAGCCTGCAAACAGGAAGTGCCTTCTAACTGTGCTGCTCTGCATTCTGGGATTGCTGACCTTTTCAAGAGGTCTCTGCTCTGTGTGAGCAAAGCACAGCTATAACCCACCCCCTGTACCTTATCCCACTCTCCTCTCCTCAGTAAGTGTGATGCTTCTGAGTCAAGATGGCGGCGGCCGTATACTAAATTCCTGAACTGAGTTGCAGCCCAGTGGTGGACAGAATAATTATTGATTGACTAAAAAATTACTAGCTATTATTTGGAGATGGTGCGGAATCTTTGGTTAAGAGTTTGGCCTTTTCAGTAAAAAACGCAGAAGGTCCGGTTTAAAAAGGGCCCCAAAAAAACCACGCACAACCAAACCAAATAAACAATGCTAAACTAATGTTGTTTTACATTCACAGATACAAGAAAATCACAGGCACAAGACACCGAGGCCTAAAGAATTTTAATTTGGCTTAAAAAGCAAATAGTTTATTTGTTAAAACATTTAGATTCAATTATTTGTAAAAAACTTTGTGTAAAAAATTCAATTTCAAACGCTGGAATAAAAAAAAAAAAAAAACAAGAAAGTTGTGTTTCCTGCAAATGTACAATCACACAACATCATCACACATTTCCATGACACAAAAAGTTTAGATATGGTACAATAAATCCAAAAGAATCAGAAAGAATTAAGGTATGCATTAATGGCAAGGAAAAAGGAACACAAAGGAGATTAAGGTATGCATTAATGGCAAGGAAAAAGGAAGAACCCAAATTTATGGTTCCCAAAAAAATATGTGTCAAATTGGCAGTGGTTGCCATATGTATATTCCAATGGAGTTTGAGGGATGTGCGCTTGCGTGTAGCCAGATTGGCAACTGAAGAGCCATGGAGATGTAAGTATACTTGCTAAAACCACCAAAATGGAAGATCAAATACGATGGAAACCAAGCAGGTACGTTCAAAAAGGCAGGAAAAATCAGGGAAAAACGGGCCGCCCTTGTGAACGTGACCGGGAGCCCCGATCAAATTGAAGGCACCCGAGAGAGCAAAAAAAGCTTTCCGAGTAAAGTGAAATTGACGGATCAGTTAGGGAGCCATTCCGACAGAGGCTCTGCATCACATTTGAGCCACGATTCAAACGGGAGCCCCGGACAATCGGAGGGTTTTAAGGGCAGTTCAGAGGAGGCTCTGCATCAGGCTCAATATCCCTGATTCTAAGCCACTTTCACATGCACTTACGCATGTGTCTGTGTATTTTTTGCGAGTTTTTACGTTTGTTGGGCTTTTACGTTACTTTTTTTTATGCGAATATGCATTTACTCTAACGCGTATATACGCTTTCGAAATGTTTATCAGCAAATTGCCGTTATTTCGGTCAACTTAGGTGATTGGTATGGGCTGGTGGGTGATTCTGTGCCTTGATTGGCGATGACAAACCACTCAGTAAAACGGGTTTTCTTCCGCTGGACTTACTGGGTCATTTTGTAGGTGAAAGCAAGCTGTTAACATGTTTGAGGAGGACGTGGAGGAGTATGAGCTCCTGCAGCTGAATGGCTTGCTGTGCATCGCCATGGCAGAAGCCAGATCACACCGCGCACGCATGGACATCGATGGCATGCATGACATTGAGCTGTTCGAGCTGACCCACCTTAACCGCGTTTCCCGTCCATAATTTGTATAGTGAGTTGCGGCCATGGTTAGCCCGCACCACAAGGAAGGGGCAAGCAATTTCAGGTATGACCAAGATGCTTGGCTGCCTGCAATTTTTGGCAAACGGCTCGTTCCTAGAGGCTGGGTGGCCTCTCTGTGGGGATCTCCCAGCCTACGCTGAGCCGCACACTAACCAAGTTTTTGGATGGCATGGCTACCCTGTCCAAAAAATACATCTATTTCGCAGACAACAAGTTAGCCTGGAACGCGGTTAAGTTTTTGATAAAGCGGACATGCCCAATGTCATGGGTGCGATCGATTTCACACATGTTGTGTTAGTTCCGCCCACCGATGAGGAATATCTTTTTAGGTTTATATATTGGGTGCACATTATGAATTTCTATAACTAATTGTTTATCAGTATTTGCAAAGTTCTCTTTAAAGCAATCTATTTCATGCATAACTTTACTAATACTTATCAGGTTTGTCTGGCCGACCTTATTTCCTGCATACCTTAACTAATACTTATCAGGTTTGTCTGGCCGACCTTATTTCATGCATACCTTAACTAATACTTATCAGGTTTGTCTGGCCGACCTTATTTCGTGCATACCTTAACTAATACTTATCAGGTTTGTCTGGCAGACCTTATTTCATGCATACCCTAAAGCATCTTTATCATGTATACCAGATTAAAATCCGACTGGTATATTGTAATATGTTATTGTTTTAAATAGTTAGGGGTTAAAAATGTTACATTTTTCCTTTATAAAAAAGGATACCTTATTTTGTTTGGTGTCTTTAGGTTAATTTTGCTTTAGTTTTATTGTACTAATGACCTCTCTTTCTGCTGTTACAGGAAGAGGAAGCCTGGTCATTCAAACAACGTGCAAGCTGTGGTTGGGCCTGACCTTCGCTTTTTGAGTGTGATGGCTGGGTTTCCCGGATACACCCACGACACATATATCCTGAGAAATTCGAGCCTCTATGGTCGTTTTCAATCAGGAGCATTGTCTGGGGGCTGGCTACTGGGTAAGTTTAGGGAATTATTAGCATTACACTTTCAATGACAGACTAATATTTATTTGCCTCTAAACCTGTATCAACATATGGCTGTTCTTTTCCTCTGATGACATCATATCCAATGTAGCTAAGAACTGGTCCTTAAATGTTTTTTGGTGTGTTTCCAGGTGATTCGGGATACCCACTACTGCCATGGTTGATGACCCCCGTCCTGCGCCCTCAAACTCAGGCCCAGGAGGGCTATAACAGGGCCCATCGCAAGACCAGGGCTGTGGTGGAGAGGGCCTTCAGCCTGCTTAAAACCAGGTTTAGATGCCTGGATCATACCGGGGGTGCCCTGCAGTATGACCCCAACAAGGTGCTTAAGATCATAATGGCTTGCTGTGTCCTACATAACTTTGCGTTAATGCAGCAGGTCCCCCGGTATGTTGAAGAGTCACCCTCTCCAGCCACCACGGACATTCCAGAGGAATTGTATGCTAGCACCCAGAGTGCATCTGGACAAGCCGTCCGTGAAGAATTAATTTCCTCATTTTGTTTAGTGATTTTATTTGGTTGTGGTCTTGCCAGCTGGTTTTACTTTTTACCCCAAGTTTGGGTTTTTTTTTTGACCCAAGGTTTGGGGTTTTTTTTTACCCAAGGGTTGGGGTTTTTTTTTACCCAAGGTTTTTTTTTTTTTGTTTTTTACCCAAGGTTTTTTTTTTGTTTTGTTTTTTTTTAAATAAGTTTAAAACACACCAAAAACATGACCCTACAATCTATGTGCTTGTCATTATATATGTTATAGATTAGTAACGTAACCAAGATATGTCATGTATACTTTGATTTGCTTATCAATACATCCTAATGTAGGCCACAAAAAATAGAAACAGATTTGCGTGCAATGCATTTTAATTTGCAAAGATTAGTTGTCCCAATAAACATAATTAGTCATAATAAAATTAAATACATAGGTAATAAGAACACAGCACACAACAAACTCAGGAACACAATTCATTCCACAATATAGAACTTAGTTGTTGATGTCCAATTGCAGCCTACGTGGACATCCAGTATGCTAAAGAATGATCCATTTGGCCACAATCTTGGGCCCTCTTAATGTCATAAACCCTTGAGGTCCAAAGAAACTTCCTCAAGGCAGAATGCTCCCCATACCAGAAAATTCAGACCACTAGGGAGCACTATTATTCAGGGCAAGGGGCCCATGAAGGCTGGAATCCCTAGTCCCCAAACCAAACCCTCTCCAGCTCGTGCCCTATTTCTGCATTACAATGTAGGCTGCCCTAAGTCACTGTGCAGCTCAACGGCTGCAAGTTCAAGGGACAGCCAGCCTATGACACCGTGTCCCCAAGCAACTGGAATAAAATACTTTATGCTCACAAGTCTGAGCTATGAATGGGTTGTTAGTCACCCCAGAAAGTTAACCAATATTCCATCCACCCACGATGATGTTTGGCGGATCTCATTAGACATAAACCTACTGCGTGTGAGCTTGAGTGGGCGTTTTAATGAGGCCCAAAATATGGCATGGCCAAGTGGGGTTTCAGACCACTATCATGAACTTTATGGGCGCTATTCTTACCCAACCAGCATAGACTCAAATGGGCAAATATGTTTAGAGATCACCAGACAGGTCAATAGTGTGGGAATGTTGAGGAAAGATGTAGAAAGAAATGGCAGGAAAAATGTCAATCTGCTTGATTGACATTCTAAGGCTTTTGTTGCGCTTGGAGTACGGCCAACATCTGTGCTTGGGTGGCATTCATAATTTGCCACTGCTCAAGCATTGGCTCCCTATGCCTGTTGGTCTGGCTGTTGATATTCCTAATTTCTTCAATCAGGGTTGTGAAGTTATTATTAAAGTTCACTAAATGTGCAGCCAGCTCCTCTCTTAATCTTAGGTTTACTGCCCTAAAGCGGCGGCTATCATTCTGCCATGCTGTCTTCAGAATCTGCACACGCCTCATCTGGCTGACATGGCGACGTGCCTGAGGGCGTCCTTCACTTCCCCTGGTTGGGGCGCGTGCAGATGCTAAAGCTCTAGGCCTAGCAACCAGGCCAGATGCAGTAAGCAAATCCTCTGCAGCAGAGCTAGCATGTGGGACAGTTGGTGCTGTCTCTTGCTGCTGCCCATGGTGGTCTGCCGGCAGAGGGCGTGTTAGTCTCTACTGCAGCGGATTTGTGGGCGGATGCTGCTGGGGCAGTGACACCTGAGGGGGCTGGGTAGGCATTAGTGGGGCCAGGTTAATGATCTCCTCCTCCTCCAGATGGTGGATGGCATCCATTAGGGGTGGTGTCTGTAGGGATATATAAAATAACATGTATAAGATATTATAGGCAATATATGTTTGCCGAAGTAGTCATCTTAATTCACATGTATCACCATTTCTTGCTCAGTACACTTACCACATCTTGCTGGTCCTGTGGGGGTTGCAGAGTTGCCTGTGAATTCTGAGGAGCTGTAATGTGAAATTAAAATTAACATCTAAACCGAACTTGCATAAACATAGGATTATATTGCCTTTAAAGCACCCAGACCTAACTGTAACTATGGCCTCCACCAGTGCTTTTACATACTCAATTTTAGGCAACCCTAAACTACTGTAGCCTATGAGCGCCCCCCCCCCCCCCCGGTTCACAGTAGATACGCCTGTGTGTGTCTCGTGGTTGTTTTTTTTAAAAGTATGCTAGACAAATATCCTTACAATACATACCTTTGCCAATTTCATTCCTCAGTGTCTTGGGCCCTGGATAAGCCCAAAAAACAAATATGTACCCGTTTGCTTATTCCTCTTCTGTCTTACGGAATATTTGAGGTCAGAAAAATTCTACATCTTTCCTTTCCCTCCCCACACAGTTGACCTGTCTGGTGATCTCCTCCCATATTTGGTTCTTGCGTACCTTGCTGGTGGCTTTAGAATTTCTGCCATACAACTCATGAAAGTGTTCCGAAACCCCACTTGACAACGCCATGCTTTGGGGCTCACTAAAGCGTCCGCTCTAATGTTACCCTGGATGGCTCTTCATGGGTGGGAGGAATATTGGGTGACATTCTTGGGTAAATTGCAGGCGTTGAATATGCAGATATTTCACTTAACATGGATTGGGCTGGACTTGCTTGGGGGCTGGGTGTCATCGGCTGGCTGGCCAAAGAAGTGACTGGCAATGAGCTGCCCGGTGACTCAGGGCTCTCCACGTTCGATTCCTGACATTGGGAAGGAGCAGGAGAGGGTGTGGATGGGGGGCTAGGGCTTCTAGGATGACTCTTACCCTTGCCCTTACTAGTAGTGCTCCTTGGGTTTTTGAAGTTGTGGGCCGGGGAGCATTCTTGCTTGAGGATGTCTCCTTCGCCTTCCGAGATGAGGCAGCTTTGGAAGTGGCTGGAGTGTGTTCCACTGGATCCTTATTGTGGCAACTTGATTTGCTGGCCGAATGCGAGTGGGCACTGGTTTTGTGGGACCTAGTTGCAGGCTTCGCGGAGGTTTTTTCAGGCCGTTCGGCACTACGATCATGGCGCTCAGAGGATTTGGGGTTTTGCGCTAGCTTTCTTTGCTGGTATAGTGATATCTTTATAGACACTCAGCTGTGTGTCAAAGTACCCTTTAAATACTTATGACTGTGTATGACTCTTACGCGTAAGCGTGCTTACGGACGTGCGCATCCCGGAAACCGCTGGGGCGCAACATATCTGTTGAGCCAGGCTTTCAAAATGGCACCCACGCTCTTCACCCGTGAGCAGCAGGACACCATTATGCTGGTAAGTGTGGGGTCAGGACGTTGATTTTCATGCGAAATGCATGCATATGCAATTAACCAGCGCAGGCCCAAACAGTGGGGGGCACATTTTTATTTTTAACGGAGTTCCAAACAAAAGTTAGTGAGCACATGTGCGCAACAACAAAATGGCAGCTAGAAGGCTAGCGGAACACTAGAAATGTTAGGTTGACTGCAAATTAGCAACCTGCTGTAACTGTGATAGTGATTAGCAATACAAACACAAGGGGTGCCCCAATCCCCAAAAAAGGGGTGTAACCAGAGACTAACAGTTGCACTCTATTTACTATAATTCATATCAAGTTTATTAAATTTGTCAAAATTTCATGCCAAGACACATTAAAAACTTTTTTTAAAAAAACATATACCACATGTATAAACTGCCATCAAATAGGAGGGTGAGGGGTTTTAATCCTAATGTGTCCCTGTGGGGGACCCTAATATAAATAAATTAACTGATAATACTATATTTATGAGTAAATTCATAAAGTGTCAAGTGTTTCCAAAGTGCATCAGAATCAAATATATATATAAACATAACCGTGCAAACCATGCTGGCAATGAGGTAGGTGCAAATCACAAATAAAATACAAAAATTGTTAGCTTACTTGTCCAATAAAGGGCAGACCACCACTGGGACCCCCAAGATCCCTGCAACGTGTTTCGTGACGTAACGTCACTTCCTTAGGCAGAGTACGCAGCGGGTAGGTGCTGCCTACCCCCCTTTTTTTCCTCCCTTATGTTGCCCTTTTTCTCGTCCTTGTTTTTCCTTTAGATAATTCTTTTCTTTCCCTTTTCCCTGATTCTTCTTTCATTTTCTTTCATCCATCTTTTTGTTCCTTTCCCCCCCTCCCCCCCTTTCCCACTCTTCTTCTTTCACCCCGCCCCCTCTTCCCTTCCCCTCCCCCCCTCTTCCCCCCCCCCCTTTCCTTTACCTATAACTGTTCTGTGAGTTTGATCTACTAATAGTGCTGCTATGGAAAAAGTCATCCCTATAGTCAGAGGGAGATTTAATATGACCATTAGTGTTTAGGAATACTGTTTTTCCTCCTGTTGGGAAAATATATATATGCTTGTTTAATGGGTTTGACACATATGAGTAGGTATAGGGGATTACAACTTTTTTGTTTCATTTGGGACACTATTCCTTAATATGAGTGATTAGGGTTCATATCCTTAACTATTTCCTGAGACTAGTTGTATACAGCCCAGAGCCATTATCTAGAAAAGGATGCCATAATTATTGTATTTCAAATGATGATGTTTCTGTATACTTAGACATATTGTATATATGTATATATTATGTTGTTGTTGTTGGTATAATTGTATTTTGCATTCGTATGCTCGTTGCCCAATGGGGGACACTTACCTCCCGATACCCAGTCCTGCACTCGGACAGGTTGTGCAGCACGGCTTCCCACTTGTTGTGGGAGGCGGCAAGCCACTGTCCGTAGCGTCTGTTACATCAATTGCGTAGGTCCGCGTTTCAGCTTGGAACGCGGCCACGTCATTTCCGGCGAGCCGGCGGTGACGCACTTCCGGCCGGAGTCTCGCAGATGCGTGGGGCTGGGAAACGGGGATGGGTGAGTATGAAACGGGGGTAGCCAGCACCTACCCGCTGCGTACTCTGCCTGAGGAAGTGACGTTATGTCACGAAACGCGTTGCAGGGATCTTGGGGGTCCCAGTGGTGGTCTGCACTTAGCACTTTATTGGACAAGTAAGCTAACAATTTTTGTATTTTATTTGTGATTTGCACCTACCTCATTGCCAGCATGGTTTGCACGGTTATGTATATAATATATATATATATATATATATATATATTTGATTCTGATGCACTTTATTTATATTAGGGTCCCCCACTGGGACACATTAGGATTAAAACCCCCCTCCCTCCTATTTGATGGCAGTTTATACATGTGTTATATGTTTTTTTTTTTTTACGTTTTTAATGTGTCTTGGCATGAAATTATGACAAATGTAATAAACTTGATATGAATTATAGTAAATAGAGTGCCATTGTTAGTCTCTGGTTACATCCCTTTCTTTGGGGTTGAGGCACCCCTTGTGTTTGTATTGCTTTATACTAATAGGGTTACCAGAGCGGGGCACTTGTACTGCAAGTAATTTATTGTTTGGTGCCGCCCATATTTCCTTTTTATAAATGTGATAGTGATTATTCTGATGTTTGGACTAATCCAATGTGTTTCACTTGTATCTTTCAGATGATGATGGAGGCCAGGTACGACTACCTGGCGAATGACTTCCTGAAGCAAACCTTGGCCCTGGAGATCGTGGCCAAAGTTGAAGCCGACAGCGGCACCACCTTCACCTTTACCCAGATCATCCAACACTGGTCGGACCTAAAGAGAAGGAAGAGGTGAGGCGATTCTTCGCTCAGCATTTTCCAAGTAAGTACATGACTATTAATTGTAAGCTAATCAAAAATCCATATTTAGGCCTCTGCTTATGAATGCTATTCTCTTCTAGTGAGCGAATGAAATTTCAGGATCCGACCCACCCGGAGGCGAGCAGTCCGGCCAGTGCGGAATGGTGCCACTCCAGGGCCAAGGTCCTCCCCCTCCTCTGTAGGCGGCTCAGACCAGCCACTAGACCTCTCTACAGAGGAGGGGCAACAGCGCGTCGCCAGGGAGTCGTACCTGATGGCGGAGCCACAACACTCCGGTATGTTAGTCTGACTGAAGCGCACACACACGTACATCCACTGTCAACACACACTCATTCCCGCTTCTATTCTTTTAGATGTTAGAGAGTCCCTTGGAGAGGCCACCAGATGACGCCCCTGAGCTGCTTGGCGAAGGTGGGTGTTGTCACAATGACATTATGAAACCAATGTTGGCTTGACATAATCTGACATTACAAGTAAACATATTTTTCTTTCAGCAACAGCCTCAGATCCTGGTCAGTGGCAGGCCCCAGAGGGAATGCTGGTCCCCCAAGCAGAGGTCACCCACCAGCCTGGTAAGTTTTGTGACTACTTATTTAAGTACATTAAACATAGCTTCGTGCACAGGTCTTGACAAAGTTGGCCCTAATCCTTTAGCATAATGACCTATGGCCTGATCCCTAGCATAATCCCTTTAGCATAATGACCTATGGCCTGATCCCTAGCGTAATCCCTTAGCATAATGACCTATGGCCTCATGCCTTTGCTGTTACCTTAATAATATTTCATTCCACAGCTAGCAAACATGTATATGGCTAGAAATAATTATTGCTTCCTTTACACAGAAACACCACAGGAGAAACTTCAAAAACTTACCGCGACAGTGTATCAGCTGGTGGGCAGCATCCAGGAGCTTGATGCTTCCATGGGGACCAGTGAAGACTAGAATCTTGGGGCCTGCCACTTTTATTTAAATTGTAAATAGTTTTTAAAAATGTATAATTAAGATGTTTTAAAATGTTTAATCCAAAGTGTGTGTGTGTGTGTGTGTGTGTGTGTGTGTGTGTGTGTAATATATAATGTTTTAAATTTGGCCAATCCACAATGCCAAAAAAAAAATATATAAAAAGCAGATAATAAATGCTGTTAAATTTAAACCTTTTTCCTGTTTATTTCAGTTTAAGTTAATCAAAATGTATACATGAACACAGGGCCAAAAATACAAACAGAAGATATCATGATGGAAACCCAAAATTTCCAGACCGTGAAGAACATTAGGTAAGCATGAAGGACGGAAGAACATCTAAAGTTGAACCGCGAGTGAGTTTAGGTAAGCATGAAGGACGGAAGAACATCTAAAGTTGAACTGCGAGTGAGTTTAGGTAAGTATGAAGGACGGAAGAACATCTAAAGTTGAACCGTGAGTAAGTTTAGGTAAGCATGAAGGATGGGAGATGATAAAAAGTGGAACCGCAAGTTAGTTAAGGTAAGTATGGAAGCAGAAGTGAGTGAGAGAATAGTTGAGACGGGGACAGGATTGAAGGTAATAGGTGCGTGCATGCGTACATAGCAAAATCCAGAACAAAATGCCGCTTGGACGTATTTTGGGAGGAAGATGCTTGCAGAATATATCGGGACACGGAAAATTATCGTGGAAACCTACATTAAAAAACGTCTAAAAACGGTAAAAAACGAGGAGTACGGACGGGGTAACATATACCTTAAACGCGTCCTGTAGAGGCAGAAAATGCCATCCTCGTCGGCGTACGCAGCTACGAACAGTTAACGGAAGGCTTCCAATGGAGGCTCTGATTCATGCGTAAGCTTACGCGCACAAGGGGAAAAAATGTATTATACACAGAACGGGCCTAATACGACACGGTTTGAAGGAGGCACAGAATCAGGCCTAATGTGTGTGTGCAAAGAGCTGACTGTTGTAAACCACACAATGAGTAATTTAATTGAAATTTGTGGGTCTTGATGGAATCATGAATACCTCTAAAGTGGCAGAAGCTTTATACAAATTTTAACACAGAGTGTGTCATCGCCTTTTGGGCCCGAATGCCAGTGAGCGCCAATTTGCATCACCGTCTCTTAGGAGCAGCACACCGTATTTATTCATTTTTGATGTGCCAAAAAGATGGTGCTGTATTTTACTGGTGCTGGTGGGAGTTTCATCATTACTCTTACAGGATATCACTGCTAAGGAACAAACCTTACAGTGCGTTTAGGCTGTGTTTTAGTTGTTGTTGTTGTTGCTGAAATGGGCAGGCTGATTCATTACGCCAGGTAGCGACAGATGAGTGTCTGCAGCGGGGATTTCAGAGAGACCGCTAGTAGTCGCTGTGCTCCGCCAAAGATCTTTGTTTCAGTTCGCCTCAGTCGCTGGCCTGCATTGATGAATAAGATGTGTGAGTCGCAGTACTACGCTGTATGGGAGCGAATGGTAGCGCCAGCTCAGTGCAATCAACTCACGCCACATTCATCAAAAAAACAGCCTCAAACATCGCCAGCACTCAAAATCGGGTTGTTGCAGCCCACAGCACCAGAAGCTGTGTGTTTAAAGTCTGTTTTTGAACATGTATCCAAGCAAACAATAAGGAAGTGGGTGCTCTCTGGTAAAAAAAAATATTTTTTGTTCGCAGTGGGTGCAAAGACTGGGGTATCCAACACCCCTGTAGCACTGAAGAGAATCACTGGTAGGTCAGCACTCCATAAAATAAAGCATTTATTGGTGTCCTCGTTAAAAGCATATAATCCAAAACAGCATAAAAACATATGAAGATCAAAGGCCCAGACAGCGATCTAACGCGTTTCGGACGCCATTACGGTCCTTAGTCATAGATAATAAGTATTCAAAACAGGGACATATTTATACAAAAAAGTATAGAAACCGACTTACCCCCAGGAGGCCGCACCGTAGACCACTTCCGGGTGCCGGCGCAGTGACGTCAGAGCCGGCGACGGCGGCACCCCAGCCAATGGTAGATGGAAAGCCTGAACCAATCAAGGGAGGCGAAAAACGCCTTCACCCATTGGACAGGCTGGAAACCCGGCTGGGGCGTTGCCATAGCAACAGCAAAGACGCCACGCCGCGGGAATGAAAAACGAGCGGTGTGTCAGCCAGTGACAGGCGCGCACCAGCCGAAAACATAAAGGGGGACAAACAGGGTCCAGATGGCAAATACCGCGGACCAGCCGGGCGCCGCCAGGCAGTGGCGGACACACCGCCCTGAATAGGCACAATCGGAGGGAAGTGCAAATGCCGCGGATAACCAACCTGAGGGCAAGAAGGGGACAAAAAGGCATGGGTCACGCACAGACATGATTAACAGGCATTTTTGAAACAGTAATACATAATCAAGAATAAATGCAAATATATGAAACAGTATAGCATCATAATGCACAAGAAAAATCTATATATAGTGAATGAATTACAGTAATGATCTCCAATGATTAGGTGGTGAGAAGAAAAAAAAAGTAGATTTTACCTTAATCATGGGGACCCTTAAAAAACTATATAACATCAGTAATCAATATGTAGCATCAATAATCAACGTATCAAATAAACATATACCATATGTATACTAGCAAAATGGATATATTCAATAGTTTCATCTAAAATTGGAATGAAAACAATCTATGTAAAAACCATATGGTCATCCATAATGAAAATGACTTGTCAATTAATGCAACGTGTGTGTAAGCACAATATGTGCATCATAAGTAGGATCCAAAGTAAAAGGGGCTCCTGTATGTATATGTGAGAAATGATATACAAAGAATAACATCCTGTAATGACGACCCCCAGGAAATTCACCTAGGTGAGGAAAAGGAAATGAATAGTTGAATAGATCACCAGAATAATTCATCAATACGTGACAAGATAAATGGAATAATCACCAAAAGGGTTTATCAATAATAAAGGATAAATCCCATTTGTGGTTCAGACCCCCAGGATATCTTGTACGGAGGGTAAAGATCCAATAGGCTTCCCTGTGCAAAAGTTTCCTATAAGCACCGCCATCCCTGAATCCAGCAGTAACCCTCTCAATGGCACTGATCTGGAGCAAAGGGGGCAGACTCTCATGGCAGTCGTTATAATGGCGTGCCACATTGGAATTTTTAGTCAAGTCAGGACGTCCAATACCATAGAGATGCTCATTGATTCTGACTTTCAATTTACGTTTAGTACACCCCACATATTGCTTGAAACAATATTGACACGTTATCAAATAGATAACGAAAGATGAATTACAGTTTAGTAGGGATTTGATTGTAAATGATTTACCCGTACTAGTAGAGGCGAATGTGCGGCTCTTATGAACAAACTTGCATAGGCCGCATCTATTCCCTCCACATGGAAAAAATCCTGTGGTACTCAGCCAAGTACTGCTAGTAGTTAGTGTCGTTTGGAAATAACTAGGTGATAGAAAGTTGCCCAGATTGGGCAATTTGCGGCTTACAATACGTATACCGCCTTCCATCTCTTTCGATAGTACAGGATCCGCTTTTAAAATGGGTAAGTTACTCCTAATAATCTGGGAAATTTGTTTAAATTCCCGAGAATATGGAGTACTGAAGGTGACCGGGGTCGGGTGATCAGATGTCTTTGTTTTAGGCCCTTTATAAAGGATACTCCCTCGGTCCTTCGCGAGGGCAATCCTTTTGGCTCTCCGGAGCATCCAAGTGGGATACCCTCTTTCACCAAGGCGTGATTCAATCTGTTCCGCCTCGCAAAGAAAAGAATTCACACAAGAACAATTACGTCTGCTTCTGACCATTTCACCCACAGGTATGGCTTTAATGGTATGAGGGGGATGACAGCTGGAAGCTTGCAGGATATTATTTCCTGCCGTGGGCTTACGAAATGTGGATGTTAGTAAGGAATTAGTATGGGGGTCTGCCGTGATCTTAAGGTCCAAAAAGTCAATAACAACCGGATCAAACCGGGAGGTGAACTCTAAATTAAGTCGGATGTCATTGCAGTGTTCCCAAAAAAGTTTTAAGTCTCGCTCTTTACCTCTCCAAATCAAAAACAGGTCATCGATATAGCGGAAGTAAGTCACTATCTGGGAGCGCCAGGGATTGAGTTGGCCATACATAAATTGGTGCTCCCACCACCCCATGTATAAATTGGCCAGGGATGGAGAAAACATAAAGCGAAAACATATGGAATTACATAGTTATTACATTGTAACATGAACACTTTAATACCAGACATGTAAGGACAATTCTGCATAAAAACATAAAAAATCCAAGAAGTTTTCAAAAATGTAATTTTCTAGGCCAGGATACATGTCTGAAAGTTTTGAGATTTTATTAAAAAAAAATTAGGATCAGGAAAGGAATTTAAGGATCGTCCATAGAAATGTATGGGAGAGCCCCAGGTAGTGACAGGCAATACGTGGCGCTCTGCAAGGCAGAACGCCGGCACTGTACACTGAGCCTGGGATAATGTTGAATCGTACGCTAAATGGCATTGTTCTAGTCGCTCACCAGATTCGGCTTCATAAATGTGTAATTGTGTGCCGTGTCCGGCGTTCACCTGGCGCTACCTGACGCTGTACAGGCACTACCTGGCGCTATCCCATCATGAATAAGGCCCTAGGTTAAATGGTAGATGGACAAAGATTGCTTTAATGTGCAATTAGATGAAGAAGTACTGTTATTTTGCTTCTTTGCCATCATCAGTTATCAATCTAGAGTTTCACAAACATGAACGTGTTAATAATGTATATATAAAATGCTTTGAATTTCAATGTATTAAAGCTGAATATAAACATCAAAGGATTGTGTTTATATTTCTGTGATCAGCTTGTAACAATTTTTCCAATTTTTATGAGACCCGCAGCCTTTCCTGTTCCTCATTTGAGAAATAGCGTGACTTTCCTAATTTGAGTAGTGCCATTTCTTGCTTATTTTCATCACTGTGTTGCTTGGTCGGAGATAAACAGCCAACATAAGGAGAAACAGAGGTGAAGTATATGACACCTGCCAAATTTTCCACTTCATTATTTTTAGTTAGACATTGATATATGGAAGAAACTATAAAACATCTGCTACTTGTAGCTGCAACAGCTCCTTTGCTTGACTCAGATTATTTACAGGTTATAGCCCAAGTAATAAATCTGTGATCATAATGCGCTGTCATAAATAATCCTATAAAGTTTGATGCTGACAAGGTGATCCCACCAACACATTGGCTTCATGTGTGTGCATTCTGGGCAGTAAAGTACATGTCCTTGTGTACACATAAAGGGTTATCCAAATGATTTCCGCAGTTAATATTAAAATATGTATCTGCCACACTGGAAAAAGTATTTACCTCGACTTGTAGAACTGTTCTATTGCAGTGTTTAACGGGAACGTTTCTTAAGTATTCAGGGGCTCTCACAATCATTTGGATAACCCCGGAGTTAATACAATATTACTAAAAGAATAGTATACCACCACAAAAGTATTTAAAAAGAGGTACTAAAATATTTGAAATATATTTTAATATTTTGCGGCACTTAAAACTATTACAATTCTTTATTATTATTTCTGCTCTAATACACGCATAAACTCACCTTGGCTTAAATAGGTCTATTCATCCATCAAAACATAACTATAACATGTGGAGCCAGAATCTCAACAAACTTTTAGTTTAGCATTTCTAAGGAGTCCACTATTCCTTTTATCATATGTTAAAAAGTCACTATACAGATATAGTCCAGCATCCAACCATTAGGCTGATCGACTGACATAATCAAGCATAACATTCAAATCGCTCTTTGCTGGGTCTCTCAGCTCCTCATAGAACCAAATGTGCTGGCGATAATTGGGCCACCAAATATCAACCAAACTCAATCAAGCGGAGACTAGCAGACTAGCTCACCTCTGGCTTGAATCTAAGGACCAACCTGGATTTCACTAGAGCACCTAAAGGTGCGTATAGACTGGGCTGCTGGAGAGACCCAGGTCAGGGTTTTGCCAAATCTGATGTAGAACACGGACCAGAGCTGGACTGGAGACGGAGACAACTGAAGTCGTGGCTGGCAAAACTGGATTGTGATCAAACAAGCTGAGGTCGTGAGCAGGCAGAACTGGATCGGAGTCAAACAAGCTGAGGTCGTCAGAAGAGCGGAAGCGTAGTCAGGATTGTCGGTACACAGGAGAGAGAACTGGAACTCAGGAACAGGCAGGAGAGAAGACCAACTGGCAATATAGGCCAGGGCTTGTCAGCACAATTAAGCGCAGTTTTGCGCATTCCCAATGTGCATGTGCACACATGCACACAATCTATTGTATCCTTGATTGCCTCCTAGAATGTCCCAAGGGCTGTTGAGTGAATGGGTCACCAAGATATGTTATAGAACTCTTTATCTGGCCAAGGGCTAGCAGTGGCTAGACCCTTTATTCCTATCCTCAGCAGGAACATCTCCCAACATGGGATGGCGGCCCTCCTTGCAAGTGGAGCAGTTTGCTAAATCCACTTGCCCCCTCCCAGTGAGGCCCCTTATGCCCTTCGAGAAGCTTTGTAATAAGCAAGGGCATGCTCGTCATGCTCTTTTGCAGATCTATGGGTGGCTGTCTGTGTCCTCTGAGGATTCGGTCTTGCACTTCATGACAAAATGGGAGAGAGAACTATCCTTCTACATAAAACAGAAAAGTAAACTATATGCTTTCAGATATAAAGCATCGATAGCTAACAAGTAACAGGAACAAGACTCTGTCCAGGTGCTATAGAGTGCCCTCGGTACTACATAAAATGGACCCTCCGACACATTTTTGATCCTGCCCGAACTTTCAAAGTTTCTGGAGCTGAGTCTAACTGTAAATGCACAAGTTGATGGGAAGGGCTATGCCGAATGACCCTGCGTTTTTCCTCCATCACAGCAGGTGCTCCATTAAAATATACAAAAATGGATTGCTAATTAATTTAGTTAAAGCAGCTAAGGCATGTATCCCTAGAGTCTGGCATAGTCCAAATGCCACAACCATTACCATGTGGTTTAAGCAGATTAAATATATGCAGCAAATGAAGGACCTTACAGCCTCTTTGAAAGCCCAGGCAGAACCAGTGAAACAGACCTGGTTCCCATGGTTGGAGTTTTCCCTCACAGCAGATTACTGCTCTCTGTCTGGTAGCTGACCCTTCCCCTATACCCTGAATCTCTCTACTTCTTTCTGTTGCTTCCCATTTATTCTGCACTTTTACTATTTCTGTCTACCATTACATTGTATTACGCAGCTCAGGGCGAATATGATTATCAAAAGTTGCCACAAAGCCCTTGTGTAGGTTAGCTGACCCTTACTTCCTGCAATATTTCCATGTGACACTCATTGGACAAATTGTGCTCCGAAAAAACTTGTTTATGCACATGACAAATCTAAGTGCATGATTATAGTATTGTATTATGTTTATCCCTATTGCTGTAATGTACTCTTAAAAAACTTTTACTAAAAAAAATATATACAAGTATATGGGAGGTAAAGGCAGAGGGCTCCCTCTTCCAAGGGATAGACAAGAAGTCAGTACAGAGCATCTGGTTTGGGGGATCCTGGGTGTTAGACCCTTCCTGTCATTAGCAAGAGATTGCGGCTTGCATATGGTGGGCTAAGACATTTGCTATAGGAGCTCTGCAGTCTTCCTGCCTTTCGCACCCTTTATGTCCAGGAGGAAGAAGGTTCGCCCTACCTCAGGGGCCTGGTCTCAGTTCGACGATGATGGTGCCCCTTGGGAAGTGGAGAGTCTAGAACACTGTGCCTAGAAAGGATGATGGGAGGAGTAAGTCCACCCCAGCTTGTTTCTTTCTCTCAGTTAGCTTATGGGCTTGAAGAACCCAGCCCCTATGGTCTGCCTTCAGAGCCCAAGCCATGCTATATCAAATATGGTAGTGACCAGGAGATTGTGGGCCTGACTCTAACTCCACCCTATGCATCTCTCTTGTGGCCATGACAATAGGTGGTGCAGCCTGACAGTGCAGCCAGCCAGAAATCCTCAATAGCAGGAAGCTCTTGCCTGCTCTAGTCTACCTTACCAGAATCACTGGAGGCTGCTGTCAGGGTGCTGCATATGTTGGAAGCATACATCACACAGCAAAATGAATAGGAAAATAGGACCCATCCACTGCCCTTTATGGGCCCCTCTAGCTGACCATCAGGCAGGTCATGCTGGTTCTACACATTAAGTCTTGAGGGAGCCTTCTACCCTGAACCCCTTAGTGTGCATGAGGGATGGCTCAACCCCCATCACTCTGCTGACACTTCATCCCCTGATGGGTTATCCTCACCAGCTCCTCTGACTTTGAGGGATAAATTGCACACATTGACGACACCCTCTGATTTCATATTTCTCTTAGGTCCTGCCTGGCCCATAGGGTAGTCATCTTGGAACCAAGTCAGCTAGAGGTGACGCTCTCTTGAAAAATTTCCTTAAAAGCTAGGCTCCTTATAGAGACAAGGGCCAAAAGTTATCTGATTTTATTTATCGGTCATTAAAATTGTCCTGGCGTTTGAATGTCTGATATTTTACACTGCAATTCTGGTGACTAGACTTTGCTAACAACAAATGGTTTCAAATTGTAAGAGCTGCTAACAAATACCATTAGCTACTAAAGTACATGCATACCTTAAATAATCTATTAGTACCTTTTACACTACGTTCTTTTGTTAAACTATTCATAACATAGAGATTGCATTTGTTTGCCTAATCCTATTATCTTATTCTGTAGAATTTATTTTTATTGAGCTGATTTTTATTCAGACAATAACTTCTGGGCTGCCCTTGAACGTTCTTTTAAAGTAAGTCACTTTGAACAGGCTTGTTCTGTAATTAAATATTCAGAGAAGAAAAAAATGACATTTAAAGGGAATGTGCTTCAAGGTGTTTTTACTGAGCCCTCTAAAAATAGTGGCATAGAAACTAAGGACATAAACCCTGACTAGTCCTATGCATGTTATGGAGGGGTTCTGCACACCACAAAGTGCCTAAAGCTGCCCAGATTGAAATCTTAAAGTAGTTATGTTAAGTAAAGAATTGAGTGGCAATTCTGCAGTTGAAACTTTTTCTAGGTTGCTTACATTATTGACATCATTTTTGTAAATTGTAATTAGGATTGTTCTGAAACACCCAGTTTTAAAGGACTTTGTTGTATTGTACTGTGCCTTCAATAAAAGGTTTAGTCTGCAGGTCAGCTCTGTCCAGTGACAGGCTTTTGCCAAATTTGATGTTAGGTGAATACCGGTTATTGGAATAGATATTGTGCTTCTGTGCACCATTATAGTCCCGGCAAAAAAAGTTCCTAAAGATGTGGCCTCCCTTACATACCTGATGGTGACTAGTGTTTTCATATGTGTAGTATCAGAGATAACATTCCTGTGCAACACCCTAAAGATCACAAGGGGATGCTTGAAAAAGTAAAAGCATGTTAAAGTATGTTAAATCCAAAAAAGAAGCAGTTCTATACTTTTCATCTCAAGTAGTAGAGAAATGAAATGGATTTTTTGCCATAGTAACTGCAGACTGAAAAGGAAAGTCAATATTTAATAACATGACCAGCGGCTTGTGTGATATTGTTATTCTCATGCATGTAGGTTTTTTCTGTAATGGCTAGGACATAGGGCATACTATAGGACAGGATAAGACTGATTTAAATGAATAATTATTTTCCCAAATTCATTTTTCAGCAGATGCGATTTCTGTTATTGATTTTTTAATGGCTTAAATGTCATTTTACATTCCAATTGATCTCTGGAAAGTGAGGTCACTATTTCATGCCCTGCATGTGTTCGCTTCTTTAAATGTCTGTAATAGAACACATGGCCAATATGTTAAGTGAGGTCATATGTTGGCTTAAGTGCAAGTGCTGTTTTGTTAAATGTTAGCAGTTTACTGATTATACTTTTCTGAACTGAGGATTAGACCCTCCTGTGATCATTTTTTCATCTGTCATGTGCATCGACTGCTGCATTTTAGGATATCTGCTCATTACAACCTATGAGTAATTATATAGGCAATTTACTTTAATTTATGCCATTAACAGTGGTAAATGGCATGTTGCTCTAAATATTTTCTATGGGGATATGGTCACCAGCAGGATTGAGCGAACCTGCGGAAATTCGGGTTCGACGAGTTCGGCTGAACATGCCGCTGAAGTCAGGTTTGAATTTGGGGGACCAGAAATACCTGTAAAATGGGTGTAGTAAGGGATAGATGGCTGCAAATCTAGTGGAACACCAGGGCGAGTGCCCTGCACATGAAGATAATAATGAATAATGAAAACTAGAATGTCAAAGAAATACATAGATAGATGTGCACAATTAAAGAAATACATTCATTTAGAAAATCTAAATATTAGAATTTTTAGGGGGTTGGAGGCCAAATTGGGGTGAGAACACCTGGGCAATTGCTCTGCACAAAAAAGCCTAGGTAAAGTACTCAAAATAATCACAGAAAACTATTAAAGAAATACATAGATACATATGTAAAAAAACAAAATATTACTTTTTTCAAGGGTGTTGGAGGCAAAATTGGGGTGGCGTTAGCCCTACACAAAATGGGCTAGGTAAAGTACCCAGAAAACTAAAATATTATAGATATACATATACATATACAATAAATTGTATATCAAAATATACATACATGAGTAAATAAATAATACCTCAATAAATTAATATATACATATATACTCAAATAAATAAACATTAACGTCAATAAATAAATATATACATCAATAAATAAATATATACATAAATATCTACACAAATAAATATTAACATCAATAAATACATAATAACATCAATAGATATAAACATAAATACACTAATAAAAATAATACATTTTTTACAGGTGTCTGGTTCAGGGCGGGGAGAAGGTGTTGTAGGTGGATGTGTACACAGAAAAGACAGAGAAGGTGGATGTGGCAGAGGAGGAAGCAAACACTTTAAGCACTCATTCAGGTGCTGGCACAACCAGATCACATGAGATCCATGCCTTGTTCAAGCTCTTAAGGAATGTAAGCATGTCCACATTGCCTGTGGATAGGCATAGGTGAGGACACCCCTTTGTGATGCTGAACACACACCTCTAAGGCATAGAGGGCAAGCTCTGGCCACATGTCTAATTTAGCGACCCAGAAATTGAACGGGGTGGAGCCATCGCTCAGTACCAGCACACGTGTGATTTAAATTCTGCCTCCTGATACTACGGGCAGTATCCGATGGTGGTGGATGTGGTAGACAATGGAATATGTTCTTCTAATTTGTGGCCATGTTCACCCTCCCCTGTGAGGTGGTGCCGGTGCCCCTGCTGTGATGGTGACTTGCTGCTCCTCCTCCTCTCCTCATGCTGCCACTGAGCCATCAAATTCAGCTCAGTGTGTCCACCAGAGTGTGTTTGTTCTCTCTCATTTTGTGATCCTGCTTCAATGCTGGTGATGTCCTTATAGCGGGGATCCAGTAGGATGGCCAACCAGTGGTGTTTTACTGGAAGCACTGCGGCACCGCACAGATGCGCCTCATGGAAGTCCACTCATTGGTGGTGAAGTGCTGTTGGTCCTCACTTCTACTCACCCGGGCATTTGGCATCTGAAACTCCACTATTGCCTCAAACCCTTTCCAACATATACAATGTGGAATTCCACTTGGTAGGCAAGTCTCATATAAGGTGGTGGTTGGGAAGTCCAAAGTTTATCTGCAGTGCAGTCAGGCAGCAGGGTGGGACTGCCGAAAGAGGGTGCACACGCTAGGCACTTTATGCAGGGGCTCCAGCATATCTGGTTAATAGGCCAGGAAGCTCTACACCACCAAGTTGAGCACATGCACCAGAAATGGGATGCGCATCAACTCGGCTCATCCCAAGGCTGCTACAAAGTTATGCCTATTGTCACACACCACCTTGCCAAGCTTCAGGTGCAACTGCAGTAGCCACTCATCTGTCTCCTCCTGGATGCCATTCCACAGCTTCTGG